>CM076688.1:44330532-45593032 GCA_038501925.1 Xenopus petersii
GGATTTGCTTTAGGCAAGAGTTTCAACACAAGAAATAGCAAAGCCCCCAAAGCAGAGTTTCTTAAGAAATGGAAATTAGTGCACAATAAAGTCAACTGTTAAAAAAAGCCACATGAGTATAGTAATAATGAGAAATCTTTTCTCAGTTCCAAACATGACCATTCCTACCTTTTCTACCTGTACCCAAATGTTAATGGCAGAGAGAGGTATATATAGTTTGTACAGAAACTTGGCTCTTTTTCTATGGATCAAATACCCTTAGGTGTAAAAAAATTGTTGAGGGGAAAAAAAAAAGAAATTCATCAATTGATGATCATATTTTTGTGATATTTTATGACATTTCATATTCTGTAGGTGAGATACAATAACCAATCAAATGTAGCGGTGTGTTTAAAAGCATTTTTATTTCTTCTTCTTCCCTTAGGCTTTCTATATACCACAGCTATATAAAACTTTGACAATGCTATATTGGACATTAAGCTAATTAGAGGGCCTCTGGCATACATATACAGTATGTTTATTTATGTGAAATACTTTAAAGGTTAGCCTAGGTAGCAGTAAAGGTTTTCCAAAAATACACGTCTTTATGAAGTTCTTACTTTGTGATGCTTTCACCACAAATTAAATGCAATGTATAAATTCAGTTTTATAGTAGAAAGACATGTATATCCCATTTTGAGTTTCCAGAATGCGCACTTTCCAAACACATATGGTTTTCTGGCATAAACATACTGCTACTAAAATGATGGTGCAGTGCTTTAAAAAAAAATAAGTTGTGCACTGCTAATGTTTTTTGATTAAGACTCTCCATAAAAACAAAGACAGTGGCTTTTCAAATTAGAACATGTATTTTTTTTTTTAAATATTTTAATCATATCAGCAGTCCATTGGGAGCCCTACATCTTGGTACAGAAGTGAAATTAAAACATTTAGGAAGACTTTGGTTGTTCTTAAAAAAACTCATTTTTCAAGGTAGACTAAAAGAAAGAGAATGTTCTGTTCCAAAAAATATCTGGCACTGAATGCAAATGAAGTTCAAAACTCAACTGTCACTGAAATAGTTAGTGATACTACCACCCCAGCATGTTACATATTTATTTATTTATATTATTTATATTAAGAGGACCATATTAATTCAGAAGCTTTCCTCTAAGGGGCAGATCAAGGGTCGAATTTCGAAGTGTAAAAGGCTTCGAAATTCGACCATCAAATTGCATTACTTCGATATTCGATGTCAAAGGTTTTTTTTAATCGAATTTCGGTCTAAGTAAAATCGTTCGATCGTACGATGAAATCCTTTGGATCGAACGATTTGAGCAATTTAATCAATCGAACGATTTTACTTTGACTTCTAAAAACGTAGCCAAATGTTTGCTATGAGTTCTAGGAGGTCCCCATAGGCTAACATAACAATTCGGCAGGTATAAGGTGCCAAAGTCGAACTTTTTTAAAGAGACAGTACTTCGATTTTCGAAGTCAAACTTTTTTACTTAGGATCTAAGTCGAATTTAGGCCAATTCGATGGTCGAAGTACCCAAAAATTAGTTCGAAATTTTAAGTTTTTAAATTCTAAATTCACTTCGACCATTAGTAAATGTGCCCCTAAGTGTTATTGTCACTACTGCTAAAAAATAACAGAAAATAGTTTACAAAAGTTTTCAAACTGTGTGTATTTATGAAAGGAGTTTAAAGAAGCAGTTTGAAGCCAAACTGTTGTCTGCAGAACTAACAAACTGGGCCTAAATCAAACATTTTTAAAGGAACAGATAACACCCACTGGATAGATTCATCATTTAGGCAAGATAAATATAAAGTAAAACAAAAATAAATAAAATCTTACCTTATTAACAGTGTAAGTCCATTTTGAGTCTTCTACAAGTGTGAACTTGGGTGTCTCTAGAAGCAAAATACTTCATTTTATTGAAATTATATTATCCAACGGCACTTAAATAACAAACAAAAATATGCATAAATATAGCAAAACAGCATTTCTATTTAATTAATAGTTTAAATAAAAGAAATGGAACTCAGCATAAACACCAATAAAAGATACTAGAATCAGATAAAGATACACAAAGAAAAGGAAAAGGTTACAGGCAGATTTATTTAAAGGGGACCTGTATAAAAGCTGTATAATAAAAGACCTTTTAAAAAATCAAACCCAAATTATTTTTTCTATTAAACCAGCTTGAATTCCTCTGTGCGCTGAACCAGAAGTTCATAGCAGTAACCTAAGCTTTTTTCCCAGCATCTGCAGCTTAAATATATGCTTACATCATTACCCCCCCAAAGCTGTCCACAGAAATAGAAATATTAATTTAAGCTGCAGACACTGAAAAAAAGCTTTCGTTTATGGGGTATGAAGCTGACTTCAAGTTCAGCACACAGAGGAATTCAAGCTGCCTTTGACTTTTCGACTTTCTCCTATGGGGCACTTTGCATGTCAAATTCAAGCTGAATGTCAAATGGCTAAATACTGTATGTCGAACATGTTTTAGCACATAGAATGCCTAATTCTAAGCAACTTTTCAACTGGCCTTCAGTTTTTCTTTTTCATAGTTTATGAATGATTTGCCTTCTTCTTTGGGCTGTTTCCAGCTTTCAAATGGGGTCACTGACCCCATCTAAAAACAAATGCTGTGTAAAGCTACACATGTATATTTATTGCTTCTTTGTATTACTCATCTTTTGCCTGCAATAAAGATTAATTATATGTTAGTTTGGATCAAGTACAGGGTACTGTTTTATTATTAGAGAGATAATTTTAATTATTTGAATAAAATAACGTCTATGGGAGACTGCGTTTCCGTAAGAGCTTTCTGGATAATTGGTTTCTGGATAACGGATCCCACACCTGTATCTGAATTTTTACACTTTGCAAACTTATTTATTACGATAATAAGCAAATAAAAAGTCACAAAGACCACTTCAGGAAATCCCCACCCCCAACAATTGGTCATTTCTCATTAGTACCTGTGAAGGATGCAGTTATCTGATGTCTTGATTCAAGGTGTTTTGCTGGGTGCCTGACAAAGTGATGTTTTATGACAGACATTCTACTCTGAGGATCTATACTTATCTAAAAATGTTGAAAAGAACAAAAAAAAAATAAAAAATCATGAAAACATACAGATTTAATGACTAAGTATTTCATGAAAATCATCATCATCATTTATTTATATAGCGCTGTGAAAATAATTTAAAACACAAAACAATAAGATTGGCAGATATACAATTTTAAATGTATTCTGTCATGATTTCGATGATGTCGTTTTTATTTCAATATTACACTGTGTACAAAGCAAAAAATATTCTACCATTTGAAAATGTATTGCTGAACCAAAATGTATATTTTTAGTTGTAATATTGGGGTGTAGGCAGTCATCTTGGGTCATTGTGCCTTAAACTATGCAATTAGAAAGAACCAGAACTTCACAATGCAACTGCTTTCCGATAGCTATTGTTTCTCCTATTCATTGTTATTCATAGGAGTCATGGGATTTTGGTTCTATTCCTCCTGCTTGGGTGCTGGAGCATATTCAGCAATGCAAATAATTTCCAAGTTCATTTTGATCTACACAATGTTGAAACCTTGTCTATTTTTTTTTGCAAAAGTAAGGGAGGTCTGATGTGTCAAGATTGCCTTTGCCTCTCAGTGTATATAATGTTCAGTGTATTTGGTACAAATTTATTTGGTAATAAACTTCCCACTACCTCCAACTATATTTAACGTATTTGGGTTGTCACTCAATGTATTTTGGACCACCGAATGTAAAACATTATTTGCAGCAAGCACCCACTGAAATGACCTCTCACCCTGAAACATAAAAAACAAATTCATTGAATATATTTATTTAGTACTTAACTACAGACCCAGTAAAATGAAGTACAGGGCTATTAAGGAAACAGACAACTAAGAAATACAATTTAAAAAAAAATGGCTGAAGCTCCATCTGAAACAGTCATTCTGCTAATATCCTGATCGACATCAGAGAGATTTCCACCATTCTCAACTGACAGCAAGGCCCCTGCCACCAGACATGGGGGAGGAAACAACGGACTCTGGGACCATTTCATCAGTGAACAATTTACGGATAGGACACAAAATGAAGGTGCTGGCTGGCTTCAAGGAAAAGAAACATGGCTGGGAACAACTGGTTGCTAGAGATTTTGCTAAAATGGTGCACCCATTATGGATAATGGTCTATGTGCACTCAATTGATGTGGCAATTCAGTTTTTGTCAGTCAGCTCTATGCTGGAGTGTAAATGGGGACGCAGTTCTTTTCATGGGGATGCAGTTTTCCTAATTCCCTATTGTTTACATGCTGACTTTGAACTAAGGTAGTGTACCAAGTTGGTGGGTGCAGACCCACAAAACTGTGCCATTCCCAGTTGGGGACTGAATTCTCCTCAGTGCGCACACCATGGGCCTGACTGGGGGCGAGACGTTACATGGAATTGCTCCAGTATATATGGCAGGCGGCATGCTTCCTTGGTAACCCGCCTACCCTCACAGTGGTCTTTTAACCTATATTGCCACATATCTGTAGACCTGGTTATGTTGCACCGATTAACCTGGGCTGTCATGATCGAAGGGAAGGTCTTTGTTTATTCTGTTATTGCCACATCCTGCTGTGCTTTGCAAAAAAAAAAAAACGGAACTAGGTTATAGACAAATGTGCTTTAAAAAGAATATTATGAAAGGTGTGTTTTACTACTGTTCAAAATGCTATAGCAAATTTGTTTTAGGTTTCTAGATACACTTTAGTCTTCGCCATATCTATGTAATCTACAAAAAAATAGATAAGTACTCTCTAAATTTATGGCAGCAAGAAAATTATACAGGTATGGGACCTGTTAACCAGAATGTTTGGGACCTGGGGTTTTCCGGATAAGGAATCTCCATACTTCAAGTCTACTAAAAAAATAATTGAAACATTAATTAAACCCAATAGGATTGTTTTGCATTTAATAAGGATTAATAATATCTTAGTTATACAATGTACTGTTTTATTATTAAAGAGAAATAGGTAATTATTTTTTAAAAATTTGAATTATTTGATTATAATGGAGTCTATGGGAGACTGCCCTTCTGTAATTCGAGTCTTTCAGGAAAAAAGGGTTTCTGGATAAAGGAACCTATACCCGTAGTATAACATTGGAACTGTTGGGTTTTGTTATTGGTGTGCTTAGTTTAGCATTTTTTTTAAAATACGACTCAGAAATGTCTATACTACTGCAGTCTTAAAGGAACAGTTCAGTATAAAAATAAAAACTGGGCAAATAGATAGGCTGTGCAAAATAAAAAATGGTTCTAATACAGTCAGTTAGGCAAACATGTAATGTATAAAGGATGGAGTGACTGGGTGTCTAACATAATAGCCAGAACACTACTTCCTGCTTTGCAGCTCTCTTGGTTTACAATGACTGGTTACCAGGCAGTAACCAATCAGAGACTTGAGGGGGGAGGGCACATGGGTCATACCTATTGCTTTTGAATCTAAGCTGAATGCTGAGGATCAATTACAAACTCACTGAACAGATATGTACCATGTGGCCCCCCCTTCAAGTCTCTGACTAACTCAGAGTTATAGAACTGAAAAGCAGGAAGTAGTGTTCTGGCTATTATATTATGCATCCAGTCACTCCAGTCTTTATACATTACATTTTTGGCTAACTATATTAGAAACATTTTTTTATTTTGCACAGCCTATTTACCCAGTTTTTATTTTTAGACTGAACTGTACCTTTAAATAAGCATTTTTCAGATAATGCATAGAACTTTGAGCTGAGGTCATAGCCAAAACATGGTGCATGACTGAACTTGTGGCATGAGATGAATTACTCTCTTCTTTTTATACAAGCTTTTTTACTAGCATCTCCAAAGCTCATCTGTCAGCACATTATTAACTAACATGTAATTATACAGTTCTGACATATGAAGCAGCAATATAATATAGATCGGGGTACATATTCATACATACAAATATTGACCAATACAAAAGTTAAAGAGAGCAATGCTCAATACAGCTCACAATCTAAAATTGGAGTATGAGACAAAATGTGTGTGACTTACCAAAGCTATCGTTTTGGTGAGCAACATTTGTTTTAGTTTTTGTCAGTGGATATGTGGTAAAGTATAGGCCTTCATCTTTTTCACAATGTAAATTTTATGCACAAAAAGTTGGTGCTTGGATTTGTTTTTGGTATTGGCATGCTTTTTAGATTTTTGCAAAAAAAAAAAATATTTTTCCCACTAAAGGTTAAATAGCAGTCTCTGCAACATAATCTCAAAGGAGACCATATTGTGATCACTGTTCACCTAATGCTCCAACACACAAATGCTATAGAAGAATTCAGTATTACTTATAACATGATCCAATAGAGAAGAATTCCAAGTAGGTTCATGTACTACAGAAAACAAAAAGTTGGCATTTAGCATATTTACAAACCTGTAAGCTCTTTCTGGCTCGGCTACCCCATTACTCCACTCAATGCATGTATAACTGAAATCATCCATAATAACAACTTGACCTAGTTTGTTAAATTAGCTGGCCTTCATTTTCCTCTCTTATACTGGTGACTTATAGAATACATGCATGATAGTTATGTTAGAAACCTTAGGTCCATCTTAACTCTAAACCTACAGAGCTTCCACACATCAGAGTACAAATATCTGTGCACATATCATTATGATATTCACTTTTTAACAATCTTGTGTGCTAAATTTTCCAAATTTATTTAGATTGCAAGCTCTTGCAAGCAGGGTATTGGTGTTAAGACTACTGCTTTTAAAGAGATACTGACACCAGAAATTAAACTCTTTTTTACATCTATCATAATATTGCCTTTGAAAGCTACTTTGCCATAAAGTATTTGCACAATGTTTTTACATTACCTGTCCAGTAACGGAACTAGGTGGGGGCGGGCCCTGGTGCGGGCCATGCAGCCGGGCCCGCCCCCACCCTCGTCCGTGTGATTTTACTCTGCGCCTGCAGCCGACTCCAGCCGGCTGCATCGCGCACGATCTTCCGGGGGGCCCTACGGGGGTGCGGGCCCAGGCCCAGTTGCACCCCCTGCTCCCCCGGTAGTTACGCACCTGTCCCGGTCTGATGCCCCATGTTCCTGTATGAGGGGGCAGCCATATTTGTGCAGTAAGAGTCCGTTAACATTAGAAACCTTAACTGACAGGCTGAGATGGGACAGTCAGGTTGGCAAAACAGTCAGGTTGAAATTTCAACTAACAAAAACTTAAATAAACAAACCTCTCAGCAAAAAACGATCAACATGACCAATAGGTAACTTTTAACGTAAATTCATATTTTAAAAAGTAGTTTTTTAGTGGCAATATAACTTTAAAATAAAAAATTATAAAGCTTTACATAACTTGCTGCATAAATGAGAATTTTAAAAGTGTGACGAATGATATTCTTTATCAGCAAAGGTTGCACTCCATGGACATGCATCATTTTTCAATTCAAGTTCCTATGTTAAGTCAGCAAATTTCATGTATCGCATGAGAAATAAGAGGTCTTAAAATAGTGCGACATGATGCACTGTATCCCTAT
Source organism: Xenopus petersii (assembly GCA_038501925.1). NCBI lineage: Eukaryota > Metazoa > Chordata > Amphibia > Anura > Pipidae > Xenopus > Xenopus petersii. The sequence continues at coordinate 44,338,102 of CM076688.1, forward strand.
ATTGCTATATGAGCCATTCAGGTTTGGTGTATTGTACTGCATCTGCTGCCCCTACTGACCCAAACTGCAAATTCATGTTTTAGATCTATCTGAAGAGAGACCATTTAGGTGGGGAAAAATGTAATTGCCTTGGTAGACATGAAATCGTCTATTAAAAAAAAAAAAAAAAACTTGTATGTGCTGCTCCATCCCACCACATGGCTATAGATATGCCATTTCCAAAGAAAAAATAAAGGTAAAGACAAACCTGCTTGGTATGTTCATCAATAAGATCAAACAATGCTCTTGCTGTTACTAACACCAACTCCCTGCACCTAGAGAAGAAGAAAAGATGATTAAACTACAAACACACAAAAGTTTAATGTACAAATATCTGCTAGAAAAACAGATTAAAAGCACCATCTGAAAATGAGGTACGCTTCATGGTCCAGGAAGAAATTGAATGTCTGACTTCATAACAATGGTGAACAATGTAGAACCATTTAATATGCATATTCTGAGAAAGTAAACAAGGATCACATTACGGGTGGTCTATATACATAGTACTTAAAGGGGTGGTTCACCTTTAAGTTAACTTTTAGTATGTTATAGAATGGCTAATTCTAAGCAACGTTTCAATTGGTCTTCATTATTTTTGTACAGTTTTTTAATTATTTGCCGATTTTTCCTGACTCTTTCCAGCTTTCAAATAGGGGGCACTGACCCATCTAAAAACAAATGTTCTTTAAGGGGCTCTAAATTTATAGTTATTGCTACCATCTTTATATGCAGGCCTTCTCCTATTCATATTCCAGTCTCTTATTCAAATCAATGCATGGTTGCTAGGGTAATTTGGACCCAAACAACTGGATTGCTGAAATTGCAAACTTAAGAGCAGCTGAAAAAAGCTAAACTCAAAATCCAAAAATAATATAAAATGAAAAACAATTGCAAATTGTCTCAGAATATCACTCTCTACATCAGACTAAAAGTTTAAAGGTGAACAACTCCTTTAAGTGACTCTGTACAGCGCACCAAACAAAATGATCAATGATAAATTGAGCTTGTGCAATATTAACATAAACTAATAATGAAACAATCCCAGTTATAACTTTAGAAGGGATTACCTTGGATTACGTTTTTTCTTCTTGCTTTGGTTACCTCGTGCTAGGAAAACGAAAAGTAACCTTGAACGACGTTGCTCAGGTAATTTTCCAATTACTTCTGTATTTTTTGACTATAAGAATATAAAACCCATGTGAGTACTTCTGGATGCCACCCTTGTGTCTTGGATGCCTTTATTCACCTTCTACCTGTTTGTGGATATGTTGTAGTAATCCAAGCCCGATTTCCTTTCAAACTGTGTGCCTACATGCTTGTGTTATGTTTTGGAAAGGCAGGGTCGTTCCTGCCATGAGGCAAGGTGAGCACCTTGCCTCAGGCGCAGGGAACAGCCAGTTACAAGGGGCAGCAAAAAAGCCACCTCCTGTAACTTTAAGAGCCGAATATCCGTTTTTTAAACAGGAAATTCAGCTCTGTTAGTGCAGAAAGCGCAGTACGTGCTCAATGCACTAGCGATGCCGCACCTTTTGACCTGCTCCAACGCTAAACTTTTAAGCGCGGAGCGGGAGAGGGGGGCATCATCAGGGTTGCTGCCTCAGATGGCAGAAGCCCACGGATCGACCCTGCGGAAAGGAACACATCAACTAACATACCAAATTATACTATAAGCCTTGCTGACAAGAGAACGTTTTTCAAAAGCTAAAACTGAATTTAGCATTTGGTTTGGAAATCCGTTATTAAACTGGAAGAACTGATGGTCTTTTATTATTAGTAAAACAGATGTGCCTGTGGAGATATATTGATACTTAACTAAGAGGATTTTATCTCAAACAAGTTAACAGGCATAGGCAGAAAGTGATTTTTGCATTTGGGGAGGCTAATTTTACAACAACTTAAGCCATAGAGATGTAAATACAATTTACTGTATACGTGCCTCATGTTTTTACGATGTGCAGTAGGCAGCCATTAAATACAGGGGTGTACTTCTGAGAAAGCAATGAATATTGTGCAGCAGAAGAGCTAGGTTGTAATCTTAATAAAAAGCAGAAGATGCACTGCAATTCCAAACATATTTTTATTAGCAATTATTTTATCGTTAAAAATGCTGCTCAATTGGTGCATGATATTTGTTATATCACCTTTATCCATACTGTATATTGAAAGATTGCCATGAGGTGTACTTCCTTTTTCACATGTAAGCAGATTTCTATTACATGCCCAATCTGAGCCAAAGAAAGAAATATTTTTGGAATAAGAAATCCTTACCATACTATTGAAAGATGATCTGTTGAAGCCCAGGTTATTGGAACTGCAGAACTCTACAAAGAAAGAAAAGCTACTGATTATATATTGAGTGAGCGATACCTATGTGGAAAATAACACTGCCTTTGGTGTAAGTATAGAGTGGGCAGACCCTTCATAGTAAACCAGGGACCCACAAGCAGTGATTGGGATTTTGCGTTCAACATGAGTCAAGATTTTGGGCAAGGAGGAGCAATATATATTTTTTTTTGTCGGTGTAGCTGGGCTGGGATCACTATAGCAAACACATATACAGAATATATTTTTACACAAAACTAGCAAACAACTACTCTTTGCTAAACTTGTGGATTTCAATAATTGTACATGCAATCGAATGCATAGAACTGTGATAGTTGAGAAACAAACATGCATTTACCAGGGAGCTTTACAGCCAGAAGCTGAAGTGCCAGTGACCCACTGTTGTTCCCATTCACTTCAATGGGAGTGTGAGTGAGTGTGTGTGAGTCTGAGTTGACCCCCCAAACACTCAGGCCAAAAATCAGTCACACCCAGCATTTGCACACGTCTCATCCAAGAGAATGGGAACATGGGAAATGATCACAGATTCTTATCACAGCTTACATTACACTAAAAGAATTCAATTTAGCTGGGTCATCTGAATTTTTTAACATTTTTAGATACAGAATTATTTTTAAATGATTCACAGAGCAATGGAATAAACTGAAAACAGTGTGCTGCAGTTTAAGGGATGACTACAGATCCTATAAGCCAATCCCTCACAGCTGGCAACAAAGTGCAGGCTGCTATTACTGAAAACAAAATCTACAAAGATAATGTGTTGATTACATCAAACTTTGTGGGGAAAAAAAAGTAATAGAAAACCAAAAATAAAGCCCAAATTGGCCAAGTCTCTGACATATGCAAGGCTGGGAAAATGGGTAAATAGTAGGTTGGGTGTAGCAGCTGATTTTTACTTATAACTGGACATAAATGTTAAGTATCCTGTGCATGTCATTCAATTTATTAATTGGCTGGTGTAATCTAAATCTAACATGTATGCATGCCCTTGGTTTGAGTGTGGATACAATGCCTCATATGAGCAAAAGGGTGATGCTTAGCACTTTACACTATTTGGGTTCATCCAATAGCACTTACACTATTAGAAACGTATAGTTATCATGAAAATACTTTCTTTATGACACAGTATTTTACATAAGGGCTATTTTGTTTTGTATGTATGTGATTTGCAGTGTTTAGGGGTATAATTTCACTTTAAGATGTTTAACTTCACTGAATGCTCCTTACTCACTGAGGGCTTTTTTCCAAAATTAACTGAAGATCATTTATCAACACTGGAGAAAATTTCACCTGGGCAGTAGCAACCCATAGCAACCAGTTATATGATTTTCCAGTAACCTGAAAATATAACAAAGGAATCCCAAATTTGTATGGTGTTGATAAATGTGACCCACTGTGTGTTCTTTGTGCATAAGTACTTTTATGGAGATAATCGGAAATTCATGAATGGTCCAATAATCCAAATGTATTTATCAACTGTCTGTACTATGCTAAAGTTTGTGAATGTGCAGAACTATGTCATCATCAATGTTAATTCTTGACTTTCTCCACCTTTGAAGGGAAGTATCTTTATTTTGTACTTTAAATTAACCAGAGGGACCACAGTTCCATCCTCAAATCTATAAATATTAATTTAGCCTAAGTTTCTTAAGTGTGTCATACATGGCGCAGGAATGCACACGCCTCTGGTTTTTCGGCCTTTAGTTAACAACTGGTTTCTTAGCTAATCAGTATCCCGGTTTCCTTCCTTTTGGGACATTGACAGTAGCGCAAGATTATGACAAGATATGTCATTTTTAAATATAAAGACCTCTTGCTTCTTGATAATTTAAGGGTTTACTTCTACCCATTAATTGATTTTCAGCGGGGTTACCTCACCAATACTCTCAATGGTTTACACTGGTTTTAGGCTTTACCCAATTTCCATAATGTCTTGAGGGCATTTAAATCCTGTTTTTGAAGAATAGTGCTTGTTGCCACATAACCTGATGTTGCAGGTGCTTCTATCAGTGATTTTGTTATACCACCAATAAACAAATATATTCAATAAATGAGCTTGTCAGGGCTCTTAATATGTAATGTGTGTGTGAGTTTGCAGTACTGCTACAGCCATAAAAAATGGTCTGGGGTCCTGAGTTTGAACCAGGGCATATTAAGTTTTTATGTGGTTTGCTTCCAGGCACTCTAGTTTCCTGCAACACCCAAAAACATGCAGCCAGGTTTATTGGCTCCTGATAAAATTGACTACAGGCAGTCCCGGGTTATGTACAAGATCAGGTCTGTAGGTTTGCTCTTAAGCTGAATTTGTATGTAAGTTGAAACATATACATACATTAATGTAATAGCCTATGTTTGTAAGTACAAGTTGTATGTAAGTCGGGTGTATGTAACGGGAAGACTCCCTGCATATGGTTTAGTGTACTATAAACTTCACTGGGTCAGGTATTAATATGAATGGTAAACAAGTGTAACACAGAAATGTTGGCACTATATGAATAAATAAAATGTATTTACCACAACAGATAAGGCACTAGTGTGAAAGCGTGAGGTTGGCAGAAAAGTCAATCCAGAACGAACTTGGTAATCACTATATCCTCCAGCCACTGAAAGCATAGTTATATTCCTGAGCTTCAAAGAATTATAAATCCAGTAGTTGTTTACCATTGTATAAAAATCTGAAAAACAATATTTAACCGTTAAATATATAATTCTAACAGCAATGTAAAAATATTTTGCTTTAGCTAGTCAAGCAATGTTTTGGGCCCTGCATTGCCGTTTATGAAGCATCAATTCAAGTGTTCAACCTGGACTTTACAAAAATGTAGTTTGGAAAGGAATGCAGCCATTTTAAAGTTTACAATGACCTTCCGCTGTAGCTTTGTTCCCTTAACAATCACTACAGATAGTAGAATTTAAAGTCAATATTCCGCATTGTGTGTGGGTTGCAACAATTGTTTTTATTTATATGGAAAGAGAAGCAACTTCTATACTGCTTTTGTATTACTGCTACTAAAAAAAGTTACTTTTTGCAACTGTATCATGTCACACATTAGCAGAGCAATGGGTCGGTTTACTTATTCTGCTAATGAAAATGTAGGTCTCTGAACTTAGTGTAATGCCTATATACTTGTTATCCATGCTTTTTTTAATAGCTGTGAATCCTTCTTCCTAACCTACATTTCCTACCGCATTTGTCTTTTTTCACATTTTATGCACAAAGCAAAGCAGTTTGGCAATTCTAAACTAAGGCTGTATAACTTGTAGCTCAGCAAATGCCAAGGTTGCAATTCCAAGCATACCTAGTACAGGTTTAAGAAAGTAGGTTACACATTCTTGTAATATAATAGCCACATTGCTGTATTAGTATTCCATGAACATTCAAAAATGTGCAGGATGTGGCAAACATCTTGGTAGATTGAGGGAGATGGTACAACATGGTAGCAGAAGGAAGAGCTTTAAGGACTGCTCATTAGCAAAATCTTCAGGCAAAGGAAAACGTGCATGGGGCTAAAGTAGTGAAAGAAGCTGGTGCCCTCCTACGAGAAAGCATTGACCCAAGCAGAGATAAAAAGAGAAACTGCTGTAGTTAGAATTAGAACTGCCCCAATGCATTCTTCTGCCCATTTCCAGCCTTTTGCCCTAGTGCAGTATTCTCTGTATTACTAGACTCTTGCCCAATGGATTATTCTCCCTGTTTCACCTTGTTGCCCACTGCAGCCTTCATTGAGGTCTCGTCCAGTGCTTCCTTCTTCCTATTTACAGCCTCTTTTCCAACATATTCGTGTCTTTTGGCCAAATCACATCTAACATCACCCTCAGGGCATTATTTTGGTCTTCCAATAATGATATCAATTTTGTTTCGGTTTTCTTAATTTTTTTTATTTAATACCTCTTGCATAATATATGTCACTCAGCACTGCATAGACAACAACGGTTCTATTACAATATCCTTACCAGTAAGATAAATATCTGTAGATAACACTGGCAAAATGTGAGGAGTAGCTTGAGTTATGATAACATTTATAAGATCAGGTTTGAAATGTTTTAAAGTAAACAATGCTCTTGCCACAAGGCCACCCATTGAATGTCCGATAATAGCAACACTTTCAGGAGGAAACGTTTGATTCTGTAATGAAACAAAAAAATATTGTTCTATTCATCTTCATTTATCATTTACTAAAGTTTGTACATGGTGCAATTGATCATTTGTGGATGCAAAGTTCTATTTTTTTACCCATAAAGCAGTGCTTATCCCAGATTTCCATCATAATTGTGGGTGCAAGTTGTAACCACCACAACTTGTGCACAATGTACTAATATGGAAACAAGCCACCATTTTCTGATGGTGTGGGTGATCTCCTGACAGGAAAGAATACTATAGATTATATTTTATTATATTTTAATCACTTTGATAAACTTTGATTTTTTTTTTTTTTTTGGTGTTACAGCTCCTTTAAATGAAAATATAATTTTATGGACACATGATGGGATGACGTGACAGGGCTGTGCAATTTTTTAAGATGAACAGTGGGATTAAAAGATTAAAGCTATAAAAAAAAAATTAAAGCTATGAGCTACAGAAATTACAAAATATAGAGGGGTGTGTGGAGGGTAGAGATTTCATCTGGGCAACTGATAAGGAAAATTGTCATTGGTGTATACTACAAATCTCCCATTATATGTTCAATTATACAGAAACAGAAGAAGTTTGGGATTATAGTACATGACAGATTTTTGTCCCATGTATTTCAGGACATGCAAACTAAAGCACAGCAGTATAAAAGTCTCCTCTGCAACTTATTAAATAGGAACCCCTTTTCACAGCATTAAGAGAAGTGAAATGGAATTTTCTTTTAAATGCCATTTAAATAAAAAATACACTGGTCAGTATATTCTTCTAGTACACAAGCAAATATATAGCAAACCATGGTGTGTATGTGTTCTGGCTGGGGGTGGGGCAGTAACAGTTTTTTAACGCAGGCCATTGGTCCCCTAGTTACTGATCTTGTGCCTCATAAAAAGATTCCACTAACCCAGCTACACTGAATGTGCAGTGCAGTATATATGTGGGGACCATGCACGTGTGCTATAAGCATATGCATATGGTTGTGGACAGCCAAGAGGAACTACTTGGACTCTGAACAGGAATAACACCCATGTGTGACAAGGCTGGTGCACTTTTTAACAAAAATGAGCATTAGCCTGGGGTCGATGGTTAGAAACCAACTAACAAAAACACACACACAGCACTTATTTTATTATTTAATTTCCAGGATTCTTTGATGTTTGACTGAGAGAATGGTGACTTGTTACTATGGTGCCATTATCAAAGAGAGATCCCGTTCACATCCTAAAAACTATAGGCCTGTTAGTTTGACTTCCGTGGTAGACAATGTCCTTACCTTATACAAAGATAGTATTGTTTTAATGCATTCATGCACAAATCTTGTTTGTCTTCGTAAACTGCCGCCATAGAGTGCCACTAGCTCTTCGTTAAAATTTACAGTGAAGATATTAAAGTGATATCTGTTACCGATGTTTTCAGCTTTTCTAAGTGCAACTGAAGCAAACGAACGAGCTTTAAATAAAAAAATAAAATCAGATTTGTAAAGTAAACATTGTGGTGTGTATCGGTTAACAAAATTTGAACAGTTCATGGAAACAGTACTGTGACAAAATATGTAAATAACAATGACATAAATGTCATTATTTGTTCTCATTTTGAGTTATAAGCCGTCACACAAATCACTCGTGTGTTGTAGATGTTTGCAAGTATTTTAGCTGTTGTTGGCTAGGGTTATAATATGGATATAAAAAGTCTGTCAATTAGGCCTAGAAGAGGCTATGACAAGTTATTTGTAAATGTAATTGCTATTGAAAGCAGCATTTCCTTAACTTCTGATTAAACAACTACTTTTTAAACAATGTTACAAAAGTCAGCCTCTCCAGCAATACAGGTCTGTCAGTCAAATTGTTTCAAAAGCCAGAGAATAGAAAGGGACAAACACTGCTTTTAATAACAATAATATATACAAATAACTTAAAAACCATTACAATAAATTTATATTGCAAAGTTGCTTAGAATTATGTTTTATTTTATTAGGCAACACATTATTTTTTACATTGACACGTACTTTAAGCATTTTATTTGGTTCCACTGTTTGGCATTTTGTTTTCTTTTCAAACAACAAAAATTACATATATGTATGTAAAACAAAAAAAAAAAAAAAAAAAAATAATATAAAAAATATAATAAAAGCTGAATTCCACGTCCACAACAGTTCCATGGAATTTGCACAATTGTACAATTATATCTAAATAAAGAATATTGATAACACTGATATCTGTGTTACAGAGAACTCATCACTTCCAGTGGCTTCAAATCCTCTTTAGAGCAAGAAATAACAAAACTATACTTTTTTGTGACAATTACAATAGGAAAAAGCCCTAGTCACTATATACTTGTTGAAGAAGGGGGAAATTGCACCCTTTTATTGCCTCTCCCTAACCATATTTAACAATGTTAAATTGCTACATTTGATCTGCATCTGTTGCCTTCCAAAATTCATAGAGGGATTAGATATTACTGTAAAACTTTAACGTCATTACAAATTGGCAGGACTTTGCACAAATAAACATTCTTACCAGTAGAGTGCTTTACAAATAATTGCTTGTTATATGATATTTAAAGGGATCCTGTCATCAGAAAACATATGTTTTTCAAAACGCATCAGTTAAAAGTGCTACTCCAGCAGACTTCTGCACTGAAATCCATTTCTCAAAAGAGCAAACAGATTTTTTAATATTCAATTTTGAAATCTGACATGGGGCTAGACATTTTGTCGATTTCCCAGCTGCCCCTGGTCATGTGACTTGTGCCTGCACTTTAAAAGAGAAATGCTTTCTGGCAGGCTCCTGTTTTTCCTTCTCAATGTAACTGAATGTGTCTCAGTGGGACATGGGATTTTACTATTGAGTGTTGTAGATCTACCAGGCAGCTGTTACCTTGTGTTAGGGAGCAGTTATCTGGTTACCTTCCCATTGTTCTTTTGTTTGGCTGCTGGGGGGGAAAGGGAGGGGGGTGATATCACTCCAACTTGCAGTACAACAGTAAAGAGTGATTGAAGTTTATCAGAGCACAAGTCACATGACTTGGGGCAGCTGGGGAAATTGACAATATGTCTAGCCCCATGTCAGATTTCAAAACTGAATATAAAAAAAATCGGTTTGCTCTTTTGAGAAATGGATTTAAGTGCAGAATTCTGCTGGAGCAGCACTATTAACGGATTCATTTTGAAAAAAAAAATTTTCCCATGACAATATCCCTTTAACAATAAAAATATGGTCTTATCTTTTAGGTGTCCTATGCTGAAGGAGGGAGTGTGTTGATCTTTTTCAGTACTTACTCAGATGCAGAGAACACCATAATGGAACAGCACAAAGTAAATTTACTACACAATTACAATTGTATTGAAGTGCAGGTGTTGTGCTCTGTACTTGAAGTACATCATGCATAAAGGTCTTAAATCATATTTTCAGTGTTAATATCATATAGCAAGCAATTTTTTGTAAAGCATCCTACTGTAGTCAATTTGTAATAATTTTAAAGCCTAAGCAAAAATTAATGGGAAACCTTAATAATTCCTTTAAGGGAGGTCTGTCCATAGATTATTCCCAAGCAATATTAACAGCTCTGGACTGGAATTACATAAAGCATGACATGTTGGCTAGGTTAAAGATAAACACTGCTCAGCGACTACACAAAAGGGATGTGCCAATAGTTAACGAGAGAGAGAGAGAGAGAGAGAGAGAGAAGAGAGAAGAGAGAGGAGAGAGAGAGAGAGAGAGAGAGGAGAGAGAGAGAGAGAGAGAGAGAGAGAGAGAGAGAGAGAGAGAGAGAGAGAGAGAGAGAGAGAGAGAGAGAGAGAGAGAGAGAGAGAGAGAGAGAGAGAGAGGTGTGGTGGGTTCCAGTCTGCCCCACACATTATTATTGAACATTTCTACTAAGAGAGAGAGAGGTTTGGTGGGTTCCAGTCTGCCCCACACATTATTATTGAACATTTCTACTAATGCAAATTTGTATAATTACCATTAAAAATGTTTAAATATTGAACAAAATACCCTTGTTATTAGAGGGGGAAAAAAAAAAAAAAAACAATCTCTCCATTTTAACCCTTTAAGTGCCAGCAGAATTTCACATTTTGGTTACGCGAAATGCCAGCCGTTTTTGAAACATTTTGTGCTCTTTCACTTTAGGGGCATTTTCTGAGGGGAAACCTATAGTTCACCTAGGAAAACTATACATTGTTTTGTTCGGTAGAAACTGAGCTTTCTAAATCTGCCTGAGATTTCATGTATTTCCACCTGTGCAAAAAAATTTATAGTGCTAAATACCAAAAAAAAAAAAATGAAAAATTACCATTTTTCATCGCATATGAATTTATACCAGAAAAATATTTCATTTTACGGATGAAAATCCAACTGATTTGGAAAGCCTTATGTCTCTCGAACGTGCCAATACCAGATATGTATAGTTTTAGGGAGATTTAGGACTTCTGTACAGCAAAAACTCCCGGCAGTATATTACCGAATTTTGAAAGCACTAAGGCAGAAAACGGCATGCTTTAGATTCCAAGGCAAAAAATCCTGAAACCGTAGGTTTACCCCAGAAAACCATACATTTTTGAAAAGTACACACTCTGCCGATTACAAAATGGGTAACTATGTCTCTCTACTCCCAACTACCAAACATAAAAGCTTGTCTGAACATAGCGGTTTTTCAAAAAAAAATTCAAAATTCGGAAAAATCATTTTAAAGGTTTTATTTTGCTGCTCCGCATATCCCAAACTATATTAGGTACCAAGAAAAAGCACCTGAAATATGATTGGCAGGGGTCCACTGAACAGTTTGATACACATTATGCATAGGTTTACCAAAGTAAATTGCTGAAGTAAAGTCCTGAACAATTTAGATGTGCTAACTTCATATTGGTGTCTCTAAATGCCAGATACTTTGGTAAACCTATGCATAATGGGTATCAAACTGTTCAGTGGACCCCTGGCAATCATATGTCAGGTGCTTTTTCTTGGTACCTAATATAGTTTGGGTATATGTTTACCCCCCAAACCCATACATTTTTGGAAAGTACACATTCTACAGAATCTAAAATGGCTTTCTGCTCCAAACTACTGAGTTGCAAGGCTTTCCCAAAATTGACGGTTTTTGTGAAATATCTGAAAATTGCCTCAAAGCTTCAACTTTCCAGCATCGTATTGTCCATGTATCATTACCAGCATAAAGCATCCTATATATAAACATAGGGGTCTACTCAACAGTTTGATGCCCAATGTGCATAGATATACCAAACTATGTGGCGCACAGAGACCCCCCAAATGACAATAGTGTATAGACATTTTCACGGCTGACGCGCTGGCTGCTGCAATATAAGCACCTGGTGTGTGTATTATGCGACATTAGACCCCCTAACAGTATAGAGACCCCAGAAAACCATATATTTTCAGTAAGTACACATTCTGACGAATCCAATATGGGTAAATAAGTGTTTCTACTGCAAACTGCCAAACTGCAAAGCAATGCTGAACATATCCCAAACTATGTTAGGTACCAAGAAAAAGCACCTGAAATATGATTGGCAGGGGTCCACTGAACAGTTTGATACCCATTATGCATAGGTTTACCAAAGTATCTGGCATTTAGAGACACCAATATGAAGTTAGCACATCTAAAATTGTTCAGGACTTTACTTCAGCTACTGAGAAATCAACAGATAGACTGCATTTTTTGTGGGGTAAAAACACAGAAATATGTTTACCCCCCAAACCCATATATATTTTTGGAAAGTACACATTCTACAGAATCTAAAATGGGTACCCATGCCTTTCTGCTCCAAACTACTGAGTCTAAAGGCTTTCCCACAATTGTCGGTTTTGGTGAAATATCTGAAAATTGCCTCAAAGCTTCAACTTCTCAGCACCATATCACCCATGTATCGTTACGCACCAAGAAAAAGCACCCTAAATATGATTGCCAGGGGTCCTCCAAACAGTTTGGTGGCCATTGTTCATAGGTTTACCAAAGTATCTGGCATTTAGAGGCCCCAAAATGAAGTTAGCGCATACAAATAGTCCTGTGGGTAACTTCAGCTAATGAAAGATCAACACATTGACTGCATTTTTGTGGGGTAAAACACAGAAATATATGTTTACCCACCAAACCCATACATTTTTGGAAAGTACACATTCTACAGAATCTAAAATGGGTACCCATGCCTTTCTGCTCCAAACTACTGAGTCGCAAGGCTTTCCCAAAATTGACGGTTTTTGTGAAATATCTGAAAATTGCCTCAAAGCTTCAACTTTCCAGCATCGTATTGTCCATGTATCATTACCAGCATAAAGCATCCTATATATAAACATAGGGGTCTACTCAACAGTTTGATGCCCAATGTGCATAGATATACCAAACTATGTGGCGCACAGAGACCCCCCAAATGACAATATGTATAGACATTTTCACGGCTGACGCGCTGGCTGCTGCAATATAAGCACCTGGTGTGTGTATTATGCGACATTAGACCCCCTAACAGTATAGAGACCCCAGAAAACCATATATTTTCAGTAAGTACACATTCTGACGAATCCAATATGGGTAAATAAGTGTTTCTACTGCAAACTGCCAAACTGCAAAGCAATGCTGAACATAACGGTTTTTATCAAATTTCGGAAAATCGTCACAAAGCTTGAAATTTACCCCATTATATGCCCCACATTTTGTAACTTATCAGCATAAAACATCCTAAATATGAATGCCAGGGGTCTACTGAACACTTTGATGCCCAATATGCATAGATATACCAAACTATGTGGCGCACAGAGACCCCCCAAATGAATATAGTGTATATACATTTTCATGGCTAACGTGCTGGCTGCTGCAATATAAGCACCTAGTGTGTGTATTATGTGACATTAGACCCCCCTAACAGTACAGAGACCCCAGAAAACCATATATTTTCAGAAAGTAAACATTCTGACGAATCCAATATGGGTAAATAAGTGTTTCTACTGCAAACTGCCAAACTGCAAAGCAATGCTGAACATAACGGTTTTTATCAAATTTCGGAAAATCGTCACAAAGCTTGAATTTTACCCCATTATATGCCCCACATTTCGTAACATATCAGCATAAAACATCCTAAATATGAACGCCAGGTGTCTACTGAACACTTTGATGCCCAATATGCATAGATATACCAAACTATGTGGCGCACAGAGACCCCCGAATGGATATATAGTAGATAAAATTTACAAGGCAAAATAAGGCAGTAAAGAGTGAAATGCAAAAAAATCCAATAAAACCACAAAAATCGATGGTTTTTTTCCAGACTAGTGTTATCGGCCGTCAGAATCACAGTTTGAATATTTTAGCTGGGCCAAACAGGTTATACGGCTAGAAACAAGCGAACACAACATATGCAGAGCTGAAAATGCAATAAAATGGCTAAAAATTCAATAAAATGGCTAAAAATGCACCAAAATACCCAAAATTGCAATATAATCACAGAAATAACATACAAAAGGTATTGCACAGTACGGATAGCGAATACGCTATTCGTAATGGCAATAAAACATTTTTTTCAGCCAAAAAAAGAGACGATGCGATAAGAAAAAAAAAAAAAAGCCACAATGCCATGTATGTGCGTTTGCGTGTGTACAATTGGTAAATTACATGTTATGTGCACGTGTGTGTGAGTGCAGTGAGTTAAGTGACCCCACCAATCCCCAAAAATGTATGTGTAAGTGTGTGTAAGTGTGAATCTAAGTGTGTATTACTGTAATAAGTGTGTGTTGGTGTGTTTGTGTGTGTAATTGTTGCACTAACCTGAAAGTCGCTGGAGACTGTTGCAGGCGATCTGGAAGAGCCCCAGAAAGAGATCTGCGTCGTCATCCGTGTCCCTGTGCTGTGGGGGCGGAGCTGATCGGCGCAATGTAGGCTGCAGCAGCAGGACACGTAAGTAACACGTGCCTGCTGCTGCTTTTGAGCCCCTGGGCGACCGCACCCCAGGGGCCACTCGATCCCCTGCTCTGCTCGTTGCCTAGGAACGGAGCGAGCGGCTCTAACAGCTGATCCTCCGCTCCAGAACCCGGAAGTGCTGCAGAACGTAGAATCTACGTTCTGTGGCATTTCAAGTTACTTTTCCACAGAACGTAGATTCTACGTTCTGTGGCACTTAAAGGGTTAAAGCTATATCTCCTAAACAATGATGAAAAATTTATCACAGTTACACCAATGTTTAAAAATACAACTATGCAGCCTACAATACATTTGCATATGTTGAATAAAAAATATTACAAAGTAAAACACCTTACCTTGTTTGTAGCTTCCTGCATTTCCAGGAAGAAACAAAACTGGAACTCCAGTCAGTGTCAAGTTTTTGTTTTCTTCTGCATAAGAGCCTTCACCATACAGATATAGCTCATACAATGGATAAAGTCTAGACACTTTCTTGGATAGTTTTATTTGCTGCAAAATAAAAAGTACTATAATTAAATATATTACATAGAAAAATAACACAAAACAAAAATTGTATTCTAAAGTCTTACTTCTGGTCTCTAAGCAACATGGCTTAATTACCCCTGAAAGACAAGATTAACATGCCACATATAGAAGATATAATTCTGCTCGATTCTTATTTCCTGGATTCCACTGGAGTGGTCTTCATTTCCTGTTCTGGATCACAACACCAGGGTGCAGGGTATCAATACAGATGAAGTATATGGCACCACAAAACAGCACATGACATGTGCCAAGTCCAAGCTCTGGGAAGAAGTGCCGGGCTGATGGAACTTGGAATTGACGGTATTACAGGTTGCTCTGTCTTAAGTGCAATGGGGAAGTTGGTCAAGAAAATCTTAAAAGGCGAACTATCGCGCAAATGAAAATTTAATATAAGCTTCATCATACTGAAATAAGAAGTTTTCTTTAATATAATCAATTAAAAATTCTGCACTGTTTCTGAAATAATCAAGTTTATCTTCACTATCCATCTCTCAGCATCTGTTTCTCTTCATTCTCTCTTCATGCAGGAGTTGGGTGTCAGATATTCATTGACAGTTAGATCCAATATATCTTATAGGAGGGCTCCTTTTGCATAGAAGATGTATTAGAGATCACAGATATCGAGAAAAGAGCTCCAGCACTATTATTGGCTTAAGCCTCCTTCACAAAGAGAATGTTTTTGCGGGTTCTGACACCAGTCATAAATAAAAGTACTACGGCCTTGTCTTGCTCACCATAAATATTGGGTGGCCCGGGTGCCCACTGCCCCGAACCCTGCTCTTAAACTTTAATACTGGACTTTCACATCATTACTCCACCTAGAAATGCAGTAAAACATACTGGTATCTTACCCCAGCGAAATTATACAAGCGAAATTATTAAAAACAGAAGTAAAATGGATTTTTAAATTACATACCAGAAGGGCTAAATTCTATCTTTGACATTAGTTGCTATTTTTAAAAGATAACATTGACTGATGAAAATCTTTTATGTACTGAAGATAATCGCTATTTTAATAATTTGAAACAAGACAATTTAATTATAAGTTTTCACAAGTCTCCAGTTATTGATAACATTAGATCAAGTTTAACTTTTAAATGACAAATTAAAATGTAATTTACATGTGAGAAATACCCCTTATACATTTGAGATATTAAATATAAGATTACATGTAATTTATACTTAGTATTAATCATAAAATGGATATATGGAATTGTTTTTTATCTATTTGTTTTTTCAAATTTCACATCTGACATGACTGTTTTAAAATCAACTTTGAACCTTGTTAGCCTAATTGATCAGATGTGGGGGGATTTAAATACATTGTGTCATGACGGGAAGCGAGGTCTCTGAGGAAGTGTTTTATCACGAAAAGCGTCATACCTTTATATGATTAATACGATGTTTAAATAAATACGATGTTTAAATAAAGTATATAATTTTACGTTTTGGTCTGGAGGCGAGCGATTTATATGGAAACCCAGGCGTGCGCTGCCTCTATATCACATTATTAGAGATCACTATTAAAATCACCAGACATCATGTCACTCTGCATGTAGAATTTGTGCAAAAGGCAGTTATTTTGTTAGATTTTCTTTGTACTGGAATCAGTTATTTGAATGAGGTCTAATTAATCTGCTAGGAAAGGAAGCCCCCCTATAAGATATATTGGAGCTAACAGTCAATGAATATCTGACACCCAACTGCTGCATGAAGACAGAATGAAGAGACATGCCAAGAGAGGGATAGTGAAGTTAAACTTGATTATTTCAAGTGATTTAGCCTTTGCTTTTACTTTATCCGAAGTTCCTGTTTGCTGATGACATATAGGATCACCCTTTTATGTATCATAGACAGCACCATTCATGGGTTTCTTTTCTTTAAAATGCCTTTGAGACATGGGCTCTGACCCAGACAATCGACAACGTTTCAGACCGACATTGGTCTTTTATCAAGCCACCTCAGCAGCACCTGTGCACAGTTATTTATACAAGTATCACAGTGACCCCTAATCATGTGTTCTGACATTAACAACAAACAATGTATCACATAAACCATCTGCCACATTGTATATCCTCTCTCTCTACTACTGGGCCAAACGCATACCTCGTGGCTTCCGCATACACAACATCTTGACGATCGATCCATTTCTTAAAGAAGTCGAAGTTTGCCGGAGTACTAATAGGTGCTTCCTTGATCTGATGATCTTGGTTATCCAAGAAGTTTCGGGGGAACTGACTAAGGTACGCAAGTCGCTAGCAACATTTGAACTGGAACACGCAAATCTGTTAAAGAGCAACGCTGAAAGCGAGTTGGAGAGAAGGTGAAAGCCTACAAACAGGACATTTTGTGGGATTAAAAGGGAGAAACTCTGCAGGGTCAAAGAGGATTATGCCACGCACCGTGTGTACAGATCACTTAGTGCTGATCGACAGCCGCCATATTACTCTATGTGGCAAAGGAGAGCACCACAATGTAAACTAAACAAACCCCTCAATTCTGTTGATGTAAGCTCCGGTGATTCAGAAGGAGACAAAGGCACGCCAACATCTGCAGAACCGACCCCTACACAATCAGGATGCGGACACGCAAAAAGAGGCAGGGGTCGCAACAGGGAGCAGAACTCCCCATCTTTAACCTATTTCAACATTCCCTAACAGCAGCGGAATTGCATATACTTCAAAGAGTTTTGTCTTATGTACCTACTTGTCATTTCAACTCATTTAATTGGGAGGTCGATTGTTTTAAATTTTGTCGCACCCTATCCCTGAAGGATCACTTTAAAGATAACGTGAACAGGGAGAATTCAACATCGGCTTTAAAATTAAAAATCTCTTTAAGCCCCCTCTGACTAATCACACTATAAAACTATTCAAACAGGGAATTGAGAGGGTGGGTGAGACTATGACTACCACAAACACACGCAGGGACAACATCACCATGGATGAACGTAATGCTATTAAGTCCTTGATGTCAGACACTAACATTGTGATCCTCCCCGCCGACAAAGGTGGGGGAATAGTTATCATGAACTATACAGATTATCGTAATGAGATTATATGTCAGTTATCTGATGCTAAGGTATATAAGGTGTTAACGTGTGACCCTGTGACCAAATTTAAATCTATGGTGGATGCACGGATTATGATGGCCTTGAATGCAAATGTAATTGATAATACTTTGTGTAATTTTTTTAAAACAGGATTATCCTAAATGCCCGGTACTGTATACATTACCCAAGGTCCACAAAAGTCTATTTTTGCCCCCGGGGAGACCTATAGTGTCGGGCCGTGACTCACTGCTGCACCCAATTGGCATTTATCTAGACACACTACTACAACCTGTAGTGCGAGATACTCCCACATACCTACGGGATACACCACATTTATTAAAATGTATCAAAGATCTATCTCTTCCATATGATACACCATATCTGCTGGTTGGCATGGATGTGGTGAGTCTGTACACTATAATCCCACACACAGCAGGCATAGATGCTATAAAACATTCTCTTAGAGTCTTCATCCTATATTGGTCCACCCATTCCTTTTGTACTCGAGTTACTTGAATTGGAACTAACTTTGAATTATTTTTGTTTTGAGAACAGTTTCTATTTGCAAAATGCAGGGACAGCGATGGGGGCAGCCATGGCGCCCTCATATGCTCACCATTTCATGCATCAATATGAGCAATGCCACAAAGTCACTTTGAGAAAGGCTAGGGACCTAGCCAAAACGTTAGTTTTTTTCTCCATAAGTCCTGTGTGTGCTAGCTTCTTTTGAGTCATTGTAAATACTAATACATAGCTCTGCACCCAGGCACCTTATGCAAGTATACGTGCTGTGCCGGCATTTCCAGTTCTCTCTCTCTCTCTCTATATAGAGAGAGAGAGAGTAATGAAGAAGCTCGCACTCAGGACTTATCAAATCCAAAAACAACTAACGTTTCGGCTCGCACTCAAGCCTTTCTTGTGGGTGTTGCTATGTTTAAATAGGCACCCACTGACCCTGGATTTAATATCATAGAAACAGTGTCGGACTGGGACACCAGGGGCCCACCAAAACAACTTAGACCAGGGGCCCATTCTCAATAATATTTTTCTTCCTCTCCTCACTCAACCTCTATTCTCCTAGTCTCTTTTCTGTAAATGCTATAGTCTATTATTCCATCTATTTGTTCTGACATAGGGAATGGCCAAATGTTTAGCAGCATGAGGGCCCACTGACACCTGGGCCCACCGGAAGATTTCCTGGAGTGGGCCAGTCCGACACTGCATAGAAACACAGAGAAGGGTAACCGTTCAATTAGATTACATGGGGCAACCATATCTAGGCACTGTATCCAGGATGCCTCAAAGTTTAGCAATACAGTAGAACCCCATTTTATTGTTTTCAGGGGACCAGAAAAAAATGGTGCAAAATACAGGAAAATGTAAAATCAGGGAAATGTATTATGCATAATATATAGGTGGGACCACAAAACAACAATGTTAAATGAGGAAAATACATAAAATCAGGGGATGTAAAATTTAGGTTTCACTGTATTATATTGCTACGGTTGCCCCTTCTTGGCACAGGAACAAGGCCAATGAATATATGCATGAATTGTAATAATGTTATCACAATTAGCACTATAACAACCAAATATGTTTAGCTATAGATAAATCTGCTTTGGTCATTTTCTGGGCACAGCATACAGCATGTTCATTCTCTCCCTGTAAGTGGATGTAGAATTCTTAATAAAAGACAAGCCACACAGAGACACCAAGCAAGGAACACAACATGAGTGCTAGTGTACACCAATATCTGACATTTTATATTTCCATCAAGAATGAAGGTAGTTAAACTGTCACTTTGAGACATGCCACTGCAGGTGATACAGACTGAAGAATGTCAGATTCCAGTGAACCACCTAGCCTGGTGTTACTATTTTCTGAGGGCATCTACAAGTTACAGGCCCTCCTGTAACCCATAAGGGGTCTGCTCAAAAATTAAAGATAAGGAAGAATCAGTCTTAACTATTTCTCATCTGTTAGTTAGTGCAGAGCAAATAATGCCATTCCCAGTAAATATGCGTTTGTAAAAATCAAAGTGGGTTCATGTGAAATTAGGGCTGCAATAGGTCCCTTTTGGGTTAATTTCATATCTTTTTCAAGGTGTGCCACAATCCCAATCTGTGAAGTAAAAAAGAAGTATAGTAGCCCACTGGAAATAGACATGGGTAATATGAATGGATATACAATATAGCGTCGCGATCAGTAGTCTTAAAGGAAAACTATACCCCCCAAACAATGTAGGTCTCAATAAAAAGATATTGCATAAAACAGCTCATATGTAAAATCCTGCTTCATGTAAATGAACCATTTTCATAATAATATACTTTTCTAGTAGTATGTGCCATTGGGTAATCATAAATAGAAAATAGCCATTTTAAAAAATAAGGGCCGCCTCCTGGGATCGTAGGATTCACTGTACTGTATGTTAGGTCACATGAGCCAATTAACAGACAGAGTTGTGTCTTTTGCTTCCACACTTCTTCCTGTTACAGTTAGAGTTGAAGTATTTCTGGTCAGGTGATCTCTGAGACAGCACACAGACCATCACGAAATGGTGGCTCAAGGCAAGAGATGTAAAAGGGCAATATTTACTTAAATATATAGTCCAGTTTGGTAAGATTCTTTAATATGCCACTTAATATGATATGAACTATCTGTTGCTTAAGTGTTCATTTTGGGGGTATAGTTTTCCTTTAAGGAACAAAGTGATCCTTAACTTGGAACCTTGATAATGATAATCTTGAAAATGTCCATAAATTCTCACTCCATTGTGTAAACTTGACTGATGTGGATAACTGAATTAAAAAAAAATTGTGCCAAACTACTTCCAAAAACTTTTTTTTGGTTGGGGGGGGGGGGGTGGTATGCAAAAATAAGTGGCCAGTGCTTTAAGTGGGCCAGTTTAATCCCCTTTACAACCTCAATTAGACTTAATACTTATACCCCTGTTATCCCAAAAAACATTGTTAAAAAAAATCTAAGTTTTTTTTTTTATTTTTTTTTGCTAAATTGGGAAAAAAATTACTACTGCTTCTTGTGAGGCAGCTAATTAGATTAACAGGATACAATGCCCTAACGTCACTTTTTGCTGTAAATGTAGATATTCACATTAATCAAATAGGCAGAAAAATTAAGCTCACAGCCTTATTCGCTAAATAAGGTAGTATACTGCCCCTTTAAGTATTAGGGCATGCACCTGACAGTGCCCATATAAAACTAACTTGATGCTCCTTCTTCTGATCTTCCAGGATGAATAGGGTATTCTGTTTAGCCAAAGCAATATAAAAAAAGGTAGCTTGTTATATGATTAAATTAAGAAAAAACTATTCAGGTCAGTTAATTCTTTCCAAGATGTGGCATTCTCTGGAAAAATATGGCTCTCATCTGGCCAAGTGCCATATTGATAAATACAAGGTTATACACAGGACCAATTTATAAACTGTGCGCCCATAGGCCACCCAACCAGCTCCACCCCACTCGCACCTGACCAGCTCTCGACTTGCTCCCCCATACCTGACTCGCTCCGCTCGCGCAGCCCCACTGCTAACCTCCATCGCCAGTTCCTCATTTGCCAGCGCTAGGGACTAGATGGGAGCGGGAGATTCAAACTGCCAAGTCTCCCGCTCAGTCCCAAGTTTAAATGCGCCAACGAGCGACATGCAGCCCCCCCAGCTCTCTGCCGCCCTAGGCCCGGGCATTTGTGGCCTGCCCACAAATTCGGGCCTGGTTATACAATTGGAATTTTAAAAAATGCAAGCCACTTATACCCTTAAAGGAACTAAACTAGGCAAATCACTGATGAAGAAGGTCTTAGGGTCACTTGTGGATAATAAACTTAGCTAAAGCAAGCAATACAGCAGTAAAGGCCCAAAAAAATTGAGCTTTATTAAAAGGGGGTATAAATTTGGAGGAGGAGATGATAATTTTTGAGGCCTTAGCAAGAATATGCAGTGCTGTTTTGGTCTCCATTAGGGATGTCGCGGACTGTTCGCCGGCGAACTTGTTCGCGCGAACATCGACTGTTCGCGCTCGCCGAATGTTCGCGAACGTCGCGCGACGTTCGCCATTTTGGGTTCGCCTTACCTGGCGCTTTTTTTTGACCTCTCACCCCAGACCAGCAGATACATGGCAGCCAATCAGGAAGCTCTCCCTCCTGGACCACCCACAGACCCCCTGGACCACTCCCCTTCCATATATAAACTGA
This sequence comes from Xenopus petersii, assembly GCA_038501925.1. Classification (NCBI taxonomy): domain Eukaryota; kingdom Metazoa; phylum Chordata; class Amphibia; order Anura; family Pipidae; genus Xenopus; species Xenopus petersii. The sequence continues at coordinate 44,360,320 of CM076688.1, forward strand.
AGCCCTGCAGCGTTTTTTCATTCTGCCTGTGTGTGCTTGCAAGAGCTAGTGTAGGGAGAGAGCTGTTACTGATTTCACTGATTTCTTTGAGGGACAGTTGATAGTAAGTTTGCTGGCTAGTAATCTACTTGATACTGCTCTGTATTGGAGGGACAGAAGTCTGCAGGGATTTGAGGGACATTTTAGGTTAGGTAGCTTTGCTGGCTAGTAATCTACCTTCTACTGCAGTGCTCTGTATGTAGCTGCCTGCTGTGGGCACTGATCTCTTCTGATCTCATCTGCTGACTGCTGTAATAACCCAATAGTCCTTGTAAGGACTGCTTTTATTTTCTTTTTTGTTTTTTTACTTTGCTAGTTGCTACTATAAGCCCAGTGCTATTAGTCTAGCAGTGTTGGGGAGTGGGACTGGTGTGCTACTGTGCTGCTCCTAGTAGTTCAGCAGCACCAACCCGAGAAAAATATTTTTTTTAATATACATATATTTTTTTTTTCTTTTACTTATCTTACTGTTCTTTAACGTGTACAGTGCTGTTGCTGTTCTTCATAGTAGTGCACCAATAGTAGTGCACTTGCAGGCATTATTTGCCCAGTGTGTTCTTCAAACAACAACCATCTAGCTGTGTGAGCTTGTTCACATTCTGTCTAAATATCAATAATAATACCGTCTCTAGAAACACCACCCGAGTGACGTTTTTCAGGCAGCAATAATATATTCCGTATCCACTGCTGTAGTAGTGTATACGTTAACCTTGTAGGCATTATTTGCTCAGTGTGTTCTTCATTTTCAAACAACTCCCATCTAGCTGTGTGAGCTTGTTCGCGTTCTGTCTAAATATCAATAATAGTACCGTCTCTAGAAACACCACCCGAGTGACGTTTTTCAGGCAGCAATAATATATTCCGTATCCACTGCTGTAGTAGTGTATACGTTAACCTTGTAGGCATTATTTGCTCAGTGTGTTCTTCATTTTCAAACAACTCCCATCTAGCTGTGTGAGCTTGTTCGCGTTCTGTCTAAATATCAATAATAGTACCGTCTCTAGAAACACCACCCGAGTGACTTTTTTCAGGCAGCAATAATATATTCCGTATCCACTGCTGTAGTAGTGTATACGTTAACCTTGTAGGCATTATTTGCCCAGTGTGTTCTTCATTTTCAAACAACTCCCATCTTGCTGTGTGAGCTTGTTCACATTCTGTCTAAATATCAATAATAGTACCATCTCTAGAAACACCACCCGAGTGACGTTTTTCAGGCAGCAATAATATATTCCGTATCCACTGCTGTAGTAGTGTATACGTTAACCTTGTAGGCATTATTTGCCCAGTGTGTTCTTCATTTTCAAACAACTCCCATCTTGCTGTGTGAGCTTGTTCACATTCTGTCTAAATATCAATAATAGTACCGTCTCTAGAAACACCACCCGAGTGACGTTTTTCAGGCAGCAATAATATATTCCGTATCCACTGCTGTAGTAGTGTATACGTTAACCTTGTAGGCATTATTTGCTCAGTGTGTTCTTCATTTTCAAACAACTCCCATCTAGCTGTGTGAGCTTGTTCACATTCTGTTTAAATATCAATAATAGTACCGTCTCTAGAAACACCACCCGAGTGACGTTTTTCAGGCAGCAATAATATATTCCGTATCCACTGCTGTAGTAGTGTATACGTTGACCTTGTAGGCATTGTTTGCCCAGTGTGTTCTTCATTTTCAAACAACTGCCATCTAGCTGTGTGAGCTTGTTCACATTCTGTCTAAATATCAATAATAATACCGTCTCCAGAAACACCACCTGAGTTGTTGTTGTTTTAAAAATAATGCCAGGCAAAGGCAGGCCGCCACGCAGAGGCACTAGGGGCCGTGCTGCTATGCTATCCTGTGGCCCTAGGAAATTGCCCAGTTTTAAAAAGGCAATGACCCTGAACTCCCAAAATGCTGAAGAGGTAGTTGACTGGCTTACACAGCACACCCCATCCTCTACCGTTTCTAACTTTACCACAACATCCTCATCCTCCACTGCTATGGGCACCCCACGTAACACTTCCTCCACCACCGGCGCCCCTTCTTCACTGGAGTCAGAGGAGTTATTTTCACATGAGTTTCTTGAACTGAGTGATGCGCAACCATTATTGGCAGAAGAAGATGAAGGAGATGAGGACGTTACACCAGATTTAATTCTGGCAGAGAACACAATAGAGATGGACATAATGAGTGATGAGGAGGTCCCGCCGCTGCTTCCTTCTGTGAGCTGTCAGAAGAAATTGATGCATCTGAGGAGAATGAGGAGATTGATGTTTTGTGGGTGCCCAGTAGAAGAGAGCAAGAGGAGGATAGTTCAGATGGAGAGACGGAGAGTCAGAGAGGCAGGAGGAGAATAAGACTTAGAAGAAGCAGGGAGGACAGCTCGCAGGGAACAGTAGGGCAACAACATGTATCGGCACCTGTGGTCAGCCGGCCAACGCACCCGCCATTGCCGCCAACTTCTACTGTTACCGCCAGATTGCCAGCTTCAAAAAGGTCAGCAGTGTGGGATTTTTTTAATGTGTGTGCCTCTGACAAAAGCGTTGTAATTTGCAATGAGTGCAGTCAGAAACTGAGTCTTGGGAAGCCCAACAGCCACATAGGTACAACTTCTATGCGAAGGCACATGAACGGCAAGCACAAAGCACTTTGGGAGCAACACCTCAAAGGCAACAGGCAAACTAAAAGCCACCCTCCTTCTGGTCCAGCATCTTACTGCTCTACCTCTGCTGTCCTTGACCCGTCTGAACCACCCTCCACTCCGCCTTCCACCTTGACCACCAGTTCCCATTCCCAGTCATCTGCCCCCAGCCAAGTTTCTGTGAGGGCCATGTTTGAGCGTAAGAAGCCAATGTCTGCGAGTCACCCCCTTGCCCGGCGTCTGACAGCTGGCTTGTCCGCACTCTTAGCCCGCCAGCTTTTACCATACCAGCTGGTGGACTCTGAGGCCTTCCGCAAATTTGTAGCAATTGGGACACCGCAGTGGAAGGTACCCAGCCGCAATTTTTTTTCAAAAAAGGGAATACCACACCTGTACCACCATGTGCAGAGCCAAGTCACCGCATCTCTGTCACTTAGTGTTGGGCCAAAGGTCCATATGACTACTGACGCATGGTCCTCCAAGCATGGTCAGGGCAGGTATGTCACCTACACTGCCCACTGGGTGAACTTGGTAATGGCTGGGAAGCAGGGAATGTGTGGCTCAACAACAACAGTGGAGTTGGTGTCACCGTCACGGATTGCACGCGGTTCTGCCACCACCTCTACTCCTCCTTCGCTCTCTACCTCGTCTTCTTCCTCTTCTTCGTCCTCTGCTGCTGGGTCCTCCTCCTCCACACCTGTGCACCCCCAGCTCCCCCTAGGTTATTCGACGTGCCAGGTACGCCGTTGTCATGCTGTCTTGGGGATGACGTGCCTGGAAAGCAGAAACCATACCGGATCTGTACTCCTGTCATCTCTGCAGTCGCAGGCCGATCGGTGGCTGACCCCACACCAACTGAAGATCGGAAAAGTGGTGTGTGACAACGGAAGCAATCTGTTGGCAGCACTGAGACTGGGCAATTTAACACATGTGCCCTGCATGGCACATGTTCGGAATTTAATAGTCCAACGTTTTGTCTCGAAGTACCCAGGATTCCAGGACGTTCTCAGGCAGTCCAGGAAGGTGTCAGCCCATTTCAGACGGTCCTACACAGCCATGGCACGCCTTGCTGACATTCAGCAGCGGTACAACATGCCAGTCAGGCGTTTGATTTGCGACAGCCAGACTCGGTGGAATTCAACGCTCCTCATGTTGGAACGTCTGCTGCAACAACAAAGAGCCATCAACGAATACCTGTTTGAACTGGGTGGTAGGACTGGATCTGCAGAGCTGGGGATTTTTTTACCCCGTTACTGGGTGCTTATGCGCGATGCCTGCAGGCTCATGCGCCCTTTTGAAGAGGTTACAAATATGGTCAGTCGCACCGAAGGCACCATCAGCGACCTAATACCCTTTGCTTTCTTCCTGGAGCGTGCCGTGCGACGAGTGACAGATGAGGCTGTAGACCAGTGTGACGAGGAGCAGGAAGCGCACGATTTCTGGTCGGAATCACCAGAATGAACCCAGGCACCTGCTGCAACGCAGGGAGAGGTGTCAGAAGTGGAGTCAGAGGAGGAAGGTGGCTTTGTGGAGGAGGAGGACCAACAGGAGCAGGCTTCCCAGGGGGCTAGTGGTGACCTTTTGGGGACCCCTGGTCTTGTATGTGGCTGGGGGGAGGAGACCGTGGATGATGCAGTCCTTGATAACGAGGAAGCGGAGATGGATAGCTCTGCATCCAACCTTGTGAGAATGGGGTCTTTCATGCTGTCATGCCTGTTGAAGGACCCCCGTATCAAGAGGCTTAAGGAGAAGGACCTGTACTGGGTGGCAACGCTACTAGACCCTCGGTACAAGCATAAAGTGGAAGAAATGTTACCAACGTACCACAAGTCCGAAAGGATGCTGCATTTACAAACCAGCCTGCAAAACATGTTGTACAATGCTTTTAAGGGTGATGTCACTTCAGGAACTCATCAACATTCCAGGGGCAGAGGTGCCAGTAATCCTGCCACGAGCGCACCTGCAAGGACAAAGCACTTTGGCCACTCTGTAACGTCAGACATGCAAATGTTTTTCAGTCCAAGGCAGCGCCAGAACCCTTCTGGATCCACCCTCAAAGAACGCCTCGACCGGCAGGTAGCGGACTACCTGGGATTAACTGCAGATATCGACACTCTTAGGAGCGATGAACCCCTGGACTACTGGGTGCGCAGGCTTGATCTGTGGCCAGAGCTGACACAATTTGCCATGAACCTCTTGTCTTGCCCCGCCTCAAGTGTCCTCTCAGAAAGGACCTTCAGTGCAGCAGGAGGGATTGTAACTGAGAAGAGAACTCGCCTAGGTCACAAAAGTGTGGATTACCTGACCTTTATTAAAATGAATGAGGGGTGGATCTCGGAGGGTTACTGCACACCGGAAGACTTGTTCTGAGTTTCTGATTCTGACTCCCCATGCAGCTGTCCTTCTCTGCACGCCTCATGACTCCACACACAGCTGTCCTTTAGCGTCCTCCTCCCTCCACCACCGTTATAAACTAGGGTGCAAACCCTACTGGTTTAATTTGAATCCAGGTAAATCCTGAGTTTTTCTGGCCTCTGTGCTTCAGTGGCTGACAAAAAAAAGGAATATTTTCAGCATTTATATGGCATATTTTTTCTGGCCTCTGTGCTTCAGTGGCTGTGACAAAAAAAAATGAATATTTTCAACATTTATATGGCATATTTTTTCTGGCCTCTGTGCTTCAGTGGCTGTGACAAAAAAAAATAAATTTTTTCAGCATTTATATGGCATATTTTTTCTGGCCTCTGTGCTTCAGTGGCTGTGACAAAAAAAAAAAAGGAATATTTTCAGCATTTATATGGCATATTGTTTCTGGCCTCTGTGCTGCAGTGGCTGCGACAAAAAAAAATGAATATTTTCAGCATTTATATGGCATATTGTTTCTGGCCTCTGTGCTTCAGTGGCTGTGACAAAAAAAATGAATATTTTCAGCATTTATATGACATATTGTTTCTGGCCTCTGTGCTTCAGTGGCTGTGACAAAAAAAAAAAAATTTTTTCAGCATTTATATGGCATATTTTTTCTGGCCTCTGTGCTGCAGTGGCTGTGACAAAAAAAAGGAATATTTTCAGCATTTATATGGCATATTTTTTCTGGCCTCTGTGCTTCAGTGGCTGTGACAAAAAAAATGAATATTTTCAGCATTTATATGACATATTGTTTCTGGCCTCTGTGCTTCAGTGGCTGTGACAAAAAAAAAAAAATTTTTTCAGCATTTATATGGCATATTTTTTCTGGCCTCTGTGCTGCAGTGGCTGCGACAAAAAAAATGAATATTTTCAGCATTTATATGGCATATTTTTTCTGGCCTCTGTGCTTCAGTGGCTGCGACAAAAAAAAGGAATATTGTTAGCATTTATATGGCATATTTTTTCTGGCCTCTGTGCTGCAGTGGCTGTGACAAAAAAAAGGAATATTTTCAGCATTTATATGGCATATTGTTTCTGGCCTCTGTGCTTCAGTGACTGCGACAAAAAAAACATAATTTTTCAGGAAAGTACACATGCCTAATTTTTCAGGGTTCTGCAACAGTGGCAAAATCGCATCTTTTATGGTCACCGCAGGTGATCAATAAAGTACACCAAAACTGGGCCCACACTGCAGAATCAGTGTTTTTTGGTTCGCTTCACTGTACATTGAATTACCTCTGCCTGACCGTGCACGTGCGCACAAGCACGGTGACTGCTAAACACACCACTACAGAAATATTGCCACCAACAGGACGAACATCCTGGAGGTGACAAGCTCAACTAGTAATTAACAACTATTATTTGCTCACTTGACGGTATCATTCATTAAAGCTCTTTGCGTTCTTTTGCGTTGCAGTAAGCGCCGCGTTTCGTCTTTGCGTGTGAACAGGCTGTAACCTTTACACGACTTGATTGGCATCCGGACGCCGGACGTTTTAAAGCATTTTATTACACAGGTTTAGAAATGTAGTGTGATTTCTGCCCTTTAAAGCACAAAACGCAGCGCTGTGTCAACAATGTATTTTTCAGATACATTTTTGCCCTTGATCCCCCTCTGGCATGCCACTGTCCAGGTCGTTGCACCCTTTAAACAACTTTAAAATCATTTTTCTGGCCAGAAATGTCTTTTTTAGCTTTTAAAATTCGCCTTCCCATTGAAGTCTATGGGGTTCGCGACGTTCGCGAACCGTTCGCATTTTTGACGCAAGTTCGCGAATATGTTCGCGAACTTTTTTTCCGACGTTCGCTACATCCCTAGTCTCCATTGCTGAAATAGTCAAAAGAATCATAAATCTGGTAAAGGGTATGGAAACTCTTAGATATGGTAAAAGGCTGGTCCAATAGAACCTTCCAGCTGACACAAAGGCATCCACTGAGCTTAGCAGAAAGCAGGGTTGCCATCATAATAATCAGGGAAAATAAGTTTTTTATAGTGAGAGCTGTAAAGTTGTGGAATTTACTGTCTAAACTGGTTGGATGCCTTTTTTTAACAAGGAATAAAGCAGAGTTACTGAATTAATCCTTAGCACAAAGTTGTTTCAGGGTCTTGCCCTTTTACCATCTTGGAGGCAGGAAGAAAATTACGCCCTAAGGCAAATTGGCTTCAGGCAGTTGTTTTTCACCTTCCTCTGAATCAGGTAGGCAGGTTTCATTTAGAAAAAAAGGCTGAACTCTGTGGATATATGTGCCTTTTATTTTTAAGTCAAACAGCATATCATTTGATTATTAAAAGGGGGTTTTAAGAGTTAAAAACAACACTGCGCAGATATTTCTCCACATCTTAAAACGGTATAAAAGTAATAAACGGTTACATCACCACTATTTTATAGCAAAAAAACATTGCCAGCAGTGTCCTTGTACTACACAACAAGGGCAATTACAAGCAGGCCAACGCCCTGCACGTTTATTTAGTGAATGAAATGTTCTAGGGGCATGCCCTTTTGTCAAGCACACAATCCAGAGAGCAAGTGAAAGCATTTAAAGTTAAAACAGTAGCATAGTCATATGCATTTAAATATACCATATCAATTCAAGAGAACATAAAAAAACATCAATTTGATACAAATGTTTGCAACATAGATGCTTGAAAGTAGCAAACTTGATTCAAATTTCTGCTGACCCTCTATACCAGGCACTGGGCTAGTGATGTGTGGGTGAGAAAAAAAATGGACCCGTGCCCGACCCTAACCTGATCCCTCCTAACTCGGCGCTTGCGCTCTATTTATAAACCTGCACCAAAACCACCATCTCTGGTGTCATGAAAAGGGGAGGGACATGGCAGGTGAGCATATATACTAGGTATGCAACGAATCCAGGATTCGGTTCTGGATTCTGCCGAATGCTTCTGCCCAGCCGAACCAAATCCAAATTTGCATAAGCAAATTCGGGGTGGGGAGCGAAATCGCGTGACTTTTTGTAACAAAACAAGGAAGTTAATTTTTCCCCTTTCCATCCCTAATTTTCATATGCAAATTAGGATTCAGTATTCGGCCGAATCTTTCACAAAGGATTCGGGGGTTCGGCCGAATCCAAAATAGTGGATTCGGTGGATCCCTAATATATACATAGAGGCTTGCATAATAAGGTTGTACACAGGTACAGATTAAGTTAACTGAAGATGGTAAGGTGTGTTGTTGGTTCTTGAGCTTAAAGGGCACCTATTACCTGAAATAGTTAGGGGAAACCATTTTTTTTTTTTAGTTCCTCCTTACTGCACTAGGCCGCCAAACTGAGAGGGAGCTCACACATGCACTTATTGCACCTGCCATTACATGAATGAGTGTAATGAGGCATTTACATCAGATACTCATTAAGGGCATGCGCTACACAACATGGTTGCTTGCACTGTAAGCTCACTCCCAATGTTAGTGGCCAAGCCCTGGCAGGTAATTTTAAAAAAATTATGTTTCCCACCAAACAGTGCACAGGTTCTATTGTCTTGCACCTCTGGTGGAGGAAACTATTTTAAGGTGACAGGAGCCCTTTAAGTTTGTACTTCCTTCCCCGCTTATCTCTTTTATCCAAGAGTTCTGGCAGCACTTGCAATTATAATAGAAGCATGCACAAGCAATCGTCACCTGGTGGGAGGGAAGCCAGTACCCTTATGGCCTGGGCCACTGGCTCAGCTGTAAAATAGAGTCCAACAGTCAATTTGTACTGTGGTGAAAGTATCACAACGCAGAGTCAGTCTAGGGTCCCCGTATTCCTGCTTGTCAAACTACACCGATCTGTACTGTGTGGCTGGAAAGTGTTTTTGTTAAAAAGAAAATGATATGGCCTGAATGTTGTAAGCCCTGTTAATAAGGGCTGGAGGGCTGCAGACAGACATTGGTTTGTTGTAAATACACAGAGGGAGAGCACTTCACTGTGTAGAGATGCACCGAATCCACTATTTTGGATTCCGTCGAACTCTCGAATCCTTTGCGAAAGATTCAGCCGAATACCGAACTGATGCAAATTAGGGGTGGGAAGGGAAAGATTCAGCCGAATACCGAACTGATGCAAATTAGGGGTGGGAAGGGAAAATGTTTATTACTTCCTTGTTTTGTGACAAAAAGGCACGAGATTTCCCTCCACTGTCCCTAATTTGCATATGCAAATTAGGACTCGGATTCGGTTCGGCCGAATCCGAATCCTGCTTTAAAAGGCTGAATCCTAGCCGAATCCCGAACCAAATCCTGGATTCGGTGCATCCCTACTATTGTGTGGAGACATCGATTTGCTGTCACAAAAGAGATTTTGGGGCAGGCTGGGCATTGTTACAGAGAATCACTTGCCAATCACAAGTAATGACTGCTTACTACTGGAGACACCCACTGATTATTTCAGCTTGGATTTGGGGAGAGAGATGCTAAAAATGAAAATAAACATGTTTCTTTTAAAACAAGGTTTTCAAAGTTTCAATCATGCTCTTTATGTATGATGTAGATTCTAATAATTCCAGTTTGGGCTTAGAGTTTATGTCCCCTTTAACTAAATCTCAGGAAGGTGTCATCCAACCAAATGGGAAAAAAACATATATATCCTCTATAATCAACTCGTATAATGTCACTTAAAAGTGCAAAAACCATTGCTACAAACGGACACCTCGGTCACTGGATCTGTTAAATTGCTAAATGCATTAAATTCGAGTTTGCTGCCAATAAAACATGCATTTTTTGGAGTGACAACTACTTATGTTTGACATTTATCCTGTAAACCGCGAATAAAGTAAAACGATATCAATGTAAAAGGCACTCACCAGGTACTGGGGGTACTCGAACATATAGGTCATGCTGCACCGGCTGGACTCATAAGAGAAGAAGACGTCTATCACCCCCAAGGCAAGAAGAACTAAAACTACGCTGTTAAACACTGCACTCAGCGGATTCATTCTATGTCTATAAAGGCCTTTCAATAAAAGCAACGCTCACAAAAGTAATGAAACACGGTGTCTACTAAAATAATGGAAAAGGAACGTACAAGCCCTGCTCATCAGCTGCCCGGCGAAACAAGACCAGCGTGCAATAACAAATGGGAAAAATAAAGTATCGGATACGCTGTACCATTTCCTGGTCATTGAATGAAAGCGGCGTTCTGATTGGAAGGGATGATATCTGCGGGACGGATTCCTGCGAGGCTCTTATTGATTGGCGCCATTAGCTTGTTTAAAACACCTGCGGCAATGTGGAGAGTTGTGTAAGGGAATAGTTACTGTATGTTGCTATGGCAAAAAGTAACCTTATATATAGCATACAGCTTTCCAGTCTCACATTATCTAACACTGAACTAGTATTCTGGTTATTGTTCTACTTAAATAGGGATAGCAGTAGAATTTTCAGCTTTACTAACACAACAACAACGCTAACAAGCAAAAGAATTGTTTTTAGAAACTGTCTGAGCATATCAGAGGAACTGTATTATGTCTTGTTTTTATGCAATAAAAGAATTTCCTTGTCAAATGGATTCTTTGTAAATGGTTACAATGTGGGATGGGATAAGGAGACAAAAAAAAACTGCTTTATTATACAACCCTTTATTTATTCTTGAATTGATTGCGTTTGTTCCTGCAGTTTATGCAATATTCCATTATAATACACACGTAATATACATGGATATCCTGTAAATAATATCCTTATAAATGGTGCTTAGTGATGTCATCGGTTATAATCTGAGTTTAGTGATGTAATTTCTGTCAAATGCTCACTGAAACTTGTGTATTATAATAAATAAAGTACCATCTGTTGCAAAATATGAGTATATTAGACATCACATTGTGCTTTTATATAGTCATGGAGCCACTGTAACTTATAATATCCTTATAATACACAAAAGCCATGAATATCCTGTAAATGATATCCTTATAAACTGTGAGTTCTGATGTCATCAGTTATAAAGGGTGAGTTCTGATGTCATTTCTGTCACATGACTCACCGAAACTTGTGTATTATAATAAATAAAGTACCCCCAGCTACAAAATATGAGGATATTAGAAGTTACCTCGGAGTTTCGGCCTCGTGTTTTTATATGGTCATGGAACTCCTCGGTAACTTATAAGTACTATATAATACACAAAAGCCATGAATATCTTGTAAATTATATTCTTATAAACAGTGAGTTCTGATGTCATCAGTTATAAACAGTGAGTTCTGATGTCATTTCTGCCACATGACTCACTTAAACTTGTGTATTATAATAAACAAAGTACCCCCAGTTGCAAAATATGAGGCTATTAGAAGTTACCTCGGAATTCCATGACCTGTATATGGTCATGAAATTCCTTGGTAACTTATAATATCCTTATAATTTACAAGAGTGGGTACTTTATTCACTATATCACATGCACCCATCCCAATGTTGTCCTGTGCTAATAACACATTCATTACTAAAGAATCTTTGGTGGACACAAGAGCAGTGTGCTAGAGTCCTGCGCGGAACCAATTTCTAAGACCAGGACCCGCAACCCAAACAGCAACCCGCATATTTACCCACTTTGATCCGCTAACCGACCCGGCCCCACAACTGCCTTATCCGCAACTTGACCCACAACCCGCCGACCACCATCAAACAGGAAGTGATGTTGTTGCAAACTGGAAGTTGCATCATCAAAACTGGGCGGGGATAGAAACACGTTTTGTAAAACTTTAAAAGGAGTAAAATATAAACAATATAACATAAGATAAGAAATTTAGATGAGACCCGCAACCCGACTTGCAACCCACATACCCACATCTATACCCGCATAGATGCGGACCCTCATTCTGCAGGGTTCCTACTTTTTTTGCGGATAGCCCATGGGTACCTGACCCGCTGCAGGACTCTGCTGTGTGCATCTGCAATGCAGTTTTCTTGTGGGGTCTCAGTATCCTAATACTGTACATCACTGTCCCCAAAAGTGCATTATTAAGTCAACTGTGTCACCCATAGGTGATGGAATGGAGGGGCCACAGGGGCCATGGTCCCCAAAAATATTAAATGCCCCTAATATTCATTATGAGGTAATAACCATTGGGAGTCAGAGGGGCTATGGACTAAATATAACTGATGTGACTGTCTGCCGTAAAGCCTACACTGACCTTGCTGTGTTTAAGCAGTGCTAAGCAATCAGCCTGCCAAGCCTTTTCCATAATACAAAACTTTGTACTTCATCTGGGATCATGTACTTCTCTAAATACAACATTGAACCATGTTTCTGGATGGGACAGTATGCAGTTAAATTTCACTGAAGGCTGAATTTAGAGAAGCAAGCCATCTGAGCTCCAGTGCAAAGTTTTCCATTATGGGGTCAAACACAGCAGGCCAATTAAATGTTGCTCAAGTGGAATGAACAGTCGACAGCCAAAAAAAGCAAAACATGGATAAAATGAGCAGCAGCACAAATGGAAACAATAGGAGAAAAGGAACAGCGAGAGAGGCAGAACAATTGGAGGAAACAGAATGGTGGAGACACAAGGCAAACAGAAAATAGGAAAGAAAGGGAGAGAATAAGAAAAGAAATGCAGAGGAGTAGAAAATGAATTAAAATGGAATGGGCAAAAAGATATAAAACTGGGGAGCAGTGATAAAGAAGTGTCACACAGCTTTACCTAAGGTTATTAAGAAAATTATCTACAAGCCAGTGCTACCAAATATAAGTAAGGATAATGAAGCCCAGCTACCAAATGGAAGAGGTGTCAGAAATAGGTAAGTGACTTAATGTATCCAGACATTGACTGAGTCTGTAATAATTGGGTAGCCAAGTCAGGAAGACTTGACTTGGCTAAAAAAACACAATGTAAATAACATAAAGCCAACTTTTTATTTCCAGTAGTTCAAGAACCTATTAGTTGTTGCTGGAGGATATGGTAATGGATTGATGGTAAACAGAACATTTTCTAATTAGGCCAATGTTTCTATTGGAGTACCATAATAGGCTGTCCTGGGTCCTTTGATTTTTGCATTAGCGGTTGGCATTGTAAGTAGTATCTTTATTTTTGTTAATGCTACTAAAATGTGCAAAACTATAAGTTTCATGCAGGATGTTGCTACTTAGCACTTAGAAGACTAAACTGGGCAGCAAACTGGCAAATGTGGTTCAATGTTAATAAATGCAAAAATTCAGATTTTAACTAACAAAATGAGTCAGCTGTTCTAAATTCAGATGTGTACTTTTGTGTGCAACTACTCCTACTCTCTCTCTCTCCCACTACACACCATACGAAGATCATTTTAGGTTGTATGTCTTTGTAATTATTACATTTTAAAAAAGGAATTCAGAAGGAATTATACTTTTTGTTGGCGAGAAAATACATTTTGTATGGTTACATATATTTTATTATATTGGAAGTGTCATTAATTCTTTTAACATAGCTTGGTGTTCCTGCCTCCCTTCTGTCTTCACAACCCATCCATTCTGTTTCCCTATTTCTCGCCCCAGTTGTGACCCCAATGTGTCAATTAAGGGTTGTTTGTAGGTAAAGTGATATAACAAAATGTTAGTGAGTTCTTGAACTTGCCTGTGTTTTCTTTTAATGATTGCTTTTTTTCTTTGTGTGAAATTTTTATCAAATGCATTTTTATTCATTAAAAGCATGCTGGTGGGAATAAAACCCTGCACAAAAAACGCTTAAGTGAATGGACACAGATGCAACTACAAGGAACTCTATATAGAAATAGGAATTATACCTTTATTGCAAGCCTGTTTAGGTTGACCAAAGCTTTTCCTTTGGCCCACAGCATCCCCCAACCAATAAGCTCACTCCTCTACTAGTGACCGGACCAGGTGACAACACCAGTGGATGGTAAAAATGTATGGGAATTGGCAGGGTAGCCATCAGGGGGGGATAGGGGGAGAGTTGAAGGTAAGGGGGGCCTAGCCCCCCCCACAATTTATTGATTAGCCGACCCCCTGCTTTCTGAATGCTGCTGACTTAGGGAAGGCAGGGCGGGCGCACAAGGGGAGGTATCCAGGCCCGGACTGGGAATCTGTGGGTTCTGGCAAATGCCAGAGGGGCTGCTATAAGGTGCCATAGAAAGTCACTATTTAGTGGGCTGGTGGGAGTTGTTTGGGCCTCTGTGTGGATTAATTGGGCCCCTGTGTAAATGAAATGGCTGGGGCTGGGCCTATTTTAATTCTCAGTCTGGACCTGGAGGTATTTTCTGTCCATTCCTTTCCTTTAGTGGTCACTGAGTTTAAGTCCCGGTTGAGCTGCTCAGGGATTGGATAGCTGAGGTTTGAACTTCTCCTCCAGCTCATCCAATCACCATGCAGCTTTACCAGGACTTGAAATCCTGTGACCAATAAGGGAAGAAAATGCTACTGCAGCCACCTGTGCTCCCCTCCTCCCTTCTGTAGTTGGCAAATCACGTTTAGGGGGGCCCTGCCATGTAACATGGCAGAGCCCCCCTAAAGGTAACCCTTTGTGGTCCCTGTTGTGTGGTGGGGCCCTGGGCACTTCTGGGGAGGCAAGTTTTTTAACATGGACGTTTAAGGGGGGCCCTGACCACCAATTATCTTACAAGTGGGAGGGGGGCCTGGCCACCAATTGTTTTTCCCCATGTGGGGTCCTAGCCACCAATATTTTTTAATGGGGGCCCTGACCACAAATGCTTTTTTAATGGGGGTCCCTGACCACCTATATTTTTTTATTAACATGTGGGAACCATAGCCACCAATGTTTTTTTTTTTAGTGTGTGGTGGGGGGTAGACCTGTGGGGTGGGCGGACCCATAGGTGGGGCTTCTGGTGGGTGCAGCCCAGGGGGCCCAGGGATTTTTGATGGCGGCCCAATTCCCTAGATGGACTGATGGAAGGAATAGAGCTAAGGCCCCTCTTATCCCCTATACATCCCATACATTTTGTGTGTGCTGCTCCTATTTGTGTTCTACTACAAAATAATTGTGGCCTAGCTATGTATCCAGGAAGCATTCAGCACCACTCCAGAGTGTGGTTGAACTGGTTTTTGGATTGAGTAAAATGATTACTCATTCAAAATGCTTTATGATTTCTTTTAAAAAAAAGAAAAAAAATTGGCTGCCGCTTTCATAAGTGGCAATCCACACAGACCCCCTTTTCCATTCCCATTTGCATTAAGTCCTCCCCCAGGGGCTGGCATCTTACCCTATACCTGGTTTAGAACACAGAGCAGTATTCTGTGGATTTTCCTATAGCCTCGATTATCTCCCAGTAGCGATAGGCTTGAGAATTGTTGGAGGGGTCGGCACTTCTCCCAATATCCGTATAAGAAGAAAATACCAAACTCCAAAGCCAGACATCTGACGGCTGATGTCTGACAAAGGGGCACGCCCTGAAACGTTACATCAAGTGACTAATAAACACGCAGGGGTTCTCCCTGCTTCAGGGCTTTGAAGTTTGGTATTTTCTTCTTATTAGAACACAGAGCAGAGCAGCGGTGTTGATAATCACCATAATGTGTATGGGGAGTGGGCCACTTTTTCAAACTGGGTAGGTTGGGAGTTCCCTGTCCTTTAAAATAAAAAAGTATTTAATGTATATTACAGAAAAAGTCAAAAATCTTTATTTCTCATAGATGAGTATTTATTATATATTACAAATACATTAAAAGGAAAAATGTTATAAACAGTTTATGTACATTACAGAAAAGAACAACACAAATTATACTCATTATTTCAAGTATACTCATACATATTAAAGTACAATAGTAGCACAAATTCATTGGAATATACTACCATAAATGCAAGGCAAGCAGTTTAAATCTCTCAGTATTTTCTAGTCCAAGGTTTTATATGAAAGTTTTGCCGTTATGGAAGCATGCTGCTTTATATTAGACGGGTTGATGCTCTTGTTGTGTTGTCTGAACTGTAGTGGCCCAGATTTTGTTTTTGTCTATAGATTCTGTTGGTTCTTGGACATTTTCTATGAAGAAAATACACACAGATTAATTATTAAGTAACATTTTTCTTTTTTTTACATAAAACATTATTTAATATTCAACAGTTATCATGGTTAATCTCACATGAAAAAGTTATGTTAGCTCAGGTGCTGGCTTATAATATTTACAGTTTGGCTAACCAGCTCATAATTGGCTCTCTAGAGATCACTGCATGAAGCACTAGCTGTTTTGCAAATAGGAACAAAAATGGGTTGGGATGGGTCAACGCAGGATCAAAGTGATAAATATATGAATCAAAGCTGTATATGACACTTAGGGGGTTATTTATCAAAGTCCGAATTTATTTCAATATTTTCTGCTACAAACTCCAATCAAATACGCTCTGTTTTTTAAGCTTATTATTTGCTTCAAGGGAAAAAAATCCGATTTTCACGAATTTTTCGGACTTTCTCATCAGATTTTCACGATTTTTACGTAATTTTCACCCGAAAACTCTGAAAACTTTGGGGTATTGCCTGTAAACCAACGCACATTGGGACTTCTCCCATTGACTAATATGCAACCTCGACAGGTCTGAGATACCGGATTTTCAGATTCAAACTTTTCCATCCTCGGGGTTTAATAAATTCCGAAAAATGTGTGATTTTTTTTAAAAGTCAGATTTTATTAAAAAAACCCACAAATTTTGCATTCAATGTTTAGTAAAAAAAAACAAAAAAACCTTAGATACTTTAAAGCACTGCTTCCAAATCTGCCACCTCAGGAATCAAGGATGAAGAAATTTGAATTATCACATACTGTAACCGCTGCGGATATACTGAGTTCATAGACGAGAATTCTCATTTAATTTCTTGTAACACACAATGGACTTTCATCCAATCTTTGAATGAAGGTCAACAATGCCTCAGAGAAAGCTTGATGGGGTAGGCAGGGGCAAACTCCACTGACCACAAATGAATTAAAAAAGTTAAAGTAGATTCCACTGACCCCAAATGAATTACTTATTAGAACCTTAATTAATACTTTTAACTCTATATATCACATCATGCGGAGAGAATCCTCCTTCAGTGTTTTTAAAACGAAACTCAAAGACTACCTCTGGGAGCACCTGGATAAAACCTGAACTGGCACTTATATAACAGTTTAACAAACTGTAACCTACAGCATCTTAATACCCCTCTGAATTGTCTGTATGTTACCCTCCCCGTTAGACTGTAAGCCCTACGGGTTAGGGTCCTCTGGCCTTTTGTTTCCTTGACACTGAGCACTTAATCTGTATTGTAATTATACTTTATATTTATGTGAATTGTATTTCTAATAATGTACTTATTGTAACGTTTTATTTCAATGACCCCTTGTTTGTCAATGCTAATTTATTGTTCTGCTGTACAGTGCTTTGCCCTCAAGGAGTGCTATACAAATAAAAATATACATACATACATATCACCTAGTTATACTAAAGTAACCAACTATTTATATTGAGATCTATTTACTTAATTATTTGAGCTATCATCTACAGCCTCTTAAACTCTTGGGGGCAGATTTATCAAGGGTCAAATTTTGAATTGAAAAAACTTCAAAATTCGACCATCAAATAGGTGTAGTACGATAGTCAAAGGTTTTTTCCTTAAAATTAAAATCGTTCAATCTCACGATGAAATCCTTCGAATCGTTCGATTCGTACGATTTAATCGATTTGAACGGCTATAGGAGGTTCCCCCATAGGCAAACAGCAATTCGCCTTTAAGGAGGCGAAATATCGAAGTCGAAGTTTTTTAAAGAGACAGTACTTGATGATTGAAGTACCCAAAAATTACTTAGAAATTTGAAGTTTTTGAATTCGAAAATTCACTTTGACCCTTAGTAAATGGGCCCCCTAAAGTTTAAGCAACTTATCAAGCAATGGCAACTCTGAGCAGCGTGACAGGGGTAGGAAGCTGTGTAGGGTTTAAACTAAAGTTTCTGATGGCAATACTTGGTATTACTGACATAGACCACAGCACCAATGACCATAGACCCAGCGTGACAATGACTAGACTGGCTATTCATGCAAGCACAGGATCATATACAATGCACTTAGATGACTGTTCTCACACTATTATTAAACCTAAAAGGGATAGTCATGGGAAAAAAAAATTTCCAAAATGAATCTTAATAGTGCTGCTCCAGCAGAATTCTGCACTGAAATCCATTTCTCAAAAGAGCAAACAGATTTTTTATATTCAATTTTGAAATCTGACATGGGGCTAGACATTTTGTCAATTTCCCAGCTGCCCCTGGTCATGTGACTTGTGCCTGCACTTTAGGGGAGAAATGCTTTCTGGCAGGCTGCTGTTTTTCTTCTCAATGTAACTGAATGTGTCTCAGTGGGACATGGGTTTTTACTATTGAGTGTTGTTCTTAGATCTACCAGGCAGCTGTTATCTTGTGTTAGGGAGCTGTTTGGTTACCTTCCCATTGTTCTTTTGTTTGGCTGCTGTGGGGGAAAAGGGAGGGGGGTGATATCACTCCAACTTGCAGTACAGCAGTAAAGAGTGATTGAAGTTTATCAGAGCACAAGTCACATGACTTGGGGCAGCTGGGAAATTGACAATATGTCTAGCCCCATGTCAGATTTCAAAATTGAATATAAAAAATCTGTTTGCTCTTTTGAGAAATGGATTTCAGTGCAGAATTCTGCTGGAGCAGCACTATTAATTATTTTGGATTTTTTTTTTCCCATGACAGTATCCCTTTAATGTGGTGCCACTATTCAAAAAGGGACCATGTTTTTGTCCTCAAAACTATAGGCCTGTTAGTTTGACATCAGTGATGAGAGGGACAGACCCTGGGAGCTGGCTCAAGAGGATTCCAGTAGCAGTTCAGACAAGGAACTATATGTGGTTGAAGAAGATGAACCAACTACCTTTAATAGTAAATGCTGATTGGTAGCTATGGGTTACACCAGACCTGGTAAATAAATTTAACAATGGTCCTAACATACATTTTTGTCATTGCTTTTTTTGCGCCAATACCAACTCTGTACAACAGTTTAATTGCCAATGTGTCATCAGTGGTAGGAAAGCAGTTGAACTGGTTAATAAGGGATAAGATACCTGAACACATAGCAAATTACTCTATGATGAGCTTGATGAGCTAGCATGGATTTATGTATAATAGATCTTGCCAAACTAATTTAAGTGCCTTCTATGAGAAGGTGAGCAGAAACAGTGTCAGTGGATGTGATCTACTTAAATTTGTTAAAGCATTTTATACAGTACCACACAATTGGTTACTGATTAAATTAAGGAATAGTGTCCTGGAGCATAATAATTGTGCTTGGGACAAACTCTCTCTCTCTTCTTATCTTCTTAGCGTTAAGATAATATGTTCTTTATGTATATGCAAAGGAAAGCCTTTTGGACTGTCTAACACCCAGACGTTTTTTTTTAATCTTCTTAGCATTAAGATAATATGTTCTTATATATGGTATATTTCTCTCTCACAATGTTCAGCAGTGGCAACAGCACGCGGCATTAAGTAGCAGTGGGGCACCAAAGCAGGCAGAGACAGTGGTGGACTGGCTGACCGGCTACCTTCTCTGATGTGGGCACTAGTCAACAGCAGGAGGTCACCAGCCAGCTCTGTGCTAGGGAACTTCCCAGAGTCCATGCTACATTTTGAAGGTGTACTTGGGTCCAGACAACAAGGATAATTTTGAGGATCAGACAGGTATGGGGAAGGTGTATTTTTGTCTGAGGAGGAAGAAGACAGTGTGGCACAGATTAGTACTTTAGCAGTAGGGAATGTTGTGCAGGAAAGTAAGCTGCTGGTCTTGAGGTGCAGGCCAGCATGCTGGGTGTGGGTGTCATGTATGATTCAGATGTGATCCAGGGGAAAGATTTTATGATGAGAGGGACAGACCCTAGGATCTGGCTCAGGAAGATTCCAGTAGCAGTTTAGAGGAGGAACTCTGTGTCGTTGATGAGGATGAGCTGTCTACCTCCAGTAATACATGCTACTTGCTGATTAGGTGTGATAGGTTATACCACACATAGTAAAGAAATTTAATACTGGTCCTTGAACGCTGATGTGAATAAGGAACATCTTTCAAGCTAAAATATTAGCACAAAAAAAAGTACGCACAACACTGTTCCTAAAAAAAAAAGTTTTTTATTTTCTCAAAACAATTGAAGATAAAATGTTGCCATTGCTTTGTTTTGCCAATCCTAACTGTGTGTAACAGATTTCCAATTTGTCATTGGTAAATAAACAAACAAATCTATAAATATATATCCAAGAAGCAACAACTAGCACCTATAGCTTAAAGTAACATTATCTTTCGGTGTGAATTTATGGTGTGAAACCGGATGTTGATCGTTACTCAACGATAAATATCTCTTTTAATTTTTGTTACACGTGTTTCTTTCCTTAATAACTTGCATGATTTTTTAAGCAAGTCTTGCAAATTTACTGGGATGTTGCCTTCCATTTGTACACAGACATCAATCACTTGATCAGGGGCATGGCCTGTGATGTCACTGACATTCTCTTTCTGGGTTTCTGCTCATCACCTTCACCGCCAGGTTCAGGCATGTGCTGCTCCTCCAATCTGCTTCTGTTTTCTAGTTCTGGAAAACAGCAGATGTAAATACTTAAATATTCTTGTAATGTTTAACAAAGATTAATGTCAGATTGCCAGTTTGGGCTTGCAGAGAGCTTAATAGTTCCCAAAGTGCAAGAAATTGAAAACAAAGAAAGTTTTAAAAATGTATTATTTCATATGCACACACACACACACTGCTTAAAGGGGTCATGTCATCACCTAATAAATAATTCCAAATTCTTTAGGGTTTAGCAAGCAAAATAAACTTTGTATAATTTATTTAAATTCTTTAAATCTGGTTTATTGGAATTCAAAGTCACAGCAAGCAGGCATTTGATGACTGTGCCCATGTACTACTGGCTACATGATTAGATGATGAGGTGGATGTGAAGGTGAAGTACAATGACAACTAGTAGTTGTGACGTGAGGAATATAGGCAGGGCAGGCAATATACAGTATGATTGACCTATATACCTTTATGAATGTTTTTATAAAAATAATTTGTGTTTTGTGTTTCATTTGAAAATGACTTTTAATATGAAGCTTTTTATGTCTGGGTGACAGGTCCCATTTAAGAATCCAATTTCTTCACAGTCCCAAACACAATTATAAGGAAGGTGGAAACCAGAATGAGAGTTATGTTATCTACATGGAGGACACCAGAAAACAGAGCTATGGTGAGCTACAAAAATGAGCTAAGTAATAATTATTTGTCTCACCCATTGAAATTTCATTCCGCATCCTGCTATTTCTCTGTTTTAGGTCTGACCACAGTCTCTGGACTTGTCACAGTTCCATTTCAATGTTAAATTTTCTCCCCATTTTCCTGTTGAGGTGGTACATTATTTCCCTTTTTTTCGCATGCACCCCTTCTGTGCCTGGTCGGGGAATGTATATCCTATTGCTTTTTTGGCAAAGTGAAACACCGCAAATTTGCTCATAACTATTAAAGAGAGAAAAGTATGCATTGTGCTTCTATCAATGCAGCTCTGGAACCCAAACCTAAAAAAATAAGAATCTAAAATTCATTCTTATCATATTCTTATATATTTTTATATTTTAAAAAATATGACTAACTACTAGTTACAGACTAAAGGTGGCCATAGACTCAAAGATCCGCTCGTTTGGCGACATCGGCAAACGAGCGGATCTTTCCTCGATATGCCACTAACTGCATGGCTATATCGCGGGTAATTCGAACGTTCGGTCGTATGGCCGAACGGTCGAAATACAATGCGCCAAGAGGCTCCGACGGGTCGGTCAGTTAAAAATCAAACCTTCCCGATCGATATCGTGGCCAGATATCGATCGGGAAGACCAGTCGGAAGCCCCCATACACGGGCAGATAAGCTGTCAAATCAGTCCAAACGACCGATATCGGCAGCTTTATCTGCCCGTGTATGGCCACCTTAAGGACTAGATTTCATCTTTTAAATGTATCCCTTTTGGCAATATACCGAACCCCCCCAAAGGCATAGTTATGTGTATCATCTGTGTAGTGGCAAAGGGAAGCCTTTTGATTGTCTAACACCCAGACGTTTTGTTATACCCTATTTTTTTTTCATTTACTCTTTCACTCTGCTTCCGGACATTAGTTCAGTAATAAGTTAACCCATATAACAGTATGACCATATCTTTTATACCAGTGCTCGGCTAATGCCCACTGTGATGTTACGTATGAAAATGTTGAAACAATGAAAAACCTTTGAATTAAGAAAAAAATATGTTCTTTGGTATACAGTATTGTACCATATGCTATCATACTATAGCAAGGTAAAACTAGATGGGGGGCAACCAATTTAGATATAAATCAACTGCCTTTTGTAGTTATGATAATAAATATGCACTAACTAATATATTGTTATATCACAATGGTTTAACTTTAATCTGAAATATAGATCTATGGTAGCAAATATGTACAGGGTCGGACTGGGCCAGCGGGACACTGGGAAAAAACCCGATGGGCCCCAGCTCTCATGGGCCCCACCAGGCCAGACCTGTTCCTTGTCACCGCTCCCCTGAGCCTACTCCTCCTGGTCAGAAAAGTTGAAAGATACAAGCGAGCGTGTAATGCCTACTCCTCCTGGTCTAAGTGAAAGGTAGGAGGGTGCACACACTCACTACCTGTCACCACTGCCCTGAGCCTGGTCCGGTTTGGGAAATGTACAAGTTAGGCTGAGCCGAAGTGTGTGTATGGGGGGGGTATGTGCGCGACAGGAGCCTCAGAATGGTCTTTGCAGTATGGGCGGGGGTCAAAGGGGGACCCGAGAAAGCAGCCCCAGTGGGCCCCGGGCCCCCCAGTCTGACCCTGAAAACGTATGTAAGTTACAGTACACCGTCTTACAATTTTGTTATTTTATTGTTACAGAAATATATTGCCTTTTACTATTGGATAAGTAACATTTTGTTGAATGTATAAGTAATATAGGGATATGGCTTCTCCTTTGTTTAATGTTAGCTTACCCACTATTCCTGCCCCTTTAAGGACTGCCGAATAGCTGAGCATTTAAGAGAGCTAGAAAACATATATAGATAGATAGCATGTTACCGGACGCAAAAGGCACTGCTGGCTTAGGCATGTTTGTACAAACGATGTGACCGAATGTGCAGATATTCCTGTAGGGTGGGCAAATCACTTGTATTTATACCAATTTATAATTGAACCCTGTGACTCCCTGGATGAGTACACCAAATAAATCAGGCACAGTAGAACAATGGGTGGGTTTTTATTTTTACACCATTTAGAGGTGAAAAAAACAAAAAGGGGAAAAAAAAAAAACCAGCAAAATAAACCATCGCCAGCTTGGCAACTAACTATACATTAAGGCTTCCCTGACTATCAGACCGGAAACAACCTTGCATAGCTCTGGTCTCTACATTAGCAACAGCCGTCTTTACCACACACAAAAAAGGTTTGATTTCACCCAAAACACCAAACGTTTGCTTACCGAAAAAGTCTTTCACAAAACTCCCCAGCCTGATATCTCACATCAGAACTGGTTCCAGGGTGGAGCCAAACCCTAAGCAGGCTGGGAATTCTTATAGAAACCTGGATCAGCAGATTAGATTCTGCTGAGCTTGTTAACTGGTCTGTGAGCTGACTGCATTACCAGAAACTGAGAGCACTGCTCAAACCTGGGACAGACATACACACCATCCTGCACAAATCCACAAACCTTTAGGGTAAGGCCAGACGAGGAGAATCGGGGAGATTTTGTCGCCTGTCGACTTTTCGCCACGTCTTTTGTGCGACTATAAATATATATATATATGTGTGTGTGCATAGACAATTTGGAAAAGAGAAAGAGGACCAAGCACTCCTTTTTTTGATCATTTGTGTATATCAAATGCATTTCAATCTATTTAGTCTATTTTTACACTACTATGCAATAAAGCAAGTACAGGGGTCAAAGAACAGTGACAGTATTTTGCCTTAAAATATGTATATGTATATTTGCTTTGTGTGATGTGTTTTACATTCTTTTTGGATATAAAAAGGGAAACTCACTGGGATACCACACCTCTTCTGATGAAGCACCCATTGACATCAAACATGTTAGGAGAGAGGCACTCAGGGACCACAAAGCACCTCTGTCCATTTGGTTTGTTGTAAATTTTGGATAATTGTATGATTGTTTTGTTCACCAAAAAAAAATTCATGAATGATTATGTGCCTATCCATTGGGTTACTATATTGGATAGAGAGTTGGATGAATGATAGATTACCAGCGTCGGACTGGGTCCCCAAGAGAACCTGTTATCAAGGGCCCACCAGCCCTAAAACATTTTCTCCTTATTGAGAAAATCCCTGGTACCTCCATGTTTGAGGGATTCATTGTTCAATTGTAACTGACTAATATAGCCTAAAAGGAAACTAAAGACAGGTTGGACTGGTACTTTAGAACACAAAGCAGGTCGTTTATCAGTATTCAATTGGAAATCACAATAAGAGAGTACAAGGAATGTCCATGATGCAGGTAAACTGCTTAATGTTGTTTTATTGTGAACACTTGACAAAGTGCCAAAAGGCTCTAAACTTGTTGTGCTTACAATAAACCACATTGAGCAGTGAACCTGTCTCCTGGCCATTCCTTGTACTCTCTTATCGTGATTTTTAATATAGCCTAAAAGGCACTGTTGCTTGCCCACAGACACCAGTTCATTGAAGTCTATGAGAAACATATTATTGTATATTGTATCAGTTGCTTCCAAAAAGTTCATTCAGGTCTTATTCTGTGTGGGCTGCTGTGTTCTGTTTTTTGCATTAAAGGAGAAGGAAAGTCTGTTTGCACTTGGGGGTGCCAAATATTAGGCACCCCAAGTGATTGTTCAGACTTACCTGAAACCCTGGGCTCCTATCGCAGAAAACTGCACCGGGCTGGGGTTATACCAGTCCTTTAATGCTAGTACAAGCTGTGTAAGAGCTCAGAGCAATAAAGTTTGTTCAGCGAATAGCACAAACAGCTGTTTATAGCTCAGGCTTTATGATTGTTTAATGACTGTTTTAGCTTTTGCTCTCCCATTTACACTATGAAAATTTTTGTAAGAAACTAGCCCAGTCAGCTCTATATAATAAACAGCCTCCCTGGATTCTCTTCATTAATGACCTTGAAGTTGGCAAGTACTGTTTATGTTTTTTCCTATGTTCCATGCAGGATTCTGCCGCTTTGCATAGACATTTGATTAAATTTGAGAACTGGGCAAAAAATTGGCAAATGAGGTTCAGTGTTGATAAAGGCAAGGCTATGCACACCGTGTTGTGGGCCTCCTTAATTGAGAAGCATTTGGCGAATATTTGTGGATAAACTGTATAACTCTATGCAGAGTCACTCTACAAGTAAAATATTATTTTGCTTAAAAACAGTATTAAAAAAAGAGCATAGACTCAATGGACAAATACATAGTTTTGCTTTACAGGTAAAAGATCTATTATCTAGAATACTTAAAACCTTTAGTTTTATGTATAAGGGATCTTTCCATAATTTGTCTCTCTATACCTCAAGTCTGCTAAAATCATTTAAACCTTAAATAAACCCAATAGGATGTTATGCTACCAATATGCATTCATGCAGCTTGTTTACTATAAAGTTCAAGGTATTGTTTTATTATTACAGCGAAAAATGAAAATTTTTAAAATTGTATTTCCTTTAATTGGACTTCCCACAATTTATTTAAAAGTATTATTTAACAGACAATTTCAACCACATATAATACTGTATTGATTCACCTTTGTCAGCTGAATTAATGGTTAACTATTTATCAACAAGCTTATCAGGTGCTTTATAATCTGCATAACATTATGTCTAGCATATCCTGTTGTGTTTTCAGATAATATTGTACTTATCATCCTGCACCCGCTTAATAAAACTCTCCACTGCTTACTTTGTCATAGGTGGATAAAATGTACTTTTTTTTAAAATAAAAAAATGCTTTAATCTCGGTTTTGAAAGAGACGTTACATCAACCTTACCAGGCACAGGCTGATATGAATGATGTCGTTTGAATTCAAAACGTGATACATGTTTGCAGTATAAATCAAATCAAAGTCTAATCTATTATATCGGGACAAGGTTCAATCACTTAGAAAGCAAATCCGAGGTATCCTTACATTGTAGCTCCTGTAAAAAAGATTTTAAAAAATCACTCGTTGAAAACTTTGCAGTTGTGGTTCATGCTGAAACTGGTATTGGACATACAGTACCTGTTTGGGAATAAGAAACTGGTGACATTGATGCCTCAGAAAATATCTGTGGATTGGATTTGTGATAAAACATACTTTTAATCTAGAGGGAAAAAATGAACTATTATGTTATTGCTTATTTGCTCCTAACTGCTTCAACAAATGGTATATATATGATAACATTTGCTCCTTTCCCTGTGTACTTTTGATGTTGTATAGCCAGACCAGAATTCTTTGGTAAGTGACCCCTACCATGAGGGCAAACAAACCAGAACCCTCTGTAACAAAATACACATAATTGGCCCGAGACCCTATGCAAGAGCTATGTACTGTCTGGATCC
This sequence comes from Xenopus petersii, assembly GCA_038501925.1. Taxonomy (NCBI): domain Eukaryota; kingdom Metazoa; phylum Chordata; class Amphibia; order Anura; family Pipidae; genus Xenopus; species Xenopus petersii. The sequence continues at coordinate 44,386,892 of CM076688.1, forward strand.
TACATTCAGACTAAACTGGGCATGCTCCCCCAATGGCACCCCAGTATTAGCTGTGATTTTGCACCATTACAGCAGTATTAGCTGTGATTGGCACCATTACAACTCATGGCCAGTTTGGTCCCTATAATGGCCCCCTGATTGGCGTTTCTGGAAGCTGCCTTTGTGGTTGGCAGAAGGAATCAAACCCTGTTCTGCATTTACGACAGGGGTAGTTCGCTTTCTAGCTTACCAAGTTGGTTACCTAGAATTCCAAACTGTTAGTCTTGTTACACAAATGGAGGACCACAGATACTACCCATCTGTAAGCCATCACAGCTGTATCCACATGATCCAGTAACCAGCAATAGCAGTGCCCAAACCTGGCATCATCCACAAGCAGAACTACTGAATGCCGACTGGCTACCATCTAGACACTGAGGAAAACCTGTGATGTTGAAGTGTCCATGCTACAATAAAGAGCTGCATTCCCTAAAGGAGTTGTGTTGTGTAAGTCCTGCTCTATGGCCACGTCTTCTTGTGGCAAGGCCGTGACAGGATTGTTTAAACAGTGAACTCTAACTTTCACCCATTCATAAATACAATTCTAAAAATCCCATACAAATGAAAAGAAAGTGGGTGAGATTTTTTGTAGCGAGATCTTAAATTTTGATAAATCTGCCCAAAAGTCTCTAACTCACCATTAAGTGTGTCCATCTGTATAAACATTGTCTCTCAAAGTCTAACATGCCACACTTGTCTGCCAGACAAATTGCCAAATTTTCTGCCAGACACATTTAAACAATATTTAGTAAGTTTAAACTCAAAGTCTGCTTTCATATTTTCAACTTCTGGCTTAGTTTTAGGTTTTCCTAAAATACTTACTCCTTTCTAGCAGTGACCTGTAGACTGGTACCCTTAGATCTCTAGATGGGACAAAATCAGTTTATTAAAAGCCAGTGTAAGTGACAAAAGAACAGCAGTTTGGTGTGTGCCAGTAGGAATGCTTGCCAGGGGATAGGGGGTATATTCCCTAGGCTAAAAGCACAGGGGTGCTAGGAGGTGCTTTTAATACAATGATTGTGACCACAACTACACTCTTGATAAGAAAATAACTGCTAATGGGTTTAGTTCTTACACAGGAATATACAAAAGGTCCAGTGTCATTCATGGCCTTTTACAGGACTATAGAATTACCATTCTCATATAAACAGGGCATTTGTTGCCAAGAAACAGCTAAATCCTAGGTCAACAAGAATTTTAATGTCAAGAAAAAGTTCTCACTTTTAAACTTTACTGGTCCTTGAACTTTCTGGAGTTAAATACCATGGAAACTTGGTCCAATCATAATATGTTTGGTATAACCAGCACGGGGTCAAAGACCTCATGGAGGCAAGGTGTTGATTGTATTAGCATGATTGGAACTACAAGGTGTTATTAAACCGTCCAGGGAGAGGTGCCATAACAGCTGTGAGAAGTCCTGGTGGTGTAGCGGGGCGGCAGGGATACCTGCCAGTCAAAATCTTCAGCGCTCCGACGTGCACTGTCCTTCTTCCTCTATGGCATGCGTGCCCACTTCCGGGTTTATGTGCTGCAGTGCAGTGACGTCATTGTGCTTTGGCGCAAAGTTTGAATATTTAAAGGCGCCTTGAGCAGTTTCTCACTGCCCAACGTAAAGGTCTATTTTGTAGTTCCTGGGTGTGATTCTTGTGTTCCTGATCTGTTACCAGCTTTGCCTGTCCCTGATCCTGTCTAGTCTGCTGCCTGTCCTGACCATCTGCCTGTGCACTGTGTTTGACACTGCCTGTCCCTCGACGAAACTTCTTGTTCTACGTTCCTGCTGCAAACATACGGGCCTTTGTCTGCACAGGACTCTCTCCTTGGTCCTCTCACATTAAGACCTGCCGGCATCAGAGTAGCGGAGGACTCCTTCCGAAGTAAAAGGTGTCTGTTATAGACGGAAGATCGAGTCGTGCCTAGGACTTTGGGGGTTTGTTCTGGGTTTGGGATTTGGAACATATCAACAGCATTGTGTGTGGCAGACAATAGATATTGCCCCCCCCACCTCAACTCAAACTTGTTTTTTCTGTTTTTACATATGACTTGGTGATTAAGGCTTGATACATTCACATTTGCAGGTCAGTAATCTATGAAACAGTAATTTGTTAGCATTTAATCTATTAAATGCATGTACAAGCTTTCAGCTTTTGTTACTACAGGTTTGGGATCAGTTATCCAGAAACCAGTTAACCAGAATGATCCGAATTACAGAAAGGATGTCTCCCATAAGCTTCATTTTATCTAAATTATCTAAATTTTAAAAGGGATACCCTTTTTCTATGTAATAATAAAACAGTACATTGTACATGATCCCAAATAAGATATAATTAATCTTTATTGGAGGCAAAACCAGTCTATTGGGTTTATTTAATGTTTACATGATTTTCTGAAATACTTAAGGTATGAAGATCCAAATGATGGAAAGATTTGTCCGGAAAAGTCCTGAGCATTCTGGATAACAAGTCCTATACCTGTACATGTGTCAAGCCATTGGCCTGCAGGAAGGAGATAGGGTCAGCAGAAAATGGCAGCTGAAAAGAAAAATGACGTTTAATTTGAATGGTGGAATAGAGTTGACAGCAATATCTGTAGAACATTCAACTACCATTCTCTGCTTATTCAAAAATCTGATTCTCAAGCAGCTGGTTTCTAAATTAAATAAAAAATGGTCTGAACAAAAATAAAATATTATTCCTCATCTCTTTGGCCATCATTTTAAGGGGGGCTTATCTCATTTACATTTCATGAGGGTTAGTGAAAAACAACTTCAACATTGGCACCTGCTAATTGTCTATCTGCTTTCTGTGTCTGTGCCCCCACTATAGAACTATAGACTTCAAGTCCCCAGAATCCATTGCTTTACAAAGGAACAAGGCTGCATTATACGCAGGGGGTAATTTATAAACTTTGCACCACACATAGTTATCACATTCGGTTGGTTTGCACATGTTTTTGCCTACTTAAATATTGCACAGCTGTGCCCATCTTTCCTTTTTTTTGTGAATCCAAGTGACATGCACATTGTACACAAATATTTGCAAATGAGACAGGTGTTTGCGTGAGTATGGCCACTGTGTGTCGTCATTGCGTGCAAATGTGTGACAGTCATTTTGCAAATATAATTTTGCAATTTGCAAAACTGGTTAGCAAATAACTTTTCCGCCACCAAAAGTTGCGCCATAATTTGAATGCAGAGTATGCACATAAATATTTGCTATTTGCAATTATGCTATATTTATAAAGCTCGTAAGGACAATCACAGCACAAATAAAAATTTATAAAAATTATGTTTTAACACATTAAAATAAATCAATCCTAACCACATTTTTATATATAACACATGCAGGGAAAATGTTCACTGTGCAAATGAATCTAAGCTGTGCATAATTTATTGAGTGACTGTGAGCAAAAGGATTGTGAAGAACTGATCCTAGTAACACAGAGATAGACTATCATTGTTTCCTTTCAGTCATGTATGTAAAAAAAAAAAAGTAAAAAAAACAATACATTTCTATTCTCACTATTCTATTTATGCACCTTTTCTATGTAAGTATATCTTAAAGAGCTAATTAAGCTTCAAAAGAGGGTATTATTTTCTTTTTAATGATAATTCAGATACATTCTGTATTGATTATTCTCATATTTTCTTTCCCAACCTTGTTCATGTTTAACAGATCTAATTCTATCTTGCCATATGTTATTCTTCACATGCAAAACCTATAGTTCACAAAGCTGATAATTCTGATGGTGGTATTGAACCTTTCTATTTACTGGGGCAAGCTCCATTCTTTTACCTACTTTGCTGAAAAGTTTGGCAGCAGATCAAAAGTAACCAATTATGCCCTGCAGTATATTTCCTTTGAATAATAATTTCAGATGTTTAAAGTTTGTTCCTTCTTCAATTAACATACTTACAGATCATATGAATTATTTTTGTATTTCTTTGCAACATTGCTTGAATACAACCTCAGTTCAGTTACAACCAAACACTTATTCAGTCTATTATTATTTTATGCTTTGACTACTGCAACTTACTCCGCACAGGCATTCCAACAAGTCATCATTCACAACTCCAATCTGTTCTAAACACTGCTGCTAGACTCATCCATTGATCTCACCGCTCAACATCAGCAGTTCCACTATGCATATCCCCTCAATGGCTCCCTGTCTCCTCTAGAATAAAATCCAAACTACTCACACTCATTTTCAAGGCTCTTAATAGGCTTCCCTATATTTCAACTCTGATTTCAAAATATATTCCTTCACACAATCTACGCTCTGATTTTGACCTTCCCTTCTCTTCTCCTTCCTCATCCTATTCTATCTACAATACTTCTCTCAGCCTCTCTGTCTCTGGCACTCTCTGAAACTTTCAAACACTCTCTAAAGACCCACCTATTTAGGGAAGCTTATTCAATGTATTTTAATCAATCAGACATTATTGTATCATAAATCACCATTTGTTTCTATAATCCTAATTGTACCCTATCCCTTTAGATTGTAAAATCCTGTGAGTAGGGCCCTCTAATCCTATTGTACTATGTTAACCCTTGTTTTGTTATATTTTTGTAAGAGCTTTGTGTAATTGTTGGGGCTTTATAAATAAACGATGATGAATTATTAACACACCACTGGCAATATTTCTTTGAAAATTGTATTATAGTGCATACTTCTTTTTTTAACTTGGTGGTTGCATAGTTCTATCTCATTTAGAATGCAGAATGAAAAATGACATGCCAATGATCTGGGAACAGTCAGGTGTTGCTACCACAAAAAGAGTCCACTTATCCAGTCATAATGATCAGCACTTCCCAAAACAACATGTTCCAATTCTTATTTCCTCCTATTAAATCATCATTTTTGTAATTAAATGGACCATTCAATTTGAATAATAAGAAAAATATTGTAATACTTTAAAGTGTATAGGTTATGTAGCAGAAGCTCAAGTAATTGATTAGTAACACATAATGCTATTGGTGGCACTTTTTACTTGAATACTACTGAAACCAATCACTTTTGAAATTACCTGTGTTTGCAGTGATATCCACAGCTAATCAGAATTACATCCAGAGTCAGAGACTGGTAACGGAAAGAGAATCTTTATTCCAAACATTCCAAAACACAATAATTGACTTAGTTAAGGATGTGATTGTTTGCCTGTACATCACTATGCATTCAGTACTGTATTTCCTAATTATAGGCAGAACGGCACTTATTAAAAATACAGAGTATCAGAAAAATGTAACCTGAAAATCTAGCACATTTATATCACCCACAAGTATTTTTCAAATTAAGCATCAAACCCAAATTCTTTTTTTTTTTTTAAAAAAACCCATCCATACCTGTTATAAAAGTATTTAAAAATCTCTGCAACAAAAGCTGTAACATATCAGCTGTCTTCCATGCCTCTATGCCACAGCAAAAACTTTCACTTGTGAATGTCTGTCAAGTCCTACTTTCTGGTTCATACACAAGTTTTTGTGGTGATTTAAAGCTTGCCTTGATAACAGTTTTCACAACTGTTTTTGTGGTTTCATTTAGACAAAAAACATTTCATCTAAATGTCTTTGTCACAGAAAAAGTACCAACGTTTATTTACTCATAAGCCCATTCTAGCCATGAAACCTGTTCTCTTTGACCAATGTAAATAAACTTTGGATTTGTTTTTGAGACTATATTGAAGGCAATAGTTTCTCATTTTTACATCTTCCTACTTCCCCCTATAAACTCCAGCAGAGTTGGATCATGATTGTGGGATCTTGAGGGCAACTCTAAAATGCTGACAATATATTTTCAAGCTTAATACGCTACAACGATATGCAGACAAGCAATTGCACCTGCAGGCTATTACCATAAAAGCAAATGGGGTCAGCTATTTGTTGCAGAACTGTTTATCGAAGCTTGCTCTTACATTTCAATTTTCCCCTCTGCTCATATAGGTGTAGCCTATATATTGCAAACCACAGGGGTATATTTCATCAGGTGCTAAATGTGTATATATATTTTAATACATCAATATCTGAATAAATGTATTTAAAAAAAAATATTCTCAGTTTAATATCCTGGTGTATTTGTTTGTTGTATTTGTATTACTTTTAGGTGACACGTAGATTTATCAACATTCAGATTTAGAATTTTCAAATTAACAAAATCTTGAATGTATAATTATTTAAGGAAAAAAAACTTAAAACCCAAAAATGTGATCACTTAAAAAGATGACGAAAAAGGGAACTGAAGAATTATATTATAGCATTCATTTTCAACGACTCTGCCACATTTTGAAATAAGCTTGAAACCATGAATTGAAAAATAGCTTAAAATTTGAGATTACAAATGCTATTGATTTCTACAAAAGCAAGAAGGCATTTTTTAAGTTTTTATTTTTCTGCACTTAGTAAATCTTTAAAATTTGGAAATTTCAAATTTGCGATTTTGCCACAAAAAACTTGAATTGCAGTAAAAATTCTAATTTTAATGTTGATAATTCTTACTCCGGTTTTAATTTTTATCCATATTTATGGTCATATAAAACCAAGCTTTTATATATATTGCAGTATATACCATACAGGTATGGGACCTGTTATCCAGAATGCTCGGAACCTTAGGTTTTCTAGATATCAGATCTTTCCGTAATTTGGATCTTCATACCTTAAGTCTACTAGAAAATCATGTAAACGTTAAATAAACCCAAGAGGCTGGTTTTGCTTGTAATAAGGATTCATTATATATTAGTTTGGATATAATACAGGGTACTGCTTTATTATTAGAGAGAAAAAGGAAATAAGTTTTTAAAATTTGGATTCTATGGGAGACAGCTTTTCTGTAATTCAGAGCTTTCCGAATAATGGCTTTCCGGATAACGGATCCCATACCTGTACTATAATTACGACCGCAAAACTGGTGAGATAATATACTGAAAAGCCAAATAAAGAGAATGATAAGAGATAGTTTGCAGAAAGAAAATAATGGGGGAATTAACATATGTACATAAGCAATTTAAAGCTTGTGGATATAAATATACCATCCTAGAGAAAGCAAGGTTGGCAACGGAGATTCAAGATCAAAATGGGTTGTATAAAGAGAATAGTTCAAACAGAATATACTGTACATTATTCCTTTATTATTATATATTTAAAAGACAGATATAAAAATTAGACATTGGCACATTTTTATTAAGAGACGGGGTTAGCGTATAGGAAAACAATTATGGTTAAATATTCGTGAATACCTAGATTTAAGACACTAAGAGAGATAGAAAAGATGAACAGGTTGTCCTCCTTTTTGCAAATGAAAGGCATTTTCCTTGAAGGAGATCAGTTGTACCACCTGTAAGAACAATCAAAGAATGATTGAGACCTTTCACTTGAACCAGATGAGAGGGAATTTCATCAGTATATAACAAATAATTCTCAAAATGAAGTACACTTATCAACATGCCCATGTGGTTCAAAATAAATAGGCCAAACCACACAGGAATGAATACAGAAAAATAAAATTGTGCATAAAATGATACTACTTAGGGGCACATTTATCGAGGGTCGAATTTTGAATTTAAAAAACTTTGAAATTCAAATTAATAAAGACCAACCGAAATTTATTTTAAAAAAAAAAGTTCGATTTGTTCTAATTCGAATCTAAGTTTTTCCAAAATTGACTCCAAATAGGTTCTAGGGGGTCCCCTATAGGCTTAAACAGCAATTTAGCAGGTTTTAAATGGCGATTGGTTGAAGTTGAACTTTTAAAGGGAAAGTAAATGATAAATTTCGATATTCACATTTTTTTCAAATTCGATTCGAATTTGGACTATTCCCTAGTCAAAGTACACAAAAATTAGCTCGAAATTCAAATTTTTTAAATTCGAATTTTCACTTCGACCTTTGATAAATCTGACCCTTAGAGATGCCTAAAATCAACATCCCAGTGTATTGAAAAAATCATTGGTGTGAGTAGAACAATGTCAAAATGTAATGGACGTGTATAGATTGAGCTTTTTTTATTCTACCAAGTGCCATTCTGCCTATAACCAGAAAGAGTGCGCTAGCTCTCTATTCCCCACAGAAAGTATTTTTAACAGCATAAAGCATGCACAGGTTGGCAAAAAAATTACAAGTTACTATTGTGTTTTGGAATGTTTTAAAACAAAGTTTCTCCATAACCATTACTGTACTCCGGCTCTGGATGTGGTCTTGTTAGTTGGGGAAATGTCTGCAAACACCCAACGTCTTCTATAGTAGTCAAGATGCAACCTGGTGATAAGTGCCAGAGTAGCAGTGAGCCATGTGGTGAAGGCAGACCCCATACTAATATATATTACTGTAACATTTTTGTTTGACCCACAGAATATTAAGCTGCATCTGGCAAGGGAATTATTCAAGTCATAATTGTGTTGCCATTTAAGAAATAGTTGCACATTGGACTTTCAAATCCGTACAGGTTTACTTAGTCCCACAGACAGTCCATGCAGAGCTAAGCCACAGATAGGATGCAATACTGCCGTGTCAGATTTTATTTATCAAAGGTACAAAAATTCAACACACGAGCATCCTTAGGAGCACTGATGGGAGGAATGCTGAACACTCCCTGAGCTTGGCCACCCCAGGTGAGAGACTCATTTACTATTAGCTGATGCAATTTTAGATGAAAATATGTGCAGGGATCCTCATTCTTGTCCATGTAGCAAAAACAACACATTTGTCACATAGTTCTCAAGCATTCAGATTATCTGTAAATAAATCGGTTTCTTGTTGACAGAGTTAAAATAACGAGAACTTTAAAACATATTTCTATGGTTCTACAATGAAATTCTGCTGTGTCAGGGAGTCAGACTTCTTACCATAACCAACTATCATATTTTGAAAAAGAGTAAACATCTACTTGGGGTTTAATTAGCACTCTTGCTAGAAACTAGATCTACACTAGCAACAGTTGTTTTTCCATGATGGAGGTTGGGTAGCAACTAACAAAGAGCGGGCATTGAAGTTAAATGAGTCAATGGAATTAAAGAGGCTGAAATGTTTACATTTAGGGGCAGATTTATCAAGGGTCGAAATTCAAAGTGGAAAATACTTTGAAATTCGACCATCGAATAGAATCCTCCCACATTCAAATTCAAAGGATTTTAATCATTGTACGATCGTATTCCGATCGTACTTCGAATCGTACGATTCGAAAGATTTTATCGTAACGTATGATTTTCCTTCGAAACCAAAAAACTTAGAAAATTGCTCTGGAAGGTCCCCATAGGCTAACATAGCACTTCGGCAGGTTTAAGTTGGCGAAGTATTGAAGTCAACGTTTTTTTTAAAGAGACAGTACTTCGATTATCGAATGGTCGAATAGTCGAACGATTTGAATCGAAGTCGAAGGTCGTAGTAGCCTAGTCAATGGTCGAAGTACACAAAAATATACTTTGAAATTCAAACCTTTTTAACTTCGAAAATTCACTTGAGCTTAGTAAATCTGCCCCTTGACATGACTATGAAGATTTTCATTCATCCAGGTCATGGTATATCTAGTATAGGTAAATCTAAAAACAACTGCACTTGCCGAGTAATCAATGAGTTGTTTTTAGATTTACCTATACTAGATATACCATGACCTGGATGAATGAAAAACTTCATAGTCATGTTAACATCTGGGGGCACATTTACTTAGCTCGAGTGAAGGAATAGAGTAAAAAAAACGTTGAATTTCGTATGATTTTTTTGGCTACTTCGACCCTCGAAATGGCTACTTCGAGCTTCAAATAGAACGATTCGAACTAAAAATAGTTTGACTATTCGACCATTCGATAGTCGAAGTACTGTCTCTTTATTCGAAGTCGAAGGATTTTACTTAGACGGTCGAATATTGAGGGTTAACTAAGAAGAAGAGACATGTGCTTAGGGCACAACTGTGGGGAGGGTTAGGCACATACCTCTTCTGCCTGCTGACTGGCTAAGGAAGCATTCAATTTGTATTTGATGGTGACAAGCTGGGGGTGATCAAGCTTGCATTGGGCACCCATACCATTTAACCTGTTTAACATTATTCAGATTGCCACTCTCTCTTCTTCCTATCTATCGTTCTCATTAGTCGCTCTGTAATGAACAAATCCACTTTAATCCATTATCTCTTTGCCCTGAGACCTGGCTCTCTCAGAGTGGCAAAAGTATTAAGGCAGCTCTCTATTATGGTGGCCTCTCTTTCACTTATTGCCCTTATTGCAGCTTTAACCTCATCTCTATACTGTATCTCCATTGTTTCCTTCTTTCGAAGTGAATGCAATTAAACTGTTCCACCCACGACATATGTGCCAGTTGTTTTCAGACGCCTTCTACTACATACTCTTCTACACTCCTCACTGACTTTGAATCCTGGCTTTAATGAGAGACCTCCTTCCTAATGTGTTTCTTACCACGTGACACTTAAAGAAAAACTATACCCCCAAAATAAATACTTAAGCAACAGACAGTTTGTATCATATTAAAAGGCATATTAAAGAATCTTGCCAAACTGGAATATATATTTAAGTAAATATTGCTCTTTTACATCTCTTGCCTTGAACCACCATTTTGTGATGGTCTGTGTGCTGCCTCAGAGATCACCTGACCAGAAATACTACAGCTCTAACTGTAACAGGAAGAAGTGTGGGAAGCAAAATATATAACTAGATCATGTTAGATCATGTGACCTAACATGTATGGTTTGTTTGTGTGCACCGTGAATTCTAGTATCCCAAAGGGTGGCCCTTAATTTTTAAAATGGCAATTGCTATTTATGATTACCCAATGGCACATACTACAAGTACTTAAAAAGTATATTATTATGGTTTATTTACATAAGCAGGGTTTTACAAATGAGCTGTTTTATTCAATATTTATTTTTATAGAGACTTACATTGTTCAGGGGTAATAGCTTTCCTTTAATCTCTTTATATTTATACTTAGTCAGAGGCATGTCACTATTGCTAAAATTTCCTGATTATGAATCACAAGTGCTAAGAAAACAGCACTTAAACGAGGCAGATCTGTAACTAACTTGCATATCTTCTCACTACTACAAGTAATATTCCTCATCTGTGCACCCCTGCCACTGCTGTATACTGCTATATACTGTACATCAATATATTGCAGCCCTCAACCAACCTACCTCTATTACATGATATCACTGTAATATCTGACTACCTTCTCTGTGTGTCCACTCTGTGTGTACACTAAGGGGCAGATTTACTTAGGGTCGAATATCGAGGGTTAATTAACCCTCGATATTTGACTAGGAATTGACTAGGAATTGAAAAGGATTTAGCGCAGAAAATTCGATCGAACGATTGAAGGATTGTTCCTTCGATCGAACGATTAAATCCTTCGAATCAAACGATTCGAAGGATTTTAATCCAACGATTCGAAGGATTTTAATCCAACAATCGAAGGAATATCCTTAGATCAAAAAAACTTAGGCAAGCCTATGGGGACCTTCCCCATAGGCTAACATTGACTTCGGTAGCTTTTATCTGCCGAACTAGGGGGTCGAAGTTTTTTTTAAAGAGACAGTACTTCGACTATCAAATGGTCGAATAGTCGAACGATTTTTAGTTCGAATCCTTCGATTCAAAGTCGTAGTCGAAGGTTGAAGTAGCCCATTCGATGGTCGAAGTAGCCCAAAAAAAACTTCGAAATTTGAAGTTTTTTTACTTCGAATCCTTCACTCGAATTTAGTGAATCGGCTCCTAATAGTTTAATGGTAAAGCAACTTTTCATTTGGCCTCATTTATTATTTTTTATAGTTTTTGAAATATTTGCCTTCTTCTTCTGATCCTTTCTAGCTTTCAACTGGGGGTCACTGACCCCATCTAAAAAAACAAATGCTCTTCAAGACTGCAAATGTATTATTCTTGCTACTTTTTATTCATGACCTCTCCTATTCATATTCCAGGCCCTTATTCAAATAAGGGGTAATTGTGGCCCTTGCAATCAGATTGCAAACTGGAGACTGAATAAAAAGCGAAATTACAAAAAAACACAAATAAAAAATTAAAACCAAATTCAAATGGTTTCCGAATACTGTATCACTCTCTACATTGTACTAAAAGTTAATTCAAAGGCAAACAACTCCGTTAAACCTCTTTTGAGCGAAGAAAGGGTTACACTAATAAAAATGAATCTGAGAAATACATTAAATTGAAAGTAAAATGCAGCCAGAAGGGATGCAAACCCTAATAAAGGCTTTTGGGTCTCACAGCAGAAAACAGGTTTGTGTCTGTATTTTATATATATATATATATATATATATATATATATATATATATATACATACATACATACACACACACACACAAACCCTTGTTATAAACGTATTTAAATCATCCATCAAATGTTTTGGTTTATTTTTGGAGAAGATATGCTAAGTATTCTTTTCGTATCTATCTAGTGTATTCTAGAGTTATTAAACTTGTAGATAACTAGAGCTATAGCTAAATATTATATCATTATACTGTGTAGCATAATTTTAGTACCCCTGGGATCGTTAAGTGCAGTTATAATAGCAAACAGAGGAAGGTCTGTTACCTGATTGCAGGGCCGGGCCAAGGTAGTTTGGCACCCTAGGCAAGAGCTTCAATTAGCGCACCCCCCCAATCGAGCATTGCCATTTCCTACCTTACCATGACAATATTTAAATAAATAAAGCAAGAAAGTGTACAACACATTAATGAATGAAACTTATCATTTAAATAATTATGTAATGTTAACAAAAATAAGGTAAATGTCAGAAAAACAAAACAGTAGGATAATTTGATCCTGTTAAACAAAGTGCAAATGAAGGGTTCACTTAACAGCAATACTGGAATGTCCACAACATTTTACTTTTAGCACAACTCCTATGAGAATTGTGCAATAAGCTAAAACCTCCTCAGTGATGAAGTAGCCCTTCCACTGCCAGCCCTCCCATTTTTGAGGTAGCTTAATATGTAGCTGCAGAGTTTTCAGCCAATCTTTCTGCCACATCCATCATACTGCCCCCCCTGTGCCAGCAGCCAACCATCATACTGCCCCCCCTGTACCTGCGCCAGCAATCTATCATACTGTCCCCTGTGGCAGCCATCCATCATACTGCCCCCTGTGCCAGCTGCCAACCATCATTCTGCCCCCCTGTATCTGTGCCAGCCATCCATCATACTGCCCCCTGTACCAGCAGCCATCCATCATTCTGCCCCCCTGTATCTGTGCCAGCCATCCATCATACTGCCCCCTGTACATGTGCCAGCTGCCAACCATCATACTGCCCCCTGTACCTGTGCCAGCAGCCATCCATCATACTGCCCCTTGTACCTGTGCCATCAGCCATCCATCATACTGCCCTCTGTACCTGTGCCAGCCATCCATCATACTGCCCCTCTGTACCTGTGCCAGCAGCCATCCATCATACTGCACCCTGTACCTGTGCCAGCTACCAACCATCATACTGCACCCTGTACCTGTGCCAGCTGCCAACCATCATACTGCCCCATGTACCTGTGCCAGCAGCCAACCATCATACTGCCCCCTGTGCCAGCAGCCAACCATCATACTGCCCCCCTGTACCTGTGCCAGCAGCCAACCATAATACTGCCCCCTGTACCTGTGCAAGCAGCCATCCATCATACTGCCCCCTGTACCTGTGCCAGCCATCCATCATACTGCCCCCCTGTACCAGCAGCCATCATACTGCCCCCCTGTACCTGTGCCAGCCATCCATCATACTGCCCCCTGTACCAGCCATCCATCATACTGCCCCCCTGTACCTGTGCCAGCCATCCATCATACTGCCCTCTGTGCCAGCAGCCATCCATCATACTGCCCCCTGTACCAGCCATCCATCATACTGCCCTCTGTACCTGTGCCAGCAGCCAACCATCATACTGCCTCCCTGTACCTGTGCCAGCAGCCAACCATCATACTGCCCCCCTGTACCTGTGCCAGCTGCCAACCATCATACTGCCCTCTGTACCTGTGCCAGCCATCCATCATACTGCCCCCCTGTACCTGTGCCAGCCATCCATCATACTGCCCCGTGCCAGCAGCCGACCATCATACTGCCCCCCTGTACCTGTGCCAGCAGCCATCCATCATACTGCCCCCCTGTACCTGTGCCAGCCATCCATCATACTGCCCCCCTGCACCTGTGCCAGCCATCCATCATACTGCCCCCTGTGCCAGCAGCCGACCATCCTACTGCCCCCCTGTACCAGCAGCCATCCATCATACTGCCCCCTTGTACCTGTGCCAGCCATCCATCATACTGCCCCTGTGCCAGCAGCCAACCATCATACTGCCTCCCAGTACCTGTGCCAGCCATTCATCATACTGCGCCCCTGTACCTGTGCCAGCTGCCAACCATCATACTGCGCCCCTGTACCTGTGCCAGCTGCCAACCATCATACTGCCCTCTGTACCTGTGCCAGCCATCCATCATACTGCCCCCCTGTACCTGTGCCAGCCATCCATCATACTGCCCCCTGGGCCAGCAGCCGCCCATCATACTGCCCCCCTATACCTGTGCCAGCAGCCATCCATCATACTGCCCCCTGTGCCAGCAGCCGACAATTATACTGCCCCCCTGTACCTGTGCCAGCAGCCATCCATCATACTGCCCCCCTGTACCTGTGCCAGCCATCCATCATACTGCCCCCCTGTACCTGTGCCAGCCATCCATCATACTGCCCCCCTGTACCTGTGCCAGCCATCCATCATACTGCCCCCTGTGCAAGCAGCCAACCATTATACTGCCCCCTGTACCTGTGCCAGTCATCCATCATACTGCCCCCTGTGCCAGCAGCCACCAATGTCCCCAAGGCCCCAAGCCCCCCATCTGTACCTGTGCCAGCAGCCCAGTAAGCGACTTCAAAGTAAGGATTAGGAAAGTACTAGTAGTAGGCAGCTGTCCCAAAGCGCCCAGGGGCCCCAGCCAGCAGGACAGACAGCAGCTCTCTTCAGCTCCATGTTACTGCTCCTTCTAGTGCGCACAGCAGCAGGTCCTCTCTCCCGGACGGCCCAAAAATGGAAGGAACCAAGTCACGCTCCCAGAGTGGGGGAGCACTTTTTAATTATTTTTTAATTTATACCAGGATTAAACAAGCCACACAGGGGTTTAGACATGCAATTTTTTTATAATTATAATGCTTTTATAATTAAATTGCAAAAAAAAATAAAAAAAATTAATAAATAAAAAACTCCCCCCCCTGAGAAGTGCGCCCCCCAGTGATTGCGCCCTAGGCGGTTGCCTACCCTGCCTACCCCTTGTTCCGGTCCTGCCTGATTGTAAAACTATTATGATTGTCTTGTTCATTCTGGTGGCAAGTGCCTGGCATCTGGAGCCAATAATGTGATCTTTAAGCAAGAAACTATAAAGGCATTAAAATATACTTTGGAGCCAGGGTTGCCATCTCACCAGTATTTTACCAGCCTGGCCAGTAAAAATGATGCTTAATGGCAATGTTCTTAACAGAGAAGAAAGATAAAATATATCCATATATTTCAAATACGTAGCTCTACTTGGAGCTTCTAATGTTGTATTACAAATCTTAAAGATGTGATGTTATATGTTCTATAAGTTAAGCATCTTGGCCTCTGCCTAACATACTGTTAAAGATTTGTTGCAGTACCTCGTCATCATCATTTGTTTTTATAGCACAGCAAGTTACACAGCACTTTACATTTATAAAAAATAGAATCAGAGGTCCCTACTCGCAAGGACTTACATTCTAAAGGGTTAGGGAAGATCAAAACAATTGATGATTTATGATAAGTTGATCAGTCTTATCAGTCAAGACGCATTATTTACAGTAGATCTTGTGTTTATTATTTTTCCAACTTTTACCTCAAGTTCCCCCGGGCTCCCCTGGTTATTTAATACTGTTTTGATTTTTTTTTCTTTTTTACAAATGTATTTATTTATTACTCCAGATGCTTTGTCCAAGAACCTAGTGATGCAGGCTCCATTTTTATTTTATTTTATCTTCACGACATGCAGATATTATTGATTTTAGCAATTTCCTTTTTCGTTAGTCATTGCTTTATGTATGTTAGTATACGTTGCTCTTCCAACTAGCTTCAGAATCACATTCTGGCCTAGATAGCATCTTCCTCCACTTCAGGTTCCATCATAGTGGGATCATTCATGCTAGTTTGTAGAGATATCACCTTTAGTTTTAGCTTTAAGGGATCTGAGAGTGGTTGGTTTATTTGGCCTTGGTGAAGTGTTGACTTGTAAAGAACGATTGTTTCATCCTTCTCTGCCAGGAGCTATGCTCTTAAACTTCCATCCATGATGCATAAAATACATTGCCTCCGAGCAAGACACATTCCCTCCAAACTTTTTTGCTATTTATTTAGTTCAGTTACCTGTTGTGTTGAGTGGCGGGACCTTTGTAAGGCCATGTCATTTGGAACAAAAGCAGAAAGCACATTAAAGGAATTGCTCTGGATACTCCAACTCCTGATGAAGGGTGGGTAAACCCCCCCGAAACGTTGATCTTGTTGGTGGCACAATAAACTTGGGGGAATCCCCATCTGCTTGAAGATAAAGTGTGTGCGGATCTGTATTTTTCTGTATCCTTTCATAGCAATCATGTCCCCAGCATCTATCTTCTCTGGATTCAGAGAAAAATTAGACTCAAGAGTCCCTTAACCGCTGATCCACATTATCTATCACAATCACTGACTGCATACACTAGAGTAGATCTCTGCTTTGCCAGACATAAACATTACTTCTGCAGCTATTCCCCCGTTCCACATTTGCACCAGGCCCCTCAGATTTCTTACCAGACTTGATGTAACTTTCTGGTCCTCCTATATGACGCTCCCTCAGTCAACTCTTTATCAAGGTTCCCTTCTATATGATGGCATCCTGTTAGCCATGTAGGTATTTGTGATATGTGCTGCTGGATTCAGCTATTTTAAGTTCACAATCCAGAAAAAAAGCATTTCTATTGGACACATATGCAGAAATTGGTCTTTTATTATCAGATCCTCCAAGTTACTTTCTCAGCCTTCCAAACACATCAGAGTAACTGAGTTGCCCTGAATTTATTGAGGGATACCCCCTGGATATTACTGCCTGTTTAGAGCTTCTTTAATAGCATCATACAAATATGCTGATCTTCTGGTGGAAGGATTTGCCCTTTTGCCTTGGGATCAGTTCATTTGCCCATTGCTAACTGGGAAAATTAATCTGTCTTCGTGTTTTCTCAAAACTGAACAGAAATGTGTCCAACTCTCCATCTGTTTCCATTACAGGAACATTTTTAGAAATGAGGTTTGTAAATATTTAACTCCCTGGACTCATTGCTCATTAGTATCCCTTTGGAGCCATGCCATCTCTAGCTGTAATTCTTTTTCTGCCTGTTGATATTGCAGAATAAACTGAAGTTGGAAGTTTGAAAAGAAGACTCCTGGTATTCTGTCCTGTAATCCTGATCACAGAAAAAAATAGCAATTCCTTAGACATATCTGCTGCATTAATGTATCTCTGGATACTGGAAAGCTGTTCCTTTCAATGCTTTATGTAGGATACATCTCATGGGACAATTGCCAAATAAAAATAAATAAACAAAAAGGGGTAAAAAGTGTCCTTCTCCTTGAAGGCAAGGATATGACATTTTCATAGAAGTGCAAATTTTGCTGCTGTAGTTGTTATACTGGCATCAAGAACAAATTATAATAAGACAAGGACATACATTAAATATGTAAACAGTTACAAATAAAACACAGAAATCCGAGACATAACAAATAAGTACAGTCTTCGTGTTGACCCATGTAGATATATTGACTAAGCCAATAATATCATGAACAAAGCTGTTGATACGAACATGGTAGCACAATGACAATATGCTAATTTTTTTATAAAATGTAATGCTGGTTCCATAGATATCAACCATTTGTGGTGCGTAACCTGCCTTTGGCCAGATATCTGGTAGAAAATTGGGTAACACAGTTTGGACTTATTGAGTAGCTGTTATTGCATTACACCTGTAACCAATTTTTACATTTATAATAGAATATGTATGTATTATTATTTAATATGTTGTATGTTATATGTTATTATTAAAGATGTAGGTCTGTAATCCCCTCAATGATATAAACTCCTTATAAGTTTGTTTACTGACAGAGTTAAGACAGTTACCATAAGTTGTAACACCTCTATCTTTTAGTATAAGCTGGCAGTTCCAGGCCCTAATTGAGAAATTCCTGCAAAAAGTTATGATTTCATTTTACCAACAAAATAAGTTTGCATAGCTTGAGCAATGCTTGTTCATATTGCAGCAATGATATCGTATTGCTCACACATATTGTCAGTCAAGCTTCTTGTATTAGTAAACAAAGTGGTGTAATTGCTACCTCCCCCACCCCTTGCTGTCCAATGCAAGCAAGTGAGCAGGCATGGGGGTGTATGTGCTGTGGTTGGTGTGGCTTGCTAAGCACCATATATTTCTCTTCTGCAGGACAAGCTACAGGTAACAGTTTTTTGTTTTTTACACAGAAAGCCCCTGTTCAATTTTCAGAGCATATTTAAAAGGGCTTCACCATTTTTTAATTGCATGCAATTGTTTTTCTTTAACATAACACATTGTCAATTATAGTAAATCATAAATATTAAAAACTGATTAAGTGTTTAAGAAAATAAATACATAATGCAGATCCAACATTAATCTAAAAGAATAAAATGATGCTAACCTTGTTATGCAGAGGACAACAATGCAAATTACAGCAATTTGAATAGTTCCAATCACAGCAGCTATTAAGACATACTGAAAACGGACTGGACCTGGAACCACGTATAACACATTGAAGTCTTTCTTTTCACAGTGAGACCCACTGTAGCCTGTATCGCACCTGCAATGATAAAGACATTTCTTTAAAAAAAATTTTTAATGAAATGAGAGGCGTGACTAGTTCTGAAATGTTAATTAGGAAATGGCCAAGTGGACCCAGATCTTTAAGGAGAATGAGAATATTCCAGAAAGGGACCATATATCCTCTAACTTGGGGTTCACAACCTCGAAGATCATATATTGGTTATGACATGCTTCTAAATGATACCAAACTTGGCAAACCTATACCCACCAGTAATGAAGGATGTCCTGAAACATCCCTTATTTTAGGTATCATTCCATGGAACACGGCGTGTCTACATTTTAATTATATTTGATACTGGAAAATACCAATATGATATTGCAGAAACTAGTTTGGCACCATCTACAGGGCGTTGTAAAGGACACTTTCCTTGACACTTCTATCTTATACATAAGGTAATGAAGAGGAATGTCCCTGTAGGGAATAAAAAGTGAGAGATGCAGTATGTTGTGCAATACAAGTGAGGCTTTGTCTGCCCAGTCTCCAGACCTTTCCCCCAGGGGAACACAAAAAATTCTAACTTGGTACGCATATGAGTATGTATACGGTTTATTCACTGTCTTACAATTATATATTTTTATGCATGTCTTTTTTTATATCTTTTTGTATATTTATGCACTTTTTTTTATTAAAAATAAAAAACGTAAAATAAGTTTTGTCTTTGCTACTCAATAGAACCCTTAACCTGTATGAAAGTAGCTGTGCCTTGAAAGGGAAGTTGTCCATTTATATGCTAATGAACTAGTTGACTGACAGGAAGGAAGTGTGTTTGAATGTGAATTAAACCCTTTGCTACTGAACTGCTCATTGAATTAGTAAACCCTTTGCCCACTCTGTGTAGAGTAAAATATTATCTGTTATAGAGAGCAGGGAACCAGTATCAGGTTGCAACGTTGTTCAGGTAGATGGACAAAGTGACTGAGTTTTGTGGGTGTTGGTCTGTTTTGGGGCATCTAATGGTAGTTTTACCTGTGTGTAAGGTGGGTGAGCGACTGATCATGTAACCCCATATAGCCTCAGCTAGAGTCATGTGTGTCTGAATGTGACAAATTGGTTGGCTGAGGTAGCATATTTTTTATTAAATTATTAATGCTTGGACTAGGCATTTAACCATTGCAGTAAGGCTCATTGAGAGCATTATACAGTCTTCAAGGACAAACACAATACATATTTGTTAAAACAGATGGATGGGTCAGTAAAAGGGTTTTTTGCAACCAGGTATCCATGTGAGGATCCCCTGCCCAGAACAGAAAGAACAGACTCCACCTGTACAGTCCATGGTAATGTTTATGTTTGTGTCTGGTAAGACAGAGAACCTCTCCCACCATATGCAGTCTTTCAACAAAGTGACTCAGAGACTAAGGGACTCTCTTCTCTATGGTGAGTTCAGAGATGATCAAAATTGGGGACATTATACCTGGGAAGACTTTTTAAATATAGGAAGTGTGTGGAAGCTTCCCAAAGGTGCCTGTGTTACGAGTGTACTTGGGATTGGGCTGTGGTGAAAGATCTAAGGGAAGTGGGTGTAACAATGAAATTCCTATGAATGTTTGCTGAGAAATGATTTGGGAACAATGCATACTGCTTTAGTGCCCTATGTCTCACAGGGTCCAGCATCTCAATGGGTAACAGCCACAGGAAAAATACAGTGAAATAGTTGGGAGGGAGAGCTGGGAGACAGAAGAGAGTGTCAAACAGTGCCTGAACTATTAGTGTCCCAAGGTGGGGGTGGGGGATAAGGAGGGAGAGATGTTAGCCAGGTAGTGAACCTGCAGTGAGGGATTTCCAGGATCCTGTACCCAAACCCAAAAACCTGAAGTTTTTAGTAAGATGAATCAGCTAGGCCTGACTCAGGAGTCATTGCAGGAGTGTGGTTAACAGGTGGTCAGGAGGTAGGGTCCTAGTGGATGGAGCAACTCAGACTGCGGTGAACAATGGCAGCTTTGAGGCAGGTATAGATCCAGTTAAAGGAGAAGGAAAGCCCCAGGGCGCAAAACCCCTCCCCCTCCCCTCCGTTGCCCCCCTCCCTCCTCCCCCCTGGCCTACCTGTCCCCCTGGGCAAATGCCCCTAACTTGTTACTCACCCCTCTGCGCAGGTCCTGTCCATGGAGTTCGCAGTCGCCATCTTCTTCCACGCGCGTCTTCTTCCTGCGATGACCGGCGTTTTCTGGCGCATGCGCAGTAGGAACAGTTACCGGTACTGCTCTACTGCGCATGCGCCGAATGTCACAAAGTTTTCCGATTTCACTTTGTGACATTCGGCGCATGCGCAGTAGAGCCGTACCGGTACTGCTCTACTGCGCATGCGCCGAATGTCACGAAGTTTTCCGATTTCACTTCGTGACATTCGGCGCATGCGCAGTAGAGCCGTACCGGTAACTGTTCCTACTGCGCATGCGCCAGAAAACGCCGGTCATCGCAGGAAGAAGACGCGCATGGAAGAAGATGGCGACTGCGAACTCCATGGACAGGACCTGCGCAGAGGGGTGAGTAACAAGTTAGGGGCATTTGCCCAGGGGGACAGGTAGGCCAGGGGGGAGGAGGGAGGGAGGGCAACGGAGGGGAGGGGTTTTGCGCCCTGGGGCTTTCCTTCTCCTTTAAGGTCAGGTAGTCAAGAGTATAGCAAATATTGCTGACAGTACCAGGAGTTGTTCCACAAACTGACAGAGATTAGATAGTATATCCAGAGTTTCAGGACATTTTGGTAGACTAGGGCTGAGAAAGTGGAGACCAAGGGGGCCTAAAGCAGGTGTATATAATAAAGTATATAGTTAGTATAATAAATATACGTATGTCTCAATGTTCCCTCTAAGGTGTGTGCTCACACAATTTTGAGCCCAGTGCACACAACAAATTGTGGTGCACACAAAGAATTTTGTGTGCAAACACAACATTTTTATATTAATTGTGACCTGAGCACTCAGTTTTTAAAAACTGTGCACAAAAATTTTAAATGTGTGCATTTTTTGCTCACATAGCAGCAAAGGAATTAGACCAATGATCTAGTAGCATGCAAGTAACATGTTGCTCTCCAAGATGTTGCTCCCAGTGGCCTCAAACAGGTGCTCATATTTGGATTTCTGACTTGGAAGCAAGTTTTGGAGGCAAAAAGACCATTTGCACTGCCAAACAGACCACATAGGGTCTACCAAATAACCAATTACAGCAATTAGTGGAACTCCCCAAGGAACGTTCCCTATCTTTTTATATTTAAATGTGGCTCATGGTTAAAAAAGGTGGTGGACCCCCTGGTCTAGATAATAAGATTATAAGTCTACATCCAGAAGATGGGGGGACTAGAGAAAGGCAGAAGGAACCCACAAGCAAAATTGCAAAAAAAACAAAAACAGGCAGGAGAAAGAGGCCTGGTGCCTAAGGTGGGCAGTTTGCAGCATAGTACCCAAATCGTAAACTCCATGCAATCATGCAGTGACGGTGATGGCAGAGTGTACCTAGCCTAAACCTCTCAAGTTTTGAATATGCTGGAATATACCCCAATAAGAGAGAGTTTAGGCATGAGAGGTAATATTCCTCATACTGTGTTACATGGATACATATTTGTTACTGACCTGTTTAAGTGTAATGGCTAAGTGGCAAGGTTGTTTTTGGTATGTGAGCCTGGAAACCATGCACACACTTAAAGGGGATGGACTCATGCCAGAGCAGCAGTGGTCTAGCTAAAGTGAGGCTTGGGTATGCCACTGCCCCTTTGGCACTCCTTTTAACCATAAATATCCAGACATGTCAATAAGATGAATGCAGAAATGGTTAGTAGCATGTAAGGAGTAGAAATTGTTTATTTTATTATTTATTATATGTAAGTAGTGTTATTTTGGTTTCAGTTACTAGAGAGCGCTGTGTAGCACATAACCCTTGAGTCAGCTGATACTAACTTCTACAGTTGTCTGTCTAAATGATGCTGAATTTAGGGGATAGGATGGGGACACCTTTGTGCCTCCTCTTGCCCGCTGTGAATAGAGTGCTGCAGATACAGAGACGTGCAGCACGGTACAAAGTGCAAAGGAAGCGAGTTTGTTTGCCATTTGTACACTACTATCATCTTTTTCAATTACACCTTTCAACAAGAGCAGCCACAGGATTCCGCTTCTTATACATCAGCAGAAAAGGGACAGAGATAAGCCAGGATAAAAAGATCACAGGTGAATTGCTTGCCATTTCTCATATAGGGCTACCGTGCACATGTATAGATGCATGCCCAAGCATAATCTGATACATATGCAATGCCATTAAAAAGACATTTAAAACTGCATTTTCTTGCAAAGTGTCCTGCACCATTTTCCTTAAGACTCTTATGGGGGAATGAAATATTGGTTGCCAACGCAAAAATTGTTCACAATTTGCTCCTCACTCAACATTCGGATAGTGATTGCGAATTTTATAGTTTGCGATAGTGCACAGTGTATGTAATGAAAATTCTTAATGCAAAAGTTGTTACGTTTGCTTCAAACATATTTACCCCACCTTCATGCAGGTCTTAATGGTTCTTAAAGTGCAGTTAAGATTCACAATGCAATAAAAGCCTAATGAAGAATATTACATTGTGACATGTGCATTTTTATTTGCAAATTTGTTCTCTTTGCAAATGTTATTACATTTCCCCCTGAGCCTGTTATTTCAGATTGCAACTTCTGTTACTGACCTTGCCTATGATTTCTGACTATTCTGGTTCCTGATGCTTGGCTGGACTACTTTTTCACCTGATACAGATTGGCAGCAAAATTTGGAAAAAAAATATTTGACCATGCATTTTGCTTCACTGGGATCCATAATGCAGCACTGGATCTTTCTGAAAGCACATGACCAGGCAAAATGACCCCAGATGACTGCCTACACACCAATATTACAACTAAGACACTTATTGGTTTAGGAAAGACATTTTATATGGTAGTGTGAATTATTTGCAGTGTAAACAGTGCAATTTAGAAATAACAACTACACCATAAAAATCATGACAGAATCCCTTTAAGAACTTTGTACTTAGTGACACTTTTGCGAATTCCCTCCATAGAGTGTGTACAGGATGTTATCTACTTGAGACCCCAAAATTTATGAAATTATATTACCGGACCAAAACAGGAATTCAAAAACACTATTTATTTTAAAAAATGTAATTGTTAATCTCTTTAATGTTCAGAACGTCTTTACATACATGCAGTGTAAGGTTAATTGTACTCAGACATTATGTAGAAAACAGAAGCATGCAAAATGTCCTTGTCCACTAGTGTAGTAAGTAGTAAGTCACATTTAAATGTGAACTTAATGGCTTTGAGGTTTTTTTTAAATGACTATATGTATACTATTTTTTGGACAATATTATTGTGCTACAATAATGTAAAAACATTTTTTCATTCCTAAAAAAAATTTTTTAAAAAACAGACAAACATATTGTATTGACTATTATAATTAAAATGAGGTATATAGATTCTTCTATAATAAATGTTATACTGTATAGAGTACTATTGAGACACTAAAATGCCATTGATATTTTTTGTAAATAAGCCAACTGAAAATGGTTTCTTACCTACACCATGGCTTCAGCATGTTAACAGTGTGCTCACACCTCCCATGTACACAATAATCAACATAATGTTCAGGGCATGGAATATAAAGACCCTTTGCAGTCTCTTCTAATTTATTTGCATTCTCTAAAATAGAAAGGAGATTGTGAGACATACTTCAGCAGAGGAGATATATTATATTTATTCTGACATGCCTTCCTAAAATGTAAGGAATGTCAGCGTAAAGTAAAAGACAGTTATTCTGCAATTAAAACAGTTACCAACAGCCTTAATATTAGGTCATATATTATTTACCCTTTAATAGAGTATTATATAATAATTAATATTTGCTACTAAAAGGGTTTAGACTCACCTGCACATTTTCATCCCCAAATGTTGTACACAACTTACCAGATACCAACAACTAAAAGGAAGCTAAATGCCTACTTCTTCTCGGCAGGCACTTTGTGGGACCACAAAGTAAGAAAGTATTTTAACAGCCCTTTCAATTCTTCCTGTGCCCTGAGACTTAGATATTTACAAGTCATTTTCAGTTGAAAAGAAGTTGTCTATTAAGTTCAACCTATCCAAATCTTGTATCAATATTTTGGCTGCTGCCTAGAGTCATTCTCAAGACACTTTGGGTTCCCAACATCATAAGCCACCCACTGAGCCACTATAGGCTCCTGATGTATGCCCCCCCTAGACCAATTTATCATGCACATAGTTAGAATATCACAATATCATAGTCACTAACAAAATACATACAGAATAACAAACTCTGCATTATCTTTAAAATACAGCAATCTGTGCCCTATTTCAGGAAAGTGTTTGGCCACTAGTTTAAAGAAATTCTGTGATTAGGAAAACATGCCTGGACATTTTCAAGCTTAGAAAGATGTTTATTTTTAGCTGATTTGAATTTAAAAAAATTATACGTTAAAATTTAAAAATGACTCCCTTTATTTACAGCATAACCCCAAATTTACATCCCCGGATTTATCGGTTTCCTGCTTTTACGTAAGTCAAATACTTCTTACTTTACGAATTAGTAGGTTCCCCAACATCTTGCAATCGCAGACGCCATCTTAGGAAGGTCACCATTATTGCATCATATTTCACACTGCACATGCGCTGAGCTTACACATGCGCAAGCTCTGGGAATTTGTAAATGCTCAACAGAAACGACAGTCCTCCATTAAAACAGCTGTATAAGGTGCAGATTCTGGTTTTAGTCTTAGATTAAACAATACTGTGCTGTACAGTAATCTTTCTGCATCTTTTTTATTAATTTAGAGTGATGGATGTACATTTTAAAGTCAATTTTATGGGGTGCCTCTGTGTTAGTGCTAAACAAAACAGTATGTGTAATGTTTGCTCTTGGGGTGGATGTTTAATGGGGTGCCTCTGTGTCAGTGTCACGCAGCAATGTGGTGTCAGTGCTTAACGCTCTTGGGGTGGAGGTGTTATAGGGTACCACTGTGTCAGTGTCATGCAGTATTTGTGGTGTCAGTACTGTGTGATGTATGCTTTTAGGGAGGAGGTGATGTGACAGTAGTGGATTTCACTGATTAAACTTTTGTTGAACTGCCTTTTCCAGACCTCTTACAGTAAATTACATCTGGAAAGTCTGCCACATTATAAGGAAGAAGAAGACTTGTACTGCACAGTATTCTGACATAAAGGAAGTTCAGAACTACTGACGTGTGTACTGTATAATCATGTGAGTAAACTGCAAACATTCTTAATGTCTCCTTTCTTGACCCCTAGAACAAATCAGAGATCACTTGACCACCTTTGAAGATTTACCAGCCTGTCCACAAAAGCCACCACCATATCGTAACAGGAATTCTTATCATAAAAGAGTACTTTTGGTAAATGCAGCACTCATTAATACAGTACTGTTTGTTGTAAAATTTGATTGCAGTGGGTTTTCATGCATTTGGTTGTGTGATGCCGTGTTAACGTGTGTGTGTAAGTATGATGTGTACTATACGTTATGCATGTTTGTGCAGTGGAGCCTGAGTGGGGGGTACAACCACACTGTATGCTCTACACAAAGTAAAGTTTTTGTACATTTCTAGGTACAGAAAAATGTGTGAAAAGAACAATCCTAAGAAGAGAAAAAGAAAATCTCTATCAAAGAAGAAAACAGTGCCATTATAGAACGTGCTGAATCATATCATATCAAGCAGAGAGCATCAATTGAAGGAAGTTCAGTTTTAAGTGTGGTCCACAGGCAAAAAAGTGAAAGTATGTGTCTCAGTCCAAGTATGAACAGATGGAGAGGTTGTTGCAAGAATGGTTTGCAAGTCTTTGTGCTTCAAATGTCCCAATAAGTGGCAAATTATAAAGAGAGAAAGCAGTTCACATTGCCACAAGACTTGGCATTGACAACCTTTCAGCATCAAATGGCTGGATAGACAGATTTAAGAAGAGAAACAATGTGATGTGCAAAGCTATATGTGGAGAAAACAAAAGCAAAAGTGTTGATATGGACACTGTCACCAACTGGAAAGAAAACGAGCTTACCCGCTAGCTTGAAGGTTAGGGTAAGGGCACACCTGGCGAGGAAACTTCGGGTGACTTTGGAATACGAAGTGCCGCGCGTGCCATGCTGCAGGCGATTTTTTAATTATAGCCATCGCAAGACAGGGGGAAGCTGTTCGGGGAGATTAGTCGCCAGGCGACTAGGGGGGGTGGGATGCCTCCCAAGTGCATTTTGAATGCAGAGTTCCCCAGTGCTATAGCGCATGCGCTTGTGCTCGCGCACGGGGGGCTGCGTGAGGGGACAGCGGGCACTAGGACCATGAGGCCTCTGGGCAATGCAGATGGAAATCTGGCCCTGCCCAAAAGTGCTGTAAAAGTACTGTACCACTTTGACATTGTAGAGATGTAAGTGTGCACAATGTTAAATACAGTAAATGTACAGTTCAGCACAGCAGTGTGTAATACTGTGTAGACAATGTTTTTATAACTACTGTTAAAGTTTTATAACGTTTGGAACACTGCACTATACTACAGGTACCGTATGTACTGTAACGTATGTACTGTACTTTTTTTCAAAATAACTGTTTAATTCATGGTGTACTATACTGCATGCTGTAGTTACATTTTGTTCTTGATTCTACAGTAAACAGGGGTGATTCTGGACCCTCCGCCACCTGAGGCAGCAGCAGTTGCTGTGCCCCCCCCCTCCCCCGGAAATTCGCTCTTAAAGTACCAGGAGCAACATTTTTGCTGCCCCTGGTACCTAGTGGGGCGCTGCCGTCTGAGGCGACAGCCTCAACTCGCCTCATTGGCGAAGCACCCCTGACAGTAAACCATACTGTATTACTTTGCTGTGTAAGGAAAACGAATTCTCATGTACATGTCAGTGGCAAATGTGTAGAGCTAAAGTACAATACTTTGCAATATTGTACTACTACCGTATACAGGCATGTTAAAACGTTTATCAAAGACAAATGCATTAAATGCAAAATGTTTTATAGTACTGTATGTGTTTAAAGTTGTTTCAGTACTTGTTTCCTTTAAACAGTTGACATTTATAGGACTGAATGTCAGGGAACCCTGTAGCTATCTATTGCCTTAAAGGAGAAGGAAAGCCCCAGGGCGCAAAACCCCTCCCCCCTCCCCTGTGTTGCCCCCCTCCCTCCTCCCCCCTGGCCTACCTGTCCCCCTGGGCAAATGCCCCTAACTTGTTACTCACCCCTCTGCGCAGGTCCTGTCCACGGAGTTCACAGTCGCCATCTTCTCCCACGCGCGTCTTCTTCCTGCTCTGACCGGCGTTTTCTGGCGCATGCGCAGTAGGAACAGTTACCAGTACGGCTCTACTGCGCATGCGCCGAATGTCACGAAGTTTTCCGATTTCACTTCGTGACATTCGGCGCATGCGCAGTAGAGCCGTACCGGTAACTGTTCCTACTGCGCATGCGCCAGAAAACGCCGGTCAGAGCAGGAAGAAGATGCGCATGGGAGAAGATGGCGACTGTGAACTCCATGGACAGGACCTGTGCAGAGGGGTGAGTAACAAGTTAGGGGCATTTGCCCAGGGGGACAGGTAGGCCAGGGGGGAGGAGGGAGGGGGGGCAACACAGGGGAGGGGGGAGGGGTTTTGCGCCCTGGGGCTTTCCTTCTCCTTTAAGCAGGCAGTAATTAAATAACTCTGAACAAACCTTGCATCCACAAGCTCTGCACTCACACCGGTGCAATGATGGGCAAGTAAGGCTTGCAAGGTGATGACTAAGTGCTGATCCCATACATAGTGGGTACATACTCTGTCCACCTTTGTGCCATTTACTGACAAAAGTATTAAACCTGACCATGTATTAAGTGTGAAGTATACACGCAACTTTGAAGTTCCACCAATTTACATTACACTGCAAAAAATCAGTTACTTCAGTGTATTATGTAGTTTACCTGTGTAATCTGTTCTTGCAAAATGACTGTCTTCAGATTTTGTACTTTCTGTAGTATTCTCTAGTGAGAAAAAAAGATTAAGAGGATCATTTACTAACATTTGAATTACGATTTTCCCACAAATCTCTAATAAGATTTAGTTTTCTCATTTCTTTAAATAACTCAAACAATTAAAGATTCATTAAGTGTAAAAACCAAAAAAAACACTAATACAAAACTTTGGCAGGTACTTTTATAGGTTTTTTTGGCTAGGAATTGTCAGAAAAACTCGAGTTTTAGAGGTACCGTATATACTAGAGTATAAGCCGAGTTTTTCAGCATCCAAAACGTGCTGAAAAAGTCTACCTCGGCTTATACTCGAGTCAGTGGGCAGTAGCTGAGATTGCAGTCACTTTTAATCATTCCTATACCAACAGTTCGCTTGGGGAGAGACTGCAATATCACACAGCGCCCTCTGTTGGTTATATGAAAAAAATAACAGTGCGCCCTCTGTTGGTTATATGAAAGAATAACAGTGACTGCAATATCACACAGCGCCATCTGTTGGTTATAAAAAAGAATAACAGTGACTGCAATATCACACAGCGCCCTCTGTTGGTTATATGAAAGAATAACAGTGACTGCAATATCACACAGCGCCCTCTGTTGATTATATGAAGGATTAACAGTGATAGCAATATCACACAGAGCCCTCTGTTGGTTATACGAAAGATTAACAGTGATGGCAATATCACACAGCACCCTCTGCACATGGTAGTGGGACAGAAGGACAACGCACAAAGTAATCCGTTTGGCAATTCTCTGTCACCATCAACTTTGCAAAGAAGTCCGGTTGATCGCTGGGGGGGGTCGCTTTGGCGGAATGTGCGCTGCTGGGAGACAGGGCTGTAGTTGTGTCTAGGCTTATACTCGAGTCAATAAGTTTTCCCAGTTTTCGTAGGTAAACTTAGGTACCTCAGCTTATACTTGGGTCGGCTTATACTCGAGTATATACAGTATTTTTTATTTTTTATGTTCATACTTTTGTAATTCAGATTTTGAAATAAATCTCACAATTGGGAGTTTGTGAGTTAAGTTGTGGTTTCAAAAAATGCTAAAAACCACAAAAATGAATCTGTTGATAAATAGGCCACCACGTCTACGATTTGCAGAACTGCAATTAAGCAGTTACTACTACAGTCAGGGGCAGAGAGGGCCCCCAGAAAAGTAAAAATATAGTTTGTGGGTGGTAAAAGGGGTGAGCCTTGTGGGAGAGGTTTGGGTGGAGAGTGGCTAAGGTTTGGGTTAATCATAAATGGGGTTTGGGCCTGATTATGGGTTGTTAGTATAATAGGTGTGACTGCGTGGGTCAGGAACATGTCCATACATATAAGGGTAATTTTTTCCTACTGGAGACATATACTACTTTATTAAAAGTTTACAGGGCCTTCCTTCCAGGAGCCTGTGTAACAAGTGGGTTGATGATTTGTACCCCCTTGAGGAGGAGGGCCTTGCTAACTTAAGTGGTATGAGGACCAGTAATTCCTGATGGCAGTCCTGAAGCTGGGGGCCATAAACCCCCTCAGAGGAGCAAATGTAACCTGAGGGTCTCCAACTATACAATCATAATATATGGTATCCCTAAAGGCAAAAGAGGCATATATCTAGGGTGCAACAGAGGGGGAGGGGGACACTAGGCACATACCTTATCTACCTAACCATCAACTTTCTATAATTTGGATTCCTGGCCAGTTGAGGGAGTAGCAATGCTATGCGCGATTGTGACAAATCCAGATTGTCACCATAACGCATTGCAACGTCACTCCTGCTTCCCACACAGGACAAAACCAAGGATTTATCAAAGTAAAAAGCACAAATCAATAGAGTGTGGGGTGTAAAAACCACAAATGCCATTTGTTAATTGATTACAAGTCCATAAAAATATATCTTCTTTGAATCATATACCTCTATACTTATTTAGAAAAATTAAAGCTTGTCTGGCTGGCCTACTAAAATATATTCTATGTTTAAATTCAAGTGGAATAGACCCATGTCAATGATTTTTACCATACATATATAACTACTGTACATTGATAATGTGATTAAATGATTTTTTACTAATATAGTAAAAAAACTGCCACTAGTCTCAATCAAATGCCGGTGTGGCACTGGTTATCCAGTATGCTCTTGGTCTGGGGTTTTCCAGGTAACGGATCTTCATAACTTAAGTCTAATAGAAAATCATGAAAATCATGTAAACATAAAATAAACCCAATAGGCTGGTGTTGCTTCCAGTAAGGATTAATTATATCTTAGTTTGTACCAACTACAAAGTAATGTTTCATTATTACAGAGAAAAACAGAAATCATTTTTAAACATTTTGATTATTTGAATATGGGAGATGGCCTTTCCATAATTCAGAGCTTTCCAGAAATGGGTTTTCAGATAACGGATCCCATATTTGTAATAAGTATTTGTAAAATAAAAGTAAATCAGTACTAGATGAGTTAAATGGGCCACAAAAGCTATAAGAATGATAAAACAAAAAGATGAGAGGAGTATGGTGGGTCCAGATTCAGAGTTGTTAGCTGTGAGGTGAATATGTGAGCAGATCAATGTTTAATATATTATGACATTGCTAGCATATTATGAATGATTCTGGTTAAGTACATAGCAGGTTAAGTACATATCTGATTATACATGAACAGATCAATGTACAGAATATAATGATAACATTATGGTTTCAAGATCAGTAATGTAAACATAAGGAAAAAGGAAGGCTGGTCCTTTATTTATGGGACTGATCCTTCAACTATCTGGGAGAAACCCCCTGAAGTAGTGAAATAGAGGCCAGGGTTAAGTCTAGGCAGTTTTTTGTTATAAGGTTCTTATTACAGCTAAAACAGTTTGATTTCTCCCTGGTGCCATTGTTCAGGATGTGGTTGATTGGGTGAAAAAAGTATTGGATTGGGCTGGGTATGACCCAGCTGTTTTGCTGCATATTGGTATTTATAACAGAGTTATTAGTTGATTTAGAAACCTACAAAAAAACCCTGTCATTGCCAATTAGTGAGGCACCCCCTCCAACTAAAATTGTCAACCTTTATATCCCGGTTGGCATGCCTCTTCACCAGCCAGGGTTCATTGCAGCTAAGTTCATGTGAAATTTGAAGGCATGGGTCTCTTTAAGGCATAGATAACTTTTATAATGCTGATAAACCTCTGGACTGGTACAGTAGATTTAGAATATAAATACAACCTATACAGCCACAATCTTTTTTGGCTTTAGTTCTACTTTATATGAAGCTAAATATCCTGCAAAATTCTAATATCCTGGGGAGTAACTACAGAGGAAGCAAACCCTGCGGTTGCATGGGGGGAAGTAGGTATAGGGGCCCCACAAGGCCCTGATTAATATACAGTTTCAATAAATATTGACAAACTCTAGACATTTTGGAGGCCCAGTAATATCTAGTTATGCCACTGCTAATATCCTTTGAAAATCTGTTAAGACTGTCTGTAAAATTCATGCTGGTATTACCTTGACATCGACCCAAATATTTGACTTCAATTTTTTCCTGTTTCTGACATGAAGCTTCTTTGATTTGACATGGATTGTCATAGGATTTCCCATCTGAAGCACAGACCGGATTGAAGCTGATATGTGAACAGTCAATGTTACATACGCACCTAAAGAACAGTAAAGTATAAATTTAATATGCAACATTCAGCGGTCTATATATCAAAGTCAGTAAACAATGTAAAATTACACACATTGACACCTGAAAGGACTGAAGTGCAGATTTTCTTTTTACAATATTCTTTATTGAGTTTGTAACAACTTCAAGAATAAGTACTACAAGCAATACAAAACTAAGACGAAATGTGCACAGAGCAGTGTCTAGTGTCTGGTACAGTCTGCTCAGCAAGGTACTTGTTTGGTTGTTGTGTTGAGCACGCTCTAACTGAAAATTATTCACATCTATAAGCATAGAGAATGAACATATGGTCTATATTTCTAGTTGTGATTGGTAAATGAATATTAAGTGAAGAGAGTTAGGCATGTATTTTTAAAGGTGGTCTTACATGTAATGATAATACATTTTTTAAACACATGTGACCAAACAGGCACCTTTGCACTTTTTCAAGTAACTCTTGAAAAAGTGATTATGGTCAAATAAATTAATTTACTGTAAAATCAGTTTGAAGTTGACAGAACCAGGTTTCCACAATTACTTTTTTCAAGTAAGAGTGAATGTCTGACAGTTTACAAGAAGAATGCATGGGTTCTTAGCTCTGTTATAGATATGAGCAACATAAAAGCTCCAATTAAAGATTTTGCAAATCTTGAGAGGAACCTCTTTCTCACTGAGCAGGACCTAATTGGTGGAGGTAGTACTGGGGGTGAAGAATGGTTGGATGATGATGCAGCAGTCTGTTGGGTAGTGCATGGAAGAAGAAAATGGATGCTGATCCTGTGTTATGAACACTAACAGATATGCACAATTGTGCAAGGATTATGGGAGTGTGAACTTCAAACAGCAGTTCTAGATGGGGCTAGTAATCTTTATTTATATACATTTATTTATATATTTTAAAAAAGTATTTGGGATTTATTCTAAAACAAATCAGCAATGACAGTGGTGTAACATCGTCCACTGTTATACTTCCGTTGATATTTAGGGGGTTATTTACTAAACTCCAAATGCAAAATTCACAAAAAATTTGTGATTATAAAATCGGACTTTTAAAAAAATTTGATGTAAAAGTCTGAATCTTAAAATCCGGCATCTCAGACCTGTCACGGTTGCATATAAGTCAATGGGAGAAGTCCCAATGATTTTTTGATGTGCGCTGGGTATCGTGCAATACCCCAAAGTTTTCGGGTGAAACTTCCAAAAAAATCATGAAATTCGGGATAGTTTGTGAAAATCTGATGAAAAAATCGTGAAAATCTGATTTTTTTTCCCGCAAAGCAAATTTTTGGGAAAATGCAATAATAAATAAACATAAAAAACCAGAACAGATTTGATCGGAGTTTATAGTAGAAAATATTGAGATAAATTTGGACTTAGATAAATAACCCCCTTAGCATAAACCTGGTGCTTTTTCTGAGTTTGACACTAAGGAGCAAATTCATCAAGGGTCGAATATCGAGGGTTAATTAACCCTCGATATTCGATTGGGGAATGAAAATCCTTCGACTTCGAATATCGAAATCGAAGGATTTTGCGCAAATAGTTTGATCGAACGATCGAAGGAATAATCATTCCATCAAACGATTAAATCCTTTGAATCGAACGATTCGAAGGATTTTAATCCAACGATCGAAGGATTATCCTTCGACCAAAAAAAGTTAGGCAAGCCTATGGGGACCTTCCCCATAGGATAACATTGGGTTCGGTAGCTTTTAGGTGGCGAACTAGGGAGTCGAAGTTTTTTCTTAAAGAGACAGTACTTCGACTATTGAATGGTCGCATAGTCAAACGATTTTTAGTTCGAATCCTTCGATTCGAAGTCGTAGTCGAAGTAACCCATTCAATGGTCGAAGTAGCCAAAAAAACACTTCGAAATTCAAAGTTTTTTTTCTTCTATTCCTTCACTCGAAGTTAATGAATTGGCCCCTAAGTTACTCCAGTCACCCATAATATCAACTTCATTGGAGAGTTAGATCTATAGTTACTATTAGATTTATTTGTAACAGTGGGATCTCCTTCAGCGGATATACTCTGTGCTTCCGTTCTAATACCACTGAAGTGCTTCCTGCAATCATGAATTAGATCTCTGCATCTTTCTACAGACAGACTGGACCACTATTTTGTAAACTGCAGTTTTCAGATATTTCCAGATGTGTTTAGACTGAGATGTATGACTTTCTTCTAGTCTCCAGCACTTTGGCTTTAACCATTTCTGTGTTTCAAGTATTTAGCATCATCAGCAAAATTAGAGACTACCTAATTTAGAGTACAAAACAAACCTATTGGCTTTAATTTATGTATGGAGAGCCACATTACGGAAAGACCCCTTATCCTGAAAACCCGAGCCTTCTGAACAACAGGTCCCATTCTTGTACATATCTTGCACAAATAAGGGTGATGGCAATTGGATGCGTTGTTGACCACTGGAAATCACACTGCCTACAGATGACAAAGCACCCAGAAATACCCCTTCTTTGAGAAGAGCAGCACTCACCATGTGTAAAACATTTCAGTTGCAAAGATGCAGGAGAATGCCATTTTGTGCAATTATAAAATGCAAGTGTTTTCTTGCCGCAATTGCTGTTTGTCCTAATTATGGGGTATTTCTGTGTGTCTGGACACCTGTTGGAGCACTATTTCCTGTGGGTGATAGATCACCTTGTGTGCCATCAACCTAAATGGAAGACCACCATGTGTAAAAAGGCACATAAATTATTTGACTAGGCTTCCACAAATAGTATGTAAACAGCAGAAATCAACATAACTCCCTGCTGGGTGCAGGGGAGCTCAACCAATCTGTCAACAATGCTCACATAAGGAAGACAGTATTTCTATGATGTATTTACTATTTCTGCTGTAGTGTGTGTAGAGGACTAATACATGTATCCTTATTTACTTTATTTAATTCCCCTTAAGATTAGGCATAAAGGGGACCCCTAGTCTAAAGAAGGGAGTAACTTAGTATGACCCCTAGTTATCCCAAGCTTGGGTGCTAGGTGGTATCGTAGCTCCATTACAACACCCTGCCTCAACACTGTTGCAAGGGCTCCCCTTTATAAATATATAAGTTTCATCTGGAGCACACATCGATGTAAAGCTGCAGGTTAGAGTAACGGTGCTGCTCAATTCACTATAGCCTTACAAATGTATTACTATTTTTTTTTTATTGCGTGCTGTGTGAGTATCACATTAACATAACTAAGAACCTAGCACATTCAGAAGCAGTAAGAGAAAAAAAATTACCACACATCTTCTGCATCCTCATCACATTCTGCTCCAAACTGGCATATGTCACAAGTAGATGTCTCTTTTTGGACTGTTTCCCCAGAGCCTTCATTCACTAAAAAATAATTAATATATGTATGTTACACATTAACTGCACAATACATTACAAGTACAAGTCATATAAATGAGCCTGACTATATACTCCATGAATAATTGCAAAAAGTTTAAATCTGATCGTTGATAAAGGTGCCCCATTGTGTCCATGAAGACAATGTGTACGTGCGGTGTGACTTGGTCATTTGCTTTTGTTTAACTTTAATTAATTAACATAATGCTATCTGTTACCCATTACTTATCCTGTGCCATATAGCAATTTTTCAATTTCCGCCATTGCTACTCAGCAGCTTGTTTATATGAACTATAGTAGTGTTTCTGAAGCAAACACATCAGTTTTACCAGCGCAGGGCAACACTACATGATATTTTCATTACTTTAAAACACTTTCAGTTTTTGGTGTTACTGTTCCTTTAACAAAAGGCAGTTTTTTCACTCTACTGCACATGTATTGAAGAAAGAAGAAGTGGAAGAAGAGTTTTTCTCTGTGGTGCTCATTAACTGAGCTGGTGCAGTGCAGTTTTCTGCTAACATGACCACCAGCCTGGGGTATCAGGTAAGTGATTACAATCACTGGGGATGCCTAATATTTGGTTTGTTTTGATTTAGAATTTTCTCTTGCAAGGCTACCATATCTACATATCTACTCAGTCATTAGTGGGTTTTGGCAGAAACCGCAAACATTCTTCCCAGCAGCTGCCAATTAGATTTTGCACAGAAGATTGAAAACCCCAATAATCTCCTGAGGTGAATATTATCCATGCATATCTTTTATTAGGGTTGCATATTGATAAATGCATGTGATATCGCATGGAAGGCAAGCTATCAAAGGTAGAGATGAATTTTCCAATGAAAAAAATACAAATTTCGAACTATTTTTTGTGTACTTCGACTAGGGAATAGTCCAAATTCGAAGTTGTAAAAAATTTGAAAATTCGAATATCGAAATTTATCATGTACTGTCTCTTTAAAAATTCGACGTTGACCATTCACCATCTAAAACCTGCCAAATTGATGTTTTAGCCTATGGGGGACCTCCTATGTGGAGTGAATTGGTGGACTTTGAAAAATCAAAGTTTTTTTGGGGAAAAACTTCAAATCTAATTAGATCGAATGCGCTATTCCTTCAAATCGTACAATTAGAATTTGGCCGAATACGGAACTATTCAATCGAAAAAAGACCAATTTGACCAAAAAAAAACTTCATTTCGGTTTTGAATTCAAATTTTGACCCTTGATAAATATGCCCCAAAGTGTCTGTAAGAGGTGAGATGAGAGACAAGACTGCTCCTACTGTGTACACGAAACACAGAAAGAAATCACCAGCGCTTGGTCTAACTCACGCTGTGGCGTTGACCAGCAGCTGTAGATACCATTGTCCCAGCGCTCGGTCTAACCAACACTCTGGAGACGATCAGCTGCCGTAAACGATAACAAGCCAATATTTGTTCACAAAGAGAAAGAGACAATTTGCCGGCGCACACACTTTGGCCAAAATATGTAAGCTCACGTACCATGTCAAGGTACCTCATTGTACGTGAGTCCTACACTGTTAGTGAGCATTATAAGTTTGTAGTGCATTTAAATTCAAATCCCCCAGCAACCAATGTGAATGAGTAGTAAGACCATTGTTTACTTACCATTAGCTTATGAGTTCTAGAGGGAAAGCTGGGAGCTTTTAAGCCCCAGCCAACAAAATACACCTGTGAATAATTACTTCTACACTATTAGCATTTTAAGTTTGTAGTGCATTTAAAATCAAGTCCCCCAGTAAACAATTTGACTAAGTAATAAGACCATGGTGCACTTCCCCTTACTTACTTATATATATGTTAATTGGCTGGGGCTAAAAAGCTTTTTGCTTTTTCACTATAGCCCGAGTTAAGGGGAAGTGCACCTACACTGTTTGTGAGCATTATAAGTTTGTAGTGCATTTAAAATCAAGTCCCCCAGCAACCAATGTGACCGAGCAGTAAGGCTATTGTGCACTTACCCTTAGCTCAGGAGCTCTAGTGGGAAAGCCCAGACAACAAAATATACCTGTGAATAATTACCTTCCTACACTATTAGCATTTTATATTGTAGTGCAATAAGGAGTCTTGACATGGCACGTGAGCTTACATATTTTGGCCAAAGTGTGGTACTAACACGTCACTTTTTGTAATAATTATTTTTAAAGGCAAATCGTGTGCTGGCAAATTTTCTCTTGCTCCTTCTGTGTGGCAGACTGCCAGACAAACAAAATATTTTCTGATTTTATGATCTTTACTTACTTTTTCATATTAATAATTATCAAGTGCCAAAGACGGCAACTTTGTTGTTACAAATAAAGTGATTGTGATCAACTAGCAGTTAGGCAGGTTAACCTAACTTACTATGTTACTATCTAATAGTGCCTATGGGTGGGGTTAAAATGTTGCATATTTGTCCATCCATCTGACTAATTGTATCATTGTGTTTTCTATATATTACAGTCAGACTCCAGATCATCCTTGACCATACAAATTAAACATACACTTTAGGCTGTGTAGTAGTGGCAGCCAGCTAACAGTTCACATCAACATCATCATTCATCATTATCACCCAGACAAAAAGCCTGCTTAAGGTTCGTACGGAAAATAAATGTTCTTCTAATTTTGTGAATCAAATCAATAATATTAGGGAATAGTGATATAGTGCTATTCATGAATCATGATGCTATTGCTGCTGACTGAGCAACTCAGTGTGGAGAAGTAGATGTACCATACTAATGCTTAATGAGCACTCAGTGTACTCAGTGTACTACTCAACATCATTTTTTTAAAACTCCCCTAGGCAGCCCCATCCAGTTATATTTATTACAGTACTATTTTATTGCCCGAAAGTGTTTTTGATGGAGAAGCCAGTCTATTGGTCTAAACCAGAGATTGTTTGTTTTTTTTTCATTGTAGCCTGCAGGTGCAGCTAATTGAAAAATTCTCAAAAAATCAGTCCAGTCTGGAAATGTTTGTCAGTAAAAGAGGGTGATTGAACAGAAGGCAAATATAGTATTTACTCTTGAGGTGACAAGGACGCAAACAGTATACCACATCACCACTGTTAAAACATCTACGTCTGAGGCATTGAGCAGAATATCAAAAAGTCTTATGTTTCAATGCAGGTACTACCACCAGTATCACCTCTACAATGACCAGTACTGTACCTCCAAGTCCAGAACACAGTCAGAAATCCACTTGTGTCCAAACTGCCAACCTAAAGCAAGCAACAATTAACGAGTTAACAAAACAGAAACATCAGTGGGCCTCTGATAACCCTCATGTTGTTAAAAATTCACACTGCTATTTCCATGATGGCAGCTGATTTCCAGCCTTACTCAATTGGTGAGGCTTTTACAACTGTACCTAATATTGACCCAAACTTAAATCGAAGATGACAGTGATCATACTAGTGATGATAGTGGTGGCGGTACTCCTAAAAGCCTTGATGACCAAAACTCTAAACAGGGTTCAAAATCCCAAGGTAGAGAAGAAAGGTGTCCAACGTCCAAAAAAAGTGCATAGGCATTTGGAAAACTGTAGAACCCCCATTTTACTTTTTTCAGGGGAACAGGAAAATATAATGAAAAATCCAGGAAAATGTAAAATCATGGAAATGCTATATGAGATGCAGACTCATTGGACTTGACTATTTATAGCAAGAACCATGACAAAATATATCTGGTAAGTATTTTAAACATCCTAGCTTCACTAATAATAATATTCAAGAAAACAGACATTTTTGGAAACATCAGGACAAAATTTTGGTGTAATTTCTGGGAAAACATTATGTGAAATTGGGGAAAGGCACCCATTGAAAATGCACGACAAATTAGTGGGACCACAAAAACAATGTAAAATGTAAAATCAGAAGATCATGTTCATTCATGGAAAAAGTAGAATTCTCTTCCCAAACTATTGTTTGTTTTCATTTGTGTGCTACTGCTGTCTGAGAGAAGTACTTTTCAGTAATCAGTAGCGCGCACACAAACTAATGGGTAACCCAAAAGACCCTGGGCTGGGCATCTTTATATCCAACACAATGGTAAAGAGACAAAATACCGGGAGTTTCTTCACCCCACCCAAGATCTGTTTATCATATAAAGGAAGCTATCTTCCATTATCTGAATGGGGGAGTTTTAAATACTTTATTAATATACAGAAAATTGGAAGAATCAGTTTGTTCTGCTAGGCCACAATGTACAGGCAGAGTTAGCATGTTTAGGGAGTTATGTTGGTTCAGAAATGAGCTTGCACAAGATTCTTCTGTAGAATCCCACCCAGGACATTAAAGAAGAATCTCACCTAGGACATTGGAGGTGCCTAAAACAAGTAATTTTATACTGCAGATGACCATAGACCCAAGGCTCATGGGATTATACCATCACCAAGTCTCCAGCTCTTCAGGAACCTCTGTTAAAATTCACCACCTAAACAAAGCTAAGTACAAGTGTTTTAAAAGTTGTATTCAAGGTTACATTTTCCATTGTTTACTGTTTAGGATTGTTTGTTGATAGCCATCATGTTTCGTAAATTAGTACGCGTTATAAGCCATAATGTTTAATTCCTTGATATTTTACGGCAATCCTTAAAGGGATATTGTCATGGGAAAAAACATTTTTTTTCAAAATGAATCAGTTAATAGTGCTGTTCCAGCAGAATTCTGCACTGAAATCCATTTCTCAAAAGAGCAAACAGATTTCTTTATATTCAATTTTGAAATCTGACATGGGGCTAGACATATTGTCAATTTCCCAGCTGCCCCAAGTCATGTGACTTGTGCTCTGATAAACTTCAATCACTCTTTACTGCAAGTTGGAGTGATATCACCCCCTCCCTTTTCCCCCCCAGTAACCAAACAAAAGAACAATGGGAAGGTAACCAGATAACAGCTCCCTAACACAAGATAACAGCTGCCTGGTAGATCTCAGAACAGCACTTAATAGTAAAAACCCATGTCCCACTGAGACACATTCAGTTACATTGAGAAGGAAAAACAGCAGCCTGCCAGAAAGCAATTCTCTCCTAAAGTGCAGGCACAAGTCACATGACCAGGAGCAGCTGGGAAATTGACAAAATGTCTAGCCCCATGTCAGATTTCAAAATTGAATATAAAAAAATCTGTTTGCTCTTTTAAGAAATGGATTTCAGTGCAGAATTCTGCGGGAGCAGCGCTATTAACTGATTCATTTTGGGAAAAAAAAAATTTCCATGACAGTATCCCTTTAACCTACATGTGCCCTTTAGCAATACAATATTTATAATATATTAACAATATTACTGTATTTACTATTATTTGTTCTGTTAGAACGTACTTCAAGACCAAGTTCAATAAAAACCAGCAGTACACCAAACGTCTTGCCTTTTGTTGTCTTTTTATAGCATGAAAATGAAAACTCAATTTCAGTTTACTTAGTCACATATACATTCATGTTCATTCAAGTCATCATTCATATTCTTTCAAGTCATAATTTAAAACTGCAACCATTAAATGAGTATAGACAAAGGCTTGCGATGTAATACCATAGTCCTGCTCTACATATGTTACCAATCAACAGGGTCGGATGGGCCAGACCCCCTCTCCCGATATTGGGGTTACCAAATTTTTTTTTCGGTGCCGCACATCGTATAAGCGCCAAGTGGCACAATTTATGCGTGGCGACAGTTGCACATGTGCGGCGAGCGGATCGGCGCATCACAGTAGGGGAGCGGGGTGGGTGGGAACGAGGGCCCTGGACAGCAGTCCCGATGGGTCCCCCCAGTCCGACACTGCCAATCAAGTCTGTAGCTTTGGTAAATATTCTACCATCAATAGGATTCAGATTGGGTTCGGTTTTCGGCTGAATCCTCTTTGAAGGATTTGGTATTTGGCTGAATCCAAAACATTTGGATTCAGTGCATCACTTATTTCTTTTTAGCTCCATTTCTGTTCCTGCTTTTGTTCTACAAACACCAGAACTTGGCTTAGTATTGTGCTTTTTGGTCAGTTTTAAACTCATATTTGTTAAACTAATGTAACATACAAACACACATAGAATCCCATTCAAACATTTTTTCTTCTTCTCACCTCCATCACCTGAGCCAGATCCACCATCTGCAAAGATTAAAAAAATATATTACTTTATAATATAGTGACCAAAATGTACCAGTTCAAAGGCAATTTCTATGCACCATAACTTCATTAATAAAAAGCTTGCACCTGATGCTATATGTCTACTAATTAAGGGTTGAAATAATCCCAGCCCTCCAAGCAAAAAGTCTGCCTTATATTGAATAAAACACATAAATTAAATGTAAACAAATTACATAAAAATTAAGAATTTAATCATGACATATCCAAACTAATATATAAAAATTCAAGTATTAAATACAAGGAGGCGTATATATTCTATTTCTAATGTCTCTAAGGGATTAATTTTAAACGGCAGAGTTTTCCATTAAATAATATGTATATGTAAAACAAAAAACAGCACCAAGGGTCTTTGCAAAAAAAAACTTGAATTATAGCATGGTATGCACAACAGACATTTCGGTCCCCATTGGGACCTTTCTCAAGGTACACATACACAACAAATCACCACTTAAATAGCCTTCACCCACATTGTTTCTAACGTGCCAGTGACATCACCAATGTAATTAACTCTTGTATGGCTGGCCTCTGACCAGCATATTTAGTGTTAGAATGTGATAATACGCAACATAATTTCTCACCCATATATAAAATACATTAGGTTATTAAGAAGTATAAATACAGTGCTAAAATCTCTTAAATATTTGTTATTAAAGTACAAAAAATATTGTTTTAAAAACAATCTTAGCCATACATTCTCGATATTGGATTCATATATTATTGCCCATCTCTAATGATAACGCTAGTGCGTTTATTCAAAGATACCCAAAGCCACTAATCTGGCATACATGATTACTCAAGTACATGATCAATCATGGATGGGTCTTTTCCGCACAAAAAAGAACAAAACCGATCCTCCCAGAGACTAATCATAATGTTCCAAGTAGTATCTGCTTGTAATAAAACAGTTGCATTACAAGCAGATAATACTTGGAACATTATGATTTATCTCTGGGAGGATCTGTTTTGTTCTTTTTCAACATCTGGTTTCTTTTAAATGTTTTTTTTTTTTTTTTTTTTTATTAATAATTTTTGAAGTTTTCACAACACTCCCATCAAGCAGGAGAAATTTACAAAGTAAGAGGAGAAAGGAGAGAGAGAGAGAAAGAGAGAGAGGGAGAGGAAGGAAGGAAGGGAGGGGGAGGGGAGGAGGATGGATGTGGAGAACTGGCAAGTACCGCTGTAAAAACGATACACAATAAGCATTTGGATAACCTAGAATACCAGCAGGTGACCTGTACACGCATGCATGAGCAAGCTCAAAGCCATATGCAGTGACTCATAAACATAGATTTACACTCACGTGGACATACACTTATTTTTGTGGAGGAAGCCAAGGATAAACAAGAATTGCCAATAGACAACATATCTGGGCCTCACGAACCGAATCTAGCACTATGACCGTTACAGCCCAAGAGAGAGGTAGTAATAAGTACGTTCATATAATTGAATCCGCTCAAATTCAGCTTTTATCTCCGCATAAGTGGGTAAAGAGGGCTGTTTCCAGTGCCTTGCGATCAAGGTTCTGCCAGCTAGCAATAGCCGAGTAAGAGTTCGCTTGGTTTGTATATCTCTTTGTTCAGGATCATATCCCAACAGTGCCAGAGCTGGGTTGAGTTTAATATGAGGGTCAGCAAGTTCGTTAATTAGCAGGTTCACTGCTTCCCAGTACTGTGTTGCAGTTGAGCAGGACCACCATATGTGTAACATAGAGCCCGACTCCGCCAGACATCGCCAGCAAAGATCGGGTGTGTTTGGAAAAGCCTTGTGAATTTTATCTGGGGTCATGTACCACCTGTACATTATTTTAACGGTCAGCTCATGATGGTTTAGTGCTCGTGAGTATTTGGCCGTGTTTAGAAACAACCGGTTCCATAGATCTGCCGGTAGAGGTAATTGCAAGTCTTTTTCCCAGTGCACTAATGCCGGTGGAGTCCTCGCCACACCAGGCTGTAGTAGTAGGTTATAAACAGTTTTGGTTCCTTTCTTTTTCCCCATAGGGGCCCAGCATTTAGCCTCAAATCGAGTTGGCTGGTGTATGCCATTCCAATGCTTTGTATGTAGGAAATGTCTTATCCTTATATACGTATAGAGCTGTGCACTCGGGAGACTGTATTCAAGTTCTAGGTTGGAGAAGGTTTTTAATCCCTCTTGGTCATAGAGATCACTTATCTTAGTAATGCCCCGTGTCCGCCACTGAGTCAGACACAAGTCTAGGATTATCTCTTCCAAGATGTCAAGTGGCAGGAGCGGGGTTGGGGGATTGGCAAGATTATGGTTATGTTTCGTAGCGTACCAGGACCATAAAGTTGCCTGTATGGGCAGAGGCAAACCATCCACAACAGTGCGGTGATGTTTGTCCATAGACCATATATGTGCTACGGTCGAGTGTCCCAGGTGGGATTTGTAAATCCAATGTTCCATGTCCACCCATTTCTTGCAACCTAAGGGCAGATGCCAATCGGATAGTTGGTCCAGGATGGTGGCTTTGTAGTAACGTTGCAAGTTAGGGCATGCAAGTCCTGCGGTTTGTTTAGTTGTGTACATAACGACCTGCGATATTCTAGGTTTCTTTTTGTTCCAAATGAAGGTTAGTAAGAGTCTCTGGAGCTGTTGAAAAAAGGAGTTGTGTAGAGGAATGGGTAGAGCCCGAAATATGTATAAAATTCTTGGCACAATCAGCATTTTCACAGCATT
Organism: Xenopus petersii; assembly: GCA_038501925.1. NCBI lineage: Eukaryota > Metazoa > Chordata > Amphibia > Anura > Pipidae > Xenopus > Xenopus petersii. The sequence goes on from CM076688.1 coordinate 44,431,593, forward strand.
GATTCGTCCTAGCCAGGATACATATAAGGTGTTCCACTGCTGTAGGGTGGTATTAGTATCCTTCAGAAGTTGACCATAATTGTAATGGTAAAGATACGATGGGTTCGCTGTCATTTTGGTGCCCAGGTAGCCAATCGCATGCACTTGCCAGTCTAGGTCATAGTCCCGCTTAAGCCTGAGAATGTCCATATCTGGCATATGTATTGGTAGCGCTTGTGTCTTAGTAATGTTCAATTTATAATGTGAAAGTTGACCAAATTGCCCAAGTAAATCAAACAGTTCCTGTAAAGCAATTGCAGGGTTAGTTATAGTTAATGCAATATCATCTGCGAACAGTAATATCTTATGTTCTTGAGGGCCTATCGTAATGCCCTGTATGCCCTGTCGTTGTCTGATGGCCTGGGCTAGTGGCTCTATGCTTAAGATATAAATAATGGGCGAGAGGGGGCATCCCTGCTGGGTCCCATTCGTTAGCGAAAATGGATCTGATAAAAAACCATTTATGTTAACCTGAGCAGTCGGATCTGAATATGAAGCCATAATGGCATTGATAAATGGGGCAGGAATTTGGAAAGCTTCGAGGACCAGTGTAAGATAAGTCCAGTTTACACGATCAAATGCCTTCTCGGCGTCTAGTGCTAACACTAAGGATGGTGTGGTACTTTAGTGTAATTGTTGTATTAAGGTGATCAGTCGTCTCGTGTTATCATGAAGTTGGCGACCTTGGACAAAGCCTGTTTGATCGTTATTGATTAGGTGGGTTAATACAGATTGCAACCTTTTTGCTAGTATGGAGGCGTAAATTTTTAGGTCGCCGTTGAGGAGAGAGATGGGCCGATAATTTGGGCATTGGGTGACGTCCTTGCCAGGTTTGGGAATGGTTGAAATATATAATTTCAGCATTTCCTTAGGGAATTTCCCTTGTATGGCCGCTGCATTTAAGGCTCTGGTAAGATAGGCAGAGAGTAAGCTGCCGAAGGTTTTATAGTACATATTCGTATACCCATCCGGGCCTGGGGCTTTATGTTTTGGCATAGTGCTTATTGCGTGAAGGACTTCTGCATTCTCAATTGGGCTAGTCAAGAGAGTGAACTTAGAGGTAGGCAAAGCAGGAAGATTCAGCTGGCCAAGGAATGAACGGATATTTGCCTCTGAGGGAATGGTCATGGACGCGTCGTCCTTAAGATTATAGAGGCCACTATAAAAATTTGCAAACGTATCAGCTATATCTCTGGGGTTGACCTTAGTTTGATGAGATGCAGTTTGTATTTTCCCAATTCTATACTGTTGTGTATGATGCACTAATTGTTTCTTAAGAGTGGCTGTTGCTCTGTTCCCCATAGCATATGATGTACATTTAAGTTTTGTAAGCTGAACTTGGCATCTACCTAAAATCAGCAGGTTGACCTCCTCCTTGAGCCTATTCAAGTCGTCCAATACAGTGGGTGAGGGAGCTGTGCGATGTAGTCAGTCTAACTGATTAATTTGAAGCAGCAACTGTTCTTGTTTAGCTCTTGCTGTTTTCACTCTATGTGAGGCTATACTGATCAGATGCCCTCTAATCACCGCTTTATGAGCGCACCAGAGGGTAAGATCAGCTATGTCAGGGTTGTCGTTCAGGGAAAATAAATCAGCTATGCTAGTTGTCAGCTGATTCCGAATTCCCTTATCCAGTACCAGTGCAGTATTGAGTCTCCATGGGGGTCTAGTAGAAAAATGATGTTTCTCTTGAAGTGTAAATGCTACAAGGGAATGGTCCGTCCAAGTCGTGCTTTGTATTGTACAATGAGACGTCAGGGAAATTGTATGTGGGAAGATCAGGAAGAGGTCTATTCTAGTATGAGACTTGTGATAGGCTGAGTAATAAGTAAAATCCTTTAAAGTGGGGTTATGTATTCTCCACACGTCGTATAAATTATGCTGCTCCAACAATTTTGTAAACCGAAGGGATGCCTTGGTTACTGTTTTGCTATACTTCTTGGGCAGGGCCGAGGCTGGGGGGGTCCTATCCATTACCGGATCCAATATGTTATTAAAATCCCCACCGATTATGACTATGCCTTGCTTAACACCCTGAACGTGGTCTAAAACCTGCTTCAAAAATACATTCTGACCTGTATTAGGGGAATAAAGATTAACCAAAGTATATTCCTGTTGATTAATCCGGCATATGACAATTAAACATCTGCCCTTGGAATCAGCCAAATGCCTTACACTTTCGACGTTTAAGGAATTCCGAACCAAAATGGCTAAACCTCTTTTTTTGGTATGCGAGCTCGCAGCCGCCAACATTTTAAAATGTTTATTTTCCACCTTATTTGGATCTTTTAATCTAAAATGGGTTTCTTGAAACCAAACAATGTCACCGTGCTGCCTTCTACATTCAGCAAGTGCTAGCAATCTCTTTCGGGGGGTATTCAATCCCCTTGCATTAACGCTAACACATTTTAGGACCATTGATACATCCTAGATATGCTAAGTTGAGCGCATTTGGCTGAAACCAGTGGGCTAATAACACATGCATCACAAAGGATATAAGTATTGCCAGTCTCCATAGTAGGATGGGAGGGTGAAGAAGGAAAAGCAGGAAACAAACAGAACGAAAATAACGTATGTACAGTGGCGCCAATCTAATTGGCCGTTCTCTCGTTGCTTGCATGCCCTATGTGGGCAGAAAGTCCAGCAATAAGAGTAGACAAGGGGTAGATAGATCAGATGTTACAATCTTAGGTGGCACATTCCGGTGAGTGGAACTGTAATCTGGGCAGGTGACCCAGGATGGGAGGGAAATGACGCAGTAATTACACATCAATCGGTTAAAAAGTTAAGTATTAACTTTGCTCCATTCCTGGTCAACATGCATATGCCCCAGCGAAGCTTGTGGCGGCTGGTGCACTTCGTTTAGGAGATTCCAGTGTTTGAGGGCAGCTTTACCCTCAGCTGCAGTGGCAATAAGTTTGGTTGTATTTTGCCAGTGCACAATCAATTTGGTTGGGTACCCCCACTTATAGGGTATGTCGTGCTGGCGCAGGGTCTGGGTCACTCCTGCTAACGCGCGCCTCTTTGCCATGGTAGCCGCTGACAAATCCGCAAAAATCTGTATTGTATCATATGGTGATGGTATAGTTTTGTGCTGTCTGGTAAACCGCATCAGGTCCTCTTTAACTTGGAAAAAATGGATCCTGAGGATTGTGTCCCTTGGCGCACTACTCGGTGCAGTCTTGGGTTTGGGGATCCTATGGATCCTATCTATCATGAGGTGGTCAGTAGGGGTTTCTGGGAGCACAGCCAGTATGAGATCTTGGGCATACTGACAAAGCTGAGGTTGTAGGATGTCCTCTGGAATCCCCCGTAACCGCACATTGTTCCTTCTAGACCTGTCCTCTAAGTCAGCAATCTTATTTTGCAGCCTCTCTATCTCTGTGTCCTGCGTGTTAACTGTGTCAGCCATGGTATTGTGCACTTGCACCAATTCTACCATCTTGTTTTCAAGGTGGTCAGTGCGTTCACCAATAGCCTGCATCTCTGCTTTCAAATCCTGCACAGCACGCCTAGTATCAGAACGAATGTCTTCCCTGAGCTGGAGAAGCATAACTTTTAAGTGTGCCTGCGTCAAGCATTGCGGGTCGTCAGCATACTTATCTGGCTGTTGTTCTGTAACAGGTTCGTCGTGCGATGGCGAGGATGCGTTGGAAGAGGATCGGGCGCCATCTTGGGCCTTACTGCGCAGAGAGATTTTCGGCTGGGACCCATAGAAATCAGTGAGTTGCAGCGGCTGCTGCTTAGGCCTTCTCCTGGTCATGTCCGCTGGTGTTCCTGAGTGTTTGTAGCCGGTACCCCCCCTGGGACTGCTGTGATGAACCGCTTTGAGCCACACCGGACCGGAGCCACAGGAAAATGCGTGCAGCTACATGCACGCGTAAGCCACGCCCCCCTCTTTTAAATGTTTTTAATATATATTGTGATTAATTGGCACGGTTGTTAATAAACACTGGGGCTCATTTATCAACACTGGGCAAATTTACCCATGGGCAGTAACCCATGGCAACCAATCAGATTGCTGCATTCATTGTTCTACTTGCAGCTGATTTCAAAAAGCTACCGGTAATCACTGATTGGTTGCTATAGGTAACTGCCCATGGGCAAATTTGTCCAGTGTTGATAAATGAGCCCCAATTGTCTTTTTACTGTATATTGATGGTAATAATTGAGTAGTATTCAGCTGGTACAAAAGTATAAATCCCACTTTGTAAATAATTTTATATTTTTATAAAGACCTATGTCTTTTTACTGTATATTGATGGTAATAATTGAGTAGTATTCAGCTGGTACAAAAGTATAAATCCCACTTTATAAATAATTTTATATTTTTATAAAGACCTATGTTGTTTGGAGGTACAGTTTTCTTACAATAGGTAATTTAACTTACCCAGATATTGACAGTTGCAACAGTACTACCAGGACAGTTAATGAAAATAAATTTAAAAAACTTGTTAGATTACAATTCCATGTCACAGATTATTGAGGACACAACCATAAATTATGCAACAGTGGATCTAGGGAATAATAGTGACTATAATGTTAATTAATGTATGTTGCAAAAAGCAAACTTACACTTATTCAATAAAGAATACTAAAAACAGAGCAGAATGGTTATTTAACATTATATATATATAGTCCCACAGTACCAGCACTCAGACAGATGTAGCCAGCAGTGCACGGTCAATAAAGCATGTATATTTCTGTGAAGGATCAGCACACACTGTTATGAAGTAGTAGTGTTTATTTCAAACAAAACACATTCTTATCCGACATTTCGGTCCCACCATGAAAAAGGTCCCCAGGTGTGACCGAAACTTCATAACAGTGTGCTGATCCTTCAAAGAAATATATATATATAGTGGGGATTTGCTCAATTGGTGGCTACAGTGCTTGCATAACATGAAGTGAACAGCAAGTGGAGTTTGTAAACAGGACTGGGCCTGCTCGTTTATTCAGCAAAATAACACAGTTCAAGTGTAAAATGAAAACAGCTTACTTCAGCATGGCATAAATCCAAACAGTCAGGCCTCCTTACAAGCCCAAGTACCTCTCCCAATGAGTGTGGCTGGCTTGGTTTTAGGGAGCCTGATCTCTCCTCTCAGTGCTTCCCCCTTCTCACTGTTCTGAATTGTAACATTCCTTTTACTATTCAGTCAGCTGAACATGCTCCTGGCACAAAATCCGTAATGGACCTAGGAATGGAAGCTTCATCCCACCCAATGCTCTACAAAGCGTCCAGACTACAGGACCCAGACCAGAAATTCAAAACAACTCGGAGAAAACCCATAAGCTGGTTTTCTCCCTATGGGGCAAATTCACTAAGCGCCGAAGCGCCGAACGCTAGCGTTAATTTGCTAGCGTTTGGCATTTTCGTTACTGCGCAAATTCACTAACGAACGCTGGCGTAGTTTCGCTAGTGTTACTTCGCATCCTTACGCCAGGCGAATTTTCGTTAGCGACGTAACTACGCAAATTCACTAACTTACGCAGTGTACTGAACGCTACCTTTTACGCTAGACTTCCTTCGCCACCTCAGACCTGGCGAAGTGCAATAGAGTAGATAGGGATTGTTTAAAAAAAAGTCAAATTTTTTCTAAGTCCCAAAAAATGCTGGCGTGTTTTCTACATGATGGGTGATAGGCTGAAAAAGATCGACATTTTTTTTGGGGCTCCCCTCCTTCCCCCCTACATTTCCTGACTCATGGCAACTTACCTAGACAGTGGGCACATGTGTAGGGCAAAATAAAATTTTTATTTGCTGATTTGAAGGTTTTCTAGGCATTTGTAGTGCTGATACGTGTTCCTCCATTGAAATTTGAATTTCGCGCCGTATGCAAATTAGCGTTCGCTAGCGTAACTTCGCTTTACATAGCGAATCAACGCTAGCGCAACTTCGCAACCTTACACTACCCCTGTGCGCAACTTAGTGAATTTGCCCCTATATCTATTCCCTGGAGCCCCTCACCATGTATAGGTAAGAAACCTAGGTGAAATATACACGTAGACACCATATATAACTTTTCCAGCTGGTGTCTCACAATATATATATGTTTTTTTTGTTTTTGTTTTTTTTTTACAGTGAGAGCTAAAGTGGTTGTACTTGCAGATACATCAGATAGCTTCATAAAAGAGTTGGATTTTTTCTAGCAAATGAGAAAATATAGGATTACATACAACATGAGTTTTTAGCACAATTTAATTCAGTAACTGGTCCAATTGCAAATTTGGGGTCAGAAATAAATTTTTACCCCCTGAGGTAAAACACTTCTTACTCTATCCACAACCTGTGGTGCAGGCAGTGTGATCAAGTGACTAATGGTGGCCATAGATGCAAAGATCCGCTCGTTTGGCGATGTTGCCAAACGAGCGGATCTTTCCCCGATATGCCATTAACAGGCATGGCTATATCGGGGGTAATCTGATTGTTCGGCCGTACGGCCGAACGATCAGATTACGATGTGCCATGAGCTCCGGCGGGATCGGTCGGGTCAAAATCAAACCTGACCGATCGACCAAACGACCGATCTCCGCCGGACGAAAGAAGTCGGCACATGCCACACACGATCCGAAAATCGTACGAATCCTCGATTCGTACGATCGGATCTGTGTGTCTATGGCCACCTTAAGGCTTATTCCCCTAGAAGCTGATATGTTACCACTCTTGAAAGAATTAACTCTTCCATTGCTGGAGTAAACCAGAAGGTATGAATTCTCAAAAAACACAGTTTTATGTCTTGCCGTACATGCTGGCAGGCAAGGGCTCAACCTGCCAAGAACGTATTTTGTACGTACTTGCTGCCGCCACAGAGAGTTGAGACGAATGACAGCCTCCTGTGCAATGAGGCTGGGGGGCTGTCACAGGGCTGACCTTGAAGCAGCAGATGTGATTGGATTGTGAGTCTACTGCTCTTTCAGTTTCCTTCTCCAACCAGCGCTGCCTACGCACTTCCTCCAGCGCTGCTCTGCGCCAAGGACCTCCAGAAATGTCATGAAAGCCATTATGTTTATGAAGGATTTTCAGTTTGGTAGTTTGGTGTAGAAAGACATTTACCCTTGTTGGATTTGTCACAAATTGTACTTTCATAAAAACTATGGTTTTATGGGAGTCTTTGCACAGTTAGTGGGTCTTTTGGCACATAATACGCATTCAGGGGGCTCAGTTTGCAAAGCTGAATTGGCAAACAAGTAAATTCATATGCATTATTTTCATTTGGGGTACATAAATACCAATTACTTTAGTAAATCTATTGGGCATCAAACTGTTCAGTAGACCTCTGGCTTTCATATTCAGGATGATTTTCCTTTCCATTGTGAGATAAATGCTGCAAACTAGGGATGCACTGAATCGGGATTCGGCCTTTTTCAGCAGGATTCGGATTCGGCCGAATCCTTCTGCCTGGCCGAACTGAATCCGAATCTGCATATGCAAATTAGGGGTGGGGAGGGAAATTGCGTGACTTTTTGTCACAAAACAAGGAAGTAAAAAAATGCTTTCGCCTTCCAACCCCTAATTTGCATATGCAAATTACGATTCAGTAATCTTTTGCGAAGATTCAGTGCATCCCTACTGCAAACTGCTAAATCTTTAGTTATTTTCAGAAATTTCATCAAAACTATCAACTTTAGGAAAGCTTTGTGGTTTGGTACTTTGGAGCAGAAAGATGTATTTACCCATTTTGGATTCTGGGGAATGTGTACTTTCCAAAAATATATGACTTTCTTTTTTGTAGCTTTACCCCACACAAAATGCAGTAAACATGTTCATTTTGCAGTAGCTTGAATGACAGAAATGATAGAGCATATGGGCTTTCTTTATTTTCAGGCCCCTGGAGGCCACATACTTTGGTAAAACTATGAACATTGTTCACCACACTGTTCAGCTGACTCCTGGCATTCATACTAAGGTTGATTTCTCTTTCTACCTATAGTTACAGTATGTGGGAGAAAGGATAATGTAAATTGGAAGCTTTGAGGTCAGAAAATTTGATAAAAACTGCTAACTTTAGGAAAGCGTTGTAGCTGAGTATTTTGAAATAAAAAGACATATCTACTTATTTTGCATTTGGTTCTTTCCAAAAAGGTATAGTTTTTATACCACTGTTAGTGGAGTTTTTGGCCTTGAAATCAGAAGTATGCAGGTTTCCAGAGCATCTTTTGAAAATGTGGGATTCTTTGACCTATACAAATTAGAAATCTCCATAAAACTATACATATTTGGAATTGGTGTGTTCTGGATACATGGGCATTTCCAAATAAATTATGTTTTATAAAATCATAAAATAAATTATGTTTCTATTGCTGTATATCAGCTTATATTACAGAAAATATGATTTTTTTTAAAATTAGTTAGAAGCTTATAATTTATTACAGAAGTGGAATTACATTACAATGTTAGCAAATGTAGGGACCCATAGGGTTAATGTGCCCCTATGGCTTTATTTCCCTTCCCTAGTTACTGGGCAGAAGCTCATGTAGTTAAGTATTTGCATATCCAAATTATTGGCCAGGAGGCATTGTGACCACACCCTGTCACACTTTGGTATAGTGAGAGAGAATCGATGGATCTTCCTCTTTGGCTGCTGGTGTACTGGGTACAACAAGGCCCAGTAAAGTGTTAGCCCTAGAGGGACCGGGTCCTATAGTGTCTGAGTCGGGGTTGCAGGGAACCCCGTGAATGAGGTTAGCTAAACAGGGTAAATTCTGTCATAGACTCTCTGGGAGAGTAAGGTAGAGAGGACAGATAGTAAGAGCAGTTCAAGCTCCATCGAGGATTGTAGTAGGGGGTAGCTTCCCACGTCTTTTCAATTGCCTAGAGTGAAGGGGCAACAGTGGATAGGGTGTCAGGAATAGAAAAGTGTTCTCCCGGACCACTCCACTGGGTGGGAGCCGGACTACTATGAGGTATATTGCAGCAGAAAATGGATGTACTACCTGACTACCTTGCCTGATGGGAGTCACTGTTCTCTGTTGTGTAATGTTACCTGTTTCAGCCTACTGTGTGGCATTGTGTATGCCTTGACCTCTGTAAGTAATCCCTGGGCTCATTTGTCTTGTACAAATAAACTGTTATTCGTTTGGTTCATCACAAGAATCTCCTGGCGCCCATTATTTCTATTTGGTGTAGCACAGTAGCGTGAGAGTTGTACTTATACTACTCCACCTGTGAAATCTTCCATGTAGCGAAGGCCCTAACCTGAAGTGTTTTGAATAGCATGTAACCCATGCTCTAACAATTAGCTGGATATTAACCCCTTTTTGGTCTGCCTAGTCAGATTAGCGTTACACATATTTTGAAAGTTTAGGTTGTTCTGGGAAAAAAAAACCTATATATCGTTTACCTAAGTAAACATTAAGTCCCCTCCAGGAAAGGTCCCTAAATTGAAAGAGCACTTAGTGTGCAAAAACTGTCTGGCAATAAAAGTTTGCAACTGACCAAATCGGCTGGCAGTGAAAGGGTTAAAAGCCATAACATACATAGCTTTGCAGTTTGGTACTTTGATATACAAAGCTGTCTTTTTGTTTGTTAAATTCGTCAGAATGTGTACTTTCCAAAAATATATAGTTTTCTGGGTGGGTGGGGTCTTTGTACAGTTAGGGGATCTTGCAGAACATATTACACAGTCAGGGGGCTCAGACTGCAAAAGCTGAATTGGCACTTGAGAAAATTCATGTGCACCAAATCGGCTGGCAGTGAAAAGGTTAAATGGCATAAATAGGGAGGATTATCCAGAATTAAAAGAAATCTGACCAATGCTTCTGTACATTTATATGCTTGGTTATTAGATAATATTTAGCATTTTCCTAACAAAAAGGCTTGGCTGCAGCTAAAAAAAAACATATGTTATCAACAAATAAGCCTCTTTATAATGAGGCCACACACTGAGTGGCTAGCTATATTTAGTAGAGTAAAAGCAATGCTTGTGGCAAGCAAATGTAGAGGATGCTCATGAAGACTACTGCTTATTAGACTTTAAAAAGTTCCTATGTTAACATGGCTTTATATTTGGCAAAGATGTAACAAGAACAAAATGTCCAATAACACAGTGGCATCTGATAATATATTATCAGATTAAGCAGGTATTAAAAAATAAAAAAGACTTGGCTAGAATCAATTCCTGTATGTAAGTGTAATAAAAAATTTTAAGAACGAGATCGAACATACTTACCTGCTATACAGGATCCTTCAGAAACTACAAGTATTTCACTCTGTTGTTTGCAGGCAGCGCCTCTTAGGTAGCATTCATTGCGAAAAGTGACACCATTGGAGCCACAAACTGGTATGTAATCATGGGGACACTTTGGGAAAAAAACAGGAAATGGCTTTCTTCAGATTTTTACATACAGAGTTAAAACAACACCAACTGGAAACTAAAACAAGGCATTCTGACATACAACATAGACATCATGCATTTAATAGTCCCTTTACCGAAACAGTGTCAGGCAAAATAAAACTTGCATAGAATATACAGACTATTCAACAATATCTGTAATGTGGATGTTATAATGGGCTTTAGTTAGTTATTAAATGTGATCTCCACCAGGGACCAAGGTCTTCCGGCATCACAAATCACACTACTGTATAGATGCACTGGCACTTGCATGTGATCTACTATTAACCCCCACTACTAGTCCTTAACGTGTTCCCTGTTCCCAGAGCCCTATATGTATACCTCTATGTCAAGGATGCAAGGTTGGCTTTACCCCACAAAAAAAATAATTACTGTTTTGGCTGGTCTGATCAGATAAAACTGATCTGGGATTTCAAGTTTGCCTTAAAAACATATTCAGTTGTCTATCCCAATTGACCAATGGCTAAAGCCTCACCTACCACTCCTTCATCTGCCTTAATTGCAAAAACAGAACCAATGCAGATAAGCCTTGGTATTTACCAATGGGATTAGGCATCTTTTTGCAGTTGATCTACACTAAAGGCGGCCATAGACACACAGATGATATTGTATGATAATTTTCATACAATATTCGGTGCGTGAATGGTGGGAAAAGTGCCAACCAATATCAGCAGAAGACTTTGATATTGGTTAGCTCGTCGATCAGGCTGGATGAAAAATTTTGATCGGGTGACTTTCAAGGCACTCAAACATCGCCCATTGTTAGTGCTGAATTGTCAGATACAGGTAGAATTCTATTGTTTCTCCCTGTATATCTTACGATTCAGCTCTACCCGTTGAAACGAATGATCCTTCTTGGAAAGATCTTTTCCAAGAAAGATCATAATTGTTACGTCTATGGCCACCTTATCTAAGAGGCTATTTACTACAACTCAAATTAACATCTTTTTCTAAAAATAAGTCGACCAAACTACCTTTCATGAATTTAACTCATCTATCAATAATTTTCCTTGAAAAAGTCGGAGTGAAAAAAAGCTGCAACAAAATTGAAAACTCCACTTATTGAAAACCCCGACTTTTTCAGATTATCCAGCGCAGATCACAATGTCAAGTAACAACTTCAGGGACATCTTCCATTGACTTCTTCATGAGGTTTGAGATGGAGTATTTTCATATTTGGGGTGTAATACATCTTTAAAAATTTTAGTTTTTATTTTTCCACAAAAATTCAAGTTTTCCCCCTAAAAAAACTTGATAAGAAAAAATGTAGTATAATAAATGGGCCCCTAAATCTTACAAGGATGCCATGGTAGTCTCTAAATTGGTAGGCACCTGTTATGAAAAATAGTCATACAACTACAATTATTGATCAGGCTACGATAAATTATAGCTTAGCCAAAATGTGTTGTCAATTTAGAGGTGGCTTAATGTGCTTAGCTAGGTACCTTTTTGGACTTCTACAACTACACTCCTCTCTTAAATGCAGACTGGTAATGCTTTTATGCCAGAATATAAGTCCCTATAATTACAGAATTCCAACAGTTGGTGTCAAGCTATACCACTGCTGGGAAATTTGTAATGGGTGGTTTAATTGATTAAACTAAAGGTTATGTTTTAAATTTAATCCTGAAATAATTTTACATACAATATGCACTGGTTTTAACAGGAACTGGCCTTTGCCGAGCCATAACTGCAAGCAGGATAAGCTCTCCTGTTAATGTAACTTTACAATATGCTATTTTAATTGTGCATCTATTTTGGTTTGTCTCCACATGTAAATGGGTATATTAGTTACTTTGTAAACTGCTGGCAAACATGATGGCACGTTATTAAATAATAATAGGAACCTCAGACATACTTGCACTGGTACAAGGGGCCCTAGCCCAAATCATTACAAACAACCTCACCAACTTAGTCAGCAGTGGTAACAACCCATGGCAACTCTGACTGTGTCTACTGTTACAAAGACAGCAAGAACTTTAGCCATACATGAGGGAAAAGATAGTGTTGACAATGGGTTTTAAAAGTTTTGAAATATATGTGCAGTTTGCTAATCTTCAATGTACTTTGTAAAGTTGTAGTTTCTTTCCTTGAAATCATCACACTTAAAAATACATTCAGTGCTCAATCAGAGAAGGAATTTATTTGATCTTTTGTAAGAGCTTACCCTGGTGGTCTAGTGAGGGGACAGCAGGGACGCCTGCCGCCCCCTCTGCAGGGACGCCCGCCGCGTCTTTTCCTTCCTAGGCGCCGGCCTACTAAGGTTGTGTGCGGCGCACTTCTGCTGTTTTTATTGCGCATGCGCACTGACGTAATGACGTCAGCGCGCAATGGCGTGAAAATTCAAATATTTAAAGGGCCATTCTGCAGTTTCTCATTGCCGTTAGAGGTTTGTTCTTGGTGCCTATTTACTATTCTGATTCTGAGCTTGATTCTGACTACCTGTTGTGACCCCTGCCTGTTCCTGACGATTCTGACCTCTGTATCCTGATCCATTGACTGAATTTCGACTACCTCTTCTGCGGTATCCCTCTGATTGATCTCTCGGTTTTGACCCTTGCCTGCCTGACCTCACTTTGAACGCTGCCTGCCCAGACCCGGCCTAATTTGTTTACACTCACTTTCTACCTGCCTCGACCAGGCCAGTTCCGACTACAATCCCGTCTAACACCTTGTAGCACGACCTTCTGCCAAAAGACTTTGCAAACAGTCGTGCCCCTCTGCTTATCCAGAACTTCTCGCCTTGAACCTCTCGTTTAAGTCCTGGTGGCATCCAGGCCTGGACTGGCAATCTGTGGGTTCTGGCAAATGCCAGAGGTGCTGCTATAAGGTGCCATAGAAAGTCAGTATTTAGTGGGCTGGTGGGGGCTGTTTGGGCCTCTATGTGGGCTGATTGGGCCTCTGTGTACCTGAAATGCCAGGGCCTATTTTAATTCTCCGTGACATCTGTGCACCAAGCCTATAATACTTAATAAGCATTCAACATCTTCTGGACAAATTACCCTTCCTTACATAATCAAATGCAATTTTATAACCATGGTACTCAATTAACATACTGTAGCCTAGCTTTTGGCACCCCACGTTTCCTTCTCCTTTAAGGTGCAAAAGAAAAAAAAAAAAACGTTCCTTAATTTGATGGCCTTTGATGACCCAGCATATGTTTCCTTTTTACAACTAATATTTTGGGGAGATTTTTTGTAGATGGGAGGGGGACTGTTTCCAGTTTGAAGTTTTTCTCTGCCAGTTATAGGGAAACCCTTTTGAAATAAAAAATAACAAAAGTGGTATAAAGGTGATACCTTTATTGGCTAACTAATATAATCATAGCAAGCTTTCAGAAACTTTTGTTACTTTTTATTTCAAAAGGCTTTCCCTATAACATTTTTACTGGCTAACACAGCAACTTTACCTGCCAGTTATGTAATTGACCAGGGGTGTCAGGTTTCCCATGTCTTTAAAAAAACTCAGCCCGCACCGACCCTAACCGCAAAACCTTAACTCATACCCGACCCTAACCCACAAAACCTTAACTCATACAGACCCTAACCCTGCAAAACATTGCCAATGTAAAACCCAACCCATAGCTGCCACTTTGTTCTGTACAATACTTCTGTGCTACACTTCTGGTTCCAAGAAATCTTTGGGAGCAGTGGAGGGGTGTATTTTACCAGTCTGATCCGCACCCAACCCTAACCAGCAGTGGATGGTGACATTTCAACCTGAACCCGCCAGTGGTCAACCCACACACCACTAAAGTCAACCTGTGCTTGGTCTTTGAAACCCACTTGCTGGAGGAGAGTCGGAGACAGTTGGTTTCTAAAGTGTATGAAAGGGAGGTAGGCCTCTATAGACAAAGATAGTTTAAGGAAAGATCTTTAATAGCTCATTCTAGCAGAGGCAGCATCAGGATACTTTGTAGAGAAGCCAGAGGCTCAAAAGAGGAGGCCCAAAGATTCAGTACCCTGTTGTGTCACCCACCAGAATAGGGACTTAAATGGTTAGGCTCGGGAATAGGTGTTTCCTGGTGTAAACCACCAGTGCAAGCATCTGCTAGCACTTGGACTAGTTTGCATATAAGTGAGTACTACCTCATGTCAACCTAGAATTGCAACCACATGCTGAATTAGTCTTGCATAGCACGCTGCTGAAAAATATGGGTTTGGCCTAATGGTAGGGCCCTTTTAAAATTAGAGTACACACTTTATACTGTAGGTACACAAGCCCTTCCATATCACTGAAAACTCACTGCACATTCACACATCTAACTGAGATGCAGAAATTGTAAAAAAAAAACAAGGGAATAGTATACTGACAGGAGTCCAGTTAACTCCCAGGAAAATCATAGGAGTTGACATAGATCATCAAGTGGATTAAACATAGATCAGCAAGTGGATTAAAATGTCTAAAGCATTTATGAAGTGAATATTGATTGTACCATCTGACCAGTACCGCCAAAAGAGTTTGTAAAATCCAGCAAATAAAGTTTTACTGTTGCAAGAACCACTAGTGCCCAAGTTATTGTAAGATCAATTATTTCTGCATGATAGTGTAAAGTCATGTGTTTTAACCTTCCTTCACCAGTACAATAAAGTCCAATGTAATTAAAGAGTCCCATGTAACACATGACTTTACCAGTAGTTACAGGGAGTTGTGACTGGTATGATCAAGTCTGAGGTAACCCATCTGGAGGTTATACTGAGTGCACCGGTCAAATTAACATTACACATTAACTGAGATAGTTACATAGTTATATTGAGTTGAAAAAAGACAATGTCCATCAAGTTCAACCCCTCCAAATGAAAACCCAGCATCCATACACACACCCCTCCATACTTTCACATAAATTATATATACCCATATCTATAATAACTATAGAGTTTAGTATCACAATAGCCTTTGATATTATGTCTATCCAAGAAATCATCCAAGCCATTCTTAAAGGCATTAACTGAATCAGCCATCACAACATCACCCGGCAGTGCATTCCACAACCTCACTGTCCTGACTGTGAAGAACCCCCTACGTTGCTTCGAATGAAAGTTCTTTTTTTATAGTCTGAAGGGGTGGCCTCTGGTACGGTGATGCACTTTATGGGTAAAAAGGTCCCCTGCTATTTGTCTATAATGTCCTCTAATGTACTTGTAAAGTGTAATCATGTTCGCTTGCAAGCGCCTTTTTTCCAGAGAAAACAACCCCAACCTTGACAGTCTACCCTCATAATTTAAGTCTTCCGTCCCTCTAACCAATTTAGTTGCACGTCTCTGCACTCTCTCCAGCTCATTTATATCCCTCTTGAGAACTAGAGTTCAAAACTGCACTGCATTCTCCAGATGAGGCCTTACGAGGGACCTATGAAGAGGCATAATTATGTTTTCATCCCTTGAGTTAATGCCCTTTTTTATGCAAGACAGAACTTTATTTGCTTTAGTAGCCACATGACACATGACACTGCCCAGAATTAGACAACTTGTTATCGAATAATATTATGATAACTATTACCCAGGTGTTATAATACTTGTAAATGAAATTTCTGGTTCGTCCTAAACATTAGTTTTAATAGAATGGGTTACATTTTAGTTGGACAGTTCCTGGAGTTACTGCAAGGATTACACAGATGCCAAACCCACTGGAAATGTGAGTATAAGTGAGGCAGAGGGGTAGATGAGAATAAATATATATAACATAATTACATAAATATAACCTTGGGAAGTTTCATGGCCCATTAACTTTGGCATGATGTGAAAGCTGTAGATTGTGTTCAAGAATGGATTAATTAATAGGCTACCCTAGGCTATAGTCTAGGGCAGGGCTGTCCAACTGGCGGCCCGCGGGCCAACCCCCCCTCATGTGGCCCTCCACATCAAAGTCTGCCTGCTGTGTCAATATGTAAGATTTAAAAGGTATCACTACAGAGATTAACTGGCCCCTGCATTGTTTAAACCACAAATTCAGGCTAATCCCCTGCATTGTTCACACTTGTGATCCCCCTGCATTGTTCGTACTTGTGACACCTCTATTGTTCACTCCCCTAAAGCCTGTACTGTTCACACCTAAGACCCAGACTGAATCTGCCCACATTGTTCACCTGTTCACACTTTATACAAAATGCTAATAGGGCACCAGCACTGTGTCACTGTATGTAGTACATATTAGACTGGTCCTGATTCCTGTCTCCTGCTCTGTTCTGCCTTCCCTATGCTCCCTGTGTGTGTCATACTTTGGTATTTGTTCTGGGGGTTTGTTAGCATTTGAAAATTATTGTTAGTGGCATCTAAGGTGTTTAATCATATGCTGGGGTACTGTATTATACACAGGGGAGGAGGAGGCATATGGGTATGCCTTAATATGACTTAGCTTTTTTCCCATATGAGTGACATCCTTGCCAGGGCAGACACAAGGTAGTTTGGCACACTAGGCAAGAGCTTCAATCAGTGCCCCCCTGTCCTGCATTACCATTTCCCTCCTTACCATGATGGTAAATATTTTAAATAAAGAGAGCAAGAAAGTGTACACTTTTTCATTTATATTACTGCCCCTGTACCTGTGCAAGCAAGCTCAGCAGCCACACATCATACAGCCCTCCTGCAGCCATCATATTGCCCCCAATCTTTACCTGTGTCAGCAGCAGCCAAAAATAAATCTGATCACATTATATTGCCCCCAAGTATTTATGTACCTGTACCAGCGCCCAGCCTAGCAGCAACAGCAAACATATGGGCCCCAAATCTGTACCTGGCTGTGCCAGCAGGAAGCTTCACACTTTACAGTAATAGAAAGAATGTCTTCAGTTCAGTGCAACTGTGCAAGGCTGAGAGCAGCGAGAGCCTCACCAAGCAGCCCCCCAGCTCTCTGCCTCTCTCTGTCACCCAACACATCAGTGACGTCATTGACGCATGTATGCACATCGCGGTGCACCGCACAGAAGGAGCTATTACTTGCCGGCAAGAGGGAGAAGGGGAAGGAGATGGATTCCACCCAACTGGGTGACCATGATTACTGAAACAAATTATTAAATAAACGCTTGAAAAAAGTGCGCCCCCCAATGATGGCGCCCTAGACAGCCGCCTACTCTGCCTACCCCTAGTTCCAGCCCTGATCCCTGCAGTGAGCACCAACCATTTGGTTTTTTGGTGTGCTATTAATGTGGTCATGGTCTTGCAGTAACATGGGTGTGGTTTAAAGTGGGTGTGGACTAAGAACAGGGAGTGGAAGACACTGGCTTTCGTTATCCGCCCTCCACCATGTAGATTGGAAAAATTCCAGGCCTCGGCGGTACCATAGAAGTTGGACAGCACTGGTCTAGGGGACAGTTAGCTTTTTCAAATAATTTTCTTTTCTTTTAAAGTGGACCTGTCACCCAGACATAAAAAGTTGTATAATAAAAGCCCTTTTCAAATTAAATATGAAATCCAAATTCTTTTTTTTATTAAAGTGTTCATAGCTTTGTTAACTCATTTAAAAATTTCAGCTGTCCATCAAATATTGACTGCCCCTCCTCTATGCCTAGGCATAGAGGCGGGGCAAGAAATTACTCTCACTTTCCATTCAGAATTTTCTAGATGTCCCTGCTCTCCTCACATTCACCCAGTTCTCTTAACCATTTAATTGTGTAGCCAGGACATGGGGATGGACATCAGGTCCCCCATTCTGGTGCACAAACAAGATTCTAAGATGATACAAGGCTTGTCTTAATAACAGTGTCTACAAAATGGCTCCTGCCTGCTTGCTATAATTATTATTTCCCAGACGGAAGGAAACAAGATTCAAATAATTTATACAGTGTAATTAAAGTTAATTTTGCTTGACTAACACGATAAAATAGGATTTGGAATAATTTTTTTGTTGACGGGTCCCCTTTAAAAAATTTTTTTATTTGCGCTGCTGGGTCTGGTCGCTGCTGAGAAAAGATTAGGTAGCGTGGTGCATCAAACTCGCGACAGGCGTGCAACGAGCATGATGCATCTTTGAGTGTTCAGGCACCTGCCGGAAACATATTTCATCTGCAAAAATGCAACTGGTTTGGAAAGTCTTATTGTCTCCCGAATGTGACAAAGGTACATAAAGTTTAATAGAGACTTCTATGGGGTGCCGTTTGTCCCAAATACATTCTGTATACAAAACTATCCCTAATACACAGAATGAATGTCTCTCATGTTATATATGTATTTGTGACCATACACAGAGAAAAAAATATACAAAAGACTTATTTCTATTAAAGAATGAAAAAAAAATCTGGTTAGTGCACAAAAGGATGTCATTATATCACAAACTCCATTCTGTACAGTTTAACAAGCAATCGGTCGCACAAATGTATAACCTCCATGTAACGGACGCACTTATGAGCAAAGTTACTTACAAAATGAATTATGTAAAAACAAAGTTGGACATAATATATAATAGTGTAACTAACTAGTGATTGCAAAGCTAGATTTGACTGACAAAATAGATATTTGTGACAGAAAGCAAGATTTTATAGTACAGGATTCATTCTTTCCACAAAATGACAGTTTTGTTTCACAAAACAGATAAAATAACCATTCTGTGAAGCAACACTGTCAGTCACATTCCTGAACCAATAAGAACAAAGCTTATTGCCATATACAAACAAGATGAGAAGTGGCCAGCTCTGCTCCACATGGCTAAGGCAAAGTATCTGACCTGCTATAGAGGGCGCCCTCTAATGTCCCCTGTGCTGCATAGTAATAAACATGAACAAACCTTTCCTAAATGAGCTGCTGTTAAACACTACACGTTCATAACTGGAAGTTTTTACAAATGGCTGAGAAATATAATGCTGCACTTATAATGATTGTAGAGAAAGAAAAGTATGCAAAACTTATATAAATATGATCATTTTAGGTGATATGGCTATTCTTATTGTAGTAACCTGCTTGTGTGGCCATTTTGGTTAAGGGCATTCCTGCTGTTTTGCCATTATCTTATTACTCACTCCTGTTCCTCTTCCTGTCTAAGCTGAGAGCAATAATGGGACTGGCCACACCCACCTGCGATGTTGTATTAAATGTACCAGAAGTTACTGTGCTTGTCTGGCTGCTTTGCCTGACTCTCAGAGTCAGTTATAAGTTGTGTATATAATAGTTAGACTCCAAGCTGTAATCTTGCACCAATTAGCTTTTAGTAGTCTCTTAATAATGTGCTTAGCTATAGTTCAACTACTACATAATAGCTTTACTGCCTTTAGCCAGAAACTTGGGACTGATCACGTGCACACACATTGTGTATAGTATGATGTGTAGGTTATATGAGCAGCCACTCCTGAGTACTGTGTGTAAACAAAAGGCTTCAGCTTCGTCTTTTCGGCACTTCCGCATTCTGTAATATGCGAAATGGCCGCATGGCCATTAATTACCATGTTCATTTTACAAAATTTGGCAGGTTATAAAAGTTTGAAAATATTTCTCCTTATCTAAACTGTTAAAATTACTTATTTTCTTATCTCAAAATTGTTACAAAGTATCTTAGTTGCACCTGTTAGCTGTACTGGCCTCTCTGCAAAAAGCCAATTAAGTTAGATTTTTTTTTTTTCTGGCTGTTCAGTGCAGAGAAAAGAGTGACTTTCCAGTACAAATGAGGGACCTCAGTTTGAGCTGTCAAAAGAGGGACTGACCCTCTGAAAAAGGGACAGTTGGGAGGTATGTGTGCACATGATCAGTCCAAAGTCTCTGGCTAAAGCTATTATGTAGTAGTTGAACCATACCTCACAACATTTTGGAACTAAAAAGAGAGACAAAAAATTCTTTTGCATGTAGTGCAGCAATTTTTTGACCACACCCATTTTGTGGCCACACCCCCTAATTACCATGTTCATTTTACAAAGTTTGGCAGGTTATAAAAATGTGAAAATATTTCTCCTTATCTAAACTGTTAAAATTACATATTTTCTTATCTCAAAATTGTTATAAAGCATCTTAGTCTCTGGCTAAAGCTATTATGTAGTAGTTGAACTATAGCTAAGCACATTATTAAGAGACTACTAAAAGCTAATTGGTGCAAGATTACAGCTAGGAAGAGACATTGGAGTCTAACTATCATATATAAAACTTATAACTGACTCTGAGAGTCAGGCAAAGCAGCCAGACAAGCACAGTAACTTCTGGTACATTTAATACAACATGGCAGGTGGGTGTGGCCTGTCCCATTATTACTCTCAGCTTAGACAGAAAGAGGAACAGGAGTGAGTCATAAGATAATGGCAAAACAGCAGGAATGCCCTTAACCAAAATGGCCACACAAGCAGGTTACTACAATAAGAATAGCCATATCACCTAAAATGATCATATTTATATAAGTTTTGCATACTTTTCTTTCTCTACAATCATTATAAGTGCAGCATTATATTTCTCAGCCATTTGTAAAAACTTCCAGTTATGAACGTGTAGTGTTTAACAGCAGCTCATTTAGGAAAGGTTTGTTCATGTTTATTACTATGCAGCACAGGGGACATTAGAGGGCGCCCTCTATAGCTGGTCAGATACTTTGCCTTAGCCATGTGGAGCAGAGCTGGCCACTTCTCATCTTGTTTGTATATGGCAATAAGCTTTGTTCTTATTGGTTCAGGAATGTGACTGACAGTGTTGCTTCACAGAATGGTTATTTTATCTGTTTTGTGAAACAAAACTGTCATTTTGTGGAAAGAATGAATCCTGTACTATAAAATCTTGCTTTCTGTCACAAATATCTATTTTGTCAGTCAAATCTAGCTTTACAATCACTAGTTAGTTACACTATTATATATTATGTCCAACTTTGTTTTTACATAATTCATTTTGTAAGTAACTTTGCTCATAAGTGCGTCCGTTACATGGAGGTTATACATTTGTGCGACAGATTGCTTGTTAAACTGTACAGAATGGAGTTTGTGATATAATGACATCCTTTTGTGCACTAACCAGATTTTGTTTTCATTCTTTAATAGAAATAAGTCTTTTGTATATTTTTTTCTCTGTGTATGGTCACAAATACTTATATAACATGAGAGACATTCATTCTGTGTATTAGGGATAGTTTTGTATACAGAATGTATTTGGGACAAACGGCACCCCATAGACTTCTGACTAGTATAGATCAAAACAAACAATAGGTTTATACCAGAAAACCAAACATTTTTGGAAAGTACACATTCTGCTGTATTTAAAATGGGTATTCATAGCTTTGAATGTACCAAACTGCAATGCCTTTGTAATAAAAATTTCCATAAACAAAAAAAACATATTCATGTACAGATTTTGTCTAATCTAAAATTGATAATCATGTCTTTCTACTCAAAACAATTAACAAGTCACAAAGCTTTTATAAACTTAGGTACCAAACATCTTAAATATTAACTGCCTTCAGAACAGTTTCATGCCCAGTTAGTATAGGATTACCACAGAATGGGCATTGTAGACACTCCAAAATGAAAACAGTGGATATGAATTTTCATCACTAACCCTCTGCCTATGGCACAATAACCACACTAGATGCATATTCTGTCTTATAAGACCCCCCAAAACAATACAAACCCCCATAAAGTCATATACATTTGAAATGTACTCAATGAGTAAACATTATTTTCTACTCGAAACTACAAAGTTTTCCTAAAATTAACAGTTTTTATGAAGTATCTAAAACCTGCCTCAACATTTGTATTTTACAATATTTTACAGTATCTTATTTCCCCTGTTGTTAAGTGTCAAGACAAAACATTGTAAATATGAATGCCAGGTTCCTCTGAGCAGTACGATTAGTAGTATACATAGTATTACACAACTGCTTTTAAAGGGGTAACATAAAATATGTTATATAAGTGTTTTTAATTCTAATTGGTTACCAAGGAGCATTGTGGGTAAGGGGAAGCCCCAGTCAGAAGTTTTACAACGGAAAGATTAGGAGACAACTTCCTCTTTGGCTAAAAGGAATATCAAGGGAATGACGTTGGAGAGTCTGAGGCTTGCAACCAGTGTCGGACTGGGACACCAGGGGCCCACCAAAAAACTTAGACCAGGGACCCACCAAAAGTTTTTAGACCAGGGGCCACTGTTTTCTCCTCACTCAACCTCTATTCACCTAGTCTCTTTTCTTTACATACTATAATCTATTATTCCACCTATTTAGCCATTTTGTTCTCATAGAAATAGGGAATGGCCATGAAATAAGCCAAATGTTTAGCAGCCTGAGGGCCCACTGACACCTAGGCCCACCGGGAGTTTTCCTGGTATCTCGGTGGGCCAGTCCGACACTGCTTGCAACCTCAGAGAGGTACTAAGGAGAAGCATTAGCTAGATTTGTTATTGGTAGGGTAGTATGGTGGACGAGAGTTAAGTGAAGGTGGTGTAACTGTACAGTTGAGCTCTAACAAGGAGAGAGAGAGAGAAGAACTAGTGTCCTGGTGGTACCTTCCCCAGATTAGGGACCCAGAGGAGATGTGATTAGGATTGATAGAGCCTAGTATCTCAAGGCAAGTCTGTTAAGGTATACAGTGTCCCTGATGAAGAGAGAAGGAAGGGTAGGTAGGCATCTGGTGGCCTGGGATTCCTGAGTTCTGGTTATACTATTGGACATATATTGGTGAGAACTGTGTGTGGCAATTGTCACTGTGGAAGCTGAACTGGAGACAAATAAAGAGAAGTTCCTGAGTTCAACTAAAAGATATGTGGAACCTTTGTTTATTACTTATAAGTTTTACTATAATCACCCAGAGTATACAAAGAGCGACTAGACCAAGTTATAATCAAGTTATAAGCTACCATATACTTAGGGGGCATTGGATATTCCCCATAGCAACCAAATAGATCTTTTGCTTTTGATTTCTAACTTGAAGATAACTGCTCAAAGCTAATATCGGATTGGTTGCTATGCTCAACATCACAGGTGAGGTTTGTCTCCAGTGTTAATAAATACACTACTTAGTGTATGTTATATAGTATATTATAGAATTTCTGAAAAGTCTGCATTTTACAGTATCTTATATCACACATACCTTTATGTACCAACAGAAATCATACTAAGTATGAACGCTAGGCCTCATCTAAATAGTTTGATGCCCAGTTTACAGTACATGGTATTTGCCATGTAGAAAATGAATACAGTACATATGAATTTACTTGCATACCGACTTTACTTACTGACACATTGGCTGTGGCAAATAAGAATCCAGTTGCATGCATTTTATTTGAAATAAAACCCTTCAAGTAAAAGAAACCCATATAATTTTGGAAAGTACACATTCTGGTGAATCCAAAATAGATAAACATGTCTTTATACCCTCAAACTACACTGCAAAGCTATGCTTTTTTTTCATTTCTAAAAATCACCTTAAAGGTTGTATTTTTTTACATCATATTCCCCACCGCAAATTCCCCTCTGACCCCCCCACACACACACAACAGCACATACCTTCTTCAAGCATGTTATTTCTTTATGCAGTGAGGTCAGGAAGGAGCTAAAAGGCTCTAACAGCCGTTGGAAGGGAGTCTGGGCCTGCGGGACCCACCGAGTTTTTTCCCTGTGTCCTGCCGGCCTAGTCCAACCCTGCCCATATATCCTTACACACAAAGATAAAACATCCTAATTACAGACCCCAGCAGTTTTCTGAACAGTTTTATGCCCTGCATGCATAGTACTACAACCTTGATTCTCTTTCATGCTCATGCACATCAAAAAATTATACACAAAGCTTCTTACCTTGAACTGGCAATCGCAGGTTACACTGTCTCCAATTCTTAAACACTCACCATCAAATTTACATGTATTGGTGTCACAAAGAAAGAGATCGTTTTCTTTGTCATCAAAACCTAAACATAAGGACAAATACACGCAACTTCAGTCTAACAGTTGCAAATAATAAAACTAAACTAAAATAGCTTTAGCTCCACTATTTAATTTGATCACAATAACCTTTGTGGCACATCACTCGGAAGCCAGATGCCAGCAATGTCAGCAACAGAAATATACTTTAGTTAACAACATGGGTTTTCATTGGCAATAAGCCATTTAAAAAACATGGACACTGCCAAGCTTTTGCTGGAATGGTGCAGTCATTACCATTGCACCCTGGAGCATTGGAAGGCCTCTTCTTAAAGACTTAATCCTGCTTCATCATCTAGCAGCCAGAAGGAACACTCAGGCATGGCATATGCCTGAATATGCAATGTTCACTGCAAAGTTTCATGGAGGAAGAATAATGGTCTTGGGCTGTTTTTCTTGGTTTAGGCTAGGTCCCTTTTTCCAGTGACTGCAAATTTAACACAATATAAAATAATACAAATACATGCTTACTTATTTGTAGCAACAACTTGAGGAATGTGCATCCATTTAAGACATCAGGGTTCATAGAAATCCAACACATATTCTTCAATGACAGCAGCCATACAATATTTTTCTGATTTTTCGCTCAAAATGGTTGACTCCTTTACTGTTAAACTTTCATGAATTAAGACACATGAATAAACTTAAGACTCTACCCCAACCTGCAGTTAATTTAGCTCTTCAGAATCATAGTAATCACGCAATATTTCAACTTGCATGGGCATCTCCCCCTCCGCAGGAAAAGGATAATAAGTCACTTACTGACACACATTCTGTTACTACTGTTACTATTAACTTCAAGGCCATATTTAGAAGCTTCTGTGCCAGCAAAACACACTCTCTGTTTTACAGGCAGTTCGTGACTTTAAGTCACACTCAGAAACTCCTTCCTTTTTTCAGCAGGAGGTGCACAAAAATGAAAAGTAGGGAATAATAAAAAAGCAAAACAAACAAAGTAGTTCATGTAGTGTTGACTTCTGTATCATATTAGGATTTGTGCAGCCACTAAACTCAATAACATATTACTCTTTTAATCCCAAGAAGACCATGCCTTCATTATAAGCATCTACAGAGTTATGTAACCAGGCTATTTTATAATGCACGTTTTGTTCATTTAATTCTACGGCATAATTGGAGTGGTGAGAACTTTGCAGCAGATCACATAAGGCTTATCACAAGGGCTGACTACCACAATCTGAAATAAACAGGTTGTTTGTACAACACAAAGGCCTTTCAAAGAACAATCCTTCTAGAGAAGCACAGTGTAGTGACTGTATAAACTAAAATTGTGATATTTGATTGTATGATAGTGCAGTGCCTCTGCTGTTGGGATGTTTGGCATTTTTTGTAATCTGAAAAGGTGCATTCATGGAGGAACAACTTGGGCAAAGTAGAAAAAATAGCCCAACAGCAGCCAATAAAGTTGCACCTCCCAATTTATGTAATCAGAATGGTCAGACAAAAGTTCAAAATTGAAACTTAACTTTTACTCATTTACAATAAAAATAGAAATAAATTGTTTACAAACCCTAAAGGAGAGGGAGGACCACATGTCATATGTTCAATATCGTGACAGTATTAAATGTATGTTTACAAATGCAAGACGTCTGGCTGGTAAAATGGGAGAGCTGGAGCTGCTGGTGATGGAAGGAAAATATGATGTGATTGGTGTGGCCGAAACATGACTGAATGAGTCGCATGACTGGGCAGTAAATATCAGTGGCTATACTCTGTTTCGGAGGGACAGAGGCAATAGAAAAGGAGGAGGGGTATGTCTGTATGTTAGGCAGGATTTAAAAGCTCATATAAAGGAGGAGGTTATGTTAGAAAATGAGGGGGCAGAAGTCGTATGGGTGGAGTTCTTCACCAATTGTAAAGAATCCAGCAAATTAATTGTAGGCGTATGCTATAGACCCCCTAATGTAAGTGAGGAGGAAGAGACAAAGCTCCTAATGCAAATAGAAAAGGCTACTAGTTTAGGTAAAGTAATGATAATGGGGGATTTTAATTACCCAGATATTGACTGGAGCAACGGTACTGCTAGATCAGTTAATGGGAACAAGTTTATAAACTTATTGCACGACAATTTTTTAGCACAGGTTGTTGAGGAGCCTACCAGAAAAAATGCTATTCTTGATTTAGTGATCTCAAATGACCCAGAACTTATAGCAAATGTGCAAGTCATTGAACCCCTGGGTAATAGTGACCATAAGGTTATATCTTTTAATGTCTGGTGCAAAAAACAAAAATATACTGGGGCAACAAAAACCATGAATTTTGCAAAAGCTAATTTTAGTGCCTTGAGGGCTGCCCTACAGAGCATTGATTGGGGCATTAGGTTTTCAGCTAAAAACACAGAACAGAAATGGTTGTCCTTTAAAATGATATTAAATCATTACTGTTCTCAATTTATTCCCTTAAGGACTAAACGTAGAAGCTCTAAGAATCATCCTGTGTGGCTTAATACAGAAGTAAAGAAGTTAATGGGACAGAAGAGAAAGGCATTTAAAAACTACAAATCTGTAGGGACAGAAGCTGCATTTAATGAATGTAAACACTGTAATAAATGTTGTAAATCAGCAATCCGGAAGGCTAAGAAAAGAAATGAAGAGTTAATTGCAGTGGAGGTGAAAACTAACCCTAAAAAGTTTTTTAAATATATTAATAGTAAAAAGATGCAGGTTGAGAGTGTTGCTCCATTAAATAATGGTACCAGTATGGTTGTAACAGATACAGATAAGGCAAATGTGTTAAATCAGTTCTTTTCTTCAGTGTATACAATAGAGGAGTCTGGGTTCACAGGCTCACTTTATAACTGCACGAATGGTTCAGCTAAATCTAGTCAGTGGCTGACTCAGGATATGATTCAAAAAGCTTTAATACAAATTAATGTAAACAAGGCTCCAGGGCCTGATGGCATACACCCCCGGGTTTTAAGAGAGCTTATTTCAGTTTTAGACCAGCCCTTATTTCTGATTTTCTCAGATTCACTGTCATCTGGTATGGTGCCTATGGATTGGAGAAAAGCTGATGTTATTCCAATATTTAAAAAGGGATTACGATCTCAGCCTGCCAATTATAGGCCAGTAAGCTTGACATCTGTGGTGGGCAAATTATTTGAAGGCTTGTTAAGGGATCACATTCAAAATTTTGTCCTAATGAATGGCATTATGAGCAACAATCAGCATGGCTTTATGAAGGATAGGTCATGTCAGACGAATTTGATTGCATTTTATGATGTGGTAAGTAAGATTCTGGATAGTGGGGGGGCAGTAGATGTGATCTATTTGGATTTCGCCAAAGCGTTTGATACTGTGCCCCACAAGCGACTGCTTTCTAAACTAAGGTCTGTTGGGCTTAATGAAGTCGTTTGCACATGGATAGGAAACTGGCTACAGGATCGGGTACAGAGGGTAGTTGTTAATGGGACATTCTCTAGTTGGAGTAAGGTTCTTAGTGGGGTCCCCCAGGGCTCAGTATTGGGTCCACTTTTATTTAACTTGTTCATTAATGACTTAGGGGAGGGTGTTGTAAGTAATGTATCAGTGTTTGCAGATGACACAAAATTATCCAGCCCAATTAATTCCATCCAGGATGTGGCATCCTTGCAACATGATCTTGACAAACTGGCAATCTGGGCAGCTAAGTGGCAAATGAGATTCAATGTTGATAAATGTAAAGTCATGCACCTGGGATGTAAAAATATCCAAGCCACTTATACCCTTAATGGGACTGCACTAGGCAAATCCATTATGGAAAAGGACCTTGGAGTCCTTGTAGATGATAAACTTGGCTGTAGCAAGCAATGCCAGTCAGCAGCATCAAGGGCAAATAAGGTCTTGAGCTGTATTAAAAGGGGCATAGAGTCAAGGGAGGAGGGGGTCATTCTTCCACTGTATAGAGCACTTGTAAGGCCCCATCTAGAATATGCCGTACAGTTTTGGTCTCCATCACTCAAACAGGACATTATTGTATTAGAGAGGGTACAGAGAAGGGCAACTAAGCTGGTAAAAGGTATTGAAAATCTTAGCTATGAGGAAAGACTGGCCAAATTGGGGATGTTCACGCTGGAGAAGAGGCGCTTAAGGGGTGATATGATGACTATGTATAAATATATAAGGGGATCATATAATAATCTCTCTAATGCTTTATTTACCAGTAGGTCTTTCCAGCTGACACGAGGTCACCCATTCCGATTAGAAGAAAAGAGGTTCCGCCTAAATATTCGGAAGGGGTTTTTTACAGTGAGAGCTGTGAATATGTGGAATTCTCTCCCTGAATCAGTTGTACAGGCTGATACATTAGATAGCTTTAAGAAAGGGTTGGATGGCTTTTTAGCAAGTAAGGGAATACAGGGTTATGGGAAATAGCTCATAGTACAAG
Source organism: Xenopus petersii (assembly GCA_038501925.1). Taxonomy (NCBI): domain Eukaryota; kingdom Metazoa; phylum Chordata; class Amphibia; order Anura; family Pipidae; genus Xenopus; species Xenopus petersii. The sequence goes on from CM076688.1 coordinate 44,460,173, forward strand.
TTGATCCAGGGACTAGTCTGATTGCCATTTTGGAGTCAGGAAGGAATTTTTCCCCCTCTAAGGCAAATTGGAGAGGCTTCAGATGGGTTTTTTGCCTTCCTCTGGATCAACTGGCAGATAGGTAGTTAATAAAAAAAAAAAAAAAAAGGTTGAACTCGATGGACATGTGTCTTTTTTCAACCTTACTTACTATGTTACTATGTTACTATGTAAATGCAGCACAGTATCCTAATTCAACTCGGCTTCAGCTACCTGAAGTGGAAGTATGCATAAGAGTGCTACAGTATATTTTGGCACTAACTAACACCAAATTCACCTCACTCAATATAAAATATCACCCCAGGGTAAATGCTAATAAACAAAAAGTTACTGTTGCATATTCCCTGACCATTTAATCAGTCATCTCATCCCAGCAAAACAACCAAGAGAAGGAACGCATGCCATTTTACACAAGTTAAATGTGGCAGCTCACCACACTTGTTCTTTCTTTTTATAATTAACATGCTGAATTTATTCAGAATTTGTTAGCGCAAACACCCTTCCACCCATTCATTGAATCCCCCATTATTAGGTTGAGTAATTCCAGAAGACTGCCGGTCTCATTGAAATACGATCTAACCATACAATTGTCCATTTATCCCAATCTATAAGAAAGTTGAACAATTTATAATACATTGGTTTGACTATGAAGATTTTCATTCATCCAGGTCATGGTATATCTAGTATAGGTAAATCTAAAAACAACTGGACTTGCTGAGTAATCAATGAAGATGTTTCACTACTGCTCCGATGAGTAGTGAAATATCTTCATTAATTACTCAGCAAGTCCAGTTGTTTTTAGATTTACCTATACTATATAATACATTGGTTTGTAATAAATTCTATATATAAAGAGGAGCATGATGTACTTTTGTTTAATTCCTATATAATATGCATTATCTTTTCTTCAGTGAAAGGTGAAATTCAGATCTAATTTCACCTATAGGCCAAGGGTTGTCATTTGGTGCTCTCAAGGCATCAAGAAAAGCTCCATCAATATTTTATTAAGGTAAAATATGAAATAAATATTGCAACAGCATTGTGTCAAAAGCATTATGAATATCCAGCATTAGTGTCAACAATTAGGATTTGGAGATATTTGCGTCTGAACTGATGCTGACTGCTGTGCTACATAAATTATTAAAGTTTTTTGTCTTGCACCCACGATAGTATGTAAGTTGTAGGCGTAGGTTGTAGGTGTTGTGGGAATTTCACTCAAATGGTATTCTTAGCAATGACTTCTGAAAGTAGCAAAACAATGACACGTGGATAACTAACTGAAATCTGTATGTTTTAATCACAACAAAGTTTACCAGAGAACAGTACACTTAACAGGAGTAAAGCAACTGACAATTCTTATTCGACATTCAGAACAGCCTGCTCAACTGGCCCACTGGCTGCAGTGTTCTTGCCCTTTACAGCACAGTTTAAGCCCCAATTAGAGGTTCAGTCTATACCTTAGTCCCCAACAGACTTGGCACAGGGGCATATCCAAAGCTCTTTTCCCTCAGAGAGCCATTACCTCACACACATACACTTCCTGGTTCCTTTTCAGAGAGCTCTCCCCCCCCCCAGATTATGTCATCATTCCCTTCGCCTGCAGTTAATTAGCAATGCAGATTGTTCATAGCATCTATAATTCTCTTTACATTCCATACAGTCTTATAGAGCATTGTGGGAAATACGTACCTTCCCCCCAGAGTTCCCCCAAACACAGTGCCACAGTGTTTATATGCAAGGACTTCAAGGCATCAATTTCCATCTCCAACACTTTTACTTTAAAGGAGAACTAAACCCCCCACAGTGAAAAGTCCCCACTGCCCCCCCTCCCTGCCTCCCCCCTGCTAAATGTTACCCCAGAATTGTGTCCCCTGTAAGATTACTGACGCACATGCAGAGTGAGCGCAGAGGAGCTCACGGACACCATCTTAGGTAATCTTTGTAAAGTGAGCACCATATTGGTGCATGTGCAGTTGGACCAATCTTCCCGTTTGCGACTAATGTGCATGCACTGGAAGTTATGGAAATTGCCAAGGGGAAGGAAGAAGACCCGAAGACTACCGAAGATTAGTGCTGGAAGATGGTGCATGTGAGCGTTGCTGCTGCAGGGAGAGGGGCCAGCGAAGGGGGGCCAATGGGGACTTTTCACCGTGGGGGGTTGAATTCTCCTTTAACAAGATGTATATATTTTTGTAAGAAGCTAATTTAACAAATTGCCCTCTTCTTATGAGCAGCCCATAATCAGTGGTGTAACCTGCTTCCTCTGTAGTTATGCCCCTGCCCATATATTACACATTTTAATATCAGCAACAAGATTATGTACCTAATATTTTTTAATGCATCTGCAATAGTAGTTTATCATTTTATGCCTCAATGCTACCCTCTCCCAGGCACAACCCACAACGGTTGTTTTCTGTTTTCCATTCCCTTCTTCATTGCACACCAAGTTAACCACTCACACCCGAATAGACTCCATAAAGTAGACTATGTTCCCTCCCTCAGACACAAATAAAGCTGGCCATACACACACAGATATTAGTTCTTGTATGACGAATGGTGAGATAGCAATCATTCATTTCAATGGAACAATCTAAAACTAACCATTCAGATTTAAATTGTAGGATTAAAGTAGGGTAAATTACAGATCAGATGATGTTCTGGCCATTAATTGACAGACAGCAATTGTGTGGAAGTCATGTCCAACAAATGGTGCTGTTAACTCCGCCTAAGTGTTTTTCTATTGGCTTATTTTCCTTTAAATATTGTGACTGTACCCCCAACAAATTAGACTATGATTAAGTGTCCTTGTGACACGAAACGCGTCAGGCGTTATTCTTCTTTTATAGATGTGATGTAAAATAAAGTATTATATTTTATACATATTTTTGGCTCTTGGAATCTACTTTCGTTGGAAGTTCTGGACTGGTGCCTGCCTAATGTGATGTGTTGTGAAGTACTCCCCTATGCTGAAGGTCTGGGGCATGTGCACCCGAACCCAACTAGGAAAGCGGTTAATTTATCCTAATGATACATTAAGCCTTATGCCTCTCATGAATTTTTCTGGATTTTCTCCAACAAATGGTAGTCACCCACTGATATCATCAGATGGCAATACATGCAGAGATATTATCATTACCCAACAGAAAATTTCCTCAGACAGTCCGAACCTTTTTGTACGACAATAACTGTGCATCTATAGACAGCTTAAATCTCCTTTTTCCATATTCAGCTCTTTTGCTCTTGTCATTGAGTCTCAGCTTCTCCTGTCCTCTCCACCTACAATTAGATCACTTGATCCTATGAACTCGACAATACTAAAACGTTGGATTCCTGCCCTTACTTTTACTTGTTTTACGCATAGATTAAATGTCTCTCTAACTTCTTATACTTTCCCTTCTTTAGTCAATGAGGTCTGGGTCAAGCCCATTCCTAAAAAGGCTACACTGGACCACATCCTGTCTGTCTTACTATTGTCCTGCCTTTCTTTTACTGTTAGCCTCTAAACCTAACTAATCTGGGTTTTTAGCTGGTGATGTCAGAGGCAGGCTGGTGATGTTGGGGGGCAGACCAATGACATCAAGAGGACGGCCCAATGAAGTTTGTGAGCAGGGTTATGATGCAGAGCCTTGTGATTAGCTGGATTGTGCACCAATCAGAAGACAGGGCTGTCCAGTTTCAGAATTGTGAAATCCGTGCAGGCGGTTTTGAGCCAGCCATCTATATCAAAACCAAACTGTCCAGTTCAAAACTAGATGGCTTTAAGAGCCAAAATTCTGATTTTTAAATCATCTGTTCTAGTCCAGAGAACGTATTTGTACTCTAGTAATGTGGCCCCTTCTTGCCCCCTCTGAAGATAAAAAGCTAAGTGCGGGGAAACAAGACAGGGTAGTGGCATAGGTAAGCCCACCTTCAGCAGCACAGCCAGGATCGAGCCTGCTTACTTCACTTCTGATTTGAAACAGAAGTCATTGCATGCACGCATACCATGATCAGAGCTGATGAGGAGACACCTTGATGCAGACAATTGGCAGCTAAATCTCATCCCACTGCCTTCAAAATCCACCAGTCCAGCACTAACAAACTGCTACTCAGAGGTGGGTGACAACTTACTTTTTACCCTACACCTTTAGAATCCAACCTAATATTTAAGGTAATGGAGTTACCGTGGTTTCATATGCCCAGGGTTAAAGAATGGTGTTACTGGGCCTTTAAATCAGTTTGAAACTCATCTGAGGCTTAACAGAGGAAAAACATTTTTCCTGACTCCAATAGGCCAATCACATCAATTCCTAGATTACAATTTGTACTAAGAATTTCAGTCATCTTTTCTTTTCTAATCCAACTCAGTTCTGCACTAGGCCCTCCACTGTCTTCTTCCTAGGCAGCCATCCATGGGGGGGGGGGGGTGATCCAATGACAGCTCTTGACTGTTCCATTGTGAGCCCAATTCATTTATTAGCAGGCCCTTTTTGCAGGTGGATTATCAAAAAATATTTTGTAGTTCAAATCCATCATTTTACTGTAATGCCCTACATTTCTGATTTAGTTAATTATGTCTGGTTTCACCTGAAAAATACCATAGCTTCTGACAGCTGCCCTGTATAGTCAGGGTATAAATAATAAAGAGCTGTTAGGCCAGAGCTTTAAGCCATGGAAAAGATACAGCTTATAAATGTAAACAGCTGCACAGAATTGTAAGGCTCAGTTGCACAGAAATGTATTAGGTCCATCCATATACACGTTAATCAACAACACACTGGATAACAATACACTGGATAACAATACACTGGATAACAATACACTGGATGACAACACACTGGATGACAAGACACTGGATGACAAGACACGTTAGTCTTCCCTGTTATCATTTCGCACAGAGGTTGATTTTTGACGTTTATTACTATGACGTCACGAACCATGAAATAAAATAGATAATAAGGTTCGACCGCATCTTTCAGCAGCATACTAAATAAATCAGCTAAAATAACGTGTTCCTATTCCAGTTCTCCTCAGCAGATAGATTGCTCTCACTAATCAATGAAAGCCATGGCTGGAATTCTATAGTAAAATGAATGCGAAGCTTTGTGCATAGCGCTGACACTTACCGGAACAGTTCCAGCCTGTGGGCGTTTGGCAGTCGCTAAGGGAGGTCGGAAAAGCCGCAAGCTGTGTCGGCCAGGCGACGGTCAGCAGCAGCAGTGCCGGTAAAATGAGCGAGCAGAGCTGGTTACGGCGCAGTCTATGGGCTTCTCCAGCCATCGTGTCTATCGGGATAAAACGGCTTCCCACTGCCAGCGCTGAATGGATGAGCCGGAATTGAACATGTCTCGGATCCAAATATCATCCAAATACCAACAGCGACATATAAACGCAGCTTGGGCGTGACGAGGCTTCTTTTCGCCGTCGAGGGCTGAGCGCGATTGCACAAAAGATACAATATGTTAAACGGAGGAGAATTTCCCGATCTGTTCCCAAATCATGTGGGTCCCTCGCCTGTGTCTCTATACGCAAAACTGGGCTATCTCCAAGCTCATGACCCAGGGAGGTGATTTGTGGGCTGGGAGCGCTGATTGGCGGAGGCTTCTGCGGAGCACTTACATTGCGCCTTCCTACAGACAGCCATCCACATGTGTGTGCGAAATGGAAGAGTTCATTGGGACAATAAATACATAACTGCAGCAAGTAGTAGTGCTTCTCAGATTGGGATGTAAGTGTCTATATATATAGACACACACATATATATATATATATATATATATATATTCTTCAGCTCCTTCCACTGTGCAATCTGGAAAACATCTAATCATTCATGAAAAATACATTGTAAGAGGTGTCAGGATACTCTCAGTCTGCATTTATTTTGCTTCGCTAATCTGCACAGAATAGAACAGCCTCTGCTGCAAGATGGCACATGGTATGGAGCAGGGGTCTGTTTTTGTGTTTTAGGGCCAACCTCCACTCCACATGACTCCACGGAATGGAGCAGATCTCACCGTCTGCACAAAAAACGCAGGCTGAGAGCATTACAGGGCTGTATTTATATTAAGGTCCTCGAGGGCCTGTGCCTAGGGCGACACAGTTTTGGGGGCAGGGTGCCTATTTTTTACTGTTTTGTTTGTGTTTTCAACCCCCCTTCCACCCTCCACCACGGATTCGCATAGGAAATCCGGTGACGGAGCTGATGGGTAGGGGGGCCGCGAAAGCATGCAGAAGTGATGTCATGCATATGGTGCACTGACGTCACTTCCACTGAATATGGTGTATGATGTCATGTGCACAGCACACCAACGTTACACGCACAATGCGCCAACATCACACGCACAACATAAGGGCGCAGGCCCGGACTGGCAATCTGTGGGTTCTGGCAAATGCCAGAGGGGCTGCTATAAGGTGCCATAGAAAGTCACTATTTAGTGGGCTGGTGGGGGCTGGGTGGGCCTCTGTGTACCCTAAATGCCAGGGCCTATTTTAATTCTCAGTCCGGACCTGTTAGGGCGTGTCTAGGTCCAATACCTAAGGCGGCATCAGACCTAAATACAGTCCTGGAGCAGTAGAGCCACCGCTCCACGTGCCCTCGGTCTAATAGTTGTCTGACCAGACATCCACTTAAATTAGGGAAAAGTCACACTGAGCAGATCCTCTACTTTCCTCCACCTGTATTTTGTAGTCAGGCAGAGACAAGCCTCAAAGGCCTGGGCCTAGGGTGACAGAATTGTAGGGGTGGCACACCACCCAGCTGCATCCACATTGGTTCTGAAATTTGATAGTTTTTTAAATTTCCCCAGCAGCAATCTTCAGTGTTCTTGACCTGAGGAAGGAATTTACACATGTGTAAGTGTCAAGGGGAGGGTGCTGGGGTTGATGAGCAGCAATGGGAGTAAATCCAATCCTGCCTTATCCCTGGTATAATACCCCACAAGCCATAGTCCTCCACATGATTTGGTTCTGTGCTATAGCTAGGTAATGATCAAAGATTCTCAAGATTCTGATTGTCTTAAACTTTCCCAATGTTGTTTCTCTGCTTATTTGTCTCCTGGGGTCCTGAATATGTTTATGATGTCCAAATATACCAGGAACAGATTCTGATTCCTCCTGTTCTACGCAAGGAAAGATATTGCTATGCCCTGGATGGGCCATGATCCACTAACAGTTAAAACATGGACGCAATTGGTCAACAAAGCAATAGCCCTAATTAAACTTACCTCAGAAGTAAGGGGCACACAGGGGAAATTTTTATAACAGGGCTAGACTAACTTTCTGGACAAACATGCTAATACAAATACTGTACATAGTTCAATGTGTTTGTCAGATATGTTTTGTATACTCAACCTCTTATGATTCTGTTCACCACACCTGATTTTTTGTGTAATGTAATGTTGGCTGGGTATAATGTAAAATTATGTTTGCTAAAACTAATAAAATCTTACATTAAAAAACAAAATAAAAAGCCTAAAGAGTATAATCAAACCACTAGGCAAAGAAGTGAGTCAGCAGTTAGTAGTTATTTCCAAATATTCTTTATTATTTTCAAAGAGAGAAAAACAAACGCAGAATAGGTATACAGCAAAGTCTTATACATCATACAAATAGCAGTTAGTAGTTATGTTGTACTGTTAAATCAGTTAGCAGTAACCATGTATTCTGTTGGATATTAGTCCAACAGATCAAATGTTATTTGTACCTTGAGATACAGAATAATTATACACATCCATAAAACATGATATGGGTCTGACAGCAGTGAGATATTTTTAAAGGGATTTTGTCTTGATTTTTATGGTATAGGTTTACTAAATTACACTGTATACATTTCAAGTAATTCATTCTCCATATAAAATGTTATTCTTGAACTAATAATTTTTTCTTACTTGTAATATTGGTGTGTAGGCAGCCATCTCAGGTCATTTTGCCTGATCCTGAGCTTTCAGAAAGAGCCAGCACCTCACAATGCAACTGGTTTCAGATAAGCTGTTGTTTCTTCTACATAATTTAACTGAAGGAGTTGTGACTCGGGTTAGCTGGACTTGGATTTTTTCTATTGAGTACTGTTCTCATATCTACCCTAGGTGGGACATGGGAGCATTTTTAGCAATGTGGATGTCAGTGAGCTGTTATCTTGTTACCCACCCATTGTTCAGCTGCTGGGGGAAAACGGAGGGGGTGATATCACTCCAACTTGCAGTACAGCAGTAAACTATGGTTGAAGTTTATCAGAGCACAAGTCATATGACTGGGGGCACCTGGGAAACTAGTAACATGTCTTGCCCCACATAAGATTTCAAAATTAAATTTGAAACAATCTGTTTGCTCTCTTGAAAAATGGATTTCATTGCAGGAGGAGCGCTATTAATCGATGTATTTTGTAAAAATACACGTTTTCCCATAACAGAATCCCTTTAAGTAAGTATCAGATGGAAAGTAAGCAAGGTAAAATTTAGAGGGATGGTTCACCTTTAAGCTAACTTTGGGTATGTTATAGAATGGCAAATTCTAAGCAACTTTTCAGTTGGTCTTGTTTATTTTTTGTAGTTTCCTAATTCTTCGCTTTCTTTTTCTGACTCTTTCCAGCTTTCAAAAGGGGGTCACTGACCCCATCTAAAAACAAATACTCTGTATGGCTACACATTTATTGTTGCTGCTACTTTTTATTACACATTTTCTATTCAGACCACAACCTATTCATATTCTAGTCTCTTATTCAAATGAATGCATGGTTGCTAGGGTAATTTGGATTCTAACAACCACATTGTTGAAACTGCAGACTGGAGAGCTGCAGAATAAAAAGTTAAAAAACTTGAAAACCCCAAATAATAGGAAATGAATACCAATTGCAAATTGTCTCAGAATATCACTCTCTATATCATACTAAAAGTTAACTCAAAGGTGAACAACCCCTTAAAGGCAAGGTACTTAAGTTTATTTGGTATTTCAACTATTTCATCTTGAATAATACATGTATCTAATACATTTTTAGGGGAAAGTTGGTAAGATCATGTTTCAATATTCTGGGATGTCCCTAAAAAATGATTGTTTGAGTTTATTTTCTGCTCTTTAAATGACAATATAAATGTAAAATTAACCTATATGATATTATTGATACTTTAAAGGCACATGCTAAAAGAATTGAGAGTTATACTAAAATGAAAAGGCAAACATTTTAAGTTAGTCTACTATAGGACTCTCCACATAACCTGAGACACTCTGATGGCTTCAAAAGAAAAATCATATACTCTGGATAGTCTGAGATCAGTACTTACAGTATAGAACAGGCAGTAATGAAATAAGCAGTATTATTAATAAACACTGAAATAACATCAATAAGATCAAACGTTAAGTTCTATTCTACCAAACCAAGGGTCTATGTGCTATAGAAGGAGTTCCAATCTGAAGGACATTTTACCACAGTAATTCCAACAGACAATTTTAACGATAGTCTAAGATCAAAGGCTCCATCCCTTGCAGATCCTGCAATACATGCAAATAAATAGCTCAGCTCTTCACTAACAAAAAGACACTGCATGTATATTGTTAAAATAAATTCGTACCCCAAAAACAATATACAGTTTGGTAACCCCAAAAAAATATATATTTTTGGAAAGTACACATTTTTAAGAATTTATGGTTGCAGATTTGCCCAGTGTTAATAAATGAACATGACTGATTTTATTTTATATGTCTCAAAAGTCCTGAATTGTCAAGTCAAGAAAACCTTATATTTTAGGACCTACGCTTTCTGAATAATTTATAAAGGTTAAATATGTCTTTTGATCCAACCTTAAAATGTTTGCAGTAATGCTTTCTTACAAGATAACTTAAAATAGTCACATTCACATAGACAAAGAAAATACATCACAAATACATCACAGGTCTTATTGAAACCCCAATATAAATGGTATTATCCAATAATGTGTTGCATAGAGACCCTTAAATACAAAAAGTTCCTATGTCTGTGAGGGCCTCTATAAACAAATTACACTGCTTGTATTTTACTACAAACTACAAAGGTATTTGCTAGAAAACCCTTCTTATTTTTTTATCAATATTCCCATATACACTAGTTTTGAGTTGGGAACCTTAATTATATGGCCTCCCAAGCAAATGAGTTATAGTTCCACTGCATCAATGTGCTCTAATGTGCTCATTATATTTGCAGTTTTGTCTCTAGCAGATATGGATGGGAGGAACCTTATACACATATTTGCCATTGCGGTTTCCTCTGGAGAGAAGGTGCTTGTGAGGGAACATTCTCTAATGTACATTAGAGAACATTATAGATGAGGGAGTTTTTTTTTGCTCAAGATCAAAGAACAAGAGGCCAATCCTTTAGAACTGATTTTTCATTTCAAGCAGTGAAGTAGCGTAGTTCTTCTCAATGAGGGCAACGAGGTTGTGGAAAGCCCAGATGTTGTTTTATTAATTCCCTTAAAGAAAAAATATACCCCCCTTTTTGACATGACCTCATTAATTTGAGTTTATGATAAAAAGGTGCATAACTACTATCTAAGAAATAAATATAAATATCTTTTTTTCTATAAAAACATACCTGATTCCACGGATTGAAAGGAAACCATGATATCCAATCTCTGTTTACAGGCACCAGTTCCCCATCCTTCTAAAGCCTCAAACATAATGCAAACCTTACTATGTGAAGTGATGGAATCTGGGACTTAATGTGCCTCTAATTTCCAGAGTGGGTGTTACACAGACTCTATTTAAAGCATTAATGACCTTGAAGAATAAGACTCTTCACAAATATTAAGGACCTATGCCTAAAAAGAACTTATGTCTAAAAATTGTACACCCTCTGCATTACTGTTATGGCACTGTGGAAAATGTTCTGATATACTATGTATTCTTTCACTTTGACTGGAGACATGCTGAGGTTTTGAGTTTATAAGAGATGTAAGGAGCATCTGTTCCTTTTTCGTGCTGCATCCACGATGGTGATGGTGTCCATGGTCTCCACGCTGGACACAGCGCCAGTGTAGTGATATCATTATGTCAGCAATTGATGTCATCACGTCAGGGGTTGACACCAAATTCAAGATAAAAAGGGTGCCAGGGTCATGAGTTCAATGCCCAATTATAGGACTTTTCTTGTACCTGGGAGTGTTCTAAATTGCCTATTCTGTTTAATAGTCTGGATCCTGACTACTCTCATTCCTACCCGTCCCTGCCTGTGCCTGAAATGTAACTCTTTTTTTGGATACAGCGTATCAGACTATTTATGCTTCCCTCAAACTCTGCTTCCATCCTGACTTTACTCTGAGATGGTCTATGTAGGCCTTAACAGGATATTACACACTGCAGCTTTTTTGAAAACTTGTGGAATTCTTAGTCATATATATCAAACATACCATGCTCCACTCACAGAAGATCTTGCCCCTCCTGGAAAATTGTCTGTGGATGCCCATGATCCCTTATTGGTTGTTTCTGTATATAAATCTTTAATTGCGGGCAAGGCCAGAACTAAGGGTAGGCAGAAGAGGCATCTGCCTAGGTTGCAATGATAGGGGGGTGCAGGGCAGCTACCTCTAAAATTGTCTTCTGCCTACCCCTAGTCCATGTTTGCACCTTCTTCATCTCTTCTTACGCCCATTTCTTCCCTCTGTCACCCACCCCTCCATAGTTCTCCCCTCCATCCCTCCTCTCCATTGCTCACCCCTCCCTCTCCGTCAATGTCCCCTCCCTACCCTCAGTCACGGCCGGGGTGGGGGGTGGCCAGCTGGGTTGCTTAGGGTGCCTGTTCTGCCCTGATTGTGGGGCAGGGTGAAGAGAGGCAAACTAAAAAACATGTTGAGGCACAATAGAGTGGGTGTAGATCAGAGCAGATGAGGCAAAAGAATTAAAACTACAAACAGAAGGAGGTCAGAAACATATAGAGAGAGGTCAGCTCAGTTGTGAGAGGTTGGAAAAAGGGGTACAAAGGGCTTCAAATTTTTTGTGCTTGAAAATATATTCAAGAGGCATTGAGTTCACGTGTATCTGAACATGCTCCCAGCGTAGGTCTTATTGTATATTATGGAAAATTTGTGGTGTTAAAAGTAGTGCAACATACCCAAATCTGAAGCCATTCTGCCATGTAAAAAACAGATTGATGTAGGTGTAGTATTTTTAATCCGTTTATAATGTACCTTACTTTCAACCCCCAGCCGCTGGACATGCTTTCACAATGTGTGCTATTGTAGCGTAAGAAAGCCACCAGTGTGCATGCCTTAAACAAAGGCAGCAGGAACTTATTGACAATAATAACTGATACATTTTTGTAACCATTTCTTAGCTCACACTCCAGCATACCTGCTGGCAATTAGGCAATCCTGGAAATTTGGATATACTGTAAGAAACTGAAGAACTAGGATTTTATAGTGCTGTGCCTGTACTTACCCCCACAAGGAAATAAAATACACAGATTTGTTATAAATTAACATATTTTTAATGGAGTTATTTTATTGCATTTTTGGGTGCTTTTATTGTGTTTGTACGCTGAAACTACTTGATCACATATAAGGAACACTCATTTCTAAAAAAATTTCATAAAGTGATTTTATCCTTTTATTATATTTTATTGTTCTGTGTTGCTGTTCAATGCCTGTAACACAGTTAGATAATTGCATATTTTAAACCCACCTAAGAAAAAGTGGGATATTCCCTTGCCTGGGATGCAATTGCTTTTCTAATTTCCAGAGGAGGATGTTTGCAATTAAAGGTCCATGTGGACTTGCGTTGATCACACTACCCAAATTACTAGGGACAGGAATACAGGGACACAAGTCAGCAATCAATACTAGGTAATCTGATCAAGTTGCTTCTGGTCATTTCTTAAAGCAAAGAGGAGAGGTGGATCCACCAGCTGGAGACCTTATGACCCCGTGGCCTAAATAGAAAGATTCACCGGAGTACTTTTTATTGGCAATTTATTGTGGTCGGGTATTTCATTTTTAAAATTCTATTTATTTCTTCAAAGGATAGTCACTTTATATGTACAATGTGGACTTTCTAAAAACTCTTGATAAGTAACGAAGGGATAGAACATTGTGATAAACAGATAAATTATACAATTTATATAAAATGCATTCTTTTTGCAACATATGAGGAGTTATTGTATTATAACTTTTTTTCATTTTAATTGGTGTAAGGGGAGGGATTGGGTTTTAAGAGACTTAAGATGATTTTTTCATTGACTAACGGCTCTTTGCCTGTGATGGGCTGCACCTCAATCATGATGGGGCAACTGTTTTGGGGGAGAGATGTCTAGAAGGTTGGAAGATAGTTTAAATAAAGCATGGGGGGTGGAGTAATGAGTAATAATATGGAAGATAGATCAGATGAAAATTTGGGCACATTAGGTTTTCCACTAAAAACACAGAACAATAACGTAGGTCAGTTATTTAAAATATGAAATCATTATTGTTTCTTAGAAATGTGTGTTAAGAACCACCCTATGGTGGTTAAGAAAGTGTAAAACAGAAATCAGGAAGGCAAAGAAAGTAAACGAGGGCAAAGGCTATAACAATTTATTATAAAATAAATAAAACATTATTAATAAGAATATATCAGTAGTAAAAAATGCACCTTGGCCTCATTAAAAAATGGAAATGGATGTTCTTTTCTTTATTGTATGCAATAGAGGAGTCAGAGTTTTAAAGGGGTCGTTCTCCTTTAACTTAACATCTAGTATATCATATATGGATAATTCTAAGTAACTTTTCAATTAAAATAACAGTTTTTTTAATTATTTGTCTTCTTCTTCTGACTCTTTCAAGCTTTCAAATTAGGGCAGTGACCCCATCTAAAAAAACAAATGCTCTGTTATTCTATTGTTATTAATAATTTGTATGACTCATTTTTCTATTCATGCCTCTCCTATTCATATTCCAGTCCCTTATTCAAATCAGTCATGGTTGCTAGGGTAACTTGGACAATAATTTCAATATTTTAAAAGGGATTATGGGGTATGGGCAGATTGTGTGGTATGTCTGAAGCCACCCACTGCATTTAGCAATTCCACATTAGCTGTAGCACACGAGTCTTTGTTTAGTGATATAAAACGTGTTCTTTATTGGCTCAGTGCAGACATCCAAACATGGCAACGTTTTGGGCCACACAGGGCCCTTTATCAAGCCTAAACTTGCACTCTTTTGTATTGGTTTAAATACATAAATTAAGGGGAGTGGTATAGTGAGTCACTGGGAGTGAATAAGTGAACATCCCCCATGATTGGTTAAAACAGATCCAACTTAGCATATCGCCAAGTGCACTAATAAATTACATTTATTCATACAATTAAAAGTGATATCTGTGATTATTATTAGTGTTAAAAATTATCAATAATAAATATCTGTGCAAGTCCATATATCTTAATGAGATAACTAGTTTAACATTTGAAAACATTTGTATACAATAAATGCAATCTGAGGTTCAAATCAGTACCTACTACATGTTGTACCCATTTTTCTAAATAACTTCGGGTTATGCAGATCAGGGTACTTGTACTGATCTTCAGATTGTTCTTTTTCAATGACCTTTAAAAGAGAAAAATATCTTTTAAAGCCAATAAATATGAAAGTACTCAATAAGATATTAACATGTAAAGATCAAGTCTGCCTACCTACTGGTAAATAAACATTGCTGGTGTATAGTCCTTGTTCAGCCCCCTTGGGCACACTGTGTCTAGAGATGTCGCGAACTGTTCGCCGGCGAACTTGTTCGCGCGAACATCGGGTGTTCGCGCTCGCCGGAAGTTCGCGAACGTCGCGCGACGTTCGCCATTTTGGGTTCGCCATTGTTGGCGCTTTTTTTTGCCCTCTCACCCCAGACCAGCAGGTACATGGCAGCCAATCAGGAAGCTCTCCCTTGGACCACTCCCCTTCCCTATAAAAACCGAAGCCCTGCAGCTTTTTTTCACTCTGCCTGTGTGTGCTGAAGAGATAGTGTAGGGAGAGAGCTGCTGCCTGTTAGTGATTTCAGGGACAGTTGAAAGTTTGCTGGCTAGTAATCGTTTTGATACTGCTCTGTTATTGGAGGGACAGAAGTCTGCAGGGGTTTGAGGGACATTTAAGCTTAGGTAGCTTTGCTGGCTAGTAATCTACCTTCTACTGCAGTGCTCTGTATGTAGCTGCAGTGGGCAGCTGTCCTGCTTCTGATCTCATCTGCTGACTGCTGCAATAACAGTAGTCCTTGTAAGGACTGCTTTTATTTATTTTTTTGTTCCAATACAGAGCAGTATCAAGCAGATTACTAGCCAGCAAACTTACTATCATCTGTCCCTGAAATCACTAACAGCTCTCCCCCTACACTATCTCTTCCAAGCACACACAGGCAGATTTTTCAGATACATTTTTGCCCTTGATCCCCCTCTGGCATGCCACTGTCCAGGTCGTTGCACCCTTTAAACAACTTTAAAATCATTTTTCTGGCCAGAAATGTCTTTTGTAGATGTTAAAGTTCGCCTTCCCATTGAAGTCTATGGGGTTCGCGAACCGTTCGCGAACCGCTCGCAATTTTGCGCAAGTTCGCGAATATGTTCGCGAACTTTTTTTCCGACGTTCGCTACATCCCTAACTGTGTCTAATCTATGGATCCATTGCATCTCCATTTTATGTAAGGCTAGTAATCTATTGCCTCCCCTTCTGGGTATTGGAACTGTGTCAATGACCTGAAATTTCAATTGACTCACAGTGTGGCCAAATTTTTGAAAATGTGCGGGAACAGGTAAAGATGTTTGGCCTAAACGGATGGTAGATTTGTGCTTTGATATGCGATCCTTTATTTTCTGCGTTGTTTCCCCCACATATAATAGGCCACAGGGACACTTCAATAAGTATATTACAAACGTTGATTCACACGTAAAATAGTGTTTAATATTATATTGTTTACCTGTATGAGGATGGTGGAATGTGTTACCTTTTATTACAGAGTTACACTGACAACAATGTAGGCACGGAAAAGTGCCAAATTTAGGATTTTGTAAAAACCGGCCTTTACGGAGTTTACAACTACCAACGTCTGCCTTTACTAATCTGTCCTTCAAGTTCTTAGCTCTTTTATAAGCTAACATTGGTGGTAAGCTAAAACTTGGGACATCAGTAAGGCAGGACTGTAAAATATGCCAATGTTTACGAATTATCAAACCAATTTGTTTGCTGGCTGTGTTATATCTACTGACAAATACCAATCTTTTAGCGTCATCTTGTCTATCTGTTGTTTTGGACAGCAGGTCCTGTCTATTGCTTTGTTGTACTTTTAGTAAACCTTGATGTAAAGTTTGTGAGGGATACCCCCGTTTATCAAATCTTACAACCATATCCTTCATTGATTCATCGCAATCACCAGGGTCACTTACTATCCTCTTTATTCTTGTAAATTGGGACAAAGGCAGCGAATCCTTGAGAAAATTTGGATGAAAACTTTCATAATGCAATAAATTATTCTTATCTGTGGCCTTTCTATATAGATGGGTTCTAAGATGGTTGGCCTCTTTTGTAATATTAACATCCAAAAAGTTGGTCTGTGTTGCATCAAAATTAATAGTAAATTTGAGTGTCTCTTCTATATTGTTCAAAAAATGATGAAAGGCCAATAAACTATCACTATCCCCATCCCATAGTAATAGTAAATCATCGATATACCGTAAATATAAGATACAGTGAGATTTGAAAAGTGGACTGCATTTAGGTCTGAAGGAGATTGGGGTTCCCCCCAACACATTTAAGGCTGTTCCCTTTGTTGAGGCCTGTTATGACAGGCTTTTTAAACTGAGACTCTTTTTACATAACTGTTTCAGAACATTACAGAGCTTATGCCCCCCTCCCAAAATATTTGCATAAAATAAGGATTTTAGGTAGGTATATTAATGAGTGCTTGAAATTCCATAGGTAATGAATCTCCCTATGGAATAAATTTTCATAATTTATGAAGAAATTTATAGTTTAGATGCTTGTTTAGATGTTATCAGGGCCGGAACTAGGTGTAGACAGAAGAGGCACTTGCCTAGGGCACAATTATGTGGGGGCGCTGGGCAGGTGCCTGTTTAACATTCTTCTGCCTACCCCTAGTTCAGATTCACTCCCCTGTGCAGTTCTTGCCTGCCTCCTCTGTAACTCTCCCCTTCTACCTCCCTCCTCTCTGTCGCTCGCCCCTACTTCCTTCCCTACCTCCCCTGCCCTTACTCTTCCCTTTCGTTGCCCTCCCCTCCTTCCCTCCACCCTCTGTTGTCTAGAGACCTACATTGTTTATATACCCCAATCATCTATCTCTAACTGAAAAAGCTTGGACAATGAGCTACTGAAATCATATGAAATCATATGCTTTAAAATGAAATCATATGCTTTAACTGTTGCAATAAAATATGTTGATTTAAAAATGCTACCATTGACAACAGGATAACCATTGTGCAACATATAAGTGATGGAAGGGCTCCTAAATCAAAGCCAGTGGGTAACAAAGCATATATATGGGTGACACTGATAAAACTGACCAAACACAACACCATTATAAAAGCCTGACAAATCCAAAGTCCCGGTACAAAATTAACAACAATTTCAATTATACAAATGTGCCTTTTTAATTCTTTTGTTGTTTAGAAGCAATAGCATAACTAGATATTACTGGGCCCTACAGCAAATTATTTTTCAGGCCCCCCAAAATGTCTAGAGGTTGACCTGTTTTACAAATATTTATTACAATTGTATATGATTTAGGGTCTCATGGGGCCCCTATACCTCCTGGGCCCCCCAGCAGCCGCAGGGTCTGCTTCCTCTGTAGTTATGCCCCTGTTTACAAGGGCAGCAGTACCAGGCGCCAAATTGTCATTTATAGTTACCAACTAACGCTGCTCCCTTGTTGCTTGGGGATGTTGAGGAGATAATAGTTATACTTGGTGGTGAAATTGTTACAACAGTTTATCTTGAGCAGATTCTTCATTTTAAGCTTCTGGATGGCTTTTTTTGGCTGCTACTACTGCTTTAAATGCACACATAGACATCTTAACCACAACGGTCCTGAAGTGACAACTGCTGTTCTATACTTCCCTTGTTGCTTCTTTGGTATTTTAACTTGTGACAAGTTGTAAACTTTGAGTAACAATTGTTTTTATAAATGTTGCCTAATAGACAACAGGACAGATGAACTGAAAGCACTAGAGATGGTCGAAAAACAAAATAAGAGATTTTGAAAATACATACATCTTGTCGGCAGTTTGGGTAAAATGTGCTTGTGGGAATATTTCACAATGTATGCATTTAGAGTGCAGTCACAAATGCATTGTTTGGTGGTGACATAAGAAAGTCTACAGGGATGTCTAAATAGTGGTAAGTGTGTATTTTTAAAAATGTAAATGGGGGTATAGAGGGAAAACGCCATGGTATGCAGTTTTCGGCAGATTTATTAAAAGTACTAACTGGGGTTAGGGGCATTCAACTGAAGAGGAAATGAGTTTCTAAATTAACTTGGTTTTTATGCAAACAATTTATGTGACTTGTTTTTTCCAGGAGCATGTTTGTGACAAAAATGAAAAGCTTGCTAGGTTATAGGTGGTAAGCTTTATTTTTTGTCAAAAATCCACTTCTTCCCTCAGCAAGCCAGTTCAACCAAATGTAGAAAGACAGAATGAGTTCAGGAAATCACTTGTTTTTTTCTGCAGTTGGATGCCCTGAACATAGTGCAGTACTGCCCCATAGTTCAGTACTATGCCCCTATGATTGCAGCCACCAACATTTTAGATGTAATAGTTTTGGGGTGTTTGGTGTTTTTTCTACCCATGCTTGCTAGGTATTCCTTTACTTGGGAGAAGATTCTCTTTAAAATTGTCTCTTTGAAAGTATTTTTTTTTTGCCAAATCATGTTTGATCTTACGTTTTACAAAAAAAAAATCATTACAGAAAAAGCTCTATACACTAGATGCTCTTTAGTTGACATTTACAGCACACCCAATAGCCTGGAGATATGTAGTTTCTAAAAACAATCATTTTGTGGGGCTATTTTAGTTTTACATATTATGTTAACTGATAGATTTGCTTATCGCTTTTGTTTTGTGAAACATTCTACATCATGCTGTCAGGTTTTTTCTTGAATTAAAGAAAATTTAACCTTTCATAATTTTATTTATAAAGAATATTTTTTGGAAAGTACTAATTATATATCCAGGAAATTACAACATTTATTCTGTATGTTAAATCCCATTTCATGAAGAAATAAAAAGCCAAATATCCTACAACAACATTATTAATCTGACAGTAAGGGTCAGATTTATCAAAAACTCACCCACTTTCTATTCATTCCTATGGGAACTGAGCTCAAATGAACTCACAACTCAACGCAAGGGGATTGCAGGGGATTCATTTTTGTAGTAAGTGTCGAGTACAGAATCAATAATTATCATTTCACAAAAGTTTCAACTAAAAAAAAAAATGGCCCCTAATTTCTAATTCTAATTTAAACAAGCAAACTAAATACAGACTAACATAGCATATAGTTTAAATGTATTATCTTTCATTGAAATTTGTTTTGCAAAATACATTTTCAGATCCATGATGAACACAATGATAATAAAATCATAGAAAAAAAGAATCATAAAGTACTTTATTTGTAATTTTCAACCAAGAATGAAAGTGAAAAAAAATTTCATTGAAATTAACCAACGCAGAATTTCCAATGCCTTACTAATTTTAAGTTGTGATATTCTCAAACCACATTCAGTGCACCAGTATTTATCGGAAAACTAGTCAATAGAGATCAGTTTTCAAGCAAAGTGATATGAGATCATTCATATCTTCCATCTTTATTAAGGTTTAGAAGCCAGTACACAATTATAATTGTGCTGTAGCTCTACTATTGTCTCTGTGGATGAGACTTGCATGATTTCCAGAAACCTGAAATGAGACAAAGATTTTATAATTAGACTTTCAGGTTTTTCAAAGATAATGGAGCAGTTTCACTAAAGGGTGAAGTGGCCAACGCTAGCGTCAATTCGCCAGAAATCCCATTTGCAGGGAAATCGCCAATTCAATAACAGGCAAAGAGGACAATTTGCTGGCAAACTAGACTGTCGCTAGCATTCGTTCTCTATCGCCAGATGACTTTTCGCTCTGGCGTTACTCCCAAATTCAGTAAACTACTAATTTTACTGAACGTTACCTCTTTTGCCAGAGTTTACTTTGCCACCTCACACCAGGCGGACTGATAAAACGAAGCAACATTTTCCTCAATCTTATGTCAGTGACATCATATCCTGTTTGCAGGTTTGCTATGCAATAATGAACACACGCAAAACTTCACTATGAGATTCTCTAACTGCCGAAGTAACGCTGGCAAAAATTCACTATCGTTTGGCTGCCGAGATGCAACTTTGCATTTTAGTGAATTAGCGTAGTGGTAACGAAATTGCGTTTGAGAAAGTGGCGCGGAGTCGCTGGCGAAAGTTCGCCCATTAGTGAATTTGCCCTGTGTCTACTAGCTGCCTATAGTATATCAATGTTCAGAAGCATATTTAGAATAACAAATGCAGAAAATAAAGCTAGAGCATTGCAACAAATATAGGAAAATAAATATGGACATTTAAAGTCAGAGGTAGAACAAAATTAATTTATAAACTACAAACATGGCAGCAAATGTAAATGAGTCAAATAAAAAAAGAAATTATCAGAAACCATTGTCATAGGTTAAACACAGGAAGATGAAAAAAATGGAGCAGCTCAACTGAGAATTTAGCATTACAGAAATATCTTCCAGTACTAAAATTGTGGAAGACAGTTCCATAATGTGACTGCCTTATAAAGCAAGCCTGCTTAACTGGATGGTGGAAATCTTCTTTTCCTCCATTTCCTTTGGTTTCCTTGTGATGGAAAATTCCCTACCAAAATGTTTTTAAATTGGTTTAAAACATAAAACAATGCCTGTACTTGCAACTACATTTGCTTTTTGCAAGTAAGAAAAAGAAAGTTAAAGAAAGTAAATGAATAAATACATTTTCAAAGAACTTTCTTTTATCTTGTTATTACTAGGAAGGCCCCGAATCCATGATTTTGGGAATTGTCCAAATCCCAAATCTCAAATTCATCAAGGATTCGGCCGATTCCCAAACTGAATCCAACCCCTAATTTGCATACACAAATTAGAACAAGGAAGGATTGTAAACAACAGTAAAAAAAATGCAATTTCCTTCTTTAATACGTCAAGCATAATTTTATTTACCTCTTTTCAGTTGTCTCCAATAAATCTTTTGCTTTCTCAGGTTCGACTTTAAGAAAAGTTTGGTACATGGAGAAGGTTTGAATGAGACCCAACACATCTTTCAATGACATTGAGAATGAGCTAACTATATTCTCCACCCTGCAATAAATAAATATAATATCAAAGGGGAGAATTTCAAAAGAAAGTTTTATGTAAACCCACAGGTAGACTGGTATTAATAATACTACTAGAATGATGAGCCACTGAGTTGCATGTCAATAGTGCAGAGAGTCCAGATTAATTTGCAGTCGAAAAGCAAGCGAGTGACCACCTAATTGCAGTTGCTTTATTGTGCCAATACTTTTCTTTCTAAACCCTGGAATTCCCACCACTTTTAACCTGGTGATAACTCCGGGTCCCCTTGTTACAATAGAGCACATGAACACAGTTTTCTGAATGACTGAACAGGCACTTAGTGCAACAATGTAAGAATTATACTATATTTGGATGCAAGTCCCTTTAATGAATAAAGTCCATATCTGCACAACCTTGAGTCCATCTGAGCTCAGGCGCACTTGCACTTTGTATAAACAAAAAAAAAATGGACATTTGGTGACCCATCTACTATAGTGAATTATGACCTGTGACTGGCTGTATTCAGATTCAGGTATCACAGCATCCAATTCCAAATGGCTTTTCTGGTCTATGCTGCCAGCCTATCAGCCAGAGTACATTAGTTGTTTGGGCTTTCCACAGTGAAGTGGAGCTGCAATGGGGTGGGACTTCACCTGCTAACGCAGAGTTCTGTCACTCAAAGTTATGACCACTTCCTGTGGGAATAATGAAAGATACACCCAGAGGCGTATTTACCATATAGGATTGGAGGGCCTGTGCCTTGTGAGGCAGCTTTAAGGGGCCGGCCCTCCATGCATATAAGGTAGAAAAAAACTTTCCAAAAAAACGCCACTTCCTCTGCTGCTGGATACTTTCCCATACCTCCCAACATTTTGGAAACAGAAAGAGGGACAAAAAGATTAGCCACTCGGAGCGCTGCAATCTTTTTGACCACGCCAATTTTTGAGGCCACACCCCCCCTAATTACAATGTCCATTTTACAAAATTTGCCAGGTTATGAAAGTCTGAACACATTCTATGGTTTTTATATGTTATTACAGTTTTGCTAATGAAGGTGATTTGCCCTTTAAGCTGTGAGTCTTTGTTCTTATCTTATCTAAAACTGTTACAAAAGTATCTTAAGTATGTATTCTGAGCTCTCTGCCAAGAGCCAATTAAGTTAGAAACTTTGTATCTTTTTTTGGCTGTTCAGTGAAGCAGATCAAAGAGAAACTTGGGAAATGTCAGTAAAAATCCTGGACTGTGGGTTGACCTGTCAAAAGCGGGACTGTCCCGCTCAAAACAGGGCAGTTGGGAGGTATGCTTTCTTATCCACTTCTTCTGCTGCTGGATACTTTCCTATCCACTTCCTCTGCTGCTGGATACTTTCCTATCAATTTCCTCTGTTGCTGGATACTTTCCTATCAACTTCCTCTGTTGCTGGATATTTTGCTATTAAATCCAGCAGCATAAGTGGGGTGGGGCTGTGTTACAGTGGATGGTTGGAATCAAACACTAGATACTGATCCGTATGAGTGGGTGTACTGTTTACACATGTACCACTGGAACACAAACTGGGTGTCATTAGAATTCTAGGCAGTGTCATTCAGTTGCTACTAAAACAAATTACTGTAAGTACTGTCTTGCATTAAAAAGGAAATTAATGAGGGTTTAAAACATAGTTTTGCATCTTTATCAGACCCTATTAAGGTCTCACCTTGAGTATGCAGAGCAGTTTTTGGCTCCTGTCCTTAAAGGAAAACTAAAGCTTAACCAAAGTAGTAGGGCAGAAATGTTATATATTATGTTTGCCAGCCCAAGGCAACCACAGCCCTTGCTGATTCTGCTGATTCACTGCACATGCTCTGTACTGCTGTCAGATACTGAGCTTAGGGACCAATGCACTAGTGATGTGCGGGCCGACCGATACCCGCGAGGCCCGTGTGTTTACCCGCGGGTCAGGCGGGTTCGGGGCATTCTCGCACTGCTCCTCGCGGGTGGCGGGCAGGTGCGGGTTGAGCTCTTCTCCTGCTCTCCCCGCCCGTCACCTTCAAATGCCGGCATCCAACTTCCGGGTTCTGGTTTTATAGTCTTGTGTCTGCTCGTCCCTCCCCTTTTGTGACGTCATTGTGATGTCATCAGCGTAAGTCTATAAAAGGACCCCGGAAGTGCAGGTTGCAGCAGGGCGGGTTAGGGTCGGGTGCGGGTCAGGAAAACCCTGACCCGCACATCAATACAATGCACAATATACTGAATATATATATAATATAAATGTCACAGTATAAAGCTAATTAGTAAATAACTGAGATTATTGGTACATGGTAGCTCAGAAACCAGCACAATTAGCATTAGTTGCAATTAAGTAATCAGTTCTGTATCATTAGTTTATATGACAGACAAATATTATTTACTGCTTTATGATTTGCCACAACCATTAGGCTTAGCTTCGTAACAGCTGCTCAGAGCCCATTGCGCATGTGACTGTCACGGACAATCGTAACAAAATCAAAGATGGTAGACTCCTGGGACAACTTTGAAGGCCTGGATCATTAGTACTATAGCTATGCTGAACCTTTAGGCTGGTTCAGTATATAAAATGTGCTATTTCTGGCCATATTAAGGTTCACTTCTCCTTTAAAAAGTATATGAATAAGCTTGAGTTATGAAACAATGCTGGAAATAGGTATGGAGACTATCAAAGTTGCGATTGTTTTTCTGGAGAAAAGGCACTTGTGTCTTTTTTCAAACCAACTTAATTATGTAACTATGTAACTATGTAATTATCTCATAGGGACATCAGTAGGACAAAGCAGTGGCAGCACATAACAATCTAGTCTTAAATCTTTGTACTGTCCACATTCTTGTGCTATGCCTGAGGAGTCACAGCTGCCATTCACAAAGAGTCAATCCTTAACTGAATATGAGATTGTTATCCATATATGTGTTAGGTTATGCTTTTGGACCCTTTAGCTTGTAGTGGAGTGTTATAGTTCTACAACTACCTTGCCATCACTAAACCCTATTAGAAAGCAGACTTTTATTCCTACACACCTGCAACAGTTATGCTGGGTGCATTTAAAAGGTTAGTTTCTGTAGGGCACCGTTTGTATGTGGTATTGGCTTTTTTTTTGAGTTTTGACTGAGCTTTGCACTGTTTGCTTGATTCTTCTCACTGTATCTCCATGGTTACTGGGAGTTTGTCTTGAAAGCATTTCCTGTTTTTTTTAACATTTCCCCTGTCCACACAATATAGTGATCAAAACGAGACCTTTTTTTTTGTTTTGCATCACTGATCCTGTTGAGTGTGCTATGTTAATTAGTTCTATTTATTCTTGAATGCAGTACTTCAATTAGTGTTTTTGTTTTCTTCTTTAAAGACTCCAATAGGCAGATTTATCAATATGTGAGCTCACCTCAGATAAACGTACCTACTTTCTGCTTGTTCCTAAGGTATTTTTAGCCATATTTACCAAATGGTGAACTCTAACTTTCACCCATTGATAAATATGATTCTAAAAATCCCATAGGAATGAAAAGTGAGTGAGTTTTTTTCCTGTGGTGAGCTCACATCTTACTTTTTGATCTGCCCCTAAAAATGTTGTTTAGTTGTATAGGGTCCACAACTGGCCTGGGGCCTAGCAATTCTGGTTAGGTTATTTTGACGAAACAAGGCCGCATAAATAATTCCTTTGGCTTAGCAACACTGACTGGACTTTAGCTGAACTATGTACACCTGCAATTGGAAGAAGGTTATTTTCCATAGTTAACATTATCAGGAACAAAAAAACAGGATATGTAAAACTTTTGCCAAGACAAAACAGGATTCAGCTAAGGATAACATTTTTTTAATGTATGAAGTGGTGTACAATAATAGTGTTATTTATACAGTTCTGTTATTTTACCAATTCATTATTGAACATCACCCTGAACTCCATTACAAGTTAAAGGAGTTGTTCACCTTTGAGTTAACGGTTAGTATGATGTAGTGATTGATATTCTGAGACAATTTGATATTCGTTTTCATTATTTGTGTTTTTTGAGTTATTTAGCTTATTAATTAGCAGCTCTCCAGTTTGCAGTTTCAGTAATCTGGTTGCTAGGGTCAAAATGATTGCATTGATTTGAATAAGAGACTGGAGTATGAATAGGAGAGGCCTGAATAGAAAGATGAGGAATCAAAAATAGCAATAACAATACATTTGTAGGCTTACAGAGCATTTGTTTTTATATGGGGCCAGTGACCCCATTAGAAAGCTGGAAAGAGTCAAAAGAAGAAGGCAAATAATTAAAAAAAACTATAGAAAATAAATACTGAAGACCAATTGAAATGTTGCTAAGAATTTGCCATTCTATAACATACTAAAAGTTAACCACTCCTTTAAAAGTGGAAATATTGCTATATTAAATGTCATTCCTTGTAGTTACCTCTGCTTGTCGGTATAGGGTATTACATCAAAAATTTCCTTATAACCAGATCTGACAAGTTGAACTTTTTCATTTACATATGGAGAGAGAGCATCTTGCACCTGAAAAAAAAATAAAGTCAGAAGTTGTTGTGAATAGAACCACTCAATCTATCTATAAAATAAGCAACAGAGTGCTTTAAACTTTCCTGTCCCATCCATCGAGTGGGAAAAAGGGCACTCTTGGCCCGGACAAGTTATGGTCAGAAGGGGGGCCTGGGCACATATCTCAAAGTTACATAAATTGTGTAATTTACATATATACATATGTTAAAAGTTGCACAATTTACATAACTTCTATGACTTGCCCTAAGTTATGTAAGTTTCCAGGCAAGGCCAGACGTGGCGTTTTTATGTTGCGTTTTTAAAACAGCTCCGTTGGGCGAATATCCACACACTGCACTACCACTTAAACTAATGGAAAACGCACTATGGCAATTGTCACAGGGCACTTGCAAGTTGAAATCCGCCATGGGACGCCAGTATTGGCGTTTTTTAGCAGAAACACCAATACGTCAAGAAACTACCAAATCAATAGACTCTATGGGATCTGCAAGTTTGAAACCACACTTTAGCGTATTTTAAATATGGCATCCAAATTCTCACAAGATAAATTAAGCATATACGTTTTTACGGCTGGTGACGTAATTACGTTGTGTATTGACGATCATCCCTGCTCCATTTTGCATGTACATAGTTTTTCTATTTCTAAATAGATTTCCAGCTAGTGGAATTATGCGGAACGAGAACAATGAGAAGTGCATGTTTGGAAAAGAAACCTACGTGCTGAAAAATGCATGGAAAACGCATGTTGGCGGTCGCGTGTGGTTTCAGTGGTGTATTTACACCTGACGGAGCTTTTTGAAAAACGCTACGCAAAAATGACATGTCTGGCCTTGTCCTTACATGGAATCTTATGTCAATTACGTATCAAGCAATGTAATGGCAGAACACTACAGTGTGACAAGGGCAGGACAGACTGTAGGGTATAAACTTATCGCAACTCCCCTGACCACCAATGAATTAAAAAAGAACCTAAAGTAAATTACAATGACCCCCCAATTAATTGACTGACTTATGAATTACAAAGTAAAATCAAAGGTTTACATAGTGAATAAATTACCCCCCCTTGTAAAATATAAGGATATTATATTACCAAGGATTCCACGACCATATAAAAGCACCAAAGGCCTATCAATCTTTTGGCCAAGCAAAATCTACAACATACCTAACTGCTAGCTGACTGTGTAGCACACACAAGGAACATGGTCAACATGTTGGTTCTATGCACTTGTGTTTCTAGGAGGGACCAGATAATTAACTTGTATGGGGCCCAATGTTTCTGATAGTGGCCCTGACCACATTTATGCATTCCACTGTGTGTTAACCAAATAGTTTTGTTTGCATTTTTAGTTTCACTATAACTGGGTGACAAAGAATGTAGATCTTCTGGGAATAAAATTGCATCCTGGTTGTAGAATCTTAGTAAAACAAGATCAGTTTGTAATAAAGCAAAGGTTTTTTGAATGTCAACTTTAAAGCAATCAAACTCTTGACTGTAAGTCAAGAAACTAGATAAGGCTTCAGTTATATCTCTCTTTTTGTGGTGACTATCCTCACACTATCCCAGCCCTTCGGGAATTGAGAAATATCATACAGACTGTATGTGTTTTAAAAAGGTCATGTATCTACATATATCATTTTTTAGTAGTTGTTATCCCCGCTATGTCCTATTTCCAAAGGTCTGTACCTCAATTGCCATGATTTATGCACAAACCTCACACATATCTGCCTTGATGAAAAGGAACTGACTGTATGGTATTTTTCTAATAATATGTTAAAAGTGGGAGAATTTTGTATAGAAAATAGTATATATATTATATATATTTATTATTACAAAGAAAATCAATTTTACAAATCAAAATGATTTAGTTAAAATGGGAGCTAAGCATTCTGTTTTCAGATAAGGGACCAAAGCCTTTAATACATTACTTTTTGGTTATAGAAATCCTAAAGTTTTTCAATACATTATTTCACAACATAGTACTGCATTTTAGTAAAAGGTAATGAACTTCTCTTCTTACCTCCTTCATGACCTGTGTAAGCTGCTGTGATCGGTCTTTGTAATGGACCTCCATATCTGGAAGATAGGTATAAAAAGCAAGGCAACCATGGGGCTTCAGTACTCGGTCAACCTAAAATTATTTTTTTTAATTAATGAACAGGCAGTAGTTCACAAAATAGGAAAAACTGCATTTTATCCCTGCTGCATACCATGTATAATAATTCTTCTAATTTAAAGGGCAGTACACTAACTTTTTTAAGTTAAGACTTATGCTAAACATACTTGTATATTTCTTTAATCATGAAAACTCACAAGAACCAAACATGGAGTAGCTTCAATTTACCTGTTTAGTGCAAGTAAAAATAAAAAAACACTGATTTTATGTGATTTAAACAATAGGCAATAATGTTCAGTACAAATCCTACTCATGTTGCACAAGGGGTTATACTTCCGATTTAGTTATAAGCATGCAAAAAGCAGTTGAAATGATCCATCTATCAATATACTATCAGTGTACTAAATAATGTGTTGCCAATGACAGGTACTGTTGCTATTAGGTAGATATGTCTTGGAGAAGTCATTTGACATTAGTATCATATGCAGTTAGTTTTACATTTAAATCAATGGGAAACAGCTACTGACAGCTATGGACATTTTGATTGCTATGCCTTTTTCGTAGAGAACTAAAATGACTTGTCCTTAAAGCAAATGGAAATAACACACAAATATAAATTCTCCACAGGCAAAAATAAACAAGAACCTTGTATGCATTTGGGTCATGAGAGTCCTAGGATTATGCAGACCTCAGAAAACCATATATTTTTAGAAAGTACACAATCTGGCAAGTCTCTATAAATATTTCTTATTTTCTCCAAACTTCCAACTGTGAATGTGTTAGCATTTTTTTGTATGACATTTCTAAATATTGCAAAAAAAAAAAAAATAGCACTAAAAATGTAATAAGATATTGAAATAAAATGGCAGTTACGCTAATCACTTTTTAGGACAAAGACAGTTTAAGAATTTATATGCATTTTTATATGTATAAATTTGTTGAATTGAGTGTTGTAAATGTTTAAATACCCACAGATTGGTATCAGTTGTCCTGTAACCCCTAGAATTCTAGAACTTCCTTAGCTGCAGCAGGAGCATAATCCAACCATTGACCGGTCTTCTGCACGACTTAATGCACACATTCAAATTTTTCTGTTCCAACCACTTTAATTGTCCCTGTTTATGTACTAATACCTAAGTGTTAGAGGCATCTCTCGTGTCTTTAAATGAGAACTAAACCCTAAAATGAATGTGGCTAAAAATGCCATATTTTATATACTGAACTTATTGCACCAGCCTAAAGTTTTTACTTCTCAATAGCAGCAATGATCCAGGAATTCAAACTTGTCACAGGGGGTCACCATCTTGGAAAGTGTCTGCTCAGTGGACTCTGAGCAGCTGTTGACAAGCTTAGGGGTTGTCGCAAATCATCAAGCAGAAAATGAGGTTGACCTGTAATATAAGCTGACGCTACAAGGTTGATTATTACATTCTGATGCTAGTTGCATTGGTTTCTGAGCTAACATGTAGAAATTATCTGTATTAATTACTAATCAGCCTTATACTGTGACATTTATATTTTATGTGTACTGTATATTTTGAGTCGGTCCCTAAGCTCAGTAAATGACAGCAGCACAGAGCATGTGCAGTGAATCAGCAGAAAAGAAGATGGGGAGCTACTGGGGCATTTTGGAGGCACAGATCATTACTGCTAAAGGGCTGTGGCTGCCTTGGGCTGATACAGAAGTCCTAAACATAATGTAGAACATTTCTAGCCTACATCTTTAGTCTTATTTAAAGGGGAAGTAAAGTCTAAAATAGAATTGACTATATTTTGTATACTAAACATAAACATGAACTTACTGCACCACCTAATCAAACAAATGACTTATGCTTTCAAAGTTGGCTACAAGGGGTTGTCATCTTGTTACTTTGTTAAACATGTTTGCAAGACCAAGACAGTGCACATGCTCAGTGTGGTCTGGGCTGCTTAGGGATCATCATAAATTATCAAAACAGCACAAGTCAAATAATATCTGCCAGAAGTTGATACAGCAAGACTAATTTAATAATCAGAATATGCAGACTGCACTGGGTCCTGTGTAATCTAATCTGATGTGGATTTTATAGTTTTTGTATTGTTTAATACAAACTTTCTCCAACTCTGCAGAACCAGTGGCTGCAGAAAAATAATCCTCCAATTAGAATCCCAGTTTATCTGTTTAAATCTGGTTCCATGATCTTTGTCCCTGCAGCTGGAGTTGGAAACAGTAAAGGGGAAGTAAAGGCAAAAATAAAATCCAATACAAAACAGGGAAACAAACAAAGCTGCTTGAGTTCTGCATGGCTGGGAAGTAAGGTGGGGGCTCCCCCTGCTGTTCATAAGTATGATTGTTTCCCTGCAGAGCAGTTAGGGAACGTCTGACAATTCCTATTCACAGCAGTAAATGAAGGGAGAATTTCACTGCATAAGTCAGGTTTCTTATAAACAGTACACATTTTTTAATTAAAGTATATTGGAGATAGGTTTCTTTTTCATTCAAGAAAGTAAAAATTGGATTTTCTTTGCCTTTACATGCCCTTTAAGAAGAATTCCATAGGCCTCCCTCCAAACTGTTCCTGGGATTGTGCAATTGATCTAATTTCTGGCATAGTTCCTGCTAGGGGTAGAACCTAACCTCTGTCTGAAGCTAAGTAGGGGAGCAATTACACCTATAGGAGGACAACAAGTGCTGCAATTTACAGTGGTAATCATTGCCTGAGTCAGATGTTTTGTAAGGTATCAATTAGTATGGACACTGCCAATTCCTCCCAATTAGATCCCAATTTCTTAAAACACACAAGGATTTTTTATTCAAATTGTATTAAAAAGAAGAGAAAGAACCTTGTTTGAAATGTTTCGTTGCATAAAAAACACCTCCTCCGCCTTCCTTTTGAGACCAGTTCATTAAATTCACAAATTTTATATACCACTTCTTAATTAATTTAATGTTGTCAGAGATCATAAGTATAAGTGTCATCAATTGATTATAAATTAATTGATAAATTGTGAACCATAAATTAACTTAAAACAATGTTAACTTAACCCAAGTAGTAAAGTGCAAGTGCTTGGTCCTTAAACATATATCACAATTCAATATGCAACCATTAGTTGCTGACACTTGATTAAATTAATTAGTTTGTGATTACAAAGTGTAAGTGCTTCAAGATGGCTATAAATTAATTAATAAATTATAAACACAATTACTTATAACAAGAACAGAATCATTTAATAAATTATAAAGTGCAAGTGCTTAGTCCTTAATTATCCAGCTCAATTCATTTTCTATTTCCTTATATATCAGTTCATAAATTTATAAAGTGATCTGTGCTTCAAAAATAAAAAAAAAAATGGTATAAAAATTCAATTGTGGGAATGGTTATCTGTCTCTCATGTCGCTCTTTGATTAATAACCAGGAAATTGATATAAAATAGTTGGTGGAGTTACTCCCATAGAATCTAACTCATTTGTTTCTAGTCCCCCGGAGTACCAAAAAGTGGGAGGAAGGTCAGGGACTGGAGGGCTGCGGTCTCAATATTAATCTTCCTTAATCTTAGTTAGAAGAGACTGTTCTAAAAAAAACCCAAAACCCAACATACCTTAGAAAGAAAAGATAAAAGAAAGGTAAGGATGAGCGTTAAAAATTACTTAAATTACGCAAATCTCCAAACAAAAATACGTTTTAAAAGAATAAAAGTCAAGTCTTTGGAATTTCAGCACAGACCCCTTGTGTAAGAAGATTACTTGACAAAGCTGTCTTTCATGATTGCATAATCCAATTTTGAAGATTGCAGGCCCATAAGATGTAGAGCATGTAAAAATGTATACCTTAAAATATCTTTGCTTTATAATAATAATGCATCATTAATATAATCATATGCAGATTTATCTGCTAAGATATTTGGACATGGTTAACATTGCATGTTATAATTTTTTGTCTATCTTTTAGTTGGTCAAGACAATCATGGCAGTTTTGATTTTTAACAAAATAATGTTACACTGAAAAGTGTTAGAGCAAATGCACTGACGTTAATGAAGTTTACAATAATGGGTCTTGTTTGGTACTGAGTCCCATTGTGCTGAAGCAGTGTTTCTTTTCTTAGCTTTTGGCCATAGAAAAATTGGTTGAAGAGGTACTGGCCACTATGGATTTGAATGAAACAGCAGGTTCACAAATTTGAGACCTACTTGCATTTACTTGCCCTAAAATTGAGTAGCACATGGGAGAGAGGGAAAAAATGGACCAGGGCTTGCCCCCTCAGCAGAACCAGCAGAAGCATGGCCCTGGCAAGCAAATGTCATGCCTGGCCAAAATTTGCCAACAGGGCATTGGTGTTTCAGTCTTGGGTTGCCCACTACTCCTGCCTCCACTCTGCACCGCTGCTACAAGTTCCTACCACAGGCTCTGGAGGGTAGAGCTGAGGGCAACTACATGCTCATCAATTCTGCCCAACTTTGGTAGATATTTTGCAAAAGGTAAGGCAGCGAGTAAGGTGCTGGCTGACCACAATGCCTCCTGTTAAGCACCCAGTGATGGCTCACCCAGTCTCTCAGCCTGAATTCTTCCAAATAAAATGTGAGAAGCAAACACAAGTATGATCCCATTCAGCTGTTGCAGACTAAAAATGTGTTGTAAGTTTCTATGCCTAACTACTAATATGGCTGTATGCCTGATTTTTTTTAAATACAGTGAAAGTAGAGTTTTAGCCATTTAAAATAAGGTCAAATGTTGAAATGGTGATGTATCTGTGAGAACAGAATGCAAACAATTTTGTGAGGGAAGGGAATTTATCTTTCCTGATTGCTACATTTGTAAGTAGCTGTGAGAAGATAAATCTTGGGTGTGGCCTGGAATGCAATTCTTGCTCTGCCTGATAAATAGGACCTTTCCAGGCAAACTTCAGCTTAGCAAACAAGCATAAAGCAATTTTAGAGACTTTAAATACAACAAAAATAGAATTGTTTTAAATGAGTGGTATAACAGAAAAGAGGCCATTGCAAGAAAGAAGTAAAGTTGGTGCTGCTTCAAACTGGCACGTTTCTATAAGAGTCAATAGGAATAGCCTCTAACAACTTCATTTAATTTTTTATTTTCCCAGTTAATTAAAACATTCAAGATGTTCAGCCTAATTGAAAGTGAGAAAAAAGTTGACACACAAACTAAAATCCCATTTTCCTAATTTTCCACGAGGATGGACTGTTTTAATAAACTGGGAAAATCGCATTTTCGTAGTATCCAATATAGATACACTTTGATACGAATTTAAAAATCGGTAACAGGTTAAAGATGGCTCCATTTGTCAGTAAAATTTATTGTTCTTAAATAAAATTATTACATGTCTTTATTATTGCAAAACAAAAGTATCAGATTACTTAATTACCTCTTTTAGAAACTTTTCAATATTAAACCAGTGGACAGCAGCACATGCAGTTATCAGATCTACAGATGCATCCTCTACTGGTAGTTCCTCAGCTGCACATGCCCTACAAACATATAAAGTTGTTAGTCTATATTTCATTTATATATTATTAATTTAGAGTTTTAAATATATTTTTGATTGTACAATATGCCTGTGCTGGTCTTCCACTATATAAGTTCTAATTAGAATAATTTATCTGCCGACCTACATGGATTTTTCAACTGCTGCAAAGCAGCTCTAACAGAAAGCATGCTTAATAAAAAAAAATAGAAATAATTTTATAAAGAACTCTTTAAAAAAGTAGAATGTTTTATGTTCCTAATTAAGTGTGACCCACAACCCCAAAAAATCAACAGAGGGGGCCCCTGAAATTATACTCCTGGGTACTGACATGTTCAGGGGACATTTTCTATTTAATTTTATGCATAAAAAATATGTTCCCGTATATAACCCTATGTTATTCTACAACAGTTTCTCTAGGTATTCTAAGCATCAGTGACATAACTTCTGGCCTAGGCCCCACAAAAATTACTTTTTTTAGGGAGGCCTTACTCCCACTCTAGATATTCACACAGCTCCCTCAAACAAGCTGTTCACTGGCTTTGTGCCGTATATAAGCTTAAGTGGGTGTTAGGGGGTGGACTATGATCCTATGGGCCTCCCCACTGCTATATAGTAGTTATGTCAGTGCTAACCATTGCACAACAGAAAATGTCCCTAATTTGAAAGGGCACATTCAAAAATTGCTTCAGTTTATAACTTTATTTGAAAAAATCAGCTGGCAGTTTAAAAAAAAAAAAAAAAAAACTAATAAGGCCTCATCAAGAATATGCAACATATTCCCCTATGTTGTACAATAAATGAGTGTACACATCAAGCATAAAGAATACATACAAAAAACAACAAATAATACAATAAGTAAAGAGGGCCCTGCCAAAAGAGCTTACAGTGTGAATTGATATGGTGTATGAAACATAAGGTATGGGTAAAACATATTTTGAATGCATATATTTAAATTTAAATGTGCTCCATCAGTGGGTGCACTCACACAATGCTTAAATCACACTAGCACCCAGTAGACCTAGGTTCACATTAAACTAGCAAGTTTGTGAGGTTGGGAGCACCTTCCACCACAACAAATGGTGTGCAGGGTCAAGTAGAATAAAATATATAGAGCCCTTAGAAAAAAGAATGACTTCTGAAATTGCACCACCCCATTCGGTATTCATTGATTCCCACGAACCAAAATAAAACGTAATTTTTAATGGTGTATTTTAAAATAATAGTCCACAGTAATAGTAAAGGTTAAAATTACAATTAGGAAGGAGCGCAGTGTGGGCTTTGTCTTACAGTACAGCCCGGATACTAGAGGGTTAACTGGAAAGCATCCTGCCCAGGACTAACTGCAGCAGTAATACATACCGGTGTAGCCAGTACAGAGCTTCCACAACTACCCACCACCTCCCCCAGGAGCTTGTATACCAGTCTGTGAGATTGTGTTAAGGTTATTATGGGTGAGAGTTCCGGCGACCTGTCTGATTAAACTAAGATGTTGGCGTCCCCTCATTTACCCATAAGAGCCGATTCTGCTGTAGCTGCTATAATGGACCAAACCACCCGCGAGTTACCCCCGCATATACATGGTATTGGCCGTTTGACTCAAAGTTCAATCTCCCTGCCTAATAGATCTAAAAAGAACAAGCACCTGACGTGCGTTTCGCTTGCTCAGGGAGCTTTGTCAAAGGCATATTGATGACTAATAATAGAACAATTATAAATGAAAAATGAAAGTTTTAGATGTAACTTACTTGTAGACCAAGTTTGGAAAACCATCTGCATGTTTGGCCTCTTCTATTTGGGCCTCACTTATATCTGTCCCCAAAACATTTTGAAAATAAGGAATCAGAGATCTTGAACTTTGCCCAGTTCCACAACCAACATCTACTGCAAGTCCAAAGGGTTTTTTTAGCTGCAAAAGAAGAGAAAAGTTTCAAGAATACTTATACAATTGAATATATATCAGTAATGACTAGGGGAATAATAGTCAATGGTAAAATATATATATACCTATATATATATATATATATATATATATATATATATATATATATATATATATATATACACACACAATTATATAATGATATATGCAGTTATAATTATATACACAATGGGTAATTTATTATGCCCTGGGGTGCAGGTGCAAGAGCACTAAGGAGTGCCCAATTCTGAGCACTTATGCCCTTGGGAACGATGATCTCTTTACTGAGTGATGAATCAGGGACCGTGTCCATACTGCCTACCCCTGCTCTCCCTATATATATATATATATATATATACACACACAACAATGTTTGTTTATCTGTTTGGGTATTCGCTATGACAAAATGCAACCAAATTTCTCAGGGACCATCCTCTCATCCACAAAAATATCAGCAGGTACTTTTGGTTCCAAAAACATGGGGCCCCCACATGCAATGGCCTTCCATTGAGGAAATGGCATGGACATGGAATGAAAGAAAACTTTTCAGGGGCCATGTTCTCATTCATGAGGAACATCAGTCCCTCCACCCACAATGGTCTGAGATTCCCTCACCAATTAGATTTAGCATTCCATAGGGTATGGCTAAAGGTAACATTATTAACTGGGAATGACTTTTCACAGGGTTAGACACAGAAGGAAAATGGAATATCTTTAAACTGCTGCTTAAATGGGTGGTTCATCTTCAAATTAACTTTTAATATGTTATAGAATGTCCAATTCTAAGCAACTTTTTCTTTTTTTAGATTTAGTTTCGTTTTTTATTATTTGCCTTATTCTTCAGACTCTTTCCAGATTTCAAATGGGGGTGGGGGTCACTAACCCCATCTGAAAACAAATGTTCTACAAGGCTACATATGTATTGTTATTGCTATTTTTTATTATTTATCTTTCTATTTAGGACTTTCTAACTGGAGAGCTGCTGAATAAAAAGTTAATTAGCTGAAAAACCTCAAATAATAAAAAATTAAAACCAATTGCAAATTGTGTCAGAATATCACTCTACATCATACTAAAGTTAACTCAAAGGTGAACAACCCCTTTAACAAAACCAATTGTATTTTTTAAAATATATTTTTAAACATTAAAAAAATAAAGCAGGAAAGTTTACTTTTTAACAGACCCAGCTCTACTAATGAGTAACTCAGGAGTTAGTGCTAAAGAGAACATGTGAAAATTAACCAAAGTCCAGAAACAGATCTTATTCATCCCAGGGCATTAAAAGAGGTCAGCTCTGCAATTGGCAAACCATTCAACTTGAACTGAAGAAGCTGCTCGGATGAGTAGTGAAACGTCTTCAATGATTACTCAGCAAGTCCAGTTGTTTTAGAATTACTTATATTAGACATTCCACTTAACTTTCCAGGATTTCTTGAGGTCTGGAATGATGCAGAGAGATTGGCAAATTGCTAATGTAGTGCCATTTTTCAAAAATGAATCCCTTTCTCAGCCTGAAATCTATAGGCCTGTTGGTTTGCATTAGCGGTACAATAATATGTTTGATGTTTGTGTCTGCATGGTTTCATGCACAATAAATCTTGCCAGACAAGCTCAACCTTATTAAACCATTTACAACACTACGAAAGCACCTATAAATAGCTTTTTAGGTTTTATACCCAGCCAGTGCTCCAGTTCTGAGAAAACTGCACCGGCCCATGGAAAAACTGTTATTATTGCACAACTATGACAAAGTTGTCTCCCTCACTTACCCTAACTGTTCTATCTCAACCCCCCCACAAGTCACTCCTGCAAGTGACTGCTCTGTGATGCATAAATCTTTCCCCATATTTGCAGTTCCTATTTTGGATACTGCAGTTCAGTTTTCAAGGAAAACCCAGGAATCCCTGATATGGCCACCCCAAGATACACACAGAGTAACACCATAAAGCCCATAAAAACTCATCCTTTAACTGGATTCCTATTGGTTATTACCAAGTGCAATTCCTATCTTGTACACCACCTTTCTAGTTTTCAACACCTTTTTGTTTTCAATTACTGCTAACAACTTATTGACATAAGTTCAGTCTTAAATGTACTGAGGTTTTAAACCAGAGGACAGAAACCTGTCGAGTAAAGGCACTCGGAATAACACAGCAGTCATGCTTTCAATTCTACGTTCCCACCTTACTCCCAGCATGCGCAGCAAACACCTTTTTAACCCCTGCTAAACAGTTATTTACATGCAACACAAGCCAGACACTAGCAGACAGACTGATTTCTGCCCTGTCTGGCCCTAACCTAAACCTTGTACTTGTGTGTGGTTTATCTTCACTGATGTCCTTCCCCTCTCTCTAATCAGAGTGCAGCTTTCTTTGTGTTTGTGTTAGCTAATCCTTTGTTGCAAAGTCTCTCCTGGGACCAGCTCCAAAGAAATAATTTACTTGATACATTGTTGCTAGTTTTCCCTTGGGAGCAGTGCCAGATACTCTGTATATTGCTGCATAGATTCTAGCAGCTGCTTGTCTAAAACTAGGCCTTTTTAGATTTAGTACTTAAGTGCCATGCTTCCACTTAAGGGAATACTTTCTTGGTCCTTTATAAATTGCACTACTCAGCCATTGCAATCTAACACTGTGCAGCTTTTACAGTGTCGGACAAGGGCCCACCAGAGAACTTGATATGAAGGGCCCACCAATCATTGCCGATCCTTTACATTTTGTTCTTGCTGTGTAGGCCCATAGTGGAGAGGTTAATTGACAAAATTTGACTGCTTAATATAGCCTAGTACAGTAGGTACTGGTTTTGAAAGAAAATTTCTAGGCCTATGGTAAACCTTTTATATAGATACTGTATATCAAACCAAGCAGTTTTGCAGCTTCCACAATGACAGGTCCAGGACAAATGCTATGTGGGCAGCTGGGTTTTGTTTGTTGGCTATTGTTACCTTTGCTACTACAAGCTGTGTGAGAATACGGAATATGCAGTGAATAAACATTTACTGGCAGACAGGTAGAGAGCACAAAACAGGCCAAACTTCACTATCCCTGCTATTTACATCCCAGCAATAGAAAGGGATTCCTGATACACTTATCCTGTATGTCCCTTATAATTAACCTCTCTGAATTCTCCTGATTATCTGGGGCAGTAAAGGGAACTTCTGTATTTTCCCTGACCATATTACAGTGTTACAAGCCGTCCCCTCCTCCTGTCTCCTCCACTTCCGCTACCGGGCCTTCACATAATTTAGTAGTCCTCCTGCCAAACAGACAACTCGCAGAAGCAAAACAAATGCCTTGGAATGTACACTTGTCCACAAAGGTTGAACTTGATGGGTGGGTGTCTTTTATATGTAAGAACACTTACCCTTTTGTCAAGATAATTGAGGATCAGATCTTGGATTTTCTGTGGTGGAGAAATCCTGTATTTTTGGTAGTGTGATGCATGTAATTTCCCCTCAAACAATCGTGTTGCCATCTGGAATATACTGTTGATTCTTAGCTTAAGAGGTGAAACAAGAAACATAGTTACAACATAGTATCATACTGCAACACAAACATATTAATATATTTAATATATAGGGCAACACAAATATATTTCCAAACATTATCATTGTTGTATATCTAGTTTTCCAGGTCAAAGCTGTCTGTCTAGTTTTTCAAATTAGGAGAACCAGGCAGGACCCTCCAAGATTGATGCTGTGATTGGCCAATTGCCAGCCTCGCCCCTGATATAGCCATTGCATCCGTGATGTAATTGTCCCACCCAATGACATCACCACCAGCCCCCTACAAACCACCCAGTATAAATGAGGAGAAAAAAGCTTAGCTACTATTACAAATGGAGGTGGCTTCACAACTATGTCAAGTTGTTATTGCAGGTGATATCTAGTAGAAGTAAATCGAGAGCAACTGGACTTGTTAAGTAATTATTGAAGACATTTCACTTCTCTTCAATAATTACTCAGACTTCATAGATTTATTGCGAGTGAGTTCAATTATCCAGACAATGACTGGAGTAATGGGGTAGCATAGTCAATTAAAGCCAACACTTTGCAACTACATGCTAAATTAACTTTTTCTTCCAATTGCAGGTAGTTTAGGAACCCACTAGGAAAAACTCTCTTTTGGATCTGGTAATAAAAAGCTGAATTCATTTCTAGCATTTGCAAAGGTGAACATTAAAGGAGAACTAAACCCCAACAATCAATATGTTCATCTTCTCAATAGCAGCAATGATCCAGAACATCATACTTGTCACAAGGGGTCAACATCTTGGAAAGTGTCTGCGACACTCACGTGCTCAGTGGGCTCTGATCAGCTAAGTTTAGGGGTTGTTGTAAATTAGCAGATTATTAAATTCTGATGCTAATTGTTTTGTCTTCTGAGCTGCCATGTAGTAATTATCTGTATAAATTACTAATCAGCCTTATACTGAGACATTTATATTTTATGTGTACTGTATATTTTTAGTTGGTCCCTAAGCTCAGTAAATTACAGCAGCACAGAGAATGTGCAGTGAATAAGCAGAAAAGAAGATGAGGAGCTACCGGGGCATCTTTGGAGGCACATCATCTTAACTGCTAAAGGGCTGTGATTGCCTTGGGCTGGTATAGAAGCCCAAAACATACAGATGAAGCCACTTGGATTTGTGAGTTAAATGCGTCATGACTCAGGGGTAATTGAAGAAACTGTGTTATCTTAAGTCATCTTAACTCATTTAATGCATTTAACCTTTTCATTAGCATACCAAAGCTCCATTGTTCACAATGGTGAATGCTTTAATTAGATGGGATGTTGTGACGCAGTTTTCTGTGTTAAATGAGATAAATGGGATATCTGTGTTTAGTTATTCTGTGTCAAACAGACAAACCAAAGTGGCTGCATCTGTAATGTACAACATTTCTAGCTACTTTTTTAGTTAAGCTTTAGTTCTTCTTTAAGGAAACAGCGATCATGACATGTTTCCCTTTGAGATAATTTTGCAGAGACAACTCTATTAGTAGAGTAACTAAAACACTAACTTTTAGACATGCATAAACAGAAACAAAATGGATTTTCTTTTAAATGCTTTTAAATGCTTCTTATATCTTCTTATATATTATATGTGTCTTATAAATTCCCCTTGTAAGCAAGGTAATACATAAGACCCTTATGGTTAAACAGAAATGTTAGTGTTGAGGTTGATAAGAAAAACAAAATGCGCATTTTGGGAATTTATTAGCCAGGACATATGAAAAGCAGGACAAGTGGTCAGTAAAGCATGCAAAAAATCAATTTGTGGTCGATTGGCAGGGAAAAAGCAGAAATTTTTAACTATTATTTTTCATTTGTCTATATAACTGAGGAACCAGCAAATGAAGGCTTCCTTGTTAATAGAGCCAATTCTGATAATATAACAATTAATGGATTAGTGTTCAGGAGAAAATTCAAGAGACAAAACATGTGAAGGTAAGAAAAGGTCCAGCACTGAATGGTATTAATCCAAGGGTGCTAAAACTGCTTAGCTCTGTGACTGCCAAATCTCTTCATCAGGATACTTTGAGGGCTGCCATAGTGCTTAGAGATTTGTAATGTGCTGTCAGTATTCAAAAAGGAATCTAATTCTCAGTCTCAAAACTATGGGCCTGTTAGTTTGACATCAGTGATAATAAGCATACTATGCGTTTGTGCCAGCACAGGCATAATATATGTTGCCAGATGTATCCAATTCCCTTCTATGAGGAGGTGAGCAGGAACCTAGACCCTGTGGTCACAGTGGATGTAATCTACTTAGACTTAGTCAAATCATTTGCTAGAGTACCACGGAGGTTACAGATTAAATTAAGGAATACTGATCTGAAACATATTTGTACTTGGAAAAAGAACTGGGTAAAGGATATGTTACATAAAGATGTGGTACTTGGACCCCTGTTAGTGGGATACTACATTGGTCAGTCCTTGTCCCATTGCTTTTTAACTTGTTTATTAGTGACCGTGAATTTGGCATTGTTTGTATTGTCTCTATTTTTGCTAATGATACTAAACTGTGCAAAACTATAATTTAGATGGAGGATGCCGTCACTTTGTAGACTTATTTGACGAAAATGAGGAACTGGATGACAAACTGGCAAATGAGGTTAAATTTTGATAAGTGCAGAACCAGATAGCTGCTAAAATACCAAACATGAGAGCTGCTGAACAAAAAGGTAAATAACTGAAACACTACAAACTGATAACCAATTGCAATCATCATCATCATTTATTTATATAGCGCTGTCAAGATACGCAGTGCTTTACTGCAGTTATAGCAAACAGGGAATAAATGGTGGATAACAAACAAGGATTACAGAATACAATAGGGTTAGAAGGACCTAGAGATTAGAGTTTACAAACTAAAGGTTAGGGTACAATTGAGACATTAGGATTATATAAACATTTTGTCATTTTTGATACAACAATGATTAATTAAGGTACATCGAATAAGCCTCTTTAAACAGATGGGTCTTTAAGGAGAGCTTGAAAGTTTGGAAGGAAGGAGAAAGTCTGACAGCTTGTGGCAGAGAGTTCCAGAGAAAAGCAGAAGCCCGAGAGAAGTCTTGTAGACGAGAATGGGCAGAAGTGAAGGTTTCGTGAAGGAGTGTATTTGGAGATTAGAGATGAAATATAGGGAGGGGTTTCATTATTAAGGGCCTTGAATGTGAGTGTAAGTAATTTGAATTTGATTCGAGAAGAGATTGGGAGCCAGTGAAGGGACATACATATGGGAGCAGCTGATGTTGAGCGGCAAGCTAGATGAATGAGTCTAGCGGCCACGTTTAGAACAGATTGCAGTTGTGAAAGGTGACTTGTTGGAATACCTGTGAGGAGTAAGTTGCAGTAATCAAGGCGGGAGATGATGAGAGACTGAATCAGTGTTTTAGTTGATTCTGAACTGAGATATGGTCGTATTCGAGCAATGTTGCCCAGTTGAATACGGCAAGATTTTGCAAGTGTTTGAATGTGTGGTGAAAAAGACAGATGAGAGTCTAAGATGACTCCTAGGCAGCGTGCCTGTGTGGTGGAATGAAAGGTGGTGTTGTTTACGGTGAGGGATATCTGAGGGACAGGGGAAGATCTTGGAGGAAATATAATGAGTTCTGTTTTAGAAAGGTTCAGTTTCAGGTGGCGCTGTGACATCCAGGAGGAGACAGCAGAGAGACAGTCTGTGACTTGGGAAAGGACAGAATTAGAAAGATCAGGAGTAGACAAGTAGAGTTGAGTGTCATCAGCATAAAGATGATACTGAAGTCTCATAATATTAAGATTTAAATCATTAATTTAAAGGTGAAATATCATTTTAAGGACTATACAGTATTTCAGCCAAAATGCCACCAAAGTCTTGATTCACTTTTTCAACATATCATATATCAACAACTGTAACACTGTAAATTGGTCAATGAATTGTGCTGTTAGGATCACTCTGCACTGGTTTCCACTACCTTTCAGAATTCAATTTAAACTATTGACCCTGACATTCAAAGCATTTC
This sequence comes from Xenopus petersii, assembly GCA_038501925.1. Lineage (NCBI taxonomy): Eukaryota > Metazoa > Chordata > Amphibia > Anura > Pipidae > Xenopus > Xenopus petersii. The sequence goes on from CM076688.1 coordinate 44,503,019, forward strand.
ACAGCTCTACTCCACCCTTAAGCTTATCTAAAAAGCTCTCATCATTAGCTTGATATGCTTCTCTCCTGACCTAACGCATTATTCAAGACTTTGCAATGGCTGCACCCCTTCTCTTGATTTCCCTCCCACGTTCTGTCTGGATTTCTCCCAATTTTTCAGCTTCTAAACGCTCACCTAAAACAAATTTCCTAAGAGAAGCTTACCCGAATGTATGAATACAGTGTTTGGGTTTTTTGTGCACCACCTAATAGACATGCTGACAAACCCCGTATAATCAGATACAATAAATGAAGCAAGAAGTTTCCTAGAAGGATCAAAAAGTCACACAGCCTGTTACTCAGTTATAAGTAGAGAGGGTTGCTCTGCACATTAGTTAATGTAAGTGGGAAACTGTGTTCATTAAAAAAGGGGGACACCAAGGTGAAAACAACATTGTGGCTAATAGATTTCAAGGTGCAATTCAGTGAGCATCTCTTCTCAAATGTCACGTTTATACCAGTGAAGCTGCATCCAGGGAGCATGCTGGGATATGAATTAAAAGATATTATTTATATAAGATCCGTAAAGGGGTTGTTCACCTTCCAAACACTTTTTTCAAATCAGTTGGTATTAGATTGTTCCCCAGAAAGAAGACTTTTTTTCAATTACTTTCAATTATTTATTTTTTAATGTTTTTCCAAAATCTAAGTTTAAAGTTGAATGTTCCGGTCTCTGGTATTTCAGTCTGGCAGTTCAGTAATTCAGGTGCAGGTTCTGAACTGTTACAAGTTTGCAACATTTAGATTAGAGGAACTGAATTTTCATAGGTGGTTCTTCACAGTGGGGACATTGAGGGTGTGGAATCCACTGCCGGGTGATATAATGGCAGATGCCTTTACAAGGGGTTGGGTGATTTCTTGGACAAGCATTATACTCAAGGCTATTGTGTTACTAAAATCTACAATAAGTATAGATAATGGTATATATAGTATATTAGTATATTCACAAGAAAAAGGCCAAAATGCAGTATTAACTGCTCAACCAAAGTTTGAGCAGTTAATCCTGCATTTTGGCCTTTTCGAAAGATTCAGTTGAATACCGAACCGAAACCTAATTTGCATATGTAAATTACGGGAGGGAAGGGGAAAACATTTTTACTTCCTTGTTTTGTGATAAAAAGTCACGGGATTTCCCTCCTGCCCCTAATTTGCATATGCAAATTAGGACGTGGATTCAGTTCAGCCAGGCTGAAGGATTCGGCTGAATCCTGCTGAAAAAGGCAGAATCCCGAACCGAATCCTGGATTCGGATCAAATCCCTAAATAAATTGTATTTTTAAATATATTGGTTTTGCAATCCACCTTCTACTTGTTCTTTGTATCTTTGATTTGACCCCCAATAGGACCTTGGGGATTAAAGGTGTGCAGTCTTGACCAGTATAATATATTTCCCCCATCTGTCCCAAGACTTCTATTTGTAAATCTTATAGGAAGTTGGAATAATGACAGGTAAAGATTGTAAAAAAATGTCTTCTACAGAGAAAATGTTTCTGGATCCGAAAACTGGATACACTTGACCCTATACATCTAAATAAGCAGTGGAGCCTGGTTGTTTTTACTAATGTTTTATCATAAATCGGGGCAGGAGAATCAGGCAAAGAACAGGAGCTGGAACTCAGGAACCAGCTAGCTAGATCTCAGATAGGAAGCTTAATCAGGGTTGATTTAATAAGCCGGCAAAAGGGGCATCTGCCCAGGGCCCACTTATTTTGGGGGCCCACTAACTTGCAAGGTTTTTTTATATATTTTTTTTTACAGTAGCTGAAAAAACAGAAAGAGGCACCTGTGTCAATGGTCAGAGATATTTGTCTGATGGATATATCTGATAATGATATAAGGCAAAGTCATTGGGCTCAATGGGTCCTGGTGCAGCAGAGATAATTTGGGGGAAAGGACAGAGTAAATACCAATTATGATTTATTACTATTTGCTAATTATTACAGCATCAGCCTACACTGTGTCAACACCCTGAGTCAGGGTTCCAGACAGTGTGGCACGGTGTAGGCTGCTGCTGTAATAATTCATATTTACTCTGTTGTATTTACCTTTGCCTATCATTATAGGTGTGCCAGGGAGTTGTTGGTGCTATAAAACTTTGTGCCACATGTAATGGTTTCTTGCGGGAGACAGCGCCGGATTTACATATTGGGTGCCCCTAGGCCCACTGCCGTTTGTCGCCCCTGTCCCCTCCCCTTTTTTTGTGCAAATTTTCCTCATCTGGTCCAATGTGGGTGTGGTTAGGCAGCATGCCGCCCCCCCTAAAATACTGCTGCCCTAGGCCCAGGCCTAGGTGGCCTTTCCACAAATCCAGGCCTGGTGGGAGAAGAGATATTTCCATTCTATATGTGACAAACAACACTATTGAAATGAAGAATTCAGAGGGTCCTGGACCAAACACCATGCACAAAACATGTGCACCTAGCTACTGCATATTTAACATTAATATAACCAGAATGATTGCTGCATTACAATAGGTGTATGGTACAATGGCCATGCCTATAGGCAAATCATGTTCTTTACACCTGCTACCAACCAGTTAAGTACAGAGGAACATGTTTCTTATAATAAGTATAATTAATATGTATCAGAAAATGCATTGGCATTTGGTACATATACACACAGTTCAGAGGTTGATGTTTTAAATGAATAAATAACCCTTGATATAATGTGATCCAGTAATCAATCCAGTTAATGGAAAACAATACCCTCAGAACAATGTAGGTCTCTATAAAAAGATATTGCAGCTCAAATGTAAAACCCTGTTCCATGTAAATAAACCATTTTCATAACAATATCCTTTTTTTAGTAGTATGTGCCATTGGGTAATCATAAATAAAAAATTGCCATTTTATAAAATAAGGACCGCCCCCGGGATCCTAGGATTGTGGTGCACACAAACAAAGGGGTTTACCCCAAAACTTTGCACTGTACTCCGCTAAAATAAACACTTGAAGTGTTCATGCAGACCTGTGTGCCATTGGGTTTTTTTTTGTGTACAGAGTAGACCCCCGGCAGCCCATAAACTATTGTGAAATGGGCTGTATTGTTAAGAGACTAAATTTTGTTGTTATTGGTATTTATTACTAGGGATGCACCGAATCCACGATTTTGGATTCAAACCCTTTGAGAGAGTTTGGGGGGGAATACTGAACCGAATCCTAATTTGCATATGCAAATTAGTTGTGGGAAGGGGAAACCATTTTTTTACTTCCTTGTTTTGTGACAAAAAGTCACGAGATTTCCCTCTCTGCCCATAATTTGCATATGCAAATTAGGATTTGGAATCGGTTTGGCCGGGCAGAAGGATTCAGATTCGGTGCATCCCTATTTATTACAAGTCTTCTACTTAGGTCTCTCCTACTCAAACTCCAGTTTCTCTGTAAAACCACACATCTGGTTGATTATTAGTCATTTGGACCCTAGCAACCAGATAGCTGTTAACATTTCAAACTGAATAAAAATCTAAACAATTAAAAAACAGAAATAATAAAAAATTAAAAACCAATTTCAAATTGTCTCTGAATATCACTTTCAACATCATACTAAAATTTATTTTAAAGGTAAACAATCCCTATAATGAACAGGGAGCTCCACTTCCACGGGTTCCCTACTTAATCAGAATTTCTGTTTTCTCAGAATTGATTCTCTCTTGGCTCTGCTTTACTGCCAATCTGCCACAAGCACAGATGGTCACAGAGACTTTCTGTTCATTAGCCATGTTAATGAACAGAAATGGCAATGTCTGCTCATTGGCCATTTCTACACAGTTAGGGTTAATATGCTAATTATCCATTTTTTGTAGTAAATGTAGTATACAGTCAGATCTGTGGTTAATATTCTATTATCCATTTAATAGTGGCATGACTGAGTTATGTTTTCTTAAAATATTATACGTGGTATTTAGGAGGTGTGGCCTTACCAAAATGTTTGGCACGCTATACACACCAAGGACAAGGCCTTAAAATGGCCCTGAGCTTAATGGTTAAGCAACTATTGGCTAAAATAGTTAGGACCAGTCAACTGGATGTAACAAGGTTGAAGAAGGAGAGTGTAAACATACAAGAACATGTACATTCATATTAGCATTGTGAGTAAGGCTACACTAGTACTAAGTCTCCCATGGCTCAACTAAGTAATGAACCACCACCTTATAGCTGAAAGTTCAAACCAGAGAGATCCAGACATGTTTACTAAATATTGCCTGAAAGGGAACTTATAATTAAGCAGTTATTTAAATCAGCTGTAGCATTTTTTTTTTACTTTTACATGAAAGAGTCTATTTCTGTTGATCAAAGTATAATGAACTAATTAACTCCAATGTTCTATAAATAAAACTTATAAACATTTTATATAAACACTGTATACAGTATGATTCTAATAAAAAAAAAAAAAGTACTACAGGTACATGTTTCTTTGTTAAAGGGGTTGGTCACCTTCCAAACACTGCTTTCAGATTGTTCCCCAGATTGTTTCACAATTTAAGTTTAAAGATTTAATGTCCCGGTCTCTTGTGTTTGAGTCTGTCAGCTCAATAATTCAGATGCAAACTGTTACGATGTTGAATTTACAGTTTTCAGCAGCATGTCTGGAGTATTAGCAACTATTGTATCAATTCTATCAGCTGCCTGTAATGAATTCCAGAGATTCTGCTCAACAGGGACAACCAAAAGAATGTATCAACTAAATGTATCATTTTAGAACAGTTTACAGGGTCAGTGACCCCCCCTCCCAGAGCTGCTTTAGAAGATGAAAAATTAAACTTTATACTTAGAAAAACGGTCACACATAAAAAATAGAAAGTTATTGTTCTGTTGAACAAATTGAACCGAAAACTGAAAAAAAGGGTCTGAAGGTAAACAACCCCTTTAATTATTAATAATCCATGGAATGCCTATAAAGGTGTAGAATATGTATGCAAGATGTATGCATGATATAGGTTTCCATTTTTAAAAATGATGAACTCTATGCTACATCCAAACCTTTAGACATAATATCAATGTATTGTTGGAGATTTAAGAAGTTAATCATCCCTGGACTGAGGAAGTGTATCTATGCTCTGGGGGGCAACATGTTTCCATAGGCCCAGGAGTTGCAGTTGTAGTTCCTGTCCACTTGTCTATATAAGGGGAGAGAGCAGGGCCGGAACTAGGGGGAGGCAGAGTGGCACTTGCCTAGGGCACAAAACTGGGGGCGCCAGGCACACGCATGCGCACTCTCGGTTTTTCGTGCATTCATGGCTGTGGGGCAATGCAACAGCCCGTGCTGCCTAGGGCGCCTGCCCGGGTTGGCCCGGTGCTGGGAGGGAGTACATGGCTTTTTCTAATTGGACTCCCCTCCAGGAGTGGGGGCAGATGCTACTGGAGAGTCTGAAGTCAGAGGCCTCAGTAAGAAGCAGGAAAGCGGTGCTTCGCCAATGAGACGAGTTGAGGCTGTCGCCTCAGGCGGCAGCGTCCCACTAGGCACAAGGGGCGGCAAAAATGCTGCTCCTGGTACTTTAAGATCGAATTTCTGGGGGAGGGGGGGGGGCATCAGCAACTGCTGCCTCAGGTGGTGGAGGGGCCAGGATCACCCCTGAGCAGGGGCTGACCAAGCCAACCAGGTGTCCTAGAAGCCATGTGCCTTTTCTGCCTACCCCTTGTTCCGGCCCTGGTAAGAGGGTAGCTAAGGCCTAAGTGAAGTTGGGTAACATTGTGAATTAGGTTTAGATAGCTGCAGGTTACTCTTGTTACAAAACACTCTAGTAATGTTAGATAGGCAAGGTTAGATTACAGCAACTACTGTATGTGCTCTATCCACAATGTAGCGTGGGAAGTGCCCAATGTAGATACCCAGATGACACTTATCAGTTTGTAGGGTCTCAAGTGGGTATGACTTAGAAGCAGATTTGTCGAAATGTGACATTAGATCATTTACTCACTTCCTATTCATTCCCATAGGATTTTCAGAATCGTATTTATCAGTTGGTGAAAGTTAGAGTTCACTATTTGATAAATACAAATCTTATGAAAGAATAAAAGCGAGTGCATTTTTTGTGGTGAGCTCTAATCTCACCTTTTGATAGATCTGCTGCTTAGTGTAAACCCCTTACAGCACCATTCGATTAGAAATATTTACTGGGAACAGAAAACTATGGTGTGAAATTGGTATGTGGTATGAATTTATGCATTTGGGGGCACATTTACTTAGCTCGAGTGAAGGATTAGAATGAAAAAAAAACTTAGAAATTCAACCATCAAATTAAAAATCTTTGACTATTCGACCATTTGATAGTCGAAGTACTGTCTCTTTAAAAAAAAACTTTGACTACCTACTTCACCACCTAAAACCTACCAAGTACCAATGTTAGCCTATGGGGAAGGTCCCCATAAGCTTTCTAAGCTTTTTTTGATCAAAGGAAAATCCTTCGATTGATGGATTCGAAGGATTTAATCGCTCGATCGAACGATTTTTCCTTCGATCTAAGCCTTTGCGGTAAATCCTTTGACTTCGTTATTCGAAGGATTTTACTTAGAGGGTCGAATATCGAGGGTATTCGATATTCGACCAATAGTAAATGTGCCCCTTGGTGTACAAAAGACATACCTTTAATAACTCTACTGTTTTCTGATAAAGAACTACAGGTATGGGCAGTGACGTAACTAGGTGGGGGCGGGCCCAGGTGTGGCTGCAGCGGGGCGCGATCTGCCGGGGGGGCAGAAAGCTTCGAAATTACGCAAAGACCGGTAGACTCCATTTTATCCAAATAATCCAAATTTTGAAAAAGGTAAATAATAAAACAGTAGCTTGTACTTCTTCTGAACTAAGAATGAACATCCAAATTACAGAAAGATCTGTTATCTGGAAAACCCCAGGTCCAGAGCATTCTGGATAACAGGTCCCATAGCTGTACTAGTGTCTCTTTATAAAGTGAATGTATTGTGATTAATAGTTAAGCTTGCCCTTTTAATACGTCTGCAAAGGGCCAGTTTGAGAAAAGGCATTGTGTTCTACCATTGTGAAAAGTTGGCGTACAGTACAGCTGCCAATAACATGTGACATTATATATGCGTAAATAATTATATTAATATATTGCTATTTTTTTACGTACAGCACATTGTATATAACAATAGTGATTGCACAGAGAGAACAAACAATACATTTATATATACAGAGATTGAGCATTGTGTTAGGAGACAGATGAGAAAGGATATCCCTGCTGCACAGAGCTGACAATTTAAGTAAGCTGTGCCTTCATGTCCCATAAAAATATCAATTTAAATATAAGTGATAATTATTCAAGCAAAGAAGACAAATAATATAAAATAACTTACTGAGTGTAGGACTGACAGATTCCAGACTGTAACAACTACGTATGATAGTTCAAAATTCAACGTAAGAAATACTGCCCCCTTTCAGATATTCTCCCCTCCTTGCCTTTAGATCATTTCCTCCATCACGCCCACTGCAGAGCAAGGTCTTTTGGGAAATGTAGTTCATAGTATCCATGCTGCTGCAGGCACCATAACCATAGTTTCTTTATATAGCATCAAAAGTCACATCTTTCAGGAACAGAATAGCACACACAAATCAATTTATTAACAAACACTAGTAGGGAGACATTAACTTTGGTTTATTTCACAGCAATGGAAATCACTACTATCAGTAATAATCAGTAGTAAAGACGTGTGCAAATATATGTTAAGAAAGTTAATTGTTGGCTAAAGGAAAAGTAAATAGCACACAAAGCATGAATTGGTAAACCACAACCATAATGTTAATTTAGTCATGAGGCATGAGAAAAATAATGATTAACAGGGTAAAAGGTTATAAAGTGAACTTTATTATGTGTCAGCTAAGAATTATGGGAACTGTAGTTAGAATTTGTAAGTTTAAGCACTAGATTTAGCTTTGTTGCTACAGCAACTAAAATATTTGCAACTGCACACTGGACAGGTGAACTACACAAACACAATGGCAACAGAAAAGCATTGAAAGAAAGTAGAAATTCTTGAATCATGTCGTCTTGGAATGCTTTTCTAAATGTAAATATTTTCTTATATTTTTAAAGGAAATATATCAACATTTCAGGGCTGCTGAATGTATTCACTGGAATTTAGGTTGGACTCTCTTAATTGTTATCATTTATATTTGTATACAATGTAGCTTTTAATTTCATAAAATTAAAATATCTTTTCTACTACATCTGCCCCAACATGTCCATAGTCCTCTCCTCCTGTTCACTTTTTTTTTTTTTTTTAAAGGAAAGCTATACCTGTCAATGAATTCTTAAATAACAGATAATTTGTATCATAATAAGTTAATTATTAAATAATCTTGCAAAATTGGCATATAAATAAGTAAATATTGCCCTTTTTTTTACCTTGAGCCATCATTTTGTGATGGTCTGTATGCTCCCTCAGAGATCACCTGGCAGGAAATAATGCATCCCTAATTGTAACAGGAAGAAGCATGGGAGTAAAAGAGAAAGGCAAAGTCAGTGACACCACAGGAAGTGACATCATTATGACTGTCCTGTTGTCAGAAATGATGTCACTTAACATGTGCATCCAATTACCTTGAAGCCACTGATTGCTTGCCATGCATGCTGAGAAGCTCAGGTGACGTCACTGAATGCTTGCTGTCAATGCGCACATCAGCTTTCAAGGAAAAGTGGAAAATTCCAAAAGAATGAGGCGGCAGGAGGCTGGGGAATACGGTTGCCACAGGTTTGTCCTTGACCGTTTGGATTCAGAAGACCTGCCCGGGTCAAGACAGTCTGTCTGGTTTTCCAAATAAGGAAAACTGGACAGGATCTCCCTTGATTGATATGGCGATCAGCCAAACGCTGATCGCTGAGTCATAGCCCCACCCGATCGTAGGCTATGGAACGGTGGCAACTCTACTGGAGATGGCGGTCCATTTCGTGGGCAGGGGCACTGCTGCCAGGTGGTAAGGGGGAGATATTAGCTCATGTAACAAAGGAGAGAAAAAAAAGAACTGACCCATGTAACTGCACCCTCCCATCCATCACATCTGAAAGCTCAAAGGTGATTTGTTAATAAAACATAACTTTTAATAAATTATTTTAAACCAAATGTCCAGTGTGCATCAATTATATTAAAATAAAGGTAAATAGTAGGGGGACGGACCACCAGGAGGCAGTGGGTTGGTCTTGTACATATATGTCTGATATGCAAAAGATATTAATTCAGTAACAGGTTACAAACCCCTTCTCCCTCATGGAGTCCTCTTCCATCTGGTGAATCGGTCAATGTTCAAATGTTCAAATATGAAATGTAACCGTGATCTTCTATTGGTATCTGAACTTTAATCAATCTGAGCCATGCCTCAGGCACAACCCACCAGCTGAATACTAAATATACCGCTTATCAGAAATGCTATATTGCGAGCTGCGGCATAGTACTGTAATAAAGCGGTAATGAGTTACAAATCCAATGGAGTCACCTAATCAGTTACACTATAGACATCAACCCCTTCACCCACATGGAGTCCCCTCCCATTCGGCAATAAGGTTGCGACCTGAACGATATTTTACCCCCCGGTAAAAATAATGGTTGATACCAATGTTATTAATAGAGAAAAAAGATAAATATATAGGAAGGCCGGTATTTTTTTCCAGAAAATGTGGCAACCCTATTCGGCGATACGGTCGCTGTTCAATTATTATTATGAATTATGAATTATACATTATGAAATGTAACCGTGACCACTGTCAATCGAAATCTAAATGCTAAATGTACCGCTAATAACCACCGACCCTCGGATCCTTCAGAGTCACCAAACCCTTCACCCACATCGAGTCCCCTCCTGATCCGTGGAGCTAGCCCTGCCCATGATCCTGATGTAACCTAACATGTATATATGTCCATGTATTGTGTGTGAGCACAGTAAATCTTATGAGCCAGGGGATGGCCCTTTGTACTTAAATATAGAAAAGTATATTCAAATGATTTATTTAGATAAAACAGTGTTTTACATTTGGGATGTATGTTTTACATATGTGATGTATGTTTATAGAGACCGGCAATGTTCAAGAGTACAAAATTACTTCAACCTGGAAGAATGTTTGTCACAAATAAGGTTGCTTTAGGGTACCAGCAGGCCAAGTGCAAAGATTCAATTGATGGGTCCCGGCTGGGGTTGACATATATTTATATATTTCTTGAAGGCCACAAAAGACTTGGCCTAGTGCAGCAAAGTTTTTAAGGGTGGCATGCTGCCCACTTGCCACATTGATAGGGATTTGCACCGGGGACTGCTTCAGCTTTCAAATCTCTCAGCATGGCTCCTTTTCTTCAGATAGGGGCCAAGGTGCAGGTTGAGGTGAGGAGGAGGCGGGCACAGCTCCCAAGTGGGGCAGATTACTAATCACAGGCCGGCCTAGGGGCATATAAATCTGAAATCTAGCCCAGCGAGTGTGGTGCAGAGTAAAGTCAGAAGCTGAGCATAGCTGCTTTATCATGTGCTGGCTTAGGGAAAGAAAAGAGAAGAAACAGAATATCACAACATCGTACCCATCAGTAATTATACCTTATCCTGTCCTTAAGCACAAATTCAAAAGTGTCAACATATTCTGTGATGTTGTACTTATATATAAATATGTGTGTTATATGCTGGACCTTGTAGTAGTGTAGAAAATATTCACAGCAGCAGGAGGAAACATGGCTGAACTGCCAACAAATTGGTAGGAATAGACAGATAGAGAGGAAATGCTAGAGAAAGCAATTACCAGCAGGATAAATTGACACATATCAGTTAACATGTAACAGCGCCATCTACTGGTTTTACATTAATAGTCAATCCATAACAGTGTGTATACATTGAATATACAGATTACATGAAAACAAAAGGCAAAGAAGCCTGTGCCCAAAATATCGCAATCTAAGAAGAGGAGTATGAGACACAAGGAGTGGGGGTGGTGTGGGCAAGATCAGGAATTGGCAAGGTGAGATATGTGGCACTGAGCTTTGCATTTAGCAGGCTATAGTGTACAATGAAGATATTGTAGGCTAGTTAAGATTATGCTTCTTTAAAGAAATGTGTTTAAATAGATGGTTTAAAGGCAGAGAGATTTGGAGAAAGTTGAACGGAGCATGGGAGTAAATTCCAGAGTTGCAGCCTTAGCAAAGTTTTGAATGTGAGTATGTAAATAGGTAATGAGTGAGCTGTTGAGGAGAAGGTCAGTAGAGAAGCAAGGTAAGGTAAAAGATGATACTCCATAGTAAGAGAGAGGGATCTGAAAGGAAAACCAGGACTGGGCACTGTCACAATGGCCAAAAGAATGGATGGCCCAGAGAGCTTTATTATAATATGACAGTAAGTGAAGAAATGCAAGAACTGGTCTAAGCTTAATGAAAGTGATTCCAAAGTGTGCCACAATGGACCAACAGCTATCAGAGCAGATAAATGAGAAAATGTGGATACCATGAGAAAAGCAAAGACATTTCAATAACCATGCTGTAGAGCTATTCCATTTGATTAAAATAAGGTGCTGACATCTCTACAGGATGTTTCTGTCAAAGGTAAAAAATCAACTGGTGGCCCCCTCCCTTCTGGGTGGCCCTGGGCAAATGCATCGTATGCCCATTTATAAAAACATTCTTGGTCACTAGACCAGACAATTATGGAGGAACCCCTATAGGTCCATTAGGGACAGTTAATCAAAAGACTGAAGAAAAGGCTCTAAGAAGATGAGAAAGTCCAATTAAAGCAGTCTGTAGACTTTATATTAAAATATTTTGTTTGGCACGTTGAGCAGCTGATTTCACAGTTTTTTTCTTCTTGGCAATATTTAAAATACTTTATATTCACGTACTGGCGACACAAGAACCGTACAACTAACATTGCAACCCCCCGTATGGCCCCAACTCGTCGGTAACAAGGACAGGACTCGCCACTTATGCTGGGCTTAGCAGGTAGATAGCCAGGAGAAAAATAGTAGTCAGGCATAAAACCAAGTAGATTGGATGCTTCATGTTAGTCTTCAATTTCACTTAGGGTTTATAAACATACACTTGAAACAAATTTCAAGTTTGAACAGCCAATCAAAATACAAAAGCAAATCATGCAATAAGGAAAGGGAACCAAACAGGAAGGGTTATTAACTAAAATGCAAATGTATCTCATTATTCAAATAACATTAAACACAAACTCCCATACCTAATTTTACCGTATTTATTATTAAAAAAGCTTGATTTAATAGGTTTGGGTAAAATTGAACGAAAACCTAAATCGTATGGTTTTTTAGTTTTTTCCCAAATCGCTCATCTTTTCAGGCTTTTTCCGAAAAAAGCCCAAATGTTTTGAATTTTTGCCGGAGAAATGGTCAGAGACCACAGAAATTCAATATAGGATAGGGACCGCTGCCATTGACTTATACTCAACCTTGGCAGGTCTGTGACGGTGGATTTTCAGTTTCTGGCTTTTTGCTGCTTTGGGCTTTAATAAATCTTGAAAAATTAGAGTTTTAAAAAAAACTGAAAAACTGGAGCCTGACCGGAATTTAGTAAATAACCCTCTAAATGTTCATAATAACTAACATGAAAATCCTTTAGACAACTAGGATAGCAAGTTTGTAAAATCATCCTAACTTTGTTTTTATATCAAATATATGCAGAATTAATGTGAATGTTTAGCTACATTAGTATCTTTTTTGAGTCATGTACAGTATTTAAAGTGTGTTCCTGAACCCTTTCTTTAAAAATTCTAGTAGTTTGACTTATGTGTTGTTTATAGCATATCTTACATGTTATTACATGTTTCACATTTTTGGTATTGGAATTAACATATTGTTTAGTAACAGAAGAGACAAAGAAGAAGCCTGTAGTTATAAAAGTGATGCAATGCATCAGACCACATTTGTACTTTACTGTATTGGAATACAGGAATTCATCCATGTAGGTTACCTTTTGTCACTATTGATTGAACTGGAAGATAAAATATTACCTTTTTAATGAACTTTCTATAATTTTCCTTTTCATGCTGAACAGAAGACAAATAAAAGGGCAGTTTGTACAAATTTCATTGATCATTATCTCATGCCTCTAGTATTTAGTTTACAAGGATATAAATAAGCACCATAAACTCCTTATTTATGCCCCTCTGAGGCAAATTTTCCAGAGGCTTCAAATGGGGTTTTTTGCCTTCATCAGGATTAACTAGCAGTTAGAAAGGTTTTAAATAAACTTAAACTTGATAGACCTGTGTCTTTTTTCACCTAACTTACTATGTAACTATGTAAATTTCCCTGGCTCCTTCTTCATCGATTAAAAGTATAAGTAGCTTGCATATTTTTAAATGCCAAATGCATAACCTTACATGTATCAATATTGTCATGTGGCCACTCAGCCACCCAAATTGTCAGTATGTTCAGATTCCCCTGCAAGGATGCTACATCCTGTATGGACTTAATTGCCCAGAAGAGTTTTGAGTCATCAGCAAACACTACTTTCTATGTCTAAGTCATTAATAATCAAATTGAATAAAGTTGAGATCAGTACAAAATCCTTTGGCACTCCACTAAGAACCCTACATCAAGTAGAACTACAATCTGTACACAGTCGTTTCATCATTTTATGATGAGCTGATTTGCTCCCAGTGTTCTTAATAGGAAATTATGGTAAAACTATCCTGAGGCTGGTATTTTGCCAGTTTAGAAGACATTGCAGGTTCCTTAATCAGCTATTATCTTGCCAGACATAGTGTGGCTCATTTATAAACACTGGGCAAATTTGCACCTTGGCAGTAACCCATGGGAACCAATCAAATGTTTGCTTTCACTGTTTAACCTGCAGCTGGCTGAAAAAGCCAGTCACTGATTGGTTGCTATGGGTTACTGCCCACTTGCAAATTTGCCCAATGTTTATGAACCCCAGTGTGCTCAAAAGAGACTGGGTGCACCTGTTTTTGAATATTTCCTCAGCCCTGCTTACTACAGTCACCACCTAGGAATGTTGCTCCAGCGAACCAGCAGAGCTGCTAAGGTAACTTTGGTTAGCTTTCGATTACAGTTACCCCATCCACCTGCAAGGATTGTAAGTAGGACACATCTGAATCTTGTTCTGCCTTCACACTTGGGTGATAATTACTATTTTTATGCACAATGCTGTCTCCCCCCCCAGTCTTTTTTGTGGTGAGGTTTCACTTAGATACAATGTCAGGATAGGAACTTACCTGCTACTTTGTTACCTTCAAGTATCAAACTATATTTCCTGAACTATATCAAAGGTGGGAAGTATGGAGTGGAGTTTCTGGATTCTAGTAAAGTAAGACCTGGCAGAACCCAAGTAGCTGAGAGCTAGGCCTGAGGCCAAAGGTGGCTGTTATAGGTAGAAGATCACCCCTAGACTGGAATCCAGTGACTCCCTCTTGGGTTTGGGTTTGCCATACGTGACATCTATTCACCAAACCTGGGAACACCACATTACCAAGCATATAGGCCAGTCTTACACCTTTGGCCATACCTGACAATTTCATGGAATTCTGGGCTCTTGTTGACATTAAATTTACTTAAACCTTTAATAAGCATATCCTTTGTCAACCACTGACAATTTGTTTGCGCTAAACCAGGAGTACCTTTACAGGGTAGGTCCTGATGCATGGAGTACCGAATAACCTGTACAACTGTTATAAGATTATTAAAGAAAAACCTCACTATTTAATAGTACTGTAGCATAAAAAGTATTAATTTCTGGAAACTTCCAATGAGCTAAAGGTGTCCCTGCCAAGCATACTATGTTAAACAGTAGCATTCAAATATGAGCAGGGCAATATAGACATATGTAAAGTAAATCAGTGCTGTTGCTTATTTAAAATGCTTTATTAATGCTTTATTAAGGCATAAGTTATTTTTTATTTCAAGATCATATAGATTTCATTAATCACTTTTTAGCTAACAGTGTAGAATATATTTTTGCATTAATATAAAAGGATTGTGGTAGCAATGCAAATGTTAAGAAAATTCTCTTATAATACAGGTGATAATAAATTGTGGTTTAGGAAAGTCATCTTAAGTTTCTTGACAAAAGTCTGCATGTATAAAACGGTTACTTCTTGTTAGTCAAATAAACAGAACTAAATTAGGCAACTACAGTTTTCAGGATTAAAGGGTTACTGTCATGGGTTTTATATGGTGTACGTTTTACTAGTGTATAATACTGTTTGCGCTAAATGATTAATTCTACCATCTAATATTTTATTTTTTTAGTTTTAATAATGGGGTGGGCTGCCATCCCAGTGCTGTACTTGTACATACAACCAGTATAGTTCATACCTTTGATTTTCCATTTTTATCTCTAGGTCTTATCTCACTCAATTGCCACCTATTTCTCCTTCTGGGTGCTATTCTCACATACCACAAAGTGGTACAGAAACATTTGTAGCATTTAAGACAATCATTTTGATTTTTAGGTGCTGCAAACTACTCCAGACTTCTGATAAAAATAAGATGGGATCTGAGGTGTCATAATTTTCAAATTTGTATATAGATAGATAGAAAATAGCCTTAACTTTGCACACATGTTGCTTCCTGATGTTAATTTGAACTGTCTGATCAAACTAAATCATTTTAAAACCACCTTTACTAGCAGTGTTAAGCAGTTTCCATTAGGGCTATGGCACACTGATCATATTCTCTGCAAGCAGTAAATGGCAGCCACCCATGATAATATTAAATTGTTCCCTATGTGAATCTCTATGAGTAAAACTTTCTTCTTGGATAATTGGATAATTCACATAGGGTACAATTCAAAGATATTTTCTTGAGCTGTGTCACCCGCAGAGACTGCAGTTACCAGTGAGCAAGAAAGCACCCTTTCTTCCATTGATCTTTAATTAAAAAGAAGACAGCCAAGTTTTGCCTGTTTCACCAAGTGCTAAAATACAGGACATTTTTCCCATTAGCACATGCTATGAGCTAGAAGCTGAGAGGTGGTTGCAGCTTAGAAACATTGAGCGCCTATCAGTTTAGGCAGCTCAAGCCTCCAGCAGAGGTGCACAATGTTCTGTTCAAAGGCTGACTTGGGCCCCTGCGGAGTGTGCTGTATAGGTAGTTATAGCAGTAAACAGAGACTAAAGCTGGCCATAGACGCAAAGATCTGATCGTACGAATCAAGGAGTCCCGACATTTTTCGTCCAGCGGAGATCGGTCGTTTGGTCGATCAGACAGGTTAGAAAATTTCTGTCGGCTGCCGATAATATCTCTGCGTGTATTGCCGATCGTACGATTTTCAGTGGGAGACTGTCACTAGCTTTGGTTGGACATAGATATCGTACGATTGCTGTCAGGGGCAGAACATTGCTGATCTGTTCTTTAACTAATCTGACTGGTAAGACTTTGATCTGAATGGTTAGTGGCGGGTCTGGAGATGGGAAAGTCCGATCGTATGATGATTCGTACGATCGGATCTTTGCATCTATGGCCAGCTTAAGGGTCAGGCCACACTGGATGTTTTGGGGAGATTTGGTCGCCTGGTTTTCCGAAGTCACCCGAGTTTGGGTGACTTCGGAAACTAATCGCCGCGTGTGATTAGCGCCATCGGTTTTTCATTTTAGCCAGCGCAGAGTGAGGGAAGGCATCTGGGGAGATTGGTCGCTGCAAAAACCAGGTGATTAGTCACCAGGCAACCAAATCTCCCCAAAATGCCCAGTGTGGCCTGACCCTAAAGCTTTTATGAAACTGTTTTACAAGGCTGAGTGTTGTGTGTTTTAAAAAGAGAACTGTTTTACTTGTTCCTCATGACAGTATCCCTTTCAGTGAGTAATACAGGTGATAATATATTAAAAATGAGAGCTCTTCAGAATAATACTTATATGTAGTAATACTTCTCCCATTCCCAGTGTAGTAGTCATTACTAACAATCAAACAGAGTATGCTAAAGTAATTACTATGCTCCATCACTTTCTTTTTAGACACAGGAAAAAGGCTTTCATGCACTTTGCTCTGTTTCAAGAGCAGATGACTGAATTATTTCCTCATATTTTTCCTCTGATATTGGTTGGTATTCAGCACTAAATGGATTTTCATTTTCAAATTGCTCATTTTCATCCACATCCTCATCCTCATCAATAACCAAGGGCTTCATGTTGTACACTATCTGAGATTCTTCTGTTTCTGTCTCTCTTTCTGTTAAATCAACCACTGCTTTTGTTTCCTCTAGCGTCTTAGGCACATTTTCAGTAAGCAAATTTGTTTCGTTAACCTCTAAACTTTGATTTTCCACAGCTTGTTCTTCGGGTTTTCCATCATTTTCTTCTTGAGTGTTTTCTTCATCTATTTTCTTTTCACTCTTAACAGAGGAGCTTTTTGAGGATTTGATATGCAGCGGAGTGAAGGATTTCTTAATTTTTTCCCTCCTTTCTGGTGAAACAATTCTAGTGCTGATTTTGTTCATCTTTTTTTCAATGTTTTGACGTGAAAATGCTTTCTTTAGGCTATCTACCTTTTTGAGGCTTGATCTTTTAATTTTTTCTGCTCTTGTGTGCTCCAATTTCTCTTCAGCGCTGTCATGTGCATCTTCAAGATTAAAATCATCATCGGAAGACAGGTCAATTGTTTGCATGTTGTCTTCCAGAGACTTGTTAGGGTCAGCAGACTCTTCTAGACCATCTGTTATGCTAGGCACAGGGTCGGCTTCCTTCATGAATACATCTGCAGGTATTTCATTTTCTTCCTGAAACAAATAACAAATAAGGATAGGAGTGAACTAAATTATCATATTTTATTAATCATTTCCTTGTGTGTTTTGTTGCATCTTTCTACAAATTTGTTTGAATAAGTACTAGGTATACACTCAGTCAAACACACACGTGAACCCTTTTGGTTATGTCACTTTTACAGAGAGACTGAGAGCAGAAAATAAACGTTTTAGTACATCTAACATGCATTTGTCCCATGTTTCTCTATGAGGGGCTGCCATATTTGTGCAGCAGTAGTCTTCAATTTGAAAGTAAAGGAAACAGACCAGGAACAGGCAGTACTTTAGTCTGCAAACACCCTTTATTGGTGTATTTTCACTCCCTTTCGGGACTGGTTCCCGAAACATGTTGTGAGTGAAAATACACCAATAAAGGGTGTTTGCAGACTAAAGTACTGCCTGTTCCTGGTCTGTTTCCTTTACTTTCAAATTGAATGCGTATCACATGATGGATGGTGTGTGTTGAAACAGCAGGACTATACGTATTTGATTTCGTTCGCTCATCTTGTTCTGAATATTGCAGCAGTAGTCTGTTAGCATTAGAAATACTGACAGATTGAGAAGGGACAGTCAGGTTGGCAAAACAGTCAATTTAAAGTCAATTACTTTAAAAAAGCAGCCCTGTTAATGAAAAATGATCTACATGACCTATAGGCAACTTTAAATTTACTACAGTACATTAAAGGGATACTGTCATGGGAAAAAATGTTTTTTTTTTCAAAACACTTCAGTTAATAGTGCTGCCCCAGCAGAATTCTGCACTGTAATCCATTTCTCAAAAAAGCAAACTAATTCTTTTTATATTTAATTTTGAAATCTGACATGAGGATAGACATATCGTCAGTTTCCCAGCTGCCCCAGTCATGTTACTTGTGCTCTGATAAACTTCTGGCACACTTTACTGCTGTACTACAAATTGGAGTGATATCACCCACTCCCTTCCCCCCCCCCCCCCACAGCAGCCTAACAACAGAACAATGGAATCACTCAATAGTAAAATCCAGGTCCCACTGTGACACATTCAGTTACATTGAGTAGGAGAAGCAACAGCCTGCCAGAAAGCAGTTCCATCCTAGTGCTGGCTCTTTCTAAAAAGAACATGACACGGCAAAATGACCTGAGATGGCTGCCTACACACAAATATTACAACTAAAAAAAATGCACTTGCTGGTTCAGGAATTACATTTTATATGGTAGAATTATATGCAGTGTAAACAGTGAAATTTAGAAATAAAAACTACATCATAACAATTATGCCAGAATTCCTTTAATATTTTGAAGAGTAGTTTTCAGTATCACTTTAAGGGGCAGACCCTTGTTCAACATGAATTAACTGAAGAGGGCTTGTGGTTAACATATTTTTTGCCATATATGCCATATGATATGGTTAACCTTAACCAAATTTAAGGCCTAAATTTCAGTAAAGTATTGCAAGTTTTGCAGCCCAACATACACACTGGCTAAATAGAGCAAAAGCATACATTTAGCAAGGCACCAGGTCTCTAGCTTTTAAAGGAGAACTAAACCCCCTATACAAAAAAAACACCCTTAACTGCCTGCCATTGCCCCCCCTTCTCCTCTCCCTTCCCTCACTGTGTTTTAGGCAAATAACAACCCCTTAAAAAAAATCTGACCCTAAAATGCAGTGCAGCGGAGCTCCAGGGCACCATCTTCCGTCACTTTGTATTCCTTTGGGGCTCAACCCCAACATGAATCCTGCGGTAGCATGCGCAGTTGGCCATAGTCAGGAATCAGGAATCGGCTTCAATTGCATATGCTCAAATTGCCTTTGAGCCCTGAAAAAATATGAAACAGCGGAAGATGGTGCCCCTTAGCCCCACTGCGCTGCTCTGCATTTTAGGATCAGATTTTTTTTAAGGGGTTGTTTTTTTTACTAATGCACAGTGCTGGGAGGGAGAGTGAAGGGGGGGCAATGGCAGGCAGTTTAGGGCGGGCTTTTGGAATGGGTGGTTTAAAACTAGCTGGACTCTGAATAAATAAGTATTCTGAAGTAAAAGTCAATATGAAGCTTACAAACCTATACTCTGACTAACAGGACAGGACAGGTAGAGAACCTTACCTGAAACTACTAGAGGTTCATATTTAGCTGCTTATGAAGGGGCGGAAGAGGGATCTTCCCATTACCTCCAGCTGAATGCTACAAGCCAGGGGAATCCCCTCAGAGGAAAAAACTTGCGTAAAATCAGGCTTTCACACAAAGATTGAGTATTGCCTCTGAGCTAGCAGATTAAAGGCAAAGGGATTTTTTTTCTTAAATTGTAAATTAGCTCATCCTTAGGCACAGTTTACTATTACTTTTCAGGCAAATAACAAGTCAACAATTATATGATCTTGTTTCATCAATGATCCATGTTAAATTGGATATTCTTTTGTAGCATAAATGTAGCCTGTTATACATGCCTATTTCTAAAGTTTCCACCTGCCACTTGCAAAAAAAGGAGGAGCCAAATATAGGGTTGCCACCTCTCTGGTTTTCACTTGGAAGGTGAAGAAAGGGCTGTCTGGGTGAAAACTGCCTGCCCCGATTTCCAAATTAAGAACTCCAGACAAAGCTGTTAATTGAATGATGAGACGAACAGATAATCGCAAATGCTGCATCTTAGTCCTGCCCCACTGTGACTGTCAACTACCCCATCCCTGACATCACCGCCCTGTGCACCCTATATTTTTGTTGGCTCAAAAAGTGGCAACCCTAATTAAGGGTCATAACATAACCACAACCAGGCAGAGTCTACCAGTGGTCCTAGTTGTAGATGATTAGTCAAATTGGAGGTGGGGTTTTCCCTTATTGTTTGGTATATTAAGCTGTATCTCTGCCTTTGACAAAACCAGCATTATCAGTAAATATATTGGGTGCAATTAGGTTAATATTAGAGAGGAATTTATATGTTTGAATTTTAGTTACTTTCTACTTTGGAGACAAGGAACACTTGTTAATATGGGCATTGTCATGGCTGTACTTAGTAGACTAAGTCAGTAGCACAAATCTAGAGTCAGGCAGGGACAGATAAGCAGTGTGTCTTACACCACTCTGTTTCTTTTTGTACTTGGTATACTACATTTTAGCCCACTGTTTGGTTATATTTCTATGAAGCCAGTGTTAATTAAACATAGACAATTACGCTTGAAGTCATTGGGATGGATGGTACACAAATATTTGTCTGGATAGATAAATAGTCTTGCAAGGTTTAAGCAACAGTTCTATTATCAAAAAGTATAAGCAGAACAGAGGCTTAATACATTTAAGAACAGATACACAGTTACTGTATTTTGAGTTTAGATAAACCCTGCACTTCCATGAAAGGTGATACAAAGGTTCAGTTTGTGCTTAGGCTTGACCTGTATGCTAAGGAAAGAATGCAAAGCATTTAGAAGTGAAATTCTACACCCTTTAAAGAAATATGGCACTTAAAGATTTCTAAACATATCCTTGGCACGGTAAAAGAATATTCCATATACATATTTTAAATACTATTTTTCTTGAATGACAAGAATGCAATATTGTTGTTCAAATAATGTGTTAATTGTCATTGTATTATGCAGTGGGGGAAAAAGACAGAAGAGGAGTGAAAACTCAATCAGGGATCAAACAATACTACATCTAATTACTTCTATTATCCTATAGCAAATGTGCAATTATTAGAATCCCTGGGATATTAATGATCATACTGTTACAGTATATCATTTAATGTTTGCGCAAAAAGCAAAAATAAACTGGAGCAATAAAGATGCCACATTTTAGGAAAACAAATGTTAGCACTTTAAGATCAGTTCCACATCAGTGAATAGATTGGTATGTTAGATGTACAGCTAAAAACACATTGCAAGTGTGGGATCCGTTAATTGGAAACCCAATATACAGAAAGCTCAGAATTATGGAAAGGTCATCTCCCATAGACTCCAACTTATCCAAATAATCCAAATTTTTAAAATGATTTCCTTTTTCTCTGAAATAATAAAACAGTAGCTTGTACTTGATCCAAACAAACACATAATTAATCCTTAATTTAATGTTTACATGATTTTCTAGTAAACTTAAGGTATGAAGATCCAATTTTTATGGAAAGATCCATTATTTTAAGACATTGTAATTTAGTGTAAAAATTTGTAGAAAAGAAGTTAAAACATACATGTATCAGCCAGGCGTATTTCTAAATGACCCATAATTCATTCTACTGTTTCAAAAACCTTTTCACTAATTCACATTTTTTTTACAAACCTCTACAACATTACGACAATCTTTATCATGCAGACTGCCACACTTAGGGGCCTATTTATTATTATCGATTTTTTTGTAGTCATGTTTTTAAAGGGAAAAACTAGACTTAGAGGGAAAAAAAGAAACTTGATTTTTTAGCGATTATTCATACCTCAAATCTGAAAAAAATACAGCTAAAACCTGTAGAGGTCAGTGGTAGATGTCTCTGAAGATATTTTTTGATGTTGTGATCTGCACTGGATAATCTGAAAAAGTCTGGGTTTTTGTATGATTTTATCAAAACTTTTGCCTCACTGACTTTTTCAAGCTCATTATTTGATAAATGAGTTAAATTTGTAGATGGGAGTTAGATCGACTTTGTTTTAATAAAAAAATGAACATTTGGTATTTTCTGGTGTACATTAGCATGTCAGATGTGTTTGTGTTTTACAATAAGCGTATCATAGTGTTCTCTATGGTAATGCTTATATGCAGTTTTTACACCGCGTTGGCACTTCCTAATAACAGGACATTGAAATGCCTTTAGGACCCTGCTGTGTGTCTTCATTGAAAAAACAATGAAGAAGAAAGCAGTAGTAAAAGTAGGAGCTTGACTTGTAGTAAAACTGCTAGTCAAAGAGGACACTTCATTTAAAGCATATAAACAGAGGAGTCCGAGTTTTAGGAACCTTTCTGTAGTGTCAGAAATGGCGCATCTCAATCTAGTGAGTGGTTAACACAGGACATAAAGTCTTAAATATTTATGCAAATTTAATGATAAAAAGGTCCCAGTGCCTGTTTTCTGTTAGAAAGCTTAGTTCAATTTTACCTAGGCCTCTTTTTCTCATTTTCTCAGATTCCATTTTTCTATGGATTGGAGGAAATCTGATATAATTTCAGTTAACTGTGTAGGGATGTGAAAATTTAGACATCCTTACACTTTACAGACAGGCACATCCCTAGTCATATGGACGCCTAAGTGGGTTCTTATGGGGACCTTGTGCTGTAACCCCTGTAGTTCTCACAGTGTACACCAGATGGCACTGTGCCAGAGTATAAAAGGTTTAGGAACCATGACTTCTGGGTCCATTGCTTTAGCCCAACCAAGCAGGCTGGAAGGGAATGGGTAGTGTCGACCCTAGGTGCCTTGGCCCTAATAATTAGACAGCTATGCTCAATTATAGATCACTCTAGGAGTGATAGAGAGGCTAAATAGTTGAGCAGCTCAAGGCTCCGCCAAGGAGATTAGAGGGATTAAGATCCCAGGGTATTACTGACCCAGAGTAAGGACTAAAGTGTTGAGATTAGGTATGATAGGAATTCCCCTAGTCTGCCACTGGAAGATATCCTGAAGAATGGGCAATACTCCTCACACGCTGCCAACTTACCCTCTGCTGTGTATTTCCTAGCCTGTAGGGATTCAGCCTATACGTGCTGTGAGTATATGCTTCCTTTATGCTGCTGCTGTGTTATCCTATGCGCCATTGTGGATCAACGTGCTGAATGATCTATGTACTATTGTTTAATAAACATAGTTCTATCTTCAACCATTAAAGAACTACTGGCGCCCATCATTGAGCTATTGCACCTAGTTACAGTTACACTACACCCTGCCTCCACCCCGCTGCGAGGGCTTACCCCTGAGAAAGAGAGCTCATCTGTGGTATCAGCCCACAAAGGAAAGTAGCTATAACTGCTAAATACAAAGCAGTTTACTATAGCGCTACAACTGTATAAAGAGATTACAAGATCTACCTGTCAATTATGGTCTTGTACATTTAATGTCTGTGGTGGGCAAGTTGTTTGAAAATTGGTTAAAGGAAAACATAGAAGGGACAAGTGAACTACAAGCAACTACTTTCTCGACTAAGGTCTGTTGGTTTTGGTAATGTTGTTTGTGTTGTTACAGAGGGGGGTTATCAATGCAATGGTACATTCTCTACTTGTATGAGGGTTCTTTGTGAACAATTGATCCGGAGGCACATCATTTGCCCCCTGATGTGCCTCCGGATTTAAGCAGAAGATCTCTTTGGTGGCTGGGGGTGGATTGCTTTTATTTTGGAAAAAATGTAGCACCCAAAGGACCGCCCACAAAAGCTGCCACCCTAGGTACAGGGTGCCTATATATATAAATACAGCCCTGGCCTGGGTATGTGGCAGTTAAATTTCAAGTCATGCACTTAGGCCATTATCACAAACAACATACACATCAATTTAGGTAAACCATTTATGAAGTATTCAGGAATGCCATTAGATAACTAGCTTAGTTACTAGCTCTGTATTTGACAATGGCTACAAAGGCTTATAGAATTATAACGCCTAAAAAGGGCATTTCAGTCCATGGATGGGGTACAGTTTTGTAAAAAGGACAAGTTATAGAATGAGTTCAGAGCAGAAAAAGATCTGATCATCTTGGGGGCAATATTGTGTCAAACCCATCATACTCACCATGCCCTGTTATGCATTGACAAAACTCTAATATGATTCAAAAGTCAGGAAACCATGGCTTCTGGCTCATTTGAAGGGAGGACCAGCAAAAAGCAAACCAACAAACTGGACAGGTACTATAAGTGTAACTGGGCCTTTAACTGGAAATTCCTGGCCACTGACACAGACATTACCACATCACCGTTCAAAGCCCTAGTGCCTAAAGGGTGTCTACACAATGGTGCTAATGTCACCAAGCCAGAACACCTGCAGGACCATAACCCATCCTCTCCCATCTCAAACCTAACTTATGTTGGTGAGGGTATAAGTTAGGTTTGAGTTGGGAGAGGATGGGTTATGATCCTGCAGGTGAATGAGTTCTCTAACCATGCATCACTAGTATGTGTGCATGTATAGTTATGTTTGCTTCTGTAGTTTCAGGGTCAGACTGGTCCGAGCCCAGACCCGGTGTTGCTGCTGTCCACAAAATTTACACTGGAGGTAATTGGCTGGTGCAACAGGAAAGATTATGGTACAAGGGCAAGTTGCAGCACAGGAAAATAAGGAGGATGGGTGGTGATGCAGGGGAACACACAACTGGGGTGTGGAGCAGCAGAAGAGAAGGGGTATCAGAGACATTGCTGTAAAGGTGGCAGCAGAAGGAAAATGAAGTGTAAAATGGGTTGGGGAAATATGCTAGAGGTGTATGGGGGAACTGTGGACAACTTTAATAAACAATTCTGATTGGTCACACACTCTAAGAAAAACGTTTGAAGTAACTGCCAGTGCAGTTCCAATTTCAGCCTTCCTGCTGGCCAAACACAGAGGTACAAAACTGGAAATAAATAGCACACAATTCTAGTTGCACAAGTAGTGCAACAACTGGAGTCAGTAGGTTCATTTATAGTTTAAGTGGAACTGCAACATCAACATTGAGTGATGCAAAGTCCAATTTCTGAACCAAAAGACTGTCCCTGCATTTTTACCTGCTACCCTGATCCAACCAACAACTGCCTTATTCACTACCTAAAGGTCAACACGAAACCAGAAATGAGATAAAGTAGCTGCAAACTAATAGCTATTATCATAAGAAGGGGAGATAAACAAAAGAAAGGGGGTGAAAAAGTAAAATATGCTTATTTTAAGGCCCAACCCACAGACTTACTCCATGCACCACATCCACATCTGCAAATGCTGCAAATTGACATTTTTGTGGGTAATCAGTGTGTGTGCAATTTTATGCAGGACTTTGGTGTGCAGCTCCTTTTTTCCATTTCTTTGAATTATGGACACACAAATGCTGTGTAGCTAATAGGGAGTATGGTGTGGGTAGCACAGTTCATGGGTGTGGTATGTTAGGGGAAAAAAACAATTAAGAGACAAGTGAGTTGGTGAAAAAGGTAGTGGAAAGAGGTGCAGTAAATAACAGTGGGGTGTGGTATGCTGAAAGGAAGAGCAGAAAAAACTGGATGGTACTACTATAGTTGTAGAACACTGCACATGCAGAGGTTAAATAGAGTCAAAGCACAGTAGCATGGCACTGACTGGGCTCCAGACTGGCAATATCAGTACATGGGGCAAATGTAATGCTGGGTTATAATTCAGAAAAGATGGTGCTTTGGGCAGGTGCAGTGGGGAAACTACAGTGTGTAATGATGGGGTAAAATAGTGGAGCAGTGCTACAATATAGTGGGGGGGGGGCAAGTGCAATGGGGAAAACTACAAACTGCCTAGGTATAAATTCTTGATTAGAACATACAGTAAAATAAATCAATACAAACAAAGACATGGAAGCTTAGGTGGAGAAAACAATTTGTATGCAGATGAAATGAAAAATTAATGGCAGGTGGGAAGGTAGGGGCTATATAGACAATTAAGGCAAATAAGTGAAATATAGTGTAAAAGAGGGCAGGTGAGGTAACAGAAATATAAATAACTGTCACTATATAGTTAGTGCTCATTGGTAAGTAGTTTAAGAAATAATGTTCATGTACAGACAGGAATACAGCAATTACAAAAGGTATTTCAAGGGCACCTGTGAGAGCGACTTCATGTAGGAGACAAAACTCCCATATGCCACTGCCCTAGATGGAATGGAACACAATGAGACAGGTTGGATTCTGTCCCACCAGTAATATATGGCCCCGAGGAAGGGGGCACAATGCTACAATCTTGTGCAACTGATGTTCTGCTTAGTGACAGGCAATGAGTGTTTTGAGAAATATGTAACTATGCAGGACAAGGCACCGTTGTGGCAATTCTCTTTCACACTAAATTGGGTGGAAAGAATTATTGCATTTTGTTCCATTCCCTTGGAGTGGTGGGGAAAACTTTTTCTTTCATTATGCAAAAATTTAAAAAAATGGCTGTAGGCCCCATTTTTAACCCCAACAGACTGTTGCTAACCCCCATGACAGCAGGACGATCAGAGGATGTGCATTAACGGTGCAGAACTGACCTGAAATATGAGCACTTTGAAGTTGTTTCTTCTCAGGAGCTGGGTGTGGTTATTCTCTATCCTCTTCACTTGGCCGATCTGCTTGTCCATGCGATCCTTTACCTGCCGCACATTGGCGCTGACTTTGCGCGACTTTTCCATTAGTTTGCTGACGGTGTTGCTGGTGGAGGTGTGACTTTTCGAGAGTTTCGTGATATCATTTTGGATGCCTTTTACAGAGTTCTCTATGTCGATCTGTCTCTTCTCCATCTTGTGCTGGTTCTCCTTCACGGAATCCAACATGTTAACCAGTTTATCCAACAGAGTGAGGACTGTGATCGCGTTGACTTGGTTGCTGTCCTTGTCTCCGGCAGGAGGATTGGGAGTCGGGCTTGAGCATGGCGACCCTGCAGGGCTGTGGCTGGGTACAATCAGTTCCTGGCTCTCGTGAACACTGCTCCTTTGAAATTCATCATTATTTTTCAGAACTTTTATATTATCGTCCTCCATGTTACTCTTTGCTCTGTGAACAAGAAAATGTGATTCTAAACAGCTCCAATCAGCTCCTTGTCTCTGTGCAGGCAGCTGTGTTACAGTTTATTCTTCACATACAACAGCCAGAATTCTGCCAGCACTGGAATTCCTTCGTGTCTTTTAAAGCCCTGCTCCACCCAGTGGGAGGTGGGAGCTGAAATATCCCAAATGCAAAAGCTAATAATGTTTGCTTCTGGCCTGGATTATACGTGTGTTTTACTTTAGTTCTGCTTTGCCACTCCTACATGTGCTCTGTGATATGTTGTTGCTACTTTCCTTTGGTCAAAAATGGTTTTATCCAAGCTTTGGGAAACAACACCCATTGGCTAAAATCCATATTCATTTCTCTTGGCTGCAGCGGAGAAACGTTTAGCTGGCAGTTAGAGTGCAGTGGAAACATTTACTGTTTTTTCCTGTATTAAGCTATTTTCAGAGGAAAGCATTGTTCTAGCGCCCGGGGAATATATCATGTTTTCTGAACCTTCTAGTTTCTTATAGATATGAATTAGAGACCTCTTCTCCCATAACAAATGTAAGTTTATTTTTTGATGTTCTAAAGCTGGCACATTCCTTGTGTTCTAATGTAATCTAGGTTCACTGCATGCCCTTATTTATACTACAGCACTTTGGAATACTTTGAAACTTTATAAACACCTAATAATAATATTAATAATGATTGTAACAATGCTTTAGATGGCAGGACTTTACCCTTGAGTTATCTATGAGTTATCCATATATTATTTAATATAAAAGTGATACAGACACCAAAAAAGTTCTTATCAAAATATGAATCTACATCCAAACCTACCTATAGGTCAAGTTGACTTTTTTTCCCCTGAAAGTGCTGTTTCTCTAACTAAATCCTATTGCGGATCCTGGACCTGACTCTATGGCAAAAGCAACTTAACTATCCTCTTGCAGCCCCACCCCACACCACTGGTGGTCTCCGGTGGCCCCTGA
This sequence comes from Xenopus petersii, assembly GCA_038501925.1. Classification (NCBI taxonomy): domain Eukaryota; kingdom Metazoa; phylum Chordata; class Amphibia; order Anura; family Pipidae; genus Xenopus; species Xenopus petersii. Next base: position 44,531,327 of record CM076688.1, read on the forward strand.
GGGGGAGCAGGCCAGGGTGCAATCACACCCGACATTCCCTCAGTAGTTACTCCACTGTCTGGCAACCCAACTGTAGCTTCTCAAGCTGTCTGTCAAAAGAGGAGCTAGCTGACGTCATAAACTTTCCCTTACTTTCCCTTACTGAAAAAGCCAATGTTCCCTCTAAGATGTGCGCTCGTGTGCACAGATTTTGAGGGCAGCGCACACAACAAATTGTGGTAGGCACAAATAATTTTGTATGAAAACACATACTTTTGTATAAATCCTGAGCACAAAGATTTTAAAAACTGTGCACACAAGTTTAATATGTGTGCACACATAGCTGAGCAAGAATTAGAGGGAACATTGCAACCAGCCTAAGATAACGTGACCTTTTTTTCCCTCTCTGGACCTTTCCAATAAGAGAAACCAACCTGGATAGCTTGAGATGGGCTAAAAGGAGCCAAAAAGCCCTTCACATGCAAGACATGCAGCGTAAAGCCTTCTAAAAACAGAAGGAATTTACATGCCTCATCCTATACACATAGCACTGCCTTAATGCTAATGGATTCCTGCTGCACAAATATGGCAGCCCTCTCATAGGCAATCACAGGGAGTCATCTAGGTAATGTAAAAGCATTAGGTAAGTATTTTATGGCAAAATTATAAGAAGCATGCAAAGTCAATTTTATGGTAGATGTAAAAAAAAAGGTTAAATTTCTGGTGTCCGTATCTCTTTAAAGGCAAACTATAAATTAATATTTAAGCAACGTATAGTTTATATCATATTGAGTGGCATATTAAATACTCTTACCAAACTGGAATATATATTTAAGTAAATTTTGTCCTTTTACATCTCTTACCATGAATTACCATTTCATGATGGTCTGTGTGCTGCCTCAGAGATCACCAGTCCCTCGTTTGTACTGAACAGTCCCGTTTTGCTCTGCACTGAACAGCCATAAAAAGAAACAAAGTTTCTTATTTAATTGGCTTTTGGCAGAGAGCCCAGAACAGCCACAGCAACAGATAAGATACTTTTGTAACAATTTTGAGATAAGCAAATAAGTAATTGTAACAATATAAGATAACAGGTCCCTTGGGAAAAGTTAGACTCACAGCTTAAAGGGCAATTCACCTTCATTAGCAAAACTGTAATAACGGAAGAAAACCACAGAAATATGTTCAAACTTTCATAACCTGCCAAATTTTGTAAAATTAACATGGTAATTAGGGGGTGTGGCCACACAATGGGCGTGGTCAAAATAAATTGCCGCACTACACACATCAACCTTTTTGTCCCTCTTTTCATTTCCAAAATGTTGTTTTATGCAATATCTTTTTATAGAGACCTACATTGTTTGGGGGGTATAGTTTTCCTTTAATACCATGTAAATCACTACTTTATGTCCCTGTGATTTGAATGTCTCTGCCCATAAGTAAAAATCAAAAGTTTGGTATTAAGGCAGTGCTATGTGTATAGCATGAAGCATGTAAATATCTTCTGTTTTCAGAAAGTGTTACACTGCAGACCTTCCTAATACTGTTCACGTTTTCCATCCCTGTTCAGCTTGCCCTTTCCTATCCTCATTGCCTGCTTCAAGGGGCTCTCCCCCCTCCCTGCATAGATAACTCCACAGCAGACAGGCTTTAGCTTTCTGTTGCCTGCCTGCTACAATGGCCACTCCCTCCATCTCTCTCTTCCCCCCTACTCACACACAGAACTAAATAGCAGATTGGTCTCCTCCTTCCCACACATAATCCGAATCCGAATCAAGCTAAAGGTAGAAAGAGCACCACAGGTCCGGCATTGGCAGGTATTGCGATGGGCTAGACCTACTCTCTTTTTTTTATAGGGAGGCATTTCAATGAAGAACAAACATGGCTGCTCCATGGGTCTGTCATTGATCTCATTGTTATGGTAAAGTGCTTACACTTTGCAAGATTTTTTTAAAGAGAAATGAAAAGTGGATACCAATGAAAACACAATTCCAGGTGTAAATAAATACATATATATGTATGCAATTATACATACAGTATATGTTGGCTGTCAGTTTTTATTCAGATTTTGTTTCATATGAATATCACATCATCAGTAAAATGCCTGTAGAAAATGGTTCTCTCCTCTCCTTTAGTCCATGTATCCTTGACTTATTCCACCATCCCACACTCCACTTCTTGGCAAAGGTAAACTTTCGTAAACACAATGAATTCATGGGTACGAGTACCCATAGGTCCTTCTCTATTGTGGATTTGCCTTACCTGGTTAGGTTTATAACCTTACCTGTAGCTGTAAGTCAACACTGAATCTCATCTGACACTTAGTTGCCCAAATTGTCAGTTTGTCAAGATCGAGCTGCAAAGATGCCATATCCTGGATGGGATTACATTTTTTTTTGTGTCATCTGCAAACACTGATGCATTACTTTGAATGCCCTCCCTTTAATTTTAATCAACAAATTTAATAAAAGCATACCAGCCACTGTGATGGTTCACATACTTTCATGCCCAATGTTATGTTGCCAAACTCCTCATCAGTATAAAAACATTATTATTTTTTGTTTTTTTTAGTTAAGAAATATTTTATAGGGGTAAGTTTTCTGGCAAATCTTTTAATATGAATAATTGTTTTCGATAGATGAAAATATTAAGTAGACAAAATGGAATATTCATGAGCAGTCATCTCTCTCTGTCACAAGGTTAATTCACATATTTCTTATGACTTCTCTATCTTCTTGACCTTCTTACATTGCTTAGGGGCATTTACATTGCCCCTAAATGTTATCAAAACCCTACCTACTGACCCCTGCTCCAAGTGAACTCTTTCCATGATAACGTGCTCATCAGTTTTTCCACTTTGTATAAAATGTTTAAAGGGATACTGTCATGGGAAAAAATTTTTTTTTCAAAATGAATCAGTTAATAGTGCTGCTCCAGCAGAATTCTGCGCTGAAATCCATTTCTCAAAAGAGCAAACTGATTTTTTTATATTCAATTTTGAAATCTGACGTGGGGATGGACGTTTTGTCAATTTCCCAGCTGCCCCTGGTCATGTGACTTGTGCCTGCACTTTAGGAGAGAAATGCTTTCTGGCAGGCGGCTGTTTTTCCTTCTCAATGTAACTGAATGTGTCTCAGTGAGACATGGGTTTTTACTATTGAGTGTTGTTCTTAGATCTACCAGGCAGCTGTTATCTTGTGTTAGGGAGCTGCTATCTGGGGACCTTCCCATTGTTCTTTTGTTTAGTTGCTGGGGGGAAAAGGGAGGGGATGATATCATACTAACTTGTAGTACAGCAGTAAAGAGTGATTGAAGTTTATCAGAGCACAAGTCACATGACTTGGGACAGCTGGGAGATTGACAATATGTCTAGCCCCATGTCAGATTTCAAAATTGAATATAAAAAAATCTGTTAGCTCTTTTGAGAATTTGTTTTCAGTGCAGAATTCTGCTGGAGCAACACTATTAACTGATTCATTTTGAATTTTTTTTTCCCATGACAGTATCCCTTTAAGATGTGCCCCATGAGGAACAACCCACAATCCATTTCACAAAACCTGCTTTTACTTTTCCAGTTTTCTTAAAAACAGGCCTCTTAGGGGTCTATTTATCATGATGTGTAAAATGTGATTGCTGATTTGGGCAACATCACTGCATCACGTCACTTTTTTTACACAGTATGATAAATAGTCTTCTTAATGTAGGTGTCCTAAATGAAAGATTGATGTGCACATACTCTGCTTATCTTTTGAACAATTTCTGACTTTCCCCTGCAGGGCCTCATACCAACACTTCCTTAGTGCTTCTTTTCTAAACCCTGCAAAAGTATCTGTCTCTATTGAATTCAGTAACTTCATTGAGAATTCAAATGCAAGTCATTTATTCATTTTAAGGAATTATCTGATAAAACAGCACCCAATGTCCTCTTAATTCAAAGACATTGATAGTAATTGAGTAACTATCAAGTTACACTGAGACTGTTACAGAGCATAAGGTTCATGTGGATGGTTTTCAATTTCTATTCTGTTTATTAAAGAGGTCAATACTTATAAATATGTTTCAGAGTTTAGCAGCATGTGGTTTGGTAAGATTAAAAGATTCTTTGAATCTATGAGGGATTAACAACATTGTGGATGCAGTTTGTGCCTATAAGAAAAGGAGTCCTTGAAAACACTTAAAGAGTTGTTCACCTTTAAATATTATTTGTGGTTTTGAGTTATTTAGCTTTTTACTCAGCAGCTCTCCAGTTTGCAATTTCAGCAATTCAGTTGTTAGGGTCGAAATTATGTTATCAACCATGCATTGGTTTGAATGAGAGACTGGCCAATGAATAGGATGGAACTGAACAGAAAGAGGAGTAATTTAAAGTAGCAATAACAATAAATGTGTAGCCTTACAGGCTATTTGTTTTTAGATGGGGTCAGTAATCCCCATTTGAAAGCTGGAAAGAGCCAGAAGGCAAATATTTGAAAAAGTATAATAACGAAGGCCAATTAAAACATTGCTTAGAATTGGCCATTCTATAAAACAAGTTACAAGTTAGCTTAAAGTTGAACCAACCTTTTAAGGGGTATGTGAGATATCTTTGAGATGGAAACTCTTAGACAGGTTGAAGACATTGTTACATGAAGTATTATGAAGGAAACAGAGCGCAGAGGCCAGAGACAATTTTTTAATAAAAGAAGGCAACATACAAAGTGCAAAAAGGACACCTTGATTCATAGCTGTATTTAGGTTTGGTTGCTTCCCTAGCACTGGACTTAACTGCGCCCCCAGCTTGTGGAAGTGACATCACATGCATGGCTGTGTATGATGTAGATTCTGCAACATGTGACATCACTTCCACCAGTAATGTCACGTCCGCCAAAAAAATTGCCTGCTGACCCCTCACTTCAGCAGCTTCGCCACTGGATTAATACAGGTAGTCTCTGGCCATGGCTTGGGAGGTTTTTATTTTCATTCAGAAAAATGATCGATTATATAGGCACCTGAGGGCCACCCCCATAAAGCTGCCATCCTAGGCACAGGTCCTCAGGTGCCTATATATAAATATGGCTCTGCCTGGATCCTGTTCTTTTGTACTTTGTTCACTGCCTTCATAATTCATAGTAAATGAGCACTATAGGCAGTGTCACTGGGATCCAGTCTTTTGTATGATGTTTTTTTCTCTTTATTCTTTATTTCTCTTTATTCAACCAAGTGATAACTTGGATCTCTGGACCTGTGGTTATTTGTAATATAAAAACTTGTAACAAAATTCTATTATTAGCTTATGCAGCTTTTTTTAAAACATTTTTTAATAATGGTTATTAATTTATACGGGTATAGGATTCGTTATCTGAAGTCCCGTTATCCAGAAAGCTCCAAATTACCGAAAGGCTGTCTCCCATAGACTCCATTTTTTTCTCTGTAGTAATAACACAGTACCTTGTACTATCCCAGGGTATAATTATAAGGTATAATTACTCCTTATTGGTGGCAAAATCAGCCTATTGGGTTTAATGTTTACATGATTTTCTAGTAGACTTAAGGTATGAAGATCCAAATCACGGAAAGATCCATTATCTGGAAAACCCCAGGTCCCGAGCATTCTGGATAATACCTGTACTGGTAAGAGCATATTCATGTCTTTATTTATTCGTTCATATGAGGGTTTGCTGATATTTTGTTGTGTAGTTCCCCCACTATTATTAAGACCCCCATCAAACTAAATGGGGGAAACCATGTACTCCAATAGTTTTCAAGAAAAATAGGAAATGGGTGGACAGGGCAGAGCGTTCTGATAGGTGACCAAATACAGATGAAGTTATGTAGTATTAGTCCATGTATTTGGTGATGTGTTATTATGCAAGAAAAGCTTGCATATTTTTCTGGAGGAACTCAAATTGGATATTGGATGTGCCAGTATTAACTAAGCTTCCTGTTCTAAAGATGGCAACTGAAGGAAGGCTCATGGGATTCTGCTTATCAAAAGAATTGTACAGTCTGCAGCTCATCAGAGAAATTTGTTGAATGTTACCTCCTAAAGAAGCTAAGCACAAGCCTTTTTATAGATACATCTACTCACTCTCTTAGTATTCTGAACGTAAAAGTACTATTTACAATACATATTTGAACAAAAGTGAAATTTGCAATACGTGAAGAGAGAAGGCTTTTGTGGGAATTAAGGACTTTAGTAGAGAGTTGGCAGAGGTGAATAGGTTATTGTAGGTTTAGTGGAAAAAGTGAGTTTGAAGGGAACATATGAAACTATGCAGGGTAGGGGAGTGTTTGAATGTTTGATGATGTGTGGTGATGAATTCCACAGGTGGGGGCTGCTCTTCTTCAGTTCTGTAGGTATGGAGGATATTATGAGGTTGATGATTTGGAGGGTACCTGGAGACAGGGTTTGTGGTGTAAAGCTGGCCATAGGTGACTGATGAAAGTTTCCAACTCAGACCAAGTAAATTGCTGTCCCACCAGACCTAGTCAATAGCTTTTTGCCTGTGTATGGGGGCCTCCCAAAGGAATGCCTGAGCAATATATCCATATCAGGCAGGCAGGTTACAAAATACCATTGAGTGAGGAATGCATCTGTGTTGAAATGGTTCTTGTCTGATGGGTCCCCATAAGCCTGCAGGTCTGCTCATTTGGTGACCTTACCAAATGAGAAAATTGGTGTTTGCCCAGTTTAATTTAGGATGGTGATAAAGAGATGTATGTAACGATCAGGAGTTTAATTTTCATATGAGAAAGTTTAAGTAACCAGTGTAGGGATTTACAGAGAGGTGCAGCAGAGATGGTTTGTGTAACGGTTGGCACCCTAAAGTCAGAACAGATGCCAAGCACCCTGGTCTTGGCTCGTGCTTCCACCTGTAGCAGCCGCCTTTGGCCTCGGGAGGAGCCCTCAGCTACTCGGATGCTGCCAGGACTTATAACGAGAGGTGCGAGGCAAAAGGTTCTGACCAGGCAAAAGGGGCACAACGGTATGCAAAGTCTTTGGGCAGAAGGTCGAAGTACAAGGCGTTAGGCAATAGAGTAGTCAGATCAGGCCGGGTCGGGGCAGGCAGAGAATAAACGTATTCAGGCAGGCCAGGGTCAAACCAGGAAGTCAATCAGAGGGGTTAAGCAGACTCAAAGTCGGTAATCAGGCAAGGGTCAGGATTCAGAAGTCAGGATCGTCAAATAGCCAGGCAGGGGTCACAACAGGAATCAAACAGGTTCAAACAGAATAGCACAAAGCTCAAATAGCACCAGAAACAAACTCCTATAACGGGCAATGCAAAAATCCAAAATTTCCATTGGAGGAAGAGGAGTGGCAGCGTGTTGGGGTCCCCACCGAGGGGGCGGCAGGCATCCCTGCCTTCCCCCTCAAACCGCTAGACCACCCGGGTGAGTAGTCATTGTTTTAACCCCCCCTTGAGCAGAATGCCCTCCAAAATTTGAAACAAATTGTACCCCTCTATCAGAAACAATATTAACAGGAAAACCATGTAACTTAAAAATATTAGAAATGAATAACTCGGCCAATGTTTTGGCAGAAGGGAGGTGTGGGAGGGAAATGAAGTGGCTCATTTTGCTGAACCTATCCACCACCACCCAAATCACAGTTTTCCCCTGAGAAGGGGCAAATCAACAATGAAATCCATCGAAAGATGGGACCAGGGTTTATCAGGAATGGGTAGTGGCCCCTGTGACAAAGGATGTAGATCTCTGACAGACTGGGCAAGAACTTACGAAATTTTTAGCGTCTGGCTTAAATGAAGGCCATCAAACATTGCGGGATAAAAGAGACACTGTTTTCGCGATACCAGGGTGTTCTGCCATTTTGGAATTGTGAACCTCACCCAGAACCTGATCCCTAAGATCCTCAGGTACAAATAATCTCCCAGGGGGAGTTTCTACAGGAGCGGAAGACTGAGCTGAGGATAATAGTGTGGCAAGGTCTGATCCCAGAGCTGCCACAATTAGTTCACTAGGAATGATGGGAATGCACTCACTAGATTCGGACAAATTAGATTCAAAACTCCTAGAGAGTGCATCTGCCTTAGTGTTCTCGGAACCAGGCCTGTAGGTAAGGGAAAAATGAAACTTGGTGAAAATTAAGCCCATCTGGCCTGCCTACGATTCAACCGCTTGGCAGACTCAATGTATAACAATTTTTTGTGGTCAGTAAAGACCGTTATAAAATGCTTAGCACCCTCCAACAGATGTCGACCATTCCTCAAAGGCCCACTTAACAGCCAACAATTCTCTATTCCCAATATCATAATTTGCCTCAGCAGGCGGAAATTTTTTTAGAGATAAAGGCACAAGGGTGTACCTTGTTGGTTGTTGGATGCCTTTGAGAAAGGACTGCCCCCACCCCAACCTCAACAATAAATGGAAGAGTGCTGTCAGGGTGACGAAGAATGGGGGCAGATACAAACTCCTTTTTGAGGAGTTTGAAGGCTTAAATAGCATTGGGGGGGGCACATACTCAGATCTGCACCTTTTTAAGTTAAATTAGTTATAGGGGCCACTATCAAAAAAATGTTTTTAATAAATTGGCGGTAAAAGTTGGCGAACCCTAAGAACCTTTGGGTTGCCCGCAAAGAAAGAGGCTGAGCCCAATCCAGAACCGCCTTAACTTTTCCAGGATCCATTTCCAGACCCTTACTAGAGATGTTAAACCCCAAAAACTGGACAGACGAAACCTCAAAGGTGCACTTCTCTAGCTTGGCGTAGAGGTTATTTTCCCTCAACCTGCGTAACACCTCCCGCACATGTTTACGGTGATCACACAAGTTGGAAGAAAAGATCAGGATATCGTCTAAATAGACCACTACGAATAACCCCAGCAGGTCCCGGAAGATGTCATTGACAAATTCCTGAAACACTGCGCGGGCATTACAAAGACCAAACGGCATTACTAAATATTCGCAGTGGCCGTCCCTGGTGTTAAAGGCCGTTTTCCACTCATCTCCTTCCCTGATACGGATGAGGTTATATGCACCTCTAAGATCAAGCTTAGAATAAATACTGCCATTTCTAACCTGATCAAATAACTGAATTTAGAGGAAGGGGGTAACGATTTTTTATGGTGATCTTATTTAGCCCCCTGTAGTCGTTACAGGGGCAAAGACCATCATCTTTTTTCCCAACAAAAAAGAAACCCGCACCAGCAGGGGAACTAGAGGGTCTGATGAAACCTCTTTCAAGGTTTTCCTGAATATACTCTCTCATTGCCTGGGCTTCAGGCAAGGAGAAAGGTTAAATTCTGCCTTGAGGGGGAGTTGACCCAAGAATGAGGTTGATTGGACAGTCATACTGCCTATGTGGGAATAGGGTCTCTTCGGCTTTCTTAGAAAAGACATCTACAAAATCTGTTTAAGCTGCAGGTAAACCCTCTAGAGATGTAGTTGCTACCACTGGGGGGAATACAAGACCCCTGACATTTTAAACCCCATTGGAGAATATCCCCAGTTACCCAGTGAATATGTGGGTTGTGTGCTTGCAACCAAGGTAACCCCAAGATTAACGGAGAAGAAGCACCCTCAATAATAAAGAAAACTAACTCCTCGCAATGCGAGTTATTGAAACACAAAGATAAGACCACTGTCTTTATCATCAACAGACCAAACCCTAAAGGTTTTTTATCGACCACTAATATCCTCATAGGAGGAACTAGGGGGGTTAAAGGAACACAAAATTTAGCCGCGAAGGCAGCATCCAAAAAATTCCCTTCCGCCCCTGAATCCACAAAAGCAGACACCTTCTCCATTTAGGCTTGAAAGTTTCCCTGCCTCTTAGGACATTGATTTAGGAAATTAGCCTTTTCCCCACAGTAAATGCATAAACCCTGAGACCGCCAGCAGGCCTATTCCTCAGGAGTTAGATGGGATATGCCCAATTGCATGGGTCCTCCTGAGGTAGAGGCACGGAAGGATTAGGGGACTTAACATTGGTCACCACATTAGGAAAATAACATTGGTAAACCCAGACTGAAAAGAAGTACCCCTCTCACCCCTTCTTTCCCTCTCTCTTCTATCTACCTGGATGGCAAGAGACATGAGATCATCCAGGTTGGAAGATAGGGGATAATTTACCATGCTGTCTTTGACAGAATCTGAAAGCCCAATACGAAACTGTCTGCAAAGAGCCATGTCGATCCAAGCAGTTTCTACTGCTCACCAGCGGAACTGGTACAATACACATCCGCATCCTGCTTCCCGTTGCGTAATTTGCGAATCACGGAGTTGGCTGAAGAAGCACGATCCGGTTCATCGTAGAGTATCGCCATAGTTTTAAAGAAAGTCTCTAGGGAATAGCGGGCAGGATCTGTGGAAGGTAGCCTTAGGGCCCAAATTTGGGGATCACCCTGTAACAGGGTCATTACAAACCTCACTTTTTCCTCGCCAGTGGTGAAAGATTGAGGGAAGAGGCTGAGGTAGAGTTTGCATACCTCTTTAAACACAAAAAATCGGGTTCTATCCCCATTAAATTTCTCAGGGAAGACAATTTTAGGCTCATGGGTCTTAGGTACGTTACCCAGCATGTAAGGAGAAGCCACAGAAGCAGCCATAGGAGGGGTGACCACAGGAATTGGAGACTGTACAGCAGAATCCAGACGGCGTGTCAGATTGTGAAAACCTTGCATAAGGTAATCTTGCCTCTGCTCATGTTCCTCCAGGCGATGTAATAGAGTGGTGAGTAGCGCTTCTGTAGTGGAAGGAGCAGTGGCAGCAGCGGCTTGACCTTCTTCGCCCATGGCCCGTTATAATGTAACGGTTGGCACCCTGAAGTCAGAACAGATGCCAAGCACCCTGGTCTTGATTCAGAAGTCAGGATCGTCAAATAGCCAGGCAGGGGTCACAACAGGAATCAAACACGTTCAAACAGAATAGCACAAAGCTCAAATAGCACCAGGAACAAACTCCTATAAGGGGCAATGCAAAAATCCAAAATGTCTCTCTATGAACCATAAAAAACGTTAAACTGAGACAACATAATTTTGCCTTGGTAAGGCCTCACCTTGAGTATGCAGTGCAGTTTTGGGCTTCACTCCTTAAGAAGGATTTAATGAGCAGGAGAGAGTGCAGAGACATGCAACTAAACTGGTACGTGGGTGGCAACTATGAGGGTAAACTATTAAGGTTGGGGTTGTTTTCTCTGGAGAAGAGACACTTGAGAGGGTACATGATTACTGTTTGCAAATACATTAAAATACATTATAAACAGTTAGCAGGAGATCTTTTTTACACAGAAATGATCAATAAACTGGAGGCCACTTGATAGGTATGTTGAGGAACTGAACTTTCATTTGAAGTATTATATGTAGTTCTTCATAATGAGGGCAGTAATGTTGTTATGGCAACTTTTTGGATTGCAATCAACTTTTGTATTACAGCTTTCATTATCCACATACTTCTATAGTGGTAAATACTGTAAATATAGATAAAATGGTATTAAATTTTAAGTGCTGTTAGCAATGGTTTCCAAATGGTTTAATATACAAATTATGTAAATTGATGTAAATCAATGTTGTTATGTAACATAGAAGTGACTTCCTCTTCAACTGGTCCCTTCAGCTAAATTAACCCATATGGTAAAGGAGGTTTTTTTTGCAGATGGAGAGAAGCAGATCCACTGCCTTCCCCAGCTCTGTTGATCTGCACTAAAAAGTGCATCTTCCTCTTGCATGCAGGTGCAAAGAACCTAAGTCAAAATTAAATATAACAGAGGCTAATCATTTTCACTCATGTGTATTTGTGCTGTCTTGTTAACAAAAAAACATATATCTGTTCAAAATGGTTGTATTACAGAACGTTGAATGTATGAGAGCCCACTTCCAAGTTACACCTCCAACAAAAGTTGAAAGAAGACAAGAGCATACTCTGAAATTTAAAAGGTGTGTAGTACCCACTAGTGGTTATTTTATATAACATTTCTCTCACCTTAGATGCTCTTGATGATGTGTGAACATTTCTACATAAGTCATTGAGAATGATTTAGGGTCTAAACTTGGGATAAAGGCAGGGTCTCTAGTTTAGGTGCTGCCTTATTAATTTGAAATGAGTGCTTGAGTTTTTTCTGTATGTGTAAGGCAACGGCAATAGTATGGTCATTAAATAATTTTGACCACCTAAATACAGTAATTGAGAGTGCTGGTGGACCATTGTTCCAGTAAAGACTTAACTGACAAAGGCCGGTTTGATATTAAGTACTATTAAATTGCCCATATTCACTTTGAAATGTAAGAGTTTTCCAAAATGGGCTAATAAAAACAGATTAGGTAGAAATATGACCAGCTTGGCAGAAAACATCAGCAAATCATTGGCAAATACCTAAATCATATGGTTTCTATGGCCAGATATATCTGGGTTCAGTCTTATATGGGATAAAAGTGTTTCCTCACCAATACAAATAAGATGGGTAATAACGAGCAGCCTTGTCTAGTGCCATTAATTATCTTAACTTGAGGAGACAAGATGCTATTTATCCTAATTCTTGCAGTTGGGGTATTACATAAAGCTAAAATTCTGTTTACAGTTGTCTCTCCTACACCAAAATCTATTAAAGCATTCCTGAGAAGCTGACAAAATTTAGGTTCATGGGAGATGATTTTTTTTCTGCTTGGCAAAATGAATTAAAGAAATTACTTTAAGGCGTTCAAGGTCTTTTCCCTTATTTTATCTTTTAAACTGTGGGACTGTTATATTCAAAGGACTGTGTCAATTAGTAAGTCCAAGTGTTTTATTTGCTAGTGAGGCAGGTAAAGGTGACAGGTGAAAAGGAGTGGGATCATATTCCAAGGGAATGTGCCAAGAAAGGTTACAATTTCTTTGAATGATATATGCAAAACAGCACAATAATTAGATCTTGTTGCAAATAGGGAAGCAACTTGTACTCACTTGTTCCTACCTCTATCGAATTGCTTCAAATTGCTATTCATTTCTAAACGTACCATCTATTAAAGGCTCATACACATAGACATTTTTTATGCGGTTGACACGCATTTGAGACTCAGGTTTGAGCACAGCTAAACACATTCTCTAACTGATTCCATTATATCTTGCCTGGTTGAACTCATGAGTTGCATTTTACTCCATTCACGTTTAAGTTTGTTTAGACGAAGCACCCTGCACATTTTTGCATTAAAAAAACACACTTGTGTATGAAAGAAAGAAAGAACTTTGTTTCATTTCTGTGGATGTAAGATAATGAAACTGTTGTAGTTTCTGCATGAATGAGATGTTTAGTGAAAATATTAGTAATGAAAGACAATATATGTAAAATGCATTGTTAACTTAAGAATAATGTTTTATTTCCCTGCTGATTGTAATCTAAAAGAGGACTGCAACTGAACTCTAGTTTATGTAATTCTTCAGGAAATTTGTTGAGACAAAAGCCATATGTTTCCTGAAAGGAAACTACCCAATTGTTATAAATGTTCACTCCCTGTGTAAACCTTTGGTTTTCAAAAATATTCTAGTAATTCTTCTCATCTGTGCATCCTCTGCCTCTGCTGTACATTGTTATATGCACCAATATATTGCAGCACTTTCTAAACCTGCTTAATTTCTGGTGACATCAGAGTGTCTCAGAATGTCATTCCCTACATCATACTAAACGTTAACTCAAAGGTGAACAACTCCTTTTAAACTGCTAATATAGTGAAATGTATCCTGAAGCTTTGCTATAGACAAAAATAATAAGGGGCCTAGGACAGAGACTTGGTAACCCCAATTGAGTAAGGGATTTGCACCAGCGATGTTAAAGTGTACATGACGATCTTTGGAAAGCTTAAGTATATAGCTGCATGCTAATGTTTGGGCCTAATTCATTTTGTTAACCTAGCCTAGCATTTCTGCAATATTAGCAATTAAGAAATAGTAGCATTTCCCTCAGCATTAGACTTGCCCTAGGCCAGCTATACATTTATATACAGCTGATCAATTAATCAACTAATCAGTGATCAAAGCAAGCAGGCTTTATAGTAAAGGGCCTAACATATACAAGTCATTGGGGTGACATACAAGTTTTTATAGTGTTTTAAATAGATACTGACACCTGAAATGAAATTGTTTTTAAATATATGATAACATTGTCTTTGTATAAAATATATAAGTTTGCCATTAAAGTAATTCCTACTTTCTATCTATCAGATCTTCCAAGTTCCTCTATGAGCGGCTGCCAAATTTGTGATGCAGCAGTCCATTAGTGTTAGGAATTCTAACTGATGGGTTAATGATAAACAGTTGCAAAATGTCTCAAAATATCACTCAAAACATCATACTAAAAGTTAACCCAAAGGTGAACAAACTTTTAAAATATACACAGACTATTCATTTCCAAGACTGGTGAGAAATAACCAATTATACTTATTAACTTCAAATGCAATTGAACCATTATATTTGGCCACTAGATGGAGCTGATGCTGTGAGTCATATTTTCTGTAACATTCACCTGAGAAAGGACCCTTCATGTGTGAAAAAATGTAGTGCTATTCTACCTTAAATGAGTGAACACTTTTTGTATCTATAAAGGCTCTCCAGGGGATTTGAGTTTAATAGAATTCTAAGGATATTAGATATCAAACTGATCAGAAGACCTCCAATATTTATATTTACAATCTGTTATCTTAGTTTCTAGTGACATATTTAAGATAAGATGCTGTAGACTGCAATAATACATTTTAAAAGGGGTTTGTACACTGGAAGTGCAACTGATCTGACCAAATTTACTAGAAACAAAAGAAATATAATGAGTAATTCCCTGGTCCCGTTTTATTAGTTACTTAGTATCTATGTAAGTGCATGCATTTTCCAAAAACAGGGCTCTTTAGTTACAAGGTTATGATCATAACATTTTCTAACCCTCTGGTGACGTTCAGGAAAACCACAAAAATATGTTGCTATGTGAATGACTATTTTCTACCTGTGATATCCAGTGGAAATTACACAGATGCTACTTCCTTGTATAAGCTGACATTTTAGAAGTAGTTTGTTGAAGAAACATATTCTTATTTTGGATTGTACAGACTGGCTTGCAGAACATCAGCCTTAAAAGCAAGTATGGCATTTATTATATCCAATTACTGTCAATTTCTCATGACCAGGAGGATTCATTTTATGGCCCAGAAATGTAATTTGTATCTTGTTTTAATGTCTATATTCTATTGTTAGGTGACATTTCAATGTATTTTGCTAAAAAATGTAGTTTCAAAATCAGTCAGTTGCTGGGGTTGTAAAAGAAATTATAGTTTTTGCTCTACTGGCTTGAATGCAGTTTGCTTATAATAACCTTTTGAAAGTGTTTGTATTGATAGAATACAATGAATACAGTATATATATATATATATATATATATATATATATATATATATATATATATATATATATATATATATATATATATAATACACAAAAGCCATGAATATCTTGTAAATTATATCCTTATAAACGGTGAGTTCTGATGTCATCAGTTATAAATGGTGAGTTCTGATGTCATTTCTGTCACATGACTCACTTAAATTTGTGTATTATAATAAATAAAGTACCCCCAGTTGTAAAATATGAGGATATTAGAAGTTACCTCGGAGTTCCATGACCTGTATAAAAACACTCGGCCTTCGGCCTCGTGTTTTTATATGGTCATGAAACTCCTCAGTAACTTATAATATCCTTATATTTTACAAGAGGGGGTACTTTATTCACTATATATATATATATATAATTTTATATATTTTGCTATGTTTGTTCCCTGTCTGTATTATTAATTTATCTGTGTGCGTACAATTATTGCTGAAACAAGTTCAAATTATATTTAATTTCTGAACACAGAATTATTGTTCAACAGTTATTTTTTTAAAATAGCCATTCCATAAAATTATATCTAGCCATAACATTTTAGATATAGAGTTCCATCAGTGTCCGAGTCATTTTAAAGGGGGTTTAATGTTATTTTTAAAACATTCATCTATAGGTCCTTAGTATTAAATTAAATTAAACTATTTTGTAATGTATGTCATTTCTGCAGCATTCTCATCTATGTCATGGTTGTGAACCCCCTTTGAAATTCAGCAGCCACTAGCTGTCCTGCCTGTGACTAACTTATGGGCTGCCCCTGCAATGCTTGACTATTAAATAGGGATCAAGGGTGGGTTAGGGTTAGGGTGGATTAGGGTTAGGGTGCCCCCCGGGTGGGTTAGCCCCCCCCAATATAAAGAAAGAAAGGAACTGCAAAGAAGAGCTTACGAGGTCGCACAGCCTTGTTAATAAATTTATTTAGATTGTGTGTGTAACTTGGAAACCATGGAAGGAATAATTAATGCCTTAAAAATTGCATTTGATGAGTGCAAATAAATTCATTCACAATAAATTCATTGGGGGTTATGTAATAAAAGGCACTAAGTTTGCCCAGTAGCAGTAACCCATAGCAACCAATCAACAAGTAGCATTTACTGTTCACCTGCAAACATCTTATTGGTTCCTATGGGTTACTGCTCCCGGGCAAACTTAGTGCCTTTTATTACATAAGGGGGATTGTGTCCACACTTTGATGTGTTGTCATTATTATATCTTGTGATAAACAATTAAGAGTTAATAAAGTGCAATAGTGTAATAGTGTAAGGGGTGCTAATTAGCTAAGCAACAGTTCACATTCCACTAGTCTGTAGAAGAAGGAATCACTCTTTTTTTCCTTTGGCGAAACGTTAATTTTTAAGAGCTGTCTGCATGTCTAAGATTAAAGGACTACTAAACTGTGGTGATGGGTGGTTAGAAGGTGCGGAAAAACCAATAAACCCAATTTGTCAAAACAAGTGCCCCCTCAAGTGCTCCCTTCTGTTCTAATTTTAGGAATTAATGCAGGCCACTGTAACAAGAAGTGTGTAAAGACATAGTTCTGTTTATTCATTCTCTGATGTAACCTAGCATGTATGTGTTCCCTTGGTTTGTGTGTGAGCACTGTGAATCATACTTAAAATGACAGTTTTTCTATTTAGGATTATATTTTGGCACATACTATTAGAAAACTATATTTAGATTAAAATGATTTAAGTGATATATTTTTATAGAGACTTGGAATACTTGAGTATAATTTTCTCTTAAAGGAAAAGGAAAGTCTTATTCCACTTGGGGTTGCCAAATGTTAGGCACCCCCAAGTGATTGTAGTTATTTACCTGAAACCCCGTGCTGCTGCTTCTGTCAGCAGAAAACTGCACAAACCCCCAAGTGGAATATGACTTTCCTTCTCCATTAATTACTTTCTAGTTAGCACTTTTTCTTTTAATATATGGTGGTTTATTATTTTTAAGGATAGGCCATGCCCCCACTAATATTTTGTTGGCCGTGTGGGCAAAATTACCTTTGGTTTTTGTAAGCACTTTTTATAAACACTGTGGGGCACATTTACTAAGCTCGAGTGAAGGATTCGGGGGAAAAAAACTTTGAATTTCGAAGTTTTTTTTGGGTACTTCGACCATCGAATAGGCTACTTCGACCTTCGACTACGACTTTGATTCGAACAATTCGAACTAAAAATCGTTAGACTATTCGACTAGTCGAAGTACTGTCTCTTTAAAAAAACTTTGACTACCTACTTTGCAACTTTAAACCTTCCGAGCACCAATGTTAACCTATGGGGACCTTCCCCATAAGTTTTGCAAGCAATTTCTGATCGATGGAAAATCGTTCGAACGATGGATTAAAATATTCAATATTTGTAGTCGAAGTATTTTACTTCAATGGTCGAATATCGAGGGTTAATTAACCCTTGATATTCGACCCTTAGTAAATGTGCCCCTGTGTATATAACAGTAGATTAAAAATATTAATGTATATAATGTTTATTGTAGTTTTTAAGTGTCAGCAGAATATTTTGTGCTCTATTCTTTAGGGACATTTCCTGATGGGGATTTTCAGTTTGCCTAGGAAGACAACTAAACCATTAGAAATCTGCTGTATAGATATAGGACTCTTAAAAAAGTAACCAAAATATAGGGATTTGTATCAGAAACATTCTTTATTTAATGCACAATAATACAAATACAATTGATGTGGAAATCCTCATTTGTACCAAATGTGCCAATACTGAAGATGTACGTATAACTTTATAAAGATGCACCACTGTACATTTCAGAATTGCATTTAAGAATCATATGTTGGATTACAATATCCTATGAACACTTCCCAAATATATCTAGTAACAAATGCTATGAAGGCTACCCTTCTTCTGAGCTTAGGCTACATAATTACAATAAATCTTTTCCATGTAGAACTGGAATGAGAATACTGTATAATCAGACTGCAGTTTACCTGCCAACTGATTTTCAAATTGAGTAAAATGCCAAGCTCTTTTTAAAAACTTTTTTACCATTTATATTTCGTGCTTTCACGATTATATTGCTGTTTTCATATCAATATCCATTTTCATGTATGTAATTCTGCTGCATGGATGGATGGCTCGGAATAAAAAAAAACATAAATTCCTGACTTGTACAGATCAATTTACAGCAATACAAAAGCTAGTTTTAAATTCACTTAATCAGGAATAAACATAAGATTGCAAAGCCAAAGCAGAAAACTGACAGGAAGGGTTGCATGGCTTGTGACCCACAAAAGGGGCTGCACAGATAATGGAAATATGTTGCACATTTGGTAAAAATACAAGATTGTGTATGTGGGATTATGTGATTTACCTAATTTCTAGACTGTTATACACCAGATTTCCTAAAGACCCACTTGTTCTGTTACTTGGAGTAAAACCTCAGAAATTCACCATTCATTGCTCCGAGTGAGTAAACACGTTCTGATGGCAGCAAGGCTTATGGTAACAGTACCAGTAACTGGAAACAACCTGAACTTGAACGAACACTGAAAGCTAAAATAATGAATATTGCCACTAATTAAAAAAACATACCTATACGCTACAGAATGATATGGAAACATAATAAAATTAGGCCCCTAGGCTATCCCATGATATGCTTTTTGCTTTCTTTAATGATACTTACCATTAATTCATTTCATATGTAATTTTTAATAAAATCAATAAAACTTGTCAGTTAAAAAGTAAAGAACGGGTTGCATGCCTTCCTGTAATCAGCTTTCTTTTTTGGAGTTTGTACCACACATAAAATTCAGATATGCATTAGCAGCCATAACATATGTTTGCATACAGTAAGTCCCATTTTGGGGTCTCTATATGCCACTTTAGAAACTTCATTAAAAATGCTAACTTTAGAATTTGGATTTGTCAAAATGTTAAATTTGTTAACAGTATGATTTTCTGGGGTGGACTCACATTTTTAGCCTTGCAATCTGCTAATTTCTTGATCTGTGCTTCAAAAATCTCCATAAACAACAGCAAGAAATTGATAGCTCTTGTCCTATTGTCATGTTATAATGATCAATTCCCAATACTTGTTAGAAAATGTTGGTTGTACTGCTTGTAAATAGGCAATTGCTGAATAACCACTGCAAATAACTGAGCTTAAATACTAGCTAGCAAATTTACTAAAGGGCGAAGTGGCTAACGCTAGCGAAAATTCACCCTAAAAACACTGGCATCTTTTACTTTTTTAAGGGTGATAGGCTGAAAAAGATCGTACATTTTTTTGGGGTTACCCTCCTTCGCCCCTACATTTCCTAACATATGGCACCTAAACTATACAGTGGGCACATGAATACATGTCCCTGAACCCAGTAGAATCTCTAACGCTGTAGCAAGTAATGGCTGTCAGCAACAGTAAGGGCCATAAAGGTATTGTTATTAAAAGGGGTGTATTTATTTTGCTTTACAAAGCATAGGTACGGTTCATTTTTTACCTTCTCTTGTCTTCCTGGACCAGCTGTGGGAGGGGGGGATCACTGACTCTGTAAACTCTTCTACACCGGAAAGGAACATGCTATTTTTAATTTAAATTTTACATAAATTAAATTAAAAAAGAAAATTTTAAAAGTCTTTATTTCTGGTGTATTATCTGATAGGGATGCATCGAATCCAGGATTCGGTTCGGGATTCGCCCAGGATTCGGCCTTTTTCAGCAGGATTCGGATTCTGCCGAATCCTTCTGCCCAGCCGAACCAAATCTATAATCCTAATTTGCATATGTAAGTTAGGGGCGGGAGGGAAATCACGTGACTTTTTGTCACAAAACAAGGAAGTAAAAAATATTTTCCCCTTCCCACCCCCAATTTGCATATTCAAATTAGGGTTCAGATTTGTTTCGGTATTCGGCCGAATCTTTTGCAAAGGATTCGGGGGTTCGTCGAATCCAAAGAAGTGAATTCGGTGCATCCCTACTATCTGAAAACACTTAAACTGAATAAAGTGTTTAGAAGATAGACAACCCCTTTCAAGAAAACTTGAATGTAAATCTATAAGGAGACTATACACTCATCTCTCAATATTTTTGCACAACCACTGCAAAATTTCACCAATATTTGTTTTGTTCTGAAAATGACACTGCTAAACAATAGTCACCACAAAAAAAAAAAAAGTTGCCACAAAAAGACTCCTATTGATTTCAATGTGTTTTGTGAATATTTTGGAGAAGCGAAATAGGACTGATTCATTCATTGCTATTTACCAGTATTTCCTTTCAGAGAATAAAAAGTCAAAGAAAGTAAGTTTTATCTTAAGGAGTAAAAATATAGATAGATGCCTTTTTAAGAAGATACAAGAACAAGATACATTACTATGCAATACTTCTTGTATACTATACACCTTCTTACAAAGTTAGAGCCCCAGTGCAAATTTCATCCAGGGCCCAAAATCTTTCAGTTAAACAGGATCTCACAAAAAGGATTTCAAACTGGCCATGCATACCACAGCATGTATACTTCAGACAAATGGCACATCAGAAATACAGTTTCAGGCAGCACTCTGGAACAGGCGGAGGTCCTTTTGGGTCAAAACTCACAAATTAGAATTTTAAATCACCAACTCAAATTTGAATTTGTATGTGAGATTTATCACACCTCGACCCTGGAAACAGTTCTGATTCGAATATTCTTAACACTTAAAACCTGCTGAGTTCATTTACATGTCAATGCTGAGGTCCGTTGAACCATTTGAAGATATTAATATCCTTCCTGACATACAAGTTTTTTTCGGAGACTTGTAAAAACTTGGATCGAGTTTCATTCAAATTAGTTTTGAGTTTTCAGGTCTTTCATATTCGATCAAATATAAAATTTACATAACCTTGAAATTCAACCTTTGATAAATCAGCCCCTCAGTGTGCATGTGATTAATAAGCTATGTAGCAATTTGATGCCCCCAAAAATTAGTGAATGTAAATGTTCATTGCTGACACCAAGGCTTCTCCAATCAAAACAATCAGGGCCTGATTTAGGTCCAAAAACCATCTTCCTTTGAATACCTCAACGTCCTGCTGAGCAGGGGTTTTTTCTCCAACCAAAAAATAAAATGCTTGCCAGGTTTTAGGTGCCAAGTT
Source organism: Xenopus petersii (assembly GCA_038501925.1). Taxonomy (NCBI): domain Eukaryota; kingdom Metazoa; phylum Chordata; class Amphibia; order Anura; family Pipidae; genus Xenopus; species Xenopus petersii. Next base: position 44,552,728 of record CM076688.1, read on the forward strand.
TTTTTTATATAATGGAAAAATCCGCTCAGGGAAAATAAACCCACTGGGCAGGAAGCTGAGGTATTTGAATGGAGAGTTTTTTAGTACCCGAAGGCTCGAGCATTCTTCAGTGTGGATTGCAATAGCCACACTTAACAAAATTAAATTCCAGGAATAGTTTAAGCTTCACATATTTATCCTGTCATTCCTAAAAGGTATAAACACTGGCTTGAGATTTATATACAGACACTTAAATACTACTCATAGAAACATCATCTTAAATAGTCAACACCGAGTATGTGTGATCTGTTCCAGCAAAAAATGAATTCCCTTTAGAAATGAGCTTGTTCATAAATCCTATACATTATGAACAGTTAAAAATAGTAACTATGGTTGGTTAGTTAAAAATAGTAACTATGGATGGATTATAATGTGGGTTTGGGGAGTCATTTATACTTCAGCTTTATACATTAGCTACTGTGTTACCAGTACAGGGTTGCCAGGAATGATGCATTGCATTTGAACAGCTTAGACTCAATGCTACATTATAATTCTATCATGGTTGAAAGTATTTGGGACACCATTTCCCAAATTCTCAGGACCATGTTTTATTTAAAGTGGCCATCCCAGTGATGTTTGACCTGCTTAGACCCACGCTCAGTTATTATTTTCCAATGTTTTTATGACTAATATAATTAATGGAAGCTGCTCACTTTGCATCCCCTTTAAAAAATAAAAAACAAAGTAGTCTTAAGAGGAGTTCATAACTTTCTGTTGATGTAAAAAGGTTCACAGTCACACTCCCTTATTACAAAAATGGAATAATGGTGCTAGATGTATAAAAAAACAAGAGAAATATCTCTATAGCCCAAATCTCACTACAACCCAAATAGTCACAGGTGGTGGGTAGCACTAACTCAAATGTGCATCAACAGGAAAGTGATTGTAGGGCAGAAAAATGCCACACCACAAGGGGGTAGAAACAATGCACATCTTCCCGTCAATTGATGCAGTTTGTCACAGGGATAGTTCAAACTTTCGCTGTCTTTTCCTTTTATAAGGGCGATAGGCTAAAAAAGATCGTAAATTTTTTTGGGGGTACCCTCCTTTCCCCCTACATTTCCTAACATATGGCACCTAAACTATACAGTGGGCACATGAATACATGTCCCTGAACCCAGTAGAATCTATAACGCTGTAGCAAGTAATGGCTGTCAGCAACAGTAACAGCCATAAAGGTATTGTTATTAAAAGGGGTGTATTTATTTTGCTTTACAAAGCATAGGTACGGTTCATTTTTTTACCTTCTCTTGTCTTCCTGGACCAGAAGGAGGGGGGGATCTCTGTGGGAGGGGGGATCCCTGACTCTGTAAACTCTTCTACACCGGAAAGGAGCATGCTATTTTAAACTTCAATTTTACATAAATTAAATTAAAAAAGAAAATAGAAAGTTTTAAAAGTCTTTATTTCTGGTGTACTATCTGAAAACACTTAACTTGAATAAAGTGTTTAGAAGATAGACAACCCCTTTCAAGAAAACTTGAATGTAAATCTATAAGGAGACTATACACTCATCTCTCAATATTTTTGCACAACCACTACAAAATTTCACCAATAATTGTTTTGTTCTGAAAATGACACTGCTAAACAATAGTCACTAGATGTATAAAAAACAAGAGAAAAATGCCACACCACAAAGGGGTAGAAACAATGCACATCTTCCCATTAATTGATGCAGTTTGTCACAGGGATAGTTCAAACATAACTTTCGCTTCTTCTCTTAAGAACGTCAACATTGTTTACAGGAGAACTAAAGCTTAACTAAAGAAGTAGGTTAGAAATGTTGTACATTATATTTTGGGCTTCTGTACCAGCCCAAGGCAACCACAGCTGGATTGTTTGTCCATATATTGCAATATATTTAAGCTGGCCAACTACGTCAAAGTCATCCCATATCTGGCCAGTCCTACGCTTAATTTTCATCTGATTCATCAAGAATTCAATTGCTTAATTATACATTTTACAAAGGGTCCCTTTGTAAAATGTATAATTAAGCAATTGAATTCTTGATGAATCAGATGAAAATTAAGCGTAGGACTGGCCAGATATGGGATGACTTTGACGTAGTTGGCCAGCTTAAATATATTGCAATATATGGACAAACAATCCCTGTGTTGTTTAAAGGGTAAGGCATTTTTAGTAGCAGTATGCACAAAATGTCGCTGTCTTAAATATATTGATAATGGGTTGAGTGCAGAGGACCTCTTGTAGTTGACCCCATCTTCTTTTGTACTGATTCACTGCACATGCTCTGTGCTGCTGTCACTTACTGAGCTTAGAGACAGACTCAAAATATACAGTACACATAGAATATAAATGTCACAATATAAGGCTGATTAGTAATTAAAGTGGACCTGTCACCCAGACACAAAAATCTGTATAATAGAAGTCATTTTCAAATTAAACATGAAATAGAATTTCTATTTTTTATTAAACCATTCATAGCTGTTGTAAGCTCATTTAAAAATTTCAGCTGTCCATCAAAGATTGTCTGCCCCTTCTCAATGGCTCCTGCCTGCTTTCTATAATTATGAATTCCCAGACTGAAGGAAACAAGATTGAAATAATTTATATAGTGTAATTAAAGTTAATTTTGCTTGACTAATGTGATAAAATAGGATAATTACTACATGGCAGCACATAAACCATTGCAATTAGCATCAGAATTGAATAATCAGCCTTGTAGCATCAGTTTAAATTACAAGCCAACCTCATTTTCTGTATGATAATTTGAGACAACACCTAAGCTTAGCTTCTCAACAGCTGCTCAGAATCCACTGAGCATGTGAGTGTCACAGACACTTTGTCAAGATGGAGGCCCCTGCAAGAAGTTTAAAGTCCTGGATCATTGCTGCTATTGAGAAGCTGAAACGTAAGGTTGGTGCAACACGTTCAGTAATAAGAAATGGCATTTTTAGCCATATTTATTTTTAGGGTTTACTTCTCCTTTAAAAACTCATTACCCTGGGTCTAATATATGTATTAGCAGGTGCGTGGTGACTGACACTTCTTGTAGTACACCACTAAAAAGATGTCTCTGTATCCATTAAATGTACCAACAAAAATGAGGCGGGTCGCAAACAGAAAAATGCCCAAACCACATAACCACGAGCTAGGATAACTGAAACTAAATGTGAGTCCCAAATGCACCCTGTATGCTTATTACCTGCCCCACAATTCCTATTTATCACACGAAATTGACAACAGCCTCAACAGACATCGAATACTATTGAGACCCACACTGTGGAGCTTTAAAGGAACAGTTTAGTGTAAAAATAAAAACTGTGTAAATAGATAGGCTGTGCAAAATAATAGTAAATAGTGCTCTGGCTATTATATTAGACATCCAGTCACTCCAGCCTTTATACATTACATTTATGGCTAACTAACTATATTAGAAAATTTTTTATTTTGCACAGCCTATTTATTTACCTAGTTTTTATTTTTACACTGAATAATTCCTTTAAAGGAGAAGGAAACCTAGTCGGCGCAAAAACCCTCCCGTGTGTTGCCCACCCTCCCTCCTCCCCCTGGCCTACCCGTCCTGCTGGGCAAATGCCCCTAACTTGTTACTTACCCTTCTGCGCAGGTCCAGTCTACGGAGTTCACCGACGGCATCTTCTTCCAAGCGATCTTCTTCCTGCTTTGAACGGCGCATGCGCAGTAGGATCATTTCGCCACTACGAAATGTAGTGCATGCTCCAAAAGTCACGGAAAACTTTGTGACTTTTGGCGCATGCGCAGTAGATCCGTACAGGCGAAATGCTCCTACTGTGCATGCGCCAAAACGACGTTCAAAGCAGGAAGAAGATCGCGTGGAAGAAGATGTTGTCTGTGAACTCCGTAGACTGGACTTGCGCAGAAGTGTAAGTAACAAGTTAGGGGCATTTGCCCAGCGGGACGGGTAGGCCAGAGGGGAGGAGGGAGGGTGGGCAACACACGGGAGGGGGGGAGGGTTTTTGCGCCGACTAGATTTCCTTCTCCTTTAAGAATGCACCACAGTGTGAAGAGCAAAACATACATCAGGCTTGTCCTGTAGTGTGCGTTTTTAACAATATGCTGGTGCAAGGTGACTAAACGCTCTTCTATGACGTGAGGAAAGAACTGCTTTACACATTTAGGGTCTCAATAGTAGCTGGTGCCTATTGAGGCTACAGTTCTTCTGAGAAATTCTGTTTTAAACACTTCACTATAAACACTTCGCTATAAACACTTCAAAGACCAAACAATCAAGAGTTGAATAGGAAGATGATGCATTGGTTGGTTTCCTCAGGAAGTAGGTTTAGCCTCAAGGCAGCTTCTCTTTTTCTAATCATTGCTTTCCTCTAATCAAGACTATAAAGTCACATATTTACTCAGAGATAAATTAATTTACTAGATCCTCTTATCATTTCTTACAATTTATCACTTTCTTAACAATTTAACTCCTAGCGGAAGAGTTTAATAATTTGCAGCAAATAAGAAATAATTTCATGTATATTAGTAATGCAGTATGTTTATGTAATCATGTTCACTACATTACATCTCTTCAGAAAAGCAACGGTGTTGTCATGCATTCTCAGAATTCTCAGTTGATCTGTCCAAACTGAATAGCTTATCTGCTAATGCCCCTTTTTGGCAGGTGGATGGGACATCTGCAGATGATGTGAAAGGAGTTGCAGCTCATCCTCACTTCAGGCCATATACATTTATGTCTAATATACATGCAGATTAGAAGAACATGAGGGTATGTAATAAAATACACAAAATTTGTCCAGGTGCAAGCCTTGCTATAAGTTACTGCTCCTAGATAAACTTTGATTACATATGGGGGTAATTGCATTATTGTGGAATACTTTAGATACATTTTGTCTTACAAACTTTCTTGGCACAACAAAAATCTCCTGCACATATAAATAGGTACTAAGGAGTATTTACAAATGCAGTTGAAAGTGCAGTCACATAATTACAAAATTTATTTGGGTTGAAAAAAGACAGCAATGCTATCAAATTTTACCCTCTAAATGAATCTCCATGCCCATGCATACATACATAATCAGTTCTATTTATACACTCAAATATATAAACTATTTACAGTCAAACCTCGATTTTAAGTATCCTGATTTTAAGTTTTCCTGCATTTTACATTTTTTATTTGTGGTCCCACCAATTTATAATGTATTTCAATGGGCGCATTTCACTGATTTTAAGTAATGTTTTCAAGGATTTTACATTAAAAAAAATTTCCTGATGTTCCCAAAAACTGCTTTCTTCCCCTCTATGAATGTTATTATTTGTGAAATAAAGAGGTTTAAAATACTTATCAAATGTATATTTTGCCATGGTTCTGCCTGTAAATGTAAATTCCAATTAGTCTGCCCCTTATACAGTCCTGTACCAATCACTTATTGCTTTAGGTTGTGTATGTGACTGAGAGTCTTGCACATGTGTGTAACATTAACACTGCAATGTTTAACCCTTGTTATTAACACAGTAAATATTGTATCTCAAAAATAAAACTGACTCCTGTGCTTATATCCTTTCAGTACTTGAAGAAAAAGTTATTTTAACAAATTTCCCTGATTTTACATTTTTGCCAGATTTTACATGATTTTTTCCTGGTCTCCTGAAAAACGTAAAATGGGGGTTCTACTTTATACTAATAAGCTAATTGGAGATCAATATAGACTTGTTTAGTATACAATCAGCAACGTAACTAGAGGGGGGCGGGCCCTGGCGCAGGACGCGCAGCCGGGCCCCCGCCCCCCTCCGTACACCGACCTGGAACTGGCCGGAATAAGTGGCGCGTGAGCTGCCGGGGGGCCCTGAGGGGGTGCGGGCCCTGGCCCAATCGCACCCCCTGCTCCCCCGGTAGTTACGCCACTGTATACAATGCTTGTATACTTGCTTGTCATTATCATGGCCTCTTGTTCTTTTATTTTTTTATAAGGAAAAAAGATTCCATACAATCTGTATATTTGTAAAGAATAATCATGCCCCCCCATCCCAATCTTGACAGTGCTTCCTCATATTTTTATTCTTCCATTTCTTTTACCAGTTTAGTTGCAGGTCTCTGCACTCTCACCAGCTCATTAAAGGGATTCTGTCATCGGAAAACATGTTTTTTTCAAAACGCATCAGTTAATAGTGCTACTCCAGCAGAATTCTGCACTGAAATCCATTTCTCAAAAGAGCAAACAGATTTTTTTATATTCAATTTTGAAATCTGACATGGGGCTAGACATTTTGTCAATTTCCCAGCTGCCCCCAGTCATGTGACTTGTGTCTGCACTTTAGGAGAGAAATGCTTTCTGGCAGGATGCTGTTTTTACTTCTCAATATAACTGAATGTGTCTATTGAGTGCTGTTCTTAGATCTACCAGGCAGCTGTTATCTTGTGTTAGGGAGATGCTATCTGGTTACTTCCCATTATTCTTTTTGTTTGGCTGCTGGGGGGAAAAAGGGTGGGGGTGATATCAGTCCAACTTGCAGTACAGCAGTAAAGAGTGATTGAAGTTGGGCAGCTGGGAAATAAAATCTGTTTGCTCTTTTGAAAAATGGATTTCAATGCAGAATTCTGCTGGAGCAGCACTATTAACTGATTCATTTTGATTTTTTTTTTCCCCATGACAGTATCTCTTTAATATCCTTCATAAGCACAGGAGGTCTGCACAGTCTTCACAGGCTGCACATCATAAGGTTCCCAAGATTCCTGCTTTGGTTCGTTATGGGGGTGATCCGGATGCCTGTCGAGGATTTTTGACTCAATGCAAGATCCAGTTTGAAGTGGCTCCTGAGCAGTTTGCAACCGAGAGAGCAAAAGTTCCATATATTATTGCCCTTCTTCAGGGGACTGTATAGAGATGATCCCCAAGTGCACAACTCCACTGCCTTCCTATCCACGTTTCTCCAGATCTTTGATGCTCCTGGTCGGAAATTGAATGCCTCTGATTGGCTCATGAAAATTTGTCAAGGATCCAGTTTGGCCTCCGAATATGCTATTAACTCTGGCTGCAGAAGTGACTTGGAACAACGAGGAGCTTATTGCAACTTTTTAGAGGGGGCTTCATGAGGATCTGAAAGATGAGCTGGTTACTCAGGATCTTCCTACTGCTTTTGAAGAATTAGTTATCTTCATTGTCAAGATAGATTCAGGAATGAGGGAAAAGTCCTCTCTTAAGTTTCGAACCGTCAAACCCCTAACTTCAACGTTTCTTGGGTCTGAATTTCCACGCTCCTGTTACTCCTTCTCTGCCGGTTCAAGACAAACCAATGCAGAGTGGAATAACGCACTTAACACCTAAGGAAAGAACCATAGGAGGACTGAAGGTCTTTGTATATATTGTGGCCTCGCTGGACATCTTGTTATATTCTGTCCCACCAGACCTCAGCATCAGGGAAACACTTCAGCCTAGGTGGGAGGGGGGAGTATCCCCTAGGCAAGATTTCTCCACTCCCAGTTACCTTCAGTTCTAGTATGTTTCTCCCTGCTTCCCACTCTACATTGTCTGGTACATTTTCCTGTCAAGCTTTTGCGGATTCCAGAGTGGCAAGAAACTTTATTGACAACTCTTTTGCCAAGTCCTGTGGCCTAAGTCCTGTGCCTGTCGAAGTTCCTCTTTCTGCACGGGCTGTGGATGGCAGGCCTGGAGTTCTTACCTCTGCTACTTCTCCAGTCCTAATTTGTATTGGCAGTCTTGATAAAGAGGATATCTCTTTCCTGATGATTCAATGTCCCGAGACCCCCATAATTTTGGGTTTACCCTGGCTCCGAATGCATAACCCGTCTATTGACTGGTCTACTGGGGAACTCACGACCTGGAGTTCATTTTGCTGTTCTAACTGTATTTCTTCTTCAATTATTCCAGTGGTCACTTCTTCTTTGCTCCCAGCATCCAATCCTCTCCTTCCTGATTTTTACAAGGACTTTGCTGATGTTTTTGAAAAAAAACATACTGAAATTCTACCTCCTGCTCGTCCCTACGACTGTCCTGTTGACCTAATCCCCGGCTCCATTCCTCCTAGGGAAAAACATATTCCTTATCAATGCCTGAGACCCAGGCCATGAAAGAATATATTCTGGAGAATCTGTCCAAACAATTCATCAGGAAATCTACGTCTCCACACGGAGCTGGTTTCTTTTTTGTCCAGAAAAAATATGGCACTCTTAGACGGTGTATTGATTATCGAGCTTTGAACAACGATAAAGAACCGTTATCCCTTACCATTAATCCCGGAATTATTCAATAGATTAAGGGGAGCCAAAGTCTTTACCAAATTTGACCTACGAGGTGCTTACAACCTTATTCGGATCTGTCAGGGTGACGAGTGGAAGACGGCTTTCAATACCGGGGATGGCCATTATGAATATTTGGTCATGCCATTCGGCTTATGCAATGCCCTCGCTGTGTTTCAAGAGTTCATCAACGATGTCCTTCGTGAGTTTCTGCAGACTTGTGTTATAGTATATTTGGATGACATCCTGGTTTACTCTTCCTCACTGTCTGATCATCTTTTCCAAGTAAAGCAGGTTCTACTCAAGTTAAGAAAGAATTGTCTTTATGCTAAGCTTGAGAAATGTGAGTTTCACAAGACCACAATTTCATTTTTGAAATTTTATTGTGACCCTGCTAAAGTATCTGCTGTTCTAGACTGGCTTGTTCCTACGGGTCTGAAAGCCATTCAACGATTCTTGGGATTTGCCAATTTTTATCGTCATAAAGAATTTTTCTCAGACAGTTGCTCACATTATGGCTCTCATGAAGAAACCTTGTAACTCTTTATGGACCCCTCAAGCACAGGAGGCGTTCTCGAACACTCGAGAAACTATTCTATAGTTCGGATCCAATTCTTCTTCATCCAGATCCTGCCCGACCATTTATTCTGGAGGTCGATGCTCCCGAGGTAGGTGTTGGTGCAGTTTTGTCTCAACGAGCAGAGTTTCAAGGGACCCTTCATCTGTGTGGTTATTTTTCTCCAGCTGAGAGAAATTATGATGTGGGCAACCGTGAACTCTTGGGCGTTAAACTCACACTTGAAGAGTGGCACCATCTGCTAGAGGAAGCCAAAGAGCCTATTACCATCCTCACTGTACCTCAGCAAAGGGTTGCTGAAGTTCTCGAATGGGCTCATTCTTCTAGGATTTCTGGTCATCCCGGCCTCAAGAAGACCCACGAGTTTGGATCAAGGTATTGTTGGGAGCCTTCACTTGCTAAAGATGTCAAGCTCTTTGTCTCGGCCTGCACAGTCTGTGCACAACAGAACTCATACCTACTCAACCCTGGCTATATGTGGCTATGGACTTTATTGTGGATTTGCCTAAATCTTTAGATATCATTGCTATTTTAGCGGTAGTAGATAGATTCTCCAAGATGGCTCATTTTATTAGCCCAAATTTTCATCAAATAGATCTTTCGCCTGCATGGTGTTCCTCGGTCTATTGTGGCCGACCATGGGGTGCAGTTTGCTTTCTTTCTTCTGTTCCCTGGGCTGAGTTTGCTCATAATAACTTACAACATGATTCTATGGGGTGCTCTCAGTTTTTCTCTTATTTGGCTATAAACCAAATGTCCTTTTGCCTAACGTTTTTAAAACGGAGATACCTGCAATGGATGCACCTGTTTGTGACTTTAAGTCTATCTGGTCTCAGGCCCACCAATCTCTCCTCAAAGCCTCGTCTAGTCAGAAAGTTGCTACTGACAAACACTGTCATTCTAGTCCTCCATATCAACTTGGAGAAATGAAGCTGCTAAGACACTTTGCTTCTGTTTGGAAGCATGATTCCTGTTTTCTGTCTCTGTGGTATCCTAAGCTGATTGGAGGATTTTTCTAAGATTTATACTCCTCCTATCAGAATGCTGTGTCATTAATACAGTTCCCTGTATTTTAGAATTTCATATGCCCTGATGATAGGAATGTACATTACCTGTGACTATGTTGCGTTCCCCCCACCATGCTAAAATTTTTTAACAGAAGAGCAGCAGGATATGGAATACAATATAATGTACTTGGTCTTGGTCTAGTATGCAGCCTAACTGTGTGGATGTGGCAGGGTGGCATACTGCCCCTAAAATCCTGCCACCCTAGGCCCACGCCTTTGTGGCCTTCCCACTTATCTGGGCCTGATCAACACAGGTTGCACATAGGGTTGCCACCTGGTCGGTATTTTACCGGCCTAGCCGGTAAAACACTTGCCAAGGCCGGGGCCGGTATTACAAATTTACCAGCAATGCAGTTTCTGAAGATGTTTGGGAAGGTGTATGTATTTTAACAGGGCTCTTTTTGCCTCTGCCCACACCTATTTCTTTATGGGATTCTATGTATTTATTTAATCTAACCCTTATTTCCACACCAACTTGAGTGCCTCTAAATGATCTTGAGTGTCGGCGGTGCCATTTTACTTAATTTTTATGTTACTTTTAGACCTGGTTCAAAAAATAGAAAGATTGATGCCTTGTCATGCACTTAATCAGATTCTGTCGATAAACAGATTTTTTTTCAATCACTGGCTTGATACTGGAATATGTTTGGATGGTAATATTAACCTAAAGTTAAATTATTTTAGATTAAAACTAAATACCAATAATTTTTCTCCAGATAATTCAGCCTGGGGAGTGGGTTCTTCCAGTCTGCCTATGCTCCTGGCTCAACCTTATCAACGTATCTTTGTTTGCCAAATAAATAATATATAAAACATGTTTTATGTTTCAAGCCAATATTCCTTAATATAATCAGTAACCTTCTGTTTGGTACTGCATTAAATGCTTTAGCAAAGTCTAAGTAGATCACATCCACCCAGAGTCTAGGTTTCTTCTCAACTCCTCATAGAAGGCAATTAAAACAGTCAGGGAAGATCTGTTATGCATAAAACTATGGTGGCACAAACTGTAGTATTGTGATTTTTAATTTTTGTTCAATATTGTATCCCTTATTACCCCTTCCAAAAGCTTTCCTACCACTGATGTTAAGTTAACAGGCCAATAGTTTTTATGCTAAAAATGGCACAATTGTTGCACATATTGACACTATTTATTAATGCCACTTGTGTCCATATACTCCTTGCACTATAGTGGTAACAAGGGCCATTGTGTCTGTCCTGCTTCTTACACCAAATCACTTACAAATGTGCCTATTCACACTGTGCAACTCTGGAGCCTCAAACCAAGTTTTAGTCATTGAACTGTAAACATTAAGGTACAAGGTGTCGAGTGATAAAGTACCCCAGTAACTGCTAGAAACACAACTGTATTATTTTTCTGCCAGCACAGAAACCACCAATTTGATACCCTGTCACCACGGGGATGTGTAACAGCATGTCATACACTTGGCAATAGAGTCATCTGTTTAACTGGTGGTGGTTTCATACTGGCAGAAAAACCATTACATGTGACATTAATCTAAACAACCGTACTAATTTGTACATTGATATGGGACTTTTTTTTGACTTTGGAAAAATTGTTTAATTGCAGTATGTCTCAGTGGAATCAGGTTCAGCAGTTGGAACAAAGATTTTTGGAGCAGGTTGATCAGTTTTATGATGACACATTTCCAATGGAAGTACGACACTTACTGGCATCATGGATAGAGGAACAGGATTGGTAAGAATATTTGAATATGTTTCAAATACTAGTGATCATATCTATTTGGTATTTGCTGAAAATCATATTTTGGGCTTCCCCTTTCGTGAATAAATTTTGAAAAAATTGAGACATACATATATATATATCTTGTAATAATTGTTTCATTTTTGCCTGTATATGTTTATCTATATTCTAGCAAGACTGGGTAAACTGCAGATTTTAATACATGGAAAAATATTACATGCCATTTCCATCTTTTCCCAGACCAATGAACTGTGTTTGGGTCCAAAACAAGCTTCCTCCAAATAATTATTTTATTTGGGCTTGTTCAGATATTGACTGAGTTGCACCACATTGGTGGTCAGATTGTTTAAATATCCTTTAAACTAATTGAACGATCTTTACAGTTACGGCCATCTGTATAGTTGTTGGCATGTTGCTTGTCCTGGTTGGTCCTGGGCAAAAGATCCATTTGTCTACAGTGAAGGTAATCATTTCCAGAACAAACTATTAAAACTAGCATATATTTTTTATAGGTTGAATTCAAATTACATGGAAAAACACTATCCTTCTTCAAAGCATCATGATTTGTTTAAATATCTAAATATCTCAAACAAATTGTTCTAAAAATTGAATTGAAGAAATGTTCATGGTACTATTGCTAATTAATAATACTAGTGACAAGGTAATAATTTTAGTGATTGGTAAAACATGTCAGAAAGGGGTTACATGGGTAATTTGGGTTAAAAATTGTCAAGTACAACCCTTACTTATGGTCCCCTCTCTAAATCACCTGTGTGTCTATTAGAGTGTACATCAGTACTGTCTGCATAATATGAACTTTGTGTAATATTTTCAGTAGAAAAAAGGAGAAATGAAGCTGCTAAGACACTTTGCTTCTGTTTGGAAGCATGATTCCTGTTTTCTGTCTCTGTGGTATCCTAAGCTGATTGGAGGATTTTTCTAAGATTTATACTCCTCCTATCAGAATGCTGTGTCATTAATACAGTTCCCTGTATTTTAGAATTTCATATGCCCTGATGATAGGAATGTACATTACCTGTGACTATGTTGCGTTCCCCCCACCATGCTAAAATTTTTTAACAGAAGAGCAGCAGGATATGGAATACAATATAATGTACTTGGTCTTGGTCTAGTATGCAGCCTAACTGTGTGAATGTGGCAGGGTGGCATACTGCCCCTAAAATCCTGCCACCCTAGGCCCACGCCTTTGTGGCCTTCCCACTTATCTGGGCCTGATCAACACAGGTTGCACATAGGGTTGCCACCTGGTCGGTATTTTACCGGCCTAGCCGGTAAAACACTTGCCAAGGCCGGGGCCGGTATTACAAATTTACCAGCAATGCAGTTTCTGAAGATGTTTGGGAAGGTGTATGTGTTTTAACAGGGCTCTTTTTGCCTCTGCCCACACCTATTTCTTTATGGGATTCTATGTATTTATTTAATCTAACCCTTATTTCCACACCAACTTGAGTGCCTCTAAATGATCTTGAGTGTCGGCGGTGCTATTTTACTTATTTCCTTAATTTTTATGTTACTTTTAGACCTGGTTCAAAAAATAGAAAGATTGATGCCTTGTCATGCACTTAATCAGATTCTGTCGATAAACAGATTTTTTTTCAATCACTGGCTTGATACTGGAATATGTTTGGATGGTAATATTAACCTAAAGTTAAATTATTTTAGATTAAAACTAAATACCAATAATTTTTCTCCAGATAATTCAGCCTGGGGAGTGGGTTCTTCCAGTCTGCCTATGCTCCTGGCTCAACCTTATCAACGTATCTTTGTTTGCCAAATAAATAATATATAAAACAAAGATAATTTCTTAACACCGGGTAGGACAGGTAATATGGATTATTATTTTAAACAAAACTGCACAAGGTATACCTTGTAATTTAATGCTCCATTTTTATATGTCTTTTCTGAGTATAATTTTCTGTTCTTAAAATAAGAGTACCTATCTTAAACGTATAGTCAGAAGACCAAGTATAGTATAATGTGTATTGCTGCTCAATACGACTCAATAAATAAATAATGTCTTCATTAGAAAATAACATTTCCTTTATAAGAATAAATAAATAATTGTGTTTCTTATTTTGATCTAGGGATGCTGCCTCCAATAGTGATTCACTGGCAACAATTCTTCTGCAGAACTTGATGTTACAGATTGAGAAGGAGTTAAACCGTGTTTCACATGAGAAAAATTTGCTGTTAAGACACAATCTGAAAAGAATAAAACAACTTTTTTTGGTGAGATCAGAGCAATTGAAAACAATCGTAAATTTCATGTGTGGTTCAATGATAATTTTACAAAGAAGGAATTGTTATGCTGAGTAGAATGCTGAGTATGCTGAGAATATATATAGAGAGAGAAATATATATCTGCAGGAATAGCGACACTCAGGAGACTCCTCTGAAGCTTAACAAATGTGATACTTATTGGAGACCCAACGTTTCGATCCCCGACAGGGATCTTCATCAGGAGAATACAGAACAATATATATATATATATAGAGAGAGAGAGAGAGAGAGAGAGAGAGAGAGAGAGAGGTTTAATGTCATTTTTACTGTAATGTTTAAAGGAGATACTGTATATTGTGTCTCCTAGCCTTCCTTTAAATGTATAGCACCACAGAAATATATAGCACACACAAATATACTCAGCATCGGACTGGGGTGTCTGGGGCCCACCAGGGCCTGTACACCCCCTGGCCCGCTGCCCCAACTGCAACCCCCCTCTGCCTCTGGGCGCCTGCCCTAGACGTAACCCCCCATCTCCCCTCCGTGTTTAGCTCATTTTATAATTTTGTACCTGCAATCGGGGCCGGGGGAAAGTAAGGGTGCAGCACACAGGATGGGGATAAGGTCTGGGTCAGCGGGCCCACCTGTTACAGAACAACAACTGTGTAAAGGTAGGTCCACTTCCTGATATGTGCTATTAAATGCTGAAAAAGAAGAATATTCCTCCATGTAAGCTCACATATGCTATTGGATATGTAACACGTTTTTTGGACTATCCAGGCCTATGGGGTTAATCACCAGCTAGTATACCAGAGCATGGGTTACACTTGACTCTAACACTGATGGTAGGGCCTTCGCAAATTGGAAGAAGTGAGATGGCCTCAGATTAGTTTTTTTTTCACTTTTTGTGGGATCAGTTAGGCTGGATTCATTTAACTGAACTTGATGGACACCATGGGCAAATTTTAATGAAAGTAAACGATTGACAAACAGAATTGCTATTACACCCCTCTTGGCAGGGGAAGAAAGAGAAGGCAAATAAGGGCAGAGCTGTCAACTCCCCCAATTTTTTCAGGAGTTACCAGATTTTAGGCTCCGTCCCCCAGTCTCCTGTCCATTTAAAGCATTCCCCTGATTTCTGATGATTTTACACGATTTGTCGCCAAAAATCTTATGTGCAAATGCGCAGACCATTCCAGTGACGTCAGCAGAGTGATGTGTGTTTCCAAATACGTCACAACCTGGAAATTGTAGGGGAATCCCCCGGTGAGCAATATTTCAAAGTTGACAGCTTTGCAAGGGGGAAATGGCTTGATGTTACTGACAGTTTCCCAGGCCTACCCTACTAACCTCCCTAAGTCAAACAGCAGTGCTACAATCTGTACTTGCTGATTGGAGCCTGAGCAAGAAGTAGTAAGCAGGAGGTGGGTAGGAACTGCACAGGGCAGATTGATGTCCAGACTGTTAAGGTGAAGCAATCTATCAGCTGGGGAACACTTGTATATTCCAAAAAAAAGGAGCAATGAAGTACAAAAGAGTCTGTAAGCCACTGCCAAAATCATTACATAAAGCAGTAGTTTGCGTTTATATTCAGGCACCTAAGCTAATTAACATAGTAACAGATAACTTATAAGCAATATATTGACCTCTAAAATGGCTGCAGCAAAATATAGTGATTTCTTCATGTCCATCATATAGGTATGAGAGTGACAGTTGGCTTTATGTGTGCCTGAGTTAATATAGGTGTGTGTGTGCATCTGAAAGCTTGTCTGTCTGTCTGAGAACTGGGTGTAAATATGTGTGAGAGTTTCTCTGGGTGTGTGTGTATTATTGGTGAGTGTGTTACTGTACATTTGAAACTGCTCCATTGAGTCTGAGACTTTATACTCATGGCCAGTGTGTCTAGTATGCAAAGCTGTTGGCATCTAGAAATAACAGCAGAAGACAAAGCTATTTTGCTCTTCTTGATTGTTTTCTTTTACTTTGGCTACAGATTTGAAGTAGATTATGTAATTTGTCATAGGGTGGTGCTTTGTATATTTGTATTTCCTCTGTATTGTTCTGTGCAAGGAAGGGGAGGCTCCTCCACCCCTGTGAGCTGACAGGAAGGAAGTGCTGTCAGATTGGACAGAAATGAAGGAAAAACCATATAGTTGGATTGTAAAACCATGAAGTTAGATTGTAAAACAATATCCCATATGTATGGATACACCATGTCGTTACTAGGGGTAGTCAGAAAAGACATCCCTTAGGTTCACAGTGTAATGCAATCCCTCCCTAACCTTGTTCCATTGTACAGTGATGAATTCTGGGAAGTTTATTAGTGGGTGGTGCACAGAGTGCCTGAAAAGCAGAGGAACTTTACATCCCAGAAACCATCCCTTTCTAGTGAGATTTTGAGCACCATTTTATTATGCATGTTAATATTATCAACAGCTGGCATACATATTGTACTGTATATTAGTCTATGATTTTTTTATAAAAGCAAAATTTTTGAAAATGTAAAAATAAAGAGTCAGTGACTTTAATAGGCTTACTGTATTTTTTCATTGAAAGGGAAAGTACCATGGCAATCCAATGCATATGGCTATGATTGTTTCAAACTGCTTGCGAGAAGAAAGAAGAATTCTGGCAGCAGCTAGTATGCCTATACAGGTAAATTTATACAAAAAAAAAAAACAAAAAAATGGCGAGCACCAATAATGTAGAATAAAAAAACATTTAAAATATTTTATTCATTAAAATATTACTCACCGGTGTGCTTTTAAAAGAGCAAATCAGGCAAATCTCCTTTCCCCGGTATGCAGGAAACAAGCTGATTGATCAGGTTACATTGCATGTGGACAATAATTAGCATACTTAGCAGCATTCCTCTTGAGTCCTGAGCTCCCTACTTTAGGTACTAATTTTAGCAATGGACTTCCAATCAATAAATACTATCTGCACAGCCAAACAAGTGAACAACACTCTCCAGGAGGTAGGTGTATCGATATCCAAGTCTACCATAAAGAGAAGACTGCATGAAAGTAAACACAGAGGGTGCAATGCAAGGTGCAAGACACTCATACGCATCAATAATAGAAAGGCTACATTGCAGTACAGTTCTGGAAAAACATTCTTTGGACCGATGAAACCAAGATCAACCTCTACAGAATGATGGCAAGAAAAAAGTATGGAGAAGGCGTGGAACAGCTCATGAGCCAAAGCATACCACATCATCTGTAAAACATGGTGGGGCAGTGTGATGGCTTGGGCGTGCATGGCTGCCAGTGGCACTGGGACACTAGTGTTTGTCCATGATGTGACAGGACAGAAGCAGCCGAATTAATTCTGAGGTGTTCAGAGACCTCTGCTCAAATCCAGCTAAATGCAGTCAAATTGATTGGGAGGCGTTTCATAATACAGAACCCAGGAGGTATTAAAGCAAAGAAGTGGAATATTCTTGAATGACCAAGTCAGTCACCTGATCTGAACCCAATTGAGCATGAATTTCACTTGTTGAAGACTAAACTTCGGACAGAAATGCACAAACAAACAGCAACTGAAAGCCACTGCAGTAAAGGCCTGGCAGAGCATTAAAAAGGAGGAAACACAGAATCTGGTGATATCCATGAGTTCAAGACTTCAGGCTGTCATTGCCAGCAAAGGGTTTTCAACCAAGTATTAGAAATGAACATTTTATTTTCAGTTTTTATAGTTTGTCCATTTACTTTTGAGCCTCTGAAATGAAGTCATTGTGTTAATAAAAAGGCTTTATTTCTTCACATTTTTATGCAATCTTTTTGTTCAACCCACTGAATTAAAGCTGAAAGTCTGCAGTTCAACTGCATCTGAGTTGTTTCATTTAAAATTCATTGTAGTGATGTACAGAACCAAAATTAGAAAAAAAAGTTGTCTGTGGACCTAACTTTATATCTTTTTATGTGTTTCCCTTGTAAATTTTCTCATGTATCTCTGAGTTTATACAAATCAAAATTACATTGAGTTGTTTGACCAAGTTAAACAGATGATTGTTGATTATTTTAGGGTCCCTTTGAAAAGTCTTTACAGACCAATTCAATATCAGAAAGACAGAGAGCTGTAGAAAATAAAGTGGCAGCAATCAAAAACAGTGCACAGGTAAGATTTTTTTATACCCATTTATTTAAGAAATGTTACTTTCTATCTGCTTTGTCACCACATTTGGTACTTTACTAAGGAATGCATTGTAACAGAACAGCAGTGTAAACCAAAGAAATGCAGGTGTTCGTTATGGTATTTTAATAGAGAAAATGCATTATATGATATGATACAGTGCACAAATAATCCCCTGCATAAAGTACTTCTGCTTATCTTTTGCCAAAACAGTTACAACAAAGGGAAAAGGAGGGTGCTGTTTATATAGAGTTCAGTATCTCTATTGAAACTATATTAATGATAAAATAGTAAGCATGAAAGCTTTTATACTAAAAGATTACAATTCTTTAACTGATTTCAGCTTAAGTTCAATTTTATTTTGCTCATGTTGAATAAAAGGTGTATGTATTGCCAATTAAAGTTGCAGACATGTTTGAAAGATGAAACTCTCTTTTTTTTTTACAGAGCATGATTCTGTTATTGATGAGTTTTTGTCAAGGATAATTATTGAAATAGATCCTGTAATTTGATCTGAAAGATCACTAGATGTTGAACAATTTGAATAACAGACCCAGATGGATAATTCTTACTTGTGTGTAGAGAAGCCATTTCCATGAACAGAGCTTAGCGTAGAAGCTCCGGTTTAGAAGTAACTGGATGTTAATTTGAATGTTTAAAGCATGTAAAAATTGTATTGCCTTAAGGCTAATGTCAGAGATTGCATTTTGCACAGATGGGGCAGATTTTGGGGTGAATTTTGTTTACAATGACACGTGGAGAAAACAAATCATGTGACACTAGTCTAAATATCAGCATGATTTATTTAATGTGATGGTTTTAACCCTAGTATCATTGCTCTTATAAAGGTGACAGAACAAGATGTGAAGTACTTGGAGGACTTGCAAGATGAATTTGATTTCCGCTTCAAAACACTACAAAGTAAAGGTATGAAGCCCTCCTTCATGCTGCACTTGCTCTTGATATTCACAAGAAATATATCTAATTTCTAGTTGAATACTAGTGTGCTAGAACCTCTTGATTGCCTTTTTCAAACTGTTATATTTCAAAAAAGTGTACATGCTGTAATTTAAATACAAATTTGAACTAACAATATATTATGGGTAATCACATTTAGCCATAAATTACACAGCTAGACTTCAGACTGGTCAAAGTGAGAAATGTTGAAGGTGTTCCTGTGATCTGGGGTCACGTTGCCTCGCCTGTGGGGATGCCTGCCGACTCCTTCTCCTGTGCTCCGCTCCTGTTGCGTACTGTCTCTTCTGTGCCACTTCCGGGTTCAAATATTTAAAGGGCCTGCACCCAGTTTCTCACTGCCCAACATAGGTTTATTTTCTGATAGTTCCTGTTGTGATTCATGATTATCTGTTTCTTGACCCTTGCCTGTTCCTGACCTATGATTCTTTGCTGGCTGTCCTGACCTTTGCCTGTTTCTTTTGGAAACCATTTTTTAACTGCGTTACTGTTGGTTTTGACCCCCGCCTGTGACCTGGACTACATCTCTGACTCCTGATTCTGTACTGCACTGCCTGATTGGTATAGCCCTCGGCCTGACCCTCGACTATGCTCCCAGTTCTCCATCCTTCCTGTACATGCTATGGTTCCCTTGTCTGCCCAGATACCATACCATGGGATACCATACGTTACATTTCCCTACCATAACTATCGCACCCTTGTGTCTAAGTGATATACTATATATAAGCTAAACCATTCATATTGTTGTGCTACAAAATCATGCTTATATGCATCAATCTTAGTTGTCTCCAAAAGACAAACAGTACTTGTAATTACTGTTGATGTTGATCTTGTTGCGGCCCATCTTGCTCTTAATTTGATTGATCTCCACTTTCCCTCGGTTTTGCTTGTTTTTGCTTACAATTCTGTTCTGACTGCCTCAGTTGTCCCTAGGATTTACTGACCCCAGTGTGCCTTATTCTTTGGTACCTTGTTATTGGAGTCTCTGACCTCTCTTCACTGTTCTGGTGCTCTGTATCATTCTCAGGTGCAACAAGTGCTAGTTGCTTGTCAGTCTATCGTCTATGCTTGATTTTATCAAAACCTGACAATGCAATTTAGGCTTTGACCATGCTAAGGGCTCTCAAACTCTGTCCCAGATTATCAAGCATTTCACAATCAGATTTGAAAGGAAACAATTATTTACTGTGGAGAGTAAAGACAATTATTTACAAACTTTCAGCAAAGCTCTCTTTTATCCCTTAATTTATAGATATTGCTGATAAACATAATGCCCTCATAGAACAAGAATGTTATAAACTGCAAGAAATGCTCAATGTTTTGGATCAAAAGAGAAAGGTTAGTACTATAATTTGAACTTTGAATCATTTAATGTTGTATGCCCATCTGTTTTTTGAAGCCATGACAGGAGTACATGTCTTTGGAGAACACAGAGGGGGTCATATACTATGACCCTGGACACAAGCACAAGAGCAATAAAGGGCTCAAAAACACTAAGGCTCATTAAAATTCACTTTCATCATGTGGCTAAAGTGATGGGATTAGAAAGGAGTTGATCATTTTTTGTGGTAGAAGCCAAGTTCCTGTGTTCTATATCTTGGTAGCAAGTTTATTTCTGCTACTTAGGATTGTTGCTGGTTGCTGGTATTTTACTGCCCTGACTGCTTAAATATGATATTTGATGCCCATGTAATTGAATAGGAAAGAAACCCCTACTACATCTTCAGATTACTGAAGTATTCAGTATCAGTATATATATTTTATATAAGACTCATCACAATTGTATAGCACAGAGCTGTCAACCAATTCAGATTTACTCCCTAAAGGTATACTGGAAATGGAACAAGAGCCATTGCTAGGGCTTAAATGGGCATAGTCATGCATAACAGAGTCATCTGGAGTCATGGTCAATGTATCTTCTGCTCAAAAACACAAAATCTTTTTCAACTTGCAGTATTAATATGCTAAGCAAAATTACCCTTGCTTATAGTGTTTACACTGTATGTCTATGGAGATATTTAATATATACAGCTCTATTATTATATTAGCTCTATTATCCAGAAACCAGAATCACTAATTAAATAATTTTCTTATTTGATTTGTCTTTTTTGTCTGTAATAATATAATACCTTTTATTTAAAACTTGGCAAGAAAAAAATCCATGTTGATACCAAAAAAATCCTTTCAGTGTTTGAATGTTTTAGTAGTGATGTGGTTATACACTTGTGTTTTTAACTTTTCAGCTTTAAAATAGTTTTTTATTTATCCCCCCCCCCCTTTGAGTTTTCTGGACACTTTTACTTTTACATTTTTACAAAAACGTTCAATGTGTAGTGTGCAAGCAGTCATATGATGAATTGCACACATTGCTTTTCTTTAGGTTCTGCAAGGTCATATACAGTACATATAGTAGGTATGCCTTTGGTTCTTATCATTCTTTTCATTCATCAGATATTCTTTTGCTATATAAAACTTGCCTGGCATATAATTTTATTCTGGTATGGGATCCGTTATTCATATACAGAAAGCTCTGAATTATGGAAAGGCTGTCTCCCATAGACTCCATATTATCCATATAATCTAAATTTTTCAAAATTATTTCCTTTTCTCTGTAATAATAAAACATTACCTTGTACTTGATCCAATCTAAGATATTATTAATCCTTACTGGAAGCAAAACCAGTCTATTGGGTTTATTTAATGTTTACATGATTTTATAGAAGACTTAAAAAAGCTATACCCCCCCAAACAATGTAGGTCTCTATAAAAATATATTGCATAAAACAGCTCATATGTAAAACCCTGCTTTGTGTAAATAAACCATTTTCATAATAATATACTTTTTTAGTAGTATGTGCCATTGGGTAATCATAAATAGAAAATTGCCATTTTAAAAAATAAGGGCCCCCCCCCGGGATCGTAGGATTCACTGTACTCACAAACATACCAACCATACATTTTAGGTCACATGAGCCAATTAACAGAGAGAGTTCTGTCTTTTGCTTCCACACTTCTTCTTGTTACAGTTAGAGTTTCAGTATTGGTCAGGTGATCTCTGGGACAGCACACAGGCCATCACAAAATGGTGGTTCAAGGCAAGATATGTAAAAGGGCAATATTTACTTAAATATATATTCCAGTTTAATAAGATTATTTAAATATGCCACTTAATGTAGGGACCTATAGGATCTATTAGGCTCCTATAGAGTTAATTCCCTACCTTTGCTTAAGTTCTCTTTTCCCTTGTTATTGGGCCAAGCCCTTCTAACTGGTAAAGTGTAACATCTACGCCTATTGGACAAAGAGTGTAATGACACTCCCCTGCCACACTGCTATATAGTGCTGTGTAGGGAGTGGCCTCTTCCTCTTTGGCTCCTGGTGTCTGTGCTGCTAGGTGTTTCCCATTGAGCCTGGGATCACCAAGGCCCCAGTAAGCCATTTACCCCAAAGGGACCTGTACCTTTGGTGCTTAAGTCGGGAACCAGGCAATCCCGTGAACGAGGATTAGCTATCATTAGGGCAGATCCTGTTATAGTCTCTCTAGGAGAGAGAGATAGCTAGATTTTAGTAGCATGAGCAGTTCTGCGCTCCAACAAGGAGAATAGCAGGGAGTAGCCTCCCAAAGGCTTTTAAGGTGCCTTTAGTGTAGGGAACTCAGTAATAGGGAACTCAGTTCGCAGAGCACTGCCTGACCCCTACTTGATCGATCCTGTTTCACTTTGGTCGCTGGTCTTTGGGAGTGAGATATTCTTCCTGTGTGTTTGACTTGAGGGGTGACATCTGTACATGCTGCATCATCATCAATGCTATCCTGTCTCCTCTGTGATATGCTAACTCCTACTACAGCTCCTGCGTGAGTAAACCTGTGGTCAATTGTTTTGCCATATTATTGTGCTAATAAAGCATCACACTGTTTTCACTTTTTAAAGAACCTCCTGGCGTCCATTATTCTATCTTTTACACTTATATGCCTGTGGGTTGTAGTTTTACACCATCTTAAAGGGGAAGCTTCCATTTAGCGAAGGCTCCGCCCTGAGTGTAGTTTCACAGTGTAACCCATGCTCATACTCTAGCTGGACACCCTTAACCCCTAATTGGCGGGATAGGCCAGAAAAGCGTTACATTAATATGATATAAACTATCTGTTGGTTAAGTATTAATTTTGGTGGTATAGTTTTCTTTTAAGGAACGAAGATCCATATTACAGAAAGATCCCTTATCCGGAAAGACCCAGGTCCAGGGAATTCACAATACATTCTGGATAACAGGTCCCATACCTGTATATGTATATATGAAATATATAATAATGCCTGACATATAATTCTATAAACAGAGTCATGTACAACTACATATTGTAATTAGAAGTTGCTGTTGTTGTAAGGTTGTTTACATGGTACCATTATACTAAACCAGTAGAAGCCTTTTTTTAATATATATTACAGCATTAATAAATAGTTTTTTAGTTATTAATACAAAATATGTCTGTGCTTGAAAACTATTAATTATATAATGTTCTTAAAAGTTAAATGCATTTATTTTTTATAGGAAGCACTTCGCAAAATGTCACAGATAATTGATGAAATTGATTCTTTGATGAATAAAAATCTGACTGAAGAACTAAAGGACTGGAAAAGGCGTCAACAGATTGCATGTATTGGAGGACCACTGCACGGCAGTCTTGACCAGATTCAGAACTGGTAAGCTAAAAAGTTAATAACAAAAAAAGATTCCTGATCACCAAAATGTGTCCCATAAAAAACATGAGTTATTGCAGCTGGCAATTGCTCTAGGCAAAAACATTGTTCTGTTCTAGAGGTTGATAGGCAGCTAAATTCCTTCCTTCATCATTTCAGACTTTATTTAAGCTTGCTTCAGCTTTACTATATATATGAAAAAGACAAAGGAGAGCACAACTATGCAGATCAATTGCCTGGGTGCTGGTTAATATTTGTGAACAACATGTTTTGGTCACATAAGTTGACCTTATCTTGTCTCTGAGGAAGGTTACTTTTGTGACCAAAACATTGGATTTTCAACAAAAATATTTTGTTTTGATACTAAGACCCATGAGTGCAGTATATTTTGTTCATTTGTATATGTATAAATAGCTATATATAAATCACTTTTGGTGGTTGATTTTTGGAATCTGGTCTTTGGCAGTTTGTCCCAATTGCTGGTTCAAAAAAAGGTATATGGTATGTGATTGCTTATCCCTGTGAAAATGTCAACAGTTGAGCTTTTGTGTTGTGTTCTCCCATACTATCTTCTAGGTGTGCATATGGCACATACAGTATGTGCTGTGGAAAGTCTGGCAGTCTGGTCCTCTGATTTCAATAGGAACACTTTAGGGGTTATATTAACCAAGTCCATTATGTGAATTCATGTGTTGGAATTCACATTAAAATTGACTTGTGTGTATTATCTCTATGTCATATTGAAAAGGGTTTCACATGCATGTTCCTTTTGCTTTAAGGTTCACTCTTCTAGCAGAAAGTTTATTTCAGCTACGCAGACAAATACAGAAACTGGATGAACTTTGGACTAAAGTTACCTACGAAGGGGATCCAATCCCACTGCAGAAACAGTATTTATTGGATCGTGTTATTTGCCTAATTCTGAGTGTCTTCCAAAGGTACTTTATTGATGCCCAACTTCAATTGGTTTTAGTGAAATTTCTACAAATATAAAACATTATAAATATGAATGCCAGTGATCTTGGCCATAAAATTCCATGGTATGATTGAAAAAGGATGACTTTTATTTGATATATGAATGAAGAATGATAAAGCGCTTGAGCTTTAGCTCTGCTTTACACAGTTCTGAGGACATATTAAAGGAGAATTAGTCTACCAAAGCAGTTTATTGCCAATAGATTAGCCACAATAGTGCAAGCTATAACACTATATTTATTCTGTAGAATGCTTTACCATACCTGAGCAAACAGCTCTATAAGCCCTCACTGTTTGTTTAGGATAGCAGCTGCCATATAAGCTTGGTGTGACATAATCTCCCTGCTCACTCATAGCTCTGGGCTCAGTTTACAGAAGGAAAGGAGAGAGGAACAAACTGAGCATGCTCAAGCCCTAGCTTTGGAGGTTTATTCTGAAAACAGGAAGTTTAATACAGAAGTCCATGTGTACACAATAGAAGGAAACAAATGCACTGTTTCTTTTGACAGAGGACTCAGAGCAGCATTACTTTTAGGGTTTACTGGTGTATTTATATAGACCTTTCTGATAAAGCTTGCTTAATTTTAGGCCTTCCTTCTCCTTTAAGCACTATATATTTGTTGTTTTTCTATTATTTATACCATTGTAAGTAATTGGCCTGAGAATAAATGGTTGGATAAATGTTACTGCAACAGACTAAAGATGTGTGCAATAAAGAGTCCCTTTTTCTCTTGTACCAGATGGATATAACTGTGCTACTGATTCTAATGAATAAATTAAATGGTTTGTGTTATCATCCTTTTACTAATTTATGTTGCAATTATATTGTTTTACTTTTGTCATTTAGTTCTTTTATAGTGGAAAGGCAGCCATGCATGCCGACTCACCCACAGCGCCCACTGGTCCTTAAAACTGAAATACAGTTCACTGTTAAATTGAGGTAATGTCATTTTGTTTTTTCCCAACTCCAACTATGTGCTAAGTGGCTGATGTATGCACAATTCCTTATTGCTTTTATTTTCCAACGTGTAGTAGACTACACGTTGGAAAAACTAACCTCAGTTTGGTTAATATTGGCAACTGCACTTCATAAATCAACCCCTCAATGTTTGTTTTACAAAAAATAATTTAGCATGGAGCAAGTGGATCAATGTGATCTCTGAACTAACAGAAGAAGTCCTGTAGGAAGCTACTGATAAATTATATTACTTTCTGATCTCTAATAGGGACAGAATAAGCCAGTACAAAATGATGTATCAACTTTATATCTCCCCATGTATCAACTTGTTGCCAAACGAGTAGATCTTATAGTGTATGGCCAGCTTAAGACTCACAACAACTGTATAAGATTCTTGCTATTTTTTCTTCTGTTTTGAATTATTGTAATAAACGTTTTTCTCTTAAAAGAGTGACAAATATTTCATTATCATAAGTTTCTTGCTCTGTTAATGCACTTGTAAGATACAATCATGAGCATGTGCAGATTGTGTAGAAACTATATATTGTTTATGTTATTATATTATTCAACAAATAATATTGTAATAATGATTTGCCAATAAAAACTTTTTTTTCCATAAATTGCAGGCTCCTGGTAAAACTGCCAGAGCTGAATTACCAGTTACGTGTTAAAGCAACTATTGACAAGTAAGCAATTTGAAATTCCTTGATTTATGTATAGATGCATAATTTAAAAATACAGTAGCATGTGAAAATTTGGACACTCACAAAAATATTGTTGATGGAAATGTAGGAATTACAACGTCTTTGTCCAAAAGTGGATTGAAGGTGGTATAAAATACATATGGTCTAGCACCAGACACTGCAATTTCAAATATAGTTTATAAAGTTTACATCAAAATTTAGTTTTTTGTACCGCAAACATATATGTTATATGTCATTTTTGAGAACGTATTTAAAAACACTGAGACGCTCTGGACACTAAAACACTAATATTCAGCACCACAAAAATGTATTATCTTTTAAATTCCAGTAACAGATTCCATTCCTATATTTTTAAACCACAGCCTTTATTATGCACTCCGTCTATTGGGTCGCTGCAGGTGTAACATCTTCCACCTCCAAGAAAAATCTGACAATCATTCTAGTGCAGAAATTCAAAAGCCTGTTTCTAAGGAGTTTACAAAGTAACTGCTTGTTTCCATCAGCTTCCCTTCATAATTCCGAGCTCTAAGCTTATTCCCATGTCATTATTGGCCATCTGCTTGAACCTGGATGTTCTGAATCCTGACACTTTGTTCTGATTTGAGTAACCCTTCAGTTGCTAAAAAGCCATGTAACTCTTGAAGCTATCTTGCAGATATCTTATGTATCTTCCAGTATCACTTCTGGGAGAGAATTCCTCAACTTCACAGCTCTTATTGAACAAAACCATTTCAAATATTAAGATGGAATCTCCTTTCTTTTAATTGCAGAGGATTCCATCAAATCTTTTCAATTAAGGATGCACCAACACACTATAATTTACTGTATAACTAAGATTTATGTTATTTATGCCAAAGTGCATACCTTTGCACATATAAACATTAAACCCTATTTGCCAGTTTGCTGTCCAGTTATATAATGTAGTCAAATCACAGTCAAGTGGCAGCAATCTACATGGATCTTAAAGTTCCATGTACAGACCTATAGTTTCCAGGATGAGAAGGTAGATAGACCTGTGGGATCAGCATGGGGTCTGGAAGTGGAGTGATGAGTGTAAAGTAACTACAAATCTAGCTTTCTGCTCCCTTTTTTCTGAAAACAAACCTTTAGTGATTGTACTTAATCATGTCTACAGCACTTGTTTCCAAAAGGCCTCTGGTTTTGGTTTGTCTCCTCATAAACATTGGAATGGGGCAACGCTACTCTTGTGTCAGACAAATCTTCCTGCCAGTCCTTTGTTCATATGAAAGTTATGCAAGAGTTTAACTTCCACAGTTGCCCTTAACTGCTATTTCTTTATGAAATTACAGAGCTGCATGCTGAAAGCATTATGCAATTTTATTTTTATACCCTGCCATTCCTATGTATGCAACTGTAAGATGGATTTTTGGATCCTTATTTGCTAAGATGTTGTTAAGTGTAACTTTGCATTTACATTTGTAAATATGTTGTTTAACACAGATTTGTCGCCTATTGTCATTTGCCATTTGTTTGGTCTGGTAGCACTATATAGATGACGGTTTCTTCATGTGAAAGCCTTTGTGGAGTGGCTCCACAATGAGGTGTGCAATATTCATCCTAATATTCAATACACTTTGGATGTTATACTTATGGATGTTAATAACATCCATTTCCTGGATGGTGAGGTCATAATTTGGAATGAATACAGAACTTTACAGAAAACCATCAGACAGGAATCAGCTGCTTGATCATTGCAACTTTAATCCTGCCATACGGTTATTGGGTTAATTTCCAAAAACCTGAAAGATCCAAATTACAGGAAGTTCATCTCCCATAGACTCTATTACAAGTAAATAATACTACTGTTGTAAATGATTTCAACTAAGATGTATGAATCATTACTGGTGACAATACAATCACAGCAGATTTAAGATATGGAGATCCAAAGTATGGAAAGTTCCTCTATCCAGGAAAGGTCAAGTCCCAAGCATTCTGGATAATAGATCCTACTGTCAATTTTCTAGAGTTGAACCCCTTTGCAGGTTAGAGCAAGCACTATGCCACTCACTTGGAGAAGGAGATATGCAGTAGCAACAATATATGGCCATCTAAAACAATGAATGCCGTAGCAACTTAGGTATTCATTTTTTTTAAAAGCTTTTCATTTTACTGGCAAAGTCATTCTACTAATCATGCATTTTTTATTCAAATAATTAACTTTTGAGTAGTTTGCAAATAAAATCTTATCTTATCTTATAGGGATCCTTCATTTAATTTAAGGTAAGTCATAATGCTAAAACTATCACACACTTCTAATTTCATGCATCTGAAATGTGTTTTTAAGATCTTTATTTATTCTGTAGTAATAGAAGATTTGTTCTTTTTGGAACACCTGTCAAAGTTATGAGCATAGAAGACTCGGCAAATGGAAGTCTCTCCGTTGAAATGAGGCACTTGGTAAGTTTTATAAATGCAAGCTTTCACTTAGAGGTGGAAAGTGGAAAAAACTTCTGAATCTGTATGACATCATGGGAACAGTTCAATGTAGGCTGACTGGAAAAAAACATGGCATGTATTATGAGATATATCCATTAAGCATATGTATATAATATATATAAACTCACTAAAACTTTTTTTCTATCATGGCTATATTAACAGTGTATTGAAAATAAGCAACTCACCAACTGACATAATAGGGGTTATTAAACTCCTAGGGGCAAAAGAGCAAGAGCATGTCCCTAACTGCACATTCTAGGACCACGTGCATCCCCTGTGTGCCGATATCTGGGTCCCCTGTGCTTTGTGCCAATATTACTACATTAATTTAGCTGTGGTATAAACCGTAAATATTAATTTAAATATAAATTTGTAAAACTAATACAGCTCAAAACCTGGTTTGTCCTTGCTGCTGCTGACTGGTGTTGCTTACTACAGCCAAGTTTATTGTCTACAAGCACCCCAAGGTCATTCTCCATTATGGATTTGCCTAACAAAGTCCTGTTAAAGCAGAATTCAACCCTGTAGAAAAAAACCCTGTAACCCCCAGCCCACGTAGACCACCCTCCCTCTGTCCCCAGCCTAACTGCCCCCGGGGAAATGCCCCATATTTTATACTTACCCCTCGTCGCAGATTCTGGCATCGGACTTCACGGCATCCATCTTCCGAGTCTTTGTGTCTTCTTCTGGTGCTTCTGCAATTTCTGTCCAATTCGGTATGTGCCAACATACCTCTTACCTCTTACCGAGGACCCTGAAGATGGATGCTGTGAAGTCCGGTGCCAAAATCTGCGACGAGGGGTAAGTATAAAGTATGGGGCATTTCCCCGGGGGGCAGTTAGGCTGGGGGGAGGAGGAAGGGAGTATGTGGGGTGGGGGGTATGGGTTTTTTTTCTATAGGGTTGAATTCTCCTTTAAGGGCACTGGTGGCATGCAAATTTTTACATCCCAAGTGCATGACCTTATATTTATCAACACTGAATATCATCTGCCACTTAGACACCTAGATTGCTACTTTGTGACGATCTTGCTGCAAGGATGCCACATCTGGAATTAATTGAGCTGTATAGTTTTGTACCATCTGCAAACACTGATCAATTACTTACAATACAATCCATTTATTAATGAACAAGGTAAATAAAAGTGGACCCATGCAACCCTGTGGGATCCCACTAAGAACCCTACTTCAATGTACCATTGACAACCAACTGCTGTACACATATATTACTAAGATCAACATACCTAAGTATAGAATGCAGTTGTTTATGGGGCACTGTATCAAACACTTTGGTAAAATTTAAATACATCCATATTAATATTAATGGAACCATTTACCACTGGCTTCATCTGTAACTTATTCATTTTAATAGTGCTTTCCTAATGGGGCAGGTCTAATTCTTTAATTAAAAAAAAAGAAAAATTTGTTAAATCAGCCTTTAAGTGTGCAGTGTGTGTTAAAATCAAAGTAAAAAAACAATATCTGAAAGGCATAAAGACATATTATACTCAAACAACTGAAGTAAAAAAAATTGTAAAAGAAATAAGAAATGAGCATTGTTCTTACCCACCTCATGCAAAAACAAGAAATTAACTCCAAATCCATTTTTTTATACAGAAGCCAAAAGAAAGCAAATCAAATTCTGGAAATAAAGGCCACGAGGTAAGTCCATAATAAAGGAGATAAACATGACCTTATATCTGATATTTTTTCATATATCATAGGACCAATACATGGCAAACATTAACCCTTTCCCTGCCAGCCGTTTTGTCCTAAATGCAAATCTCTACTGCCAAGCAGTTAGACATTTTGTACTCTTTTACTTTAAGGGCCTTTCCTGTGGCAGTGTTTTAGTTCACCCAGGAAAACAATATATTGTTTTTTGCTGAGCTTTCAAAATATGCAAGAATTTTGGTGTAATTCTACTTCTGTAAAATAAAATAGGCTTCTAAGTGTCTAATAAAATGAAAAAAATCATGTTTCACAAAGAACAATTACATCATTTATTTTGTGTATGAGAACACAGCCGATTTGGAAAGGTCTATGGCTACTGAACTGGACAATACCAAATATATATACAGTTATGAAGATTTCTCACTTGTATAGATCAAAATCTATAAGCAGTATACTACCAAATTTCCAAAGCACCGCCAAACTGCATACTTCTCATTTCAAGGCCAAACATTCCAATAAAACTTCCACCCTGCAGCATCCCACATACTATTAGGTATCAGGATAAATCACCCCAAATATCAAAGCCTAGGGTCCTCTGAACAGTTTGATGCCCAATATGTATAGGTGTACCTAAGCACGTGGCATATAGGGGCCCCTAAAATGAAGACAACCATTTGGTCTGTCATTTCAGGTACTGCAAAATCAACACATTTACATAGTTTTTGGGGGGCAAAGGTAGAAAAAAGTATGTTCACCCCATAAAACCAAATTTTCCCCCGAATTCAAATTGAGTATGCATGTCTTTCTACTCTAAAGCACCAAGCCGCAAACCTTTCCTAAATTTTGTAATTTTGGTGACATTTTCAAAAATCACCTCAAAACTTTCATACTGCAGCATAGTATTTCCCACATACTATTAGGTAACAAGGTAAAGCACCCCAATTATGAAAGCCTGAGGTCCTCTGAACAGTTTGATGCCCAATATGTATAGGTGTACCCAAGCAAAACGAAAAGGAAGACCCCCATATGGTCTGTCATTTCAGGAACTGCAAAATCAAGACATTTACATAGTTTTGCCTAAAAATATTGCATTTAGCCACATTTATCTCACCAAATTTCTTACATACAACTGGAAAACACCCTGAATATTGACACCAAGGGGTACATTTACTTAGCTCGAGTGAAGGATTCGAATGCAAAAAACTGCGAATTTCAAAAGTTTTTTTGGCTACTTCGACCTTCGACTTCGAATTGAACGATTCGAACGAAAAATTGTTCGACTATTCGACCATTCGATAGTCGAAGTACTGTCTCTTTATAAAAAACTTTAACCCCCTACTTCGCCACCTACCGAACCTCAATGTTAGCCTATGGGGAAGGTCCCCATAGGCTTTCTAAGCTTTTTTTGGTTGAAGAAAAATCATTTGATTCGAGGATTTAATCGTTCGGTCGAACGATTTTTCCTTTGATCGTTCGATCAAACGAATTGCGGTAAATCCTTCGACTTCGATATTCGAAGTCGAACGATTTAACTTCGACAGTCGAATATCGAGGGTTAATTAACCCTAAGTAAATCTGCCCCCAAGGGTCCACTGAACAGTTTGATGCCCAATATGCATAGATATACCAAGGCAGCTGGCATGTGAGGACCCCAAATAAAAATAGTGCATATGAATTTTCTCCGCTGCCTATTCGCCTTCTTAAATAGACCCTTGACTTCATATTATGTGCCACAAGACCCCCCCAAAACCATATATTTTTGGAAAGTACACATTCTGATGAATCCAACAAAGATAAAGACGTCTTTCTACACCAAACTGTAAAGCTTTTCTAAATGGAGAGGTTTTTAGATTTCTGCGCCTAAAAATGTTGCAGTACAGATAACTGTTCAATTTTATTTAGTGATTGGTTGCTATTGGCAAAAACGCTGGAGATGTTTGTCTCCAATGTTAAGAAACATGTCCCTAACATCATGCATGCATTAAAAGGAAATCTGATTGAATCTAATGTAGGACCCTATAGCAGTGTCCAATTCCAATCACCACCTCCAACAATTGCCACCCCCTTTTAAACTATATTTGGTGCAAAATATTTAAATGTTATGGGTGTAGGAAAATGATGAAGCCCAAAATGTTGGTAGTCTTGACACTAGTGCATGTTATGATTTGATTCAAACAAACTAAAGATTGGTGGAGATTTATACAACAATGATGCCCCTTCTGTCATTGTTTAAGATAAAAAAGCATTGCATCGGCACCTAGTGTTATCATGACACAACTCAAGAGATGTTGATTAGCAGGGAGGGACTTTAGCAAGGGTATCCTTTGTCTTGTCTCTCATATCAAAACTGATGCAGCTTTACAACTGCACCTTTAATATCTGAGACCACAGATAGTCCCTGAAGTCATTCATTAAAGATAGTTGTGTCTAGAATTTTCTGCCATCGGATATTTTTTTTTTTTAATATCAATAAATTTTTACTAAATATCAATGATTGTAGATTTTGGAGAATTACCTTGATAACATCAACATATGGCGACAAAATAAACTGATAAAGTCACTGGATAATCTTTGATAGAATTTTATTTCCATTGTACATAATAAGGACCTCCTGGACGAATGGTTTACTGGGCACACTATGCTACTATACATCAGCCAATGTTTGGACAGAGCTCTGTCTTTTATTCCCTCAATTCTTCCTGGTACAGTTAAGGTGGCCATAGACACACAGATCCGATCGTATGAATCAAGGATTCGTACGATTTTCAGATCGTGTGTGGCGTGTGCCGACATCTTTCATCCGGCGGAGATCGGTCGTTTGGTCGATCGATCAGGTTTGATTTTGACCCGACCGATCCCGCTGGAGCCCATGGCACATCGTAATCTGATCGTTCGGCCATACGGCCGAACAATCAGATTACCCCCGATATAGCCATGCCTGTTAATGGCATATCAGGGAAAGATCCGCTCATTTGGCAACATTGCCAAACGAGCGGATCTTTGCATTTATGGCCACCCTTAGAGCTGCATTATTTCCTGTCAGGTGATCTCCGCGGGAGCATACAGACCATCACAAAATGGTGGCTCATTGAAAAGATGTAAAAGAGCAATATTTACTGATGTATATGCCAATATGGTAAGCTTCTTTAATAGGTTGCTTATTATGATATAAATTATCTTTTGGTTAAATATTCTTTCTGGAGGTATAGTTTCCCTTTTAGGTCTGTATCCCTAAGATAATGAATTATATTGTTAATTGTATTTGTTTGTTTTAATGAATATGAGTTAAATTGTTTTTGATGTGATTTGATGAAAAGTTATGTTTTAATACTTACTAACAAACTACTACTTTACTAAAGGGTGAAGTGGTCTTCACTAGCGAAAATTTGCCACAAAGACAATCCGCAGAAATTTACAAACAGGCGTAGGGGAAAAATAGCTAGTGAAATAGCTCATCGCTAACGATCATTGCTCCACAAAAGCAAGAATTTCCCAGTACATTACTCCTTTTGCCAGAGTTTGCTTTGACAGGTTATACCTATCAAACTTATAAGATGAAGCTACAGTACATCCTCCTCAATCTTATACAAGGCTGGATTCCTTTCTGTGGTGCCCTGAGGTTGTGTCCTGGCGCCCACCAATTTTCACACGCAAGCCCCTGCCTTCCCACTGAAGCATGTGCATGCATGCGCCGGAGCACAGTGGGCCACAAATCTGGGCCTGAAGTGTGGTGGAGCCTTCCGAAGTGAAGATTTACACTTTAGCAGATTTTCCTCATAGTTGGGTTTGTAATAGAAGGATCAAAAAAGATTTGTTTATTAAAGGGATCACATTCTTCTTTCTTCTTTTTTTGTGTTTAAATGAAATTGAATTGTCTGAATAGAATTAAATATTTTACATATTCCATAGGGTATTCACATGGTGACAGAAGAACTGCATTCAATAAGCTTTGAAACCCAAGTGTGTTTATATGGACTATCCATTGACCTTGAAGTAAGTAGAATTTGCATTTTCTCATTAAACTGAATAAAGATTTGCAATTTCTATGCCTAACTTAATTTCCTTTTAGAAGATTTATTCTCATTGGGGCAGTATACCCCCTGTATAACACGAGTTTAACTAATTTGCTTGTTGTTTTAATCATGAAAAATCAATGGGTTTTTTTGTTCTTTCT
Organism: Xenopus petersii; assembly: GCA_038501925.1. Classification (NCBI taxonomy): domain Eukaryota; kingdom Metazoa; phylum Chordata; class Amphibia; order Anura; family Pipidae; genus Xenopus; species Xenopus petersii. Next base: position 44,587,333 of record CM076688.1, read on the forward strand.
TGAACTAAACAGGAGACAGAGAAACTGAATATAATCCAAGTTTGATCCTTGCAAGGTAGATAATTGTTTTGCAATGCCCAGATAATCCCCTGCATAACAGACTTTTTCTTATCTCTGCACGTCACCAGAACAAACATGGAGTCGTTTCAGTTTTCCTGTTCTGTTTTGCTCAAGAAGTAACAAAAAAATATGGATTAAAACAATGGGCTAAAAGTCTGTTAAGCACAAGTCCTTTCACTAAACTAATTTTCAAAAAGGGGTGTATGACCTTTTTAAAACTAGTCACAAATTATTATTTTTATTATTATTACATTGCACCAAATATAGTGCATGTAAAGTGCAGTTATTTGCACTTGCAGATCACCAGAAGACCTCTATATGCATCAATGTAGGAAATTGCCTTGCCAAACATTTTATTTAATTGCATCAGGCCATCTTTAATATATACTATAATAAAAACTTTTTACACAACACAGTTCCCCTTGAGAATATATATTTGTTGATGTACATAGTGATATTTAATACAATTTGCAACTTGTCTTTAGTTTCTATTCTTTCTGTTCTATTATATTATTTAAACAACAGTTAGAGGCACACATAACCAAACAACCAAGTGGCTAAATAATAGAGGGCCTGAATGGAAAAATGTATGAAAAAAAATTAAAACCTCATCTCCTAATGCTTGGTTGCCATGGTAAGTGCCAAATAAAAATTGAAAAAATATAAATTGTACTGCCACCATACTATTAAATGTTAATTTGACTATTTAACTCTGAAATAGTCTTCACACTTCTGGTGGTTTTTAATGATGGTAAGTTATCGTTCTGTATTGTTGCTTTTAATATGTATGAGATTTGTAAACTATATAGCGGATTTTTTCACCGACTGTAATTTGCGTTAGTAATTCAGACAACATAATATTTTGTGTTTTAAAGGGATAATTCATATATTAGTTATGAATCATTTGTATTTATTAAAATTTATTAATTAATTACATAAATGGAATTAGTTTAATTATTTAAATTCATTCTTGAGAATTTTTTGTTGTTTTAAAATCAGTTTGTTATGTTAGCTCTGTTAAACTTTTACAGATTATGTCACAGTTGTTGTCTGCTTTTCTTAAACTTAGGAATTTTTGATTATTTAATTATCGGACATTTAAGTCTGAGAAATAGTGTCCGAAATAATGGATCATATCTCGAATTAACCCTCAATCAAGTAAATAAAATCAAACAAAAGTATATACTAAAGGGGAACTATCATACTGAAATAAGAAACTTTCCAAATACAATCAAATAAATATTCTGCATTGTTTCTGAAATAATCAAGTTTAGTTCTCAGCATCTGTTTCTCTTCATTTATATTCAATGATATTCATTGACAGTTAGCTCCAATACATCTTATGGGAGAGCTTCCTTTCCCAGCAGATGAATTCAGTATGCTGAAGCGTATATTAAATTTTCATTTTCGCAATAGTTCCCCTTTAAAAAATGTATCTAAAAACTTCCAGTTATTCTTCAATACCTACCAAGCTGAGGTGTACCCCCTATAAGGTACTTATACCCAACCCCTCCCTTACATAGAACAATTACTCATACCTCCCAACTGTCCCGTTTTTAGAGGGACAGTCCCTCTTTTGACAGCTCAACCTGCAGTCCCTCATTTATACTGGAAAGTCCTGTTTTTCTCTGCACTGAACAGACAGAAAAAGAAAAGTTTCTAACTTAATTGGCTTTTGGCAGAGAGCCCAGAACAGCCACAACAGAAGATAAAATACATTTGTAACAATTCAAATGTATCTAGATAAGCAAATAAGTAATTGTAACAATATAAGATAACAGGTCCCTTGGGAAAAGTTAGACGCACAGCTTAAATTCATCTTCATTAGCAAAACTGTAATAACTGAAAAAAAACAGAGATATATTCAAACTTTTATAACCTGCGAAATTTTGTAAAATGAACATGGTAATTATGGGGTGTGGCCACAAAAATGGGGGTGGTCAAAAAAAATTGTCACGCTACAGGTGGCAACTTTTTTGTCCCTCTTTTTATTTCCAAAATGTTGGGAGGTATGATTACTAAAAATATAATTTGCAGACCGTTAGGACACATAGTGTGCAACTGCAAGATTGCCACAGTAAAATATTTCCTCTATCCCCTCCTTGTGGTGGAAGCAGTAAATGGTCAAATACCATGTATCACAGTTTGGCTTCTACACAAGCTTTACTTTACCAAAGGAGTTTCTGCTTTCCCAATCATTTATGCAGCTAATTGTTTTGCGATTATTTTTCATTCTATCTCAGAAAGAAGAAATACTTTTTCCAATTTAATAAAGACTGCAAGGATCTAATCCAGTAAATAACATAGTTTGATGTGATTGACATTCTATGCCTTATAAAAATCAGTTTTCCTATGCTCTATGAGCAGATGTAGAGAAAAATCCAGTCTGTGTCCAGTACAGGTGCTGGAATTAATAGAGATCATTTTTGAATGCAGCTGGTCAAGCTAAAATAGACCCACATTTTGCACTTGATAGGTAACAGAAAGAGAGGGAGCACATGCATCTGAGAGAACTAAGGAGAAAAAGCGCAAAACCAGACTGGATTATTTTTTCTTCATTTTGATTAATATACACTAATTTCTGCTCAGGCACAGTACAAAGTGAAATGGGACAGATTCGTTCATCACTAATAATTGCTTGAAGTACAAAATTATCTGCAAAAGATGACCACTTGTAGATCATATTACTCAGAAAACTCAGTAATTTCAGGTATTCTGAAGCCCACACAGCCATCCCAAAAACTTAAAATTAAGCACAGGTCTATGGCAGCCTATCATTAGCCCTCTCATGCATTTTCAAGAATATCCTGATTGCTACAACATGGTTCCCTTGCCTAATGGAACAGTTTTCAAATATACTCGAGTATAAGCCGTCCCGAGTATAAGCCGAGGTACCTAATTTTACCTCCAAAAACTGGGAAAGCTTATTGACTCGAGTATAAGCTGAGGGTGAGAAATGCAGCAGCTTCTGGTAAGTTTCAATCAAAAAATTGAGGGTTTCTGCTCCCATTGGAGGTGCCGGCGTCTCGGTTTTTGGATGCCGGCGACCATTCTTGGACGCCAGCGTATATTCTTGGAGACTATTCTTGGACGCCTACGACTATTCTTGGACGCCTGTGACTATTCTTGGATGCTGACGACTATTCTTAGGTGCCAGCGACTATTCTTAGACACCTGCCACTATTCTTAGACGCCGGCGACCGTTTGACCCGAGTATAAGCCGAGTTAGCGTTTTTAAGCATATTTTGGGGGCTGAAAAACTCAGCTTATACTCGAGTATATACGGTAAGTGAGCCCATTAGTGACATTAGGCACTACAGAGCAGAGACAATACCACATTATAATAAATGCAAGTCTGCCTGTGCTTGTTTGCTTTCTCTCACATTATAATAAATGCAAGTCTGTCTATGCTTGTTTGCTTTCTCCTTTTCATTAAAAAAATGCTTATTTTAATTACCAGAAATCAAGCACTTTTACAATAAAAAAAAGTAAAACATTTTGTAACAGTCATTTTATATGTATATTTTAGTCCTATTTTAAATACATTGGAAGTAAAGTTTATGATTTGTATGAAATGGTTTAAAATTAATATTTTAAAATATTTTTTTTTTTTTACAGACTAGCTCGTTGCCTGTGGTGATGATTTCCAATGTTAGCCAATTGCCTAGTGCATGGGCATCTGTCATTTGGTACAATCTATTTTCATCGGAACCTCAGGTAAGCGATATAATAAAGTGCCTTTTTTTAAAAATGTCAACATCTTGACCTTACAAATCATTTTTTTGAGAGAAAGAGACACAAACATTTGCAAGCTCTTTCTTATTTACCTTTACGCTATAAATGACAGAGGTCATCTGAACAGTATGACACCCAATGTGAATAGAATTACCAAAGTCAATGTGTCATGCAGGGACCACAAATTTGAAAACAGTGCATTTGACTTGCCATGGCTGCTACTGTGAAATCAACATGCTACTCATATTTTATATGTGATAAAAGTCTAAAAAAAATTACGCATTATCGGTGAAATAAAATGAGCAATATGCTGCATCTATTTTGTGTGGTAAAGGACACAAAAGTAAATTGAGCCATATCAAAATTACTAAAATAAGATATACAAGTCATTAAACAGTATAATTAGAGGTCACATTAGGCAACAAATGATTTTTAGGGCAAAACCCCCTGTACTAAAGATGTATGAGTATATACATATTGGGGCAGATTTACATAGGGTCGAATATTGAGGGTTAATTAACACTCGATATTCGACTGCCGAATGTAAATCCTTCAACTTGGAATATCGAAGTCGAAGGATTTACCGCAAATAGTACTATCGAACGAAAAATGATTAAATCCTTTGAATCGTTTGATTCAAAGGATTTTAATCCATCGATCGAACAATTATACTTCAACCTAAAAAACATTAGAAAGCCTATGGGGACCTTCCCCATAGGCTAACATTGCACTTCGGTAAGTTTTAGGTGGCGAAGTAGGGGTCGAAATTTTTTTTAAAGAGACAGTACTTCAACTATCGAATGGTCGATTCGATGATCAAAGTAGCCAAAAAAATCATTCGAAATTCTTACCTTTTTTTCTTCCTTTCCTTCAGTCGAGCTAAGTAAATGGGCCCCATTGTGTACATATGTCTAATAAAAGAGTCATGTATACAAAAAACAATAAACTTGCATAGGTGCCCTTGAATATTTTTCAGTCTGTCTTTAAAGGAGAATTCAACCCCCCATATAATAAAACCCACTATCCCCTACCCTACATAGCCCCCTCCCTGCTCCCGCCCACACAAGTCATAACTCCAGTCGTTTCCCCTAATCCTGTAATTACTTTTACATATAATTTATTATATGGGGTTGAATTCTCCTTTAAGATAGGAGATTGGTACTCCTGTTCTTTGAGTACCAGATTAAGGTTTTTGATCTTTATTTGTGGTGTGCACTGCTTGTATGCAAAAGACTTACAAATACTTGTTATTGACATTATTTGTTTACTTTCAACAACAAAAATACTATAACTGCTTTTAAAAACAAATACTTAATTTGTATGTACAAAATGAATGTACAGTAATGCTGTTTTCTTCACAGAATCATGCTTTCTTTGCTAACCCACCTACAGCCAATTTAAATCAGCTTCTGGAAGTACTAAGCTGGCAGTTCTCTTCTTATGTTGGTCGGGGACTGAATTCAGAGCAACTTAACATGCTGGGGGATAAGCTTATAGGTAAGAATTATATTTGCCTTTAAAGGTAGAGTAAAAATGGAAGTGTTTTATATGCATTAAATTTAATATAGGGCAAACAGGCCTATGTTTATGCAGCAAGTAATATATAAGCTGCATAGAATAAAAACGGTTTAGTTCTTACACTGGCAGAGAAGCAGGGGTTAGATTGAATCATTCTATTCATAATATGCAAGTGCCATTCATTATGTGTGTGCCCTAGCATAACCAGGGAGCTCCCAACCAGTGCAAGGGGACAGAACACACTGTAGGGTTCAATTCTTTGAAAAATACTATTGCTTCCGCAGTTCAGGGACTCTGAGGGGGGGCCTGTTAAACTGATTATTTGTGAGGTAAGCATTCATTACTGAAATCTAAAATATACCTATTTGGTGTTTTTATAAAAGGTCAACCAATAAACCAGGGAGACAGTCACATCTCATGGGCAAAATTTTGCAAGGTAAGTTGCAACTTTTTATTGTGGCTTCAATGTAAATTTCTGTTACCTCATAGAATGTACTGCCCATAACCTAGAGATGGTGTCATGTGCCATAAGCTTGACCTATTCTGTTTTGTTTTTATTCATTTCCGAAATCCAAACATAACCCATGTTACATGTATTGTCATTGAGTGATTGGTACAAAGGAAAACATGAAAAACAGAAATAGTGGGAACCAGCACAAAACAGTACCAAGTTTTCCCTCGTGCATGCCATCTAATCACACCCAGAGTCCTAAAAAGAGTAAGCCTGGTCTAATTCATTTCCCCAATCCTAAATTACACCATGAGCTCAATATTTGGTCTAATTTCCTATGGGCACCATGGTTCATGTGTTACTTTGATGAGAGTGAGTGCAGAGTTTACCAGCTGTCTACAAATGACGGGCATGGGCATACTATTACACACAGCCACCCCATAATAATTTATTTTTTAGCACAGAATGTGAGGCACTGAAATAGTGTCCTAGCTGCTGTGATGGGAAGGAGGTCTTCCGCTGTACCCTAAAGGCACACTAATGCATCCAGTGCTCTTTCACTAGGGTGTCTTAAGCTCCCCATAGACGCAATGATTCTTCTTGCCGAACGACCGATTTTAGCGAAGTCCGACCAATCCTTTGAAATTATCGTGTGGTTAGTGGGATTCAAACGATCGTACATCTTACGATTTTTCGGCCAGTGCAATCTATCTATGTTTGCAGGGCCAAGCAGGCAGCTCCCCTTTGTTTTCCTGGCAAATTGGTCTTTTTAGTTGATGGTGAATTCGTACGATCGTTCTGAGAAAATCATGGTCTCACGATGAGGATCGGATCTTTTAAAAATCTCAACATCTATGGCCAGCTTTACACCTTAGCCCAAAATCTGTTAATAAGGTGACAGGACCAAATCATATGGAAGAAATAGCACCTAGGGCAATGATCATTCTGTGCTTTACCAAACCTCACAAGGAAACTTTGGGCGACTTCAGCCTTCCAAAGTGATTGGTAGTCCATCCCACTGGCAATTCATATTCTTGCCAGCGGGTAGGCATTTCTCGGCGATTAGTTACCCGCAGTAGAGCAGATTTGTCACTGGGCAACTAATTTCCCCATCTGCCACCTCCCTAAACGCCATGATATAGAGTTTGTGGAAGAACTTTGTAGCCGTTATCAGCAGCTTCCTCTTGTAAGTCTTATGATTAGATAAGCTAGGGACGAAAGCTGTCCATAATTGGTAGGCACACTCACATGGCTTAATGTATGCCTCTAGCACGTTCCCATAGATACCAGAGTTTTCTGGGGATGGGCAGATGAAATGTTTCCTCTAGGTTTAGAGAGACCAGTTTTGGGTTAAGGGTATGGAATTGATCCTGAAAGCGATATGCCCATTGTTTAATGAGCATTATTATTTACACATTGGTTACTGACATGCACGTTGTCATTTAAGCACAACAAGTTAATTGTGTGAGACATTTATGCATGTGAATTGTGGGCTCTTCTTCCCATACCATCAGAAATGCGTAGAACTGTTGAATGTAAAATGTCATATGTTTAAATTCTTATAAGTAGCCTTTCAGGAAAGATTGTTTTAAATAAAGACGATTGAACCTCCTGTGTTTTCTATATTCCTACTGGCTCACTGGGTTTAATACTAAAATTGGTTTGGGTCCCATCAACATTTTTAAATAATTGATACTCTATTTGAAGCACATATTTTTGATGATTAAACCTTACACAGGCCAATATTGCTTTCTGACTTTCATTCAGCCATTCTTCATTACAATGGCAGCCTATTAGCATGTATAATATCTGATTGGGGCTTGTCTGGCTATGGAACACATCATGCAAGGAGCACATCATACCATGAATGATTTTCTGTCTTAAAGTGTCTGCACATGCACCACATGTGTTCTGATCATTGTTTGGGGTCAGTCTGATATCACACAGTGGTCAATTAAGGAAAAGACTCACCATGTGATCTTTCTGCCTAGGATTCCAGCATCATAATACATTTGTATTTTTATTATTATATAATAAATATCAGGAAATAAATAAAGAATACGTACTCATCACTTTTTGACAATATTGTTTATGTAAGGAGCATTTTCCAGGAAAGACTTTTTCATTTTGGGTATGGATTGAAGGCATTTTAGAGCTGATCAAGAAACATCTTCTAGCAATTTGGATTGATGGGTGAGTTACTGAATACAAATTATGCAAATGTTTTGCCTCTTTATTAATCGGTCCTAATAAAACAGGGATTTGAAAATTGACCTCAGTGACTGGTCAGCAAATATTGAAGGCCATACCATATTTTACAAGTACACAGAAGGATTGAAGCTTATGTTAAATATCATTTGAAGACCATATATAAAGGGAAGATACAGTGGGTTTAATTTGCTGTTAAGCCATATTGGTAAAACACATTTTGAAACTAAGGTAAGTTAATCGTAGGAGTATGTTATAGACCTCCATCTCTTCAGTGAAAAAGTGAGTCAACTCCAGTTATAAACTTAAAAAAGATATAAGCTTGGACTAGGCTATGTACTGCCAATATGATCAAAATCGTAAGAACACGCCCCACACACGCATGTGCAGACGATACTGGCGCATGACAACGCAGTCGGCCCTTCAGGAATCTACTTTAAAGGATGCTTTGTTAAATACCCTGTGCTCCCGGCTCTCCAGGCTGTGCATGACTGCGCTCTCTATAGCTTACTTGTACTTAACGAGTATAGTGTTTCGAACTATAATTATAGTTTATTATGTTGTATATCGAGACGGAGGAAGACCATCTCCGTAACTCACTACTACTAGCAACAATGTGTCCTTTTTAAAAAGTGGATAAACCATATGATATACAATATTAGTTTTGATTATATCACTACAATGTTACCTTTTTAACGTTTTCACTGCCACACTAAGGGGTCGATTCACAAAGGGTCAAATATCGAGGGTTAATTAACTCCCAATATTCGACTGGGAATTAAAATCCTTTGACTTCGAAGTCGAAGGATTTTAGCGCAAATAGTGCGATCGAACGATCGAAGGAATAATCCTTCGATCGAACGATAAAATCCTTTGAATCGAAAGATTCAAAGGATTTTAATCCAACGATCGAAGGAATATCGATCAAAAAAACTTAGGAAAGCCTATGGGGACCTTCCCCATAGGCTAACATTGAGTTTGGTAGCTTTTAGATGGCGAACTAGGGGGTCGAAGTTTTTTCTTAAAGAGACAGTACTTCGACTATCGAATGGTCGAATAGACGAACGATTTTTAGTTTGAATAGTTCGATTCGAAGTCGTAGTCGTAGTCGAAGGTCGTAGTAGCCCATTCGATGGTCGAAGTTGCCCAAAAAGCACTTTTCGAAATTCGAAGTTTTTTTACTTCACTCGAAGTTAGTGAATCGGCCCCTAAGTCTATCGGATGTTTTGTATATATTACTGTCTTTATTTCTTTCCTGCTTCCCCTTTTATAATTTAACTTTATATTTTTTTCCTCTGATGTAACTTGATTAACACACTTACCCATAATGATGTCATGACCCTCCCTTTCCCGCCACTTTGTGTTTAAATGGTTGTTTTTTGTTTGTGTAATGCACTTTGAGAAAGGCTAGAGTGCTAGCCGAAACTTTAGCAGTTTTTTTTTTTGCTGAATGAACACCATTTTCTTTTTGCCTGAGACCTGTGAGTGCATGCCTGTTTTTGGATAGCTAGCTCATTGCTTGCATATTGTACCCAGGCACATTATACTTATTGACGTGTTGTGCCGGCTCCCAGCAGTTTCCCATATATATTTCTGTATTCCTATATTCCTATAAATATGTTTCTTATTTCAGTATGATAAAGGTTGTATTAAATTTCAGTGATACTTCTCTTTCGCTCGGTGACTAAATTCTGATAGAAGGAGGTCCACTGCCCCAGTTAGGTACTAACTGCAATATACATTGCTTGTTGCAATGGGAGCACTATTCTGTGACTATACAGGGACCTAATGGGTCAGACTGGAATAGGGCTAGTAGTTTATTAGGGTTAGGTAAGACACAGGTGCATCTGCACCCATGGGTAGGGACGCTTTATGGGGCAAAAGAGGCATTTGGCCAGGACCTACTAATTTTTGGGGCCATCTGTGTCTGCATAATTAATTGTTACCCAACAAATTCACAGACTTCCCCCAGACAGAAAGAAAGAGGAAGAAAGTAGACACTGTCATTCATTACACATTTTCAGTCATGCAGAAATGCTGAGAAGATGCTGCATTATTATCGAATCTATTACCTTCAACCCTATTCACTCAACTAAGCTCTGACCAATTTATTTACCAGCAGCCGCAGCTGCTACACAGCCACCTCATTTTTGCTGTCCCAGTATGTGTGTTTTTGTTTTTATGTGAGAGTTTAAACCATAAACTCATTTTTGTTTTTATGGCAGTGCTATGTGTATAGCCTGGGGCATGTGAATACCTTACATTATGTCCATGAATCTATGGTATAGCACCTCATATAAAAATTATATACCACCCCATCCAGGACTTTTCCTCATTGATAATGTTAAAATGGAATTAAATGGGATTTTTACTATTTAATTTATACAGCTTAATGTTTTTTTTTTTGATTTTTTGCAATGGGAAGTTAATGGGGTTATGTAAAAAAAAGGCACTACATTTGCCCAGAATCAGTAACCTATAGCAACCAATCAGCAGGTAGAATTTACTGGTCACCCTTTTAAAAGTACTAAAGTACCCATTTAGTGGGTAATTATAACCACTGTAAAGTCATAAACTTGATACTTGAGTAAGTAGTACAAAAATCTTTTTTTACAGAAATTTCTTTTCAGTGATTGAGTGATAAGCAGACATATGTTTTTCAATTTTATAGATGTATCATGGGATTTGTAAGTAAGGAAAAGGAACGAGCCCTTCTAAAGGATAAGATGCCTGGAACTTTTCTCCTGCGATTTAGTGAAAGTCACCTAGGAAGCATTACATTTACTTGGATGGATCGGTCAGACACTGGCAAGTATCATACCAGAGTTTCAAAGTATATTGAAAGCTAGCTATATTGTCCAGGAAGAGGTTCAGTAATCCTACAACAGTAATGATCCATATCTTCAGATTTGCCTATACCAGTTTCCAAATGTCTGGTCTTCTATCTGGTATATTTTGAGTGTCAGTGGCACTGCAGCAGATAGGGATGTCGCGGACTGTTCGCCCGCAAACTAATTCGCGCGAACATCGGCTGTTCGCGTCCGCCGAATGTTCGCGAACGTCGCGTGACGTTCGCCAATTTGGGTTCACCTTAGCTGGCGCTTATTTTTGACCTCTCACCCCAGACCAGCAGATACATGGCAGCCAATCAGGAAGCTCTCCCTCCTGGACCACCCCCACACCCCCTGGACCACTCCCCTTCCATATATAAACTGAAGCCCTGCAGCGTTTTTCATTCTGCCTGTGTGTGCTTGGAAGAGCTAGTGTAGGGAGAGAGCTGTTTAGTGATTTGAGGGACAGTGGATAGTAACTTTGCTGGCTAGCAAAGTTATCTACTTGATACTGCTCTCAGGCCCGGATTTGTGGAAAGGTCACCTAGGCCCGGGCCTAGGGCGGCAGGATTTTAGGGGGGCGGCATGCTGACCAACCACACCCACATTGGTTCAAAAACACTGGGGATGCGCTGGAGATACAATAATTTTTTAAATTTACCCATTGATGATGAAAATTTTCATGAATAAAGGGGAGGGGACAGGGGCGACGAACGGCAGTGGGCCTAGGGGCGCACACTATGTAAATCCGGCCCTGACTGCTCTGTATTGTAGGGACAGAACTCTGCAGGGATTTGAGGGACAGTGAGTTTAGGTTAGTTAGCTTTGCTGATAGTAATCTACCTTCTACTGCAGTGCTCTGTATGTAGCTGCTGTGGGCAGCTGTCCTGCTGCTGATCTCTCATCTGCTGACTGCTGCCTGTAACCCAATAGTCCTTGTAAGGACTGCTTTTATTTTCTTTTTTGTTTTTTTTACTTTGCTACTGTAAGAGCCCAGTGCTATTAGTCTAGCTGTGTTGGGGAGTGGGACTGGTGTGCTGCTCCTCCTAGTAGTTCACCACTACCAGCACCAACCAGAGTCAAAATTGTTACAAAGTATCTTATTTGCACCTGTTAGCTGTTCTGAGCTCTCTGCCAAAAGCGAATTAAGTTAGAAACTGTTTTTTTTCTGGCTGTTCAGTTCAGAGAAAAGAGGGACTGGTGTGCTGCTCCTCCTAGTAGTTCACCACTACCAGCACCAACCAGAGTCAAAATTGTTACAAAGTATCTTATTTGCACCTGTTAGCTGTTCTGAGCTCTCTGCCAAAAGCTAATTAAGTTAGAAACTGGTTTTTTTCTAGCTGTTCAGTGCAGAGAAAAGAGGGACTTTCCAGTACAAAAGAGGGACAGGGGGTTGAGTGGTCAAAAGAGGGACAGTTGGGAGGTATGCAAGTGCCACCTAGCTGTGTGAGCTTTTTCACATTCTGTCTAAATAACAATAATAATTCTGTGTCCGTAAACATCACCTGAGTGATGTTTTTACAGCAGCAATAATATATTCCGTATCCACTACTGTATACGTTGCCCTTGCAGGCATTGTTTGCCCAGTCTTTAACCAAGTGCCACCTAGCTGTGTGAGCTTTTTCACATTCTGTGTCCAGAAACATCACCTGAGTGACGTAGTGTGATTTCTGCCCTTTACAGCACAAAACGCAGTGCTGTGTCAACAATGTATTTTTCAGATACATTTTTGCCCTTGATCCCCCTCTGGCATGCCACTGTCCAGGTCGTTGCACCCTTTAAACAACTTTGAAATAATTTTTCTGGCCAGAAATGTCTTTTCTAGCTTTTAAAATTCGCCTTCCCATTGAAGTCTATGGGGTTCGCGACGTTCGCGAACCGTTCGCATTTTTGGACGCAAGTTCGCGAATATGTTCGCGAACATTTTTTCCGCCGTTCGCTACATCCCTAGCAGCAAAGACTGAGGATACATTTTTCATAGAAACTATGCAGAAAGGAAAAGTCTAACCTTGATAGTTGTTCCTCATAGTTTAACTCTTCATTTTCCCATTGAGGCCTTGCTAGGTTCTATATATAAGCAAAATTATGATTTATTTCCTCAAATAAATGCCTCGTTTTACACAAGATATTAATTTATTTGCTGTAGTAGCCACCGACTGACTAGAGTTTCTCAGTCTGTTATGTACAAACCAATCCTTCTCATTTAAGATAGCCCAATTTAGTTTATGGGCTTTTTTCACTACTGAATTTACAGTATTTATTATTTCTACTGAAGTGTGTAACCTTGCATTTATTAATGCTGAGCCTTATTATCCAATTCTACAATTTAGTCAAATCTCTCTGCAAAGTGGCAACATCTAATCATATAACTCACATGGCTGCTGCCTAATTTCTGTAGCTGCTAGGTTCCAAAAGAAGAAAGGAAACAATATTTAAATCATGTATATAATGTAATTACAGTTTTTATCCCTTTAATTGAGAAGGATTTGGGGATTTTTGTGGACAGTGTCTATTAAAGCTCTGTGGAATAAAATAGGGTATTAAGATGAGGGATGAAAGCATAATTGATATATTTATTATAATTTATAAATTATGCTCTAGGTTTAGTGTTTCCACCTTGTTTATTTCTGGAGCTTTTACTGCTTAGTGACCTTTATTTAATAACTCGTAAAACTGCTCAGAGTTTTTATTTTTAAGACACTTTATGCATGGGGGTATTTTGAAGGCATGACTGATTGTAATTGTATATGAGCTTGGGGACTCCTATCAGAATCTTACCCTAGTAGCAAGTAAGCACTGAGGGGATTACAGTAATTCATTTTATTTTCACCCACTTCAAGGAAATTAGTTGGTATGTACCCTCTCTACTTGTTGTAGTATTGTGGAGTATTAAATGATATATATATATAGTAGTGTAAAGGCCAGCACAACTCGTCAGAAGGTCATAGTTGCCTGGGTGCAATAAGCCCAAAAATTAGGTAGAGTAATGAAGAAGCTCGCACTCACAGGACTTATCGAGATCAAAAAAGGTGTTTATTTGGATCAAAAAACAACTAAGGTTCCGGCTCACACTCAAGCCTTTCTCAAAGGCTCTTTGAGAAAGGCTTGAGTGTGAGCCAAAACCTTAGTTGTTTTTTGATCCAAATAAACACCTTTTTTGATCTCGATAAGTCCTGTGAGTGCGAGCTTCTTCATTACTCTATATCTATATATATATATATATATATATATATATATATATATATATATATAAAATGTAATTATATATGTTTATATTTGCGAATATATATACATATCTACTATTCTGCAGATACCTTCTGTTCATTACAAAGAAATGTTACCTGCTTTATATACTTCCAAACTAATTTTCAAATTCTTCAAAACAGGTGAAGTGAGGTTCCACTCTGTAGAACCATACAATAAAGGTCGATTGAATGCTCTTCCTTTTCCTGACATACTTCGTACATACAAGGTTATAGAGGCAGAAAATGCTCCTGAAAACCCCCTGATCTATCTGTACCCAGACATTCCTAAAGATAAAGCATTTGGAAAACATTACAATAGTCATCAAAATGAAGGTAAGCCTTAATCCACATTGCAGAAATAGCATAAAATATTCAAGACTGCATAAGTAATATTGATAAGTCCCTGGGTTACGGATAAGATAGGGTCTGTAGGTTTGTCATTAAGCTGAATTTGTATGTATGTTGAATCATATACATTTACTTATTAAATGCAACAAGATAGATGTCTGTCTTAACATAATATTTGTTATTACCTTTCTGTGCTCTGCATTAGATTGGGGCAGGCAGTTTTGTAAAGCTAAATGCGAATAAAAGTCAAGCAAACCATAGTATGTTACTGAAATAGCCTCTGTTTGTATGAGTTGTATGTAATTCGGGTGTATGTAACTGGAGGACTCCCTGTATTAGCTAAAACAACTGCCAAAATCACATGTAGTTGGAGGCCAGGGCAAGGTAGTGCAGCTAGTGGGAAGTTACTTTCAGTGAGAAATAGATGATTTGGTCGCTGCTACAAAATGTCTAGTATTCAAAGTGAGTTACAAATAGAGTAGAAAAAACACAGAGCAGATAGGAAAGTGAAGAGGAGAGTATGAGTAGGAAGAATAGAAGGAAGAAGTAAAAGAGTGAGAGGAATGAGAGAGGAAAAATAAAAGATAAGATAAAACAGAGGCAGAGAATATACACCCAACCTGAACCCGACCCAGTGGGCTATCTTTATTTATATACATTCTAATGATGCACCAAATCCAGGATTCTGCCTGTCAGCAGGATTCGTATTCAGCCAAATATTGGCCAAACCAAATCCAAATCCTTAAAATCACCTGAGTTTTCGTCACACAAACAAGGAAGTAAAAAAAAAATTAACCACGTGTGCAGCGCATGGTTTTCTTTGGCCCTCCATGGCCCTAATTTGAACATGCAAATTAAGGCTCAGATTAAAGGAACAGTAACACCAAGAAATTTAAGTGTTTTAAAGTAATGAAAATATCATGTACTGTTGCCCTGCACTGGTAAAACTGATCTGTTTGCTTCAGAAACACTACTATAGTTCATGTAAACAAGCTGCTGTGGAGCAATGGCGGAAATTGATAAACAGCTATATGGCACTGTAATAAATAAAACTCACCCTGGTGGTCCAGTGGTGCGGCGGGGATGCCCGCCGCTCCGCTCCGTGTCCGGCGCCATCTTGTTTCCTTAAGGCGCGCGTGTGCGCCTCCATGTTCTTTAAAAGCGCTGGCACGCTGGAGTGATGACGCCAGCTCGCAATGGCGCCAAATTTGAAAATACAAAAGCCCAGTTTTAACCACAGGACCTTGCCCGTGATAGGATTGTTATCCTGGTGCTTCTTGAGCCTTGTGCTTTCTGTCCCTGAACCTGTATCCTGTTTTGATTGTCCGTGCTTGACCCTACCTGTATCCTGACTATTCTGAACTCTGAATCCTGACCCAGCCTGAACTTTGACCACTCTCTTGCCTGATCCCATCTGTCTGTTTGATACCCGGTTTTGACCCTTGCCTGCCTGACTATTCTGATATCCAACTGCCTCGACTCAGCCTGTCTGACCATCCGCTTGCCTTGTCCTTTTGTACCGTGACCTTCGGCCTAAAGACTCTGCTAACAGCCGTGCCCCTTTGCCAGCCAGAACATCTCGCCTTGCACCCCTCGTTAAGTCCAGGTGGCACCCAAGTAAGCTGAGGGCTCCTCCCGAAGCCCAACGGTCACACTACTGGTGAAGCCGAGCCGAGACCAGGGTGCTTGGCACTTGTTCTTGTATTGGGTGCCGGCCGTGACAGGCACAGGTTAACTAATGGATAACAGATAACACCATTAGACAGACAGAGCTTATCTGCTATCTGCTGTGTAACCTGAGCCTTTTCTCCTTTGAATGACTGCCCCCATTGCTAGACAGCAGCTTATTTATATAAACAATAGTAGTGTTTCTTAAGCAAACACAGCAGTTTTCCCAGTGCAGGGCAACACTGCATTATATTTTCATTACTTTAAAACACTTTTATTTTTTGACGTTTCTGTTCCTTTAAAATAGTGAATTCTGTGCATCACTAATACGTGTGATTTCATCAAAGGGGTCGGTGTGACGCAGGTGATCGTATACAAAGAGTAGCAGAAAGTGGGGAGTAACAACATCACGTGTACAGTGGCCAAGGACAGAGTTTGGTTCACACTTGCCCACAACTTCTAAAAAGTTCCCTGACTAAAGCTAAACTAAGACCTTGAAGTACCCTAGAGTATATTCCATCAAACCAGGGCCCTTGTTCACATTCATTTTGTTTAATCATTTAAGTACCATATCCTGCTTCATGGGCATATCCTAAGTCATGGGCACCTTTTAACTTACCTTGCACATCATTCAGATGGTATCATGAGCCGCATGGGGCTTCATATCCAGCGCTTAGTGCACACAAGGACAAGGAGCACAAGAGCTTAGGAAACTAATGCAAAGGGGCATTCTCTTGCTCCCCTTATTGCTCTTGCACCCCTTCTCCAGGTTACCAAGTTCTGTTGCTGTAATAGGTTCCTGGGGCAATTGTGATTTTAATCAGAATAAATAATTTTTATTTGTATAAGGATGTGCCTTATCATTCATCTTTTTCCCCCTCTTAGTTTCTCAACCAACAGAAAATGGAGTCAAAGGTTATGTTCCATCAGTCTTTATTCCCATGTCTAAACTGTAAGTAAATGATACTAAGTGGCAAATGATTGTGAACTTGCAATGAAATTGATTTTAATATTAGCTCATGGTTCCATCCACTGCCGTCTTAATCAGGGACAGCAACAGCAGGGGCATAGTTATTAAAATGTGAGATTAGAGCTCACCACAGAACAACTCACCCACTTTCTATTCAATCCTACAGAATTTTTAGAAGAATATTTATCAGTCGGTGAAAGTTAGAGTTATTTGATAAATACGATTCTAACAATCTAACAAGCCTCCTAATGTTTTTGTGACATTTGGCTGTGTCTGTGTGAGTAGCACTACTATTTGGTCACAAAATATAATACATATTATATTATGGAGCAGATTTATCAAAATGTGAGATTAGAGCTCACCAAAGAAAAACTTACCCACTTTCTATTGAATACTATGGGATGTGAACCATTTCATAAATATGATGCTTAAAATCCCATAGGATTGAATAGAAAGTGGGTTTTCTGTGGTGAGCTCTTATCTCACATTTTGATAAATCTGCCCCTATATTTTGATCAGAATGTGTGCCTTTCTAAAATATACAAACGATAATTTGCAAATGCAGTGAGAAGTGCAGTCAACTGGTGTGACTCCCTATGTGACCACAATTATGCTTGAATTGTGTCTACAAATTGCACTTTGCACACACTACAATGTTCATAAATGACCCTTATGGTAGAGTCCTGCAGCGAGTCGGGTATCCGCGGGTTACCCGCAAAAACCTATGGTACCCTGCAGGTTGCGGGTATAAGTTCCGGGTGTGGGTCAGGCCGCAGGTCTTCTTAATAGCAATTTTTAATCCTTTTTTCTGATCACGCCCACTTCTGATGATATCACTTCCGGGTTAACAATGACAGCACTTCCTGTTTTACTCCTTTTTTTATGATCACGCTTACTTCCGTTGATGTCACTTCCAGATTCTTGATGGTCAGCGTGTCTCGGGTATAAGGTACTTGCGTGTCGGGTCCAAGCGTGTAAGAATGCGGGTTGCGGATATGGGTCGGCTACGGGTTCCAAAAAATGGAGCCACGCAGGACTCTACCTTATGGTGTTGTGAGGTCAACTTACTTACTTAAAGGAGAATTCAACCCTAAACTTAAAAAAAACCTACCCCCCACCCTACATAGACCCCCCTCCCTCCTCCCCCCAGCCTAAGTGTTACCCCAGGCAAATACCCCTATCAATTTACTTACCCCTCGTGTAGATTCAGCCATCGGAGTTTATGGGCGCCATCTTCTTCTCTTCGGAAATCTTCTGAATGAGACTGGCATGTGGGCGCAGTTGGATCGATTTCCCGTGCATGCAGTTTGAGTCATGTACACCTCTGCTGCTAGACCTATGCATGCCAATCCTTTTATTTAATTATTAAATTGCAAGGACATTTTGGGGGTTATTTATCAAAGGCCAAACTTTTTTTTATACCTCAAATGAAGTCAAATAAACTCACAACTTGAATGGTATCTTATTTATGAAAAAAACTCGAATGGAAAAAACTTGACTCTGTGAATTAATCGTGTTTTCCGTGGGAAAAAAATTATTACAGTTTTCGGGCAAAACCCTCTGAAAAAAATTCAAGCATCATGCAAACTAGTAACATCTTCAAATGGTTCAAGGGACCTCTGCTATTGACTTCTACATGACCTTGACAGGTTTTAGATGGTGCATTTTCGGATTCGAGCTATTTCCAGGATCGGGGTATAATAAATCTTGAAAAATGTTCGTTTTTTTTTTAACCCGAAAATATGAGTATTGACCAAAAAATTTACTTGAAAACTCATTGTGAAAAACACAACTCCAACCTTAATAAATAACCCCCATATACCACCATAACTACCAAATATATTATACAGACATTCTATGTCTGACATATTATTTACTTTATTATTAGGCAGTTGCAGTTAACACAGCCTGTGCATTATAACACTTTGGGGTACAGAGAAAGTACTAAACCTGACTTTTCTCATATTTATCCACAGGCTCTGAAGGATTTAAACATTACTTATGTATGTGTATGTATGTATGACACTTTTTATTTATATAGCATACTTGTGTGTGCAGCACTATGCAGCAGAACGATTAATTCATAAAATAACCAGGGGTCATTACAATAAATACAAATAAGCCACGATAAGGACTTCATCGGCAAAGGATCCTGTTCTCTCTCTTGGATGAACGGAGGAGAATTCTAGCGGCCAAATTTAATAAAGACTGTAGTGGGGGGGGTTAGCTTTTGGTTCTTAGGATATCTTGCTAAAAAAAAACTATTACTGTTTTCACAATATTGCTTAATATAACCCATATCCCTTTTTGTTTTTACAGTCCTGACTAGGCAATAACACTTCTAATTTCAGAGCCCATTCCATGGCTTTTACCAATTGTTAGGGGTAACCTCTCTCCAAATATTTTGTCATCATATGTTAGAGGTCTACCACACTTCTCATTATCGCTATCTATACATGCTCCTATTACCATTTGTCACTGTTTCTACTTAGTACATGTATGTGTTTAATTATGAAATTAATTCTGTTGTCAGTGGCCCCTGGGGTGGTCCACAAACCACTTCTTCCCTCCATTGTTTGTTGCCTGGGACAGAGAAATGGATCAAAAGCAGCAAGTGCTGCAAACTACAGATTAAATAGAACTTCTCTAGCAGGAAAAGCATTAATGAATTGAACTTGATGGACAGATTTTTTTTCTAACAAACTATGTAATAATATTACTGTGTACTACTGTCATGAGGGTTATTGCACCGTGTAAGTGCAGCAACCATACTCTGATCACTAGTGTCAACAAAAAAGCAATCTAATGCTGTTAATATTTTAAATAAGCTATTCATCTGATGTCCCCTAATTTGATGTTGAATTACTGGTCTAAGCAGTAGACTGCTGATTTCTTTTTTAACTTGGATAGCAAGCAAAGGGGAATTCCGCATTCCAAACCATAAATATGATACAGAGGCCCACATAACAAAGAAACCCCTAATATACCCATTACAGTTACCTGTTTCTTCAAAAAGTATAAATAAATGCCATTTTTATGCTGAAATCCAACTGTTTAACAGTTCTTCTCTTTCTGCATCATTTGAAATCCTGACAGGGAAGTAGGCACTAAAACACTGATGCTACAAATTGTAACAACTACTCCACAGTTTACAGACAGCATGCAGGAACTACATAACCCATAATGCATTGCACTAAGATGTTCATTTCCTTATTGAAATCATGTGTGCAGGGAATTGTGGGGTTTGGAGGAGTCAGGCTGAGGACAGCTGGCTGTTGATACAAAGTAGCAGTAGTCAGCCAGCTCAGCAAAGTAGTCAGAGAGATCAGCAGGAGCGCAGGGGGCTAGGTTTAGGGAACTGTCAAAAACCATTAAAAATCATGAAAAGTCTGCGTATTTTTTAAATGATGTATATTGTAAAGTTGCTTGAAATTATGTTTACTTTTCAAAAAGCTTAAGTTATATTTTTGTGGAGTTCCCCTTAAATTATCCATACAATTTTTTTCAGGAAGCCAAGAAAGATTTATAGTTTCAGTTACATCACATAGTACATTAAACGCTCTGTTTCCCCTACATGCATAAATGTTCTAACAATTCTTATTATCTGCTGATAGCCCGTCCAATGGTTCTTCATCTCCTTCGTCTCCTATGGATCTTCCCATGTCTCCAAGCATATTTGCTGCTTTGCGAGAGCAGTTGACATATACTGAAATTGAAAATGATGTAAGTTCTCCCACAGTGACCTTTTAAACAAGATTATTTTTTGTTATGAACTTTACCTTTTTTAAAAAAATGTACATTTAAATGTATTATGGTTTATCATTACATGTACATTTGTGGTTAATACACAACAAAGAGAAATGTACTTAGATGGTAACTATTGCTTCTTGCATTACTGAGCCTTTCTTTAAAAGGATACTGTCAAGGGAAAACATGTTTTTTCCAATTGCATCAGTTAATAGTGCTGCTCGAGTAGAATTCTGCACTGAAATCCATTTTTCAAAAGAGCAAACTGTTTTTTTATATTACATTTTGAAATCTGACATGGGGCTAGACATATCGTCAGTTTCCCAGGTGCTCTCAGTCATGTGACTTGTGCTGTGATAAACTTTAGTCACTCTTTACTGCTGTACTGCAAGTTGGAGTGATATCACCCTCCCCCCTTCCCCCCCTCCTCAGCAGCCCATCAGCAGAACAATGGGAAGGTAACCAGATAACAGCTCCCTGGTAGATATAAGAACAGCCCTCAATAGTAAAAATCCATGTCCCTCTACAACTATGTCAGTTACATTGAGCAGGAGAAATAATAGCCTGACAGAAAGCAGTTCTATGGTGCAGCACCTGCTCTTTCTGAAAGCACATGATCAGGCAAAATGACCTGAGATGGCGCCTACACACCAATATTACAACAACAAAAAAATGCATTGTTGGGTCAGGAATGAAATTTTATATGACACAGTGAATTATTTGCAGTGTAAACAGTGTAATTTTGAAATAAAAACATACACAATAAAAAACATGACAGAATTCCTTTAATGTGCAAACAATGTTACTGTGTAGCCCAGGGGTGTCCAAACTGCGGCCCGAGGGCCACATGCGGCCCAGGATGCATATGAATGCGGCCCAGCTTGGTTCCGGAGGAAACGTCATGTTGCAAAGGATATAGGAGGAGGAGGGACTCTACCCATTGGCCAGTTAGTAATAATAAAATAATAATAAGTCTATTTAATATCCAGGTGTCCCATATTCCAGTGTATAGCTCCATCTGGTTATCCAACTGGCATTGTAGTTCTTTTCTGTGTATTTCCATTACTTTTACAAATCAAACGTGTTTGTGTATTTCATTTGTGGCCCCAGACAATTTTTCTTTTTCCAATGTGGCCCGGCGAGCCAAAAGTTTGGACACCCCTGGTGTAGCCTATAAAGTTGTTATAGTGTGTAGATGGGTCATGCAATTGCAGGGTTGGACATACTCGTAGTTGCAAACAGCTTTAAGGTAAGGCATATATTGTATATTACTTGAAATTAATACTCCTAGGAGAGTATGATAGATATATGGTGGATCAGAGGTAGCAATAGTAAGGTAGGGAAGAAAATATCACCAGTGATTACTGCAAAAAAATGTAATAGCTGCACAACACATTTTAGTTCATAGCCCTTTATCAAGCTTTTAATAAAAGGCTTGGGCCTGAAATGTTATTGTTAATTCTTTGGCAATGCTGGTAGTTGTTACTGCACAGAGAAAGAAACAAGACTTGCACATTAACCCAAACAGGATACCTATAACTAATTCATAGTATATATACTGTATATATATATCTATATATAGATTTGCTAGTCATCTGTTTTGGTTTCTATGGGTTACTGCAAACATGGTGCCTTTTGTTACATTTTGGGGGTTAATATATTAATGCATGGTTTTTTTTAACTGTACTTCTGCAAACTGTGATCATCAGACTAAAGTTATATCATTTATTTTTCCTTTGGGGAAAAATCTTAATGTTTCTAATTTTATTGCAACTGTGTGTTTTTTCTAGACTGTACTTGGAGAGAACACTGAGCTTACTGCAAGGGTCTCAGAATGAATGATGTTGCATTGTCCAGATCAAGCTAAAGCAAACACGTGTATCATCGCAAAGTATAAATATGTGTATTCCAAACCGAAAATGTATATGCATAAAAATAATGATACCAATGAAAATCACGTGTTTTTCCTTTATGTTTGAGTGGCAGCTAAATATAAAAGATGGACATCTATCCAAATTTGGAAAACATTGTTCTAAATCATCATTATAATTTATAATAAGCCTTTTTTAAGATACAAACCACACAACACACTCTGTATCACAGACTTCTAAGTTTTTTTTTGTTCTCCTCTCAAGCATGGGGTCACCGACAGCTCTGCCTGTGTGACATGCAGAAAGCCAAATGAGAAAGTGTGGGGCTGAAGCACTACTGCATATGTCTTTCCTCTCCTGCTTCATATGAATTGAATTGGTCCATTTGGCTTAATCTTGCTAGACAGTTGGCTTAATTATATGCAAATGAAGCAGGAGAGGAAAGGAAAAATATAGAGATCCTACTGGGGAGAAGAAAAGACTTTTGTGTCATTTAATGTATGTGACTTCTTCATATAGTCTACATTATTTGTAGAACTATACCACCTCCGTGGGTGTCGGGATAGTACCTTGAAGGAGAAGGAAAGGTCCAATCCATGGGGGATGCCTAATGTTAGGGTACCCTGCAAGGATTGTAATGACTTACCTGATACCCAGGGTCAGTGCTCCTGTTAGCAAAACACTGCACCAGCACAGGGTATTTGCAAACAAGCCATCTTCTTCCTCCTGTGTTATTTCTTTAAGCTGTAATTTGGAAGTGTTAAATTTGATAGACTGTGGTTTTTCAGCCCAAATTAACTATATAACTATGCATAGGCAGCAAAAGGGGGGGGGGGGCTATCTCAGCAGAGACCATATATATATATATATATATATATATATATATATATATTCAGAAGGGACCAGCATTCCGTATTTCAAAGTTGCAAAAATGTATTACCGTATAACATCACAGTACTTCACAGCTGGTAGTGATGTTTAGAGTTGGCGTTTTTCTGATAAATACTCCAGAGAGAGGAGTTTGTGCCTAACCCCTAGATTAAAAAGACTTTTTTGGGTGGAAAAGAGTTAGTGAATTAATTGTTTCTTTAATTACCCCCCTCCACTGGGATGCGCCCACATTTACCAATTTCTGCATTTCACCCCTGTGTTTTTCCTAAATTGTTTCCAACGTTTCGGCCCTCATTGGGGCCTTTATCAAGCATAAACATTTATCAAGGATATACATTAAATTGACCAAGCACACTGAAAGTGGAAACTGATGACAGCGTGCAGGTACCACCTGAATTGTTATTTTATATAAATAAATATATATATATATATATATATATATATATATATACACACACATACATATGCGTATGGGGGTGGGTAGGGGGCCCGAGTGCACATCCTGCATAGTTACGCCACTGAGCAACAGAATTATATAAAAATGTATATATACTCGAGCCGGCACGGCAGGAATAAAGGTTAAGTGTGCCTGGGTGCAAAATGCAAACAATAAGATAACTGTCCCAAATAAGGCATGCACTCACAGGTCTTATCCAAGGTGAAACAATGGTGTTTATTCAGCAAAAAACTGCTAATGTTTTGGCTAGCCCTCTAGCCTTTCTCAAAGGCTAGAGGGCTAGTCGAAATGTTAGCACTTTTGCAGTTTTTTGCTGAATAAACACCATTTTTTCACCTTTTTTCGCCTGTGAGTGCATGCCTTATTTGTGACAGATATATATATATAAATATATATATATATATATATATATATATATATATATTTATATATATATATATAGCACTTAGGTACATTTGAAACAATTTAAGAAAAGCAAATAAGCAATTGTAACTATTTAAGATAATCAGATCTCTTGGGGAAAACTGTTACTTGCAGCTTAAAGGGCAAATTAAATTCATTAGCAAAACTGTTATAACACAGACAACCTGAACCCTAAAATCCCCAGAAATGTATTCAAACTTTCCATAACCTGCCAACATTTGTAAAAAGGATGTGGTATTTAGGGGTATTTAGCACAAACACTGCTACAGTATATACATAAAAGTATACATACATATAATCTATACCAAAATAGTTGCAAATAGTTTCAGAAAATCACTGTTCGCTTATAATAAAAGTGTGTCCTTTCCTTCAGATTTTAAAAATGTTAGTTAAAACATATCAAGCTGTTCTTTAAATGTTATCATGCTTTCTGGGATGCTCACACATATTAATTTGCACTGTAGATTTTAGGTATACCACAAGGAAAAAATAATTGTTTTTTTTCATTAGGTTTATTTCATTAAAAAGCACTCTTTTAATTTGTATATGATTCATTGTCTTGCATTCTAAAGCTCCCCATATAAGCAAAGATTTTTCTTGCCAAAAGACCGATTTTAGCGAAGTCCGACCAATCCTTCGAAATTATCGTGCGGTTAGTGCCAATTGAACGATCGTACATCTTACGATTTTTCGGCCGACATCTGTCAGAAAATTGATCACCCAGGTTTAAAAATCTTTATCGGTCCCAGTGCAATCTATCTTTGCCTGCAGGGCCAAGCAGGCAGCTACCCTTCAGTTTTGGTGGCAATATTGTCTGAAATGGTCTTTTTAGTTGATGGACACATCGTACATTTAAACGATCATTTCGAGATAATCGTGGTCTCACGATAATAATTGGATCTTTTAAAAATCTTTACATCTATGGCCAGCTTAAGTCGTATTTTCTCATGAGTAATAGTAATGAAATCTTCAGTGCTGAGTGTGTAAAACAGCTGCATATCTGGTGGAGGGAGGGAGGCCGGTTGAGAGAACAGCTTGAAGCATGTGATTTCTGGGAAAACTGCAGAAGGCAAAGCATTTGGAGGAAATCGAAAAGTGAAAGTAGATTGTGTGAAGTTACTATTAACCTGAAACTCCAGCTGCAGTAGTGGCTTAACTACTGTGGCGATTGCATTCAGGCCCAAACCTTCTTGAGGAAAATTACGTTTTAACGCAGGAGAAGGGCAGCGGAGATTTTGGACATGTGCACCGGCAGCATACCTGCGGGCAATTGGTATGGGCAGTGTAGTAACTAGATATTACTGAGCCCCACAGCAAATTCATTTTAGGTAGGGTTGCCATCTGGCCAGTAAAAATGATGGCTGGTCCCAATTTTATTAATAGGGAAAAAAGATAAATATATAGGAAGGCCGGTATTTTTTTCCAGAAAAGGTGGCAACCCTAATTTTAGGGGCCCCCAACATATCCAGAGATTGTCCTGTATCATCAATGTTTATTGAAATTGTATATGAATTAGAGCCTCCTATACCTCCTGGGCCCCCCTGCAGCCGCAGGGTCTGCTTCATCTGTAGTTACGCCCCTGCGTATGGGGGTGGGTAGGGGGCCCGAGTGCACATCCTGCATAGTTACGCCACTGAGCAACAGAATTTTATAAAAATGTTCACAGAAGTAAACAACTAACATGAGTATATATAAGAGCAAGTTATAATGTGTTAAAAAATGTGAGACAGAATAAAGGCACACCCCAGAGACGTAATCGGCATCGAGTTGTTACACCTCTTATGAAGAATTTGAATCATTGTGTCTGTTGAAGGCCGTCTGTTACCTTAAGGTGGCCATACACGGGCAGATTAAAGCTGCCGATATCGGTCCTTTATACCGATTCAGCATCTTATCTGCCCATTTGTGGGGGCTCCCGATGGATCCTCCCAATCGATATGAGGCCAAAAATCGGGCAGATATCGATCGGTCAAGTTTGATTTTTTTGTACAATCCAGGACCGCATCAGCTAGTTGATGCCGTCCTGCAACCCATCGGAGCCCATTCGTAGTATTGTAATCCGATCGTTCGGCCCCAGGACCGAACGTTTGGATTCTTTCGATATCGCCCAGCCGTTAGTGGGCATATCGGGTTAAGATCCGCTCGTTTGGCGACCTTGCCAAACGAGTGGATCTTATGGTGTATGGCCACCTTAAGGCAACATTTTCACCTTGATTTATGACTTAAACATCTCTATTGCTTTTGAGTTGTTTTATTGCATTTTTTGGTTACTTTATTGCTCTTTTTTTTTATTACGCATTGCCAGGAGCGGATTCATGCACATGCTCCCCTGCGCTATAGCCTAAGAGCCCAGTGTGATCAGGGGCCCATTATTTCAACCTTGTTTGATTTTAATATTTTTATTTGTGCTGGCAGGTGCACCTGCTGGGAGTAAAGGTAGGCAAGGTGTATGCATGTGCCCATATGTATGTAGATCCAATGACGTCAAAGGGGCGCAAAACCCAACCCAGTTTGGAGAGCTTAGGTACATGCATTCCTGGATCTACATGCATCCAGACCCTGCAGTACTCTAGAAAGGGGTCCTGTGTAGCCTAGGGGCCCCACATCTTGTTAATCTGCCACTGTGCTGTTGAGTACTTGTTTATGCTCACAGTGAAAACAGTTATTCAAATATTCTAAACACGTATTTCATTGCAAAATATTTTTCTTTATGTTTTGTTATTTTTTGGGAAATTTCGTATTTTTTTGTTCTGTGCTGAACAGTACTTGTGTTTGCTTGTTGTTTACTCTGTTTGTTGCAGGTTAGGATTTGACTTTATGCCTTCTTCTGCTATAGCTATGTTATCTAAAAGTTTACATTTAGTGTTTTTAGTTGGTTAGTATAAGGCAGTCTAAAGATAATCATATACAGGCCTGGTACACTATCTAACTGAATGTCCCACAGGCCAAAGGATGGAGAGCATATGAGGGGCCACACACAGTACTGCTACGTTTATATTGCTCCAATCCTGCAAACACAACTAAAGAGCAAACACAACTGAAACAGCAGAAATGATGGAGATGTGGCTTCTCTTCACTTCCTAATCTGCCAACGCAACATGTACTGGCTGCATCATAGTAACTTAGGCTGAAAAAAGACACCTCCATTAAAACCTTAAACCCTTTTTTTTCCATATTAAACTGCTAGTTGATCCCTAGTTGATGGCAGTAGGACAAGTCACTGGATCGACTTTGTACTAAGAGCCAATTTCAGTAACCCTGTATTTTCTCATTTGCTAAAAAACCATCCACTTCACAGTTCTCACTATTATGCTATTACTATTATGTTGAGAGGATATTTGGTTCTGTTGCAATTGGTGCATGTCCAGGACAGCTGGACTGCCTGTACATCTACTGATTACTGAGAGAATGGGCAGACTGAGGTCTGGGCAGCACCGGACCTAAAAACATCCTTGTTTTAGGTCCGGTTAACTGTCTGATAGATTCTGTCAGCTGATTTCAGAAAAACACAGCTTTATCTACTGTATATGTGTGTGTATACATATAAAAGGTCTTTAAAATATATTATATTGCATTAAAAAATATATATATATATAAATATATATATATCTGCACAAGCTGCACAAGCTAGTTACCATCTTTAGGCTGGTTAGTTAGAGTAAAGGAACACTTAATAGACGTCTAGGTGCCCTTTAGAATATGCAGCTCACCGCAGAGGGAGGCGATTAACTGGAAGTAACAGCCAGATAAACACTCTTGTGATTCGCTGAAGGCAAGGCATATGGGCGGGGATTGCTCGCTAACTAGGAAGTAAGTAGAGCTCAGGGCGCTGTGTACTTTCGGTTTTGTTGCGGAAGAGTGTCGAGACGTTTTACTTCGCTTTCAGTAAATCATTTCCCAGGACTGTGTCAGGTATGTTGAAAAGATTCACAATACTGCCCCGTGCAGCTAATACTAATGACATTTATTTTTGCTGCTGACTTGGCCACCTGGGCATCCCTCTGGCTGCTGTGCTGTGTGTATTATATAGGCACTATCAATGCTGTACTGCAGCCCTGCCTGATGGCCTTAGTGTATACCTCTCACACTGTTACATATACACACAAACATAAACAAATAGTGCAGTCCATTCTCAACTGATTCATATTTAGTATTTATATTGGTGCTGTTCTGCTTATGTCTGTATTCTGCTGTCTCTGTTGTATATTCCATTAAATACAGTGACCTGCTTAGTCATAACAATACCCATCTCATTTTTAGGTAATAATGCTTATATATGCCACTATACTGCAGCCCAGAGCAAACATGACTTGGTTATGGCATTTGTGCCCATCTGGGCATTCGTTTAGCCTTTTCTGTAGTCTCCGAACTACACTTCTATGCTTCAGCTAAAGGGGTTGTTCACCTTTGAGTTAAATTTTAGTATGATGTAGATGTAGTGATATTCTGAGACAATTTGCAATGGTTTTCATTTTTTAGTATTTGCCGTTTTTGAGCTGTTTAACTATTTAGCCTTTTGTTCAAATTAGCCTAGCAACTATGCATTGATTTGAATAAGGGACTGGAATATGAACAGGAGAGAACTTGAATAGAAATAGGAGGAATAAAAAGGAGCAATAACAATAAATGTGTAGCCTTACAGAGCATTTGTTCTTAGATGGGGTCAGCGACCTTCATTTGAAACCTGGGAAGAGCCAGAAGAAGAAAGCAAATAATTACAAAACTATATAAAAATGAAACGATGCTAAGAATTGACCGTTCTATAACATACTAAGAGGTAACTTGAAAGTGAACCACCCCTTAAAGCCTGCTTCGTTTTTGCATAGGTCTATTCATCACATGTATTTAGTTGTACAGTAGCCTTTGTTAAACCTGGTTGGTATTTTCTAATTAAGGCCATCTGTGTATCCTTCTGCCTTTGCTTGACTATATGCTCCGTGTACTGAAGCCCATGTTAAAGGGCACCTGCCACCTGAAATTGTCTGGCGGCTAATAGAACCTGCACTTCGGTTTGGCTAAACAATATTATAGGGAGCTCACAGTGTGGGTGAGCATGTTGGGGCACACACGAGCATAATGAGCGATTGCCAAAACTCCCTCATTATGCACATGGGCATGACGTTAAATTGTGAGGAGCATCCAATGTGCCTACATTAGGGGGCCGATTCACTAAATTCGAGTGAAGGAATAGAAGGAAAAAAGCTCGAACTTCGAGTAGTTTTTTGTGTTCCTCGACTATCGAATTGGCGTAAATTCGCCTGAGTAGAATGATTCGAATAGATCGAGCGCAAAAACGCTGCGACTATTCGCCCATTCGATAGTCGAAGTACTGTCTCTTTTAAAAATACTTCGACTGCCTACTTCGCCACCTAAAACCTACCGAATTGCTTTAAAAGCCTATGGGAAAGTCCCATAGGCTTGTTTTCTAAGTTTTTGATCGAATAAAAAGGCATTCGATCGATCATTCGTTTGAATGAAAATCCTTCGATCGAATATTCGATCGTGCGACTATTCGCTGGGCGAATATTCGCCCATTCGACTATTCAATGGCGCGTAAATTCGCCCGAATTGCCTATTCGATTCTATTCCCCAGTCGAATTTCGAGGGATTTAACCCCTCGAAATTCGACCCTTGATACATCTGCCCCTAGATGTGTGCACATAATGAGCATTTTGTTTTTTTTCAAAAAGACTTATTGTTTCCCCCAAGCGGATTGTAGGCTCTGTTAGACCGTAACTCTGGTGGGGGAGACAATTTCAGGTGACAGGTGCTCTTTAAGTCCCCCTTTTTATTTACGTTCGCTTGTGAGCTCTCTTGAAAAGGCTGTCATGTACTGTTAAGTGCCAGTGTCACAGATCCCAGTCAGAACCGGATTCCTTTAGCTACAAATCTGCACAGCCACTACTTAGCCAAGCAACCCTACTTTGTACAAGTCACTCTCTAAAAAATCTGTGCAGCATTTCTCTACATTTAATTAACTGTGGTGGTCCAATACCACCTCTGTGCTGGTGGCTAGTAATGAGTGAAATTTTTCCCCAAATTTCTGTGCGAAAGTGATGCCCGTAGACTCCAGTGGGTGAAAAAAATTGTCGCGAGTCAAAAAAGAATTTTCACACGTTAAAAATGTTTTGTCGGCCATAGACTTCAATGCATTTCGGCACCGTGAAACGGATCAGATTCATCCATAACTTCTAGTGACCTATAAATGTATCCCTTATTTCAGTCTCAACTCTCATCTCTTAGCTCCGGTCTCTACTTCTTTGCCTTCGGTCTTGTATTTTCACAGGTTCACTTATAATTATAATAGCGGGTACATTATAAACTATATAATGTATATTTTAAGGTTGGGAAAGTTTTCTATTGGTATCCTTTCCAAAAAAAAAGTCATCCTTTTCCACTGTTAATGCATTATTAATTCACTAATAATGGAATAGTTACACTGTTTATATTATACTGGATCAGTTCTCCCATTTTGAGACTTTCTGGTTTTCTTCATCATTTGTGGCAATTGTTGGTTTTATGTAGCTTCATTACAGAGCCATAGGTTTGTCCCATGTATATTTTTTGTTATAAGTTAGCCATTGCTTACTGAATCTGCTGTAAATGGCAGATGGTAAAGCAGCAGTATAAATATCTATACTATCTACACATACATTGTTTACATCTGCACACTGTATGAGCCACATTCCTTATGTAGCTTTAACAATCGGAACAACGTTAAAGGACAAGGGAAGTTAAACCACTGTTGGGTGCCTTTAAAAAAAAAAAAAACATGTGCACCCACACATGCATGGGCTTTTACTGGGTGCATATATAACTATGGCAATGTCTACAAATGCTTGACAATAACCTCAAAATATTGTTCTTTTTCAAAGAAAATATACCAAAATATACATTCCTGGCTACAAAAGTAGAACATTGTACGGAGTCAAAAATAAAAGGGAGAAAAATGATTACAAAGCCAGCAAAAAAGGCTAATAGAATGCTATCTTGCTACAGTGTAAATTACAGTAACTGATGTTAGCAATTTTTACTAAAAAACGTTCCTTGTCCTTTAAGGCCTGCTAAAAAATATAATGTCTTGTGACCGCTTTGCAGGCAAAAGCTAACCCTATTGTCTATTATAGGATTCAGAGTAGAATTCAATACATAGATTTAGAGGCATACTTAATACAGTATATACTCAATTTAATAATGGCATCACTTTTGTAGGTTTCCAGGATGGCACAGTGGTACGATCTGCAGCAAATTGACACCAAATTCCTGGAGCAAGTTCACCAATTGTACGATGACAGCTTTCCCATGGAAATAAGGCAGTATTTGGCCCAGTGGTTGGAAAATCAAGACTGGTACGTGTGACAGCATTCAGAGACTCTTCATCATAGTCCGTTTAAGAAAAATTAGGCCTGTTAATATAATAAATAACTATACATACAGGTATGGGACCTGGGGTTTTCCGAATAATGGATCTTTCTGTAATTTGGATCTTCATACCTTAAGCCTACTAGAAAATCATGTAAACATTAAATAAACCCAATAGGCTGGTTTTGCTTCCAATAATTATTGTCACATATGGCTCCCTAAATTCAGAACAAGTGCCAAGCTCCCTGGTCTTGGCTTAATCTTCCACCTGTAGCAGCCGCCTTTGGCCTCAGGAAGAGCCCTCAGCTACTCGGGTGCCGCCAGGTCTTAACTTGAGAGCAGCAAAGCAAGTGTTCTGAATGAGCAAAGGGGCACATTCGTTTCCAAGGTTTTGGACGGAAGGCAACAGTTCAAGGAGCACATGAAAAGCATGGTCAGGCAGGCCGGGGATGGTACAGGCGGAGTTCAGAGAATAGTCAGGCAGGCAGGGTCAATATCGGTAGAGTTCAGAATAGTCAGGCAGGCAAGTGTCGGTATCGGCAGAGTTCAGAATAGTCAGGCAGGCAGGATAAAAACGGAATATATACAAGACAAATCACACCCAGATACTAATGAGTTAGACCTAACAACATGCAATGATTACTGGCAAAGGCCCTTTAAATACATATGAATTTCGCACACAGCGTTATGACGTCACTCACCACCGGCATAAAAAGCTCAAATTCGAAAATACATCATCTGAAACCTGTCAAGATCATGGAGAAGTCAATGGCAGAGGTCCCTTGAACCATTTGAAGATGTTAATAGCCTCCCTAATGGTCACGGTTTTTTTTTTTCTGGAGGTTTTCATTCGAAAACTCGATCAATTCAGATGATTTGAGTTTTTTTCCCATGGAAAACTCAATTAATTCAAGTTTTCCGGTTGTTAACCCCAAACTCGCTTTTGAGTTTTTTCCATTGGAATTAAATTTTCCATTCTTAAATAAGATACCATTGAAGTTGCAAGTTCATTCGAGGTCCGCACTCCAAATATATTTCTCAAAGTGCTATTTCTTTGGTTGTGGGCACCTAGCTCTAAGGGAGTTCAGCTTACACACTCTCTCTCTCTCTCTCGACCGTAACCTCTTGACCGAAACGTCGGATCTAATTTTGTGTATTCAATAAAACAACACTTCATTCACTAAGCTAATGGGAGAGTGCTGATCCTTCACACCACTATCTACAATATTGATCGTGCACCCCTGCTTTAATAAGAAAAGAGTGCGGACACCAGCAACCATTTTATATATATATATATATATATATATATATATATATATATATATATATATATATATATATATATATATATATATATATATATATATATATATATGTGTATGTGTGTGTGTATATATATATATATATATATATATATATATATATATATATATGTGTATATATATATATGTGTATACTGTATATGAGGGTGAACAAAGGCAACAATATTAATGCCTAGGTGCTAGGAATCTCAATTCAGTTGGTTTCAGATAGATCATCAGAAATAAAGACACTTATCCAGTTACTTTCTATTTTCGACATGTGACCATTTTTCTGATATTGAAGTGTGTACCTTCTAAAGCAGCTCGGTGGAGGGGGTCGCTGACTCTGTAACTGTTCTAAATTGATACATTTAGTTGTTACATTTCTTATCTTTGTCCCTGCTGAGTTGAATCTGTGGGTTTCATTACAGGCTGCTGTAAGAATTGATACAATAGTTGCTAATACTCCAGAGATGCTGCTGAGAAATGTTGCAAAATTGTTACAGTTCAGAGTCTGCGCCTGAATTACTGAACTGCCAGACTGAAACACCAGAGACAGGAACATACAACTTTAAACTTAGATTTTGGAAAAACAGTAAAAAATGTAAAGTAATTGAAAAAAGTATTTATTTCTGCTGAACAATCTGAAAACAATTGCACGGAACGGAGAACAACCCCTTTAAGGCTTTTGTATTGTTGGTATGAGCTTTTTGCAGTATAAATATCATTCATTAACAAAAATATCATATATTATAGGGAACATGCTGCAAACAACGTCTCCGTAGCCACAATATTGTTTCATGGGCTCCTGTCTCAGCTGGATGATCAGTATAGCAGATTTTCTTTGGAAAACAACTTTTTGTTGCAGCACAACATTAGGAAAAGCAAGCGCAACCTTCAGGTATATATATTTTTAATAGTGCTTTATCATTACAAGGTAATTCTTTGATAATTTTGTCAGATCAAGCACTCGTTACCCTTCCATTCTGTACGTTGCTGATGTATTCAAGATTTGTAGGGGTCAGCATGCAGTATATATGAAGGATCAGTATATATTCCTATAATAAGATCACTAGCCATCAGAATTATATGAACTGTCTGAACTTGTGTGAAGCTGAATGGATGTGTAAAATGTTCAATTATACCATGTAATGAAAAAGGAGATGAATTAGGTTTTGTAGTGGAGTGCATAGAGAACCTCAACCAAGCACATATGCAAACTATATTAGACCACAGAGAACAATATAATCTATTATAAATCTCATCTATTGCTTCACATGGGTGCAGGACGGTGCTTTTGAAACTTCAATAAGTTAAAGGCAGCACAGCGAGTGTAACCGAAGTGATTGTGGTGTTCCATGTGAATAATGCATTACAAGCAATTTGAATTGAAAAAGATGATATACAGGGTAGGAATTACACATTATACAGCAGTAAGAATCAAAACCAAAGAATGAGTTTTAGTGGGTGTGTTGGTGCCATGCAATGCTCATTTTGTCGCATGCAGTCTTGAAGCAGCCATTACAGTGAGCTTTCACTTCTGAGAGCTGCA
Organism: Xenopus petersii; assembly: GCA_038501925.1. NCBI lineage: Eukaryota > Metazoa > Chordata > Amphibia > Anura > Pipidae > Xenopus > Xenopus petersii. The sequence goes on from CM076688.1 coordinate 44,621,971, forward strand.
GATGGGGTTTCCACTTAGAATCTAATTTGCAGAATCTAGGGGCAGTAGCAGCAGCGGGACTGCAAACTTGAGGGAGGATAGAAAACAGAAACATGAATGTGTCAATATGAACTATTTTCTCTTGACAATGTATAAGCAATTTATATACTATATACTCTACTAGTCCGTTTGGTCAGGTGACATTTGGATAAGCTTGAACATATCTATGATAAGGACCTTGTTGAACCGATGATATACTGATAATTTGGCAAGGTACTGAGCAGGAGGCTTTGGAATTTGTCACCAAAATGAATAACAATGATTTCAACATCAAATTAACTATGGGCATATCCAACACTTCAGTCTCCTTCCTAGATCTCCAAATAGAATTAACTATAGAGGGTTGCCAAGTCACCAAGAATTTCAGAAAAACCACGGCCACCAACTCCCTCCTAACCATTTCTAGCTTCCATCCCCATCCAGTTAAAAAATCTGTCCCAACAAGGGAATTCCTAAGATTAAAACGTAACTGTTCAACTTTGGAAGCCAAAAGAATTGAAAAGTAGACTAAAACAGAGGGGCTATTCGGGTAAAATTATCAAAAAGGCCTATCACAAGTCACTGCAGACTGATAGATCCAAACTGTTGGTGACGAGAGAGAAAGTACAACAAACTGATAATATGATACGTTTTATCACTGCATACAAAACGAACAGTCTCCAAATACATAGCATACTAAATAAACATTGGGAAGTGCTGTTGGAGGATGATACTTTGAGTGCCACCCTACAGGGGTTTTCGATCTGCTATAAGAGGAGTCCAAACTTAAGGGACTTTCTAACCAACAGTCATTTTCAAACAGCTCAGCCCAAAACAACTAATAATTGGAGATGTTTCCCCTGCAGGGAGTGTAATATGTGTGACAAAAGTGTAAGAATTTCTTCCTTCGAAGACATATCTAGAAACATCTAATCAACGGTTACATTAATTGTAAAACACAAGGAGTTATATATTGCATAGACTGTCCCTGTCAGAAAAGATACATCGGGATGACCACACAAATGCTCAAACTGAGAATGCAACAGCACTGTAGTTCTATTAGAACTGCAGGAAATCAGAACAAAACAGATAAGACCTTATCCACAGTTGCACAACATTTTAAGAGACATCATAGTATGGACCCAGCCAAACTCAGATTTTGGGCACTGGAGAAAATTAATTTAGGGGTACGGAAAGGAAACTGTGAACAAATATTATTAAAACGCGAGAGCTATTGCTTCTTCAAAATGGATACTATTTCCCTGAGGAAATAAATGAAAATAATTTATTTACATCATACATTTGATCTTCTTTTTATCATTCTTTTAAATTCATTTATTACATTTTTTTTTTTTAAATAATTACAAAAAAATTAAAAAATATCAGTGATTCAAATGTCATTAATAAAAATAGTTTTTAATATGTAGGTATTTAATAAATAAATCAATTAATCAATCTGTTAAGAATAAATACTTTTAGCAATGTACATTGAGATGATGGCTTTTTTCTTCTGATAATATAAATAGATACAGTGGTTAATATTAGAAGGTGGAGTTCAACCATGGGAATATAGGGATCTAGTAGCTGATCTCGGCGTGTTCATTGCTTTTAACCTTGATACTTAATTAGCGGTTTTAAAAAATAGTATTTGTTCGTATCTGGTCCTAGAGGGTTGGCGTTTCTATAACCCTTTGCACACTTCATATTCATATTCAACTCATCTCTACTCTTTTGCTATACCAATCTATGGGGCAGACAATTTGTTGTTTTTTAGAATAAGCTAGTCTCTTTAAGAGTGATAGAAATAGTGTAAATACGAAACCACAGTCCCGGATAGCCTGACTGCCTTTGCTTTGTGGTGTCCCAGGGAAAGAAATGAATAGGCAGCTAGTTTTGGGACAACTCCACTGTTCTTTTTATTCCTTTTTCTGACTATTTTCATATGAATTGAGCGCAATGTTTTATATTATATTATATCCTAATTTGTTGCTGGTCACATAAATTTTAATAATCAGTTCAACCTACTACTAATTAACTTCGGAATGGGATCCTAATTTTATTTAAGGCACTGCACTTTATTTAATGAATTTCTGAATTGGGGAATAGGGTATCAATTGACCCCCCCCCCCTTTTTTTAGTTTCGAGGAATCAACTTAATTAATTGGGAATTGATTTAATTTATATAAATGCACTGCACATTCATTTAAAAACGAAAATTAAGCAAGCAGTGAAGACCATCTTCGAAAACTTTTGGTCGAACATCATCTAAGCACAAGCACTTTAATTTATGAATTGTAGTTAATTGGTGTTTATACGGTGTGTGTAAGGTAATTCATTTTGGTAATAAACTGATAATTGTATTTATGATCAGAATCTGTTTAAATCGCTAATTTAATTTTAGGGGATATAATTTTAGTCAAATAAAAAAAGGGTACCTTTCAAACCTTTCTCACAGACCTTGTTGAACCATTCATGAGTGATGTCTTCTCCTAATGGGACTGTATGGATCCCCCTCCCTTGTGATTTCAGTTTTACGGTATATGGTGTTAATGAGTTGAGTCCCTAAATCAAAAAGTTGGGTGATCAAATTAATTTGAGATCTTCCCATGTATGGCCACCTTAACTCAATTTATAAATAAAAGCTGGCATGATTTTTGCAGTGCGAGACTTGATAGCTACATAGAGTGTGTACTGCTCCCTCTGACTCCAATGTACTGTAGGTTTGCCACCTGTCCAGATTTGATCCGGATAGCCCGCTTTTCAGAAGGGCTGCCCAGTCCAAGACAGTCTGCTCGGTTCACCAACCCAGCAGGATCTCCCCTGATTGACATGGCGATCAGCCAATCACTAATCGCCATGTCATAGCCCCGCCCATCTGATATAGCACAACCCGCCTGCAATGTCATTGGCACGCCCGGATCATGATCCGCACAAAAGTGGCAACCCTACTCCCATGTTAAAATTGTAACAAAGGATGCATGCAGTGCTGCATCCCCTCTGGCGGAAGGGGGGAACGGCGGAGAATGCCTGAGTCAGATGGTTTGGAAGGAGGAACAGAACTTCTTGAGGTAGGAAAAAAAAGGGTGGAGGAATTATGCCGTGTGGAAGGAGGAGGCAGACCGCTAATTGCAGAGCAGTGGAGGAGGTATTCCGGAGCATAAAGGCCATCTGGAGCTTGGACATGTGACTGCTCTGTTTTCAGCAATAATCTTACTGGCATGTCTGGGGTTAATGCCATTTACTGCAGTGATTTGTGGCATGCCTGGGGTAAATGCTGATTATCCATATATTGCAGTGATTTCTGGCATGCCTGGGATTAATGCCTATATCGATTTTCTGCAGTGATTTCTGGCATGCCTGCGGTTAATGCTGATTATCCATTTACTGCAGTGATTTATGGCATGTCTAGGGTTAATGCTGAGTATCAAATAGTACCAAAATTATTTCTAAAAAATGTGTAAAAGTAGTATGTACTTACCCTAAAAACTTAAATGACACAAAATGAGGCCAATTAAATAATCCAGGATGCAGCATTGTTTGAGTAGGATCTTGACAAACTGCCAATCCGGGCGGCTAAGTTATAAATTGATTGCATGTGTAATGTAAAGTTATGCACCTGGGATGTCAAATATTCAAGCCACTTATATCCTAAATGGGATTTAATTAGATACATTTGATACTTAGGAGTAACTGTGCATAAAAAACTTGGCAGTACAGCAAGGGCAGCAACTGTTTAAACTACAGTAGAACCCCCAATTTAAGTTTATAAGGGGACCAGAAAAAAAAAGATTTAAAATCTGGAAGAAAATCAAGCAAATTAAAATATTAATTATATATAAAATTGTTTTCGATGGTACTACACCCCATCACGCATAAGTAAATTTAGTGGTAATCCGGAATTTGTCATCTGCTTTAGAGGCTGTTGCGAACAAGGGTCTATTTTACACACATGGTGGTCCTGCACAGTGGCCCAAGAATTATGGAGGATGGTAGTCACTCTGCTCACCGAGGTTCTACGCAGCATTATTACAGCGACTCCACAAACGTTTCTCTTAGGCATGAAAATTGAATCCATAAACTCTAAACAATCCCATAAATTAGCTGCACATATCCTGACAGCAGCAAGATCTCTCCTAGCAGCAAATTGGAAAAGACCACAATTACCTGGCCGGCAATCGCTGATAACCAAAGTGAACTGGACCCGAGCGATGGAATCTATCAGAGACAGGCTTTTAGATATGAGCTATGAGGGGGAACTGGTGTGGTATCCTTGGAACCAACTTCTGGAGGGTTTACAATCCGGACCTCAACCCGAGGCTTCTAGAGCTACTTGAGCAACATCACAAACAAGATGTAGTTTGGTAATAACATACTGACCTCAAAGGAACTATCTCTCACTTTAAATCTTCTTTCTGTTTCTCCCTTTAACTGACCCCCCTTCCTTCTCTAAATGCCAGCTGCAAGATTTATACTGAAATGGCCTACCTCGAGAGGTCATAGGAAATGGCCGAATATGGAAATGTTTCACAAGGAACGACAAAAAAAATCAGACATGAACAAACTTGCAGCTGAATACATGTTGTACTTTATAACATTTTTCTTTTTATTTGTTACAATTAAAACCAATAAAAATATTAGATATCAAAAAAAAAATATGAATTATATATTGGTGGTGTTATAACTAGGGGAAAAATTAAAATTAGGGGATGCAAAATTTAAGATTTACTGTATTAAATGGGGTAAAGATAAGTGAGAAGTGAGCCTAAATCCATAATAGTTTAGGGGTGCATAATCTGGCTTTTAGCTTGTACACTCTACTGAGACTACTTTGTGCAGAGTTAGAAATGATCTTCAGGCTGCCATAACCAAAAGTCATTTCTCAATCCTCTTAATCCTCCCTGACATATTTCCATTTGATCCAGCTGACTACTCCCTCTTTATGCAAAAACTAAATGTAGGAGATGGCTCATTAAAAGTTATAAGTAAAAGTAAATACTCATTTAGACCAGAATATAAATCGTTGATCTTACTGTGTAATAAGTAGTTCATATACTGTAGAACCAGCATACCTCCCAACTGTCCCTTTTTAGAAGAGGAAAGTCCCTCTTTTGACAGCTCAACCTGCAGTTCGTCATTTGTACTGGAAAGTCCCTATTTTCTCTGCACTGAACAGCCAGAAAAAGAAACAAAGTTTCTCACTTAATTGCCTTTTAGTAGAGGGCACAGAACAACTAACAGGTGCAAATAAGTTACTTTGTAACCATTTTGAGACACAAAAAACAGTTTAGATAAGGAGAAATATTTTCAAACTTTCATAACCTGCCAAATTTTGTAAAATGAACATGATAATTAAAGGGTTTGTCCACAGAAAGGGCGTGGTCAAAAATTTTGCTGTTCTACGTGCGAAAAATTGTTTTGTCCTTTTTATTTCCAAAATGTTGGGAGGTATGCAGACTGAACTTCAGCACTTATACTGTAAATAGTTAAATTCATTTATTTGCTAATAAGTCATTATCAGTGTATTTTACCTTAAAAGGGATGTCAGCCTTCAGGGTAAGACAGGCTAGAACCCTGGAGCATGTTTGGAAAGTACTCTAGCCCAGTGATCCCCCAACCAGTAGCTCGTGAGTAACATGTTGCTCCCCAACCCCTTGTATGTTGCTCTCGGTGGCCTCAAAGCAGGTGCTTGTTTTTGAATTCCAGGCTTGGAATCAAGTTTAATTGCATAAAAACTAAGTATAGTGCCAAGTAGAGCATCCTGTAGGCTATGAGTCCACATAGGGGCTAGCCAATCACAACCCTTATTTGGCACCACCCAGGAACTTGGTTCATGTGTGTGTTGCTCTCCAACTCTTTTTTTACATCTGAATGTTGCTCACGGGTCAAAAAGTTTGGTGACCCCTGCTCTTGGCAATAAGTCTGCAGGTGGGACTGTTTAAATGGGTTGGGAAAGGGTCCATGTGATCTGAATCATGTTGTGGAATAAAAAGTAGCAGCACAGTTCTGCGTTTGTTGTGGCCTCCTTTGTTTTGTTTGAATTGTTTTAAATGGGTTGATTACCTTTAACCCTTTAAGTGCCACAGATCGTAGAATCTACGTTCTGTGGATCAAAGGACCAAAGTGCCACAGATCGTAGATTCTACGTTCTGAAGCACTTCCGGGTTTGAGAGCGGAGGAGCGGCTGTTAGAGCCGCTCGCTCCGTTCCTACACGATCCCCTGCCCCTAGGCAGCGAGCAGAGCAGGGGATTGAGTGGCCCCTGGGGCGCGATCGCCCAGGGGCCCCAAAGCAGCAGCAGGCACGTGTTACTTACATGTCCTGCTGCAGCCTGCACTGCAGCTCCGCCCCCACAGCACAGGAACAGGCAGATCGTCGCAGAGCTCTTCCTGGGGCCCCTCCACATTGTGTGCAACACTCTTTAGCGACTTTTTCAGGTTAGTGCAACAATTACACACACAATCACACCAATACACACTTATTACAGTAATACACACTTAGATTCACACTTACACACACTTACACATACATTTTTGGGGATCAGGGGGGTCACTCACACTCACTGCACTCACACACACATGCGCACATAACATGTAATTTACCAATCGTATACACGCACACGCACATACTTGGCTTTGTGGCTTTTTTTTTTTTCGCATCATCTATTTTTTGTCTGAAAAATTTTTTTATTGCCATTACGAATAACCTATTTGGCCCAGCTAAAATATTCAAACTGTGCTTCTGACGGCCGATTACACTAGTCTGGAAAAAAAAAACGTTGATTTTTGTGGTTTATTGGATTTATTTGCGTTTCACACTTTTCTGTCTTATTTTGTTTTGCCTTGTAAATTTTATCTACTATATATCCATTTGAGCGTCTCCGTGCGCCACATAGTTTGGTTTATCTATGCATATTGGGCATCAAAGTGTTCAGTAGACCCCTGGCGTTCATATTTAGGATGTTTTATGCTGATACATTGCAAAATGTGGGGCATATAATGGGGTAAAATTCAAGCTTTGTGACGTTTTTCAGAAATTTTCAGCATTGCTTTGCCGTTTGGCAGTTTGCAGTACAAACACATATTTACCCATATTGGATTCGTCAGAATGTGTACTTTCTAAAAATATATGGTTTTCTAGGGTCTCTGTACTGTTAGGGGGTCTTATGTCACATAATACACATACCGGGTGCTTATATTGCAGCAGCCAGCGCATCAGCCGTGAAAATGCATATACACTATTGTCATTTGGGCATCTCCGTGCGCCACATAGTTTGGTATATCTATGCATATTGGGCATCAAAGAGTTCAGTAGACCCCTGGCGTTCATATTTAGGATGTTTCATGCTGATACCTTACGAAATGTGGGGCATATAATGGGGTAAAATTCAAGCTTTGTGACGATTTTCAGAAATTTGATAAAAACCGTTACGTTCAGCATTGCTTTACAGTTTGGCAGTTTGTAGTAGAAACACTTGTTTACCCATATTGGATTCGTCAGACTGTGTACTTTCTGAAAATATATGGTTTTCTAGGGTCTCTGTACTGTTAGGGGGTCTTATGTCACATAAAACACATACCAGGTGCTTAAATTGAGGTAGCCAGAGTGACAAACATGAAAATGCATATGCACTATTTGTACTTGGGGGTCTCTGTATGCCACCTAGTTTGGTAAATCTATGCATTTTGCGCATCAAACTGTTTAGTAGACCCCCATGCTCCTATGTAGGATGCTTTATGCTTTTAATGATACATGGACATTACGATGCTGGAAAGTTGAAGCTTTGAGGCAATTTTCAAATATTTCACCAAAAACGACAATTTTGAGAAAGCCTTGCGACTCAGTAGTTTGGAGTAGAAAGGCATGGGTACCCATTTTAGATTCTGTAGAATGTGTACTTTCCAAAAATATATATGGTTTTGGGGGGTAAACATAAATTTCTGTGTTTTTACCCCACAAAAAAAGCAGTCAATGTGTTGATTTTTCATTAGCTGAAGTTACCCACAGGACTATTTGTATGCGCTAACTTCATTTTGGGGCCTCTAAATGCCAGATACTTTGGTAAACCTATGCACAATGGGCACCAAACAGTTTGGAGGACCCCTGGCAACCACATTTAGGGTGCTTTTTCTTGGTATGTAGTGATACACGGGCGATATAATGCTGGAAAGTTGAAGCTTTGAGGTAATTTTCAGATATTTCACCAAACCGCCAATTTTGAGAAAGCCTTGCGACTCAGTAGTTTGGAGTAGAAAGGCATGGGTACCCATTTTAGATTCTGTAGAATGTGTACTTTCCAAAAATATATATGGTTTTGGGGGGTAAACATAAATTTCTGTGTTTTTACCCCACAAAAAAAGCAGTCAATGTGTTGATTTTTCATTAGCTGAAGTTACCCACAGGACTATTTGTATGCGCTAACTTCATTTTGGGGCCTCTAAATGCCAGATACTTTGGTAAACCTATGCACAATGGGCACCAAACAGTTTGGAGGACCCCTGGCAACCACATTTAGGGTGCTTTTTCTTGGTATGTAGTGATACACGGGCGATATAATGCTGGAAAGTTGAAGCTTTGAGGTAATTTTCAGATATTTCACCAAACCGCCAATTTTGAGAAAGCCTTGCGACTCAGTAGTTTGGAGCAGAAAGGCATGGGTACCCATTTTAGATTCGGTAGAATGTGTACTTTCCAAAAACATATGGTTTTGGGGGGTAAACCTACATTTTTGTGTTTTTACCCCACAAAAAAAGCAGTCAATGTGTTGATTTTTCATTAGCTGAAGTTACCCACAGGACTATTTGTATGCATTTTTGGAGCTTCTAAATGCCAGATATTTTGGTAAACCCATGCACAATGGGCATCAAACTGTTAAGTGGACTCCTCATATTCAGGGTGCTTTTTCTTGGTACCTCATACAGTGTGGAATATGCAGAGCAGCAAAATAAATACGTTGAAGTGATTTTTCAAATTTTGATAAATTTTTATAAAAACTGTTACATTCAGACAAGCTTTGCTGTTTGGTAGTTAGGAGTAGAGAGACATAGTTACCCATTTTGGAATCAGTAGAATGTGTACTTTTCAAAAATATATGGTTTATATGGTAAACCTAATGTTTCAGGATTTTTTGGCCTTGGAATCTAAAGTATGCCGTTTTCTGCCTTAGTGCTTTCAAAATTCGGTAATATACTGCCGGGAGTTTTTGCTGTACAGAAGTTATAAATCTCCCTAAAACTATACATATCTGGTATTGGCATGTTCGAGAGACATGAGGCTTTCCAAATCAGTTGGATTTTCATGTGTAAAATGAAACATTTTTCTGGTATAAATACATATATTGTGAAAAATAGAAATTTTTTATTTATTTTTGTATTTAGAGCTATAAATCTTTTTGCAGAGGTGGAAATACATGAAAACTCAGGCAGATTTAGAAAGCTCAGTTTCTCCCGAAAAAAACAATGTATAGTTTTCCTAGGTAAACTATAGGTTTCCCCTCAGAAAATGCCCCTAAAGTGAGAGAGCACAAATGTTTCAAAAACGGCTGGCATTTCGCGTAACCAAAATGTGAAATTCTGCTGGCACTTAAAGGGTTAAACAGAAATATAACAAATAAAGGTAAATCACCCCTTTAAGGGGAGCCTGGGTGTGCTGAGGGAGTTCAGTGAGCTTGGAGAAGTTGGGAGGAAAAGTTTGAATTTTGTGTCAAGAGTGGACTTATAATTTTTGGTTCTTTGAAAACTACAAGCTGGTGGGACTTTTCTCTATTGGTTCATACTTAAGCACGGAAGTTGTGCCTTGTTTGTTTTTTTTCTCCTGTAAAACCACAGGCAGGAGCCTGAGAATTTCTGTTCTGTACCAACCTGTGCCTCCTGTCTCATCTATGAAACTGTTTTGCCTGACCCCTACCCACTGCTACGACCCCCAAAATCGCGAAATCGCCAAACAAACGGATCTCTGTGTATACAAGTTTTGTATACAATTCCCGATATTTTATTATCTTTTCTTCTAGATTAATAATCTGTGTTATTAGATACTAACAATATACTGTTAGTATAGGTAAGCAATATCATGTCTCATTTGTAATCCCTTTGGTACTCTAGTCTCTATTTTTAGGATCCAAAAAGCCTCCCTTAGGTTCAAAGAACAGACCAAATCGCCTCCTCTAAAGGGGTCTTGACCTGTTCCAACAACTTTAATGATCAGGTCTTCAACACCATTCGGGAAACATGAGGTAAAATGTTTACCTAGAGGGGACCCTTCATCCCTTTTTATAATGGCCCTTATGTGCTCACTTATCGTTTCCTTCAGACGGGATGTACGACCCACGTATTGCTTCCTACAACATCCACAAACTAACAGGTACACAACCCGTTTAGTATTTCTTAGAATGTGGATGTTGTAGGAAGCAATACGTGGGTTGTATCGCACGTGTTGTGTGGGTCGTATTGCGTTGGGCGTGTTACATCTGCAGCCTGCTGCAATAAATCTGTTTTTAACCAGAGTGCCATCCAATCGTATGATTTGTGCTAAATTGCTACAGTGCAGACACTGTGGACAGGGCACCTGGCTTTTAGGAGCTGCTTTGAACAAGGGGGAGCTTGGAGCGGTCTTTTTCATCTGTTTGCTGCTAGTCATTGCTTGATACTTGGGTTACTAGATTCTGGGTAATTCATATAAGTTTTCACATACATTTTTGCATCATTTTATATGTAGGTAACTTAAGTTATGTATTTGTTGTACTACCTGTCCAGGCCCCACCTCTGTTCAAAATTTTACCAGGCACCACAGTCCACCAAAAAGATCACTTTTGTTCAAGTAACACTGCAGAATTTTTAATGCAAGTATATTTGAGAGCTGGTTATTTTAGAGAAAAGAACCTATAAACTCAGTTTTTTTTATTCTTTTACTTTAGATCCCCTTTAAGGGTTCAACACATCCACATATTAATGACACATAACTGTTGTTTACAGTTTCCTAGTCTTAAAGCAACGATATATGTAGATCTGATGTGAGTTGTTTACTTTTTCAGAATTCGCATGTAGTTCAAATGGCATGCTCACTTATAAATCTGAATGACCGTGTGTTTCTTCTTTACACTTTTTGTAAAGGATCATTTTCAGGAAGACCCAGTGCAAATGGCAATGATCATCAACAACTGTTTAAGAGAAGAGAGCAAAATTTTATGCAATGCCCGTGCATCTAACAAGGTAATGTATTAAATATATTCAAATCTGTAACATTCAGGCCATAGTGTTAATATTCCTTATGTCCATGTACTTGGTTGCATAAATCCACATTGATGGTAAAAATCCAATATGAATATACTGTAGCTACTTGTGGCAGATTAAACTGCAGAAGGAGCAGAGGTCAGCTAGCCCTGGCCTTACCAACTGCCTTTGGGCCTCTCCCTGTCCACCCCTCTTGGATCCAGCATTATATAATGCAGACAGCACTCCATTCAAGGGGCATGCTCTGAAAAATAATGCAGAAGCCTCCAGGTACTTGCACAATGCAGTATGGAAAGTGCAAACAAAAGGCAGGGTGTAGCACAGTGTTCTGAAAAAAAATATTTATATAATTGGCTGCTGCACAAATTCCTATGATCACTTTTACAATCCAACACCTGATCCTACAACACATGGACATGCATAAATAAAGAGCCAGGACACTCGCCTGTTATGCCGACTAGGGATGTAGCGAACGTCGGAAAAAAAGTTCGCGAACATATTCGCGAACTTGCGCAAAAATGCGAGCGGTTCGCGAACGGTTCGCGAACCCCATAGACTTCAATGGGAAGGCGAACTTTAACATCTAAAAAAGACATTTCTGGCCAGAAAAATGATTTTAAAGTTGTTTAAAGGGTGCAACGACCTGGACAGTGGCATGCCAGAGGGGGATCAAGGGCAAAAATTTATCTGAAAAATCTGCCTGTGTGTGCTTGGAAGAGATAGTGTAGGGGGAGAGCTGTTAGTGATTTCAGGGACAGATGATAGTAAGTTTGCTGGCTAGTAATCTGCTTGATACTGCTCTGTATTGGAACAAAAAAATAAATAAAAGCAGTCCTTACAAGGACTACTGTTATTGCAGCAGTCAGCAGATGAGATCAGAAGCAGGACAGCTGCCCACTGCAGCTACATACAGAGCACTGCAGTAGAAGGTAGATTACTAGCCAGCAAAGCTACCTAAGCTTAAATGTCCCTCAAACCCCTGCAGACTTCTGTCCCTCCAATAACAGAGCAGTATCAAAACGATTACTAGCCAGCAAACTTTCAACTGTCCCTGAAATCACTAACAGGCAGCAGCTCTCTCCCTACACTATCTCTTCAGCACACACAGGCAGAGTGAAAAAAACGCTGCAGGGCTTCGGTTTTTATAGGGAAGGGGAGTGGTCCAGGGGAGAGCTTCCTGATTGGCTGCCATGTACCTGCTGGTCTGGGGTGAGAGGGCAAAAAAAAGCGCCAACAATGGCGAACCCAAAATGGCGAACGTCGCGCGACGTTCGCGAACTTCCGGCGAGCGCGAACACCCGATGTTCGCGCCATCTCTAATGCCGACTGGATCTTCTGCCTGGTGCAGGGGCAGAGCAGTCACTAGAGTGCTTTTGTTAGCCTGAACCTCCAGTGGAGGTGTGATAGGAGCCTTTTAGCTGCTGCACAAAGTCCTATTATCACTTTGTTCTCATTTTTGCAGCGGTTCCAGACTTGCATGTATATCCCAATAAAGACAATAATTGATTTAATTTACCATTTTACCATAGGTCATTTCCTTTATTTCAAATGGAAGCTTTGTCAGCTTAGCTTCATATGTTTGTGCCAGTGTCTTGTGTACTGGATGTTTTCCTTGTTTGTTTAATGTATACACTCGTTTGTTGCACAACACTGTCAAATATGTTAGCGCTAGCTACATAGAGATATAAGCGATGTATGGATTATCGTTATAATGTTAGTTGGCCTTTTTGAAATAATGGTGAAACTGTATCGTTTAAACTCATCGCAGAACCAAGTTGGCAGCACGCAAACAACAGTAATGCTTGACAAGCAGAAGGAGCTGGATAAGAAAGTTACAGATGTCCGGAACAGAGCTAATGTAAGTTGTAAATACTTTTCATCTTAAAGAAGCAAAAATCAAGGTTATGTCCAATGAAATAGTATCAATTTAAGAATGTGTGTTTTGGATCTAAACAAGTAGAAGGCAGCCAGCGATGCATGAATCTATACAGTGCAATATAACAAGTACATAGTGTTTAATTTCAAAATATGATCGGGGCTTCTTGAAGGCATATTTTAACTTGGAATTATGAGTAACATAAATCATTTTTTTCTACTTGTATTGGTCTTATTATTAATACAGACATCAGATCAAAGTGTGGATAGGGTTAATAATGTGCCTGCCTTAAAATAGGGCTTTGTTTCTATAGATGAATGGGCTGTACTGTAATGAATAAAAACTAAACTACACATAGTTGATGAGTTTGCAAACAAGTAATTAATTTATATTTTAGAATGTCAGCCAAATGTAAGTCTTGAATCAGCATAAGTAAAACTGTATTATCATTCAATATTTAAAGGGTCCTCCACTCAAAAGTAATGAGTGAGTAATGAAATAAAATGTACAATATACATTTATATTTTAGACATTTTGTGGACACTGTTATTAAGACAAGCTTTGCATCATGCAATAAAATCCTATTTATGCAACAGAATGAGGCACCTGATGCTCTTGCACTGGCTACACAATTAAATGGTGAGGAGGGAGGGGGAATAAGTGCAGTCCTATTTAAGAAGTGCTGAATGAGAAGTGAAACACGTGTATAACAGGTATGGATGTTATAATTTAAAAAAAATTGATTTCATGTTTAATTTCAAAAGGAGTTTTATTACGGAGCTCTGTGAGTGACAGGACCCCTTTAAAACAATGTCTCCTCTAGGTCTTTAAATGCTATTTTATCAATTGGAGTACCTTTTTAAGGTTCTTGATTCTAGTCAAATTCAATTCAGTTACTGGTGTAGAAATGACCCACTAGATGAACACACTAGGTAAAATGAAGACACCTCTGTCATTTTATATATGCTTTTCATTTTGACTCCTAGGAAGTAGAGCAAGATGTCAAGCTTTTAGAAGACCTACAAGATGAATATGACTTCAAATTTAAAACTGTGCAAAGCAGAGGTAAGACTTACAATCATTTTGTAGATCTTGCATAGTGAAAGAGAGCATTTTAGCAGCTGTTTATTGGTCGCATTGTTTTTTATTTACAACTTTTGATGGCAGTGGTTGGCATAAAGCTGCCATCAGCAATTATTTTCCTTCTTTTTAGAAAGACAAGATGTTTTCTTTTGGACCTCTCTATTTGGGAGTATGCTAAATATTGCCATCCATCAATATTTAGCTCCCTGACTGGTAGTTGTGGACTTTGTAGTAGACAATATGGACAACATGTACTAAAACTGGAGTGGAAAAAACAAAGTATAGTTTAGCTGTTCGCATGAGGATTAGTAAGTGATAGTATTTGTGCTTTATTAACCATTATGGATTATAGATATCCCCAGATATATTTTGCATTCATCATCATCTTTATGAAATATGTCTTAAAGGGGAAACTTTTGTGAAAATGAAAACTTAATATAAGTGTCATCCTACTGAAATAAGACATTTTCTAAATACAATCAATGAAAAATTCTAAACCATTTCTGAAATATTCAAGCACAAAACAAAAACGGTGGTACCGTGTTAGCCAGTAGCAAAAAATAACAAATAAAAAAAAACAAACAAATGCAAAAAGTATTGTAGAAGTGATACCTGTATTAGCTAACAATAAAAATATTTTGCAAGCTTTCGGAGCACCAAGGCCCCTTCGTCAGGCAAAATACAAATGAAGGCTAGAAAGGCAAAGCATATATAGTGTTAGATCAGTGAAACATATTCATGGGCAATAAATTAGGAAGTTACAGATAGATAGAGATCAATTGTAGAGATAATACAATGAATTAGGGTGGGTTGTAAATAGTCCAGGGGTCTGGATTCAATCAGGTCACATAGTGTGACATGAAACCTGACCCTAAATTAAGGCTCTGTCTTAAATAGCTCCATACATTTGAATTCATAAATCTTCCTTTCCAGTTCAGTTTTAAAGTTCCCTTTTAGAATTAAGACCTTCAAGTTACTCTTCACCATCCCCTTCTCTGTTTCTCTTCATTCTCTCTTCATGCAGGAGTTGGGATTTTGAACGAAGGTTAAATATCCTTTTACCTAGATGATGTATTTGATTAAAATCACCCGAAATCATATATGCAGAAATTGTGGCAAAGTCAGTTATTTTGTTTGTACTGGAATCGGTTATTTAAGTGAGCTTAAATACATCTGCTAGGAAAGGCAGCCTATCCCATAGTATATATTGGATCTAACTGTCAATGAATATCTGACACCCAACTCCTGCATGAAGAGAGAATGAAGAGAAACAGATGCTGAGAGAGGGCTAGTGAAGATAAACTTGATTATTTCAGAAATGGTCAGAATCTTTAATTGACTGTATTTAGAGAGTTTCGGTATGATAAAGCCCATATTAAATTTGCCTTTTCACGATAGTTCCCCTTTAAGGAAGTATTGGGAACATTGGGTGAAAGTTCCTGAATCAAACCAACCTTTACAAGTGCACTGCAGCATCTAAAGATGGCCATAAATGGAACAATTATGACCATTGGTTGCAGTAAAAATCGTTAGTTTACAATACAGACATATTAGAGCTGAATTGTCAGATATACAGGTAGAAACAATAGCCAACGTTCGGGGGCCTTCAAAGGTGCCTGATCAATATTTTCCAGCCACTCTGATCAACGAGCCGATCAATATCCAAGTCTTCTGTCATATCTGTCGGCTCATTTCCGGCCATACACGCACCGAATATCGTACAAAATTCTTTCCGTACTATATTATCAGTGCGTTTATGGCCACCTTAAATGTATTCAGCATTTGTTATTGTTTAGTGGAGTAGTTGACTGCAGACAGTTGACTGCCATTAAAAAATGAAAAATATATTTGATTTGCTATTTTTATTCTTTTCCGTTATACAGATAGCAGTCCTGTCTTGCTTATGATTAAAATTCTAGATTCTATTCCCCCAAAGAATCACTGCAAGGTGATCAATAATAAAACCACAAAAACACATCTAACATTTCATGCATCAAAAATTATGGGACAGAGAGAGAATATTATGCACTAGTTTTAAAGGATAATGAAAGTAAGGGGTTCCTGCTTGCCTGACACCACCTAGTGATTATGATTGCTAACCTTGGGTCCTGTAATGGTATCTTTTTTTGCTGAAAATTCAGTAGCTCAGGGTATATTCCTATTCGAGCTGTGCTGCCATGTTTAGCCATTTTATAATGGACCTGTTCGACTGTCCAAAACCATGTGGATGAGCAGTATATTTTTACTATACTGCATTTGCACACGGTTCCACAGACCTATACTACATTGAAGAGGTGAAAGGAACCTATGGGAAGTAGATAAACATGAATTTGTGCACTAGAATTGTGTTATGTACTGATAATCATTTGAAATTAACTGTAATTTTTTTCACACCACAGAAAATGAACACAACGGCCTGGCACAAATTGAACTGAAGAAAGAGAAAATGTTTTTAACCAGTATGAATATTGGAGTTCTTGTGAAAAGAAAGGTTTGTGTGCACATATGTTCTAGTGGACTTCCACCAAATAGGTTTTATTAGCACACTTTATAGAAATTTAAATAAATGCAAAACACATTGCACATGTCTGACTCCAAATACAAATAAAACTACAGATCATTTTTTAAGTCTTGCATTCTTATGCCACCCAGTTAGGAGGGACAGAATTTGCAAGCCATGGGGTGCATATATATATATATAATACCCCATCCATCCTAAAACTTGGTGTAGAAATAAAAACAAGTTACTCCTACCTATGACTCCAGCCCCTTTTGATTAAAAAAAAAATAAACATGTCATGAGCCCTGCTTAAGTCAGCCATCATCTTTGACTTAAAGGGATTCTGTCATATAGTTACATAGTTAAATTGGGTTGAAAAAAGACAAAGTCAATCAAGTTCAACCCCTCCAAATGAAAACCCAGCATCCATATACACACCCCTCCCTACTCTCAGATAAATTATATATACACATACCTATACTAACTATAGAGTTTAGTATCACAATAGCCTTTGATATTATGTCTGTCCAAGAAATCATCCAAGCCACTCTTAAAAGCATTCACAGAATCAGCCATCACATCACCCGGCAGTGCATTCCACAACCTAACCTCACTGTGAAGAATCACCCATGTTGCTTCAAATGAAAAGGGGTGGCCTCTATTGCGGTGATTCTCTTTATGGGTAAAAAAGGTCACCTGCTATTTGTCTGTAATGTCCTCTAATGTACTTGTAAAGTGTAATCATTTCAATAAAGAATGACAGAGCACAAGTCACATGATATGAGGGCTCCTGGGAAACTGACAATATGTCTAGCCCGATGCCAGATTTTATAATTAAATATAAAAAATTATGTTTGCTCTCATAAAAAGTGGATTTCATTGCAGAATTCTGCTGGAGCAGCACTATTAATGAGACCTAGCCCCATAAGGATCCTAAACTGAAAAATAAAAAAAAAAATTTTCACACCCTTCTGAATTCCAATAAAGGTTAGAAGTTGATGAGGTGTAACCCTAACTCCCAAATCCAGGAATTAGTAGTGTAGTGTACAAGTACAAAATAAAGTTGCGTTTCTCTGATGTATACATATAAATAAGCTGTATTTGTTTTTCTCTAGGAAATTATTCAGAAAATAGCAGAATTAATGAGTGTAACTGATCACACACAAAGTGCTCTAATTAACGAAGAGCTGGTTGAGTGGAAGCACAGACAACAAATAGCATGCATTGGAGGCCCACCTAATGCTTGCCTTGATCAGCTACAGAGCTGGTAAGCCTTTTAACTTCAATATACACTACACTATCTAAATTACAAACTGCTAATTTTTTGCCACTCTCCTGTGAGTTTTAAGGTCTTTCTGGCAGTTGCTGCAGTCTTTAGAAGCGCAAGTCAATCTAATCTCCACTTTATCTATTCTGTTAACAGACGGAGTGTAGGTTTTATTATTTTTATATCCCATCCCATAAAGGGCCAGATTCAAAGTGCTTTTTGTTATGACCAAATAGCTACATTTTTGTCTCATTAGTCCAAAGCACTTTGTTCCAAAATTACTGTGGCTTGTTTAAATTTACTTTTGCATACAACAAGTGACTCTGTTTGTTGCGTGAGTGCAGAAAGGGCTTCTTTCTCATCACCCTGCCATACAGATGTTCTTTGTGCAAATTGCGCTGAATTGTAGAATGATGTACAGATTCACCATCTGCAGCAAGATGTTCTTGCAGGTCTTTGGAGGTGATCTTTGCGTTGTCTGTAACCATTCTCACAATCTTTTGAGAGTTGCTTTGAGAATCCCATGCTGTCACTTTTCAGAGGAGAGTCAAACAGCAGCACAACTTCCAATTGGCCATCTTAAATAACTTTTCTCATGATTGGACACACCTGACTATGAAGTTCAAGGCTTTACCGAGATAATCCAAACAATTTGGTGTTTCTAGTAATGAGTATTGAGCAGTTACATGCATTCAAATTAGCAAAATGACAAGGGTAACCCATTTTTTGCACAGCCAGTTTTTCACATTTGATTTAATTTCAACTGAATACTGCTTCACTAAAAATCTTTGTTCAGAAAACACCCCAGTACTCGGATGTTCCTTGGAAATGAAAGACATACTACTATCTTTTTTGTTGAAAGTGGAGTAAATCATTATGCAGGCTGAGAGGGGTTCCCTAACTTTTTTTTAATATGACTGTACATGAATTTGGCAGGTTTTAGGTGGTGGATAGTCTAATTCGCATTTTTAAAGGGCCAGAATTTGATAAATCTTGAAATTCAAATTGAGTTTGGATAATTCACAATACGAATTTGAGTTTGGACCATAAAAAAAATTGATAATTCGATTAACTAACTAAAGCACTGGCTTTGTTTATATTGAACATTATTTTAGGGTAATGGTTGGTTGCTCCCAAGTGTCAAAATAGCATAGTATAATGCTGTCTTTTATTAGTTTAGATGAACCTAGTTTATGTGTACTTTCTACAGTGTTGCCTGCCATAATCACAGTAATGTATTTTACTGCACGTTCCATTGGGTTGATTTTACATTTCATCTTGCGATACCATTGCCTTTGCAGGTTTACCACTATTGCTAAAAGTTTACTGCAAGTGCGCCAGCAGCTAAAGAAGTTAGAGGAACTAGAACAAAAGCTCACGTATGACATTGACCCCATTACATGTAACAAGCAAGCCCTCCAAGAACGGACACAGAGTCTATTTAAGCAGCTCTTACAAAGGTACATTGCTTTTCTATGAAGACAATCCGAGTAATTGACACGTATTCACAAATGAGACAATTTTCAAGTGACTGTATAAAAAGCTATCATATCAACTTTAGCTTAATGTAAAAGGTCATAACAAACCTTTGTTTGTGTTGATAGATGATATTACATTTTTATAGATTGTTGACTGTTCTATTTTGTTCTCCTTTATAATGCAGCTCATTTGTGGTCGAACGACAGCCTTGCATGCCTACACATCCTCAGAGGCCAATGGTTTTAAAGACTGGAGTCCAGTTCACAGTAAAGTTGAGGTAATGTTGAACAATTATCTGTCTGGCTAAGCACTCTGTAAATAAATTGGGAATGACAGGAGTACAAGAAAAGCCTATAGAAGTAATATATTTCTTTGTCTGAACCACAATAATCATGTAAAGGTGAACTATATAATCATATGTAACACCTTTAAGGTAGCAATGGAACTAACTACCAGTTCGGTGACCATAGTTTTTAAAGGAAAACTATACCCCCCAAAAAGATATTGCATAAAATAGCTCAAATGTAAAACCCTGCTTCATGTAAATAAACCATTTTCATAATAATATACTTTTCTAGTAGTAGGCGCCATTGGGTAATCATAAATAGAAAATTGCCATTTTAAAAAACAACAAGGGCAAGATTAACTTAAACAAAAAAAAAATATATATATTCTTTAATATGCCACTTTGTTTATATCATATTATCTGTTGCTTAAATGTTCATTGTGGGGGGTATAGTTTTCCTTTTAGAAATAAAAAGAAAAAATGTATATTTTTTGAAACATTACTGCCCAGCCAATAAAAATTATTTAAGAAATATAAAAATAATTATGGTCCCAAGTTCTATGTAAATGAATTTAATCTTGACTACACAAACACTCTTGAAAACTTGCACACGCACATTAGCTGGATTAAGGGCCCTGATGCAAAAAGGGACTTAAACGTGGAAAAAACCCTTCAACTTCCTGTGTTGAAAGACCAATTTTTTCAACCCTCACTGGGGTCTTTATGTATTTATTATATAAAAACACATCACAGCAGCACTCTCCAAAACAAATGATTAAAGTCCAGTGGTGCCCATTCTTAATTGAGGAACTACCACTACTTTCCTCCTTTATACACTAGAATAGACAAAAACACTCACTTGAAAAAAAGTATATTTTAGAGAAAAAAGTGCATATATAATACAAAAATAGTTTCAATCGCAGTTCCCGATCTCCATTCTTTCCATTTTCTTTACATCCAAACATTGTTTCCATCTTCTTTATATCTAAACACTGTTAGCTGTGCATTTTTTAAGTGTGTTGCAGTTTTCATAGTTGTTACAGGGCCATGTGTTCCAGAGGCCTAAAGAATAACCATTTGTTACTATATCATGTATGTCTTAAACAGTTTTCTTTCAATTTTACTTTTCAGAGTATTAGTGAAACTACAGGAACTGAATTACCAGTTAAAAGTAAAAGTCTTGTTTGATAAGTAAGTATTTAAATACAATAATGGGGCAACTATTTCAATTGAAAGGGTTCACATTTGTTTTTTGTCGTGTAAATAAAGAATACAATTTTTTTTCTTCTTCTTCTTTATACCATTCATATAACACTCATTCACATCTGTCCCTGCTACAATGGAGTTTATAATCTAAGATCACTATCACATTAACACAAACTATGGTTGGTTTTATCAGGAACCAGTTAACGTTCCTGATTGCTTTTGTATGTTTTTCACACTCTTTTCATAAGTAGCCTTTGTTTTCCAATCTTTAAATAAACAGAACATTGTTATAAACGTGTATGACAGATGGAACCTGGTGCTGATTGGTGCAGGCAGAGAAAAAGCCGATTTGCTCCCAGAGTGAATGATATTACATTTCTGGGCCAAAATATGCTTTGCGTGTGTATACAGGCCTGAGGCATGTCTGTCAGTGCAGTTACACCACAAACTCATTTAACCTGCCTCACCATTGGCCTTAGGTGGTTTGAAGAAGCAAGGGGCAGGAAACTGAGAATATATACTACAGCACAGTGCTTCTTTCTTTTAACAAAGGGGCAAATACAAAACTTGAAGGGATTATAGTTTTTATTTCTAAATTACACTGTTTACACTGCAAATAATTCACTCTACCATATAAAATGTAATTCCTGAAGCAACGCGTATATTTTAGTTGTAATATTGGTGTGTAGGCAGCCATCTCAGGTCATTTTGCCTGGTCATGTGCTTTCAGAAACAGCCAGTGCTGCACTATGGAACAGCTTTCTGACAGGCTGTTGTTTCTCCTACTCAATGTAACTGAAGGAGTTGCAGTGGGACATGGGATTTTACTACTGAGTGCTGTACTTAGATCTACCAGGGAGCTGTTATCTGGCTACCTTCCCATTGTTCTGCTACTGGGGGAGGTGACAGGGAGGAGGGTGATATTACTCCAACTTGCAGTAAAGAGTGACTGAAGTTTATCAGAGCACAAGTCACATGACTGGGGGCACCTGGGAAACGGACAATATGTCTAGCCCCATGTCAGATTTCAAAATAAAATGTAAAAAAATCTGTTTGCGCTTTTGAGGAATGGATCTCAGTGCAGAATTCTGCTGGAGCAGCACTATTAACTTATGTGTTTTGAGAAAAAAACATGTTCTCCCATGACAGTATCCCTTTAAGTATCTCGATGAGGGAAATGTGAAAGAATATATAGTTGAAACAAAACGGCATGGGGACTATTTATCATGCTGTGTAAAAAAAGTGGAATGAAGTATTAACAGTAATGTTGCTTATAGCAACCAATCGGATCTTTGCTTTTGTTTTCTGTTAGAATCGAATTGTTGATTGGTTGCTCTGGGCTACATCACCGGTAATGCTTCACACCACTTTTTACACTGCATGATAAATAGGCTCCTATACTGTATGTACTGTGATTTATTCAAACATAAAAAGACGGGTGCCGCATGCAGAGCACTTAATGCAAAAAAGGCCACAAATGGACATTTTTATACCCTTTGCCCACTGTGTGGTGTAATGTGCAAATAGCCACAGGCCTCTGCAACTGCTCTCAGAATCTAGTGCGGCTTGTGTCTCTGATTCTAGTGCCGCTTGTGTTAGGTCATGCTAGATAAAAAAGGGGAGGGCAGGGAAGGTGTCCTCTCTCCCACTCCCTATTTGCTCTACCTTGTGCATCATTCTAAGGCCTCTTCACTCTTGGTTACCACCTGCCTTATGGACTACCACCTGCCTCAAACTACTGTCCTGATTGCACTGTATCTGCTGTTTTGTTCACTTATTCTCATTAAATTATATGGCTTTATGCTAATGTAGCTTCTAGTTTTCATCAAGCATTCATATGTATCACCCAGATTATATAGCACATAGGTTCCTACGTTTCAGTCACTCACCCGTGGCCTTAGCTGTCCTGTAGCATCAGAAGTATGACTGACCAGTTTTAGCTAAACTATAGAAAACAGCTGATATAGTTTGTCACACAGCCCATACTTCTGTTGTTAAAAAAAAAAAAATGTTCAGACTGATAATTTTTGTCTCAATCTTTGTACCACTTTTTTTCCCCCTCCAAACAACCCCTGTGTGTCAGAGATGTAAATGACAAGAACATAGTAAAAGGGTAAGCAATTTCTCTTTTTTTGCTTTTTTCTCTGTTTTTGAATACCATGCATGCAAAATACATTTGAAAAAAAAAATGAATTTATTTACTGTTTAGTAATGGGAACCAATTGTCTCTCTTAGTAAGTATTGTTTATTAGAGACATTTGTGATTCAGAAACTGAACTGCTGAAGTAATCTATAAATAAGTTGTAAAAAAGTAATTGCCTTCTGTAATACTTTACAGGTTTCGTAAATTTAACATATTAGGAACACACACCAAAGTAATGAACATGGAAGAATCTACAAATGGAAGTTTAGCAGCGGAATTCAGACATCTGGTAACTATTATTATATTACTACCTATGAATTTCAAGCAGTTTTAGGAGAAACTGATAGTAACAAGGTAGTAAGAGAGAGAGTTCACTGTCAGTCAACGTAGCTGCATTATGAATAGGATGACATTAATTAGCTATTGATATTGTTGCCTAAAATGTTGATTACAGGGAGTCTTCGAGTTACAAACACCCGACTTACATGCAACTCACACTTACAAAAGGAGGTTATTACAGTAACATACTGTGGTTTGCTTGACTTTTAATAGCATTTAGCTTTAATAAACCACCTGCCCAAACCCCTATGGTGTGTGTTGTCTACTGCAGAGCACAGAAAGGTAAAAATAAATACTATGTTAAGACAAACATCTGTCTTGTTGCATTTAATAAGTACATGTATATGTTTCAACTTACATACAAATTCAACTCAAGAACAAACCTACAGACTCTATCGCATATGTAAACCGGGGACTGCCTGTACATGATTTATGTGATGTGTATTCTAGGCACCTATAATATATTTTTCATAATATCCATCAAGTACAAGGAAACTTCCATTTATCTAGAAAGAAGGATTTATACAAACTTAACATGAAGAAGCCTCCCAGTACAGGTTGTTACAGGCAGTGCAGTTATTGGCTGAGACATAAGTCAAGGTACACAATCTACTGATTATATGTGAGCCTGTGATTTATCATTCCTCATTTGAGCAAATTGTGCCATATTATGTCCTATTCTGTTTGATGCTTACAAACAACATTAGAACACTGTGTGATTTTTGAATGCCTGTCAATTATTTAAATGCTCTCTTACAGACACCAGTATTGTAATGTTGTTTCAATTAACTAACCACAGAATGAAATGAAATGTCTGTAACATTTTCAAGTCATACACACTTGTCTATTAGTTTTGCACAAAGTTGCAACATTGAACAAGCCCCAGAATATATTATTATTGGAATGTAATTTCAAACTAACCATAATGGGGCAAAATGGAGCAATTTCCCGTGAACCATTATTTGAAAAGACATTGCTATAATGTAACAGAAATTCTTTTACTTTTTAGCAACTAAAAGAGCAAAAGAATACAGGAAGCAGAACTAATGAGGTAAAGTGTGTGAAATCTCTGTACAAGTGGTTTATATAATTTTACATCCCATTCCCTTACATGTATCAGTATTAAATCTCAGTTTGCCACTTGGCTGCCCAGATTGCCAGTTTGTCCATCAACACAATGTCTTGCCCAACTTGTATTATCTTTGAATAAAAGTAGACCATATTCTGCAGCACGTCACTCCTGTGTACAGCTTCACCATGGAGAGGAGACAAACCATGAATTCAGCTGCACAGAATCGGTCATTTTAAAGACTCTGTACAAAATATATAATGGAAGTACATTGCAAATATGCCTCTTTTTAGATTTATGCAATATAGTTTTTTTGCCTTTACATCCCCTTTAAGATCTACAGCTACAGTTAAATATAGGTATGTGTATCTGTTGTTTATAGATAGATCTGTATAGTTATTCATACTGGTGTCTGTATACCACCACTGCTGGATCCCAATAATCTGTCCAGTCTCTTCACAAAATGCCAAACCCTAGCTGCCAGTTTTGAATTTAAGATCCTTGCAACAGTTTACCCTGTCTTTCTAATAACTGAATTCTCTATTTCTACAATCTACCTTTCCTTCCTATGACTTATCCCCCCTCCTGTAAAGCTACTGCCCCCACAGTGCTATGGGAGTCCACTTGCCCCATACGTGCCAGTTCAGAGCTGTCCTCGCCAGCATCTCTACCCAAAATGAACCAACCACCTGCCCTTCTGTCCCTTTTTAACTGTAACTTATACGTCTTTCTCATTTGCCTCAACTGTCCAATCTCCACACACTTATTTAACTTATCTAGCCTTACCTGTAGCTGTAGTCCCTCTCCTTGATCTAAACTGCCCCTTTAGTTAGTACAATTAACATGCAGGATTTGGATCACATGTACTGTAGCACATACTGAGGTTTTGTTTTTTTGTTATTTTTGGTAGGAATATGGCTTTAGTATTTAAGTGGAACCAGTCTATTTTAAATAAAAGAAACACAAATGTATTCATTCATTGTTGAATTAAAGGAATAATTATATTATGTTCTTTAGGGGCCACTTATTGTTACAGAAGAACTTCACTGTCTAAGTTTTGAGACACAGCTGTGTCAGCTTGGATTAGTAGTTGATCTGGAGGTAAGTTACTGTTTAGTACCTCCCCAGTGCACATGCTATGGAGTGTTGTGTATGTAGGATAGGATTAAAGGGGTTGTTCACCTTAAAATTAACTGTAAGTATGATGTAGAGAGTGATATTCTGCATGGACATTTTCTTTTTCTTTTACCTTTAATTAATGGCATCAGTAGCATATTTGTATCCAGTTCAGCTCAGTCACCCATAGACCCCATTTTATCCAAATAATCCAAATTTTTAAAAATGATTTCCTGTAATAATAAAACAATACCTTGTACTTGATCCCAACGAAGATATAATTAATCCTTATTGGAAGCAAAACCAGCCTATTGGGTTTATTTAATGTTTAAATGAATTTCTAGCAGACTTAAGGCATGAAGACCCAAATTATGGAAAGATCCATTATCCGGAAAACCACAGGTCCTGCGCATTCTGGATAACAGGTCCCATACCTGTATAAAGAAGCATCTGCCTTCCCCAGCTGCAGACCTGAAGCCTCATTTGTCTCTATTTAAACAAAATCTCTTGTTGCAGGGGAGGTAGAAAGGGAAAAACCTAATAAAAACAATGTCTTAAAATACTTGCCCATATAAAAAAATGTACAATTTCCAAGAGTAGTAAGTCATTTTGTAAAGATTGCTATTTGCATTTCTTTTTTTAAAGATTTGATGATATTAGCAGTTGTTTCATATTATGGGATTATATAACAGAAGCAACCGCTGCAGTTCTCTTTCCAGGTGCAGGCCAGACAGAAAGGCAAAAGTATAATTTACTGATGCAGAAACATGTCCTGCTGCTTCTCTTCTATTGTTCTTGCATATTGAGTGAGTGCTAGTGCTGAGCAAAGAACTGTCAGTAGAGAATTTAAAGGTGAACTATTGGGGGGGGCGGAGCCGCATGCCGAGCGGGTAGGCAGCGTGTGAGGCGAGCTCCGCAAAAATAATCCTGTAAGCCCATAACTGACCCACAACAGGATACTTACCTGAAGCCAGGTAGGGTTGCGGACTTGGTGGCAGACGCAGGCGCTACTATAAGGAGGGGCAGTCAGCAGCAAAGTCAGCGGGTCCGTGCTGACACCGCGGCAAAGCTGGAACAGTATGTGCGCAGCCCCAGGCAAGATGGCGCCCGTGCGGCTGCTACTTCCTCCCCTCCACAGGACTACCCGCCCGCACCGGAGCGCAGCAGTGTAAGCTGCACAAATACCCCTGCTACACAGAAAGGGGCAGGGGGGCGAAACGCCCAGAAAACAAGGCTGGGGACTATACTGGAGCCAGAGATGAGTGCTGGGGGCCTGAATAGAGATGGCGCCTGCACCCCCCCACCCCTCCTGAACAGCTCCAACAGATCAGGGAAGACACTCAGATCACAGCTGCCCCAACTATACAAGATGTCCTTGCAGCAATAACTACCTGTCAGGCTTCGCTGACAGCAACTTTTACCACCAAAATTGAGGAAGTGAAGGTGGAACTGTCGCTGCTGAAGCAGGATGTGCAGGTTATTCGTGAACGAACAGGAGCTGTGGAAGAAAGGGTGAGTGCCCTGGAAGATCGTACTGCCCCGCTGCCTAGTGAAATGACCGAGCTGCACAAACTCATGAAACAGGCGACTGACCGTATGGAAGACATGGAAAACCGACAAAGACGCTCCAATGTCAGAGTGGTGGGTCTACCTGAGAAATGTGAAGGTCAAAACCCAGAACTTTTTACGGAGCAGTGGATGAAAGAAATGCTTGGGAAAGAGATATTTTCACAGCAGTTTGTGGTTGAGAGGGCCCACAGGGTGCCTACACGCGCCCTTCCTCCTGGAGCCCCTCCAAGACCTTTCCTCATAAAGCTGTTGAACTACCGGGACAGAGACACAGCGCTCAAAGCTGCAAGGGGCAAAGGTGACATCTACTACCAAGGGGCCCGTGTATCATTTTATCCGGACTACTCAGCAGCCCTGCAACGCCAGCGTAGTACATTCATCGGGGTCAAGAAGCGCCTACGTGAGATGGGGATTGCATACAGTATGATCTACCCTGCCAAGCTGAGGATCATGGAAGGTGGGAGAGTACAATTTTTTTTTTTTTTTTTTAATTCTCTTTATTTAGAATTTTTCAAAAAGTCACATGAAATACAACAGTGATATACAGAAATTGCATCACGAACAATATCATGTTATGAAATCAGGCAATATACACAGGCATAATGTGAAATAAAAAAAAAATAAAAATAAGAGGATACTAAGGAAAAAAAAACAAAAATAAAGAAAAAAAAAAACATATACGAAAATGGATATCAACCAAACATAACCTTACAGTATCAAATCATGTATTATATAAAAAAAAACAAACAAAAAAAAAAACCTTCACACTCCCATCAAACCTTCCCATCAGAAGTGCGAAGACCAGACAAGTTCCAACCAGACCATGCATGTTAGTAAGCCTAATGTCTACCGTTCTACAGAATAACACACGTCAGTAATACTAAAGTTGAGATTTCTTAAAGTTTTCCCAAGGTTCCCATATCTGCTTGAATAAATCTATGGAGTCAGAAATAATAGCGGAAAGATAGGACAAGGAATGTATGTGATCCACTCTATTTTTCATTTGTGACACAGCTAAAGTTGGCGAGAGCCAGTTAAGTGCTATTGTCCATTTTGCTGCTGCCAGAATTTGAAACAGTAGTTTGTTTTGTAATTTAGTAAGTTTTCTAGAGGGAAGACAAAGTAGCCCATTTTCAGGGTCAGGGGGAATTTGTGTACTGAAAACTGCCGAGGCTATGCGAAACGTCTCTGTCCATAGTTGAGCTACCACAGGGCATGTCCACCATGAGTGAAAATATGTTCCTCTCTCTTGACAGTTTCTAAAGCACACATCTGGGAAAGTGGGAAGGTACTTTTGTTTCTGTATAGGAGTAGTGTACCATCTCATAATAACTTTGTATGCAGTTTCTCGGATACCAATATTAGGGGAGAGATGTCGGATTGAATCCCAAATCCTTTTCCATTTGTAATGTGAAATGGTGACTGAGAGATCTGTTTCCCATGCTCGGGCATAAATTGGTGTGTCTTCAGGACTGACATCAGTCAGTTGGGAATAAATCTGTGAAATACTATGAGCAGTATATTCAGGATGACGACAACGGGATTCGTAACCAGAGCTTTCTAGTGTGGGCTTGAGAGAAGACTGCTGAGTATAAAAGTGCATCAACTGGTTATAACGATACAATTCAGAGTTAGGAAGTTGATAGGATTCTTGTAGTGAAGTACGTGAGAGAAATCCTCTAGGAGTAAGCAAGTCTTTGATACTAGAAAAGTTATTATCCGTCCACCATGTAAAAGAACCTGGTACTAATCCAGGAGAGAAATCAGGATTACCTGCTATAGGTTGTAAATTGCTGTGAGAATCATGCTGAAGAAGTTTGGATTTGACCACTTTCCATAGTTTCAGATGTAATCGTATAATTGGGTTGTCTAGCTTATAGTGGTTCAAATTCTGGTTGGTGAGCCAAA
Source organism: Xenopus petersii (assembly GCA_038501925.1). Taxonomy (NCBI): domain Eukaryota; kingdom Metazoa; phylum Chordata; class Amphibia; order Anura; family Pipidae; genus Xenopus; species Xenopus petersii. The sequence continues at coordinate 44,651,054 of CM076688.1, forward strand.
GCAAAGCTGATGTCCTAATTGGTGCAATAGTAGAATTTTCAAAATCCACCCAGGGTACGGTATTAGGAGGTGCTTGCCATAAAATTGATTGTGCCAGTCTTGCAGCTCTATAATACTGGATAAAGTTTGGTACGTTAAGGCCTCCTTGATTATAAGATCGGTATAGGGTAGATTTGTTAGTGCGATGCCGTTTATTGTTCCATAAAAATTGGAAAGTTGATCTCTGCAATTTATCAATATCTTTGCTCAATATAGGAATAGGCAAAGCACGAAATAAATATAGGAGCTTTGGCAAAATCACCATTCTGATGGAGGTTATACGACCTAACCACGAAAGAGGCAGTCTACCCCAATCAGATAGCTTGGATTGTAGCTGTCGGATCAATGGCGGAAAGTTAGCATTATATAGTGAAGCATAACATTTAGTAATTTTGACTCCTAAATACCCCAAAGATCGTTGCTTCCATTGAAACGGAAAATTCAACTGTAATAACTTGACTTGAGGAGAAGGTATATGGATGGGCATAGCTTCTGTTTTATTTATGTTAACTTTAAGACCCGAAATCTGTTGAAAGTGATCTAATTTCTGGAACAAATTAGGCAAATTAGTCAGGGGGTTTGTAAGGGTCAAGCATAGGTCATCGGCATAGAGGCCTAATTTATAAGTTTTAGCGCCCTTGGTGTAGCCCTTAATATTAATCTCTTCACGTATAATCCAAGCAAGTGGTTCCACAGCAAGAGCGAAGAGCAGGGGGGAAAGAGGGCACCCCTGTCTGGTCCCTTTGTAAATATTGAAAGCTGGAGATGGAATATTAAACATCTTTATCGAGGCTGTTGGGTTGTCATACAAAACTCGTAAGCCATCTATAAAAGAGCCGGAAATATTGTATCTGGAGAGGACATTGAAAAGATATGACCATGACACAGAGTCGAATGCTTTGTAAATGTCTAGCATCAATAATAGAATTGGAGACTTCGTTAAGTTGGCATCGTGTATTATATTGATTAGTCGACGTATGGCATCTGTTGTTTGTCGTCCTGGGATGAACCCAGATTGATCTGGGTGTATTAGCTTCGGCATCAGTTTATTTAAACGGAGACTAAGAATTTTAGAGAACAGTTTCACATCTACATTCAAAACCGATATAGGTCTGTAGTTTTGTACTCTAGTTAAATCTGTGTTAGGTTTAGGCAAGAGGGATAGGTTGGCCTTGAGCATTTCAGGTGGTATAGAGTGTCCTGCTAACATGTCATTGAAAAGTACCGTAAGGTGTGGTATTAGATATTCATGAAACTTCTTGTAATAACTAGCGGGTAACCCATCAGGTCCAGGGCTCGATTTGTTTTTCAAGGAATGAATGGCATCGCTAATTTCTTCAGCAGTTATGGGACTATTAAGAGATTCTTTTTCAGAAGAAGATATTTTAGGCAGTTTGATCTGATCAAGATAATCATCCCTTTTTTGCCTATCGGGGAGCAAGGTGGCAGAGTAAAGGTTTTCGTAGAACTTGTGAAATTCCTGTATGATATCTATCGGGTTCTGGAGGTGGGTGCCAGATGGGGTGGTAATATCAGTTATAGGCTGGTAGCCTTGTTCTACTTTCAATTTATTTGCTAAGTGCCTATTAGGTTTATCTTTTAATAAGAATAATTGCTGTTGCGTCCATTTAAAGGCTCTCTCAGCTTTTTCTTGTAATAACGTCTTCAGTTGTTGTCTAGTGCTGATCAGTCGTGCTAAGGTGGAGGCAGAGGATGTCAGTTTATGCTCAGATTCAAGTCGTCCTATTTCACTTTCTAATAGATTATTTTTTTGTATAAAGGTTTTGTTCTTTTGTGTTGCCAATCGTATGAAGGAACCTCTTATGTATGCTTTGTGAGCGGCCCAAACGGTACCCATAGAAAGTTCCTCATCTATGTTATTTTCCCAATATTCCTGTAACTCGTCTATGATTGTAGATGTGAGAGCGGTGTCAGTTAAGAGAGATTCATTTAAGCGCCATGCATGTCTGGTTGGAACGGCCTGGGAGAGGGAACATGTAACCATTACCGGGGCATGATCAGACCACGTGATCGGAAAAATATCTGCAAGAGTGACTTGCTGCAGGGTATGTTGTGTCACTAGTATATGGTCAATTCTGGAATAAGAGTCATGTACCGGGGAGTAAAACGTAAAATCAAATTTAGTCGGGTTCAGTGAGCGCCAGGAATCCACTAATCCACTTTCCCGAAGAAAAGTTTTAAGGTATTTAGGTGCCGCTGCTGAGCAACTATTAGGGCCCGATGAGCGGTCTAGGTTGGGATTCATCACCAAATTAAAATCTCCTAAAACAAACACTAAGCCAGACATATGCGTTTGCAATAATTGAAAAACTTCAGAATAAAACTGTTTGGCTCCTACTGAGGGTGCATATAAATTCAAAAACGTGACTCGAGTACCCCTGATACTACCAGTAAGTAGTATATAGCGGCTTTCGGGGTCAGAGAATAATTGGTCAAGTGCAAATTGCACGTGGTTGCGAAAGGCTATGGCTACTCCCCGTGCCTTCGATGAAAAGGTTGTGGCATAGATGTGGGAAAAATATTTATGTAAGAAAGGTTTAGGCCCCGTGGTAGCCCAATGTGTCTCTTGAAGAGCTATCACATCTGCTGATAATCTATGATAATATTGCCCTGCCATTTTTCGTTTGACTGGGGTGTTGAGACCCTTAACGTTATGCGTAACAATTTTCAATTCCATGTTTGTCAGTAACAAAACTATCGAATGGCATTACTATAGAAGGTCTGAGCACAAGTATAAAACCCATAATAAGTTGTAATATAAGCAGAATATGTGTCATTAATGCGAGAAGGCCATACAAAAACAGTATGAAAACGGTCACCAGGTAAAGCATAAGTAATAAAAGTAATACATAAGTCATCATATAAGCATATAAAAGTGAAAAAAACACAGAAAGGCCCGCCAATAAACAGCTGCAAATATAATCACGTCTGTTCTGTACGGTATGCATAGAGCATGCAAATCCTTAGGCTTATCTGCCTCATAAGTGATTTTTAAGTAAGTAAACAGAACAACACAATGAGTAGGTCGTGAAACAAACTTATAAAACAGCATACAAACAGTCTTATAGGTGACTCGAAAAGCAAGGGCTTGCCTGAACTTGAAAACGTATCGTCTAAACACAAATGCGGAAAGGCAAAAAAAAACCTGAGCACTTGAATGTCCGACTCCTGGAAGGCCTATTGGAAGCCATCTGGTCGTAGAGGTAACATGAGAATCTGCAATGGTTGATCCAACATGAAAAACAAAAGAAACAAAAACGCCAGAAAAAAGTAAAAAAAAATCAAGAAAAAATACAAAAAAAAAAGATAATATCTGAAACAACTGAACTGGTAAACCTGAGAGTATGACAGAACTCAGGAGGGTTAATAATGACAAAGCATCTGGTTCAATGAACCAACAACCCATGGGGGGTATGGGATGCATAACTCACACTGCAGGAGTATCCTCATCGATTCCGCACCAAACCACCGCTTGTCGTGCGTCAAAAAATATGAGGGAGGGACGAACAGATGAATCCCCAGCAATAGTAGGGAAGACCCAACAGAAAGGGAAAACCATCAGGGCGAGGTAGATACAGGGCTGGAGGATTTGGAAGAAATAGGTGTCAGATGCGATTTCAACGCTGCTTTTTTTGCGGCTTTCTTTTCCCATATCTGTTGTAGCGTCGGCTTTTTTTCAGAAGAGTGCTGCACTGGAGAGCATGGGGAAGCAAGGCCTAATCTCGTCAGGAAAGAGGTCCCATCCGCGGGATCCGGGATAGAGTGTTGTACCCCATTCTTAACAACCGTCAAACGGAATGGGAAGCCCCAACGGTATTTCAAACCAGCTTGTGTCAAAGTTGCAGTGACTTGCTTCAATAGCGTGGCAGGGGCTATATCAGGAAATATTTGTATAGGTACGCCGTCTATCTCCACCGCATCGTTCGTTCTAGCCGAGCGCAGGAAATCCTCCTTTGTCTCAAAATAGTGTAATCGGGCTATTATGTCCCTAGGGGGTTCTGCATTTTGTGGTTTAGGCCGAAGGGCCCTGTGGACTCGATCAATTAGCAGAAGGTCCGCGGCATATTCAGGCAACAGCTTAGCAAACAACAATTCAAACAGTTTAGAGAGATCGGTGTGGGCCTCTGGTACATTCCGCAGCCGAACATTATTACGGCGTGACCTATTCTCCAGGTCCTCCGTCTGAGTAGTAAGAGAATGTACCGACCTTTCCAAGGAAGAGACACGTGTAGCCAGGAGAGTGTGTGCTGCTACCATCTCATCATGCCTGGTTTCAAGGATATCAGTGCGGGAGCCTAAAGCCGCAATTTCTGCCGTGACATCTGAAACCGCAGATCGAAGTTCAGATTGAAAAGTGGAAGTCATTTTTTGTAAAAGAGTGTCAAGGCTGAGGTCTAACGTAGCTTTAGTGAGGCAGGTAGAGTGATCTGCGCTGACTCTCGCTTCAGGTGATGCGGCGCCATCTTGTTGTTTCAGAGGATCTGTGGTATGGCGTTTAAAAAAGGTAGCAGAATCCCTCTGCGAGCGTGAGCGTTGAGAAGACATACTGCAAATCTTCACAAATGTCAAAGTCAGCGTGTAGCCCGAAAAGAATCAAGCAATAGGATGTCCCTCTTAGAAATATAGCGGTGGTGGTATGGGAGCTCGATAAATCTGCGTCCTCACAGCATGGCGATAAGCTCCGCCCCCCAGAGTACAATTTTTTGACCAACCGGGGAACGTCCAACATTGGCTGGATACCCGTCCAAGTGCACAGGTGCGTAGCCCTCCTCGGCAGCAATGAAGCCCGCCACGCCAGATGTGAAGAAGCGAGGATTCAGCCTGATCTAGGGGTACCGTAAGTACTACACCTTGACAACCCCCATTTAATAGGAAGTTTTGGAGTCCTGCGGACTTACACCGGGCTGGGTCGGCCCTTTATTTGGCGTTTGACCTCTCGGGGTACTGCAACCAGTTTTGTGTTTAAGCTGGGCCAACTAGGTCCTAATGTTAATTGGTATACTCAGGGCTAATACACAATGGGACTGTTCAGCCTGATCAAGAGATACTGGACCTACCATGCCTTGATGACCCACACTTTATGGAAAGGGCTGGAGTCCGACGGGTACTGTGCAGGGACAGCCCATTGATTACATTCTGGCTCCTAGGAGTGTTTGGAATAATTTGGGTGCTTAAAACGGGCCGGACATGTCCTAACGACAAAGGCTGTACACAATCTATACCCCTACTCTACATACCCCCCGCACACAGGGTCAGTTCACTTTACCTTTCTCTGCTTTGCGGAGCTGGCCTCGGGCTGCTACGTGACAGCATTGTGACATTTCCTACTCTTCGTGAGATCAAGAGGGGGAATTGATAAACATTAGTGTTTTTTGAACTCAGTGAATGCGGATCGACTTTTTTCTTTTTTGGTTCAAGTTGTGAGCTCTTGCTCTATAAAGGTGTTTCGGGAAAGATGTATCTCCTAAGTTACAGGGTGGGGATACCGGGAGGGGGGACTATGTTGGGAAATGTTATTTCTATTCTGTGTCTTTATATTCTGACTTTTCTTTCTTTTCTTTCTGTGCTAAATGGGAGCCACATGTGTGCTGATTTTATGCTCTTTTTATATGTCTACTGTGTTAAGCAATTACTGGGCCTTGCACCCTTTGAGAGGTGGCCAGTGGCCACCCCCCTCATACATGTGTCGAACAAGGGTAATGGCAGTACAACAAAAATTTAAAGTGTTGTCATGGAATGTCAGGGGTTTAAATGATAAGATCAAAAGGTCGGTGGTGTTAGAACAAATCAAGAAAGCAAAGGCAGACCTTATTATGTTGCAGGAAACACATCTGGTGGGTCAGAAGGTTAAGGCCCTAAAGAGGTTCTGGGTTGCAACTGTATACCATGCAGAGTTTTCCAATTACTCAAGGGGTGTGGCCATATTGATTAGAAAAACTCTTAACTTTACATTTGATAGGATCATAACGGATAGATTGGGGAGGTTTATAATATTGAAAGGCCAAGTAGACGGCACCACGTTTATATTCGTTAATGTCTACCTTCCGCCACCTGCAGATCTACAGATTCTTAACGTGATCCTACAAAAGGTAGCTAGCATGGGAAGCTTCCCTATGATATGGGCAGGGGACTTTAACATGGTTCCAGACCCAGGGATGGACAGATTGAGGCCTGTTGCGAGTGACACCCGAAACTTTGCAAACTGGATAGAAACAACTGGCCTCACTGATACCTGGAGATGGAGAAATCCACATCTCCAACAATTTTCGTGTTACACTACTTCCTCCTCGGCGCTGTCCAGGATCGACATCATCCTGGTCAGTACCGAAGTGTTACAGGCCCTGGAACATGTTTATTTTTCCACACGAGTGTGCTCTGACCACTCCCCAGTGATACTGACATTGGCAGGACGGGATCCTGGGGCTACTAGAAACTGGAGACTCCCCCCTAAGTGGATCTCTAATGCTAAAGTGGGGGAGAAGTACGTCCCAACACTGGAGGCCTATTGGCAGAACAATCTAGGTAGTGCCTCTGCGAATATTGTCTGGGACGCATGTAAAGCCCACACAAGAGGTACCTATATTTCTCTTATATCATCTGTAAGGAGGGAGCAGGATGCCAGCCTTGACCTGGCCAGGGCGGAACTAGACACCCTTGAGTCTGATCTACTAGCCCATCCCTCAGAAAGTACCAAACAGGAGCATGCAGCAGCCCAAAGACGTGTAAATCTACTGCTCATTGATAAAGCCTCCCAGAGAGAAACTTACAGGAAGGCAATGTGGTTTGATAAGGGGGATAAGAATGGGAAACTGCTTGCCCTGTTAGCAAAGGGAGATGTCCCATATACCGTTATTCAGGGAATCAAAGGGGAAGATGGTGTATTGATCACTGATAGATCCCAGGTGGTACATAGGTTCCATCAATATTTTCGAAGTAGTTATGCTGCCCCTCCGCCACCCTCATTTCAGAACCTTAATGAATACATTGACAGGATAATGCTTCCACGCCTTGACCAACCACAGGTAGGGGAGTTAGAACTGGACATGTCTGAGGAGGAAATAACTAAGGCTATTGCTGATATGCCCGCTGGCAGGTCACCTGGACCAGATGGTATTCCAACAGAATGGTATAAACGTCATGTTGAGATTCTGGCCCCTAAACTTTGCGCACTCTTTAATAGAACGTCGCTAGACACCCCGCTACCAGACTCTTGTTATTTGGCCCACATAACTCTGATCCCCAAAGCTGGCAAACCACTCGATAGGTGTGATTCTTACCGTCCCATCTCTCTGCTGAATTGCGACATTAAAATTTTTGGAAAGGTGTTGGCAAACAGGGTCAAAAATATAATTACTAAATTGGTGCACCCAGATCAAACGGGGTTCATGCCGAACAAGGCCACGGACATAAATATTCGGAGACTGCTTAATAACTTGGCTCTTGACCACACTAATAGCAAGACCAGAATAGTGGTGTCCTTGGACACGGCAAAGGCGTTTGATACGGTGTCCTGGGAGTACCTTTGGGAAGTCTTAAGCAGGTTCGGTTTTGGACAGCGTTTTCTAGGGTGGATAAAGGCAATTTATTATAAGCCGGGAGCCAGAGTGTCAGTGAACGGCCTACTCACGGATGCAATACGGCTGGAGCGGCGAACGAGGCAGGGTTGCCCCCTCTCCCCACTGTTGTTCGCCCTAGCAATAGAGCCGCTGGCGGTGAAATTAAGGGAAGCCCAAGAGGTGGAAGGGCTGGCAGTGGGTAATATTATTGAAAAGTTGTCATTGTATGCTGATGACATGCTCCTATATCTGGCTAACCCTGACACAGCTTTAGAGACAGCCCTGAACCTCATAGAGGAATTTGGGAAGTTCTCTGGTCTTTGTGTCAATAGAGCGAAATCAGTGATATTTCCAATAGATCCGTTGCCCTCTGGCTCACCATTGCAAATTCACCACTTACAAGTAGTACAGTCTTTTACATACTTGGGAATAAAAATCCACATTAACTATAAGAAATTTGAAGAACATAACTTGACCCCTATTGTGGATGCCTTGAAGGCCAAGACCGAGGTCTGGCAGCAGTTGCCCCTTTCACCCCCGGGCAGGATTAACCTGTTCAAAATGGTGTTCCTGCCCAAATTCTTGTATGTATTCCACAACTCGCCTATTTTACCACGAAACCAATGGTTTAAATATATTGATGCAATATTGAGGAGGTTCATATGGGCGGGGGAGCACCCACGTTTGAATTTTAATACATTGCAGGCCCCAGTGACTGGTGGGGGGCTAGCACTCCCCAACCTTAAGTTATATTTTCTGGCCAGCCAATTAACGTATGTGCATTGGTGGTTTGTACCTCAAATTGATAATCTCTCCACTACACTGGAGGCTGCTGGCATGGGGTCTTGGGAAGCGCTGTCCAAGCTGCCATATAGGGGTCCCACGGAGTATTACAAACTAACAACACCGATGGCCACAGTGGCTGAGGCATTTAAGCGAGGCCTCAAACATGCTCGCAAGGGGAGGCCTGTGTGGTCCCCCTGGACCCCACTATGGGGTAATGGTACTCTCCCGCACCTAAGCTCTATACCTGATATTAACGCCTGGGCTATTAAGGGAGTAAAGACGCTAGGGGACATTGTAGAGAATGGTGACATAAAGGGGTTTCAAAGCCTAAAGGAGGAATTCCAGTTACCCAATTCCATGCTCTTTAGATATCTGCAGCTAAGACATGCATTCAGAATGCAATTTCCCATACAACCCATTGAAATGGTGGTCACTACACTGGAGAAATATCTAAGAAAGGTGGATCTCAAAAAACCGACATCATGGTTCTATACAATATTGTGCCAAGCCTCCCCAGACCCCCTAGCTAAGGCAAAAGAGAAATGGGTTGGGGATATTCCGGAACTGGAGGACGAAATGTGGGAGGATGCACTGAAGCAGATTCCGGACATAACAATGTCAATTAGGGACAGATATATCCAGGCCAAATTCCTTAACAGAGTTTATCTTACCCCCCACAGACTTGCTAGGATATATCCTTCGACCCCAGACCACTGTGTTAAATGTACACAAGAGGTTGGCACATTTTTGCATGTATTCTGGACATGCCCGCATATCCAGAGGTATTGGGGGGAGGTTTTACAATATATATCTGAAGCACTGGGTGTCCCCTGTATTAAAAACCCACTGATCTGCCTCTTGGGGGTGGTGGACGACCTAGGGCTGCGTGTGGGAATCAAACTATGCTATCTACAATTGCTATACTATGCAAAGAAAGCCATTTTGCTTCAATGGAAGTCCACGGCTCCCCCAACACTAGCCTTTTGGCGTAGACTGGTTAATGACACCTTCCCAAACCAAAAACTGACGTACATTGCCCGGGGATGCCCCCAAAAATTTGAGAAGGTTTGGGCTCAGTGGCTGAACTTGGAGGACTCTAGAAAGGACCCTACAGTGTAATGTGATCACCCTTGGCACAGGAGTGCGGAAGTAAGCGCAGGTAGACTAAGGTGATAACAAGATCCATTTATTGATACAGCATTTGTATTTTATTGGCTTGCAATGTCGCCTTCTCTGTCTTCTTTCTTTCCTCCTTTTCCTCTCTTCTCTTTCTCAACTGTGTGTTCTTGAAAAATGAAAAATAAAAACTTTTAAAAAAAAAAAAAAGGTGAACTATTGTAAAAAATAAAATGTAATACTTAATGCAGCCTGGGGAAGCAATCGAGGATGCCTAACAAATCTCCCTTGAGAATTTGGCTTTTATTGTCCTTTAAATGAAGAAATGAATATGAAACAAACGTGTCCTGAACAGTCAATTCTTTCATTTTATCACAACAGACTTCATCACTTCCAATTGTGGTTATATCCAATGTCAGCCAGCTTCCCAGTGGATGGGCCTCCATACTGTGGTACAACATGCTCACTTCTGAGACAAAGGTATGATTCAATATATATTTCATATGTTACTGAAACGAGCTCTCTGTGGATATGATAATATACTATATCATTTTTTTTTCAGAAGGAGCAGCACTTCAATGATCATGTTTTAATATATATAGTTCGAATAAAGAACAGCACTCGCCATAAATGCTCAATATTTTGTATTAAATAGTAAAACAGTTACATCACCATATATGTGCACATATGTAACAGCGACGTTTCGAGCCAAAAAGGCTTTTTCAAAAAGGCTTGAGAAAGAGCCTTTTTGGTTCGAAACGTCGCTGTTACATATGTGCACATATATGGTGATGTAACTGTTTTACTATTTAATACAAAATATTGAGCATTTATGGCGAGTGCTGTTCTTTATTCGAACTATATATATATATATATATATATATATATATATATATATATATATATATATATATATATATATATATATATATATATATATATATATATATATATATATATATATATATATATATATACTAAGTAGCATTTTAAAGACACTCAGTTTTCCTTCTGTGTGTAACACCATGAAAACACTGCAGACATATCAAAGTTTGCCTTTCTAAAATGTTGGGTTCTTAACACTCTTGTACAGATGCCATTGCAAAATGATTGTAAAGGAAACGGTGCTATGATTTTAGAATCATTCCATATTGGTGATTACCATGAGCATCTGTGATAAGAAGTTTCAATTTAGCATATTCAGTAACCTGTGTGCGTCTGCTAACTTTGGTTACCCCATTACTGTAGTCATTGTATGGATCAGGGGCCAAGAACTGGGCTGTGAACAGTCCTGAACTGGGCCACCAAGCCTAGCTCACAATTAATCCTGGTGCCCCGAATTGGACGCGGTGAGACCGAATTGGCCGCTGCACACCCTGACCCTCCTCACGACCTCCCACCAGGTCCTTGCAAAAAATGTTGCCTATACACAAAAAATGTTGCCTATACACAAAAAGGCCACAAAAAGTTGGGGGCCGCTGGTCTGGATAACTGAAATTGCCCATAATTACAATCTGTCCTATTTGTGAAGTTTTTAAATTAGTGATAGTAGCTGGGCTTCAATCTCCTCAAATATACTGGAGGTTGTTGCATATGCCAGTGACTTCCATCTGAAGCCCAGCTGCACAACTTTAATCATTTGCATGTTTCAAAAGGGAAGAGTCTTTTGGGAAAATTAAGCAATACATTAATTTTTTTTCTTATTCCTTATTTTTACCGCAGAATGTTTCATTTTTTCTGAATCCACCAGCCGCCAGATGGCCACTTCTGTCTGATGTTCTCAGTTGGCAGTTTTCCTCTGTAACTAAGAGAGGACTTAATACAGACCAACTGAGCATGCTGGGAGACAAACTTTTAGGTAAGAGATAAACTATAAATCTGTGGTCATATGCAGGCAGACTCATGACATTTAGGGGGTTATTAATTAAAGGTCAAGTGCTTTTCCAAATTTTTTTTCATTTTTTCACTAAAAACTCAAATTTTTCGGGATTGAAAATTTCGAAATATATTATGCCCCAAAGCTGCTTAAAGCCGGAATCCAAAAGTACTCCAGTTAAAACCTGTTGGGGTCATGTAGAAGTCAATGGCAGAGGTCATTCTTCACTCATAGTATATACGGTATATATGATATTAGCATGGAAGGTAATGAGATGTTAACATGGCTGCTCTATATTTATGATGGTAGCTCAACAGTCTGATCCTGGTGAAATTTTGTTTTTGAAATTTTACCCTGATGAAAAGGAAAAAAATCTTTAATTTGCCAAAACTACATGTACTCACCTTTTAGTAAATTTCAGATTTGGCAATTTCTAATTTGTCAAAAATGCTCCATATTTTAACATAGGCCCTTAAAGGAAAACTATACCCCAAAATGAATACTTACGCAACAGATAGTTTATATCAAATTGAATGACATATTGAAGACTCTTACCAAACTGTAATATATATTTACATAAATATTGCCCTTTTACATCTCTTGCCTTGAACCGCCTTGACTCTATCTGTGCTGCCTCAGAGATCACCTGACCAGAAATACTACAACACTAACTGTAACAGGAAGAAGTGAGGAAGCAAAAGGCAGAACTCTGTCTGTTAATTGGCTCATGTGACCTTACATGTGGTTTGTATGTGTACACAGTGAATCTTACGATCTCAGGGGGCGGCCCTTATTTTTTAAAATGGCAATTTTCTATTTATGATTACCCAATGGCACATACTACTAAAAAAGTATATTATTATGATAGTGGTTCATTTACATGAATCAGGGTTTTACACATGAGCTGTTTTACTCAGTATCTTTTAATAGAGACCTACATTGTTTGGGGGGTATAGTTTTCCTTTAAGTAAATAAGCTCCAATGTGCTGTTCTCTTGTATCTCTCCTCATGTGCTCCCTTCTACATGATCTCATCTTTGCAAAATTAAATGCCCACTTTCTTATGGTGCCAGGTATCTTATGCTGGTGGATTGGGGGCATGTACAGTGCAGTGGTTCTTAGAAATGTACTGCATGTGCACAGGAAAGATGGAGTTGCCCACTATGCATTAGAGGTACACTTGCCTGGGAAACTTTAGCAACTATAGTATTTTTTGTTTTAATAGGTTTGTTCTAATTGAAAAACAAAATCAAGTGAAAGGTGCTGTATTATTATTATTATTATTATTATTATTATTATGAGAAACAGCTAATTGGTCAAAAATTAAGATTGGTTTTAATAGAACACTATGGGGGGAAATGGACCTTGGAGATTTCTTCATACCAGGTTTCCAGGTAATAAATCCCAAATATAAATTTCTGTCTATGTACAATAAGCAACCTGTATGTTTTATTTGCATAGATATTTATATAAAGTCTTTTGTTGCCTGTTACAGGGAGTATTTGACTATGTCTAATTTTGTTGGTAACCTTTATCTAGGTCCTACCACAAGCAGTGGAGATGATCTAATTCCATGGACCAGATTCTGCAAGGTATGTCTCTAAATGCGGAAATGTTTAGATTTCTTAAGATGACCTATGCAGGTCTATAATTCAGTGCTTTTCTAATGATCTGTCCATGATTGGGTGCCCTTAACACTACTATTTGGTCATCAAACTGATCTGCTAAAATGTAAACCAGGCTGACTGATCCCTGTCTAATGTATAAGCTTTATTTTACCACATTTTATGGTTGGTAATTCTGATCTATAGGACCATGAACCATTTCACTTTTTTTTAGGACAACCTGTATTACTAAAGTAGTTTTATTTATTTCTTAACTTGTATATATAAAAAAACCCAAAGCAGTACAAAGGTGATTTTCAATGTGCTTTGAAAAACACATTAGAAATAAGCATCCTTCAGATTGCAAAGCCAAAATACACATTTAATGTTAAAGTATTTCTTAACAAACTATATTTTATTAAAGTATACACGCTACTTAATAAAAAATACAGCTATCTGTGCAAAACAAAGTCATTTCTAAAATATATATTGCTTGTTTCACTGTTTATCTGTTATTAATCAGCTGTAAGTAGTGTGTTTAAACTCAAAGTTACTGCCAATGATCATACTTGTGGATATTCGTATTAGAGTGCCCACTCCTGGATCTATATACTGTTAGTCGCAGAGTCCACCTCTTCACAATGATTCAGGGGGAGGGTTGCATTACACTGTAAGCCTTAGGGATGTTAGGAAATGGTTCTAATAATTGTATCAAATTTGTAAAGGTTACACTGGGAAGCGGATACATATAGTGGACTGTATTTGAACAATTTATCAGCTACCGAACAATTGTTTAGGAATTTATAAATAATCAGTATTAATATTAATAGTTGTATGACCTTATACTATAAAACTTTTGCTCTCTCATTTATGTGAGGCTCTTAATGCTATCTACAATGGGAAAATATACATCAATATATAGAATGGCAGGCGGTAAGGACAGAGATGTAGGCTGAGCCTCCAGTAGTTCCCTTGAACTTGAATGTGTAAATGACGAGCAAGTTAGGGGGTCACCAATATAACTTCCCCAGCCCCTTTTCAGATCAAGGAACATTACAAAAAACTAAGCCTGCACACTCAAATTTAGAACAAATTCATTGTATTCTATCAAAAGGAAAAATCATTACAAAAGTGGCCTTTCAGATCAAGGGCCGAGTCATTGCTTGATCCACGGGGCATACCATAGGTCTCTGTGCTCTGAAAAGGTGTAAGAAGCATAAATATTTTCTGAACTTTCAAAAATAAACATGAATGTTGCTTTGTTTTTGTTTTTTTGACACACATACCTGATCCCACAGATTGAAAGGAAAACATGATAGATAATCTGTCTCTTTGCAGGGACCAGTTCCCCACCACCTAATTTTATGTAACCCCCTTCCTCACACTGTTGGATTCTGGGACTTGAAGTCCCTCTGCTATCAACAATGAGGTGGTGCACAGATTCTCTGGAAGCAGAGGGACTTCCAAGTTACAGAAGTTGAAACCAATTAATTTTTTCTTGTTTTGGGTTATGATCCCCTTTAATAAAAATGTAACAGTAATCATAAAATTGTAATCTTACAGAGCATTTGTTTTTTGGTAGTTGGAATCAGTGACCCCCCATATAAAATCATTCTTAAAAATTAGACAATCAATTAACAGATCCTATATTTATACTATATTCTGATAATTTTTACTATATTACTTTTTTAGGAGAATATGAACGATAAGAATTTCCCCTTTTGGCTTTGGATTGAAGGCATCTTGGAGCTCATAAAAAAACATCTTTTATGCCTGTGGAATGATGGGTAAGTGTGTAAAAAATATGTTTTCAGGGCCAGAACTAGGGGTAGGCAGAAAAGGCATGTGCCTTGGGCGCAAAGAACTGGTGTCACCAGGGCTGGATTTACATAGCAGGCGCCCCTAGGCCCATTATTATTCATTGCCCCATCCCCTCCCTTTTATTCGCTTAAATTTTCATAATCAGGACCGGAGCAATGGAAATTGGTGCACGGGAAATTTTAAAAAATATCTTATCTCCTGCGTATCCCCACCATTTCTGAACCAATATGGGCATGCCGCCCCCTAAAACTCTAGGCCCCGGCCTGGTGGCCTCTCCACAAATCCGGGCCTGGGGGGCGCCAAGCACGTACCTCTTCCTTCAGCCTACCCCTGGTCTGGACCCTTTCTCTCCCATCAGAACTGTCTTCCCCCTCCACGAATTGAAATATTGAGAGCAGATTCGCACGTGGGGACATGCTTACACCGTGACACACACACTCCCGGGCACATGCGTGCGCACTCAGAGCTGTGCCGGCAAGGGGGTGAAGCGGCCACCCAGGTTGTCTTTGGCGCCCAGCTGGCTTGGCCCGGGCCTGTATGTTTTATACAGGGTGTGTTAAACTTGTGTTTGTGGAGATCACTTTTTCTTAAACCACCCGCTACAAATCTCTTCAGATAATAGATCTGTCCCAGTGTCATAGCAACATATACAAGGGCTTCAAAAATGACCAAAGCACCACTTTTTCTAATGGACCTTCCCCCCTGTTAATTTTCTGACTTTCAATCAGATGATGCTCGGACCCAAGTGGGTGTTGGAGGGTTGGGGGTTTCCCTCTTCATACAGATATGGGACTTCTTATCCAGAATGCTTGGGACCTGGGGTTTTCTGGATAAGGGATCTTTCCGTAATTTGGATCCCCCTTACCTTTAAATCTGCTAAAAATCATTCAAACATTAATTAAACCTAATAAGATTGTTTAGCTATATCTTAGTTTGCATCAAGTATAAAGTACTGTTTTTTTTATTACAGAGAAAAAGGAAACGATTTTTTAAAAAATTTAATTATTTCATTAAAATAGAGTGTATGGGAGATGGTCTACCCTAAATTTCTGGATAACTGGTTTCCGTATAATGGATCCCATACCTATATATGGTTGAAAAGTTGTGAAACAATACTTTTGGAAACTAGCTAAATGTCACCCAGCAAGCCACAGGCATCATAAAGCCACATATAAACCCACGCACAACCATAACACATCTTTATTAGCAGTTATACCAGAAACCTTTTTCATGGCTAAAAAAAAGCCTGATTTTGGCTGATGCGGTGGGGAAAGCCCCTCTCTGCAATAATGGAAAAGCTAAATGTCTTTCATTATGAGAATAGAAGGATGAATTGCAATGATGGAGAAATTTTAAGAAGTTCTAAGAAATGTAGAGAGATATATATGTGTATAGCAGGCACAACCTGTGAACATAACCCCAAACCTCATATAGACAGAACTCCAGTAAGCAATATTAACGTAGCACTCCCTGACCTAGTTACTGCTAACATCACTTCTGAGAAATACAAACATTATGGGGTATATTCATCAAAGAGTGAAGTTAGAGATCACCACAGTCCTCAAGGGAAATTCTATGGGATTTTTAAAAGAGAATTTATCAATGGGTGAAAGTTCATCCTTTGATAAATATGCCTTTCAAAATCCCATAGAAATGAATGGAGAGTGGCGGAATTTCACTCTAGAGGACTGTGGTGATCTCTAACTTCACTCTTTGATAAATATACCCTGAAATGTCTTGAGAGACTGAAGGCATATTATACCCACACCCATGTGCTTTTTCCATTATTCGTTCCAAATTAAGGGAAGACTGTCTCTCATAGACTCCATTGTATACAAATAATCATTTTTTAAAAATGATTTCCTTTTTCTCTGTAATAATAAAACAGTAGCTTGTACTTGATCCCAACTAAGATATAATTAATCCTCATTGGAAGCAAAGTGTCTAGAGTCGGTGATCTGAGCAGTACATTTTATAGTACAGGTATGGGATCCATTATCCAGAAACCCGTTATCCAGAAAGCTCCGATGTATAGAAGGGCTGTCTCCCATAGACTTCTTTTTATCCAAATAATCCACATTATTAAAAATAATTTCCTTTTTCTCTGTAATAAAAAAACAGTACCTTGTACTTGATCCCAACTAAGTTACAATGATTCCTTATTGGAGGAGAAACAATCCTACTGGGTTTATTTAATGTTTAAATGATTTCTAGTAGACGTGTGGAATATAATGGGACTGATCGAGAAATCGCAGGTACAAACAACACGAGATACGGCTGTCAGATGAAGACGTGGTGTTCACATCCGACAGTCACATACATGTAATTTGTACATGTGATTTCTCGATCAGTCCCGTTATATTCGGCATGTCCGACGCATCACATGTGTTTTGTCACTGCGTGACTAATCTTTCCCCATCATTTTGTGGAATTCAGCTTTTAAGGTATGAGGATCCAAATTACAGAAAGACCCATTATTCGGATAACCCCATCATTCTGGATAACAGGTCTCATACCTGTATTGCGATTTTTGCATAATAATACTAAAGATCCGTTTTAGGGAAATATTGTATGGTTTAGCACAAAAGTTATCTATTATGACAATGTTTCTTTGGTTTTATACACAATACACAAACGCACTGACCTATATTACAATTTCATTTATTAAACTTGCACAATTAAAGGGTAATGTAATCATTGTTGTAGAGTTTGCTTCAAGTCTAGTAAGTTAACAATAATCACTCCAATCTTTGATTTAACTGATACGACCAATAAATGCTACTAGTCAGCTGATCTCAAGAATGTTTGTAGCTCCCACTAAAGGCAGCGCAAGCCTGAGATAGGGCAGCCATCATAAGTTTGCCCAAACTTTTGTGATAACAAATCTGCCTTATTATATTCTCATTACAAAAGCCCCTTAAGGAAAACTTACGATTGCTGAGCTTTTTTCCTGCTTGATTGGTAAACTCACATGGGGTTCACCTGAAAGCTCAGGCAATTATATATATGGGTCGCTAACCTTCCATAGATTCTTTATTTTATACAGTGAATGAGGCAAACCTTGGGCTTGAGATGTTACATGGTTATGTACTTGAGTAAAGAAGTAAAGAAAGATTCTTTTCTCATTTCTGTTTACAGCTGTATTGTTGGATTCATTAGCAAAGAAAGGGAGCGTGCGCTACTTAAAGAAAAAGCTCCTGGGACATTTTTATTGAGATTTAGTGAAAGCAGTAGAGAAGGAGCCATCACTTTCACTTGGGTGGAGAGACCACAAAATGGTAAAGAAATATGTATTTCAGTTTTACATAAACAGCAAAATCATAATTTTTTTTATTGAGTTAGCCTTTGAGTGTTGGTGAGCATGGTTGTTACATAGTAAAGATGCACCGAATCCAGGATTCAGTTTGGGATGTGCCCTTTTTCAGCAGGATTCGGCCAAATCCTTGTGTCTGGCCGAACCGAATCCGCATATGTAAATTAGGGGCGGGTAGGGAAATCACGTCCCTTTTTATCACAAAAGAAGATTTTTTTTCCCACTGTACAGTGCAGTCACACTCACAGAACATATCAGATCACTGGTGGCAAAAACAGCCTGAAAGAATATGTTCTGTACAGGTAAGTCATGAAGTAAGTCAGAGCCTGACTTACTTCATGACTTTCTTGTACAGAACATATTGTGGCCAAGCACATCATGCACACACACATATATAATCTATTAATGGCCTTAACTGTAAATCCTTCACCACATGTTGCCTATTATAACGTAAATAAACTGTCCCTAACACAGTACTCCCGTATCTGGGCAGAGTAAGTGCCTGGCCCATAGACCGGAACACTATATACAGTAGACAGTAATGGGTATTGCAGGGGGAGCAGCGATTAAATAGAATTTAAGTTAAATCTGACATAACAATGCTGATGTCACATTCAACGGTATTTTTCATATTCCAGTTTTGCTCCAGAGCTCTATTTAGATGAAATTCAGTTTAATTTCAGGTCATACACTACTCATGCGAGGTAAGAATTAATTGAGCCAATATTAGGCGGTGGTATTCTATTTGGTTGTGTCCTTTCTCTCTTTCAGAGCCCCTCTTTCATTCTGTGGAGCCATATACAAAAAGAGAGCTTTCTGCTGTGACGTTTCCAGACATTATTCGGAACTATAAAGTGATGGCAGCTGAAAATATTCCAGAAAACCCTCTTAGATTCCTGTATCCAGACACCCCAAAGGACATGGCATTTGGAAAATATTATTCTAGGCCTAAGGAAGGTATATTACTCCTTAACATGAAGTGTATAGAGTAAACTATAGCAACTAGTAATTCAGCTTTTTGTTCGGCAGGTACAGGTAAAACGGTGAAAACTAAAATTTGATTCAGCAATCTGGTTGCTGTCCAAATTTCCCTAGCAACCATGCATTGATTTGAATAAGAGACTGAAATATGAATAGGAGAGGCCTGAATAGAAAGATGAGTAGCAATAACAATATATTTGTAGCCTTACAGAGCATTTGTTTTTGTTTTTTACATGGGGTCAGTAACCCCCTTTTAAAAGCTGGAAAAAATCAGAACGCAAATAATTCAAATACTTTAGAAAAATAAAAATAAAGGCCAATGGAAAAGTTGCTTAGAATTGGCAACTAAAAGTGAACTTAAAGGTGAACCACCCCTTATCTGTGAATGTAATTGAAATCACTATCTGTCTCGTTGTTTATATTGTCTGCACTACTGTTTCTAACTCCTGAAACAATTTTGCAGATGCCATTTTAAGATTGAGATATCTGGAATAGAACTGGCTCTTGCTAGAGTCCAAAAGTCCGAAAACAGTAAGGGATCTAAACAAAAAATTATTTGAACTAAAATTCTAAAAGACATTAGGGGGCAGATTTATTAAGGATTGAGTTGTGTTTTCAGCAAAAAAAAATGTCAGTTACTTTTTGGTCAAAAATCAAATTGTTTGGGTTTAAAAAAAAAAAAAAAAAAAAAAAAACATTTTTCGAGACTTCTTATACCCCGACCCTGGAAATAGCTCAAACGAAAAATACACAATCTAAAACGTGTCAAGGTCATGTAGGATTCAATGGCAGAGGTAGGTCCCTTGAACCATTTGAAGATGTTAATAGCTTCCATCATGTTTGAGTTTCTTTCGGAGAGTTTTGCCCAAAATTAATTTGAGTTTTCAGGTTGTTAACCCAGAACTCGCTGATTCAAGTTTTTTTCATTCGAGTTTTTTCTTAAATTAGAATTCCAGTTGTGAGTTAATTCGAGGTATGAAAAACTCTAAACCTTTGATTAAAAAACTAAAACTATCCAATTTCTATGCGTGGGGATTGGAAAGGTGATTACAATTTATTTTTTCATTTTAAAATTATACAAAAAGGCACTTTTGAGTGGAGATCACTCATAAGATTACAGTTATTTTTTCAAAAGTTGAACATTTTATTTGCCCTTCAACAAAAAAATGCTTTTCTCTCTCAGATTCATATCTTTTGGTTTTTTTTTTTTTTTTGTATTTTATTTTTGTTACTCGTGTCTTCTCCCTGGTAATTTTTGGTTTGTTTAAATTAAAATAACTTCTGAAGAGTTGTCAAGAAATTTTGATTTGTTTTATTATAAGTCAACCTAACTGTAATCCTAGAATGAGAGGAAAAATCTCTTTTCCATGCTCAAGAAAATATTTACAACAAATGATAAAATACAGGGAAGACTTGAGATAAACTGTTCTATGACAATTCTTTCACATAAAAAAGTGAAATTTTCAAATTGTATACATTTTTGCTGCAGCCTCTCAAGAACTGTGCCAGGAACATTATGTATATAAGTAGGTAGCGCTGCAGGGCTCATTCAGCTTTTGTTTGTTTGTTTGTGTAGCAGATGAACCGATGGACCTTGATGGACCCAAAGGAACAGGATATATTAAAACGGAACTTATTTCAGTGTCTGAAGTGTGAGTATGAAATCTTTAGTTGCTGGTTTGTTTGTTTTTTTGTTTTTTACATTTTAGGTGCTGCTGACATTCTTATATTTGACACTGATGTGATCTATTACATGCTATAATGACAGGTCTAGAATATTTTTAGAATATTGTAACAACAGCCTTTCCTGTTCAGCCCTATCAATAAACTGCCCGCTGCCTTGACAATCCCTGGAGGTGACCAGAAGTCACTTTGGGGCATAGCCTGCCGAAAATTCCAGCTCACGACCAGGCACAGCAGCATTAGATATAGTAAATACTAATAGAGCCCTCCCTCTGGTTGGGGGAAACAATATATTTTTATTTTTTGTAATTGCCCCCATCTGCACAAGGCCACCCACATTACAATCTGACGTTACTCGCATGCACATATAAACTGAGCTGCAGCACTCACTCGTTATGCGCATGTGTGTGCCACAATACAGTCGTCTGCACTGGGAGTTCCCTATCGGTGTGGGTGGCCTAGCACTGGCATTTACAATAAATAAAAAAAAAACCCTATTGTTTCCCCCAATAACAGTGTGGACTCTATTAGGCCGTACTGCTGGTGGAGGAAACTATTTCAGGTGACGGCCTTTAAGTATTCCCCAGTACAACACACATGTAACAAGAAGGTGTATATTGCTCTGCGCAAATGAAATCAATTTGATAAGAATGAGTCTGTTTGTTTAAAGCAATATCATTCACTGTATTTTTTTCAGCTGGCTGATGTACTCCCGTTCTTGAGAAAGCTCTAACATGTACGCCATCCAACTGTCAGGTCACACATGGGAGCACATACATTAGTGTGGTTTGTGGCAGAATCCATCTGTGTGCACTGACAGGCAGCTGCTATGATACTTAAGATGGGAGCAGATTGGCTTTTCCTCCCCCAGTGTAGTAACACAGAGAGTGACTGTGCCCCCTGTAAAAAATCTAGATCCATTCCTGTGGGTGTGTAGTGATGGGGAATGTGATGAGCCTATCACTGCACACACAGACCAGAAAATGTAAAAACAAGACTTTTCAGCCTAAATCCACCTCTTGTGATACAGTATGCATTCATGTCACTGTTATCTTGGCTGTGGGATGGATCTGCTACACATGCTATACGAACAGCTACAATATGTTAATTTGTATATTACTTACCCTTATGCTTTGCAGACATCCCTCCAGACTTCAAACCGCAGAATTCCTGTTGCCGATGTCCCCTGATGAGTTTGACGAGGTCGCAAGGCTTGTGGGACCTGCTGAGTTTGATACTGTGGTAAGTTTATTAGCAGAAAGCCAATGCTTTGTTTCTGCATGTTTTTGTCAAGTTTCTTATATATAATATAGAATGACTTTCTGTAACTTTAAAACAATTGACAGTTTGTATTGGAATATTGCCTAGTGACATTATGTACAAACCAGTCTTCGGATAGCAGACCCCTTTAAGAACTTGAATGTAATTAAACCAGAACTAATTCCCATGTATCCAACCATTTAAACATTTAAAGTGTGTTCATTTTTAACATACGGTTTGTTTTGTTCTCTGATAGATGAGCTCTTACAACAGCTAAAGGTAACGTGAGACGTCTGCTCTTGCTTCTTCATTACAGTTGGAGAATTGACTGCTTTTCACGGAAAGAATCTCATGAAAGTACTTAGGTGTTGTTATTATGTACCAGAGCTCATCTGTTTATCACAACGTATAATAATGTTTATTCAACGGTGTACATAAGCCACCAAAGAATCAACATTACAAATGTGTTATGCATGCAGGGCTGACAATATTATGCGGACAAGCCAATGGTGGCTAACAAAATCGCATCCCTTATCTTAGGGTTAACATACAAAGCCCAGTCTGACTAGCGTAGCCACACCTAGACAGAATTAGCCAACAATGTCTCAAGGAGCTTTGCCTGCAGCCATATCAGTGAGCAGTGTCGGACTGGGGCCTACTTGGGTTGTTACCTAAGAGACCCCCACCCCAAATGCAAAACTTGCCAGCAGCCTACACCTAATCCTCCCTACTCTTTGTGCCACCATGTTCCTCTTATTGCAACTGCAATCGGTGATGGGGGAGGAGCACCTGGCTCAAAGCAGGGAGAGGGCCAGGGTCAGACTGTGAGGCCCACCTGGTTTTTTATCCGTGCCCCGCCAGACCAATCAGACCCTGTCAGTGGGATGCCGTTGTTGAAAAACGTTAGACGCATTTCTCAAGTTTAACTCATTTGCTGCTGGGAGGTTCTGAATAGTTAAAGGGATTGTTTATAATCACTGGGAAAATATACATCTGGGTAGTAACCCAATATAATTCTTAAAGGAGACGTCAACCTGTACGGGGAAAAAACCCTCCCCCCCCCGGGCCTACGTGCCCCCTGGGCAAATGCCCCTAACTTGTTACTCACCCCTCGGTGCAGGTCCTCTGCTGCGGAGTTCACGGGCGCCATCTTCTCCCGAGCGCTCTTCTTCCTGCTTTGGCCAGCGTTTTTGGCGCTTGTGCAGTTGGAGGCATTTGTCGGTACAGAGCTACTGCATCTGAAAGTCACAACAGATCTGAAACGTTGTGAGTTTTGGGCGCATGTGCAGTAGCCCCATACCGGCAAATGCCTCCAACTGCGCATGAAATTCACAAAGTTTCCAATATTTTCTTCAGAAACTTTGTGACTTTCGCTCATGTGCAGAAGATCCTTACCAGTAAATGCCTCGTACAGCGCATGCTCCAAAAAAACGCTGGTCAAAGCAGGAAGTAGAGCGCTCGAGAAAAGATGTTGCCCGTGAACTCTGCAGCAGAGGACATGTGCTGAGGGGTCAGTAACAAGTTAGGGCCATTTGCCCGGGGGTCAGTTAGGCCTGGGGGATCTACACGGGGGGGTTCCCCGTACAGGTTGTCTTCACCTTTAAAGCCATTTGCACACACACTCACCCGGTTCTGTCAGGCTTCCTTTCATTTGGTGCGGGCTGAGGCTGAGTTCATTGTTCAGTGTAGCAATTTTAAAGTAAGTTGAGGCAAACAAAGGCGATGTGAAGGAAGGTAATAAGAGGCCTTAGTGTGTTGTATTCGAGTCTGTAAAATTACTATAGTAAATGGTAATATTGGACTTGTGGCCATAAGGATCACCTGCAGCAAATGAAAAATTCAGGGTGTATGCAAAGAGTTTTTAGAACAGGTGAATGTTCTCCAGTGCTCATAAATGATGATGATTTCTCACTAGTAAGTGCTGTAGAAATCTTACAACAGCCCATTGTTAGATTATGGACATTCAATTATGGAGCAGTGACTGTAGGCGACATTTGTCACAATTAGAGGATCTGTGCCTCAACAGCACTTCATAACTAGAACTTACTTCTTCAGAGAGAGCAGGCCATTATTTTAGCAGGTATCCAGCGATGTACTTAAGACTTAAAAGAAATAATAATATTGGCTTTATGTTATGTTTATTTCATATGTATTGTTTGTTAAATGTAATTGTCTCTAGCGAGTACAAAATAAAAATAGATTGATAAATCATGTTTCATTAGCTCACAATATATATTTCTGCAGTGTATTCGAGTTTTATCAAGAACAGTATACATCTTAGAATTGGATTGGAGAAACCCTTAGCAACAATGAGACTTGTCCCTGCCATTTAGTGGAAATATCTGCACTATAATTATAACAGATCTACTCAATCTCATTAAAGCATAGGACGCTGAAGAATAATCATTTTTTGAACACTGTTTTGCTTAATTAAAAAATGCATTAGTAGAATAGCGGTGTTTCAGTGGTGTTACATTTTATGATCTATGGCTCCCTCATGTGGGCCCTTGGGACATGTTAGACCAAGGGACCTAGAACACCATCAGACACATGCAAATGGTCCACCCTTTATTGATGAATTAAGCTTATAAAAAACAATTCTATTCAAATTTTTTGTTTAAACCGCTCTAAAGTAAATCAAACTTGGATATATACAGCACATCGACCAATGCAATAGCAATGTGAAAAAAGACTAATAAATACAGAAATAATCATAAATTTACCACATGTATATTTTCAAACAAAGTTCTCATGAGTGCAGCAACTTTAAAGTTACTTTTAACTATAGATCATCTCAACAAAAGAGAAGAAAAAAAACGTAATTCATTTCTATGTGAACGCCTTCTAAGGTTGTAGCTATGGTTCTTGAACTATTAGTTTAATGGTATAATCTTCACAAATATAGTTGGGACGCCTTTTTTGTATAATACCAAGCCAGACATCAATAGTTAAATTATTATAATTGGGTTTATTAATTACGGTACTTTTATGAACTAGTTCCTCAGTTGTGTAAATAGAAAACAAAGCTGAAAATTTCTGATTTTCCATGTTCCCATCAACTAATTTACCTCCCTCTAGTAATATTTTATTTAAAAAACTATTTTGGATTTATTTGCAACTATTGCAGCTAAAAATGAATATATTTGCAATCATGGATTTTCGTGGTTTTCTAGAGTTGTGGAAAACTGAATTTTAAAAATGTGCTTAGTTACTCCTTTATACAGTTATATCTCCAACATAATCTCAAAGGAGACCATGGTATGAGCACTGTTCCCTGAAATGTTCACCCATACTAGTGCTGGAGATTAATTCAGTTTTACAGTGTACATTTAAGACCCAAAAGAGCCTCACTCTTAGAAACTAGTAATGGTAAATCTAAAGCAAGATAGACTGCAGTTACAAGAAAAAGGTTGTTTGCAACAGCTTAAAAAGATTATCAGTCTAGCTTTATATCACTAACCACAAACTTTAACCGGGGAAGCCACATCATACATGTATGGTCTCCCTACTCCCAGTTGTCCGCAGCATCAGCTGGTGATATATAGGGTATAAAGTACTCCCTCTTGTAAAATATAATGATATAAGTTACCAAGGAGTTCAATGGCCATATAAAAACAGAATATAGGTTTGTGCAGGCACTAGTCCAAGAGAATAAGTTATTTGAACTGAGAGGGAGGAGGCTGTTATTCAGAATATTAAGAATATTGGACACATTATAGAATGTTGTACCGTTTTGGTCTCCAGTGCTCATACAGGACATTATTGAATTAGAGAGGGTCCAGAGAAGGGCAACTAAGCTGGTGAAAGGTATGGAAAATCTTAGCTATGAGGAAAGACTGGCTATGAGGATGTTCACACTGGAGAAGAGGTGCTTAAGGGGTGTTGTGATAACTATATATATATATATATATATATATATATATATATATATATATATATATATATATATATATATATATATATATATATATATACACAAAGAAGAAGGTAAGCACTCACAGGTCTTAAAATGTTCAAAAAGTGAAAATTTATTGAAGAATTTTTTCTGACGTTTCGGCTAAACCTATAGCCTTTCTCAGCCTTTGAGAAAGGCTATAGGTTTAGCCGAAACGTCAGAAAAAATTCTTCAATAAATTTTCACTTTTTGAACATTTTAAGACCTGTGAGTGCTTACCTTCTTCTTTGTATATCCTACTATTTTGGCGCAGCACCCAGGCACTTTATACCCTACAGACGAGTAGTGCCGGCCCTCCTTGGACACAATATATATATATATATATATATATATATATATATATCCTCCCGGATTCAATTCTGTCGATGGTGGTGCATTGGTCAAGACTTTAAGTTATATTCCAGTAAATGGACATGCACTCATTCATTCTGGTGAAATAAATGTGCTTTATTCACAAATTCATCTCCAACGTTTCGGTCCTCTCTGGGACCTTTTTCAAGGATGAAAAAGGTCCCAGAGAGGACCGAAACGTTGGAGATGAATTTGTGAATAAAGCACATTTATTTCACCAGAATGAATGAGTGCGGGTCCATTTACTGGAATATATATATTATATATATATATATATATATATATATATATATATATATATATATACACACATATAGGGATCATATAATAATCTCTCTAAGGCTTTAATTACAAGTAGGTCCTTCCATCTGACACACGGGCATCCATTCATATTAGAATACTGCCGCACCTCACAGCTCTCACCGTGGCTATATTTTAAAGAGAAGGGCTGGGGAGGGGGGATTACGATGCAGTAGATCCCAAGGTCTGCTCCCATCCCCCTGTTGCACAATGCCCCCATGCAAACACAGGGTCTGCTGCCATCTTTGCTGTCCACTCCCCACAATGACCCTTTCTGAAATCTAGTAAGTGTTATTTTCCAGAACCAGAGGTCCAGACCTGCAAGCTGCCTGCTGCACCTGAAGAAATATGGATTTAGTTCTATTATACCATGTCCAATATACAGGTATACAGAAACATAGCTAATCAGACTTTTCAATATTCTAATTATGGTTACAAAATGTAAGCAGTACTATTCCAATTATTTTACATTAAGGGGTGCTTCATAGTAAAATAGTGGGTATTCAGGATCACTGCCAAAGAACTCTGTGCATCCTTTCACAAACATACTGAAGTGTAAGCACAAATACTGTGGAATGAGGAGAGAACCACTTATGCAGCGTGACTGCTGTGATTAAACGTTATTCTAGGCTACCAGATGTCTCAGCCCTTTCAAACCCAACACAGAACATAGTGACCCCTCAATCCACCCATTGTGTTTCAAGTGAATTAGTCTAAAGGTGAAATTCATAAAACCCAAAAGTAGTATGCATAACAATTTCCCAACATATGGCATGTATCCAAATGTTCTTAAATGTGTGCAATAAGAAAGGTAATTTAACACAAATGTATCCATATCTGTTATGATAGAGGAAGGAACTCTCAAAATCACCATTATAGTACCATTATAAGTACAGCATAACAAAGTGCCTAGCAAGGTGCAAATGCACGTAAAGTAATAATAATGCATATTAACAACAGTGCAGAGAAGCACTACACCAGCATTATTAGCCTTACCATTATCCTTACTTGTCTAAGCTGCTGGCACATTCAATATTCAGGGCCTGAAACAGAAAAATCTGAAATCACAGGCTACAGAAATCATTTTGTTTTCATCGGACAGTCGGATAAATGTAGTTCTTACCTGCAATTTCTGCTTCACTTCCTTTTTCTTTAAAACATCCGACACAACGCATGCGTTTTATCGCATTACGACGTGTTGGCTCCTCGCGCACCATGAAGTCTTACCCTTAAGCTTTTAATTAATTTACCTTCCTATCTGCAAAAATCTTTTCTGCCCATTTCCCACATGAGCTGCAGCTGACAAATACTAATGGGAGAAGAACTTGCTCTTACAGCAGTGCAGTCTGGCCTATAAATCCAAGTTGTGGTAACAGGGTTGCAGTAAGGCTAAGGGGCAAATTCACTAAGCGCCGAACGCTAGCGTCAATTCGCTAGCGTCGGGCATTTTCGTTACTTCGCAAATTCACTAACGGACGCTGGTGTAATTTTGCTAGTGTAACTTCGCACCCTTACGCCTGGCGAATTTGCGCAACAAACGAAACTACGCAAATTCACTAACGTGCGCATTGTTCTGAACACCACCTTTTACGCTAGACTTCCTTCGCCACCTCAGATCAGGCGAAGCGCAATAGAGTAGATAGGGATTGCATCAAAAAAAGTGAAAATTTTTTCTAAGTCCCAAAAAACGCTGGCGTGTTTTCTATATTATGGGTGATAGGCTGAAAAAGATTGAAAATTTTTTTGGGGCTCCCCTCCTTCCCCCCTACATTTCCTAACTCATGGCAACTTAACTATACAGTGGGCACGTGTAGGGCAAAATAAAATTTTTATTTTATGTTTTGAAGGTTTTCTTGGCATTTGTAGTGCTGATACGTATTCCTCCATTGAAATTTGAATTTGGCGCTGTATGCAAATTAACCATCACTAGCGAAACTTCGCTTTGCTTGGTGAATTAACGCTAGCGCAACTTCGCAAACTTACGCTACCCCTGTGCGCAACTTCGGATTTTAGTGAATTTGCTGGTGAAACTACGCCTGGCGAAGTGCAGCGAATTTGCGCCTGGCGCAACTACGATTCTTAGTGAATTTGCCCCTAAGTGTATATCAAAAGGGACAAATAGATACAGACAAAAATCAATTAAAATACATAAAAAAATGATAAATTAAAAAAAAAAATATTGAAAAAACAACGTCAAGGTAATAGAAATCTTACTGGTCATAGGCTTCATCTGAATACCCCATTGCAGGAGTGTCATTCATTATCTCTAATGGGAAAACATATGAAAATTCAAAAAAAATACATAATATGTCTATTTCTTTGCTGCCACAAAAAAAACTGTCACCACCCCCCAAAAAACAATTAGAAGTGGCGGGTCATTGATATGTCAATTGAAATTATCTTTTGAGGTTTAATTACCATCGACTAATTTAAGCAACATACTAAAGTCATGACAGAGTTATCCATTTCTGTTTCCCTTTTTGATTTTAAGTTTATCTTGTATGTTTGCTATTGGCGGTATTCAATATAACTTGATTTTTTAGTAGATATTATAAATGGAGATCTAAATTATGGAAAAAAACCTTATCTAGAAAACTCCCAGGTACTGAGCATTCTGAATAACAGGTCCCATACCTTAACTACGGTATATAACACCAGAAAACAGTGAAAAGCTGTGTAAAATAAATGGTCTATCAAGATTTGTTTTATTTTATGTCACCTGAATGCTGGATTTGACACTGTTATTTCACACCTAATAAAGCAGCGAGTAATTTCTGGTGGGGAAAAAAAACTGGAAAAAGTACAAAGGATGAATGCCATATTTTCCCATAGCATTTTCAAGTCGCTGCTTTTGTTGCAAATAAATACACAGCTTGAGAAGTGCACTTTGTTTTACACAACATGATGAATAGACTTTTAAGTCAGTTGCCATTGCGAAATTCCTGGACTATGTTGAGAAAAATAAAATAATTCTACAAAAAAAACAACCCAACCTTTCAGCACTATTCGCTGTGTCCCTCTCAAAAGAGAAATGGCGAATCTTTAATCTTCCATTTTCATTACCTTTAAGTTGGCTTTAATTGAAAGTTAAACCACCACTTTAAGTGGCACTTATAAAGCTAGCAGTTGAACCACTACGTTGCCAGCATAAAGATTCTATGTATTTGACAATCAAAGAGATTAAACTTCCTGCCGCTGAACAATGGAATGTCTGTATTGTAGGTACAACAAATATTTGCTTGCCCTGCTGAAATTTTCATAAACATATTTTTTGCCATTTGCAGTGTGGAACTGGGGTGTCCAGGGCCCACTAGGGCTGCCTCCTTGGGGCCCCCCACCCCAATCACAAGCATCAGCGGCTCCAAACAGAACCCCCTCACCACACATTGTGAATTCTGGTTCACAATGATAGGTAGAGCCGACATCGAAGGATCAAAAAGCGACGTCGCTATAAACGCTTGGCCGCCACGAGCCAGTTATCCCTGTGGTAACATTTCGGACACCTCCTGCTTAAAACTGAAAAAGTCAGAAGGATCGTGAGGCCCCGCTTTCATGGTCTGTATTAATATGTGTACCGCGTACCTTACTTCCATCTTGTAGACTTGATCACAATGGGAGGAATCCAAATAAGAGAGGGGGATGGTGGCCAGTACAATTTTTCAAACAATTTGTGTCAGATTCCTTAATGGTTGCTCTGTGCTGCAACTGCTACAAACGATCCAAGTATAAAAGAAGGAAAAGGAACTCCAGCAGTGTTACTGCAAACGGCCTTTTATTCCGGGTAGTGGTAAACACAACATGTTTCGGGTTCAATACCCTTTATCAAGTGAATGATAAAGGGTATTATTGAACCCGAAACATGTTGTGTTTACCACTACCCGGAAAAAAAGGCCGTTTGCAGTAACACTGCTGGAGTTCCTTTTCCTTCTTTTATACTTGGATTACAATGGGAGGAACACTGGTGCCTGCAGTTCTTAGTGGTGGGCACAGGCCTGGGTAGGTGGGGCCAAGAAGCCCACCAGGTTTTTCCCAGGTGTCCTACAAGCCCAGTCCGACCTTTTTTGTATGTGTTAAACGAGCGATCATTTTTCTTCGCAAACAATTTCAGCCTCATTGTCTTTGAATATGTAAAATGTGGTGCCATAAAATAAACAGGCCGTAACCTTTGCTTTACATCTTTATTACACATTACAAAGCAACACCAGGTTCTAATGAATTTCAATAAATATTTTTTTTTCAATTTGGTTTCATTTGTAAGCGCTGCAGAATATGTTGACGCTATATAAATAAAGGAAAAAAAAAATAAATTGTGTTCAATATTTTAAACAAATACATTCAGTATTGTCTAAGCAGACACCAGGAAGAGAAATTGCATTTACTCAGTGCTGTGACTGGAGATCATATAATTCTGTGATGTAGAAAATAGAACACATTACAACACATTAATACCAAAACGATTTCATAATACAAGTGGAACATAAATACTTCTCTATACTCCTTACTAATAACATTTCTAATCAAATATAATTCAATAAGTTATTTTCTGTTTCATATATTTTCTTTTCATTGCGACATCAGATTCACTTATAAAGTAGATTAGACACTTAAAGGCAGCTTTAACATTAGAGGAAGCCAAGGTTATAATTCCAATGGAAAGCATAGAATTTCAGCTGCTATTGCATTTTTATGGCTAAGGAAGCTGCAAAATAAACTTTTTAATATATTATATTAATGAAATATTAGGCAGTACATTTATTCTAATAAATATAGGCAGTGCATTTGTTACCACTGGTGCCTGTAGCATTATATAACCCTAAACATAGAAAAGCAGAAGTGTCTTAAAGTGGCAACTTATCTTAAAATTCATTTTTAGTTTGATGTATGAGTCATATTCTAAAACAATGTACAAGTTTAGAACTTAAAGGACAGTAACATCAAAAGTGGATCAAAATGTGGAAGTATTTTAAAGTAATTAAAATATTATAAATACTGTTGCCCTACACTGGTAAAACTGTTGTGTTTGATTCAGAAACACTACCACAGTTTATATAAATAAGCTGCTGTGTAGCTATGCGGAAGCCATTAAGTCTAGAAACATAAAAATCAACTCTGTAGAACACAATGGGTTTAATTCTTACACAGGAATGTAAACCCTTTGGGGGAAATTCACTAACAGGCAAAAAATTTGCCAGCGACGCCTTCACCACAGACAACGCTAATTCACTAAGTTATAAAGTTTCGTCACCGGTGCTGAATGCTTGCGAAGTTGCGCTAGCGTTACTACGGAAGGCATAGCGAAGTTGCACTAGCATTAGATAATTTGCATACGTCGGGAAGTTAAATTTCAATGGATTTATATGTTGCAGCAAATACAATACACTACACAAGCCCAGGGAACCTTAAAGGAGAAGGAAACCCTTTCGGCGCAAAAAATTTTCAACTTTTTTTTGGACCAAGTCCTATCTACTCTATTGCACTTTGCCTGGAGGTAACGATAGAGGTAACGCTCAGTAAATTTAGTGAATTTGCATAGTAACGCTCTTTCGCCAGAGCGAAGAGTGTGAAGTTGCGCTAAAGTCTATCTCCTTCGCTATCGTAATTACGCCAGTGCCCGTTATTAAATCGGCAAAGTGCCGAAATGTCATCCTGCTGTCGAATTTTCGCCAGTGTTAGCCACTTCACCCTTTAGTAAATTTGCCCCTTTGTATTCTACAGAGTGGAGATGGTGTTTTTCTTGCTTAAAAAATTGTTATCGTGTACCTATATTGACTAACTGATGAATGCAGCTTAGATACAATGAAAATAGGGAACTGTTTTATTTAGAGAAAAAAATAATAAACTAGAATTATTTGGTTCAAAAGGACTCTATGGGGGTTACTAAAACTCGAATTTATCTCATTATTTTATTAAAACAAAGTCAACCTAACTCCCACCAACGAATATAACTCGTATATCAATTAATCATCTCGATAAGGTCGGTGTGGGAAAAGTCTCCCCAAAAAGTCCTACAATTAAAATGTTTGTTTGATTTTGTGATTTCGCGCCAGAATGCTTGATTTTTTTCAAGTTGTGGCCTGAATACCCTGAATTGTTCAGATTATCATACAAAACCCAGTGCAGACCACAATATTCAGGTGGGATCACTGATACAAAAAATAATTGCTCTCAGAAGCTACTGTTTTTATGGTTATTGCACTTTTTATTACTTATCTTCCTCTTCCGCCCTTTGCCTATTCATATTCCAGTCCATCATTCAAATCCCTGCCTGCTGGGGTAAATAAGACCATAGTGACCAGACAGCTGCTGATATATCAAAATGGACAGCTGCCGAACAAAAACTTAAATAACTGAAAAACAACAAAAAAAAATGAAAAATTAAGACCAAGTGCAACTTGTCTTACAATATTAATATCTACATCATGCTAACATTTAATTCAGTGGTGAACAACCCCTTTAACAAATTAGAAATAGTTTACATAATTTCCTTGCTGTCATTAATAATCATTGCTTAATTATAATTTATGACCAACATGTTTTTAAAAGTCTATTTAAAAAAGTAAACAAAACAAATAATTTACCCAAAATTCTTGTTTAAAATTTGCTGAAAAGATCAGTGACTAGGTGACATACTACAGAGAACACACGCAGCTGAATAAAAATATATGCTTGAAATAGTAAGCAAAAACTCAGGATGGGTTTTTAAAACTGTTAAGCTAATTATTTTTATTATTTAAGCTAATGTTAATCAATTGACCTATTTCTACTAACATTTAGCTTTCCCATACACTGTAGATAATTTCCCCGCTGCCAATCCCTAAACTCAGGGAACACCCAAACTAAAATATGAGTCTTGGTGTTCTTTAGTGCTATAAAATAAGTATATAATTTGAGATAAATGAATGTATGAAGTGTGTTTCACTATATAATGTGCTTTAAATATACTATATACACTTGTGCCTCCCAAAGACACCCATTTTAACCATATTCTAACAGGGCATTGGTAAGCAATTGTTAGAGAGCCTCTTGAGTTCCCGTCAGCAAATCCTAAAATCAATAGCTGTTGGGAGTGTCTAACTAATGGGTTATGAAAATATCTAAAACAGAGAGTATGGTATTACTGGGAAAAAAATAAATCAGACTGGAATTTTAAATATTGATGTTAAAGGGCAAGTAACATGACCATGAAAATGTACAGTCTGTGCTTTTGGAAATTCAACACCAGCATGGTTTGCTTTTTCTAAATAAATCGTTTTTTTATCTGATTAACTTGGGTATACACTAGCCAGTTTTCTATGGTATCAAACAATTGGCCATTCAAGTTCTTCCATCATTTTTTTTTTCATTTAGGATGATGACACATACAGTTAGAACTTAAAGTGAAAAAGAGCTTCCTTCCTTTACTTGTCAATGAACTATGCATTTTCAAAAGAGAACAGATCATCTGTGAATCTTTGCTGAATTGCAGTATCAAAATCTATGTCCACACTACCATATATCCCCATGTACTATGTCAGTATGGTCAAAATGAGCCAAACTGCCAACCGAATCTGATTATGTATGGCCAGCCTAAGGCTTCTGGGGATAGCTGTGGATAAGTCTTATCTAAAGCAGTTGCGCCTCCTTTAGATAACAGATCAAATATGGCAGACTATGTATGACTACTGCTGCAATAACAACCACGGCTTCTACTTCAAATAATAATATTAAGACAATAGAAAAAAAGGTAACGTTATATTATTCATTTAAATATTGCTGTTACTGGTACTTTAACTCTTTGTATAATACCTTATCTTAATAAAAATATACTTAAATGTTCAGTAAAATAAATAGACCCAAAGTATAATAAAAGTACAATACAATTTGTCTGATATTGTACTCTGTGATTGTGTACTTCAATATCATATCTCTTAATTTAGGGAAAATGCTTTTAGTGTTTGTACAATGTCAGCAAATTTCGGTTATTTTCGCAGAAGATTTTCTTTGGGAGACAAAGTTCTGCAGCAAGTAGAATCTGATTGAGTATCACCTGAGACAAAGCAACATTTACTTACACACACACACTGGCTTTAGTACAACTTTGTACGAAACACACAATACAAAAGGTTCTTCCATCAACTCACTAACAACACAAGATTAATATCTAAAATCACATTCATCATATTTGCATAATGATTTCTCTAATTCAAATAAGAATTAGAGCAAACTTGTGCAGCATAAAACTCATTAGCTCTGTGCTGTCAAAAAGACCTGCCTATAAATATAAATAAATATATATATATATATATATATATATATATATATATATATAGTTAGCAGTTAGACTTTCCCTTTGTTGCTTTTCTTCATATTTCACATTGAGCTTCTAACAAAAAAAAGTAACACAGAAACACATGTACCTCATTTAAAATACACTACTATAAGATAAAAATACACACTCTTCATAGGTTCCAACAACCCTAACAAGTGCAAATAAGTAAAGTTTCGTAATTCATGGTTATAACATTCCATCCAGATTAGTTTGAACGGTCTGATCATTTCCATTGTTTGGTTCATCCGAAGGTTTATAGTTATTTTGGTATTCTTGGAGAATTTTTACAACATCATGATGTCCAAAATGCATTGCTTCATCCATTGGAGTGTTATTCCATCTGAAAGGAAACATACGCTGATTTGGTGCATATCAATATCTCCGATTGCTTTTACACTGTTCTGGAGTATGACAATTATTTTGTCATTAGCTGCAGTGACATCAGAATCACATTACCAGTGCAGCAACACCATGATGATAGCAACAGACACTTGCCTACAAATAGCAGCTTTCTGGAAAGAATTAAACAGCCTCTTCAAACTTTATAGGGTGGTAAAGAATATATATTTATATTTTCTACATATTTACTTCTCATCATACATGTTATTCTGTTCTTTCATGTTCTCTGCCTTTTCTTTTTTCCTTTACCACAACTTCCTTCTCACGTTTTATTTCTGTGCCCTTGTATATTTCTCTTCTTCTTCTCTAAATATTAATCTTTAGTCCTTGTCTCCCCTTGATTAGTTTTATTCCTTCCCTTTCATGTCAGATCTACAGTACCTTCACTTTACCCCTTACCTGCTTCCTATATTTTTGCTCTCCCCCACCTACACTTTTTTTTATCTTTTACTGCTTCCATCTTCTTTGTCTGGATTCTCTTTTCCCCGCCCACTTTTCAGCCTCTCCTTTTTTTACTCTTATCCGCTTCTGTTGACCAAATTATTTTTAACCTTTTATAATCTCTCATTTATTTACTTTTATGCATTTAAACTATCGTATCATTTCTTGCTCTTGTACCTTCCCATTTTTTAAGCACATCTGCTTGGGTCATTGTTTTGTCTCCTGCCATATTCCTTTGCCCCATCCTCTTTTTCTCCACTTTTATCTTTCCAAAATTTGCATATGTGCAATAACACAAAGCAGCCAGACACTGATTAGCTATTTTCACCTAGATGAAGGCTGCCTGGGATAGGTGCAAGTTTGCATCTGGGGTATTTCATAAATGATTAACTGGTAAATGTTAATAAGGTTTCAACTTATAAGCTCATTTCTATTATTTCTCTAATAATACTAATAAGGTCCCCCAGCAAGTGCCACCTGTCATAGGGCTGTTTCAAGATACTGTATGTGCTGTTTTGTATGAAAGCTTTTAGGATTGCAAAAATTAATCTGGACATAAATATCCACCCATATTCTCAAACAAAGCACCATATTTAGTAACATTTGAAATATTTTGTAACATTTAAAATATTCCCATAGTTTGCCAGATTTTCCGGTCTAAAATAATTTTCCCTATTCATAAAGAATGATTTCTCGCACTGTAATCAGCATACTTCCATTGCATAACTTGTTAATTTATAGTTAACTTAGTCACCCCCTACTGGTTAAAGTAAATGGAACTTTGTTAAAGGAATAGTACCACCAAAAATGTTTAAGTGTTGAAAATATAATGCAGTGTTGCCCTGCACTGGTAAAACTGGTGTGTTTGCTTCAGAAACACTACTATTGTTTATATAAATAAGCAGCTGTGTAGCAATGGGGGCAGCCATTTAAAGGAAAAAAGGCTCAAGTTACACAACATTTAGCATATAAGATCTGTAGAACATAATGGTGTTATCTGTTATCCACTATTAAACCTGTGCCATATATCCTTTTTTCAATTTCCACCATTGTAAGTTAAACTTAAAGGGTGGGAGTCATGCATTTAACCCTTAAACCCTGGTCAAATGGGAATATTTAGTTGAAGAAATAAAATGCAGCCTACCCTACTCATGCCCATCTTTATAGGTATAATATCAGACATCGGGAAGTGATTCTGTTTCATGGATTGGATGGTCTAAGGGAACCAATTGCTTGGAATAATTTACACCATACGCCTTCTAATTTTAGAGGGGAAGGGGTTATGAGAATGACCAACTAATTAACCGGGACTCATGTAATCCTATTATAATCTATTGCAACAGAAATTGTTGTATTAACGCTTTGATAATTACAGCTCTTTTTCAGTTCTATCTGGGAAAAAAATTAAACATTACTATAGAAAATTATAAATACTCACCTGTCCTTTGGAAATGGATTTACTTTGCATGCTTCAAGCAGAAAACGAACAACTTCAACGTGTCCTGTAAAGAGCAAAAAAATAAAAAAAATGTGATCCTTAGATATTATTAAATTTGCATATACAGTAAAATAATAGATGCGGTTGAAAAAGACTTCCCTTCGATTTAAAATTTAAAAAAAACGTATCTGTCCTATTTGCAGAAAATGTATTCTGTGCTATCAGAGCAGTAGCATTTTTTCAGCTCTAAAGGAAATGTTAGATTCTGAATGGAATTACACATTTCTGTAATCTTAGCAGTGAAATAAGGAGTTGTGGGATAGAAACTGCAGCAGATCAGTTTATTCTAGAGTTATTTTTAAAAAGCATGCAAATGTGACAACATGGATAGTCTATAGGGGTTATAAATACACGAAAAGACAACTGATCTATAAAAACCCCATCCTATAGTTAAACATGTTAAAAACAAATACATACAAGAGCTTATTCACCACTACAACCGTAGTTGCGGTCATGCAAAATGGACACACATATGATGTGAGTATTGACAACATTCATTAAGGTATTTAGGTCCAATGACACTCATTGCACGTCCCTATAGTTGTGCTCCTTGCTGGTGCACCTATCCTGTCTCATTTTCTAAATTACCCATGGGTACACCTATTAACGCAGGAGAACTTTGGAGTACCTACCACATTCATTCTGGCAGTAATTCCATGGTCTCTACCAAAGCTCTCAGGCAAAAGGCTTTCTGCAAAAGGCTTTCGCCAAAAGTGGCCACAACTAGGGATGCACCAAGTCCACTATTTTGTATTCGGCCAAACCCCGAATCCTTCATGAAAGATGCGGCCGAATACCAAACTGAATCCAAACCCTAATTTACATATGCAAACGAGGGTGGATGATGGAAAAAGAGAGTAGCATGCTGCACGCACAGCTAAAACATTTTTCACCTACTTGTTTTGTAAAGAAAAGTCACATGATTTTAAGGATTCCGATTTGGTTCAGCCAGGCACAGGGATTTGGTTGACTCTGAATCCTGCTGAAAAAGGCTGAATACCAAACCAAATCCAGGCTAAATACTGAACTAAATACTGAACTGAATCCTGGATTCGGCGCATCCCTAGTTACAACTACATTATTTGGACTAGGGTTGCCACCTTTTCTGGTGGGGAACTCCGGGTAGTGAGTGGTGCATTATGTCAGAGGCGGGATGGGTGACAAGGTTATGATGTGGAGATTAGTACACAGACCATCAGAAAATGGTGGTTCAAGTGTAAAAAAAAATGTAAAAGGGCAATATTTACTTAAATATATATACCAGTTTAGTAAGATTCTTTAATATGCCACTTAAATTGATATAATCTGTTGCTTTTGTATTAATTTTGGGGGTATAGTTATCCTTTAATAAAATTTGACATCACACAATGTCAACAAGGCATTCACTGTCCACGCTGTGAAGAAACATTTGCAATCCTTCAAGTTAAAGTTCTGAATAGGTGGCCTCTTGTACTATTTCTTTTCTATGTAAAAGTACAAAAAGTACATTTTGGCAGGATCCTTGACAAGGTTTAACACACATGCTGGATTTGAGCAGTGGCAAACCTTTTCTCATTTTTGTATGTAATAAATGGCTTATATTGCTTGTAGAAGCAAATTAAATGTAAAATGTAGGAATGAGTGCAGACAATTTTGCATCAATGGATGACCAGTTACAATGCACAGAATACTTGAAATGTCTTATTCCTGCATATACATATAGCATGGAATTCTTTGAATAGAGTGCACTAAAACTTAAACAAATAGGTCTAGAGGACCAGCTGCTTTTCAGCTAATTTTTAGCTGACAAATTAGTTTGCATATAACTCATATGGCTATGGCTGGCTATAAATGCTGCACTGTGCTGATGAGCTTCAGTAAGAGCTTTTTTACAGAATTCCTTCTGCTTTGCATGCAAAGTGTTTTCTTGTGAAACTTTTTTTTCTTTTTTAAACTAAAATACCTTCAGCAGATGCTACGTGCAAGGCTGTACGAGAATCATAATCACGTTGTTCCATGTCCATTCCAGAGAGAGCAAACCTGAATGCACAGGATTAGGAGAGAATTAATGCATTAAAATAGACCAGTCTATGCAAATCTGTCACAGCAGATAAGAACAACTATGTTATATGGAATCTTAAGAATTTCTGTGACCATTTTTGTTATATTTTACCCTTTGGCTGCCCACCACTTGAGACTTACATGCTTTCAAATCTGTGTAAATAACTGCTAGCACCACAGGTTCACTGTTTTTCCAATTGTCTCTCAAAATACATTAGACCCCTTGTGGTTATCACTAGAAACTGATAATGGGATCAAGAGTAAGGGCAAGTATAAGAAAAAAAAAATATGAATCCATCCGACCGGGTCTGACCATTCATAAAGTAGTGTTAGGCTAGCTTTTATGAATGGGAAAACCCATTCACTTATAAAATTAAATGCATAAGTAGTCTATATTTACACATTTACAGAACACTCAGGGGTAGGGTTCACTTATAGAAAATTATATTTCTTCTAAAAAAAATTTTCAGCTCCATAACTCACCCTTCTGGATCCCTAAAAAGTCTTTCAAAAAATCACCTCTGTTCTTAGTTACTTTCTATGGTCTAACAGGTCCTTAAAAGTATCATGGAAAACCATTACAGGTCCGGTTAATAAGGGTGGACTGGTACACATGTATTTTCTAGCTAGGCAACTCTATTATATACACGAGGAGGAGGAGGGGGATTCTGAGCTTGTCCTTTTAGCCTGCTCCATAACTCCAAAGAAGCAACCAAAAACTTACCATATTGGAAAGTATCTGATTACAGAGCTTGCCCAACCATCATCATTGCAGCCCTTGGAGTCCCACTTGTAATTCAATCCTACTTTCTCCCACTGTGGATAAATAGGTAAGCTTACACCTCCAAGCTTACAGTATTTCTTTTATTGGTACCACATCAAACTTGGGGGAATTTCCCTTATATGTGCAATTAAAAGATAAATGTAGAGAACATGACATTCAATACCTCTGACACCTTCAGTCCTGCCATATCGTCAGAACTCAATATAGAGCATACTTGGAAAAAATGGTGAGCGTATTGAAAGAAAGTATTTGGAACACACAATTTTATTTTGACCAATGATGTGTTAACTTTAATAATACATTCTATAGGTAGGTCTAGAGGATGGCCATGGGGTGACATGTGCCCTGACTTACTAGCATTATCCCACAGATGCATAAAGAAGGTCAGTTTGTGGGTTGTTCCGCTCGGTTTTATTCATAGAACTTTTAGATCTATGGGGCAAATTTACTTACCTTCGAAATTGCGCCAGCATTGGCTTTGCCGCACTTCGCCAGGCGTAGATTCGCCAGGGCTGCGCAAATTCCCGAAGATCACAAGTTACCGATAGTTTGCGAAGTTGCGCTAGCGATGTTACGATCAGCGGTTCGAAGTTACGCTAGCGATGGCAAATTTGCATATAGCGTGCAGTTAAAGTACAATGGCCGTATATGCAGCAGCAAACACATTACACTACACAAGGCCAGGGAACCTTAATAAATGTGTTCTAATGCCCTACACATGTGCCCATAGTATAGTTTAGGTGTCATATGCTATCAAATGTAGGGGAGAAGGAGGGTACCCTAAAAAAGATTTTTTGATCTTTTTCAGCCTATCACCCTATAAAAAGTAAAAGACGCCAGCGTTTTTTTTGGGACTTAGAAAAAATTTCTAATTTTTTTGGACCATCCCTATCTACTCTATTGCACTTCACCTGGTCTGAGCTGGCGAAGTAAAGTCTGGCGCAAGAGGTAATGTTCACGAAATCAGCAACTTAGTCAAATAGCGTAGTTAGGTCCCTTCGCCAGAGCGCAACTTCGTCTGGCGTAAGGGTGCGAAGTATCGCTAGAGTAGGTCCACTTCGCTAGCGAATTTATGCTAGCGTTAGCCACTTCACCCTTTGGTAAATATGGCCTTATGGGTCGGTGCACCTGTGATCAATTTACTCTGCATACATTTAAGATACTCGACTCTTCGATTTACTGGGCAAAATAGTTTCTATTTAATGATGTGCTGTTAATATGTTACTTTTTGGAAATGAAAGGGTCATGGGCAAAACAACAGTCTATATATTAACCATTCTTCATTAGGTATGCTATATGTGTGCAATATGAGTGATGGTGGAATTTTCAAACACTACTTTCCCAGACCAGATCGACCAGTGTACTGCCCTTAGTGATCCATATGTGTGATGGGTGAATTTTAACAACTTGTTGGAATGGTTGTTTTTTTTATATGGCTGTCAATGAGATAATCTCATCTCGTCTCCAAAAGGTGTTTGCCATGTGCAATACTGTTTAATTTGTTCTAAAAGGTAATTTGTTCTACCATGGACAGTTTTCCCTTGTTTCTCTGTCAATGCTATGTCAAAGGGAGAACTATGTCACTATTCATTTCACTGTATTAACCCAAGCAAGACGGTATAGTATAGAAGTAGATGGTATAGAAGAAGGGGGTGAATTAGGCCTGGCATCCCAAGAGAAGGGCCAGTCCAAGTAAGGAGTTAAATGACTAGAATCATGATATCCCCAGTGATTTTACCCTTCCCTGTCCTTTATTATTGTCTAACACAGGAACAGTTCAAAATAATTATTAGGGATGCACCGAATCCACATTTTTGGATTTCGCCGAACCCCGAATCCTTTGTGAAAGATTCGGCCGATTACCGAACCCTAATTTGCATATGCAAATCAGCGAGGGGGAGGGAAAAAAGAGAAGTGCGTGTCAAAAAAATTTTTTACTTCCTTGTTTTGTGAAGAAAAATCACATGATTTTAAAGATTCCGTTCGGGCAGGCACAAGGATTCGGCCAAATCCTGCTGAAAATGGCAGAATACCGAACTGAATCCTGGATTCGGTGCATCCCTAATGATTATGAAGCAACAATTTGTTTGCTGGTTGACATGCATTATGCAATGTGAGACTCCGGCATGAAGCAGTTTGGTCTTACCTTCTGAGAGCAGACACATCCCCTGTATAAGCCGCAAACAATAGGTTTATTACAGATTTCACCTGCAAAAGAAACAAATAATTGAAATTATAGGGTGTAATAACCACTACAAGTTAGTCCTAAAAATAATGATTAGAGTAACATAGAGACCTTGTCACAAAGCATGTTGCTGCTGCAGCCTTAAGCATAGGATGCCTATACAGTAACAAAAATGTCCCCCCCTCCCCCAAAAAAAAGGAAATTCTCCCTGCTGCTGCTGGATACTTGCCTCCTAAATTCAGCAGCAGAGGAAGTTAGGGTGAGGGGGTTACCTGGAGGCAGGTGTGGACTGGGATTCAAAATATGCCCTGGCATTTCAAGTTCACCCTCCCATGGGCCCTAATGACGCTAATGAAGGTGAATTGCCTTTTAAGCTACGAGTCTAAGTTCTCCCAAGAGACTTACTTAT
The DNA here is from genome assembly GCA_038501925.1 of Xenopus petersii. Taxonomy (NCBI): domain Eukaryota; kingdom Metazoa; phylum Chordata; class Amphibia; order Anura; family Pipidae; genus Xenopus; species Xenopus petersii. Next base: position 44,693,779 of record CM076688.1, read on the forward strand.
CTAAGATTGTTACAAAAGTATCTAAATAATCTATTCTGGGCTCTCGGCCAAAAGCCAATTAAGTTAGAAACTTTGTATCTTCTTTTTCAAAGAGAAAATCGGGACTGTCCCATGAAAACAGGACAGTTGGGAGGTATGCAATAAAGGAGGTAAAGATTCAGACACTCTAGGCTATAAACAAAAATGTATAGGTTAATATCATTCCAAAATAAAAGGGAAGATTCAACTTTGGTTAGGAGCTTCAATTCGGACCCTTAAAATACTGTGGTTTTCTGGCAATGGGTATTTTTGTAATTTGGACCTCCATACTATAAGTAAAAGTAAATGGTACTAAAAAAACAATTTAAACATTAAATAAAGCCAATAGGACTTTTTGTATCCAATAAGGATTAATTATATCTTAGTTAGGATCAAGTACAAGCTACTGTTTTAGGAAATCATTAAAAAAAATTGTTTTGATAAAATGGAGTCTATGGGAGAAGGCCTTCTTGTCATTCAGAGCTTGCTGATTAATGGGTTTCTGGATGACAGATCCCATACCTGTACTAACAAACAACTCATGGACAGAAAAGTAGTATATTATTTGGATATTTATGTTTAAATGGTTGGAGGATAAATCGAATGAATCGCTAAGTGCACTTTTTACCCTGGTCCATAGACATGATAGAGCTTATTATTAATACTTAATCCACGACCTGTGTGAACACCAAGGGGCAAATTCATCAAGGGTCGAATTTCGAGGGTTAATTAACCCTCGATAGTCGACTGGGAATGAAAATCCTTCGACTTCGAAAATTGAAGTTGAAGGATTTTGCGCAAATACTGCGATTGAAGGAATAATCGTTCAATCCAACGATTAAATCCTTCGAATCGAACGATTCGAAGGATTTTAATGCAACGATCGAAGGATTATCCTTCGACAAAAAAAACTTAGCCAAGCCTATGGGGACCTTCCCCATAGGCGAACATTGGGTTCGGTAGCTTTTAGGTGGCGAACTAGGGGGTCGAAGGTTTTTCTTAAAGAGACGGTACTTCGACTATCGAATGGTCAATAGTCGAACGATTTTTAGTTGGAATCCTTCGATTCAAAGTCGTAGTCGAAGGTTGAAGTAGCCCATTCGATGGTCAAAATAGCCAAAAAAACACTTCGAAATTCAAATAGAACATATATCTAAATGGCATACAGATTCTAGAATATTCACTTGTAATGTCTGGGAGTAACAAAACAAATATGTTTATGTATAAACATACACAAAATGTTCTTGGTCACAAACAATTTCTGGCAATCTACAGTGCTAGGCCAACAGAGAGGGTTGACAGCACAATACAACAGGTTCCTTCTATACTTTGGGCATCTTTTGTGTAGTATCACAGCAAAGTGTTTGGAAGATGCACTCCCAACAACAATTATCGTTTTATATAACAGATATCATACTTGCATTCCTTTTCTGTCGACCAATCATATATGAAGTATCACTTAGCAATGCCCATCTTGTTACAAGGAACCAGGAAACCAATAACGTCTGCCATGAACGAGACCTGATCATATCCACTGACCTTATAATTATGTATAGAGGTGTTTGCATGTTGTTTAATGATTAGAACTCCTTCTGAAGCTCTGCTGTACACACAATAATAAATTCCCACCTAACATATGCAGATTCATTTCAGAAGAAGCTATGTCTGAATGCTAAACACTGGGGATGCTACATATACAATTAGGCCCATAAATATTTGGACAGAGACAACTTTTTTCTAATTTTGGTTCTGTACATTCCCACACTGAATTTTAAATGAAACAACTCAGATGCAGTTGAACTGCAGATTTCAGCTTTAATACAGTTGAACAATAAAAATGTGAGGAACTAAAGCCTTTTTTCTAGGTCGGCCCTACGTGTCAGTGCAGGACGACTGGGGTTAACTTGCTCCTTTCTGGAGGCAGGACAAATTCTTGCTTCTTGAGACTCCTCCTTCCTGGTATCTCCAACTCCTCTCCAGTTTTTAGTTTGTCCTGCCTCGGAGGCAGCAATTTTCTCCTTCTCCTGCAATTTTATCTTCATCAGTATTGTGTGCTCTCTGACTTATATATCTACATAAATATCAGATGGAGCCCAGCTTTCAACACCGGAATATTGGACAGAAATATGTCTGTTCATGGCACTCAGACTGATTGAGCCCTTCAGTGTGTGTTCCCCCTTGTCACATACGAATGCCTGGTTGAACCCACACAGAGCGCTCCCCTTACTATACCGGTTCCCCGGCAAGACGGCATAAGTGCTCCCAATATCTATTCCTGGTTGAGCCTACCAGTCTTACTGCACAGAAGCAGAGGTAACGAGGGACGCGCACCTTGCTACACAGCGGGTGACAGTTTGCAGGCCTTTGAGCGTATGCGTTCCATCAGGACGCACTTGGGTTCCACTTGCGCTCCATTCCGTTCTGCTTCTGTTCTGGCCCTCTGGTTGTGGACAGGCAGATCCTACTTGGCGCACTCCAATCCGGCGGTCATATTGGATCACAGCACTGTGCATTAAGACGCATACCAACCTATTCCACACTGTCTGGTGACAAACTACAACCGGTAAGCATATCACGACAAGTTATAGCCTCATTTTTATAACTCAAACTTCACTATGACCTCAGCGGACGAGGAGTTAGTCTCCTTAATAGAAGAGATTGATTTGCCAGATAGACACCGCAAGCTAAAGGCAAAACTCAAGAAAGCTCCCAAGGCTTCTAGTAAGCGTAAGGAGCACTCACGATCACCTTCTTCAGTGCAATCCACCTTGCAGGCATCAGGTGCAACACCTAGTAATAGTGGCATAACAACAGCTCTAATACATGCCCCTCAAGACTCACAGACACAGAGTCAAACTCCGCTATCAGTGTCTCCTGTTCAGCCTTCAGGTTCCATACAGGCCCCAGCACAGATTCAGGCATCCCCTGATATCTCCCAATTTTTGTCATGGTTTCAGTCAACCATTCAGTCCACACTGGACAAGGCAGTCATAAAGCAACCAGACCCTATCCCTGCAATGGGAGGGAAGAAGAAGAGGAAACGGTCTCCTTCTCCTGAAGAAGACTTAGCAGCCACATCCAATTTTCCCCCTAAGGAATCAGGCTCATACTCCTCTTCAGAAGAGGGAGCCAGGGCTGCCATTAGAAATCACGGGGCCCCATAAAACAAATTTTTTGGGGCCCCCTGGGCCCCACCCACCCTCACGACCAAGTCCCTCCCCATATCCTGCCCACTCCACGTTACAGTTAAAAGAACACACAGACATTAGCGCCTAAAAAAGTAACCCCCACACACACAAGTTATAAAAAGCTATTGATGGTCAGGGCCCCCTTATAAGTTAAATTAAAATTAATGCCCCATAAAAAATGTAAAATTTAAAAAAAAAAAAAAAAACATTGGTGGCAGGGGCCCCCTTACAAGTTAAAAAAAAATGGGGCCTCCAAAATTTTTTTTAAAAAAAACATTGGTGGCAAGGGCCCCTTACAAATTACAAAAAAAATTGGGGCCCCCGAAAACTTTTTTTCTTTAAAAAAAAATTGGTGCCAGGGCCCCCCTTACAATTATAAAATATAATTGGGGCCCCAAAATTTTTTTAACAAAAAAAAAAACAGGCAGGGGCCTATAGAATATTAAAATAATACATTGGTGGCCAGGGGATTAAAAAAAAACCACAAACTGGTGTTCAGTAAAATTGAACTCAAGGCTTCAGAACTTCAACTTCGCCTCCTTTTGTGACTTCGGGTCTTTTCGCTGCTTCAGGACTTTAATTTCTGCTCCTTTTGTGACTTTGGAGCTTTTCGCCACTTCAGGACTTCAGTTTCGGCTGTTTTCGTGACTTCGGGTCTTTTCGCCGCTTCGGGACTTCGGTTTCGGCTGTTATCGTGACTACGGGTCTTTTCGCTGCTTCGGGACTTCGGCTTCTCGGCACTTCCGCATTCGGCATCCTAAGAAATGGCCGCACGGCTCGGGCGCTCGTAAGGGGGGCCCGGCTCATTCAAAAATGCAGCACTGCCCTTTCAGGCCCTGGCCCGGCACACTTGTCCCCCCCTGATGGCGGCCCTGGAGGGAGCCCTATCTGACTCACAATCTACATCCTCAGAGGATACTTCCAAACAACCAGAAGAGGTTAAAGACCTCCTCAGACACATTTTTCAACTCTGGAGATTAAAGAGGAACATGTTTCTCTTTCAAAGGCGGATGAGGTTCTAGGAAATTCATCCAAACGCCCTTGGTCCTTTCCTGTCTGTAAATTTACTACTAAACTAATTGACACCAAATGGGCACAGCCGGATAAGAAGGGTAACATACCGCCAAAATTTTTCAACAATTACCCAGTGCAAGAAGAATTTAAAATCTGCGATAAAATTCCCAAGGTTGATCTGCCCATTGTTAAGATGGCCATAGACGCAAAGATCTGATCGTACAAATCGAGGATTCGTACGATTTTCGGAACGTGTGTGGAGAGTCCAAACATTTTTCGTCTGGAGGAGATCGGTCGTTTGGTCGATCGGACAGGTTAGAAAATTTCTGTCGGCTGCCGATAATATCTCTGCGTGTATTGCCTATCATACGATTTTCAGTGGGAGACTGTCACTAGCTTTGGTTGGACATAGATATCGTACGATTGCTGTCAGGGGCAGAACATTGCTGATCTGTTCTTAACTAATCTGACAGGTAAGACTTTGATCTGAATGGTTAGTGGCGGGTCGGGAGATGGGAAAGTCCGATCGTACGATGATTCGTACAATCGGATCTTTGCATCTATGGCCAGCTTTTGCCTATCTCGTCACACCATGCTACCAGGGACCCAATGGACAAAAAAATGTCCTCAAAAAAGATTTTCAAAGTTCTGTAGCAGCAGCATCCTAGATTTTTAAGACCAGCAGCAGCCTCCACAGTAGCTAGAACAGTGAAATATTGGAGCCAGTCACCGCCTACTGACCCGCAAAAATTTGTGCAAGATGTTGAGAAAATTAATTCAGCACTGATTTTCTTAGGAAAGGAGAGCAGCATCCATGGCAGCTCGTAGAGCACTGTGGCTACGCCATTGGGTGGGTGACGCAGCTTCAAAAAACAGACGCACCTCCTTAAAGTTTTCAGGCTCACAATTGTTTGGTCCAGAGCTTAAGCAAATTATTTCGGAAGTCACGGGAGGGAAAGGAACCTTTCTTTCCCAGGCCAAGCTCCCACGACTGGATTTCCATAGAAGAAATTATCACCATAAATCATAGTCCCCCAGCACCACTAAACAGTCTAGGTTAACTAGACAACAAAATCAAGGGAAACCCAACAGGCGTTACAGATCTTCCTTATGGCAAAACCAACAGAAGTTTACCAAGCAAAAGGTCAGGATTCCTGACTACGCTACACTGGCGCTAACTGCTTCGCAGGTCTGAGGAAGGTTACAAAACTTTGCACACGTTTGGCCGCTTTGTGAGGTACGACAGATTCAAGATGGAATCATTGCCTTCCATCATCAAAACCCTAAGACCAGCCGCATGGATGTCAAAAAAAGACATAAAGGACGCGTACCTTGACATCCCGATACACAAAGATCACCAGTGCTTTCTAAGGTTCGCCATTGCTCAGGCATTTCAGGCACTACCATTCGGCCTATCATCAAAAGCACGCATATTTACTTATTATTCCTCAATACACTCCTGCCCATATTGAGAACTCAAGGCATTCATGTTACAGCTTATCTGGACAATCTCCTTATATCAGCAAGTTCCAAGGAGACGGCCGACCAGCATACACAGACTTGTCTGCAGACTCTGCAACTTCATGGCTCATAAATCGTCGCAAAAGTTGAATTGTTCCATCTCAGGGCATAGAATTTTTAGGCATGTCCATAGACACGACACTACGCAGAGTCAACCTGGCAGGCCCCAAGGCCATAACCCTAAGAGACACTGCGCTGCAGCTGATAAGAGACAATTCCACAATGGCGCAAGACATTCTCCGGTTACTAGGCCTCATGGCAGCAAGCATAGAGGCTCTACCATACGCAAAGTTTCATCTCCGGCCGTTGCAATGTTTCTTCCTATGCCACGGGAACAAATCACCAAAATCTCTCACAGAGACTCAACCCATCAGCACAGGCCAAAACCAGCTTGTTATGGTGGACATCGATACCCTGCCTACGGCAGGGTCGAGTCTGGGACAGGCTGGTTCAGGAAGTGATCACATGGACGCAAGTCTAGTAGGGTGGGGGGCAACATGGCCCCCAAGGGTCTGCCAGGGAAAATGGTCACAGCAGGAGACCAAGTTACACATCCACGCCCTGGAACTCAGAGCAGTTCTCAATGCCCTCAAACATTGGCAACAGTATCTGCCCAACAAGCACATCCGTATACAATCGGACAACGGCACCACAGTGGCTTATCTCAATCGCCAAGGGGGAACCAGAAGTGCAGCAGCGCTAAAAGAAGTGACACAAATCATGGCATGGGCGGAACAGAGGAACGTCCTCATCACAGCTATATTCATACCAGGGGTAAAAAACTGCCAAGCGGATTACCTCAGCAGGAATACGCTGGACCCTGGAGAATGGCAATTGAATCCAGAGATTTTTCAGGCAATATCAAACAGGTGGGGGACCCCATCAGTGGACATCATGGCTTCCAGATTCAACACACAACTTCCAAGATTCTACACCAGAGTCCACAACCCAAAAGCGGAAAGAGTGGACGCTCTAGTTAGTCAGTGGGACTGCCAACTCGCATGTGTTTCCACCCATTCCACTTATTCCCAAGGCACATGGTTTGCAGACCTAATTCATTTGTCTCAGGAAGGACCATGGATTCTCCCTCAACTTCCCAACCTTCTCTCTCAGGGACCAGCAATAGCGGACAACATACATCAACTAAAATTGACAGCGTGGCTACTGAATCCCAACTATGGTGCGACAGAGGATTCTCTGCAGCGGTCACAACTACTCTGTTAGCAGCACGCAAAGCTTCTACTGCCAAATCTTACTATCGGGTTTGGCAACGTTTCCTCGGATGGTCAGAGTCCCATCAGTTATACTGGAAAGACTGTCGATCACCACAAATATTGGAATTTTTACAGCACGGGCTAGATAAAGGTCTCAGTGTCTAAGCACTAAAGGTTCAGTTATCTGCCCTTTCCTCACTCTATCAGACTCAATGGGCTATCCTCCCAGAGTTCAAGGAATATTTCCAAGCCCTATTGCACATTTAACCTCCACACAAGAACCCAGTTCCTCCTTGGAACTTGAACCTTGTTTTGGGAGCTCTTCAGCAGGCCCTGTTTGAATCTATGGATACAGTAGACATCAAGTATGTTTCTTGGAAGGTAGCCTTTTTACTTGCAATTTGCTCAGGGAGCAGAGTCTCAGATCTCACAGCTTTGTCATACAAACAACCCTGGCTAGTCTTCCATCAGGATAAAGCAGTGATGTGCACAGTTCCGTTTTACCTCCCAAAGGTAACATCCGCATTCCACATTAACCAAGAAATTGTCCTTCCATCTTTTTGCCCAAAGCCATCCAACCATGCTGAACGACAACTTCATAAACTTGATGAGAGCTTTGACGTTTTACCTCAAGAGGTCATCTCAATTCAGGAAGGCAGATGCTATCTTGGTACTTTTTGGCCCCAATAAGGTGGGTCATCCTGCTTCTAAGGCTACACTAGCTAGATGGATAGTATCCACTATTTCAGAGCCCTATACTAGAGTTGGTCAGAGCATTCCCTCTAATCTTTAGGCCCACTCTACCAGGAAGATCGGTGCTTCCTGGGTGCTTCAAAACTCGGCTTCCCCAGACATGTTATGTAAGGAGCAACCTGGAGCCCTACACACATTCTCTAAATTTTATAAATTGGACGTCCTTGCCTCTTCAGTGCTACAAGCAGCGGTAGCATCTAGTTAGTTCCTGCATAGTTCTATTTCTGCTACACACACTACAGTTAGTTCAGTCCCCAGTTGTCCTGCACTGACAGGTAGGGCGACCTAGAAAAGGAGATTTTTTTACCTGAAAAATCTTTTTTCTAGTAAGCCCGTCAGTGCAGCGTCCCACCCAACGGTAGGGTGCCGGTTTTTTTGATGCTCGTCTGTACATAGTTAGATCGCTTAGGTTAACAATCTCCAACAACAGGCTTGATAATAGATAACTAAAAGTGAAAGCAGAAAACTGCACTGGCCCAGGGTTATACCAGTGAGCACCACGGAGTGTTCCACTTTTTCTTTCAAATTTCCCGGGTCAAACACATGCACAGTTGAACAAAATAGCCGACTCTTTAGTTAAAGTTCAGCATTTCACTCTACTGCGCATGTGCAGCTGCTTGAAGGAGGAAGTCGGAAGAAGATCACTGTGGTGCTCACTGGTATAACCCTAGGCCAGTGCAGTTTTCTGCTGATAGGAGCACCAGCCCGGGGTTTCAGGTAAGTAAATACATTCACTTGGGTGTGTCTAATATATAAATGCACCAAGCCTTTCCTTCTCCTTTAAGTAGCATTTTCAAACTTAAATTACCCTTTGCAGAATTACTGATGCCACCATGATGTCAGAGATGATATAAAGTAACTGCTGTTATAATACCGTTTATGCATATAGGAGCTATACATTATCATTCTTTATTCACCAGTAGATTAGGGAACACTAGGGAAACCACTGAAATTAGAAGAAAAGGGTTTCATATTAAGAAAGGTTCTTTTGGGGTTTTTTTTTTTTTTTTACAGTTATAAAGCTGTAAAGATGTGGGGGGTTTTCTGTGAAAATTGTTCTGGCACATAGATTAGCTAATTTCAAGAAAAGGTTATATGCAAATGAGAAAATGCAAACTAAATTAACTTTTAGAACAAAGTTAAGGCCCTTCTTGAAGCAAGGAAAGAATTTTCCCCATATGAGGCAATCAGAATAGGCTTCAAGTGGATGTTTTGCCTTCTTCTAAATCAACTAGCAGTTAGGCAGTTTTCACTTGGACAAAAAGGCTGAACTTGATGGCCGGGTGTTTTTCAAAACACCGACTATGTTAATATGAATGAAATGCACTCTAAGGCAAGAACAAAAATAATAAAGCCAGTTGGCTTAGTATTCCGATACTTGTATTAATATGTTTTACAGAGAGAGGGAACATAACGCTGTGCCAAAATTAATATTATCTATGGAATTTCACAAGAAGATATACTTCAGCATCCACATTCTTATAGGTGTCCACAGGTGCACTCCACCAATGAGTAAGGTTGAGACACTTGCCTCAGGCGGCAGGGCCCCCCTGGTTGCCGCTCCTGGTAACTAAGAGCCGTATTTCTGTTCTTTAACCATGAAATTCTTCTCTTCTAGTGTGAAAACTGTTTTTTCATTTAGAGACTGAGTCATAGCCTGGTCATATGGTGTTGTGTTAAGAGTGTGTTAGAAAACAGCACTGCTTCATTGTGTGGGAGAAGTGATTTGCTTGTTTCTGTGTGGATGATTGTGTCTGTCTGTGATAGTTTGAGGGTCTGCATAAGTGTGTGTATTATTTGTGCAGATAGTGGGTGGGTGGCTACTGCACAGGTTCTTCTGTATCTATCCTTTTAAGAGAAGGTAAATTGTATTATATGTGGTTCACTTTCCATAAAGTCGCTTATGTTCTGGGTAATCCCCCCATTGATTGGCAGCTCTGCTCATTGATCTCCGGTACTGTTTCTGTTTGCCAGTCCTTCTTCCAAAATATGCCAATAAGTCTCTCTCTACATCATTTATTAACCATAATATATTTTATATAAATATTGGCTGGTCAGCCTTCTATGTGTACTATTTTTATAACAGGCATGTTGGTTTTTTTTTTTTGCAGTCATGTTGCAAAAGGGTGGACTAATGACAGCACGATCGGAATCGAGATGGGATTTGGGGAGTATGACAGAGCTAGAGAGGGTTGGAGGCATGCCAGTCAGAAGAACGAATGATTACAAAATGTACCAGCGAGTACATTGGCAGCAATTTTGTAATACTGACCCCAGCCTTAGACTGTATTTTACTGGCAAGGCCGGTGAATTACTGGCCAGGGGGCAACCCTAGCTGCAGGCAATGCAATTAATTCTGCCATAATTATGTATGCTGTTCAGTATGGCCGATTAATTATGTGGGGTCAATGCCATTTGATGCTGGACATCAGCTCTCCACCACACAGACCATAAAAAATGTATCCCTCAGTACCACAGAAGTTGGACAACACTGGTCTAGATAAACAGATATGCTTTTGATTGATAACATTTCTCCGACTGCTGAAGGCAGTAGTATGCTCAAATCAAAACAAGAAGGGGGATGCTAAACAGAGTAGGCTTAAGGTGGCCATAGATATAACAATTACTATAGTTTGTTTCAATACAGATGTGCAGAGCTGAATCATCAGATATACAAATAGAAACAACAGAATTCTACCCACATTGGACGATTCAGCACTAACAATGGGCAATGCTCGGATGCCTTCAAAGGTGCCCAATCAAAAATTTCCAGCCAACCCGATTGATGAGCTGACCGATATCCAAGTCTTCTGCCGATATTAGTCGGCTAGTCTACCACCATACACGCACCAAATATTGTAAGAAAATGTTTTTGTACGATATTATCGGTGCGTCTATGGCCACCTATAGAAGTTGATGCTAAAAAGTGAATAAGGCATACCAATTGCCTGGGCCAGAAAGAAATGAATGAAAAAAAAAAATCTGAAGAGGCTGAAATACATAGGAGCAATGAGACTGTATTAGGAATTTGGGTCCAGCCAAAAACCAGGATAAGGGTTAATAAAGTTCTGGGGCTTGTCCTATCAGCTTCCGGGAGGCTTTTTGTTGTCGCTTCCTCCACTGGCTCACTGTCTGAGCAAACAGGTTTCTGCTTTATCGCTAGGGTGTTCCGGCAACTTGACTTGTGTGACTCTGTCTTGAAATATCCTTTAGTAACGCACTTGTGATCTTCTGTGTATAACCTTGCCCGATATCTGATTCTGCTCCTGCCAACCCCATGGCACTCACTTCCAGCCATCTGTTGAGCCTACTTCAAGATTCTTTAATTTAAACCTCCTTCACTTTGGTCAATGAGATTCCAAACACTTGTATCCGAACAGAAAATGTAAAATAGAGCACAAGGAGCACCTCTTTTTTGTTCCTGCCTACCCCATGGCACTCCCTTCCAGTCATCCTCTGTATGGCCCCACCTGTATAGTGTTGTGAAAGGGTGCTCAGGAATAAACTAGCTGCTACCATAACTACCTGTTGAGCCTACCTAACTTCAAGTTTCTCTAATTTAAACCTCCTTGGCTTTGGTTAATTGGATTCCAAACACTTGTATCCTAACAGAAAATTTTAAATAGAGCACAAGGAGCACCTAATGCTCCAACAGAATGTAAAATAGAGCACAAGGAGCACCTCTTCTCACGCTGTACCCAATTCAAGTACCTTTCTTGTGTTTAGGTACTTGATGCACAACTCTACTAAAATGCACAGATAAGCCCCATTATAATACACCACGGGGTGCATCTCAGGTTTGGAATACTCCACTACCAAACCACTAGACATAGAACGAGTAGTGACACTATAAGGGAGCAATACAGGAAGGAACAATTTCAAGTGTTGTGAGCATTATGATTGAAGCTGTAGGAAGTTGCTAAATATTTATATATACTTTAAATTAACTGTTTAGAAGCTCAAGATGTGCTGGCAGATCACAATTTGACTTTTGAGCAGCCCTGTTTTAAGGTCATTTGCACACAAACTGTTTTTTTTTAATCCACTGGTATAGGTAAGTCAGTAGAGAAAAGGCTGCTCTTGTGCAAGCTGATGGGCCATGCTTTGTATATACACAAGATGAGGCACATCTGGTTTACCTATGCCAGATGATTAAATATGTGCCACTGGCAAAAAGCTTCCAAACACTTGGCTTGTAAAAGGGTTGTAAATTATGGCCACCCTGATCAGGAGCAGATGCTGTCTTATGATGTGGTCCTTGGTAGATGGCTCTGTATGATTTCCCAATATGAATGCACTGCTTGGGCCATGTTGGAGACCTGCCTATGTGTGCCGTGCTTTAAAGGAATAGTTCAGTGTGAAAATAAAAACTGTGTAAATAGATAGGCTGTGCAAAATAAAAAATGTTTCTAATATAGTTAGTTAGCCAAAAATGTAATATATAAAGGCTGGCGTGAACAGATGTCTAATAAAACAGCCAGAATCCAACTTCCTGCTTTTCAGCTCTATAACTCTGAGTTAGTCAGCGACTTGAAGGGGGGCCACATGGTACATTTCTGTTCAGTGAGTTTGTAATTGATCCTCAGCATTCAGCTCAGATTCAAAAGCAACAGAAATGACCCATGTGGCCCCCCCTCAAGTCTCTGATTGGTTACTGTCTGGTAGCCAGGGCAACCAGTCAGTGTAAACAAAGAGAGTTGAAAAGCAGGAAGTAGTGATCTGACTGACTTGTTATACATGAAATCACTCCAGCCTTTATACATTACATTTTTGGCTAACTAACTATATTAGAAACATTTTTTATATTGCACAGCCTATCTATTTACCCAGTTTTTATTTTTACACTGAACAATTCCTTTAAGGTGGCCATACTGATGGGGCCCTACGACTGGCCTACCCGACATATCTGGTTGAAAATCAGGTAGATGTCAATCAGGCGGGTTTGAAAATACCATCAGGGCGAAAGCCACATTAGCTTGTTGGTGTGTTCCTTATCCCAACAGCCTGTATTACCATAATTGTGATTCAATGGTTTGGACCAAGTGATCGGATCAGTCCGATACTGCAGACCTCAAAGTGGGCATACTGTGAAAAAGATCCTCTTGGATCTTTCAATGTATGGCCACCATCCATGGATGAGCATGGACAATAACATCCAACATTCAAACGGTGGTACTGCTTTTATTAACAGTGGGACTACAGGACATTATCCAGCAATTTAATAGTATCATGCAAGAACATTATTTTGTGTGTGTAGTTATCCTTGCATATGCAGGTCTCTGACCTACCTAATTGCACTACATGAAGCATTACACACTATTCAGTTGTGGAAGGACTAATGCATACTAAAAACAGGGTGGAAGTCTGTGAACAAAAAAAATATATTTTTAGAGTAAAAAAATTGCACATGTAGGAGGTGCTGATAACCCAGGGATACCACCAATAAGTAACCCAAAGCTCAATATCACATACAGTGGGTTTGTACACCCTGAATAATATAAAGACAGGAAGTGGTATAGAGTAAATTTCTTTTTATATAGCGACAACACGCTGAACATTAGCGTCTAGCATATCCTAGCAACTAGAGACAAAGGTTTTTATGTATACATTAGTTTTACAATCTGCTGTTTCCCGATTGTAAAACTAATGTATACATAAGAAGCTTTGTCTCTAATTGCTAGGATATGCTAGACGCTAATGTTCAGGGAAATTGCGCCTGTAGAGAGCCGCATCATGACGCTGGATCGTGTATCCAGGGAAGTGACGTAGGCAGACATGACGTCGCAAATACCGGATCGTAGGGAGCGCGCAAACACAGAGACTCCTGTTCCTAATTGAATGGGGTATTTATATCTTAAATGGTTTGGCCACACATCAGAATCCCCTTGACAAAGGCTAGTGTGCCAAAATGTTGGGGTATTCTCATCCTTTGGCATAGTGTATCAGTTCCTTGTGGTTTGTTTTTCTCCTTTTTGCTTTGAAACTGGTGGTATGTATATTCTTGTCAGCACTGTTATGTATTAATTGTTTGGTATAAGATATTGATTTACCCGATATACATTTTATATCTATATAAAAAGAAATTTACTTTATACCACCTCCTGTCTGTATATTAATCAGAGTGTGCAAACCCACTGTATGTGATATTTTTCATTGGTAAAGTACAGTATTTACCCTGGCAGAGAATGTGTGACAATATATTGTATATACATGTGACAATATACGTGACACTATGTAAGCCAAATGAAGAACAAAAACACATTTCAAGCTTGTTTTTGTTGCATGCACAAACTAGCGCTACATGGCCCTTAAGACGAGGGAAAAACAAACAAAGGAAAAAAAACAGGATAATGGCATTTAAAATTAATTTATTGAACAATACAAAACAAAAGGCATCACATACATTATAATTTTGAAAACATGCAAAAAAAAAAAAAAAAAAGCAAAAAGGGGTATGGAATGTAAAGCAAAATGTAAAACAAAATACTTAACCTCAATACTCTTCAGACATCAATCAACATTCAGAAGCAGATAAATGACACTAAAACTTGCACAATATATCTTTGGTGGAAAACTGTTTTGAAAACCTCTAAAAAGTCTGTCTACTGCCTACTGTTATTTGCACTGTTTTTACAACAACAACAACATAGCAGCATATACAGCCAACACTACTAGATGGAGACATTTCTAATCATAGCTCAGGTTTCCCTGAACATCCCACAGTCACTCCTCAAAATCTTGGTTAATTTTTGTTAAAGCCTACTTATTATATTTTTCATCAACAACCCATCATCTCAAATAAAAACAAGATAAAAGCATTGTGTGTACCTAAAAAGGCAAAGGATAAGCAAGACAAAAATACATTTGCAAAATCCCTAAGGTGCTTTCTAATATCTTTGGTTGAGTGCTTATAAATGATAGTAAAATGCTTATAAATGATAGTAAAACAGTAGGGGTATCCCATATCATCTCAATAAACTGTGAGCTTGGTTCCCATGAATAACTTGTAAATAATATCACTAAGTGGCACTCGGTGATGCCATCAGTTACAGTTGGTGCTTAGTAATATCTGTCTCATGACTCACTCAAACTAGTGTTAAAAGTAATAATACACAATATCAAAATTACTTAGGCCAAAAGTAAAATGTATTCAATACAACTGTAAAAATTGGCCATAAAATAATACTCAAAGATGTGGTTATATAGGTAGTGCATGCAACATTTCAGGTATCCTCTTCATAATTAGTCAAGCTTAGTCTAAATCTACAAATGCCCATACATCTTATGGACCATTTAGTAACCTTGTAAGACTTGAACAGGCAGAAATAGCTCAACTTGTCACAATGGATACGTAATATCCACAAGACATCACATCCACATGATGGCAGACGCAGCCATTTCACCACCACATTTGCCATGACCCTATCAACCAAAATACACAAGCAAGCTAAAAACCAGGGAGCCACTTACTATATCATACGATATATAGAATAAACCAGACATATAATGCATAACATATACTCATAGACAAATTCATTACTATATTCCTATTATGTTTTATCACGGCAGCCATCTTCAATCAATGTTACAAACAAATGCATGTCAAATTTGTGAATACCCTGGATTATTTTTATATCATGGCCCTGTCTCCATCTCCATTACCTGGAGGAATATGTTTAATAACATGGGATCTAAGATCATCAGACGGGTGTCCCATTTTGTGCATTTGAGACACAGGATTGAGCACACCTAAATGCATCAGCTATCTTATTCCATTATATTCTGTCTGGTTGTAATGTTGAGAGTTACGTTTCATCGAATTTGCGCAGCACTGTGTTTTTTTAGCCTCAACATGCTTAAATTAACAATTTTCAGGTATGCTCCGTTTAAAGGCCTCTCTTCATGCATCCTGAACACCACAACTGGGAACCCCCATAACTACTTTTTGCAACTGGTTATAAAAACACAGTAATGCAGCATAGTTGGTTTGCGCCATCTTCCCAGCGATCCTGTGGGAGACTCATGTGCATATGAAGATGATCCAGACCTGGATTTAGCTGTGTATGATCCAGGTTGGAGAATTCAGAAGGATCTGAAGTGGAGTGAGGCAGTACTCACCAACTTGCTGTTTTTCTCTGCAAATGGGGCAGTTATTGTAGTGGCCAATGGTTAGTCATTGAGGGTAGAGGGAAGCCTATTCAGTGGACCAAGCTTTTTACCAGTTATTTATGCTATAACAATGTAAAAGCAAGGCCAAAAAACTGACAAAAAATTGCTTGCTGAATGGACTCTCCAGCTTTAAACGTAAATTAAACAAAGGCAAAAAATATATACCTCAAAATAAATGCAAGGCATCCAAGATGGGGAAAAACTGCTTGCTGAATGGACTCCTTATCTTAAAACTGAAATTAAGATCAGAATACAGCACACTACAATACAACTCAAAATGTATTCATAAAAAGCCAAATCATTTCAATCCCTACAGACAGAATTCTTTTTTCTTTGTGCAGGGCCTGCACTTGGGAATAAGGCTAAAATCAACACCAAGAAACCAGGGTTAAGGAAGGACATTACAGTTAACTCACCATTTCTATTTTAGACAAAGCTAATTTAAGGCAACACTGGGACAGTCAAGTAGAAATGGCAGTCAAAGAAGAAGAAAAGGTTTTAAAGACCTGTGTTTGAGGGGTCTCTATGAATTCAGGCAACTGGAGGATCTTAGAGATAAAATAAAGCAAAGATTTGGGGGGGGGGTTATTAAGATTGGAGGAGTCAAGTTAATTATAAGGGGTGAGATTAAGATGTTAGGAAACTAGAATTTTGCTCCTTCCTTTTTCCATTACAGAGATAAGATGCACAGTAGAAACTGAGGATTGTTCGTGGGGGAGCGGTGGGTGAATAACCAGGAGGTTGATTCTGAGGAATATCATAGAACTGCTTTTGCTTTTGAAAAGCTCACTAATATTTTTAGCAGTGTATGAGACAAAGGAAGCTGAGAAAGAGGAAATATGGCATTAGGTCTGTCTTCAAAGTGTTTTGAACTTAAAATTAAAGTGACCCCAAACAGTATTACCTTGTTTTATTGCATTTACAACTGGGGAATACATAATAGTTCTAAGTGAAACTCAAAGATGGTTTTTGCCGCTTTGCTTTATTTTTCCCTTGTTCGGTTGAGATCCAGCTGATTTAATGTTAAATCAGCAATGTCCATGCTGCCATCTTATGTCTGATCATCAGCATATGCAATGTACTCAAATAAGAAAATCCTAGTATACTATGCATGCACAGGACATGCCTATGCCATTTCAATAGCTTAAAAGGGAATTGTAATGTTCTGAATTGCTAACAATGCTTATCAATAGCCACCTGGTGTCAATGGTTGCTAAACTTAAAGGGATACTGTCATCAGAAAACATGTTTTTTTCAAAACACATCAGTTAATAGTGCTACTCCAGCAGACTTCTGCACTGAAATCCATTTCTCAAAAGAGCGAACAGATTTTTTTATATTCAATTTTGAAATCTGACATGGGGCTAGACATTTTGTCAATTTCCCAGCTGCCTCTGGTCATGTGACTTGTGCCTGCACTTTAGGAGACAAATGCTTTCTGGCAGGCTGCTGTTTTTCCTTCTCAATGTAACAATGTGTCTCAGTGGGACATGGGTTTTACTATTGAGTGTTGTTCTTAGATCTACCAGGCAGCTGTTATCTTGTGTTAGGGAGCTGTTATCTGGTTACCTTCCCATTGTTCTTTTGTTTGGCTGCTGGGGGGGAAAGGGAGGGGGTGATATTACTCCAACTTGCAGTACAGCAGTAAAGAGTGATTGAAGTTTATCAGAGCACAAGTCACATGACTTGGGGCAGCTGGGAAATTGACAAAATGTCTAGCCCCATGTCAGATTTCAAAATTGAATATAAAAAAATCTGTTTGCTCTTTTGAGAAATGGATTTCAGTGCAGAATTCTGCTGGAGCAGCACTATTAACTGATTCATTTTGATGACAGTATCCCTTTAAAAACCAGAAAACAAATCTTACATATCTACTGATGTGTCATCTTGGTGTGTGCAATGAACAGAAGATGTGAAAGTGTTGCATCTCACTGAACAACAACAAAGGTGGCCCGACCAACAACTGTCCAAAAAATGTATCAGAAGCCATCTCTCTTCCAGCAAATACCATAATGCTTCTTCACACATCAATTATTTAAGTGTTTTGTGCTACATCGTAGCAAGAATCAGAAAACACACTAGTTGAGCATAATTGGCTTCTATATACAGTAGAGCTTGAAAGTTTGTGAACTTTCAATATTTCTGAATACCTATAACCTATAACTGTTTTTCATACAAGTCTTAAAACGACATAAGGAGAACCCCAATTAAATTAGTCAAAACATTGTGCTTGTTCATTTATTGACTGAGGAAAATGACCCAAATTTACAAAATGTGTGTTCGTGTGTGTGATTAATGTATGTAAACCTTGGCTTAGAGTAACTTCAAACAACTCTTGATGGATACAGTGCTGCTTAAATGCAGCACTGTATTCATGCTGGGAACATGCCGGTCCTCACATTCTGGAATATAAGACCACTGACAAGGAAGCATGTAAAGTGCAAAAAACATGTTGGCTTGTGCCTATTTATTCCACTTTGCACATAGATAAATGAGCCTGTATATCTGTTTGCAGTAGATATATGACTGAACCTCAAGCTAGACTATATCCACCATAAGCATCTGTAAAATACTGTATGTTACTACAGCCCCCGCCCCAGCAAGATGTGTGTCTATACTATAATTAATTTGTACCAAACTGTTCCTACACACAGCACTTTGTGATACATGTAGTATAACATCTAATTTTTCAAAATATGTTTAAGACAACATGTCCATAATAAAGTGTGTTAGCAAAATGGAGGCATGAGTTGAAATCATTGTCCTCCCCAACAACAAAGTAGACGGACAGCCCAGTACAATTATATGTTCTCCTGGGCACTGTCAGCTGCAAAAAAAATGTAAGTCTAAGAAAATCCATGTTTTGTACTTTCATTTGCACTGGTCACTATATGAGCGCTTAGAGATTTGTCTGTAGTATTTTGCCATAGCCTTAAGATGGCATCTGAGAAGCACAATCCAGCTCTGTATAACATAAAGGTATAATAGCACAAAGGTAGTTGGCTCCCCTACAAAAGAAAAGTTTAACTTCATATATCAGATCTATTTACAAAATAAGTTCTCTTGTAGCATTAGTTAAGAGTAGGGATGCACTGAATCCAGGATGTGTCAGAATCCAAATGCCTTGCCCAACAAAAATCCAAAGCCTTAAAATGATGTCCCTTTCCATCACACGAACAAGGAAGTCATGTTTTTTCTTTTCACTCTGTGCAAGGTATATTCATTAGGAGATTGAGATTTGGCTGAATCCCAAAACAGCAGATTTGATGCATCCCTACTTATAAAATGAACTCATGAAAGTAAAATGCATACTTGAAAGCTTTAGTTTATGACATAGATATGCATACATCAGACTACATACATAAAAGCAAAAATGAGAAAATAAATATAGTTGCAGCAAGTAGCTTCAACAGGAAACCACTGCTGCAGTAACATACATACAACATTCTGAAACTAGAGCCATGGACTTTAGTTCCTGTCTCCCAGACTCTCCATTCTATACACTACGGTGGTTGAGGAATCCTCATTAGATTCTGGTGACACTTTTTTCCATACTGTGTCTTTAAGAGCAAGCTCCTGCTGCAGGTGTTCATAATCCAATGGTCCATGCGAATTCTGGTTCTTAAGCAACATACATAATTCATTAGTGAATGTCAGTATTTCCACAGGTTAAGACTTCATGGCTCTTGCAAAACACACGTGAGTTATAGCTGATGAAGCACATATTTGTTACATGTCACAGACACGGCTTTGCGAAGCACATACCAAGTATATCTGACACACCAGCAGGTTATTAAATAGCAACACCATTTAGTGCCTTAAACCTTGCATCAGGGTCATGCATAAAATCAATGCAACTTGTATGAAGAAATCCATAACCTTTAAGGTAATGACGCGGAGATCTCTAGTCTTTTGTCACCTAGCTATTTCTTACTAATTCTGAGTCAATGCAAATCACTGGTACACACTAAGTTTCATGTGCAACTGGCTAGTAAAGCTCAAAAATGCATCAGTGCAGCTAAGTTGTCACAAGTAAACAGGTGGCATTTTATCCTCATAAAACAATGTTGGTGGAAAAATTGGAAGCCAAAGTCACAAACAAGCTATTGTTCTAGAACCTGTTACTTTGAAACAGAATCTCTTTCCCAGTAAGAACTGTTTTGCTTTGGAAAAATAGGAACCCCTCATTCAAACTATATTAATTTCTTTTTTGTTGCCATGTTATAAACATGACCTTTGGCATTCTGCTTCAGCGGGCAATAACAAAAAGTGGTATTTAAATCATTAAAACAAGTACATCTGGTCTGTATATTATTGTATATAGTATTTAAATATGTATGGTCTAGTTATGGATAATCTTATATCAATAAATATTTTTCAGCACTCCAAGCTAGAGATACATTATTAAAGAAGTTTGCAGGAAAGCTTGCACTAATGTACATTACAAAGAAAGGAAAAGTAGAAAACATTTGCACCTATGTTGAACGTGAAAGTCTCATAAACAAGGCTATGTTGGACAAGCTTTCTACTTTCAGTTAAAATAGCTGTTGTTTTTGGCTGGGTTTTTTTTGCATCGGAAGGTGCAAAACAACCTACAAAAGGTCCCACCTTGGAGGATAGAGCAGTTAATAAACCTGCATTATAATGATCTTCTCCTTAACTATAAACCTGGTGCACAGTCAACAACCAGGGACAACAACTATATAAAGCTATCAATCATAGTTAGGAAAGGTAAAAGGGCAATAAGGGAAAAAAGATTCATTGCTACTCTAAATATTGTTGATACATATAAATGGGCATATATTTTTACACAAGCCATGTTTATTTACCTTCTATTGACATAGGTGTACATGTATATAAAGATAAAGAACTCACCCTCTGGTCACCTCCTTCCCGACGAGGATCAAGCTTTTTTGCAAAGTGCCTTAAATTATCATAATTATGGAAATTGCAGAGAGATACCAAATCCTGCATGAAAGAAGGCAAGTTTTATATAATTACTAAACAACTATGGTTTAAAATGTAAAGTGATACTGACACAAATTATAAATGGCCTCTGTATCCAGAGAGGGACTTCCTAATTGAATGCCCATGTACAGTGGTGTGCAAAATTATTTGCCCCCTTCCTGATTTCTTATTCTTTTGCATGTTTGTCACACTTAAATGTTTCTGCTCATCAAAAACCGTTAACTATTAGTCAAAGATAACATAATTGAACACAAAATGCAGTTTTTAAATGAAGCTTTACGTTATTAAGGGAGAAAAAAAACTCCAAATCTACATGGGCCTGTGTGAAAAAGTGATTGCCCCCCTTGTTAAAAAATAACTTAACTGTGGTTTCTCACACCTGAGTTCAATTTCAAAGGTTATAAAGCCATTTCTAAAGCTTTGGGACTCCAGCGAACCACAGTGAGAGCCATTATCCACAAATGGCAAAAACATGGAACAGTGGTGAACCTTCCCAGGAGTGGCCGGCCGACCAAAATTACCCCAAGAGCGCAGAGACAACTCATCCGAGAGGCCACAAAAGACCCCAGGACAACATCTAAAGAACTGCAGGCCTCACTTAAGGTCAGTGTTCACGACTCCACCATAAGAAAGAGACTGGGCAAAAACGGCGCAAACCACTTTTAAGCAAAAAGAACATTAAGGCTCGTCTCAATTTTGCTAAAAAACATCTCAATGATTGCCAAGACTTTTGGGAAAATACCTTGTGGACCGACGAGACAAAAGTTGAACTTTTTGGAAGGTGCGCGTCCCGTTACATCTGGCGTAAAAGTAACACAGCATCTCAGAAAAAGAACATCATACCAACAGTAAAATATGGTGGTGGTAGTGTGATGGTCTGGGGTTGTTTTGCTGCTTCAGGACCTGGAAGACTTGCTGTGATAGGTGGAACCATGAATTCTACTGTCTACCAAAAAATCCTGAAGCAGAATGTCCGGCTATCTGTTCGTCAACTCAAGCTGAAGCGATCTTGGGTGCTGCAGCAGGACAATGACCCAAAACACACCAGCAAATCCACCTCTGAATGGCTGAAGAAAAACAAAATGAAGACTTTGGAGTGGCCTAGTCAAAGTCCTGACCTGAATCCTATTGAGATGTTGTGGCATGACCTTAAAAAGGCGGTTCATGCTAGAAAACCCTCAAATAAAGCTGAATTACAACAATTCTGCAAAGATGAGTGGGCCAAAATTCCTCCAGAGCGCTGTAAAAGACTCGTTGCAAGTTATCGCGAACGCTTGATTGCAGTTATTACTGCTAAGGGTGGCCCAACCAGTTATTAGGTTCAGGGGGAAATTACTTTTTCACACATGAAAATGTAGATTTGGATTTCTTTTCTCCCTAAATAATAAAAACCCTCATTTAAAAACTGCATTTTGTGTTTACTTGTGTTATCTTTGACTAATAGTTAAATGTGTTTGATGATCAGAAACATTTTGTGTGACAAACATGCAAAAGAATAAGAAATCAGGAAGGGGGCAAATAATTTTGCACACCACTGTACATAGTGGAGATAATGCTTCCTATATATTTGTAATTTATTTATAAATATTGTTTATGTTTTATAGTCACCAATCTCCTATAGCTGTGAAAGAGCTCAGGAAAAAAAGTGCATTAGATGGAGTGTACGGACAACCCAACATTAAATAGACAAACATACCTGGATTTCCTGACCAGTTCATATGCTGTAAATGGATGCATTATGCATATGTACAATAAATGTATTTACAGGCTTATGTGCTACTCTGTAGTGCAACAAGGATATTTTGCAAATATAGGTATAGAATCCATTATCCAGCAACCCGTTGGTTTTGATTTCAATAAGGATTAATTATATCTTAGTAAGGATCAAATACAAGGTATCGTTTTATTATTACAGTTTTATTATTACAGAAAAATTTTAAAAATTTGGATTATTTGGATAAAATGGAGTCTATGGGAGACAGCTGTAGTAATGAAAAGCTACCTTATACTTGATCCCAACCAAGATATAATAAATATGAATGGGATGCAAAACAATTCTATTGGGTTTATTTAATGCTTATATTTTTTTTTTTAGAACACTTAAGGTATGGAGATCTAAATTACAGAAAGATCCCTTATCTGGAAAACCCCAGACCCGAGCATTCTGGATAACAGGTCCCATACCTGTACCCTGTTTTTGAAGGGTAACCCTACTATAGTTTATACATTCTATTTTACAAATGTTTACACAAATGTATTGTACAGGGCTGTGTTAGAATTGTATACAGTCTAAAGTTACAAATAGGGCTATATTTAGGACTGGAGCTGTTCTTCAGTCCAAAAGGCAGTAATGATTAATGATAGATCCTAGACAGGTAGGAAAATACTTCATCCAATAAAATGTATCCCTCTCCACTATACATCAGTCGCTTGGTCGATCTGAAAGGTTAAACGTTTTCTGTCGGCTGCCGATAATTTCTCTGCATGTATTGCCGATCGTACGATTTTCAGTCGAAGAAATGTCCATTTGGATGGACATAACTTTCGTACGATTGCTGTCAGGGGCAGAACATCGGCTGATCTGTTCTTTTGTACTTTATTTTATTGGAATGGTTAGTGGCAGGTCGGGAGATGGGGAAGTCCGATCATACGATGATTCGTATGATTGGATCTTTGTGTCTATGGCCAGCTTTAATGTTATTAAAGCCATGATAAAGGGAGCACAAATGCAATCCAAAACAAACATTTTATTGGGACTGAGGGAAAAGGCACAGAAAAGAAATGTTCTTTTTCCCGAGGGAGGCAATTAAGCAAGTGACTCTTGCAACCAGAGTAAATAGTTGTATGAAAACTATAAACTTGACAATGTACTTCTACCTAAAGTATGAAAAGAAAGTTCAAAAAAAAGAAAGGGGGCATTAGAGGAGAGGGTCAGATTTTATTATTATTTTGATTTATACGTTTTCCCTACCTACAGTAGGTAGTCTGTATTACCTTAGTGAGCACTGCTACATCAAGTCAGATTTCAGGAAATGTTTAAAATGGATGTCTGAGGACCAATCAAATGACCTGGGGCATGTGCCCTGGATTTTTAGGTCTATCAGCAACCCTGGCAATAATAATATAGTACCTCTGTGAATTATTGGAAGCAGCTGCAGACTTTCTAGCCTGCTATGAGAAAGTCATGGAAAAGTAAAAGGTGAAATGTCCACTGTTAATACATGTAAGGGAAAACACAATGTTTGTATAGCACGGTAAACATGGAGCAGCAGAGGAAACTAGCTGATCCTGGCTTCCATATGCTGCCGTAATGTTTCTCTGACCTTACTTTGCCACTTACTCACTTACTTTGTAACTGCAGAAGTCAGTGTATAGTGCTCTGCTTTAGTAGTAGCAAGAGACAAACCAACCTCCTGTTTCAAACAGAACATAAAGCTTAGAGGTCCATTTATCAATGGTCGAATTTCAAATTCATGTTAATTTGTTTTAATTATAATATACGCACAATTTAATATCTAATATTCGATCGAATGGTTCGGACCCGAAAATTTGAATCGTATCCGATTTGTACAAATCAAGTTTTTCTCCGATAAACTTGAATGTCAGGCAGGCTATTAACATCTCAAAATGGCTCAACGGACCTCTGCTATTGACTTGTACATGAACTTGGCAGGTTTTAGGTGGCGAATATTTGAATAAGATAAAATTTGAATGTGTGAATTTTTACACTCGAAAATTTGAAATTACTATTCGACCCTTGATAATTCTGCCCCTTAAAGGAAAACTATACTTCCAAAATGAATACTTAGTTTAGTTTATATCAAATTGAATGACATATTAAAGAATCTTACAAAACTGTAATATATATTTACATAAATATTGCCCTTTTACATCTCTTGCCTTGAACCACCATTTCGTGACTCTATCTGTGCTGCCTCAGAGATCACCTGACCAGAAATACTACAACACTAACTGTAACAGGAAGAAGTGAGGAAGCAAAAGGCAGAACTCTGTCTGTTAATTGGCTCATGTGACCTTACATGTGGTTTGTATGTGTGCACAGTGAATCTTACGATCTCAGGGGGCGGCCCTTATTTTTTAAAATGGCAATTTTCTATTTATGATTACCCAATGGCACATACTACTAAAAAAGTATATTATTATGATAATGGTTCATTTACATGAAGCAGGGTTTTACACATGAGCTGTTTTACTCAGTATCTTTTTATAGAGACCTACATTGTTTGGGGGTATAGTTTTCCTTTAATGTTATATGGCTAGCCCTGCAGAAGTGACAGAAGTGCAGTAGCACAGATTTAAGAGCAGGTGACAAATCTCCCCTTCTCCCATCAACCTAAGCCAAGATGCTCCCCTTGACTCAATATCAACACCTTTGCTGAGCCGCACCTGTGTTCAAATTATTTAACCATGTGTTGTAGTTGTTACTAAGTATTACATGAATGAGTTAACTATACCATATTAAAAAACTAATGATAAAAGCTGAACGCTGAAGCAAATCAATAAAACTTACTTGGCAGAACTGAATCCCACGAACACTGTTTCCCAGTTTATCAAGCGGAGGAGACCAACACATCATACCCATAACATTGGGAACAACTAGTAGGATGCCCCCAGAAACTCCAGATTTTGATGGCAGGCCAACCTGTTTTAAATGCAAATGTTATCACATTAACTTTACTTTCAAAGTGCTCAACCTTTTCCCTTGTGAACAGGTTAGCAAGGATAGAATACCGTGATATACAATCAAGAACAGATATCGCTTAGCTCTAGTGCCTCAGAAAATCAGATTCGGTCAGATCTAAGCTGCTCTACTAACTAAAGTAGATTTTTGAGAGGCATATAATCTTATCTGCATTAGGTCAGAAGATGAATGAAAAATTACCTAATGATGATCCATATTATGACCATTTGGAAAATATCGTAATGCTGTTTATACAGTGCTCCTGCATTATTCCAATTATTACGGTTACCTTTTTGTTTTTGCGTCTTACCCAACATAAAAATCCTGTCAAAGATGTTCTGCTCCATTGATATGCACATTGGGGCTCATTTATGGAAACTTGTTGAATTTGTAACTGGGTGGCAACTCATTGTAACCAATTAGACAGATGCAGGTAGAACAATGAAAGCAAAAATGTGATTAGTTGCCATGGGATACTCCCCTGGGGCAAATGTGCCCTGTATTGATAAATGAACCCTATCATGTTTCCTCAAAAATAGAAAAGTGGGTATCTACAGATGCATTATAGTTATTTTCTTACACATTACATCATTCCTGGCACACAATGCACATGGCAGTATATGTCACAATTCTGAAACTGCTCTTTCAATACAATATGGTCTGCTGCTGCTTTTGAACTTTAGAACTACCAGCATTTAGCAGAGCAAAGGGCCGTCTGACAGTAGTGAGAGGAAAATATTGGATTTTCTACATTATCTAGGTACAGAATATTGAAAAAAGATATATAAGATATATTCTAAGCCAAAACAATAGAAATATATATTTTGTTGGCAATCGAGACAAGCATAATTTATAGTATATTTAAACACAGCGAAGGTCCCAGAGTCTTACATGAAAAGCGAATTGTCCGGAAAAGTCATACATTCCACAAGAGTGCATTAAGCTTAATGTGTTTCTGACCGCTTCAGGACTCAGAACCCTCTCCCCTGTTATTGGACAGAAGCCACCATTTGCCAGTGTTGCTGCCATGACACTGGCAGATTCACAAGTAACTTCTATGGAACACAACTAAAAGGGAAAAAAAAAACCTTAAGCGATACAAATGCATGCCTGCAGCTTTCATAATATTCAGATGATATTACAACTTCTCGAAATAAAATATATTTTATGGCTGACATAATACTTATTACAAACATTTATCTTTGTTACAGTTTAAGATTCCAACAACTCTCAAACAATCCGAATATGTAAATTCTTCTTCCTTAACAATGAAATGATTGCTTTTGATATTGCTTTGAATCATTGCCTTTACTTGAAAGACTTGACAAAGTAATCATCAAAAAACCGTGTAGGCAAAAGTACTTTAAATAAATAGGGAGATATTTATTATTTTAAAATGTGTGTTAAATATTTTACTTCACAAAAAAAATTGTGTCGACTAAATGATCTAGTTATAAAATATAATTGGATGTCATTACATGCACATTAATGTCCTGCATAAGCACACTGAATCTATTACAAAGAGCTAATCAGCATATTTAGAAATGTAATACAGGTACTGCCTTTTATGCCAGAATTACAATCCACTACATATTTGCCAGCTTTAAAATAGTTAAGTGTTGAATCCAGGACTTGGACAGATCCCCATGGTGCCTAGTTTAAAATCTCCTCCAAACTTCGAGTCATTCTTTCCTCCAAAACAGCTCTAGTGCATGTGTACATGGTGGTTGGCCTTCTGGTTCTAGCATTTCATGCACAATGTCTGGTTGTTATCATTGCTACAAATCTGCTGGCTAGTTGTGACATTGTTATTCATGGCTGCTGGTTAGGCTTATTAGAAGGTCCTTTGGCTGCTGCTGCTGATGATGATGAAACTGCCAAGCCTTGTTTGGTATGTCCACTCCTTTAGTGAAAGGTTTTCTATTTTGAAGCACTAGTGGAATGTGTATTCCTTTTTCTATGTTTTTCGCCCAGTTTTTGCCTTTTTTATGTAGTCAACTATTCATTTTCCTCAAACATGTTAGTTATAATTCCCACCTAGTGACTAAAAAGGTAATTTGTGGATATAAGGTAAGTAAAATTCCCATTTTAATCAGTATTTCAAATGTATTTTTAAAATGTAGCACCCATTACTGTATTCCATCAATTTATGTGCTTGTTAGACCGCTGCTACACAAAGTTCTTTCCCCCAAGCTATAAAAAAACTTGTATCTTTGAAGGCCTGTTTTATCTGTGATTCTTATGTATTTTTGTTTCTCGCATTCTAAACTCTATTTTTATTTTTGACAGGTATAAAAATACAAAGATTATCAATAAATGTATCTTGCTTGTACCTAGTTTGTCCTTCTGGATGTCAATTGAATAGCTTCTAAATATTAACTTTTATGATGTACTTAAAGTTTTACTGTATACTGTATTCAACAATTCCAACAATGTTTACAGTGTACCAACTAATTAACTATAGTAGAGGTAATAAACATTTCTGGGTTTGGGCTGATTTTTCCACTCATATGATGAGCCAAACTGAGATGATCCTATCGTTTGCCCTAGAACCAACAATCAGATCATCCATTGGGCTAAAGTGACTTATCAGATGAGGACTGCATAAATGTGCCAATGTGCTCCTCATTTGATCAGATTTTCAAACCTGCCCGATTAATATCACGATTTTCGTGACTTTCCATATCCGTTAACCCTTAAATGTCACCCAATAGTTTGGGAACCATTAAGGTGTTTGGGAACCATTAAAGTGAATAAAACCAAAGATCTTGTAGTCTGTGCAAAAAAAGCTCATAAGCAGTACACGCAAGATGATTCAAAAATTAAAATGATATATTTTTAATAATTTGATGCAAAACTTATCCAAAGCACCATAAACAGCATGTTTAACACTACGAAGAAATGTATAATATTTATGTTCTTGAATAAAAAAAAACCAAAACAGAATTATGGAAAGGAAACATACAAAAATACAAAAAAGGCATTGCTCAGTTCCGTACCTGGAAATAAAAGTCCAGAATTCCAACCATATCAGTGTGCTCTGGGAAGCACTACAGAGGGAAAAATAAAATGCACAATTAATGGTTAACTTAATTTGCACTCAGTACAGATCAATAAGTAAATTATAATCGATTTAAAACATTTACGATTCATAAAATAAATCCAAAGTCATAAGCTCATAAGTCCCATTTTATTGTTTCATAGCATATGTATAGTAGCATTTTCTGTCATGGTGGAAGAGTTTACCACAGATCCAAACTCAATCACAAGGGTGTTATTGTATGGTAATTCTAAGATGCAGTGGCCAATGTCAACTGGAGCTTGTTTACTAAGAAGAGATATTTGTACAGCTGAAGTCACCTAGAGCAACCAATGAGAGGCATATGTTCATTATTTTATCTGCAATAGAGACACTTGCTGATTAGTTGCTAGGGTTCCTGCTCTAGTCCAAATGAGCAGAACCTATATTATAAAATTACAGAAATTACATTATACAGAAATCTGTGTAATATTTGGAAAATAGCATTTTTCTCTCTGCCTACCAATTAAGTGGGTGAGGCGAGACCAAACTCCCATGCCCAATTTTAGCTTATTTATTAATAAAAAAACTCTAATCGATCATGAAAAATATTGTTAAAATCGAGTAAACACTCGAATCGTACAATTTTGTCGGGCTTTTTCCCCCCCGAAACGCTTAAGTTTTTCACGTTTTTGCCCATGAAAACCCTGAAAAGGTCGATTTTCAAGCTAAACCCACCTAAGACCACTATAACTTCAATTTGGTTTAGGTGCCTCTCCCATTGACCTATACAGGACTTCGACAGGTCTGAGATGGTGGAATTTTGGATTCAGGTTTTTTGCAGCATCTGAGAATAATAAATCTAGAAAAATTCAAGTTTTCCCCACCTAAGAAAAAATTTGAGTTTTTACCAAAAAAAAAAAACCCACCAAAGCTTGATCAAAAAAATTCCAGTTTAAGTGAATAACCCCATAAGTGTTGAATGTGTATAAGTGTTTAGAAGGCTTTATCAACCTAAAGGAAGGAATTCAATTCCTGGTACAGTACTAAGAAATGATAGTGGATATTGTTAACTATTTGTTATGCACTACAGAACTCCGCATCCAGTGACTTATTCTTTGTTCGTCTTAACTCAGCTGTGTCAAAAAGACTGTGGCTGCAACTTGACTATGTTAAACTTCAAGTGTAACCGACATTAGAATTTATAAAAAAAATGGGTGATTGGGAGCAAACCTTTTTTTCTTTAAGGTAATATCCAATAGCAAAATTTCGATCTCCACTTTCTCGCTCTGACTGAAACCTTAAAAAGTAGAATGAAGAAATATATCAAAAACATAAACAAAACTGTTTGGTCAAGTCCAATATATATATATATATATATATATATATATATATATATATATATATATATATATATATATATATATATATATATATATATATATATATATATATATATATATATATATATATATATATATATATATATATATATATATATATATATATATATATATATATATATATATATATATATATATAAAATGCAGAGATTGACAGCACTCCAAGGAAATACAACAAGTCAATAATTCAAATTAAAGTGGAGATTTATTGGTGATCCTCCACTTTAATTTGAATTATTGACTTGATGTATTTCCTTGGAGTGCTGTCAATCCCTGCATTTTGTCTACATACTTCTCAGACTAGCACCCAGGTTTCTGCATACTAATGATTGTGCATTCCATTCTGTTTGATTTTATATATATATATATATAAAGCACGGAGTATCTTGACAGCGCTATATAAATAAATGATGATGATGATGTGTGAGAGAAGAAAAATGTGTACAGTTTTTAGAATAAGCTAAAATGTTTTTGCTTTACTAACTTTTCTGCTCACATAATAATCAGGTTGGCATAATTATGTTCTCACTTCCTCACTGTCATAAAGAAGCTTTATTGGCAACCAAGCAATTCTTTTTATGAGAAGGGCTTTCATATTGTATGTTATTATTATATATTGTTCCAAAAAAATAAATGACTTGGGGGAAAAAAAGAGAAAGTAATTTGTGATGGGTGGGTAAGTAAAACTAGCAGATGATTCATGAATTATTTTTATTCCTACATTTATGCCTCTTTATTAAAGAAAAAAAACTTGCAATATGTACTAAAGTTAGTCATGACTTACGTGGCATTACTGAACCCAACATATTCATTCCCGGCCATTTTATTAAAAGACTGCATCACCTATAAATACAAAAGACAAAAATTCAATTAAAAAACCCTTGGGATCCATAATTGTGGACACTGGTCCCAAACCGTTTGATAAAGCGTTGGCAGCGTGGAAACGCGATATTCCACATCTCACTACTGATCAGTGGGATGAAGTAACTGGGAATCTTTTTAACTTCCTCATTAGCGCCAGAGACAAGCTTATTCAGCACAAATTTATTCTAAGAACTTACCTCACCCCCAACAAGTTATATCGCATGGGGAAACTCCCAGCGCCACTATGCAAGCGTTGAGGGGATCAGGATGGGTCCTACTGGCACATGATTTGGACGTGTGCAGTCATATCTAGATATTGGGCAGCAGTGACACACCATATCCGGGAACTTCTTGACCTTCCTTCTATCTGTTCCCCAGAGATTTGTTTGTTGGGTCTAGTAGAGGATTTTCTTAATGCAACCAGAACGCGAACTCTAGTTAGATCCCTCCTTTATTATGCTAGGAAAGTAATAATTATGAAGTGGATGGCTCCTTTACCTCCAACACTGGGTGACTGGGTACAATATGTTAACAAAATGCTCCCTTTAATCAAACTGACCTATGAAGCCAGAGGTTGTCCTGGAAAGTTTGGGAATATTTGGGACCCCTGGACTGATGTACACCTGCCAACATTACCTTGAATTATACATGATATTATTCTGTATGCTTATGGAATGCAAATGATGTTCAATCTCTATGGACTTGCTGTACCCCCCCCCCTTTTTTTCTTTTCTGTATCCCACTTTTTGCTTTCTTTTGGAAATGTTAATAAAAAATTACCTATTAAAAAAAAAAAAACCCTTGGGATAATGTATTGGTTAACACAGCATTTTGGAAACCTTGCTTCAACTCTGTAAACAAACAAAATGGACTCTGGCCATGCACTTTCTAAGAACTATCTTCCCATAAGCTCTGTGATTCAGGCTGTATGCTGTACTTGCTAAGGTTTGATCTATGAACAATAAAAGTAACTACCACTTTTGTCAAAAATCATTTTAAATAATTAAGAAATCTAATTGAAATGTAATGCGTAAATGATTTTAGGAGACTTCAGGTATGGTGATCCAAATTACTGAAATATCTTTCATCCTTAAAATGCCAGGTCCCAAGCATTCTGGATAATAGATTCTATACGTGTATTATATTCATCTAAATAAGTAGCTATTGGGAGGAAGCCATATAAATAGAGCAAATGAGATGTGACAATGCAAGGGTTTTACTTTGTATACAAGAAGATAAACAGAGGTCAAAAATTAATGGCTAAAGATCTACAGAATGAAAACCTTTTTTATACAAAATAGGACACTATGGGGCCCATTTACTTAGTTCGAGTAAAGGAATAGAGGAAAAATAGTTTGAATTTCGAATGGTCGAATATGGCTACTTTGACCATCGAATGGGCTACTTCGACCTTCGAATCGAACATTTCGAACTAAAAATCGTTCGACTATTCGATAGTCAAAGTACTGTCTGTTTAAAAATTTCTTCGACCCCCTAGTTCGCCACCTAAAACCTACTGAGGCCAATGTTAGCCTATGGGGAAGGTCCCCATAGGCTTCTTAACAATTTCCTGATCGATGGAATATCCTTCGATTGATGGATTAAAATCCTTTGATTCAAAGGATTTAATCGCTCGATCGAAACAATTATTCCTTTGATTGTTCGATCGTAGGAATAGCGCAAAATCCTTCTACTTCGATATTCGAAGTCGAAGGATTTTACTTCGACGGTCGAATATCGAGGGTTAATTAACTCTCGATATTCGACCCTAAGTAAATGTGCTCCTAAGAGGCCTATTTATCAAAGGTCAGATTTTAGTGATTTTAGAGGTTTTTGAAACCATTACTAAACTCAAACTTTTAAACTACGAATGTCATGATATTTATTAGAAGATCCAAATAAAAAAAGTACAAAATGAAAATAATGTGCTAAAAAATACAAAAACCTCGACAAATTCAAATTTTTCGGATAATTTGTAGGGGTTGAAATTAAAATGTATCCAAAAACTGTTGCGGTTCTATTTTGCATACTGAATACAGATATAATTTTTAAGTGATCCTGACACTCTAAAGGAAAGTTTCAGTATTTCTAATAATGCATCACTGTACTATGTATATTTTAAAATACCAACCTTAAAGGAAAACTATACCCCCCAAACAATGTAGGTCTCTATTAAAAGATACTGAGTAAAACAGCTCATGTGTAAAACCCTGATTCATGTAAATGAACCACTATCATAATAATATACTTTTTTAGTAGTATGTGCCATTGGGTAATCATAAATAGAAAATTGCCATTTTAAAAAATAAGGGCCTCCCCCTGAGATCGTAAGATTCACTGTGTACACATACAAACCACATGTAAGGTCACATGAGCCAATTAACAGACAGAGTTCTGCCTTTTGCTTCCTCACTTCTTCCTGTTACAGTTAGTGTTGTAGTATTTCTGGTCAGGTGATCTCTGAGGCAGCAGAGATAGAGTCAAGGCGGTTCAAGGCAAGAGATGTAAAAAGGCAATATTTATGTAAATATATATTACAGTTTGGTAAGAGTCTTCAATATGTCCTTCAATTTGATATAAACTGTTGCGTAAGTATTCATTTTGGGGTATAGTTTTCCTTTAATTTACCCCAGCCCCAACGCACTTACCCCATCTTGAGACTCGGGCAAGTGTTGCTTGAACATGTAGAGAGGCTTTGTGCATTCACGCATGGCTGGTGGCAGCATGATCCTTCCATAGGCTGGACTACAATTTACAGTTTTATTCCAGCCTATCAAAAGATTGCACTGTCCTCAGCCCAGTGGGAATGCAGAAAGTCTCTCTCTCTCTCTTGAGACTGCTGGCTAACATCTGAAAGGGGTAAATGCAGCTGGGCTAGGGGAAGCTTGGAGTAGCTCTTTCACAAAACCAACAGCTTAGTGCTGCATCATTAGTAATAGTTGCACTCTCCTTGCAGTTAGGAATGCGTCATTATTTCTTAGAGCAACTTTCTAATATACATTAAATATTTTCAATATTTTGAAAGTTTTTCATTTTAATTTTTAAATGTAATTGCTATTATTCTGCAATATAGCAGAAATAATCTCTTCTCCGGACAAGATTCTAATTCTCACAGAGCTTTGCATGCTATTTGATTTTGCATATCTATGAAAAGTATAAAAAGTTGCATTTTGTTGTAGTGGGAAAAAGCCCACACAAATATATCCCTGAAAATCTCAGCTGTTTAACAAACTGTGGGGGGAAAAATGCTTGAAAGTGGAGACAATTCCTATTGACTTCTATGTACATGTGGACGCTTTTACTTGCAGGATTTTTTTATGCAAATCTTTGTCTTTTTTTCTTCCATAAATTGCAACTACTCAAGTTTTTACAAAAAGTTCTGGAGTGTATTCACGTTTGTGCTTTTTTGTGTCAATGTTCCTTTAAGTGTCTATTAAAAGATAAGAGACTATAGCCATTGGCCCTAAAGCTGGCCATAGATGTTGAGATTTTTTAAAAGATCTGATCGCCATCGTGAGACCACGATTATCTCGGAACGATCGTACAATCGTATGTATTGTCCATCAACTAAAAAGACCAATTTGCCAGGAAAACAAAGGGTAGCTGCCTGCTTGGCCCTGCAAACATAGATAGATTGCACTGGGACGACAAGGATTTTTTAACCTGGCCGATCAATTTCCTGACAGATGTAGGCCGAAAAATCGTAAGATGTTTGATCGTTCGAATCCCACTAACTGCGCAATAATTTCGAAGGATTGGTCAGACTTCGCTAAAATTGGTCGTTCGGCAAGAGAAATCTTTGTGTCTTTGGGGACCTTAAAGACTGGCCAAGTTGATCTGGGAGAGGACAAACAGGGTCCCTTTAAAGTATATAAAATGCTTTAAGTGCCAAGAGTAAGGATATATTGTACCCAATGAACTGTGGAATCAATGAAATGCAACAGTTTTTGGCTTTAAAAAAAAAAAAAACTTGTATGAATGGATAAAGTCATTGTGGGTGGGTACTTAAACTGACCAATGAACACAGTACCCTTTGTGCCAAATAAAGGGACTTATGGGCTGAACAAGGGGTATCTAAAGATAAACCTCGTGTTGCAGAGCCAAGACTATGTGAAACCATTAATTTTTAACCCTGAACACTTTAATGAAAAATGCAGAAGAGTAAATTGTGGAACCAATTGATGGTGAACGTGTTGTTTTCACATTGTTTTAATGGACACTCTGATGCTGAGCGTGGGGCAGAAGGACACACTGGAATGCTCATTCTGGAGGTCAGAAATATGATTTTGGCATTGCTCACTGACTGACTGACGGACACGACCCTACTAGCGCTGGGAAAAAAATGTAAAGGTGGCAAAATGGTACACCCATGGAACATAATGCTAATCTCAAATTTCCATATATGGTGCTAAATAATGAGCTATTGTCTCAGGTATTTAGAGAAGTAGAGATACAGGTATGGGATCCTTTATCTGGAAACCTGTTATCCAGAAAGCTCTGATTTACGGAAAGGCCGTCTCCCATAGACTCCATTTTATCCAATTAATTCCTTTTTTTCTGTAATCATAAATCAGTACCTGCAGTAGCCAGAGAAAATCAATATAAGAGACGAACACTCATGCAGTGCAGATTATAAAAATTAGTTTAATTCTGCACTGTGTGTGTGCTCCTCTCTAGTATCGATTTTATCCAAAGACAGTGTGTGAGCCCATAGATAAATCCAGAGAAAATAAACAGTTTACTGGTAAACATACTAGTACCTCATTCTACTGCCACCCTTTTGCCAGTTTGAGTAAATGGTCTGGATTAGTCAAGGGGACTCGAAATGCAACAAACTTTAAGGTCCTAAAACAAGCTCTTTGCGCACAACTGGGTTTAGCAGACTTCAATGATAAATTTGTTGTCCAAACAAATGCAAAAAAAGGTGGCAACCCTATGGGTGACAAGACACACTTTAAGAGTGCAAACAGTTTTTTTTTGTATATTATAACTATTCTATTCAAACTGCAGTTATTTTATTACACTGATATTATTGCTTTTCTTAATTTCATTGGACTTTTAGGTTCACATAGCTTTTGATTGATTGTCTGCTACAAAAAAATTATGATTTAAGGGATGACACAAAATTCTACTTATAATACTAATAGTAATTAATGCTACATAAACATCTTCGTCAGCTCCCCATGAGCCCCCCCATCCCACATATACACACACATAAGTCCCCCTGAATCTCTTCAATGATTTAAACTTACACCAAGAAATAATAACTTATGATACGTCTATTGCCTGGTCTCATAACACTGAAACCAAAAATTTTTTACTCACATAATCAAATTTTTCCGCATTGCCCGCTCCTTGCTGTAAAAGAAGAAAACATTTTTAAATATATGTAAAGGCAAGTAATCTACTTCCAAGCCCCCACATCAAAAATAAATAAATACTGAAAATACTAGTATACCGTTAAAATTTAGCATGGCATCAATTAAAAGGATAGTGTCATGATCTTGATGGTGTAGTTTTTATGTTGTTCTGTACGATTAGTTACAAGTGCTTGTAGCATGTATGTGGCTTTTACCGTACAAGTCTTAAGCCAATAGAATACAGGGCTGTTTGTTACCTGGTCATTGTTCTGAGGGCAGGTTATATTCACAGCTGCTGGTGTGGAGGTATATTGACATGAATTTACACCGTAACAACAAAGAGTGATTGCAGCTTATCTAAGCACAATTTAGTATACTGGATGCATGCTGGGAAATAACTATAATGGCTTACCTGATGCTTCAATTTTTGAAGTCAAATATATAAAAATAATTTGCCGTTTTAAAAGAGACTTCATTACAGGATTATATCAGGAGCAATATAATATTGCTGCATTAAAATGTTTCATATAACTTTTTCTGCACAAAAATGTACACGTCTTCTTAAATGCAAAAATTGTAAAAAAAAAAAAAATAAATAAACAAATAAATGTAGAAATGTCTTCTTAAATGTAGAATTGTACAAACAGAAAAATGTCCCTTACTGTTCTCTGGTTCTGACTCAATATACCAGAAGTCATCTCTCTCCTTCAGCTATTTTAATCAGCTGCTACACTGTTTCAAGAGTCAGAGCCAGTAGTGCAGAAAATGTAAACATCAATAAAATCAATATCTTGGTGGATTATGCACCACTGAAAAGCCCACAAACACCTGCCTATGTTTAGTATTTGCCTGGTAATTGCTTCTAAGAACAGTCACCAGGGTAATTTTCAAAAATCACATACACACCACAGGAGACGTTAGCTGGGATGGTAACTGGAGCCTCCCACTCTCAGGCTAGGGCCACACTAGGCGATAGCGCAGCGATTTGACTCGCGGCGACTTTTCGCCGCGACTTTTAATCCGCAATCGCTGGGGAAACTTTTGCGCTGACGTCTATGGGGAATCGCGAAAAATCGCCAGCGTAAAAACACACGCGGCGATCTTTTTTCTACTGTCGCTCGAAATTGCCTCGCTAGGCGATTTCGAGCGACAATAGAAAAAAGATTGCCGCGTGTGTTTTTACGCCGCGATTCCCCATAGACGCCAGCGCAAAAGTTTCCCCAGCGATTGGGGATTAAAAGTCGCGGCGAAAAGTCGCCGCGAGTCAAATCGCGGCGCTATCGCCTAGTGTGGCCTTAGCCTCAGGCTGCTCAGTGTGGAAGGTCATGGTATCAAAAACAAATAGTTGTGAGCTTAGATAAACTGTAAATCAAAAGCAAGACAAATGTGGCCTCACATAGTAGCAGCATCGTATTTGGAAAACTAGGCTTGGGAAGAGTTAAAGAAAGCAAAGCACTCATTTAAAAAAAAAACAAAAAACACATTTCCAATTCTTTTATAATGGAGCATTTTTTCGTGTCTATTTTTTTTAAAATCCAACATTTTACAGCATCAGTGTTTGCATCACACATACAGATTACTTACAAATACTGACCAATACAAAAGGTACCAAGTCCCTGCCAAACATATTGGCACCCACTAGTAAATGTTAAGTAATATATATGTCTCAGTTCACCTTTAAATGAACGGTTAGTATGAAGCAAAGAGTGATATTCTTCGAGAATTTGTAATTGGTTTTCATTTTTTATTATTTGTGTTTTTTGAGTTATTTAGCTTTTTATTCATCAGCTCTCCAGTTTGCAATTTCATAAATCTAGTTGCCAGGGTCCAAATTAGCCAAGCAACCATGCATTGATTTGAATAAGAGATTTGAATATGAATAGGAGAGGCCTGCATAGAAAGATGAGGAATAAAAAGTGTTTGTTTTTTAGATGGGGTCGGTGACCCCCATTTGAAAGCTGGAAAGAGTCAGAAGAAAACTTTAAAGAATTCAAAAATGATAAAAAAGAAATAAAGAAGACCAATTAAAAAATTGCTTAGAG
The DNA here is from genome assembly GCA_038501925.1 of Xenopus petersii. Taxonomy (NCBI): domain Eukaryota; kingdom Metazoa; phylum Chordata; class Amphibia; order Anura; family Pipidae; genus Xenopus; species Xenopus petersii. The sequence goes on from CM076688.1 coordinate 44,732,014, forward strand.
TTGGCCATTCTAGAACATACTAAAAGTTAACTTAAAGGTGAACCACCTCTTTAACTGTAAAACCACTGAAAACCACTGAGAACACATTAATGTAATCTACATATAACTCACTCACCTTTATTAAAGAAGTGATGACAATAGCACCAGCATTCACCATAGGATTGTGTGGTTTATCTGAAATATTAAAAAGTGCAAAAATGAAATTTTGGGGTTAAAAAAAAAAGAAAACTTGAATTTTTCAAAAAAACTAATTGTTCTAGTTTTTTGGGGAAAAAACCTCAAACAATTCCAGTTAAAAAAAAAAAAAAAAATTTTTAAAACCCGAAAATGTGTTTTTTGATTAAAAAGAAATCAACTTGAAAAACTTGAATTTTCATGGAAACTCGATCCTTAATAAATAACCTGCTTAGCATATCTAGGAAAACTATATATATATATATATATATATATATATATATATATATATATATATATATATATATATATATATATATATATATATATATATATATATAAAATATTATATAATTCTACTAAATCTAGGATTGCTAAATATACCCAAATGTGTGTAATTCGATTTTTTAAAGGCTATATAAAAGGTTATATAGTTTTTATATAAAGAAACATAGGGGGCAGATTTATTAAGGGTTGAATTTCGAGGGTCAAAAAAACTAGGGATGCACCGAATCCAGGATTCGGTTCGGGATTCGGGCAGGATTCGGCCTTTTTCAGCAGGATTCGGATTCGGCCGAATCCTTCTGCCCGGCCGAACCGAATCCAAATCCTAATTTGCATATGCAAATTAGGGGTGGGGAGGGAAATTGCGTGACTTTTTGTCAGAAAACAAGGAAGTAAAAAATGTTTTCCCCTTCTCACCCCTAATTTGCATATGCAAATTAGGGTTCGGATTCGGTTCGGTATTCGGCCGAATCTTTCACGAAGGATTCGGGGGTTCGGCCGAATCCAAAAAAGTGGATTCGGTGCATCCCTAAAAAAAACCCTCAAGTAATTTAGCGCAAATGCTTTGATTAAACGATCTAATAAAAATCGTTTGATTGAACAGTAAAATACTTCGAACCAAGCGATTTTAAGCGATCGATCGAAGGATTTTTATTCGACCCAAAAAAACTTAGAAAAATGCTGGGAAGGTCCCCATAGGCTAACATTGCACCTCGGTAGGTTTAAAGTATGAAGTCGAAATATTATTTAAAGAGACAGTACTTTGATTATCGAATGGTCGAACGAATTTTTCTTCGAAACGTTCGAATCATTCTATTCGATCAAATTTGACCAATTCGATGGTCGAAGTACCCAAAAAATTACTTCGAATATTTTTTTATTCTAATTATTCACTCGAGCTTAGTAAATCTGCCCCATAATGTATAGTAATTATTTTGTATGCACCAAAACACACCTGCAACGCCCATATTCTTTGGGTGCCTCAAAACCAAATATGTACCAAATATTATATAGTTAAAAAAGCCAAAGTAATCCAAAATCTTCCATCACAACCTATGTATTATAATAGGGGGGTGTGCCACTGAAATATAAACTTTGTAAAACAACTAATTTAAGACTAAATTATTGTTTATAAGCTATTGCCAAATAAGCTCCGACTAAATAAAAGTGACACATACACTGCATTTTATTACAAGCAGTGTTTTTATTTATAATAAGCTAGCACAGGTATGATCACTGGAAAGCCATGAATGAAACAGATTGGTTTTGGCTGTTTAGAAATAGTGCACAACTGTATGAAAACATTGTAGTGCATGCATTACAATTTAAATGATTTGTAAAGCGCATACCTATCGAGCACACCAATACCAGATATATATAGTTTTATGCAGTCCATTGGTACCTTCTATTATGAAAGGGAGACTGAGAAAATCAGAAAAAAGTGGCCTGACTAATTATTGAGCAGTAAGTAGGGACGTGGCTATATGAGGCAGCTGTGCAATGGAAACCCACCAAAACAGCCCCTCTGTATTTATTCTATATTGCCATAAAGTCTCTTATATTCTGTCTCAGTCTCCCCAGTGATTAGCAGTTCTGTTCTTGACACCAAGCTATTGTATACAGGCTTAGTTTAGAATAACAAGTTATTTTTGATTGCTGACTTTGCCTCCCTGGAAAAATTTCTGTGGACTCCCATGAATGGCACAGATTGATATAGCTTTCTACACCTCTATACTTGGACTGATATGTTGTATAATAAAAGCTGAAAATATGTTTTAAAGGAAAACGATACCCCCCAAACAATGTAGGTCTCTATTAAAAGATACTGAGTAAAACAGCTCATGTGTAAAACCCTGCTTCATGTAAATGAACCATTATCATAATAATATACTTTTTTAGTAGTATGTGCCATTGGGTAATCATAAATAGAAAATTGCCATTTTAAAAAATAAGGACCACCCCCTGAGATCGTAAGATTCACTGTGCTCACATACAAACCACTTGTAAGGTCACATGAGCCAATTAACAGACAGAGTTCTGCCTTTTGCTTCCTCACTTCTTCCTGTTACAGTTAGTGTTGTAGTATTTCTGGTCAGGTGATCTCTGAGGCAGCACAGATAGATATTTCAGTTTGGTAAGATTATTTAATATGTCATTCAATTTGATATAAACTATCTGTTGCTTAAGTATTCATTTTGGGGGTATAGTTTTCCTTTAAGAAGTTATGGGTATAACAAACCCAGCTCTTGAATGGCAACGGATCCATTATGGGATACTGCCTCTCAGTTTATTATTTAGAAATATGCTACGTAACATGACCGAGCTTCTTGCCATGGGTTTTCCACATTAGGAAAAAGCTACATATAAAAACATTGCAGTTAACAAAACCAAGAGCAATAGGTAAGACAATAATAGTCCATTTGTATACTGGTGTGTGAGTTGTATACCAAAGAAAAAAAAGGAGTAAGTATATCTTTGAAGAATCGTAAAAGAAGAAGTAACATATAGTTACATAGTTACATAGTTAAATTGGGTTGAAAAAAGACAAAGTCCATCAAGTTCAACCCCTCAATATGAAAACCCATCATCCATACAGACACCCCTCCCTACTTTTAATTAAAATTCTATATACCCATACCTATACTAACTATAGAGTTTAGTATCACAATAGCCTTGGATATTATGTCTGTCCAAAAAATCATCCAAGCCATTCTTAAAGGCATTAACTGAATCAGCCATCACAACATCACCCGGCAGTGCATTCCACAACCTCACTGTCCTGACTGTGAAGAACCCTCTACGTTGCTTCAAATGAAAGTTCTTTTCTTCTAGTCTAAAGGGGTGGCCTCTGGTACGGTGATCCACTTTATGGGTAAAAAGGTCCCCTGCCATTTGTCTATAATGTCCTCTAATGTACTTGTAAGTGTAATCATGTCCCCTCGCAAGCGCCTTTTTTCCAGAGAAAACAACCCCAACCTTGACAGTCTACCCTCATAATTTAAGTCTTCCGTCCCTCTAACCAATTTAGTTGCACGTCTCTGCACTCTCTCCAGCTCATTTATATCCCTCTTAAGGACTGGAGTCCAAAACTGAACTGCATACTCCAGATGAGGCCTCACCAAGGACCTATAAAGAGGCATAATTATGTTTTCATCCCTTGAGTTAATGCCCTTTTTTACGCAAGACAGAACTTTATTTGCTTTAGTAGTCACAGAATGACACTGCCCAGAATTAGACAACGTGTTATCTACAAAGACCCCTAGATCCTTTTCATTTAAGGAAACTCCCAGCACACTGCCATTTAGTGTATAACTTGCATTTATATTATTTTTGCCAAAGTGCATAACCTTGCATTTAGCAACGTTGAACCTCATTTTCCAGTTTGCTGCCCAGTTTTCCAGTTTAGACAGATCACTTTGCAAAGTGGCAGCATCCTGCATGGAACCTATAGTTCTGTACAATTTAGTATCATCTGCAAAAATAGAAACAGTACTTTCAATGCCCACCTCCAGGTCATTAATAAACAAGTTGAAAAGCAAGGGACCTAGTACAGAGCCCTGCGGTACTCCACTAACAACACTGGTCCAATTAGAAAATGTTCCATTTACCACCACTCTTTGTAGTCTATCTTTTAGCCAGTTCTCTATCCAGGTACAAATACTATGTTCCAGGCCAACATTCCTTAATTTAACCAGTAACCTTTTGTGTGGCTCTGTATCAAATGCTTTAGCGAAGTCTAAGTAAATCACATCCACTGCCATCCCAGAATCGAGGTCTCTACTTACATTCTAGTAAAAAGAAATTAAGTTAGTCTGGCAAGATCTATTACGCATAAAACCATGCTGGCACAAACTCATAGTATTATGATTTGCTATGAAGTCCAGTATCTTATCCTTTATTAACCCTTCGAAAAGCTTTCCTAATACGGACGTCAGACTAACTGGCCTATAGTTTTGAGGCTGAGAACGGGATCCTTTTTTGAATAGAGGCACCACATTAGCAATTCGCCAGTCTCTCGGCACAATGCCAGATCTCAATGAATCCTGAAAAATTAAGTAAAGAGGTTTGGCAATCACAGAGCTAAGCTCGCTAATTACCCTGGGATGAATACCATCTGGCCCTGGACCTTTGTTAATCTTAACATGTTCAAGTCTCTTTTGAATTTCATGTGTGAACCATGCATCATTAGTTGTATTACTAGAATTGGGAGTGTTAAGAAGGAAACCTTCACTTACTGGTTCTTCATTTGTGTACACAGATGAAAAATACGAGTTCAGAATCTGCGCTTTTATTTTGTTTTCATCAACCAGCTGACCCCCCTCTGATAGTAAGGGTCCCACTCCTTCCTGCTTCATTTTTTTACTATTGACATATTTGAAAAATAATTTTGGATTTTTTTTACTGCTTGCTGCAATATCCTTTTCTATAGCAATTTTAGCTTGCCTTATAGCTTCTTTGCATGATTTATTGGCCTCCTTGTACCTTATAAATGTTTCGGCTGTACCAGCTAACTTGAAAGCCTTAAAAGCATGTCTTTTCTTACCCACCTCAACACCAACGCTTCTATTGAACCAAAAAGGTTTTGCTTTGCAACGACGTTCCTTGCTTACAAGTGGAATATACTGACAAGTATATTTATTAAGCAGCATTTTAAAGACTTCCCATTTTTGTTCTGTGTTTAACCCTGTGAAAAGCATTTCCCACTTAATATGTTGCAGAGATGCCCTTATACTGTCAAAGTTTGCACGTCTGAAATTTAGTGTTTTAGTTACATGGTTTTGCAGTCAAAGAACAAGGTTTTTTTATTGCCCTTAAGTACATAAAATCAGGTTCTGCACCTTTGTTTACTTTTACAAAGGTCTTGTATCAACTTTTACTAAGTCAACCAGCCATTGATGCTAAAATTATTAGACAAAGGGTGCCACAGCCTCTTTTTATGTATTTTAATATGTATATTAATGGAAAACGATACCCCCCAACAATGTAGGTCTCTATAAAAATATAATGCTCATATGTAAAACCCTGCTTCGTGTAAATAAACCATTTTCATAATAATGTACTTTTTTAGAAGTATGTGCCATAATTATAAATAGAAAATTGCCATTTTAAAATAAGGATTGTTTCACAGTGCACATAAACAAACCATACTTGTTAGGTCACATGAGCCAGTTAACAGACAGAGTTCTGTCTTTTGCTCCCACACTTCTTCCTGTTACAGTTAAAGTTGTAGTATTCCTGGTCAGGTGATCTCTGAGGCAGCACACAGACCATCATAAAATGGTGGTTCAAGGCAAGAGATGTAAAAGGGCAAGATTTACTTAAATATATATATATATATACCAGTTTGGAAAGATTCTTTAATATGCCACTTAATATGATGTATACTATCTCTTTCTTAAGTATTCATTTTGGAGGTATAGTTTTCCTTTAAAGAAAGTAATAAAGTAAGTTTGCTTTTCTCGCAGCAGTGCCCTTTTAGCTTACCTGTTTTTTGTTGTTTTTTTTTTTGCATGCTCTTGTTTACCTACTTGTACCTACCTAATAATAGTTTCGGCTTACCCGGCTAATTTAGATGCCAGTTTTTTCTATCCAATCTCAATTCTAACCTTTCTATCAAATCATAACAATTTTCTTTGCAAAGCTTTCCTTTCTTACAAGGGGAATACACTAATATTGCTTGTGTAGGAAGCCAGGACAGCAGATCTAAATATGTAAAAGTGTGAACTTATAGGAAATTGTTTATTGGGGATATTTCATAGGTAAATGGAATTGTAGACTGAAATTTAACAAGTTAGTCTGGCTTCAGATTGGGTTTTTGCATTCTTCTGATCTGGAACAGATCTGACACTGGGAGCAATATTGCACTCCAAACCTACCTTGATAATCTTCACATTTTAGGATGCCATACACATAACTCAATATAACCAGTTTGAGGGGCAGAAAAATCAAAGCTATAACATCAGTAACAGAACATCACTTTTCCTTGATGGTGATAATCTTCTTTCCTGGCCTGGCATAGCTTGATATGGCCAGTTTTATTATCCACAAGTACCCTATATGCTTCTCCATCATGCATTTGTCTAATGTAGTCCCATAAGGGTATACGTGGCTTGTATATTATTAAATTCCAGGTGCATAACCTTGTATGCATCAACACAAAATATCATCTGCCACTTAGCTGCCCAGAATGCCAGTTTGATCACACCTTTGTCCAAGGAGTCATCTGTGAACACATATAAATGCTTGCAATGCCCTTATTTGCAAGAAAATTATAGGGCACCCCACAGTGTTTAATAAATATTGGACTTGCACAGACCTTTAGAAAACCCAGCAAGATATTTAGACTTCTCTCACACCCACAAGCCCATTTGAACTGTCAATTTTTCTGCCATGTCATTGAAAAACATATACATTTACCTACCATCTTCATCTAGAAATAATTTGTTGAACCGTAAGCCACTGGGCTCTTTTCCAACATATCTGTGAACATACTCTGTGCTGAGGTCATTTACTGCAATGGCATATTTCAGAGGTTTCACACAAGACTGGAGGCAAAATGGTACTTTGGTATCGCCTACTGAATGCCTGCAAGGAGACAGATTAAAATGAACATAAGTAACTCGGTAAAAATGAATACATTAAGACAACTGCTTTCAGTCATCTTTTCAAGTAACTTGGCAAAGGTAAATCATTGCTAAACTGAGACAATAAGCCTAGTGGATACGCTTGTGAAGTGGGTGGAGCTAGTAAAGTGAGTTCTGATTTATAGGAAAGCCACTGGTATGGCACCAATGTAAAAATGCTAACTTCTGGAGTCATATAGAATTGATAAATACTTATTCAGAATATAGTCTCTTATGTAAAGACATAGTAATGTTAGTAATGTTAGTTTTTCTACTATTAAAGAGCAATAGACAACTATACCATTTAGTTACATAGTAACTTAAAGGAGAAGGAAAGTACTATTTACTTGGGGATGCCTAAAGTTAGGCACAATCGCCTTCCATCTTCTTTCTTCACGTGGGTGTGCATGTGCAGTAGCGCGAAAAGCCGTCTGCCCCAGGAAATTTGAAGAAAGAAGGAAGGCGATCGATCCGTGGTGCTCACTGGAAGAACCCCGAACCGGTGCAGTTTTCTCCTGATAGGAGCACCAGCCTGGGGGTGTCAGGTAAGTAAATATAATCACTTGGGGTTACCTAACTTTTGGCACCCCAAGTAAGTAGGGGTGCCTATTTACTCGGCAAGTTTAACCTTTAAATGTGTTTATAAAACCTGCCTAAGTGTTAGTTAATCCAGAGGAAGGCAAAAAAAAAAATACCCCAACTGAAGCCTCTCCAATTTACCTTAGAAAAAAAAAATTCCTTCCTGACTCCAAGATGGCAATCGAACAAGTCCCTGGGTCAACATTGTGCTAAGAGTGATTTTCAATAGCCCTCTATTTTCTCACTTGCTAAAAAGCAGATTTCCAAAGAGAATTCCACAACTTCACACCTTTTCACTGTAAAAAACGCTTTTCAATCACGATCCTCTGAGTTCTCAGCCTTACATAAAATAAAGGCATATTATAAACTATATCATAAAAATTGCACTGTTTTCTTGTGTGTTATTGCAATTTAAATTCTAATGCCTTCTAAGAATAAACCCCACTCCTGCAGAAGCCTTCCCTATATCTGATCATTTTTTATTTTTTTTTATTTTGGCAAAACAATTACAGGGGTGGTACACCTTTCTGTTAACTTTTGGTTTGTTAAAAATGGCCTTCAATGTTTTAATAATAATAGTTTTTCAATTATTTGTCTTCTTCTTGACTCTTTCCAGCATTCAAATGAAACTGACCCATCTAAAAACAAATGCTCTGAAAGGCTACAAATGTATTGTTATGACTAGATTGTATTACTTATCTTTCTATTCAGGTCATCTCTTATTAATATTCCAGTCTCTTATTCAAAGCAATACATGCTTGCTAGGGTAATTTGGACCCGAGCAACCAGATTGCTTAAATTGCAAACTGGAGAGCAGCTGAATAAAAAGCTAAATATCCCAAATAATAAATGAAAACCAATTGTAATATGTCTCAGAATATCACTCATATGTTGAAAAGTGAACAACAACTATTCTAATCTATGCCAAATATGCACGGTTAATTTTGCCCACATTGTGATCTTTATGTCCGTGACCTGACTTTAAGCAATGATGAGAGGAAACTGATTAGACATTTTGATCAATCAAAACTAGGGGGCCGGGGCCCACTGGAACTGCAGTTTCAGGGCCCCCTCTGGACCCCCAACCACTGTGCGTGTGTAGATTGAGAACATGTGGCAGACATTTGAAATTCTAATTTGGAATTATAATCTTTTAATTTGTTCTCATACAGTCTTCCATCCTATGGGGGGAAAAAGGCAGTGCCATTAATTATTGATTTATCTAGTAACTCCATAGACCTTAAAGGAATTGTACAGTATACAAATAAAATCTGGGTAAATGGATAGGCTGTGCAAAATAAAAATAATTTCTAATATAGTTAGTCAAAAATGTAATGTATAAAGGCTGGAGTGACTGGATGCAGGGCCGCCATTAGAAATCACGGGGCCCCGTACAACAAAATTTTCGGGCAGTCCCACACTAGCGCCAAAGCCCCACCCAAGATCCCGCCCTCTCCACCCAAGCCCCACTCTATCCCGCCCAAAGACCACACAGACATAAGCGCTAAAAAGTAACCCCCCCACACACAAGTTATAAAAAGCTATTGATGGTCAGGGCCCCCTTATAAGTTGAAAAAAAAAAAAAACATTGGTGGCAGGGCCCCCCTTACAAGTTAAAAAAAAATTGGGGCCCCAAAAACATTTTTTTTAAAAAAACATTGGTGGAAGGGCCTATAGAATATTAAAATAATACATTGGTGGCCAGGGGATTAAAAAAAAAAAACCCACATCGGTGTTCAGTAGAATTGAACTCGTGGCTTCAGCACTTCAACTTTGCCTTCTTTCGTGACTTTGGGTCTTTTCACAGCTTCAGGACTTTGCGTCTTTTCGCCGCTTCGGGAGTTCGGCTTCGGATGTTTTTGTGGCTTCGGGTCCTTAGGCTGTTTGGCTTTGGGCACTTCCGCATTTCGGCTGTTCGGGATTGCCGCACGCCTTAGGTTCTCTCAAGGGGGGCCGGCTCTTTTCAAAACTGCAGCACTGCCGGGCCCCCCTTCATGCCCGGGACACTTGTCCCCCTTGTCCCCCCCTGATGGCGGCCCTGACTGGATGTCTAACATAATAGCCAGAACACTACTTCCTGCTTTTCAGCTCTCTTGTTTTCCACTGATTGGTTACCAGGCAGTAGCAAATCAGTGGCTTGAGGGGGGGGGGGCACATGGGTCATAACTGTTGCTTTTGAATCTAATCTGCATGCTAAGAATTGCAAACTCACTGAACAGTGAACTGAATGTCCCATGTGCCCCTTCTTCAAGTCGCTGACTAACTGAGAGTTAGAGAGCTGAAAAGCAGGAAGTAGTGTTCTGGCTATTATGTTACACATCCAGTCACTCCAGTCTTTCTACTTTACATTTTTGGCTAGCTAACTACATTAGAAACATGTTTTATTTTACACAGCCTGTTTACATAGTTTTTCCAAGTTTAAAGTAAGGTACAGAGTATAAAAGACAAGTGCAAACTTCTGCACTTTAGCACCCAGGGCCAGAGGCATAACTTGGTCCTATGCCCTGCACACAATTGCAGAGAGGTCTATATTAAAAGGATCACCGGATGTGATGGAAGGTGGTGGAAGGGTGGCCAATGGGATGTGGGGCTTTAGGCACTGTATTTCCCCCATGAATATGGCGATCTTTGCGTTGGGCAACAGTGTATTAATAAGTGAATCAGATGGGAAAAGTGTGCAGTCACACAAGTTTAAAAATTGGCAGGTGCAAGGTGCGGAGAGCAGCAATGCTCTGGGCGGCAAGTGCTGTATAACAATACACTAAGGGGCACAATTATGCACCACTTAGGGCTCTTCAAATTGGGTTCAGGAATATATTAAATGAGCCTTTTTAATTTTTAACAACTGATTTGGATTTATTGCAATAGGGTTAATACAAAGATTATTTTGGAAGAATTTACCTTTGCCCATCTACAGTACAAATAGAAACTCCCCACAAATCAGGGCTGAATTTAGCTAGTTGAGGAATGTAATCTGCAACCTGAAAAAAAAAAAAGAAAGAAAGAATTCATTAGACACAACATGCTGTTCTGGAAATAAAAATTGTAATAATGTCAACTAAACTAATAGCACCAATGGATTCCAGACAAATACATTTTTATTGGCTATTCAGTTAGAAACATGGATACATGTATATACAGGTCAGATGGGTATACACTGCAAGATCTCATGTGCTATGTCAAATTGGGCTGATCCAATCTTTTGGCCTAAAGCCAATCATGAAATCACAGTGAAGGCAGCTTTTATTGACCTATGTATGGTCACCTTTAGGGCTAGTCCACACGGGGAGATAGCCACGCGTTTGCGGTCGCGGCGTCAAAGCGCCGCGACAGTCGCCGCGACCGGCGCAGGCGACAGTTTTGTATGGGCGCCTATGTAAAAACGCCTGTGCTAACCACACGAGGCGATGCGCTTTTCAACAGTCGCCTGAAAATGCCTCGGCTTTTTCAGGCGACTGTTGAAAAGCGCATCGCCTCGTGTGGTTAGCACAGGCGTTTTTACATAGGCGCCCATACAAAACTGTCGCCTGCGCCGGTCGCGGCGACTGTCGCGGCGCTTTGACGCCGCGACCGCAAACGCGTGGCTATCTCCCCGTGTGGAATAGCCCTTATGGTTATACTCTCTTTAAAATGTAATTTGCAATGAAGACCTGTCATCTAGCTTTACACCTTTTATCCCACTGGCCTCATTATTTACAAAATTCCCCAAAAATAGAGGGGTTCATTCACAAAAATGGGCAAATTTATGCTAGGGTAATAATTAATGGCTGGTAAGGGGTTACTTTAAGGAGGGACTGTGCATGCCAGGCTGCCCAAAGAGTTTTTTTGTGGGGGGGGCAGGAGGACAGTGTTTACAAGTTACCCACGAGAAAATTTGCCCACTGGTCGGTAAATGGGCTTGAGACTCTGCTGTTACATGTGACCCCCAAATCTCATATAAGCCACTGAATTAAAAATAATTTAACTTCTGAAAATCTGTGAGGGTTTTTGCTTGGATAGTGGAATTCTGAAAGAGGGGAGACTGTGGTACTGAACTTATAACATTATTATGGTAACATTATTAATAAGTATTTACATATTCCACAGCTCTGAACAAACACACAAATTAAATGCAAATAATATATTTTCAGAGAGAAGTTTAAAACCTTATGTGCTAATGCCCTAGAACTTTTATTTTCAGTTTACAGGTTATTCAACACAGGGCTGCAGGTTTCCTTGAAACTGCCCACTTCTAAAAAATTGCCTGACACTTTGTTAAGTATATAGTTAATTTGTTAGTTAAGTTAATTTGTATATAGTTTGATTTGGTTGTTATTGTTACATACTCTGAGGAGCTTCATTTTTCCTTTTGGCATAAAATAAAAATACATTTTAACAGCTGTTGCTACAAACTTTGCTGATAAATAAATGATTTTAGTATTCAGTGGCAGATGCATGAGACAGTACCTTTCCACCAGACAACTTCCTGGCATTTTCATAAAGTTCATCGATGTGTGATGTAAAAGACATAAAGTCAGGAATCACAAACTTTCTTCGGAAGGCCTGCGTGAGCAGCACAATGTTGCTTTGAACACACCTACACCAAACAAAAGTAAAAAGAAATATTTTTCAAATTAAGTTAGTCTGCAACTTTCATGTTTAACAGTTATTCTGATACAATTCTTTCTATTGGATGAAATTAGACATAGGCAGAGTGCGTTTTTTTTCTTTTGGGTAGGCTAACATTAGACATATATTTAAAGCTAAATCAGATGTAGCGGATAACAAGGACACCTCCCACCTCCTGTGGCTTTCACTGACTTCAGTGGGAACCATGTAAAAGCTCAGATGGGAGTGCTTTTCCATACTTAAATGCTCAGAGAGGAAAAACATTTACATGTGCACATTGTATAAAAACAGTGGGCGCACACACACACACACACACCACACTAGGGGTTAGGATGAATCCATGGTAAATGAATTGCCAGTTACATTTGTTGTGGCCCCCCCAAAAGACAGGGTAAATGCAAAACACATACTGTAGTAGAATAAATGAAGTACTAATCTCACATATAATACATAATATAAATTAAGTGCTACACATATAATAACCGGTATGTAATACACACACATCGGTTTCATGTACAAGATCCTAATTGCAAAAATCAAGATCAAAGGAGACCATTTAATGTAGAACCCTTCCAACTAGTGGTGTGCGGATCAAGAAAAGCTTGACCTATACCCAGCTTCCCCCCTCCATTTAGGCTCAATCCTATAAAACCGGAAGCCGGCAGACTAAGGACCTGCAAAGGTCAGCCTGAATGTGCCCGACTCTAGGGTCCTGCGGGTATCGGACCAGCCAGCACATCACTACTTCCAACATATATCAGGATAAATAAATATTGCAATCAGCATGATCCCTTTTCTCACCATGTACCAGTGGTTTATTCCATGGAGGGGGTGTATTTCACTTTTGATTAGTAATATCATGGGTGGCTGGGGCAAGAAAATGGTCAAATCTGTTATTGTGGGAAAAACTAAATATTGACCGTTGCCTACTTACATTCCATCAATGTTTATTTGTCAATAAATGTGTTTTTGTGGCCAAAGAAAATTATTATGAGAAGGTGGAAAGATTCCCTTCCTCCTTCTGGTCCACAGTGGGTTCTTGAAGTTAAAAATCTCTGTGCTGTGGAAGCACTTTTCTATAAAGCCAGAGGCAGCCCCCTCATGTATGAGAAAACCTGGGGCAAATGGACGGACTGAGTTATTTAACTTTTCATTGTACAAATTGTATGCTATAAGATCAATGCTTACGAATTGTATATTGTCACTTTGGACACAAATGTAACGATTTACTGCTGTATTTCATCCTAATTCTATGTACACTTACAGATGCATATGATAACTGATATGATATCATTGTAACTCTTATGCTGCTCAAATAAAAATGCCTGAATTTAAAAAAATATATATATTGACCGTTGAATTAGCATTAGGCAGGCCCCCACACCATAACATGGTTACTGAAACACAGTGTATGGGGTTTTCCCCTGTACAGGTCACTCCCTCTAGTAACTTTTCCAAAGAAGCCTCTTCCATTCAGAATTAATTTCTTCTTCCATTTCTGTTAATCTCCACTCCTAATCCCCACTCCACCCCCATTCTATTCTTTCTTTGACATATTTCCTTCACTTTCTTTCCCTTCTAGCCACCTTTAACTTAGGCTGCTTTTCCAAGCCAGGCTTAGTATGAGTGTCCAAGTAACTCTAACAATGTAACATGAAATTTGTACTGTACTATTAATATTGATATACTCAGGTGAAGGGGGGGGGGGAATAACATTATAGATTGGACATTTAGATCATGTTGGTGCATTTTTCTCCCTCTATGTATGGATCATTTGTAAAGATGTGGAATTCTCTCCCTAAATCAGTGGTACAGGCTGATACATTAGATAGCTTTAAGAAGGGGTTCGGTGGCTTTTTAGCAAGCAAGGGAATACAGGGTTATGGGAGATGGCTCATAGTACAAGTTGATCCAGGGACTGCTCCGATTGCCATTTTGGCGTCAGGAAGGAATTTTTTCCCCATCTGAGTCAAATTGGAGAGGCTTCAGATGGGGTTTTTCAGCTTCCTCTGGATCAAACAGTAAGGGAAACTATATAACATATATTTGGAAAATAGACAACCTAGAAGACATTGAAAACATATGGTTTTCGAGGTACATCTAAAGAACAGAAAAAATTGGATAAAACAAGCTTTTACGTTCTATTACCCAATACAGTCTGGGAATGGTACTGATACTGTAGCTCAAAGGTAGTAGGCTGTAGAGATGCTTGTGTCCCCTCCTGAACTGCACCACTGTTCTATCCCAAAGGTCTCCTGCATGTGATTCCTGACAGAAACACGCACAGTTGAAGGCTGGTTCAGATCAGCTTCAAATGTGCAAGCTCAACTTCAGCAACTGATTGCTGTTTTTCTCAATAGTTAATGAAACCGGAGAATTGGTGCATCTCCGGAGGCCAGGGCAACTACCTTTTATTCTAATGTTAATTACTAATAGACATACAGCCCTGATCCTATGTCACATGCATGCACTTGCAAGAAACTCCCTTCTGATTCTGGTGGCATATTTTTCATAGAAAATCCAACACATTGTTTTTAAAAATAAATAAATAAATAAAAACTTATTGCAAAAATATTATGGTTTTCCCCAAATGAAGTACAGGCTCTATTAAACTGCACCTCTGGTGGGGGAAGTAATTTTTCTATGATCGTGCCTTTTTCTGATACTATGAAATGACTCAATCTAAACTGCTCAGATGGCAGGCAAGTGATTTTGGAATCTATGGAATGACAGAGAAAAGCATTTGGTTGTACCCTATGGAATGCGGAAATCTAATTGATCAGATGGAATGGCAGGCCGTTGTCAGTGGGGAACAGTAATTTTTCCATAGATTTGTGTATAAAACGTAATTGCTGCCCTTCAACCCGGATGAGTGGAGGGTCCCTCAAAAATGTTAATGCATTCATTTGTGCCCAAATTTGTGGAAAGAGGCCTGATTTATCATAGTACAGTATAAGTAATTTTTACTTAATAGTAGATATGTCCAGCACCATGCATACATTTATAAAGACTAATACCTACATGGAGAGCTAAATGTTATACGGTACACTTTATGCTTGTTACAATTTATTTTCTGAGTATACGATCTACAGAACACACGCTCGAGGAGAATTTACTGCAGGTTCATTAAAGTGGAGTCATCTTACTGGAACTGTAAAGTTAATATAGTTAAGCCGGTTTAATCATCACCTTCATTTTGCTACTGGTCACAAACCAGTGAACCAATGGAAATTTCCAGTAGAGATGACGAAAAATGACAAGAATGAAAAAATGTAAGAAAAGGCAGCAAACAATAGCAGAGAAATTGCATGATAGGGGAAGGTCACTTTTAAATTATGAAGAATGTGTTTTTTTCCCTTCTGTATTACCTTTAAGTTACTGTCTACAGTGTTCTCCTCAGACCATTTTTGCCACGCATCAAGCCCAGCACTCTCCCCCTGCAGCCCCCACCTCATGCACCATATTAAAATTCTTTCTTTTAGAAAACAGTAGGACTGTGACAGTCCTACCAGCTTCTGCAAAGCAGTTGAGGTTACAGATAGGAAAACACAAAATCAATTTATAGACATGGACAAATACTGGATTCTTAAAAACATTTGGCCAAATACTAAACAGAACCCTAAGTGATTTTATGTACTCTGTGGTGAGCAATTAATGTGTGACCATTGAGATACGAGCCCTGTCGTAGAGTATACGGGGGATGTTTGATTTGGATAAATAATTTTCTAAAAGAGCAATTGTTCCCCTAAAATTTGCAACAGAACATTACTTCCTGCTTTTCAGCTCTCTAACTCTGAGTTAGTCAGCGACTTTAAGGGGGGGCACATGGGAGATAACTGTTCTGTGAGTTCACAATTGATGCTTATATGCAGCTCAGATTAAAAAGCAAACAGTTTTGACCCATGTGGCCCCCCTCAAGTCACTGCCAGGTAACCAATCAGTGGAAAACAAGAGAGCTGTAAAGCAGGAAGTAGTGTTCTGGCTATTATGTTAGACATCCAGTCACTCCAGCCTTTATACATTACATTTTTGGCTAACTAACTATATTAGAAACATGTTTTATTTATAGGAAAGCCACGAAGGCATGGGGAGAACATACACAACCTGTAAGGCACCAGGACTAAGATGGCTGAGGTTTGCTGGATTCAATAAGTTACAGCAGGTAAAATGTGTCAGGGACTGGTCATTAGTTATGTGCGGCAAAGCCTAAGCTGGAGGGTAGGGATGGGCGAATTTGACCCGTTTCGTTTCGCCAAAAATTCGCCGCCGGCGAAATGTCGCAGACGCCCATTAAAGTCTATGGGCGTCAAAAAAGATTTGTCGCGCGGCGAAATTATTTTGTCGCACGTCTTTTTTTTTGACGCACATCTCCATACAAGTCTATGGGCGTCATTTTTTCGGCGAAACGAGGCGAAAAAATTCGCCCATCCCTACTGGAGGGATGTGCAGGTCACCCGACACATGGTTGCAGCTGCAAATAAAATGTTAGGCTGATGAATTCATATAAACAATTGTAGGTGAAGAGTGTGGATAGGCAAAATAAGGTGGAATATCAGGGGTTTTTGAAGAACAATTTTGGCTCTATGAATTTCCTAATAAGCTTGGGTGCACCTAAGTTGTAGTAATGGGTGCCTTTAAGGGGTTGTCCACCTTCCAACAGCTGTTTTCAAATAGTTCACTAGAAACAAAGATATTTTTTTAGGTACTTTCTATTTGTGACTGTTTTATAATGGTGAAGCTTAAAGTTTCATTGTTTTACCTTCTTATGTCTTTCTAAAGCAGCTGGGGAGGGGACATAGATTATGTAAACCTGATACATTAGTTGATACATTTCTTATTTTGTTTCATTAAAGGCAGTTGTTCTAATTGATACAATAGTTGCCAAATATTCCACAGATGGTGCTGAGCTGAGAAATCTATCAATGTAGCAAATTGTAACAGTTCAAAATCTGCACCTGGATTATCGAGCTGCCCAGAGAGAGAAACATTCATCTTTAATTTTGGGAATACAGTAAAAATAAAAGATGGAAGTACAAAATATGTTGCGCATGCATGTGTGTTTGACAGACCTATCAATACACACATATATAAATATATAATAAATTAATGCAAATCCACCTCTCTGCTTTGTGTGAAACTCAGGTTCTATTGATTGATGGTTCGTAAGGGAATACTAAAGTATAATTTATTTCAGAAACAATACAGCTTATGGCTCCAGGTGCAGACACAGTAGACTGCAGATATGAAAAGAGGGACCAGTGAGAATTACCAGCTGGTACCCTTCCCCCCCCAACTACTTAAGGGCATTAATTACCCCAGGGACAATGGCCTATATTGGGTTGGATTGTCCAGTAGCCAAAAGACTGTGGATAAGGGTTTACAATATGATGGGCAACATTTTAGTTAGTATCTTGAAAAAGGACCCATATGAAGCATTTTCAAATAAACATTGTAATGGCAGTTAAATTCCTATTGGTGGCAAAACAATCCCTAAGGTATGGCAATACAAATTACGGAAAGATCTTTTATCCAAAATAAAAATCAGGACAAATGCATTCCACAGAATAGATCCTATATCTGTACCTGCCAAAACAATTCCATTTGATGTAATTTGTTTATATATTTGGTTTTTAGTACATGTAAATTATATTGATCCAAATTACAGAAAAAAAAATCTGAACAACCACAGGGTATCTGGCATTCCAAATAATAAGATACCATTCCTATATCTTTATACCTTAAGGGAAAGTATATCATATACATGGAATATAGTTTTTCAATATAATTAATTTCAAGATACACTAAAATGCCATCCCTGTGCACACGGAGTTCTAGCATCATATTTTCTATTTTTATTAAAAAAAAAGGGGGAAAAATTGTTTACAAGTTTTACTGTGTTTACTTTTTAAAGAGTTCCTTATCTAGCATGACACCATCAGACATTGTTTGAAGAGACAATCTTAGCATGTCCATGCATTCTTTCAGCCTGGGGTCAGATGTGCGTAATCCTGTAGCCTTTAATGCCTGTATAAGGAAAAAAAAATAAATCAAATACAGCTCCAATAGCTTCATTTGTTATCATTACCACATACATCTCCCAACATGTAAGATATGTACAAACAAGGCTCTTTCCTCACATTGTGTTACTTGGATGATATTTCTTGTAATACAGCACTAGGGCAACACACAAGACAATTTGAGTTGGTTGACTGTCCCAGTTCATGTCTGTAAATCTGACATTTGTGGTGGGCAAGTAAAGCTGGGCATATACCTCAACACTATAAATCAAAGTACACATTTATTGCTTCTACAAAATAGTAAATAACCTTAACCTAGAAAACCAGTTTGGACAACAAGAAGGGCTCTTCCAAACTTATGTGAAAGCTCTATCTGTGGGAAAATGGCAAGAATCGTAAAATAACTCCCATAGTTACACGGAGAAACCTCAGGCCCCCACTTAACCCAGTACTAAGATAAATTATGGTTATTCTCATCCATTTAGTGGTGTTGTGGGGATGCCCCAGCTGGATTCTGATGGAATCACAAAGGTGTTAAAAGGCACATGTTGAGCAAAAATATTATTCCCAAACAAAGGTGCGGGCTAATAGAGCATGTGTATGTATAATGAGCAAGCAACATCCCCAATTATGCGCGTGCCCCTCGTACCGGGAGATCCATCCTAGTGAGGGTGGCCTAGCACTGGTGGGGGCAATTTAAAAAAGAAAACAAAAAAAAAAACACTATTGTTACCCCCAACCGGAGTGCAGGCTCTATTCCATTTGGGTTGGGGAAAATATTTTTACCCAACAGGTGCCCTTTTAAGCAGTTTGAAAATAAAGTGTCCTTTAGTGTTCAAGATTCCATTTAATGGCTAATTGTGTCAAAAAACACTGGACTCCCGATAGCATTCAGATACACCCCACTTTGTAATTGGTTCTCAATCAATGCAAACTGTCATGCAGCCTTGGTTATATCAGTGCCTGACCTGCAGTTGAATGTAAAAGAGGGCAATAATCCAATGTCTCCTCTATAAACATTTTTTTTCCCAAGAGGTTTACTGCATTTTGTGATGCCGTGTATTAGGAGAGATTGAAGAGGTTAGCAAATGGCCTGTTGTGAAGTTACCACGTAAATGCATATATATTAGATATATAACCTTGCAAGTGTGCTTCATGAATGTGTTTATTAGAAATTCGCTATGGTCTCAATGTTAATAGAACCCACCTCTATATGTAAAAACCATTGTGTCTAAAAATTAATATGCTTGTACTTACAGTGATAAATTTATGAACTGGTATTTTTTCTTGTCCTTCTGCAATTGTGTAAAATAGCAAGTCTTCTAGACTAGGCAGCAACCCTGGTTTATTCTTTCTGCAAAAAAATATACAAGAAAATAAAGTTATTTAAAAAAAAAAAAAAAAAAAAAATACTTTTTTATCTTATCTAGAACACAGTGATATTTCTTTGGACAAACTCTATATCATAACTAATGAGGATACCCCCGCCCTCAACCAATAGTCTTAACAGCCACCTCTACTCCCCCTATAGTGTATTTTCTTCCTATGCTTGCCTTTGCTTCAATTTTTAGTTTTTAACCTTGAGAAAGCATTAGCTGTGCTGGTAAAGCTACCAAAAGACTGCCGATTTAATCAAAGAGATGTATATAATTGTATAGCCATTGCATGGGCATCAGGCCCCTCATTCTGGCACATGAGATTTTGGGATGCAAAGCTTGCCTTAAGAACAGCATCCACAAAATGGTAGATGCCTGCTTGCTGTGACTGTGAATTCCAAGACTGAATTAAACAAGATTTAAAGAATTAGTTTAAGTT
Organism: Xenopus petersii; assembly: GCA_038501925.1. Lineage (NCBI taxonomy): Eukaryota > Metazoa > Chordata > Amphibia > Anura > Pipidae > Xenopus > Xenopus petersii. The sequence goes on from CM076688.1 coordinate 44,752,115, forward strand.
TAAGTAAATTTTACGTGGTTTGAGTAACATCATAGAAAAGGATTTGGAATTGTTTCATAGGGTGAAAGGTCCTCTTTAATATTTTTAGGCCCTAAATTGATTTTGCTGGTGGGCCCAGTGGGCCCTAGTTACATCCCTGATTACGATTAGTGTCTGTGTATAAATAGTTGTTGAGCTGCTTAATTCTCAAGAAACCCTTGTGCATTTGATCTTTTGCTGAACCGACACCGCACTGCAGGTTACTGAAGCATGGGGAAAGCAAAAGAACTGTCAAAGTGTCTGCAAGCAAAAGTACTTTATAAATAAATTTTACTGTTTATCTGTTTGTCTGAAACAAAGTGGAATGGTTTTGGTGTGCACAGTATAAAGATACTCCAACAAAAATGAGCTGCAGAGAAAAGCCATTGATACACCAACGCCAAAATACAGCCCGCTTACAATATGCCTGATAGCACCTAGAGAAGCTTCAAAACTTAGGAGTGATGAGGCCAAAATGTAACGCTATGGTCACAACGATATGCTTGGAGAGGAGTTTACGATTCCTATAAAGAGAAGCACATCATAACTGCCATGAAGCATGGAGGTGGATCTCTGCGGGTTTGTGGGTGTATCAGCAACAGCAGAACAAGGAATGTAATCAAAACGGATGTCAAGGTGAATGAATGCAGACCATTATCAGAAAATATAGGAGGAAAATGTGCCTTCAACAGTCCCAAAAGCTGCGCATGAACAAACCTGGATTTTCCAACATGACAGATACGAGAGAAAGATAAATCAACCCTTTAGTGGCTACAGCAGAAGAATGAGGGTTCTGGAGTGGACATCATTGACCCACTTTGGGGAAATCTCAAACATGCATGTAATGCTAGACAACCAAATAATTTACAGAAATGGGGGCTTTTCGTTGCGAAGAATCACCTATGAGAATATGAAGGGCCTCATTCACAACTATTACAAAAGGCTACAAGCCATCATTTATGCTAAAGTGGCAATACTTCATGAAGTGAGAGGCTTAATGGCGCAATCTTCCGATTCAAGACAACTGTGAATTCGCTGAAAGAGATGCAAATTGCTAAAGGGGAGAAAGAAGACACGAAGATTACCAAAGAGAAGAAGAAATGCGCCTGTGAGCTCTGCTGCGCTCACTCTGCAAGTGTGGTCACTATTTCAATAGGGGACAGAATTCTGGGGTAAGACTGTGCAGGGGGGAGGCAACATTGCAGGGGGGTAACAGCTAAACTGTCACTCACTTTGTCTTTGCCAAAAGGCTTAATGACTACCTAAAAGTGTGAAATAATTATAATAAACTTATAATTAATACATATTGATGATAGGTTTTTAATGTTAATTTACAAACACACAGCCAAATCACACAAAAGAGGATTTAGTGCATCCCTACGGTATAGACTATTGTATTTTTTCAAAGCACTGCTAGCAAAACTAACTAGCTGTAAAGCTAAGGGCATGGACTTCCAAGGTAATTATCTCAAAGATCTTACCTGTGTGACATGCAACTTTAAGCATAGGGAGATTAATTAATGACTGAGGAAACAGTATGGGGAGGAGGAAGAGTTTTTTTTTTTTAGAAGAGGGCTGATTTTTCAGCTACAGGTCATTTGCCAGAGATTAGTTGCATGGCAATGAAGATAGGTTGGAGGAGATTTTTAACTGGGCATGGGGGAGGGTGCAGTGAGTAATACATGTGCGGGGGGGGGGGGTGGAGATTTGTTTGGGGAAGGGGGATAGATAATAACAGGGAAGACCACGAGTTACACAATTTAAAAGCTATTACAATATTAAATGAATGTTTACAAATGCAAGAAGTTGAACTGGTAAAATAGGAGAGCTGAAAGTATTGGCACTGAAAGAGAAATATGACTTAACTGGCATTGCTGAAACACAGCTGAATGAGTCACACGATTGTGCAGCAAATATAAAAGGCTACAGTATGTTTTGGAGGAACAGGGGAAATGGAAAAGGAGCGGGTGCATGTGTTAACCCATGCTATACTGGATCTAGTGATCTTAACAACTCTGAATGTTTAGCAAATGCTGGAACCCCTGGGGAACAGAGACCATAATGTTATTACATACACCCCACTTACATACAACTCATACTCAAATACAGAGGCTATTACAGTAATTTAAGATGGCCATAGATGCAAAGATCCGATCGTTTGAATCCTCAAACGATCAGCCTTCCCCATCTCCCGACCTGACACTAATCATCTCCTATCAAATAAAGTAGTAAAAGAACAGACCAGCCAATGTTCTGCCCCTAACAGCAGTAGTATGAAAGTTATGCCCAACATAAGCTGTTGACAGTCTCCCACTGAAAATCGTCCGATCAGCAATATGATCCAGGGACTAGTCTGATTGCCATTTTGGAGTCAGGAGGGAATTCCCCCCTCTGAGGCAAATTGGAGAGGCTTCAGATGGGTTTTTTGCCTTCCTCTGGATCAACTGGCAGTTAGGCAGATATAATAATAAAAAAAAAAAAAAAAAAAGGTTGAACTTGATGGACGTGTGTCTTTTTTCAACCTTACTTACCAGGTTACTAGAAAAAATAAAATACATGCAGAGAAATTATCGGCAGCCGACAGAAATCTTTAACCCGTCCAATCGACTGATATCCATGGGATGAAAATGTCGGGACTCGGTCCAAAAATTGCAAGAATCAAAGATCTGTACGATTGGATGTTTGCGTCTATGGACAGCTTTACTGTGCTTTGCCTTCATTAGCATTTAGCTTTAATAAACCACCTGCCCCAATCCCCTCTGCCATGTGTTGTCTACTGCAGAGCACAGTAAATGTATATGTTTCAACTTACATACAAATTCAACTTAACAAACATACAGACCTTATCTTGTATGTAACCCAGAGACTGCCCGATACACTAGGCAACAAAAATTCTAACGTTCAGGAAATCTAATTTTAGTTAGTAAAGAGCATAGCTTGGGACATTGGATATATATATTGGATATATATATATATATATAAAATGTATAATTAAACCATAGAATTCTTAATGAATCAGATGAAAATTAAGCGTAGGACTGGCCAGATATGGGATGACTTTGACGTAGTTGGCCAGCTTAAATATATTGCAATATATGGACAAACAATCCCTGTTTTGTTTAAAGGGTAAGGCATTTTTCAGTAGCAGTATGCACAAAATGTCTCTGTCTTAAATATATTGATAATGGGTTGAGTGCAGAGGAATCTTGTATTTGTTTATATGTATTTTGTGGTCACACCCTCATTGCACCCCCGCCTAATGATTTTAAAAACTAGTGGTGAGCACAACTTTCCCTTGTTTGTTATAGTTCTACAGGAGCAGTGACCAGCTCCATGTTGTAGCTCCCACCCTTTCCAACTATAGTCAGGTGATCCCACTGGTGTCTAATAAAAGGGCAGCCAAGTTTGGGAGTTTTACTTTCGAAAGCAGCTAGTAAGTTGCAGGTAAAACGTATTTGTCCCTTTTATAAAATGTATAATTAAACCATAGAATTCTTAATGAATCAGATGAAAATTAAGCGTAGGACTGGCCAGATATGGGATGATTTTGACGTAGTTGGCCAGCTTAAATATATTGCAATATATGGACAAACAATCCCTGTTTTGTTTAAAGGGTAAGGCATTTTTCAGTAGCAGTATGCACAAAATGTCTCTGTCTTAAATATATTGATAATGGGTTGAGTGCAGAGGAATCTTGTATTTGTATATATATATATATATATATATATATATATATATATATATATATATATATATATATATATATATATATATATATATATACACATACATACACACACATATATATTTTCTTAAGTATATTATTAATTGTAAACAGATGTAGATTGAAAGTGTGGTGCCATTGTATTATAGAAATAATTTGGTTATAATACACAAGAGACAAGCGCCATGAATATTCTGTAAATTATATCCTTACAAATGGTGCTTAGTGATGACATTGGTTATAATTGGAGCTTAGTAAAGTCATTTGTCAGGACTCACTGAAACCCATGTATTATAATAAAGAAAGTACCCCCTCGTTGCAAGATATGAGAATATTAGAATTCACCCAGAGTATTATGGGGAAGCTAGGGTAGACTGGGCAGTGGGATTAGTAAGGAAACATGAGAGGAGTAGGGGGCACAGTTAACTAAGGAAATCCCTCTGTTGAAAGGAAAACATGCTAATAGTAACTATCTCTCCATTACGTAATGTAAATGTCAGAGGGCAAAGTAGTAATCTCTATTGTATGCTGACAAATTCTTGGAATTTGTCAGGTAAAATAGGTGAGCTGGAATAAATTGAATTATGATATAATTGGTATCACTGAGACCTGGTGGGTTGAAACACGTGCCTGGGCTGTGAATAGAGAGAGAGAATGAAGCCCAGCTACTATTATGAATGAAGGAGGCTTCACAACTAGGTACATTTTTTATTTTGGGTGACAAATTATTCAGACATTGACTGGGATAATAGGGTTGTCAAGTCAGAAAAATCTAGCAGGTTTGTAAATATGCTTTATGACTAACTTTTTGTTTCAGCTCGTTCAAGAGCCTACTAGGGATGTCTTTAATAAATATCCTTCTCTGTATATTCCCGTTGTAAGCAAGGAACATTGACACAAAGCAAAACCTTTATGGTTCGACAGAAGTGTTGGTGTTGAGGTTGGTTAGAAAAGACATGCATTTAAGGCATACAAGTTAGCTGGGACAGCTGAAACATTTATCAGGTACAAGGAGATCAATAAATCATCAATAAAGCTAATCAATAAAGCTATCAAAAGGTAAAATAAGTAAAAAAAAAAGTAAATAGTAAAAAAAAAAGAAAAAAAAAAAAAAAAGAAAAAAAGCAGGAAGGAGTTGGGAGCGGGGTCAGTTGGTCAATGTGAACAAGGAAAAATGATTCTGAACTGTTATTTTTTTTTGTCTGTCTACACAACTGAGGAACAGCTAATGAAGGTTTCCTTCTTAATAGCCCCAATTCAAGTAATACAACTAATGATGAATGTTTCAGGCATGAGGAAATTCAAAAGAGGCTAGAACATGTAAAAGTTAAAGGTCCTGGACAAGATGATATTCATCCCAGTGTAAATGAGCTTAGCTCTGTGATAGCCAAACCTCTTTAACAATTCGACAGTCTCTAAGCATCATACCAGACCTCAATGAATCCTCAAAAATTAAGTAATTTTGTGCTGCTAATAAAAAGGGAAAATTCTCAGCTTCAAAACTATAGGCTGGTCAGCCTGATGTTAAGTGGTAGGAAAGATTTTTGAGGGGTATTAAAAGACAAGATACTTGAGCTTGTTGGAAATCACAATACTATGAGTTTGTGCCAGCATTGTTTTATGCTACACAGATCTTGACAGACTAATTTAAGTAAAAAATAAAATAAGAAAGACTACCTGCACATACTTGTGTGCAAACAGGGAATGAACCAGGTGAATCAGGTACGTGCCAATCTAGTGCAGCGCTCCAACAATGTGGCACCAACAAAAGAGGAAAAGGCTGCACTCATTCTTCAAAGCGAAAAGCAGTCCTTTATTTGTTTATTAAAACCGTGTGGCTGCTGTGGTTCAAAAGCCTGACGTATTTTCAGTGTCAACCTTTAATCATAGGCTAAACCCTAACCCATCCTCAACCCCCCCCACTGCCATTTCTCCAAGCTCCGTCCTCACAACATCTATCTCATGTGTGCTGACCTGCCATAAATCGACAGAGTTGTGCATCAGATTTCAAAGGTATCGTCTTCCACAGTCTTCAGATCATCTCCTGTCAGTCGTCCTACAGGAATCCTGCAGAAGCACAAGCAGCAGAATCTGAATCAGGACATAGCTTCAATTGCGCATGCTCCTGCAAGATCTGTATCGACTAACAGAAAATCTCCCCAGTTCAGGGAGACTGTCGTCCTGAAGAAGAGGAGATTTGTCGATGGGGGCAACAAATCTCCCCGAATCTGCTCGTGTGGCCTGATCTTTAAAAGGACATTCGCTTGAGGGATGTAAACACAATCTTGCCTCTTTATAGGTCCCTGGTAAGGCCTCACCTTGAGTATGCAGTGCAGTTTTGGGCTCCAGTTATTAATAAGGATCTTAGGGCTATTCCACACGGGGAGATAGCCACGCGTTTGCGGTCGCGGCGTCAAAGCGCCGCGACAGTCGCCGCGACCGGCGCAGGCGACAGTTTTGTATGGGCGCCTATGTAAAAACGCCTGTGCTAACCACACGAGGCGATGCGCTTTTCAACAGTCGCCTGAAAATGCCTCGCCAGGCTTTTTCAGGCGACTGTTGAAAAGCGCATCGCCTCGTGTGGTTAGCACAGGCGTTTTTACATAGGCGCCCATACAAAACTGTCGCCTGCGCCGGTCGCGGTGACTGTCGCGGCGCTTTGACGCCGCGACCACAAACGCGTGGCTATCTCCCCGTGTGGACTAGCCCTTAATGAGCTGGAGAGAATGCAGAGACATGCAACTTATCTGGTAAAAGGAAAGGAAGAATTAAAATAGAAGGAAAGACGGTCAAGGTTGGGGTTGTTTTCTCTGGAGTAGAGCTGCTTGGAGGGTACATAATTACTTTGTTGGAACACAGAGAACATTACAGACAAGATAGTGGAGAATCTTTTCTCCCTTAGAAAAGATCAAAGAATGAGAGGCCATCCCATTAAACTAAAGGAAATTAACTTTCATTTGAAGCAGCGTAGGTGGAATGCCGGGTAAAGTTGATTCTACCAATACCTTTAAATGAAGTCAGACTTTAGGGTTATCTGAACTATACAATGTACAACGAAATATTAAAAGTTTTAGGACCTACTAAAAGGACAATATGCAACAGCGATTACAAGAAACAAAATACAGAAGTGCAATTCGACCACAGTTCCAAGGAGCCGTGTACCAAACAGCAAAAACCAGTGTACAAAAAAAAGCAATCCAATATTTTCAATTCTCAACATGATACCACAATCCAGTAAATAGCAGATAAACATATTTTACTATATGTTACAAGAAAACCATATCTACTAAGAATTCTTCACCATGAACAGAGTTGAGGGTAGGAGGAGCTTGGATGGTGGCGTATACAACCCAAGGCTATCTACAGTTACTTTATATACAGTGTGTGTATAGATTGGTCTGTTTATGTGTGTAATACATGTGAATTGGGGTTCATTTGGAGAGACTGAACTTGATGGACTTTTGACTTTCAAACCAAATTAACTATGTAACTATTGCACATCACTACCTGCCACAGATTTACTTCAATCTCCATTGTACAGCAAAACAGATTAGTATTGGTTGCAGGGTCGGATTGGGCTGGTAGGAGACTGGTAAAAAACCCCAGTGAGCCCCAGAGCTGGTGGGCCCCGCCTAACCAAGTCCGCTTCTTCATCTGGAAACATCATCCTATGGACACTGATCGTGGCACTCCCTTCCCCCTGTGCACACGATTACATTGTGTTCAAGGTATGTCTGTGTGTGTGTGTGTGTGAGAGAGGTGGGGTGGGGTTGGTTTAACTAGAGATTAAGAGGTTGGGGGGGGTTAGTGGCACTCGGACACCCCAGTCCAATACAGATTGGATGTGGAGGATAATTCAACTCAAACAGCACAACCAATACCTGTGCACAACGGAGTTCAAAGCAAGTTTGTGGCAGTAGTAATGTACTGAGCCTACCTTCCTCTTTCTTGTCTATGTGCCTGCATATTCCTATGGGGGATTGATGGAAATGGAGAGGAAAGTTCAACAAGGGCAAACAGATAGAGACAAACAAAAGGTTTTGAGACAAAAAAGGCTAGAAGCGAGAAAGCAGAAAATATGGAAAGGAAGAAGAATGTGGGAGCAGAGGAAGAGAGGTGTGAAAGGGAAACCATAAATAGCAAAAGGACATACAGCAATACATGTATTTAAAAAAAAAAGTGTGAGAGGCTAATGAGACAACAGTGAAGAGAATGACAGATGTGGCACATTTCTGCTCCAATAAATGTTTTAAAAGGCAGGAGCCAAAGTATGGTGTGCTTCATTTCCCTCTTCTAAATAAATCGCTTTGTTGAGCTCGGAAGCGGCCTGGGATCGAATGCACCCTATGAAAACAAGTGAGTGGTGTGCAGAAGATAAAATTGTTTTGGCGTATCCTTTGCTTCTCACTATATAGTGAGTTTGTGACGCCAATGCTCACAGCTTCTCACTATATAATGTGCCAGTACCCCATTGCCTTTCGTTGCATCTCATTTACAGTACAATTATATATTATAATTAATGTTCTTGGGTTCCTTTTGGCCATTGCCTATCAATATAAGTGTGCAAGTATCCACTGTGTCTCAATGTACTTTAGCAGCAACTACCATCTGCAACTTGCTGTATATAATATGCTGAGCGTCAGTGCCATTGCACTGTAAACAATGCACTTTGTGTGTCTCACTGTATATAATATGATTGGGGGGAGGGGAACCAGTCATCCCAATTTACACCACCCTGAAAGCAATTGCTCATGTTCATTTGTTTGACACCCTTCCTCCCTTTTAACTGTGTTGTACATGTGTTGAAATCTGCATCCTAATGGAATATAACCCACGTAAAATGACAGTAATTGAAATATGCCAAATGACAGGCCATTTTTACTGTACAGAATCAGTTTGAACCCAGCTGGCATTCATTCTGCTCTATGTTGTTGACTTTAAAAACACTGGTTTCCTATTTATAACATGAGAATTGCTGTGAGGTCCCGATTTGAGACCACTTTCCATCAAAGGGCAACGCTAGGTCAGGCAGAAACAGTTTCTCTTCGCTCACTGACGCCGCCTATAAAAACTATGTAGCAGACCTCGGGCCTAAGACAGCCAAGACTACTATTCCCACAATGCACGCTTAAACCCAGTGAATCCACTAGAATTAAAGGCTCTAGATCCCAATGAGTGCCAGATAATTCAAATAGCAGTTAAGATAAACCCCAGTTATGGAATGTATTACACACCTGATTACACAATATTTATGAGGAAAAACAGCGCATTTGCCCTTGTGACTTAGGGCGCAACTATTTACCCAGCCCGTGGGGGTGGTGGGATTGGTGGATGTTGAAATTTTCTTTTTTTTTTCGCGTTCGTAGGGAGAGCACGTTCTTTTATCCCTAACAATATGACTATAAAAGGTGAAACATTTATGTTTTTTTCTAATTAACGCAATTGTAAGAGCAATGACTAAATTAAACGGAATCCATGTACAGAATTCATCGTATTGCATTAAGGCAGGTTGGCAGAGCAGGCAGAGGAAGCATCTGCGCGGTGCTAGACGCCAGTATCTTCCTTCATTCGCCTAACCTTTTTGCAAGGCCGTGCGCTTCCTCAGAACGTCAAGCCCACCAACAAAATGACAGCGCTTTAGTAGACACCCCCCTCATCCCTGCCTCACAGCGGCGTGTTACGTCACTGTCTCTTACGTCACGGCACGCCCTAGAACACGGTAGCGCTACACGTTCACTTGCCAAGCTTAGCGGCAGTCCTACAAACACTCACTTGTCCTCATTTGAAGCTTTGGTAGCGGATTCCGTGTCCGGCGGGGTTACTTTGCCGTTCTCATTTTCCGTAGCATCCTCGGATTTTGAAGTATACCTCCGAGCCGGTAGTGTACACGCGCGTGTCATACAGTGTGCCTTCCAGCCGCCTACGCCTGCTCTCTCCCGAACACTGGGAAACCCAACCGCTGAGGCAAGGCTACGAGCAGACACCAAAGTGCTGGCCTTAGTCCTGCAGCGCATAGCGTTGAGGAGATCCCTAAGCATAACACTGCTCGCTAGACGAATCATGTTTCTTTAGCCTACCGTCCTCGCACTACGTTGCCGCTATGTCTGATACAGAGATAGCTTTCACTAGAGCTCCCGAGAAGAGAAACCTTTCGCTGCAACTCATTGGTTGACTGTCAGATCTGTCAAGATAAGAAAAAAAGACATTGGTTGAACCTGGTGGGCGGTCTAATGACGTTTTCTATGCAAAGGGGCGCGGTTAGGCTGGAATAAAGTCTTAAAATCATCGTCCTGTGACATGATCTAGTTTAATGGCTATAACGTACTTACAAACACAGCAGACGTAGGGGGTAAATAAAGTGCCAGGCGTATTGTTTTGTAATATGCAACGACATGAGAGAGATTTTTTTAAATACTCCGATGATAATATTTCGGTTCATGCATATTGAACTTGATTTTTTGTGTTTTAAAAGATCTTTTTAAGATTTTGGACACACAAGGTGGTTTCCCTCCTGCATTATAGATAGGCAGAGAGCCAAGCTGCTGCCTTCCAGGCCCTGTTCCTGTTCTCAGAGCGCTGACAGGGAAGGCCTCAGCCTGTCAGCAGATGAACACAGAGCAAATGTTGGCACAAAAATGCATTCTTTAGCTCTTCCATGCCAAATCCACTCTGCGTGTCTGCTGACAGTTTGAGTCTGTGATACACACCCGCCCTTTCTCTGCCTGGTGGAAGCATTTAACTCTTTAAACTCTTACCCTCCATAGTCCCCCTCCCACACACACACAGGTGTTAATACCTGTAAATGCCCCTAAGTCTGTAATTACCCCTCGATGCAGAGTCAGCACAGCGGAGCTCACAGGCACCATCTTCACCTCTTCGGGAATCTTACCAAAGACTCCAAAAGCAGTGAAGATGGCGCCCGTGAGCTCCAATGTGCTGACTCTGCATCGAGGGGTAATTACAGACTTAGGGGCATTTACAGGTATTAACACGTTGGGGGGGTAGGGGTTTTCATTAGTTTGCGGGTTTAGTTCTCCTTTAAGTGCCAGCAAAATTTGAATTTTTCAGTTACACGAAATGCCAGACGTTTTTGAAACATTTTGTGCTCTCTCACTATAGGGACATTTTCTGAGGGGAAACCTTTAGTTTACCTAGGAAAACGATACATTGTTTTTTTCGGGAGAACCTGAGCTTTCTAAATCTGCGAGTTTCCGTGTATTTTCACCACTGCAAAAAGATTTATTTTAAAGTGCTTAATATCAAAAAAATCCTATTTTTCATAATATATGAGTTTATACCAGAATTTTTTTTCATTTTACACATAAAAATCGAACTGATTTGGAAAGCCTCATGTCTCTTGAACGTGCCAATACCAGATATGTATAGTTTTAGGGAGATTTAGGACTTCTGTACAGCAAAAATTCCTGCCAGTATATTACCAAATTTTGAAAGCACTAAGGCAAAAAATGGTATACTTTAGATTCCAAGGCCAAAAAAATCCTGAAACAGTAGGTTTACCCCAGAGAACCATATATTTTTGAAAAGTACACATTCTGCTGATTGGAAAATGGCTATGTCTCTCTACTAACTACCAAACATCAAAGCTTGTCTGAACATAGCAGTTTTTATAAAAATGTATTAAAATTCTGAAAAATCACTTCAAAAGTTTTATTTTGCTGCTCCGCATATCCCACACTGTATTTGATACCAAGAAAAAGCACCCTGAATATGGGTCGACTGAACAGTTTGATGGCCATTGTGCATAGGTTTACCAAAGTATCTGCCATTTAGAGACCCCAATATGAAGTTAGCACATCAAAATTGCCTAGAACTTTACTTCAACTACTGAAAAATCAACACAGAATCTAAAATGGGTACCCATTCCTTTCTGCTCCAAACTACTGAGTCCCAAAGCTTTCCCAAAATTGACAGTTTTGGTGAAATACCTGAAAATTGCCTCAAAGCTTCAAATTTCAAGCATCATATCGCCCATATATCACTACATACCAAGAAAAAGCACCCTAAATATGATTGCCAGGGCTCCTCCAAACAGGTTGATGCTCATTGTGCATAGGTTTACCAAAGCATCTGGCATTTAGAGAACCCAAAATGAAGTTAGTGCATACAAATATTCCTGTGGGTCACTTCAGCTAATGAAAAATCAACATATTGACTGCATTTTTTGTGGGGTAAAAACACAAATATATGTTTACTCCCAAAACCATATATTTTTGGAAATACCAAATCTAAAATGGGTACCCATGCCTTTCTGCTCCAAACTACTGAGTTGCAAGGCTTTCCCAAAATTGGCGGTTTTAGTGAAATACCTGAAAATTGCCTCTAAGCTTCGTATTGTCATTACGTACCAAGAAAAAACACACTAAATATGATTGCCTGGGGTCTTCCAAACAGTTTGATGCCCATTGTGCATAGGTTTACCAAAGTATCTGGCATAGAGACCCCCAAATATCATGAAAAACATTAAAATCATTACAAAGCTTGCATTTTACTCCATTATATACCACACATTTCATAACTTACCAGCATAAAACATCCTAAATATGAAAGCTAGGGTCTACTGAATAGTTTGATGCTTGATATGCAAAGATTCTCTAAGCCATATGACATACAGAGACGCCCAAATGAAAATAGTACATATGAATTTTCACGCATGACACACTGACTGCTTTAATATAAGCACCCAGCATCTGTATTATGCACCATAAGATCCCCTAACAGTATGGAGAACCTAGAAAACCATATATTTTCCAAAAGTACACATTCTGATCAATCTAAAGCAGGTAATCACATCTTTCTTCTGTAAACTACCAAACTGCAAAGCTATGCTAAACATAATGTTTTTTGTGAAAGTTCTGAAAATCATCACAAAGCTTGCATTTTACCACATTTATATTTCCCACATTTCATACCAAACTACAAAGCTATGCTAAACATAATGCTTTTTATGAAATTTCTTAAAATAGTAACAAAGCTTGCTCCATTAAATATCCTACAAAAAGGTTTGCCGATACTGTTGGCTGTCACGTGTCTACTGTTTGGAGTTGGATGAGAAAGTCCCAGGAGCACTTCCATTGACAACTTCCACACCCAAAAAAACACACAGAGCACAATAAATATCTATACATTATATCCTTTAATTATAAGAAATTAAATACATTAGTGTTTACAAAATAAAATATAAATGTACAGAATATGTGAAATTATAAATGAGAAGGCTTTTTTTAATATACCACTTTACATAGAAATCCACAGTTAAATATACACCTAACCACATTTCTAATGTGCGAAGAGAAAGCTCTCCTGGGGCAGATTTACTTGCTAAATGACAGTTAAGATTACCCTGATCGTGTTTCATAGCGGCACTCACTAGTGATATTAATCATCTACTATTATCATTATATTATATTATAGTATGTCACAGGACTACAACTATTTTACTCTGATACACAGTGTATTTAGCACAGTCTTTGTGAGAAATATTTTGATAAATGTGTATAATTCTCAACCTGATATCATGCATACAACAGATTTTTTATCATATTTTAGCTAGTTCAGCTAGATGGTTACTGACTCACCTTGCCAACCCAACCTCTTTGATGGCTTCAATCCTTAACAACCAAAGAGTTGTGTGTCTGATACAAAACATGCCATATACGTACACCTTATTTCAATAAGAGATACATTTGTATAGTTCAAATTTATTCTCCAAAATAAATAAATATATAGGTCCCCCTACAAACTAGCTCAAATGATCTGTCTTCACAGTCTACTTGCCAAAAGTGTGTCAGCAACAACACAAAGCTTATTCATATGATTTACTGGTACCAAACAGAATACTTGAAAGAACTCTTGACTCTCCCAGGAATATGTACCACAAATGTGTGGTTTAGTAGCATTACACATAAGATCATTGTTATTCTAAGCCAAAAAGCTGATTATCATGAGATGGATAAGAACCCGACCATCAAGTACTGATGCATGGATGTCTTTAATAAACAAATACCTGGTTTCAATCAAACTTGCCAATGAGGCAAGAAGATGACCAAAAACATCTGAGAAAATGTGTTTAGACGGTAATCCAAATGTTGAAACAGTAAAAGTTTATAGTGCTTTAGTAAAACTAGAATGATCTGGGCCCTGAGCAACTCTATGGCAAAGTGAGAAAGTTTCTATATAATGAATATAACTTCTAGTAACATTGCAGTAATGTAGACCATTTTGTCCAAATATACTATTTGTTTTGTGCATTGGTTGACAACTGCTGTAAGCCTTTAAGCCCCTTAATGTATAACAATACCACCTTTTCTTTACCCTATTATTATTATTATTATTATTATTATTAATAACGTATTTTTAGAGTGCCATTTACTTGGCACAAACATGGTATGTAAAGCATGGTAATAATTCTTCAAAATGCATGCACAATTTCTAAAGGCTTTTTATAAGTAATGTCTATTGTCAAATGAATCAGCAGAACTGCATGAAGCTGTTTCTTAATTTGTAGAGAACAGAAATTAGAAATAATGCAGATCTGCTTAGGAATAATGCCTTAGTTTATTTCTCTGCCTAATGAAAAATACATGGAATATAAGGTTATCTTATACCATAGGGTTTATTTTTCTATTTAAAAAAGGCTGAATTGCAGTTTCACACAGAACTAACTTGTTTTTACCATAATTCTTTTGCATGAAATAACTAAATGAAAGTGTTTTTTTTCTTCTTTCTTTACTATCACACATTCAGTAAGAATCCAGGCTATGCTTATTTGCACAAAATCACATAATTAATATGTACTTTGTCGGAAAAGTTCAGTCTGCTTTGTAAAAAATAAAGTGATTCTGCTATTAAGAACTTGAATGCAGTACCACAGACCAACAGTTACACCAAAAGTAATGAACAATGTTTACACCCATACAATTTAGGCTCTTTCTTATCCCAAACATCATTACTATCTAATCTAATTTTAAATGATTTCAATGACCTTACTATGACTTTACGACTTGGAACACATATGGGACACTTGACTGCTTACAATGATTTAAGACTACAGTGCAGACAACACAGCTCACATTTCTATCAACTAAAAGCAAGACATACATGACTACTGTCATTAGAAATAGAACAGGTAAAGCAAGGCTGGAATCTGGCTAAATAGGTTTCATTTAAAGACATTTCGTAACTCAGTGTTTCTCAACAGAGCTTTGCAATTAGGAAATAGGTTAGAACCAATTATGCACCTGATTAAAAACATACTATTTTTTACTGTAGGGAAGAACTTCACATTATTAAAGAAGACTCATGGAGACTTGATCTAAATTACATACATATAAATATATCAACTCCTTCATCCATACAAGATACAGCAAACACTCACAGATCCCACAAGCAGGTGCAGTAATATAAAAGTAAGCTTTTTTATAAATACTTATGAAGTGAGGCAATTTATTTGTACTTCATATGTATTTATAAAAAAGTTTATTTTCCATTACAACATATGATCATAGGACCTGTGATTGGCTGCTATGTCTTCTGGTGTGGATTACCTCAAGCTGTAGGTCTGGGGCATACTCACCCAATCCCCATATTGGTACTGGGGAGTTTTTAATTGTGTATTTTGTTTTTTCCCTTAAAATATCTACTCAATTATCCCTTAAACATAATGGGGAAGTAGAGCTAGGGGACCTGTCACCCTAAGAAATAACAGCAAATCCTGTTTTTATCATGTTAGTCTAGCCTAATAAACTTTACTTACACTATATAGATGTTTTAAACGTCAGTCTTGAAATTCAGAAACACATAAAGCAGGCATGTGCTATTTAGTAGACACTGTTATTAAGGCATCATCCCAAAATCTTGTTTATGCACCTGAATTGGGGTCCTAATGCCCATGCACTGGTCACACAACTATAGACAGTGATAAGAATGTGAGGAGTGCAGTGGCATCTAGGAAGTGCAGATATGCAGATATGAAAGTGAAAATAACTGCTGTGCCTGAGATGGGCATAGAGATGGGACAGGCAATATATGACTGAAAGCTGATATTTTGAAATACATTTATAACAAGCATGGATGTTTCAATAAAAAATAATGTGGGTTTCATGTTTAATTTGAAATGGACTTTTATTATATAGCTTTGTATGTCTGGGTGACAGTTTCCCTTTAAGACATGGACAGTGGATTCACTTTATAAAAAAACGGTGAAGCTACTTCTACAGTTTCAGAAGCAGTTCTGGGTAATAGCTTGCATGATTTTCAACTGTGTCATGAATGGCTGACAATCCATGTGGCCGCTAGACAAACTACAATGCATTGGGGCAGACTGCCTTATTGGTTAACTGAAGGCCTGCGTCAAACCAAACAGAGTTTATGTTGGTATAAAGCAGATAAGATGTGACCTAGCTGTTGGTATAATGCAGATAAGATGTGACCTAGCTGTTAGGTTAAGTATGCTGTACTAGCCAATCTAGAATAGAAATATAGATATATAGATATTTATGTTGTGTTCAAGTTAAGTGGATGATAACATTTACAGCAATAGGATATGTGCCCTTAAGATAATATGGCTAAGAAGCTACCCAAAATAATACTGAAAGCTTGCTTTATACAAGCACTTAACCAATACGGGAATTACGTTTATTATCAACGTGATTATTGCTGCTGCCATAGCTAATATGGCAAACGCAGTTACATCACTGTGTCGGTACAGCACAATCTCTGAGGGAAGTCAATATTCCTGTTTGGCCCAAATGGCTTTATAAGAAATGTACCACGAAAGGCTTCAGGAAAAGGCAGGCTATGCCTGAAACAATAGTTGGGCTATTTGTACATTTTTAATCAATGTACCCAACCATTTATTTATGTGTACACCACTCAGGAGACCGTTTTTTCCATAAAGTCTGTGCTTCTACATGAAATTTTGTGCTGGAATCTACCTCCCATTGACATGAATTGGTGGTTTTCATCACAAAAATAAGTTACATGTGCTGTCCACTTGCCTCTAACTAACTGTGTAGGTTGGCTTTTGGCTCTAGAGATCGCATTAGTACTACTTGAACAGTTACCTGTGGCAAATTTTGTAGCTTGAAACACAGAGGGAGTTATTTATCAAAGTCCAAATTTATCTCAATATTTTCTGAAAAAAACACAGACTAAATCCACACGGGTTTTTTGGGCTTATTTATTAAGACACTGTCCCTAACAAAATTTTTGTTGGGAAAAAACGTGAAAAATCAGATTTTCACAAATTTTTCTGATTTTTCATCCGATCTTCACAATTTTTCACCCGAAAACTCTGAATTTTGCCAGAAAACTCAGAAAACTTCGGGGTATTGCCAAAAACCCAGCGCACATCAAAAAATCATTGGGACTTCTCCCATTGACCTATATGCAACCTCGACAGGTCTGAGATGCTGGATTTTCAGACTTTTCCATCCTCAGGGTTTAATAAATTCCGAAAAATTCTGATTTTATGAAAAAAAAATCACAAATTTTTCGTGATTTTTACATTCGGAGTTTAGTAAATAACCCCCAGAATGTAATGGAAACGATCACCTTTGCACAGTGCTGGTAAATCTCTGAACTTACAATAGCAAATCAAACCATTAGAACATGTGTTTATGGCAATCATAGGATCTGCCCATGACATTTAGTTAAATGTTTAACACAATTTCTTTAAAAAGAAAACATAACAAGACAAGAGCCTATTCAGTTGAGCTTATGCAGAAAAGGTACATTAACTCTGAACTTACAGATATAAATATAAATGTATTTTGTTTTTACACAAACATACCCGATGCCACAGACTGAAAGGAAACCACGATAACATCTCTCTGTCCCATCCCCCTTAAGTTTACACAGTAATACAAACCCTCCCTCACGTGTTCCATCACCACAAGGTAATGGAGGAGTTGCATTACAGCATGTACAAATATCATGGTTTTCTTTCAATCTTTGGAATCAGGTATGTTCACGTACAAAATACAGTATATTTATTTTCTGGAATTCAGATAGTGTTTATGTAAATTTTCCAACATGAGCATGTCTGGGGGGGGGGTTATTTTTCCCTTTACGCATCATTTGCAGACACATTGCAGACAATGTATTATTCATGTTCCGCAGAGCTTTATAGAGATTATACATCATTCACAGTCCCTGCCCCAGTGGAGCTTACAATCTATGTCCCTATGACTTTCATGCACACTATGTTTAGTTTATCAGAAGCCACCTAACCTTCCTTTATGTAAATAGCAAGGGGCTTGCCCAGGTGCAGATGTGCACTCAGGTCCCACTCCAGCCCCTCCCCCCACCATGGAATTGAACACCAGTGTGATCGCCATAAAAAAACCGTCTGCCCTGCCAACCAAGACATAACACTTAGCTCTGCAAGGCCCGGGGGGGGGGGGGGGTAGTTATTGTGTATCTTGTGAGAAAATACCTGAAGGAAACCCACAGAGAGAACATATAAATTACTTGCAGATAGTGTCCCGGCTGGATTCAAACTTCAGACCCTCAGTTAGCAGTGCTAAACGATTCACCACTTTGCTGCCCTGTCTTTGTCACATGTCTACTGGCAACATGTGGCACGTACATGTACTGAAAAAGTTAAAGGTTGCTCATGTGGGGCTCATATATATATAAACACTGGGCAAATTTGCACCCATGGCAACCAATCAGGTGTTTGATTCCATTGTTCTACTTGCAGCTTTCTCAAAAAACCTAATCACTGATTGGTTACTGTGGGTTACTGCCCAGGTGCAATTGTGCTTAGTGTTTATAAATTAGCCTCTGTAGACAACTCAGGATTTTTAGATTGTTAGCTCTTTTGGGCAGATTATGCTTTACCTCTTGTATCAGTCTTTGGTTCATAAGTAAATCATAAAAACAAATTTACATATCCTGGTCGAATTTCGAACCAAATCCTGAATTTGGTGCATTCCGACTATATATATATATATATATATATATATATATATATATATATATATATATATATATATATATATATATATATATATATATATATATATATATAAAATCTTCAAGAATGGATCCGCACTCCAAACAATTCAAAGTGATTTTTATTGAATTATCCCACATTAGGGCCTTGGCCCTAATGTGGGCCAAAACGTTGGACACGTGAGTGATAATTCAATAAAAATCACTTTGATTGAATTGTTTGGAGTGCGGATCCATTCTTGAAGATTATATGTCATAACTTTGACCCAGCACCCACCACAAACCTGAAGGGATAGAGTGCAGGTACTTTCTGGACTTTTATATATGTGTGTGTGTGGCCAAACGCTTGCACTCTGAGCCAGTCTTGTATTAATGTGGGTGCTAGGTCAAAACATTTTATAAAGTTCAAGAGGACCTGCACTCCAAAGTCAGTGAATCATCATCAAGGACAATGATAAAGGCCCAAATGTGGGCGGAAGTTTGAACAATAAATAATGATGATTTCAATAAATCCACTATTTTTTTCCTAAGCCCATGAGAGAGATATATGTGTGTGTGTGTATGGGCACTTTAATGCAAAGAGAAAAAATGCCTTATATTGCTGTATAGGAAAAAATGTCAAAAAATCAGATTCTAGTAAGTTTTACGTACATCTCATTTAAGGTTTTTAAGCATTACTTGCCCCTTTAAGTCTTTTAAAAATAAAATATATATTTTAATTAACATTATTGCGAGCTATTGATCATGCCAGACTATTTCTTTTCCTGTAATCCCAAGAATATGTTTTATCCTATGATAAGCAATATGGTTGTCTAAAACAGAAGAAATAAAACAGACATAAAAAATTTCAAGTAAAATGAACCGTATTCACATATATTAAACTGAATACATGTTCTAACACCTATGCGTTTCATACCTTACACAAACACATTTTGTAATCCTAAACAATGAAAGCCCACTTGTATTAGTTTGTGAGCTTTGCCATTTTTGTAAAAGGCATTAGAGGAATGTGTGTCCATCATAAAGACTATATCAGCAGTCCTGTTTCTCTCATTACCAATTGTATCAGTCTCTAAGCTTTGGCTTTATATGTATTGATGAGGCAACACTGGTAACAGTTTAAGGCTTGCTTGTGGTGGTGGTGGTATTATTCATTTAAATTAGAAGATTGTCTTTTCAGCTATCTTGTATCTTCTGGTTCAAGCTTGATGATCTTCCTCTCTGTATTGTTTAAGGCTGTTTGTGAGTAATCCTTTAAGATTCCAATGCTATCTGTAGATATAAAAAAGAAAACAAAAATTGTTTAGTTTATAGGTGTCTATAATTATTTTTTTCAAGGGGCCATTAACTCTTTCCCTGTAAGTGAGCAAACAGCCCGACGCCCGCCAATGTAGAATCTAGGTTTCCTGAAAAATCCCTAGGCAGCACCAGGTACCCATGGCTTAATATACCCTTCCAACTAGAAGGCAAGATGGAGGTAAAAAGAAAATCTCTCCACTGGGGGTCCTCTTCCCTGCATTAACCCCACCAGTTCTTTTTCATCCTGATTCCTGGAGTTAGGATTTTTGGGAACTCTGCTCCCTAACACTATTCATTTTATTTACATTTTCTCTTTAGGACTTTTTATGGGCATGCTCCAGTGCATCCTCCTATATTTCTTATCCTCATGGTGTAAGGAGACATGCTTAGCACTATCACTAGCGCATCAGCATTGCTATCCTGCCTTTCCCCTACTGCACCACCTTGTACGGAACATTTTTTCCACCATTAGCCCATTATGACATGACTTTAATGCCTTTAACACTCTGTTTTGTATCAACTCCAATCAAGCCTCATTCCCAGCTGCCCAATACATGCTTTAATTCTGTTATGGGCTTCCTTCCTGATGCACCTGAAGCTCACGTCCCCACGAAACCTTTAAATCTTGTGCCTTGCTTCACAAATCCCCAGATGGTCATTTTACTTTTTACAGACTGTGCAGTTTTACCACAGCCAACAGCTGGAAGATCCATTCCTCCACACTCCACATTCAGTCCATTATCTTTTTGGGAGTCAA
This sequence comes from Xenopus petersii, assembly GCA_038501925.1. Lineage (NCBI taxonomy): Eukaryota > Metazoa > Chordata > Amphibia > Anura > Pipidae > Xenopus > Xenopus petersii. Next base: position 44,772,889 of record CM076688.1, read on the forward strand.
ATTCACAACACAGCATCTTTCTTACCAATGCAAGACACTTTTTCGAAAATTGCTCAACAACTGCAACCTACGCCTCTTGTGCACAAGAACATGCACGCGTCTCCTTGGCCTAATGCATTTGACCAAAGAAGTTGTATAATTTTCACAGACATACATGAAAATCTCTTTGGTTAAAATTCTTAAGAAAGTGGTCCAGGGACCACAACAAACTCAAGGCCCTCACCACTCTTTCATAAAGCATTCCCTAAGGTAGTGTTGGCAAAACTCACTTAAAAAGATTCCAGCAGGGTGGGTATTTGTTCACAGTACCGTGCAGGGTCAGTGGACACGTGGGGTGTCCACCCTCTGATTAACATTCTCTAGCTAAGAGCAATTTTCCTCTCCCTCGGTCACGGGACTGCCTCTCTATATCACCCAAAGATCTATTCAGAAAACACCACAGCCGTGACCAACATAAATCATGAAGGGGGCACAGGCAGCAAAGTGGCATGGTTAGAGGTGTCCCGTAAACTGCAATGGATGGTAAACTAAAATTGCCACCTAACTCTAATTAAAATACTGAACAACTGAACTGGGAGGTGACTTTCCTGAGTCGCACCACTCTAGACTCAGGAGAATGGACACTAAACAGGAGACTTAATGGGCACAAGATTCAGCCCCTTAGTGCCCCTTAGTGTACCAGATATTGTAACCTGCAAGCATGGTTGTTGGATACGACAGCGAGGTGGGACTTAGATCTTTTGTATATATTGTCATACCCATGATTCCAAAAATAGTTGAAAAAAAACCTACTGGTATTTAATACAGCAGTAAAAAAATATAAAAAAACATTTTTGCTACCGTATTCACTACCAGTAGGTCTTCTTCACCTATTTTTGAGTTAGTACACTTTATACTAACTCTTTAGGAGCAGATACACACACTATCTTTTCTATTTAAGTTCATACCAATGATTCACTCATTACTGTAGACTGAAGACTTTCAGACAACTGCCATAGTAATCACAACATTCTGGTCCAGACGGCATGGTTCTCCAACCTCTGAAAACTCCCAAGTGCTCCTCCATGGTCCTTGTCTCAATGATCAGACCTTCTACTTTAGGGGCCTTTCCATCATCCTAACCTAGATAGGCTCTCATTGAAGTCTTGGTTCATCAAAGCATCATTTGGAGGATTTTCCAACATGGTAACCAACACCCTCCTCCAAGCCCGCATGACCTCTATGTACGACATATTTCGATACATTTTGTTTTACAAGGCTTGGGACTATCAAGGTCCATTTATCTGTCTTTTCAGTGCTTTTGCCAAAAGCAACTAGCCATGTTAAGCATTTCTCCAAAAAGCCAACCACATCAGACCACTACCCTTTTGAGCCCTTATGCTCCATTGATCTCAAACTTCTCACATGGAAAGCAGCATTCCTAGTGGGCTTCTCATCAGCTAGTTGGGTTTTAGAAATCAGGGCAATGAGTCTCAAGTCCCATAGTAGCAGTACTAGAAGCTTCCACCCCCGGTCTTACTTTTTTTTTTCTTCTGCAAGGTGTGCTAGTTGCAACTGGTAGAGATGGGTTTAATACATTGAAGAGTTATTCTTTTACTTGCATCCTGTCTCCTAGTTGGAAATCTGTATTCTCACATCAATACCCTGTACTGCTACTACTACTTTGAGAAAAAGATTTATCAGTGAGTATAAACAAACCCCCTTTTCTGGGTCATACCTTAATCAATAGAAGCAATCAAATAGCATCAGGAGCTTAGAAAGATTAATGTGTGAGAGATTGGTGTAGGGAGGAGGGATTTGAGTTTTTTGAGAACTAGGCTGATTTTACTGCTACAGGGAGGGGCTTCACTGAAATGATGATGGTGAAGCTGCTTTGGAGGGTTGGAGGATGTTTTAAACTAAGCATATGGGGTGGGAGTAGGGTGTAGTGAGTAATTCTGTGGAAGGTAAATAAGAGAAGGGGTTGGGCATAGTAAGAGAAAATGGGGGCCGTGATTTAGATGGGGGTCATGGTAAAGAAAGAACAGAAACTGTATTTCAGCAAGTTATAAACTGGTACCACCATTAAATATAAATTTACAAATACCTGGCTGATAAAATAGGAGAGCTGGAAGTATTGGCACTGGAGGAGAAACACAATGTAACTAGCATAGATGAAAATGCCTATAATTTGTGTCTTTTTGAGTAGCAAGAATTTTACTCTCAATATAAAGGAAAAAGTGAAGGTTAAAAATTAATGAGCTGAAACAATATGGGTTTAACTTTTCACATGGGCAAATTAATTGTATGGCTATGTTACAGCACACAGTGTTAAAAAGGAATTACAATATAATGTAGTCGCCCTGCACTGGTAAATCTGGTGGGTTTACTTCAGAAACACAACTATAGTTTATATAAACAAGCTGCTGTGTAGCTATGGGGGCAGCCCATTCAAGCACAGGATACTGTCACGAACGCCGCCCGGAGCAGGTCCAGGAGCTCCGGGCGGGGCGGGCGGGGCGTCCCTCCCTGCCGGCGTCGCTCCCAAAATGGCGGCGCCCATGGCCGCCACGTGGGTAGCGGCGCCGGCGCGATGACGTCAGCGCGCCGACGTCGGTGCAAGGACGCCGATGACGTCAGAATGGCGCCAAATTCAAATATAAAAGCCTTACCAAGACGCCAGAATGGCGCCCAAGTATAGGATTCGTTCCTGTGATGTTTCCTGGGTTTCCTGTTTGCTTTGCTAAGGATTTATCTTGTTCCTGTTTGTTGCTGACCTCTTGCCTGGACTTTTGGACTTTGCTAATATTCTGCCTGCCTTTGAACCCTTGCCTGGACTCTGGTTATTCTCCTGATTTAACCCTTTGGATACTGCGACCTTGCACCCTCAAGAGGGCTTCCTCCTTGATCCTGACTACCTCCCTGGAGGGAGCTCCCGGCTCCCTGACATTATACTTGGGCCATGGATCCTACTGAGGAAGCTACGCCTGATGTCGGACGAGCGCTCCGCGGACTGGCATCCTGCATGGAGGATTATGAAGCCCAGCAGTACCGCATAGGGCAGGCACTCGATACCCTCCTCTCTCGGATGCCGCCAGCGCCCCCTGCTCCCCAAGCTGCGGTAAATCCTTCCCTGGCGGCCGCTTCGTCTACCGCAGGCTCCTCGTCAAGTGAGCCTCGCATTCCGCCTCCTCCTCGCTTCAGTGGGGACCCACAAGCCTGCAGAGGTTTCGCTACACAGTGCCAGATCCAGTTCGAGTTCCAACCCTCGCACTTCCCCAATGAACGTTCCAAGGTGGGGTATGTGATGTCTCGTTTGGTGGGCAAACCACTTGAGTGGGCAACATCTCTTTGGGAAAAGAATTCTCCGCTGACTTTTGATGCCAAGGCTTTTCTTCAAGCATTTTGTACTGTGTTTGATGCCCCGGGTCGGGTCAGAAATGCTCCTTCTCGTCTTCTGCAACTCCGGCAGTGTCTGTGAATATGCTATTGACTTTAGAACTTTGATGGCTGAGACTTCCTGGAACGACGATGCCTATAAGGCCGTATTCTATCAAGGTCTGTCTATCCGTATTAAAGATGATCTTGTCTCCAGGGAGTTCCCTGACCTGCTGGAAGATCTGATTGCGCTATCCATTAAGGTGGACACTCGTCTCAGACAGCATCTAGTAGAGAAGGAGCGCAGTAAAAAATTTCAACCTTTGCTGGCACCCCGCTTCCAAAGACCTCTCTTGCATACTCCAGCTACTCAGGCTTCTACTTCTTCCCCGGAGGAACCTATGCAAGTTGGAAGAGCTTGTCTCTCTGAGCAAGAAAGACTCCGTAGACGGATGGCTGGCCTATGTCTGTATTGTGGTGGACAATCTCATTTTGCAAACTCTTGTCCGGTGAAGCCTACGAGTTCTGTTCCCCGAGGTATATCTAGGGTAACTCACGTAACGGGCACTACTCCGAAGTCTCAAGAGAACACTCACAGGTTTCTCCTTCCTTTACAGATCCGTCTGGCCACTAAGACCATCGTTGGCTCAGCCTTCATTGACTCTGGAGCCGCTGGGAACTTCATGGACGCTCTTTTTGCCAAACACATGGAAGTTCCCTTATTCCCATTGTCTACTCCTCTCCGTGTCACTGCCATTGACGACAGACCCCTGGAGGCTGAATTTATCTCTATGACGACTGGGGACTTGCCTGTGCAGGTTGGGACGCTGCATAAAGAAAGACTTTCGTTCCTAATTATTTCCTGCCCTTCCGTTCCAGTTGTTTTGGGTCTCCCTTGGCTGCGCCTGCATAACCCCACCATTGACTGGTCTGCAGGACAGATTGCCCGTTGGAGTCCATTGTGCCAGCTGCACTGTCTTCCTGCTGAACCCCTCCAGAGGGTGAATATCTCTATGTCGGGTCTGAAGACTCTACCCTCCTTTTACAAGGAATTCGCTGATGTGTTCTGTAAGAAGTCTGCAGAATTCCTCCCTCCACATCGACAATACGATTGTCCTGTCGATCTTCTGCCTGGAACCATGCCCCCTAGAGGTCGTACTTATCCTCTCTCTCCAGCAGAGACCACTGCCATGAAGCTGTATATCCAAGAGAATCTCCAGCGGGGGTTTATTTGCCCTTCTACCTCTCCTACCGGGGCTGGATTCTTCTTCGTGGAAAAGAAGGATGGAGGCCTACGTCCTTGCATCGACTACCGGGGTCTTAATAAAATTACTGTTAAGAACTGGTATCCCTTGCCCTTGATTGCCGAACTCATGAAGATGTGGAATTCTCTCCCTGAATCAGTTGTACAGGCTGATACATTAGATAGCTTTAAGAAGGGGTTGGATGGCTTTTTAGCAAGTAAGGGAATACAGGGTTATGGGAAATAGCTCATAGTCCAAGTTGATCCAGGGACTAGTCCGATTGCCATTTTGGAGTCAGGAAGGAATTTTTCCCCCTCTAAGGCAAATTGGAGAGGCTTCAGATGGGTTTTTTGCCTTCCTCTGGATCAACTGGCAGATAGGTAGTTAATAAAAAAAAAAAAAAAAAGGTTGACCTCGATGGACATGTGTCTTTTTTCAACCTTACTTACTATGTTACTATGTAACTCTTTGACCAACTGAAGGGGGCTAAAATCTTCACTAAGTTGGATCTCCGTGGGGCGTATAACCTTATCCGCATCCGGGAAGGTGATGAATGGAAGACAGCATTCAACACACGGGATGGGCACTATGAGTACCTCGTAATGCCCTTTGGTCTCTGCAATGCCCCCGCTGTCTTTCAAGAATTCGTGAACAACATTTTCCGGGATCTCTTGGGAAAGTTTGTGGTCGTGTACCTTGATGACATCCTGATTTTCTCCAAGGACCTTACAAGCCATCGTTCCCAGGTGAAGGAAGTACTCTCTCGTTTGAGGAAGAACTCTCTCTTTGCCAAACTGGAGAAATGTGTGTTTGAAGTGTCCAAGATCCCTTTTCTGGGCTATATCATCTCCCCAGAGGGTTTCGAGATGGATCCTGTGAAAGTGTCTGCAATCCAAGAGTGGTCCCTACCGCTGAGCACTAAGGCAATCCAGAGATTCATTGGTTTTGCCAATTACTACCAGCAATTCATTAAGGGATTTTCTTCTCGTATTGCTCCTATCCTGGCCCTCATCCGAAAAGGGGGTAAACCCAGCTCATGGCCCCCGCCTGCTATACAGGCTTTTCAATCCTTGAAGGATGCCTTCACTTCTGCTTCGGTTCTCCGCCATCCTGATCCGGAGTTACCTTTCTTCATCGAGGTAGATGCTTCTGAAGTTGGAGTTGGAGCTATCCTGTCCCAAAGACATCCCTCTGCTGGGAAACTGCACCCATGTGCGTATTTCTCCAAGAAGTTCTCTCCTGCAGAACAAAATTATGATGTAGGGAATCGAGAACTCCTGGCTGTTAAGCTTGCCTTAGAAGAGCGGCGTCACCTCCTTGAAGGTTCCTTGATCCCAGTCACGATCTACACAGATCATAAAAATCTTGAGTTCATCCAATCTCTCAAGAGGCTGAATCCCAGACAAGCAAGGTGGTCTCTCTTCTTCTCTCGATTTAACTTTGTCTTGACTTTTCGCCCTGGCTCCAAGAACCGGAAAGCTGATGCTCTGTCTCGAAGTTTCACTCCGGTGGATCGTACTCCTGAAAGACAAGAGCCTATTATTCCTCCTGTCAAGATCATAGCTTCTTTGTACCCTCAATTTGCTGATCAAATTCTGGCTGGTCAATCTTCTGCCCCTCCTGATACTCCCATTGGAATGGCATTCGTACCTCCTGAGCTTCGTCTACCTATCCTGCAACAGACTCATAGCTCCAAGCAAGCGGAACATCCAGGTCCTGCTAGGACTCTAGAACTTTTACAGCGTCTAGTCTGGTGGCCGACTATACGTCAAGATGTCAAAGACTTTGTTGCTGCTTGTACCGTTTGTGCCACTTCGAAGTCTACCCACACTCACCCTAGCGGGTTACTACAGCCATTGCCTGTCCCCTCTCGTCCTTGGACGCATTTGGCAATGGACTTCATAGTTGAACTTCCTCCCTCCAGTGGGAACACCGTGATCTGGGTCGTCATAGATCGTTTTAGCAAGATGGCCCACTTCATCCCTTTACGGAAACTACCATCTGCAGTGGAGTTGTCACAGTTGTTTATTCAATTCATTTTCCGCCTGCATGGCTTCCCGGCGGAGATTGTCTCTGACAGAGGATCCCAATTCACGGCTAAGTTCTGGCGTTCCCTGTGCAAAGATCTGGGTATTAATCTTCAGTTCTCCTCAACTTATCATCCCCAGACAAATGGAGCGGCTGAGCGAGTGAACCAAGCCTTGGAACAGTTCTTGAGGAACCACGTTTCCCTTTGTCAAGATGATTGGCCTGATCTCCTCCCGTGGGCGGAATTTGCTCATAACAATGCCTGCCACACTTCCACTGGAAGGTCCCCATTTATGTCGGTGTATGGTCAACATCCTCAAGCCTTCCCACAAGACTTTGTGTTGTCTGATGTTCCGGCCGCTGATGACCATGCAGCCCACATGTCTGCTATTTGGGCTGCAACCAAGTCAAACCTGGAGAAGAGTGCTCTGGTTCATAAGACGTTTGCAGATCGTAGACGTAGACCCTCTCCTCCCTACAAGGTCGGTGATAAAGTCTGGTTGTCTTCCAGGAACATTCGATTGAAGGTACCATCTCCTAAGTTGGGTCCAAGGTTCGTAGGTCCATTCTCCATCTTGGAGGTGATCAATTCTGTGGCTGTCAGACTTCAGCTTCCCCCTGAGATGCGAATTCCCAACGTGTTTCATGTCTCTTTGGTGAAACCCGCTACCTCCAACCGCTTTTCCGTTGTCCAGCCTTTTTCCGTTGTCCAGCCTCCCCCTCCTACTATCTCTGTGGATGGTCAACAAGAATATGAGGTGGAGAAGATCCTTGACTCCAGAATCTCCAGGGGTTCTCTTCAGTACCTCATCAAGTGGAAAGGCTTTGGCCCTGAAGAATGCTCCTGGGAAGGACACTCTGATGTCCATGCTCCTCGTCTGGTGAGGGAGTTCCACTCCAAATTCCCCCAGAAGCCAAGTCCTGGTGGTCCGGAGGCCCCCCGTGAGGGGGGGGTACTGTCACGAACACCGCCCGGAGCAGGTCCAGGAGCTCCGGGCGGCGCGTCCCTCCCTGCCGGCGCCGCTCCCAAAATGGCGGCGCCCATGGCCGCCACGTGGGTAGCGGCGCCGGCGCGATGACGTCAGCGCGCCGACGTCGGCGCAAGGACGCCGATGACGTCAGAATGGCGCCAAATTCAAATATAAAAGCCTTACCAAGACGCCAGAATGGCGCCCAAGTATAGGATTCGTTCCTGTGATGTTTCCTGGGTTTCCTGTTTGCTTTGCTAAGGATTTATCTTGTTCCTGTTTGTTGCTGACCTCTTGCCTGGACTTTTGGACTTTGCTAATATTCTGCCTGCCTTTGAACCCTTGCCTGGACTCTGGTTATTCTCCTGATTTAACCCTTTGGATACTGCGACCTTGCACCCTCAAGAGGGCTTCCTCCTTGATCCTGACTACCTCCCTGGAGGGAGCTCCCGGCTCCCTGACAGATACACAGTAGATAATAGATACGTTTTGAAGAATATAATTGTATGCTACAGAGATTTTCTGTTAACCGCTGTGTATCCTGTGCCTTTTCCTTTTTCAGCTTTGAATGGCTACGCCCCATGGCTACATAGCTGTTTGTTTATATAAACTATAGTAGTCTTTCTGAAGCAAACCATACATTTCCTGGTGTGCCATACTCTTCATGGTGTGTCACTCTCTTCATGGTGTGTCATACTCTTCATGATGTGTCAAACTCCTCCTGCCCTATGCTGCCTGTGTGTTCCATTCTCTGCCTGAGAATGCCATACTCTGCCTGGATATGCCATGTTCTGCTTGCCCTACTCTGCCTGGGTATGCCATTTTCTGCCTGCCCTATGCTACTTGTGCCTGCCCTACTCTGCCTTTGGGAGGTGAAACTGGTGGAGGTTTGTCAGGAAAATGCTTGTTGGGGGGTCCTCAAAGTTTAATTTAATCATGTGCTGGGGGTTGTTGTGTTATCCACAGGGGAGGAGGAAGCATATGAATTTAAGGCTATGTTTTAATATGAATTAAAATTTTCACATATTAGTGATGAGTGATGTCCCTGCAGTGAGCACCAACCATTTGTTTTTTGTGTGTTCTGCTACCATTAATGTGGGTATAGTCTTGACTTTTCTTGTGATAACATGGGTGTGGTTTAAAAATTGGGATTGGTCAACATTGGCTTCCATTATCAGCCCTTGGTACCAAAAAAGTTGGACAGCACAGGAGTAGATTATTCAAGGACAATACTATCTAACATGACCAAGTACTATCATTCTATTGAAGTGATGAGGGATCTACAGTAGGTTAAGTGGAATGTGCACAAACAGTGTGCTTCAGTTACCCCTAACAGCCACCCATTGGGTGCATCTACAATGCTAGCAGCTGCCAGCTTGATTATTTTTCTGCCAGCATAGAGATCGTATTTTCTTGCTGGTTAGAGGCTTAACTGCATTCAATTCTGCTATAAAATTCTGCATTCTTACACTCACCTGAATACTGAGCATTGGTCTCAGAAATGGAATAATGTCCCCTAAGTTCATTGCACAGCTGCTTCCCTAAATGCTGTTCTCCATCTGACATAAGTTGCTGTAGCTGTTGACTCTGATGGTTTGATGTTCGAAGGTTCAGTGGCCGTTCAACTAGAATTAAAAATTAAATGCCACTATTCAAGAAAAATACTCCTTAAAAGATTCTTTTAAGAAATGAGGGCAATATTTTAGGCTTCGTTATTGAAATATAAGTGGCTGTTTTGGCTAAACATTATCTGTATTAAAGACACTGGAATGTTTGCAATCAAATGTCAACTGTATAATCACTGTGGGTGTTCTACAATGTTATCCCCCCCAGTGATTGTAATCACTTACCTGAGACAAGGGCCAGCGGTATCGGTAACTGAAAACTGCACTGGCCCAGGGTACTTATGTAAAAGCACCACACTGCCATCATCTTCTTCGTTCTTGATGTTCTCTATGTTCAGGTCCGTGTACTCAATAGAGTAAAAACTGAGAAGCAAAAATGCAGTCCACACTACTGCGCATGTATACCTGGTCTGGGCCACAAAGAATATTGCAATGTGGTGCTCCTACATAAGTAGGGCTGATGCACTTTTCATCGAACAGTACCCTGACCAGGGATCTCAAGCAAGTGATTTTTATGATGGCAGGGGGCTGGGGTGTCTAACATTTGCCAGTGTTTATACCGTATATACCCGAGTATAAGCCGAGTTTTTCAGCATCCAAAAAGTGCTGAAAAAGTCTACCTCGGCTTATACTAGGGACCCGACCCGAGTAGCTGAGATTGCAGTCACTTTTAATCATTCCTATACCAACAGTTCACTTGGGGAGAGACTGCAATATCCCACAATGCCCTCTGTTGGTTATATGAAAGAATAACAGTGCACCCTCTGTTGGTTATATGAAAGAATAACAGTGACTGCAATATCACACAGCGCCATCTGTTGGTTGTATGAAAGAATAACAGTGCGCCCTCTGTTGGTTATATGAAAGAATAACAGTGACTGCAAAATCACACAGCGCCATCTGTTGGTTGTATGAAAGAATAACAGTGCGCCCTCTGTTGGTTATATGAAAGAATAACAGTGACTGCCATATCACACAGCACCCTCTGTTGGTTATATGAAAGAATAACAGTGACTGCAATATCACACAGCACCATCTGTTGGTTATATGGAAGAATAACAGTGACTGCAATATCACACAGTGCCCTCTGTTGGTTATATGAAAGATTAACAGTGACTGCAATATCACACAGCGCCCTCTGTTGGTTATATGAAAGAATAACAGTGACTGCAATATCACACAGCGCCCTCTGTTGGTTATACGAAAGATAACAGTGATGGCAATATCAAACAGCACCCTCTGCACATGGTAGTGGGACAGTGGGACAATGCACACAGTAATCCGTTTGGCAATTCTCTGTCACCATCAACTTTGCAAAGAAGTCCGGTTGATCGCTGGGGGGTCGCTTTGGCAGAATGTGCGCTGCTGGGAGACAGGGCTGTAGTTGTGTCTAGGCTTATACGCGAGTCAATAAGTTTTCCCAGTTTTCGTAGGTAAAATTAGGTACCTCGGCTTATACTCGGGTCGGCTTATACTCGAGTATATATGGTACCTTCCGTTCACCCTTAAGATACAGTATGGTCATTAGAATTATCCATAAAAAACCCAAGTCCCAAGCATTCAGTTAATAGATCCCATAACTGTACATTCAACTTGTCTGAATGCAGTAACTTACAAGCAATATCCAAAAACTCCATATTACTGGTCATCAACCACATTAAGTCCATATTAAGCAAATAATTGATTTTTTTAAAAATATTTCCTTTTTTCTCTAATAAAGCAGTACCTTGTACTTTATGGTAACTGAATTGTAACATCCACATCTGTGACAAAACAATCCTAGGGAGAATACCCCACAATTTGTGTGCCCTCCTTCCAACTGTGAAACAATCAGTGTAAAGATCCAGTCCTATGGACACTGAAATTACAAAAAATGCAATCGCCAACCCACATGCAGGTTTCTTCAAAAGAAAACCACCTCCTCCAAATAAGATAACGCTCACGCGCAAATTAATGGAGTCAGAGAACACACCTTTTATAAGGAAAAACAAACTAAACTACAATGATTTAATTAGGATATATGGTGTGAAATAATAAATTCACTAACGTAAGTTAATGAAGTTATTGCTAGTGACCACAGGACCCAGAACTTACAACAAATTCAAACAGTGACTGCAATATCACACAGCGCCCTCTGTTGGTTATACGAAAGATAACAGTGATGGCAATATCAAACAGCACCCTCTGCACATGGTAGTGGGACAGTGGGACAATGCACACAGTAATCCGTTTGGCAATTCTCTGTCACCATCAACTTTGCAAAGAAGTCCGGTTGATCGCTGGGGGGTCGCTTTGGCAGAATGTGCGCTGCTGGGAGACAGGGCTGTAGTTGTGTCTAGGCTTATACGCGAGTCAATAAGTTTTCCCAGTTTTCGTAGGTAAAATTAGGTACCTCGGCTTATACTCGGGTCGGCTTATACTCGAGTATATATGGTACCTTCCGTTCACCCTTAAGATACAGTATGGTCATTAGAATTATCCATAAAAAACCCAAGTCCCAAGCATTCAGTTAATAGATCCCATAACTGTACATTCAACTTGTCTGAATGCAGTAACTTACAAGCAATATCCAAAAACTCCATATTACTGGTCATCAACCACATTAAGTCCATATTAAGCAAATAATTGATTTTTTTAAAAATATTTCCTTTTTTCTCTAATAAAGCAGTACCTTGTACTTTATGGTAACTGAATTGTAACATCCACATCTGTGACAAAACAATCCTAGTGAGAATACCCCACAATTTGTGTGCCCTCCTTCCAACTGTGAAACAATCAGTGTAAAGATCCAGTCCTATGGACACTGAAATTACAAAAAATGCAATCGCCAACCCACATGCAGGTTTCTTCAAAAGAAAACCACCTCCTCCAAATAAGATAACGCTCACGCGCAAATTAATGGAGTCAGAGAACACACCTTTTATAAGGAAAAACAAACTAAACTACAATGATTTAATTAGGATATATGGTGTGAAATAATAAATTCACTAACGTAAGTTAATGAAGTTATTGCTAGTGACCACAGGACCCAGAACTTACAACAAATTCAAATCAAAATACAATTCATCAACCATGTAATCCAGACTCTGGATCTTCAGTTACAACTAAAATAGGCCCATGACAATCTAAAATACAGATCCAGAATGAAAGACCTCAGACTCTGGGATATCCTTGACGAAATCCAAACACTGCATTTCAAGACCATTTACCAGGGGTGCGACTTCCCAATTGGCTGTGCACACCAAGCCCCAAGACCTAGACCAAATATCAACACCACTTCAGGATGTTTAATAACACAACTGTACATATTTATCCATTCAAAATGCAATCTCTAGACAACCTAGTATAAGCAGTTGGTATTTAACCAGGGGTGTTTAGCCAATTCAGTGCCAATTAATTTACAAAATCAAAAATCTAATATGGTTGTACAGTAGCTTTCCGCTTACTTACGCTCATAAAGGACTTTAATACACATAATAGGACATAGGCAAGCACTGAGGAAACTCTTCAAAAACTCAATGTAACAACTAGTGTTTTGCAAAAAAGGTAAATGAAACATGATCCAAACTTTCAAACACGATTTCAAACTTTCAAACTTCCAAACAATTTCCCAGCTGCCCCAAATCGTGTGACTTGTGCTCTGATAAACTTAAATCACTCTTTACTGCTGTACTGCAAGTTAGAGTGATATCAACCCCTCCCTTTTTCCCCCCAGCAGCCAAACAAAAGAACAATGGGAAGGTAACCAGATAAAAGCTACCTAACACAAGATAACAGCCGACTGGAAGATCTAAGAACAGCACTCAATAGTAAAAACCCATGTCCCACTGAGACACATTCAGTTACATTGAGAAGGAAAAACAGCAGCCTGCCAGACAGCATTTCTCTCCTAAAGTGCAGGCACAAGTCACATGACTGGGGGCAGCTGGGAAATTGACAAAATGTCTAGCCCCGTGTCAGATTTCAGAACTGAATATAAAAAAATCTGTTTGCTCTTTTGAGAAATGGATTTCAGTGCAGAATTCTGCAGGAGTAGCACTATTAACTGATGCGTTTTGAAAAAACAGGATCCCTTTAATTTAACAAAACAATTTAAGAATAATAAACTAGAGAAGAGAAGCATCTACTGGATGCTGTATCTCATGAGTAAAATAGGCTATGTGCATTGATGGTTGTTTGAATAAAATATTCAGACCAGAATAGCCAGAATTAAAATGGTCCAGGCTCCTTTTACTCCTGTATAGTTTCTTCAAGCTACTGTGCTGGCTCCTCTGCCTGCTGTTCCTGTGCTAGCTGCCAAACTTTTGTTTCTGTTCTCTCAGGAACATTCTACTGTTCCTGCACCTGCAGAGGAGGATGTCCCTTCCATACCACCCTGATCTCTGGGCCCAAGGACTATAATGCTCTTGCCGTCAGGACTGCAGATTCGATTGCCCCAGCACCTGAGCTGAACTTTATTTTAAAACTTGAGTAATCATGAAAACTGGAATTGTTTCCAGTGCTTGTGTAACAAAATTGACAAATTATAAGGATAGGAAAGCTAAGTATATGATAGTATTCTTTTTAGTAATTTTTTTCAACTTACCTTGACTCTCTGAGCTATCGGAAGCAATGGTTGTTGGACTACTGTCTTCGGAGTTTTTCAGGTAATGTCCAGTAGAATGACACCTTTCTGTATTCTGCAGTCTATCATATTCTGAGTTGCGTAATATATCCATCTGCTTTGACAACATTTTTTCAAGTTTAGCCTACAAAACAGGGCATTGTATATCAATGAAAAATACAATTAACTATATCAGATATTGCAATTACTGGTTGATGGGGTATACAAGGGGAAAATTGGCCTACATACCAGATTCATATTTATGTTGTGTTATTTTGTTAACTAATGCCACGTGGGGGATACAATGCTGTAAATGCAAGCTCTGAGGTGATTTTCAGATATTTTATCAAAGCTGTTAAGTGTGGCAAAGCCTTGTGCCTTTGGCGTACTAAGACAGGGTTACCCATATTGGAATAGGGAGAATATGTACTTTCAAATATGGTTTTCTGGGGTAAACATCTTTGTGGATTTAGTACACATACAATGCAGTAAAGGTGTTGATTTTGGAGTAGCTGAATTGACCTCCATATCAATTTGAATGCAATATTTTGACTCTACATTCCAGATGCTATGGTAATCCTATGCATAGTGGGCATGAAACTGAGTAGTGGACCCCTGGCATTCATATTTATGATGTTTTATACTGGTTCCTAATGTGAGAAATGCAATGCTGAAAACTAAAGCTGAGTAAAGTGAAAAACTAAAAAGTGGAGTAAAAAAATATAGATTTACTCATTTTGGATTCACCCTGCATGCATGCATTTCATGTGTTGTAATACCCCCTAACAAAAGACTGCATAGCGCTTTTTGTTATGAGCAAATAACTCAATTTTTTTATCAGTCCAAAGCACTTTGTTCCAAAAGGACAGTGGCTTGTCTAAATGAGCTTTTGCATGCAACAATCAACTCTATTTGTGGCGTGAGTGCAGAAAGGGCTTCTTTCTCATCACCCTGCCATACTGATGTTCTTTGTGCAAATTGCGCTGAATTGTAGAACCATGTACAGATACACCATCTGCAGCAAGATGTTCTTCCAGGTCTGTGGAGTGATCTTTGGGTTGTTTGTAACCATTCTCACAATCCTCTGCATATTCTGCTCCAGTATTTTTCTTGGACTGCCAGACCTGGGTTTTACAGCAACTGTGCCTGTGGCCTTCCGTTCCTGACTACATTCCTTCTTGACAGTTGAAACTTTTTTTTTTTTTTTTTAGCTTTTTGTAGCCTTCCCCTAAACCATGATACTGAACTATCTTTGTTTTCAGATCTTTTGAGATTCTTTAAGGATCCCATGATGTCACTCTTCAGGGGAGAGTCAAACAGAAGCACAACTTGCAATTGGTCATACCACTGTTATCTTTTTTGCTGTAAGTGGAGTAAATTATTATGCAGGCTGAGAGGGGTTCCCAAACTTTTTCATACGACTGTACATATTTCTATTTTAAAATACCAAATAGCAAGCAAGTATTCATATTTACAATGATTTATATTGGTACCTAATGGCTTGTGAGCTTTTGAGGGAATTTCAGAAAATTGCCTCAAAAGCCCACAAGCCATTATGTACCAACATAAATCATTGTAAATATGAATACTTTGATATCTAGTATGCATAGGATTATGAAAGTATTTGGCATGGAGAGACCCCAAAATGAAATAGTAAATACAAATTGTACGGACAGTTATTTTAGTTAAGGCAAAAATCAACATTTTATGTGGAGTAAAAAAAAAAAAATTCAAACCAGAAAACCATATATTTGTGATAATTAAATATTCTTCTGAATCCAAAATTGGTAATATGTCTAAATATTACTCTATGTCTACTACTGTCTAAACAACCAAACTTCAAAGCTATGCCTTAATGCTTGTATTTTCCAGGATCATATGCTCTACATATGCAAGGTTAAAACATTCTTAAATTTAATTGGATTCACCTTGACCACCTTGCCACCTGTTTGTTTTTGAACCAGAAAGTCTGATTTTCACACAGGCTTTCCCAACTAAAACTGGTTGTTTGGGTTTTAGCATTTAAATCAGCATTCAGAGTTCCAATCCCTGTCCACCATGTCATTGCCAAGCCCACTTACATCATCACCCTGACACTTAAGCTGGCCATAAGCTTGCAGATATATCCTTATGTCTGACGAACGATCATTTGTTGCAAAGTCCCAACCTACCACTAACCATTCAGATGAAATAAAGGCAATACATGCAGAGATACTATTGTTAGCCATCAAAAATCTCTAACCTGTCCAGGGTCAGACTGGGGGGCCCAGGTCCCACAGGGGCTGCTGCCTCAGCAACCCCCCTCCAATGAAGTGTCCCGCCGGCCCAGTCCGACCCTAAACCCGTCTGATGGTACCAAAAATGTTGGGACGATCCACACATGGTCCAAAGACCTCTACAGCCATGCAGCTCACTCAAAACTTCCAGTACAAGAGGCAGTGCAGAAAAGGGGAGTGCAGTCTTTTCAAACTTACAAAAAAAACATGGGATCAGACCAAAAAAATTAGGCTCATCCTTGGTTAAGCTGAGGCTGAACCTGTGTGAATCACTGTTAACATCCTAGGTCCATTCACCAATAAATTAAAGCAGGACTTTGACAGGGACAACACTTTTATTTAATACAAACGTTCCCACCAGAAGACTGTAAAGACAAAAAAATGAAATCCCATGTTTACTTTCTTTAATGAAAAAGAAACCTATCTCCAATATACTTTAATTAAAAAATGTGTACTGTTTTTCTAAGAAACCTGACTGTATGCAGTGAAATTCACCCTTTTACTTGCTCTGACAGTTGCAGTTAGGAAATTTCAGACGGTCCGTAACTGCTGTGCAGGGAAACGATCATACTTTCAAACAGGGGGGAGCCCCACGTTACTTCACAGAACTCAAGCAGCTTTGTTTGTTTCCCTGTAACAACTGTGTAAATTTGTATCTACAGACCCAGTGCAGTCTGTATATTCTGATTATAAATCAATTTTGCTGTATCAGCTTCTGGCAGATATTATTTGACCTGTGCTGTTTTACTCATTTACGACGATCCCTAAGCTTAACCTCCCAACTGAAGCCCAGACCACACTGAGCATGTGCATAGTCTTAGTATTGCAAAGATGTTTAACAAAGTTGCAAGATGACAGCCCCCTGCACCAACTTTAAAAGCACAGATCATTTGTTTAATTGGCCTTCTGGTGCAGTAATTCATATTTATATTTAGTATACAAAATACCGCATTTTTAACATTATTCTATTTTAGACTTTAGTTGCCTTCAAAGAGCGTAAAAGTCAATCATAAAATGTTTTGTTATTTTAACCTACGAAAAGGCATGACAAAATGATATTCACAAGAATTAAATTTCATGATTCCAGGGCATTGAAGCTGTGACAGCTCCTAGGGTCTCCATGCCATATCTAGTACCAAAGACTCTTACAAAGAAACTGGTTGCATATTAAATACTCTTAACCAACCTGTAAAGTGTGAGCTGCTGTTTCTTCTCCCTTAGCTTTTGCAACAGCCACCTGCTCCTTTAAAGATTCCATTTGCTGGTGAATTGTGATTAGTGTTTCCTGATAATCAGAGAAGTTTTCCTGTGGCAAGAAGTTAATTAAAGGTTAATTACATTTTACTTTCAATCTACATTAATAATTCACGAAAAGGAACAGATTATTGCAGATATATTTCTGAAAGTTTAAAGAATAATAGAAAACATATTTAACGTTAAAACTGATAAACTCCCAGCTGGAAATCCACAAACAAACCTACTTAGCCAAAAGCTGTCCACAAAAGTTTGAGAAGATATGCAACCCTTTGCTTGAATCTCCAGCAAATATTACTCCTATATCTAGTATAGGTCAATCTAAAAACGCTCCAGCTTCCATCTCTGTACTTTCCCTTTGCTTTTTTGTCTGCCTATCCCTATTACCTATCAATAAATAAAAAGTTACCTATTAAAGGGGTTGTTCACCTTCCAAACACTTTTTTCAGTTCAATTGTTTTCAGATTGTTCACCAGAATTATTTTTTAAATCACTTTTTTATTTCTTACTGTTTTTCCAAAATCTTTTCTTAAAATCTAGTTTGAAATTTAATGTCTCTTTCTCTGGTGTTTCAATCTGAAATCTCAGTGATTCAGGTGTTACAATTTTGCAACATTTATTTGATACATTTTTCATCATCATCTCTGGAGTATTAGCAACTATTGTATCAATTCTTACACCTGCCTGTAATGAAACCCTGGGATTCTGCTCAACAGGGACCAAAATAAGAAATGTATCAACTAAATTTATTAATTTAAAGCAGTTAGAGAGTTTACCTCCCAGAAGGTAAAAATTACACTTTACACTTCAATATTAGAAAAAGGGTCATACATAGAAAATAGAAAGTAAATGGAAAAAGTCTTCATCTCTGGTAAACTATCTGAAACCAACCGAACTGAAAAAAGTGTTGGAAGGTGAACAACCCCTTTAAAATAAACATATATAACATTGTAATACAAAGATGCAACATAAGAAGATATTTTTAACTAACCTGGAGAATGTCATGACTTGATACTGTTCTGATTGAAAAATACACAGTACTTTTGCTAATGCACCAGAAAGCCTAAAGTTGGAAGTAATGGGGCACATGCTTTAAAGACAAAACTTTAAAGCATGTGAAAAAGTGAAGACTAGTCAATACAGTTTGACCTAATATGTTTTGGACTAATATAACAATATTTTCATATACATTTAAAGGGATACTGTCATGGGAAAAAAGAAATTCAAAATGAATCAGTTAATAGTGCTGCTCCAGCAGAATTCTGCACTGAAATCCATTTCTCAAAAGAGCAAACAGATTTTTTTATATTCAATTTTGAAATCTGACACTATTCTAGCACTCAGAAATCTAGCACTATTAACTGATGCGTTTTGAAAACAGGATCCCTTTAAGTATAATATGAAGGGAAGCATGAAAAACCTTTGTCTTACAAACTATAGACAGGGCAACTACACTATTTCTGTATACTTCTTAACCTTTTGAGTGTTAGTGGCTCTCTAACCTCTTGTTGCCAAGTAAACATTGGCAAAGATAGCTTACTGAAATGTAAAATCTATGATGCTGGCACTAAGGCCCTTTATACTCATCATAAGACACAGCGCATATTTTGTTTTGTACCAAAACTGCTCGACTAGGAAGTTGTCTGTAGCGAGTATATACACTGTTTCGTTTTTACACTATTGATTTAGCCACACGATGTTGCAACAATGTGTCATTCTACAGCTCTAAGGATATTATTTCAATACTATATTTATCATCACACTTACTTTACTTTTCTAGTTTACATTTTATGTATTTATTTTGTATATTCCTTGTTTTCTATGGCTATAGTAATGTTTGTACTTAGCCCTCCCAACTTCATTACACTGTATGACATCACTAATACCCCTGTCCCGCCACTGGTGTTTTAAAAGTTGCTGTTGTTTGTTTTACTCACTTTGAGAAAGGCTAGGGACCTAGCCGAAATGTTAGTTATTTTTTTGTTTGAATAAAAATGCTTTTCTCCACTTTAAGACCTGTGAGTGCTAGCTTCTTTTGAGCCAGTGTATATACTTCTACATAGCTTTGCACCCAGGCACCTTATACCTATACACGTGTTGTGCCGGCATTCATACACACACATACACATACATACATACACACACTAAAAAACATTGTTTATAAATTATTATTTTAATTATTTATAAACACTGGTAGAGAATTACTGCTTTTGTAGAATATTTTACATCCTAGTTTCACTTGCTCTGTGAAACTAACTACAGGCATCCTAAGCAATCACACAGCGAAAATTTGTACCATATGAGACAAAAACTGGATCAAATACCATTTTTCCCAGTGGCTAACATACACCTTTATTAGATGTTTTTCTAAAATCCCTGCCATAAAGCAAGATAGGCTTTGTTGTTTTCCAAAAAGCAAATAAACTGTTTGATGCGTAGCAGGAAATAGGTTTCCCTTATTCTGTATTATACTATTACAATTGTCTATGAAGATTCTCATTTACCCAGGTCATGACATACAGTATCTAGTAGAATTAAGTCAAAGGCAACTAGACATTTAGGGGCATATTTATCAAGGGTCAAATTTAAAATTCAAAAAACATTGAAATTCGAATTCAAAAAGACCAACTGAAATTAAGTTGACTTTTTTTAGTCGAATAGGTCCATTTTCGATTGAATAGGTCTGTATTTGGCCAAATTCGTATTGTACGAATTGAAGGAATAGCGCATTTGATCGAATTAGATTCAAAGTTTTTGCCAAAAAAAACTTAGATTTTTCAAAGTTCATCAATTGACTCCATATGGGTTCTAGGAGGTCCCCCATAGGCTAAAACAGCAATTCGGTAGGTTTTAGATGGCGAATGGTCGAAATCGAATTTTTAAAGAGACATTACATGATAAATTTAGATTTTCAAATTTATTTCAAATGCAAATCGAATTTGGACTATTCCCTAGTCGAAGTGCACAAAAATAACTCAAACTCAAATTTTTTTATTTGAAAATTCACCTCGACCTTTGATAAATCTGCCCCTTAGTGTTTTTTTTTAAATGTTTTACCACTCTTCCAAGTGGCTTACGTTGAACTGAAGAAGCTGCTCAGATGAATGGTCAAATGTTTTCAAGAAAAACTCTAAGGTGCAGATTTATCAAGGGTCGAATTTTGAATTCATAGGAGTCTTTTAAAACTCCCTTAAACTAAATCTATTTAAAAAAAAAAATCTAATTTTCAAAACTCGGGTGAATAAAATCAAGCTGAAAACTCGAATCAAATTCAATATGAGTTTTAAAAATTAGATTTGAGTTTTTTCTACGATAAATCTGCCCATAAATGTCCAGTTACCTTTGACTTAATTATACTAGATGTCTCTTTCCAGAGAAAATTTATTATGTGCCAGGCAAAATGTTATGGTTATTGTCACCTTTTATTCATGCACTCTCCTATTTATATTTCATTCTCTCATTCGAACCACAGACTGGTTGCTGGAATAAACTGTACCCTAGGAACCAGATGCTAGAATTCCAAATTGGAAAGTCGCTGAAGAAATGCTAAGTTAAAAAAAAATTGCCTCAGAATATCACTATATGCATTATACTAAAAATAGGAAAGGCACAGCAGAAGGAGTCAAGAGACTGAAGTACATATTTAGAGAATTGCCAAAATTGATATGGCAGCAAACAGGGCCACCATCAGGGGGGCACAGGGGGTACTGCTGTACCGGTCCCAGGCCTGAAGGGGGGCCCGGCTGTGCTGCACTTTTCAAAATAGCCGGGCCCCCCTTGATCGCTATGAAGAAAACATGCGCTATCCGACCCGGTGCAGCTCTGTTCCGGCTCTGTGAACCTGCTAGTGACATGCGGCAGTGATATCACCGAAGCTCCAAGTATAAAGCTAACCATGCTCCCTCCTGTAGCAGCCGCGAACCGGCCATCTTGGAGAAGGCAAAAAGGAAATTAAAGTTTGCGCTTCATGTCAGCCTGTAGCAAACTGCTGTCGATGTGGTAACTTGCTGCTCTTTTAGTGCTACCCCTGCTGGCACGGGTGGCGGACCTGCATGCTGCGAGGTAAACGTTTCTCTGAATGAAAGCAAAGGTGAGCACAAACTGCAAACTATTTTTGGTACCCCTCGAATAAGGAGTATTTCTCACAGTTATTATTTGTTTGAAGGAGAGACTTTTCACTTCCTTTACAGGGATTTATACCCAAAGTAAAATGTTGCCTAAAATACCCAATGAAAGAAATTGAAATTCTAAACAGCTTTCCAGGACACATACATGATATATTTCCACTTACTTTAAATCTCTTTGGACATATCATTGCAGGTGAAAGGGGTATTTTTCTGTCCCTTTCATTTCTATGCATTGTTGGTTGTGACATTTGAAACAATAGATCTGACGCCTGTCCTTCTCCAGCTACAGGTTTGTTGAAGTCATGAAGCCATGAGTTCAATTTTACTGAACACCAATTTGTGTTTTTTAAGTTTTTTTATGCCCCTGGCCACCAATATATTATTTTAATAATCTATAGGCCCCAGCCACCAATGTTTTTTTAAAAAATATTCTCTGGGGCCCCAATGTTTTTTAACTTGTAAGGGGGGCCCTGGAACCAATGTTTCTTTAATTTATAGGGGGGTCCTTGTCACCAATTATTTTTTTTTAACTTGTAGGGGGGCCCTGACCACCAACTTTTTAAAGAAAACTTTTCATCAATAGCTTTTTATAACTTGTGTGTGGGGGGGGGTTACCTTTTTTAGTGCTGATGTCTGTGTGGTCTTATAACTGTGGTGTGGAGTAGGCGGGGTCTGGGGTGGGGCTTGGGGGATGGGTTGGGAGGGGGCCCCAAAAATTTTGTTGTATGGGGCCCCATGATTTCTAATGGCGGCCCTGGCAGCAAATAACTGAGGAGTAATAACTAGATACAGGGAAGAGAAGCCTCCAACTTAAAAAGATGACAAGGGTTGAAGAAGGAGTACAAATGTATAGTTTAGAAATAGTGAGTATGGTTTCCAGTTATTTGTTGTTATATAGATACAGATCAAAATGGTCTGTGAACTATTTGCATTGGCATAATGCCTGTCCACATTCCCTTGAATGATTGGGTAACTGTCACAGTACCTCTATTTTAATTCTTTTAGGGGACAGTTCTTCTCGGTCTTCACATTTAGACCTAGGATTTAAAGAAATACCCAAGTTAATGGATGCTATTACAACATAATAAACATACATGGGCAACATTATAAAATATTACAAATATAAACGAAAAACATTGTAAAATCATTTTTCTGAATCTTAGTAAGGCTGAAAAAAAACTTTGCTGGTAGGAGAGGATCATGCTTCCACTTTACAAGGCACTTATATCACTCACTCATTTTATAATTCACTCACTTGGTGGTTCTGTAAGTGTACTTATATGTGACTTCTCGGGATATCTGACGTGCAAGTGTAAACAACTCATCTCTTCTGGTGAGCAGAGCAATATCCTTCATGCATAGTTGAGCAGCAGCTTCGTTCACGGTGAGCTACAAAATCAAATGATAAACATTACAGGTTTGTATATTTATAGACTGTAGATGCCTTACATGCATATACAACTAGAAAACTATCCAGAAATTACTATAATGAATGGCACGTTTGTGTGCTTAGGCTTGTGCACAGAAAGTTGCTAGGAAAGCAGGGGGGCTGCTTTACCTACAAGCATCTGCAATGTTTTGAAAATGTCCATTACTGAACAGAGGATAAAGATCAATTACAGTAACTTTCTTAATCGGAAATCAAACAATGGCCCAGATTCAATTCAATGAGAAAAAAGTTCTCATGGTTTATCACATGACAACTCAAGGACAAGGTTCAATTTGAGGTGAAAAAATATTTCTCCTAATGCAGTTCCAGTTTTTTTCCCATAGACTTCCATAGAGTATTCAAGTGATAAACAGTGAGATAAGTTTTCTGAATTGAATTGCATCTCAAATTGAATCTCGTCCATGAGTTTTCACGTGATAAACCTTTTTCTCACGGAATTGAATCTGGCCCAATGAGTGTAATGTACCTGTCAGCTATTCATCTCAAGATCACTAATTAATTTTTTCTGAAACTCTCCTGTATTTCTTATACACTCCTTATCAGCCTCTTTTTCTTTTTGGGGTAAAGACTGTAGTTGCCTGCAGGAAATCCCCTCTACACAATGTCCAAAAATACCTTCCGCTCTGGATCCATTTGCCTTTTTCCACTCAATAATCTGGGATTGCCACACATAGGGGCACATTTATTAAGGGTCAAAACTCTCAAATTTGAATTGTGAATTATCCAAACTCAGTTTGAGTTTTAATCCAAATTTGGATTTTGAGATTTATCACACTCTGGCCCAAGAACTCAAATTCGACTATTCGCTGCCTAAAACCTGCCGAGTTCATGTATAAGCCAATTGGAGAGGTCCAGGGACCAATTTAGACATGTTAGTAGCCTTCCTGACATTTGAGTTTTTTTCAGAGAAAAAACTTGAATCAAGTTTAGTGGAATTCGAATTGAGTTTTAGATGTTTATTTTTTTTTTATAAATAACACCCAAGTCGAATTTCAAGTACAGTATATTCAAATTTAATAGTTTTTACCTATCATATAGAATGCTTGGAACCTGGGGTTTTCTGGATAATGGATATTTTTGTAATTTGGATCTTCATACCTTAAGTCTACAACAAATAATTTAAACATGTTTGTTTTGCCTCCAATAAGGATTAATTATATCTTAGTTGGAATAACATACAAGTACTATTGTTATTATTATTACAGAAAAAATTGAATCGTTTTTAAAAATTTTAATTATTTGTATAAAATGGAGTCTTGTAATTCTGAGCTTTCTGGATAATGGGTTTCTCAATAATGCATCCCATACCTTTACTGTAATATCATATCAGAACATTACAGAACTGTTTGGGCAAAAATCCAAAAAGTTTGGAGAAAAATGTATGATTTGGGTTTTGCTCGATTTTATTGATTTTTTGTCCAAACCAATTAAATCGAGCTTTTAAATAATAAATAAGGTAAATTAAGTATGAGCTTGGTTTTTTAATTAAAATAATGAGATAAATTCAGATTTTAGTAAATAACCATCTTAAACTTGAATTAGGTTTATCAAGAAAAAATCCTTAAATGGTGGAAACATAATAAAAGTACATTTTTGAAAAATTCCTGTTTCAATAAAGGTTTTTGTTTTGTCTTGCGTTATTTCTAAGGAGACTAGACTGATATATATTTCTTTAGTAGCGTTTTAAAGACATTGCATTTATGCATTAAGCCTGCTGCAAAAACTGCAATCTGAGTGAAACTGCAGTAATAACATTTCATAAAAAAATAGTACACAATAATAACACATTTTGAAGAAAAATGCTACTGTAAAAGAATTATTAATAGAGTGACAGAACAAATAGATATGCTAGAAAGAAAAGACACATTGAAGTAAGATAAAAGATAGAAATACAGTTCACCATGTACAGAAATCCAGCATATGAATTTGCAAGTATTGTAAAAAAAAAAAAGAAAATAGGAATTTTAAATACAAGAGTCCTCTGCATTATCAATATATTTAAGACAGAGACATTTTGTGCATACTGCTACTGAAAAATGCCTTACCCTTTAAACAAAACAGGGATTGTTTATCCATATATTGCAATATATTTAAGCTGGCCAACTACGTCAAAGTCATCCCATATCTGGCCAGTCCTATGCTCAGTTTTATCTGATTCATTAAGAATTCTATTGCTTCATTATACATTTTACAAAGGGACTAGGTTTTACCTACAACTTACTTGCTGCTTTCAAAGTAAACCTCCATACTTGGCTGCCCTTTTATTAGACACCAGTGGGATCACCTGACTATAGCTGGGAAGGGTGGGAGCTACAACATGGAGCTGGTCACTGCTCCTGTATAAACTATAACAAACAAGGGAAAGTTGTGCTCACCACTATACATATACATATACATATATATATATATATATATATATATATATATATATATATATATATATATATATATATATATATATATATATATATATATATATATATTCCGACCTGGTGCACTCCACAATTTACATATATTTAGTGAAAAAAGACAGCTAGAGTTTGATAGCCGAAACGTTAAGGAATAAAATCACAGCCCTTGCGGCTTTTTTTTCATACAAAGTCCTGGGAGTGCGGTCTTTTTTCACTATATATATATATAGGCACAGCAGAAGCTTGCACTAACAGGTTTATAAACGAGAAAAAAGTGTTTATTTAGACAAAAAGCAACTATCTTTTCGGCTAGATCCCTAGCCTATATATATATATATATATATATATATATATATATATATATATATATATATATATAATCCTCGAAAAAAATGGTGCACACCGGAATTTGTTGTAGAAAAGTTAAAAATCCATAATTTTATTTAATACATTAAAAAGCGGCCAACGTTTCGGTCTCCATCTAAGACCTTTATCAAATCAAGTATCCTGATAAAGGTCTTGGATAGAGAACGAAACGTAGGCCGCTTTTTTTTTTTTTTTTCTATTTAACTTTTCTATTTTTCAAGGATTATATACCACAGCATTGTTTGGTAGCACCTGGGTCAATCGTGAATGGAGTGTGGAAGGTCAGTTACTTAGACCTGGCCATTTGTTTCCACACAACAGTGTAATATCACAGTCACTCTAGTCAAGCCACTGTGAAAAGGACTACAGCCAGTAACGTAACTAGAGGGGGGCGGTCCTGGTGCGGGACGTGCAGCCTGGCCCCCCGCCGCGCATGATTTTCAGGCCGGATTTCAGTGGCGTGCGAGCTGCCAGGGGCCCTGAGGGGGTGCGGCCCTGGCCCGCTCGCACCCCCTGCTCCCCCGTTAGTTCCGCCACTGACTACAGCTTAAATAAACTGCATGACTCCAAAATTTTATCCTGACTTCTAAAGCAGGCATATGTGTTCTGATAGGACAAGAGCATTCACAGTTACATAATGTTACATAGCGAATTTGAATTAAAAAAGGCCAAAGTCCAACTCTTTCAGATGAACCACAATGCATATTTATACATATAGACATTTACAGACATATATATACTCTCACAACTTGATACCATCAGCAAAAATAGAGACAGTACTTAACAATGTAAATCTTAAGAACAAAAATAACAAATTAAAACACAAAGACAGACCCTTGAGGTACTCCACAGACATCACTGGTACAATTAATCCAAATGTTCCATTCACCATCACTTTTTGTAATTTATGCTTCAGCCAGTTCTCTATCCATGTACAATTATTATGATCCAGGTCAATATTTCTTAATGTAATCAATAACTTTCTGTGTGTTTTAGCAAAATCTAAAAAGTAGATCACATCCAATGCAAGATTTTGCACAGTATGCATAGTACTGTGATTTGCAATACATTCAAATATTTTATATCTTCAGTGGAGTAATTAACAGGGGAGCAGGCAGTTAAACTGTACCCAGGCCTGCCCCCCGCTAGGGCTGCTGGAGTCTCCGCAATGCACTACAGGAAGACACAAAGGTAAGATCATGCATGCAGTGCCTGTCCTGGCAGGTTACTCAACTGTATACTTTATTATACTTTCCAAAAGCTTTGTTAACACTGTTCTCCAACTGACAGGGCTAGAGTCTCCAGGCTGAGCATGGGATTCCCATGCCCCATGACAGATTTCAAAGAATCCTGGAACATTATGTCATGAGGTTTGGCAATCAGAGAGCTAATCTCTTTCAGTACCCTAGAATGAATACCATCCAGTCCTGGACCTTTGTTTCCTTTCACATTTAGTAGTCTCTTTTGAAGAGACCCTGATTCACTCATCCATCAACAGTCAACAGTTACATTATTATAATTGGGTCCATTAAAAAAGGAACCCTTCATTAACTGGTTCCACAGTTGTGTAAACAAGTAAAAAATAACAGTTCAAAATTTCTGAATTTCTTTTGCTCTCATAAACCAATTTATCTTCCTCTTGCTTAACTTTTTTACTGTTCACATATTTAAAAAAAATGCTTTTATACATGCTTTATTGGCCTCTCTGTACATAATTAAAGTCTTAGATATCCTGGCTAACTTGAACGTGTTAAAAGCATTTTATTTTCTGTTACCAACCTCAGTGCAGACCCCTTTCTATGCTTGAGAAAGGGGTCACGCCCCGAAACGTTGCATCCGCAATAAACGAGCAAGGTTAAACCTGCTAGAATTATCCATGTTGTGCTGGTGTGTCCTGTGACCAACCTCAGTGCTAACACTCCTATCTAGGGAAATATACTGACAAGTTGTTAATGCAGGCAGAAAATCAGTCCCTCCACTGCCATCAGCCAAGAATCAGCCCTCCTCTGGCATGAGCCAAGAATCAGCCCTCCGTTGGCATCAGCCAAGAATCAGCTCTCTGCTGGCATCAGCCTTCTCTAGATTCTGCAACCAGAGCCACTGTGTCTGGCCCTGGTGCAGACACACAAAGCTGAAATGCAAGCTCATGCATTTTGGCACCAAAATCCAACCCATGTGCCTACACCTGGGCTGGCTATGTTGCTTGATAATAGAACTGATAATATAACACATTTAGAGAAGCCTTCCATACAAGTCATGCAGCATTGCTAAAAGTGGCCATCCAGATTCACTTCTTTAATGAGGTTGTCAAAGAGCAATCATGGGCCCAATTTACCCAATGATCAGATCATCCATTAGGGCCTAAAAGACTTACTGTATGAAAACCACATCAGTGTGTCAGCGCACTCCTTGCCCAACACTATTTTCAAACTTGCCCTATATCTACCAAAGTACAGTCATGTCAATGCACATAGATATGGAGTGGAGGGGGCTGTTTACATATATAAAGAGCTTAACATGTGCTGCCATATACTGTAGTAGCCAGTACTGCATTCACTAATGTTTGTGATATTGTCTGTGTGTGTGTCAAAAAGTTTGTTGTTACAAGCTAGCAAGGCCTCAGGAAACATGGTGTCAGAAGCTGGCAGAAACTTTGGTTGTGATTAAGCCACTAAAGTTCCCAAAAAGGGCAGCAAAGCTTATAATATGACTGTCTCAGCAACAAGCAGGCACTGGGAAAGAAAATGGCTGCAAACAATTTCCCTATCCCAAGTCCTATGGACTGCACAGGAGATCAGACAGTTAAATGGAAATTCTTCAGATCACAGTGGGAGGATTATGAGGTGGCTACAGAACTTGACAAAAAAGACCCCAAGGTAAGGATGGCTACCTTACATTCTGTAATGGGGAGAGACTGTCTGCACATTTATCAGCACTTCACACTCTCTGATACTGACAAGCAGGATTTACAGAAAACTCTGGATCCATTACAGAGCCACTTCATGCCTGCTCGGAACATTATTTGAAAATAATCTTTATTCAATTTTCAAGGAAATGCAGAAAGCAAAAAAAAAAAGGCAATGGAAAGAGAAAAAAAGTTGACAGTTGGCAATATGACAATATCCAACAAAATGTAGTATAAACAGGGATACACATTACATCAGTACAGAGTCAGCATATCAAGTCAACATTGCCATAATGGAACAGTTGCCCTAAGAAACTTCCCATGCCATGGAAGGAAGAAGAAAAACAAGGGACAGTAAAGATAGAGAAAAAAAAGGAAAAAGGCAAGGGAGAAAAAGAAAAAAAAACAAAATATTGTCTCAACTCTTACAGCGAACCGTCTCAAAGTAGTAACAGCCGTGGTGGTAGACATTGTATAGGCATGATATAGGTAAGGTGGTATTTAGGTCAAGGGCTGTATTTTCTAGTAAAGGGCGACGGGACTGGAGTCATATAGTAAGTCCTCTATATCGGAGCCACGGGTCCCAGATCCCATGAAAAGTATCAATCTCGTCACTAGCCAGCATGGTAAGCTTCTCCATCACCATGTAACCATCTAATCTGGACTTAACCAAAGGTATATCAAGAGTAGGCGTTTTCCATGCTTTAGCTATAATTTGTTTGGCGGCCGAAAAAATACGGCATATCAATTTTTTCACATATTTATTACATCCTGTGATTCTGCCGTGAAGCAGTGCCACTGCAGGAAGCTTAGTTAAAGTGAGCCCTGTGATGCTAGTGATCATGGTATAAATACGTGTCCAATATCTAGTTGCTTTGGGACAGGACCACCATACATGTAGGTAGGATCCTACCTGTCCACAACCCCGAAAGCAGGTGGGATATGTAGCAGGATACCATGCAGAAATTTTTTCAGGGACTAGGTACCAACGTGACATAACCTTTTGAAAAGTTTCTTGAATCAAGATACTGGGGGTTGCTCGGAACATTATATATGAGAGATACATATTTAATAGCATGCACCAAGGCCAGGCAGAGACTATAGACCAATATGTCACTAAGCTGAGACAGTGGATATTGAACATGAGGTGCTAACAGCAGTACACACTAGCACTCAAAAACTCAAAAGACAGTCCCTAACTTATGAACAGATCACAAGTGACTAGATCTCTTTCATGGACTCGGATGTCTACCAGGAGAATATCACTTAGAGGTTGATACAACAGTGCTCTCAGTACAACACCATCCATGGAAAGTACCAGCACCTCTTAAAGCTGAACTAAAAGAGGAAATTATTCGATTAGAAAAAATGGGAGTTTTAAAAAAGGTCACAAGTCCAACAGCATGGATAAACAGCATGGTTGCAGTCAAGAAACCAGGCAAATTACAAGTTTGTATTGATCCTAAAGATCTGAATAAGGCACTAAAAAGATCACATTATCCAATGCCCACAACAGAGAAAATACTGCCAAGCTTGGCAAAGGCAAAAGTGTTTTCAGTGTTGGATGCGAAAGATGGATTTTAGCAAGTTAAACTAGATAAAAGCAGTAGCTATCTCACCACATTCTGGACCCCTTTTGGCCGCTACCGGTGGCTAAGTATGTTTTTTGGGATTGCCACTGCTCCAGAGGAGTACCAGCGTAGGCAGAACAAAGCTGTAGAAGGTCTGCCAGGAGTGGAGGTTATTGTGGATGACATCTTGGTGTATGGGTGTGGAGACACTGCAGAGGAAGCCACAGTGGACCATGACAAAATCTGATTTTGTCTCTTAGAAAGAGCCAGAAAGCTGAAACTAAAGTTAAACAAACCAAAGTTAAGACTGAGACTATCCTCAGAACCTTACATGGGGCATCTACTGATGGCAGAGTGTTTACGCCCAGATCCGGATAAGGTAAAAGCCATTTTGGAGATGCCTAAGCCAGAGAATGTACAAGCAGTCCAAAGAATGCTAGGATTTTTAAACTAATTAGCTAAATTCTTATAACACTTGTCTGATGTATGGGAACCATTAAGAAGGCTGACCGACAAAGACAGTGTATGGGTCTGGCAATCCAGCCATGAGGAAGCTTTGGACCAAATAAAAAAACTTGTAACAGCACAACCAGTCTTAAGATACTATGCTTTATATGAGTAAGTGACAGTACAATGTGATGCCAGTGAAAAAGGACTAGGAGCAACTTTATTGCAACAAGGCCAGCCAGTTGCCTTTGCATCACGCACACTGTCCCCAACAGAGCAAAGATACGCACAGATTGAAAAGGAATGTCTGGCCATTGTGTTTGGATGTCAGAAATTTGATCAGTATCTTCATGGAAAAAACCTAATCAGCATCGAGTCTGACCACAAGCCACTGGAAAGTATATTCAAGAAACCTCTACAAAGAGCCCAAAAACGGTTACAGCGAATGATGCTGCAATTACAACCTGAATGTGACTTACAAAAAAGGATCACAAAAGTATATTGCAGACTTTCTGTCAAGAGCACCTTTACCCAAAACCCAAGTGAAATCTGATACCCCAGAATATGAAATATTCTCTACCTATGCCAAAGATGCCTTTTGGAAGGAGCTAGAACAGATCAATTTTGCTGAATATTTAAGAGTATCTGACATACGTTTACAACAAATACAACACCATACTGAACGAGATGAAGCCTTACAATCATTAAAGACAACAGTTCTATCTGGATGGCCTGATCAAAAAGAAAGGGTACCCTTTTATGTTAGGGACTACTGGGGTTTTAGAGATGAAATCACCATGCAGAATGGGATTCTGTATAAAGGACACACAGTCATCATACACAAGACTCTGCACCCAGAGAGGATAGCAAGAATACATTCAAGTCATCTGGGCATAGATTCATGCCTTCGCAAAGCCAAAGATGTGCTATTCTGGCCACATATGGGACAAGACATAATTGAGGAAATAAAGGACTGTAACACATGCAATGAATACCTCCGCAAGCAGACAAAGGAACTACTGATGACACCCAAACTGCCTACTCTACAATGGAGTAAATTAGGAATGGACCTCTTCTCATTACCAGGGCAGGATTACTTAATAATCGTTGATTATTATTCAGACTTTAGGGAGATAGATGCAATTTCAGAAACCACCTCCAAAACCAAACTGAATGCTGCAAAGTACATTTTATTCGACATGGGATACCTGATACTGTCATCACAGACAATGGACCACAATTTGTCAGCTCAGAGTTCACCCATTTTTTCAGAAATTGGGAATGTGAACATGTTACCTCATCCCCCTATCACAGTCAGTCCAATGGTGAAGCTGAAACTGCTGTAAAGATAGCAAAAACATCATAAAGAAAGCTAAAAGAGATGGCAAAGATCTCTGGAAAGCCATACTTGACTGGAGGAATACTCCTACTGAAGATACCAGCAGCAGTCCTGTACAAAGACTTATGTCACGAAGAACTAGAACTCTCCTTCCCACTGCTCAAAAGCTTCTGTTTCCGAAGGTGATAGAAGGAATAGTTTATTAACTTACACAGAAGTGCCGGAAAGCAAACGCTTATTATGATAGAGGAGCCAAAGAACTTCCAGAGCTAGACATTGGTCAAACAGTGCATATACAACCATCCCCTGCTTCAGTAGATAGAAGGTGGCGCAAAGGAATTTGCTTGGAGAAGGTTGCTCCACACTCATATAGTGGAGGCTGATGGTCATCTGTACAGGAGAAATAGGACATTTCTCAGATGCACTAATGAAACAAGTGATGTTAACACTAGTGAGGAGACCAAACCAATTACAGAGTCCTCTGAGGACATTACAGACCAGACGTCACCTATAAACCCAGAGGTGGAAGCAAATGTAGAGAATAGGGACACAACAGCTTCCCCACGTTGCACTCGCACTTGAGAAATCAGAACACCTGCAAGATACAAAGACTTTGTTCTGTAATTTAAGAAACTTTGATGTGGACAGTTCTCCAGTGTTTAAGTAAAACATACTGAAGTTTGGTTTGGTTGTTACATATACAAAAAAAAAAAAAAAAGAAGGGAGATGTTTACATATATAAAGAGCTTAACATGTGCTGCCATCTACTGTTGTAGCCGGTACTGCATTCACTAATGTTTGAGATATTATCAGTGTGTGTCAATAAAGTTTGCTGTTACAAGCTAGCAAGGCCTCAGGAAATAGGCCAGCAGAGAAAAGCCAATCTGCTGACTTGCGCTCCCTGAATGTACAAGAACAGGATTAGCCCACCAGCGGACATACACAATGGAGTTTGGCGAGAACAAACAAAAATATACAATCTTTTCTTCCCAGGATTAAAAGCAATCCTATAACTGGAAAAAATGTCAGACAAGGTATATTTTCACCAGACCAGAAAGGCACTGAAACAGCCCAAGCCAATCTCCACTGAGAAAACTCCTGTCACTGCTGCTACAAAAATGTGAGTACCAGGAGTGACAGGTTGTTTCCATTATGCTCCCTGGGGCCCATGTGTTTCTGTGCCAGCACAGGAATAGACTTTTCTGATATAAGCCATATAATGACTGTTTATGTAACTAAAAAAAAACCTGGCTATATTATTATATTAAGTATTATAAATATTTTTCAATGTACAACTGATTTTAACTGGATTTTTCTTTTTCATTAGTAAACAAGAAGTGGTGCAGCAGTTCCTCTGGTGACAAATCTCAATCCGATGGCTAATGATATCAAGCAATAACATTTAAAATATATAGACCCTCTTTATAATAAATATTCCAAGGATGATTTTAGTTTTCACATGTAGATACCTCGTGAAGTGTCAGGTGTTTCCCATCCTTTCTTTTGGAGTCAAACCTGCCATAGATTGCACTGTACTTGCGGATTTCCTCTTCCCTGTGGGGGTCTTCATCTTCCATTTCAAATATGTGCCCAATCATCTTTGACAGCTTTTTGTTTGTCTTAAGCAATTCCCTGACCTCATTTACATCGCTTTTAGGTAAGGAAGGGAACATCCTCTCCACACATTCAGCAACTGAGAGAGCAGCTGAAGCGTCCAAGGTTTCAGTTGTATCTCTAGGGGACGCAGGAGAACCAAGATCAGCTGGGGACAAACTGTGTTCGCTCTCTGTAGTATGGTGACTTTGCCAGTGTCTTCCTTCACTGTTGTTCTGCAGAGGAGAATTCCCTACTCCATCTGATTTCCCTGGACCCAAACTTTGTACACAGGTTGTAGCTGCACATTTCGGGATCTTTAAGTGGGGCTCTCTTGCATTGCTGTTTCTTTCATAACTATTGGAGTTTATACCTAGTAAAGAAGAGGAGGATTCGGGTAGCTTGTAAATTGGAATGCTGCTAACTGGCAGGGATGTGAGTGGTTGATTAAAAATTCCTGGGTTTGTGACCCAGTCTCTGAGTGCCTTCTGTAGTCTTCTAACATGGAGTGGTTTACTGGCCATTCCAACCAGAGCCATTATCTCAAGAAATTCTTCTTCCCCTGCCTCACAGAGCTGCTGAACATCATCTCCTCCCTGCTGGATAAAGGCATCAAAGTAAGACAGGAGGTTAGCACGCTGTAGTATTCTGTACAGCTGAAGCTCACCAAGGGTTCTTGGCAGAGAGGATGCCATGGCAAATCAGCAGCTGGAATCAGAAAAGAACAAAAACTCTTAACATTGACAAAACAAATATCTTGTACTATATCATGGACAGCATCACAAAATGATCAAAGATGTGAAGCTCTGTATTTAACAATGTGCAAAATATATCATCAATCTAAATCAAAGATTCGCAAGGTGTGGGTTTGCCACCCCCCCCCCCAAAAAAAAAGTAGCAGATGCATCCTGAAGGAGGTTTTGAATGGCATATAAAAGCATATTGCATGCAGTACTTAATTTAAAGGCTAGTCATAGGTCTATCCATTTAGAAACAGTGCAAAGGCCTGCACAGTGTGCAAAGATTTGACATCAAAGCCATGCAACAAATTTTTGATGTAATTATGGAATGCAATTTTGGGCCCAGTCCTAAAAAAGTAGCACAAGAAATGGACACTGAATTATGAGGAAAGCCTATGAAAGTTACAGTTGCTTTCTCTGAAAAAAGGCACTTGGAGTACATAAGAGGATATTAGCTATTTTTCAAATAGAAAAAGAACAAACAACAAAAGGTCACACTTATATTTACACTTGAAGCAAAACATATGGTTCTTCATGGTGAAAGCAGTGAGGTTGTAGAATGCTATGGTAGGTGATGTAAATTTGTCTCATATCAATACTAGAGATGCACTAAATCCACTTATTGGGATTCAGTTGAATCCCAAAATGAATTTAAGATTCAGTGCATTCCTAATCAACACCTACATCATAATTACATCTAACATAAAAACTTCCCCTTAATAATAAATCAGCCTATTCTGTTAGCACAGGATCTTCATTAAGAATAATCACTGGTTCAGGTTGCTTTCTTTTATTGTGAAACCAGTTAACCATAACTTTCTGAATTCACTTCAAGGTTGTAGAATGACCTACTGGGTGGTGTTTGGTTGGCAGACTCCGTAAATACCTTTAAGAGTGGCTTGGTGAACTTACTGCACAAGAACAATATCAAGGGCTAACGTAATTTCAGGATTTACAGTTATATATATATATAATTTGGAAGGTCTATATAAACAACAGGAGGAGGAATGGCACAGGCAGGAAAGGCTATGGGCAGAATCATATTAGACATCAGAGTCATATTAAGATATGTTAAACCATTATGAATACATTACAATGTGTTCTTTCCAAAAATATATGGTTTTCTGGAGTCAACTAGGTTCTTATGACACACCAAATACAGACTTTATGCTTGCTTTGCAGCAGCAAAATGTCAGACATGAAAATGTGCATGCATTATAAGAAAATCAGCTGGAAATGACACAGGTTTAAAGGCCACTAGATCTTCATTGTTTACTCAATTTGTATTGCCATAAACGTTATGTGTCTGAGAGCCTTCTAAATTTGGAGGAATCTCACTCTCATTCTAGGAGTACTGCACAGGATTCTCCCTCTCCTCCCATAGGTACTGTGAAGAAACTATTACAGTACATTCTTCTCTTTCTTCACTGGGATTTGGAAAATTTTCACTGAAAGTGGCCAAGTAAAATAGAGGCAGTTCAAGCTGTTATAAGCTTAATTCTGCAGTTTAAGAGCACCTACGGGCTCCAAGTGCCTGTGTCAGCTTAGTTCAGGTCATGAAGGACGGTCAGGTGGATTACAGTTCTATTACATTTTAAGTACCCCTTTCATTGAGTTGGCCTATTTTAAAACTCATGGACATATCAAGAGACATTAAATTCAGGTAAACTCACAAAATGTAATTGATGTAAACTTACTCAGCGTGGGAGCACACTGCAATTTAACACTCATTTTCTATTTTTATCTGCTTTTCTACTTTAGTGGGGATATTAAAATTTTTAGACATATTTATACTGCTAGGCAGGCTTCACCTCAACTGAACCCTATGAAGGCCGAGAGTGCCCGCTAACCTGTGTGTGCACTTTCTGTATTCAGGTAATCCTAGCTTCACTGACATCAGTTGAGCCAAAAGCCTGGTGTAAGTGATCTAATAATAGAAATAACTCAACATACCACTAAAAAACTGAAAACAAAAGTATTCAGGTAAGTAAACAATAATTACATTTTTGGGTTTAGATCCCAGTTGGCAACATACCACTAAATGTAATAAAAGTTGCATAGCAACCATTAAGACGTTTATTACATTACCAATTGAAATATATAAGCAAGGGGCAGCAGTTCCCATGAGTGGGGAGAATACTGCTAACAGATTCAGAACAGCTGCGTTTGACACAAAACGCCTGC
Source organism: Xenopus petersii (assembly GCA_038501925.1). Classification (NCBI taxonomy): domain Eukaryota; kingdom Metazoa; phylum Chordata; class Amphibia; order Anura; family Pipidae; genus Xenopus; species Xenopus petersii. The sequence continues at coordinate 44,809,377 of CM076688.1, forward strand.
AGCTGGTAAGTTTTAATAACTTATTATCTATTTTTTTTTTTTAAAGGACCAGTGACACTGACTTTTTTTAGTATATATTATACTATTACCCTGCAAAGCAATTATTGTACAGTGTATATAAATGTATCTTCTGTGTAGCTATGGGCATAGTGGAGTAAGCCAAAAAGGTTTATAATGCAGATAATATATAAATTGTGTAGAATACAATTCTTTTAGCTCTTAGAAAAACAAGATGTTGGCTCAAATGTATTCAATACAAACTTCGTACAGCTGTAAAATTCCAGGAGTCTGTGTAACACTCCTAAAGTAATCAGGATAATTCTTGTAGAAAGAGGAATAAACAGCTTCAAGGCAGTGATTTCAAACTGCAAATATTCTTTATTTAGCAGTATAATACACTGTGATTTAATGTAATGTTTTAGCTCTTACACAGGAAGATAAACAAGAGGTCAAATGCCATCAACTACTATTATGATAAATGAAAATTATTTGTTGCAAACAGGCCCGTATTTGATGTGTGTCAGTAGACTGGAGCACTTGCAAATGGGTGCTGCAAGATTTTGACAGCTTTATTTTATCTCCTGCACGACTAGTCCCCAGTGGCGGTAAAGTAACATAAGAACAGATAGGGGGGGGGGACATGTTGGGGTTGATCTGTCTCTGTGAGTTGGGGCTGGACTAGGGACACCAAGTTTAGAAATCTGGCACTTGTTGCAAAGATACAAGGGCTCACTTGTGTCTGCAAGTGCAGTGAGAAAGGTGCAATTTTGAGTGCACTTGTCATGTTTTTTCCCCCACAGTGCAATGTTTTTTTTTACAGAATACCAGTATCACTGTGGGTGCAAACGGGCATTAAATCTGATGCAATAGCACCTCACGCAGCTGTGCCCGGTTTGCCAAAATGAATGCAATTACGTGTGCACCTTTTCACAGATTGGGTGCAGTGGGGCCGGATATTTTTTGGGCTATCATTTACAGAGTTCGGCGCACAAGTGACTTCTGGAGCAACTACACTGCAGCAATTGATGCAGGGCACTGTCAGAATCCTGGAGTAATGCTTAATCAGGAGGTAGTGGTAGCTCCAGTGTGCCCTGCGTTTACAAGTGCAGCTGTGCCTCATTCGGAATAAAAGGTGAAAATCACTGAGTGAAAACATTATGAAGTGTGGAGAGAATACTATAGTATTGGCAGGTGCTCTGAATGTAATTTTGACATTATAATGACAAACAATTCTTCTACCAAAAAAAGAAAAAATAACAACTGGGTACACTTGCCTCTTGTGACCAAGTCAGAAATGTTTAGGTTTGAAATAATCTCCCCAATACTTCATTGGAGCTTATTCCGATATTAATATGTTGGATAAAATTGGCCAAAAATTCTGCCACCTGACCAGACAAGCAGAAGTTTTCTGTAAAACCAGCTCAAGCTCATTTTTGTCTTCCAACAAGAAGCCTGGAGGCTCATATTCTGTCAGTTTAGAGGTGTACTCCAGTGTTGGACTGACCCACTGGGATACCCTCCTGCATTTAAACATTTGGCCTATTTCATGGTCATTCCCTATTTCTATGAGAACAAAGTGGCTAAATAGGTGGAATAATAGATTATATTATGTAAAGAAAAGAAACTAGGAGAATAGAGGTTGAGTGAGAAAGGAAGAAAATAGTACTGAGGATGGGCACCTGGTCTAAAAACTTTTGGTGGGCCCCTGGTCTAAGGTTTTTTGTTGGGCCCCTGGTGCCACAGTCCGACACTGGTGTACTCTAACATACTTGCTGACAAGGCCTGCTAAAGTGGGTCATAAATGGAACCATTTAGTAAAGACAATGCTCTTGGTTTTCTCATAGCCTGCACCTAGATACAATAAAGACTATGGTACTATAGGCATTCCTCTCTGCTGAGCTCCAAAGCAAAGGGGTTGTTCACCATTGAGTTAACTTGTAGTATGATGTAGAGATTGATATTCTGAGACAATATGCAATTGGTTTTAATTTTTTATTATTTAAGGGTTTTGAGTTATTTAGCTTTGTATTCAGCAGCTCTTCAATTTGCATTATAAACAATCTGGTAGCTAGGGTCCAAATTACCCTAGCAACCATGCATTAATTAGGGCTCTTACTCACTGTCGTTCTGACCTGCGCTCCCCTGCGTTCCGTTTTTTGGCGTTCAGCCGCAGGGGAGCGCAGGAATAGACGCATGTCATTATTTCAAATGGGGCTGTACTCACTCAGACGCGTGTAGGCGCCGAACGCAGGAAAAATGCAGCATGTTGCGTCTCAACCTGCGTTCGGCGCCAACACGCGTCTGAGTGAGTACAGCCCCATTTGAAATAATGACATGCGTCTATTCCTGCGCTCCCCTGCGGCTGAACGCCAAAAAACGGAACGCAGGGGAGCGCAGGTCAGAACGCCAGTGAGTAAGAGCCCTTAAGAGACTAGAATATAAGTGTGTAGCCTTACAGAGCATTTGCTTTTTAGATGGCGTCAGCGACGCCTATCTGAAAGCTGGAAAGAGTCAGAAGAAAAAGTCAAATAATTATAAAACTATAAAACAAAAATAATAAAAACCAGTGGAAAAGTTGCTTAGAATTGACCATTCTATTAAATACTAAAAGTTTACTTAAAGGTGAACCACCCCTTTAGGTATAATGGCTACATATAGATGATATGTATTAACCCCGTGGCAACATAACCTACTGGTCATAGTGTCATTCATGACAATTGGGACTGGGCAATTAAAGGGAATAAAAGGCAGGTATAAACAGGGATATTGGCACTATATGACCAATCCGCTATGTACCAAATGCTCATATATTGTTTAATATGGCCACATGGATGGTCAAACAGCATTTTGTTTGTCCAGCTGCAGAAATGAGCATATCTGAATGGAAACTGTGTCAGGAGCTGTTTAGAAAGATCATTTAGGTATGCTGACATATTGCATATTATCTAACTGCCAACACACTATGTAGTCTTGTGCATTAGCAGAAAAAGATGAAAAGCCACACCTTCCTACAATTCCAATTAACTGGACTGTCTGCTTAAAGTGATACTGACGCTAAACATTTTCTTTTAAAAATATTAATCTACATTAAAAGTTGCCATCTTGATAGTTTTTTGCCGTTCTGTTTTTGTAAGTAATTGATAATTGAAGTTCCAAACCCTGACTATTTTGCTAACCTGACTGATTCTCAGCTTGTCATTTAGGGTTTCTAATGCTAACAGACTCCTGCTGCACAAATATGCCACTCATACAGGAACATGGGGGTAAGAAAGGTAATGTAAAAGCATCACACAAATACTTTTATGGCAAAATTATAAATACCATTCAAAAACAATGTTAAGACAAATACAAAAAAGCTAAATTTTCTGGTGTCAGTATCTCTTTAAACGAACAGAACAACAGAAGGTGGTCACTGTATGTGGATAGCCTCTAGTGTAATCTATTTGTTTAGTTTGTGGGCAGATCAGTATAGTGGAGTATCAGTCAGTAATGATATGCAGGTCTACTTGATGGCAGGACAGATTTTTTTTAAAGTATTTTGCCACTGTAGTAAAGTCCCCAGGTATATCCCACCCACTCAAGTGATGTCTCTACCAGTGTCAACCCTACTTCTGACATAACTAGAGGGGACAGGTGGGTATAAAGGGGGGATCAAACATTGGGATTAGGTCAATGTGGGCGCAGAAAAGGTGGGTTTGGGTGGAGGTGAGTCAGGTAATGTCAAAACCAAGCATCGCCCATCGGTCTTTGTATGGCACTCAACATTCATTAGGTTCAACTTATCATGCTGGCCAAGTTATGTTCAATTTTCTTAAGCTATGAACATTATTATAGGAATAGAAAAGTAGAATACAGTGGGGAGTGCCAATAGGAACCCTTAGACCTCAGCTTAGGCTACTATACCTGTGAGCACTGTGCTGGCATCTTCTGGCACATACAAGAGGTCCATTGCAGCAGCTCAGCTCATGAGCCGTATAGCAAAATCAGAAACCTTACTATCTCTCCAACCTATTTTGCAGTGTTTTGTGAAACAGCAGAGGGATATAAAGTACTCAGAAATGAATATAATCCGTAACATGGGGTTGGTAGATCATGTATATTAAATAAAACATCATTTAAACAAGCCTGGCAATTCAGTTTCAATTCAAAAATCGGGAGTCCATATAGTTATTCAGCCAGGCCCAAGGGACTCGCCCCAGTTCAAAAAGGCAATCAACTACAAAAAAATTTATATAAAAAACGATATAAGTCCCAAGGCTTCTTTAAGTAAAAAATATTAATTTATTGTTATTCACATTAAAACAGTAGCTAGTACATACTACCCCCCTTACGCGTTTCGCACCCTCCGGCGCTTAGTCATAGGTGATACACCTATGAGGGTGCGAAACACGTAAGGTGGGGTATGGGGGGTAGTATGTACTAGCTACTGTTTTAATGTGAATAACAATAAATTAATATTTTTTACTTGAAGAAGCCTTGGGACTTATATCGTTTTTGATATAATTTTTTTTGTGGCAATTCAGTTTCCCTGTAAAATCAACACATTCCTCCAATGAACCGAAAATGGTTGGATTGGGATGAGTTCCATGTCATTCTCCTTCCAAGCAACACAGAGGTGTAGAACACACAGGTTCCAGGCAGAGATGGCATTGCTGGCACGATGGACCCCACCAGGAATAACCCCAATTACATACAAAACACAAAAGCCATGTTGCATATTGTTTTCTATTGAGTATGTCCTTGATGCACTGAGCTCTGCAAGGATTCCCTGTACCCACACACCCACACACACAGTCACGGACACACACACAGTCACACACTCACAGTGACACGCACACAGTCACACACACACACAGTCACACACACACCCACAGTGACACGCACACACAGTCACACACCCACAGTCACACACACACCCACAGTGACACGCACACACAGTCACACACACACCCACGGACACACACACCCACAGTGACACGCACACACAGTCACACACCCACAGTCACACACACACCCACAGTGACACGCACACACAGTCACACACACACCCACGGACACACACACCCACAGTGACACGCACACACAGTCACACACACACCCACAGTGACACGCACACACAGTCACACACCCACAGTCACACACACACCCACGGACACACACACCCACAGTGACACGCACACACCCACAGTGACACGCAAACACCCACAGTCACACACCCACAGTCACACAATCACCTGGAGAACTTTGTGTGTGGCGCTTGCTCTCTATCCCCACACACTGCAAGTACAGCGCTGGACTGTTCCACTGACACTGACACCACACATGTCCATATTCCTACCTCCTTCTAAACTTTTAGTTACAATTGAATGCTCACATGTAACTTATTCATGGTACTGACAAGGACAAGCGCGTCAATAAATATATGCCTTAACTTTTGAGCCTGACTTCCAGCTATATTGGCAGTGTTGCAAGAAATAGTGCTGCTCCATTCACACGGAACCTGCGTCGGCTCCATAATAATAAGACTATACTTACCGTGCAGCCCCAGCCTCTGGACCCCAGTAAAAACACTACGGGGGACGCTTGTACTTTCTTTGGCAGTAAAGGCGCGTGAGGCACGTGCAGTCACCCCACAGCCACCCCCTCTATGTGACTGGGATATTCCGCTCTTGTGAACTGCTCAGTTTTCTCGGTCTCTCTGCCTGCCTCCCACACGAGCCCCGTGACGCAGATCCTGGCGTGGGAGGCGGCCGGGGCGTGGGTGGCTGCTGCTGCTGCTTGCCTGCTGACTGGAATACCAAACATCAAATCTCACACCGAGGGAAAAGTAACAAAACTGTCACAGAGAAGAAGAGAAAGGGAACGTTTAAGCAATAAACAATCTCTTGGGAAGTCTCTTTTTTAATAACTCTGCCCATTTTGGTTGGGAAGTTATTTAATTTGTAGTGTCCCGCGTTATTTCATATCTCTATACTTATAGCGACCATTTAGTTGCTGTCCGCGACATACATCTGCTACATTACTTCTCCCTGTTCTGGCCTTCAACTGTAGCAGTTTGTATAGGAAGCAAAGCAAGGTGTGGCAGGTACATGGAGCAGGGAGGGAGTTACTATTTAATTACACCCTGGAGCTGGTGTTGTGAAATCTCAGGGGAGATACAGAAGGGAAGAGGTTTTTGATGGTGCCGGGAGAATAATTTTGAGGGAGGTGGGGAAGAGCTGATAGAGGAGGCCTCACAACTATAATGCTGGACTGAGCAGGGAGTAGAATGACACAGGGAGATGGAGGAGGCCGACTACTAATGCTGAACTGACTTTGGAGTAGGTTTACACAAATGGATGGAGGAGGCCTGACTACTCTGATTCTGGACTGACTTGGGAGTAGGTTGGCACAGAAGGATGGAGAAGGCTTGGCTACTCTGATGCTGGACTGACTTTGGAGTAGGTTGGCATAGAGGGATGGAGGAGGCCTGACTACTGATGCTGGACTGAGTAGGGAGTAGGTTGGCACAGAGGGATGGAGGAGGCCTGACTACTGATGCTGGACTGACTTGGGAGTAGGCACAGACGGATAGAGGAGGCCTGACTACTCAGATGCTGGACTGAGTAGGGAGTATGATGGCACAATGAGATGGAGAAGGCTTGCTACAAGGCATTGCCAAATGCCAGCAGAGCAGGCCAGTGACAGGAGGAAGAGCACATGGAGGATTGGAATATCTATAAATCCCTGATCAATTAGAGGACGGAGAACTGAGGGAAGGAAGACACACATTGGGGGTCCTAAAACGGATGCACTAACTTAAGGCTATAAAAAAGTAACAAGTGCATGGCACTTTTAAAAACACATTTTAATCTGGGAAGCATAATATCGTATAGTAAGTTTCAACTATCTAGTTACCACCTCTGTTGAATAAATTACTCAAAAAAACAAAAATATGTGCAACATTGAAACTTTCCCTAGAAGTAAGTTCTGTGTCCATGCATTGATGGTAAATTTGCCTACAAATGCTGCAAACGTGTACCACATAACAGCACATGATGAAGAAGCAAAATGTATTGACTGGTCCAATTGCCATCTGGGAGTCAAGAATTAATTTTTTCCCCCTCTGACGCAAATTGGAGAGGCTTCAAATTGGCTTTTCTTTTGCCTTCCTCTGGATCAACTAGCAGTTAGGCAGGTTAAAATAGAGTTAAAAGGTTGAACTTGATGGATGTGTGTCCTTTTTTAAACCTAACTTACTGTTACTATGTTATTTTATTCAAAAAGACATCATCCCCGAAATGGGGGCTACTTATAGCATATAGGTAGCCATGAAACATGTAAAGCACATCAGCCAATTCCCAATGCTTTTTGCACTTACGCTGTAGTTCCTTGTTGGAGGATAGTGTTCTGGTACTGATTTGGCATGTACACCACTGATTACAATGTACGTATAAAATCACACACACCATATTATTGCTAATGAAATTGTGTTTAATTCCACAAACAAACAATAATCAAACCAACCCACATGTTCAGTTCCGAATAACACTTTTGCTCTAATGCCACACACAAAATGGCACCCTTAAATCTGAAAGGGGTGGTTCACCTTTGAGTTCACTTTTAGTATGATGTAGAGAGTGATATTCTGAGACAATTTGCAATTGGTTTTCATTGTATATTATTTGTGGTTTTTGAGTTATTTTGCTTTTTATTCAGCAGCTCTCCAGTTTCCAATTTCAGAGATCTGGTTGATAGGGTTCAAATTACCCTAGCAACCATGCACTGATATAAATAATAGACTGGAATATGAATAGCAGAGAGCCTGAATAAAAATAGTAAGAGTATTAAAAAGTAGGAATAACAATACATTGGGGTCAGTGACCTCCATTTGAAAGCTGGAAAGAGTCAGAAGAAATAGCCAAATAATAACAAAAAAACTAAACAAAATTAATAATGAAGACCAGTTGAAAGGATACTTAAAATTAGCCATTCTATAACATATTAAAAGTTAACTTAAAGGTGGGAATAGGACACCAACCACTAATGTAATAATACACTTTAATTAAAAAACAGTATTACACTTATTAGACTTACCATACTGTATATAAACTGTATGTAAACAGGCATTATTAATTGATACAGATCTTAGCAATGACAAAATGTATACAAATAACTTCAATACAAAGTTTTACATAAAAGCAAACAAAAAAAGTTAGAATTTATTGTAGCCTAATAACTAAAAACTAAAATAACTAAAAATAATCAAAAGGCGGCGAGATCCAGATTGACATTCAATTAACGGGACAGCAAACTATTCACACTGAAAATCTAAAAGGTTTCCAATACATTGATCACCTTGTTTAGATTAGGAGATAACACCAAAAAACACTGTGCTCTGGGGGTTTCTGGGTTGTTAGTTTGCCATTCTTTATAATGTCTGGGGTGACTATGTTTAGTTCTATTCAGGGACGGACTGGGCCAGTGGGACACTGGGACAAAACCCGATGGGCCCCAAGGTCCAGACCTGCTCCCTGTGCAAAGCCTACTGCAGCTTTCAAATTTCCTGGTCCCCCCCTCGCACCTGCTAGAAGAAGAAGGTAGGTGCGTGGGTGCCGGAGGGGGGTTGCGGCTGGGGCCTGGGGTTGCGGCTGGGGCCTGGGGTTGCAGTGGGACCCGGAGGCAGCAGCCCTGGTGGGCCTCGGGCCCCCCAGTCTGATTCTGGTCCTATTGGTCCCAGTATTACAGGTGTGTTCCCCTATCCTTTTCTCATTTGCTGACATTGAAACCCCACTAACATATTCTTTACATTTTTGGCTTCTCTAAAACATGCTCTCAGTTTATTTCCAACCTCTTACTACAGGATCCTCCAGCACCGAATTCCAATTTATTTGTTTGTTTTATTTATCTTACCAGTGTCATTGTATCTAATGCAATTGTGACAACTCGCCCTGGTGGTCTAGTGGAGGTGCAACAGGGACGCTCACTGCGTTTCGCTCACTTTGGCAATGTCTTCTTGAATGCGCCTCTTCTTCCGGGTTCGCACCACTCCGGTATGCTCAGCTTTATCCTGAAAGTGACGAACATGACGTCATCGATTGACATGAAATTTTACATTTTTAAGGGATTCTTTCTCACTGTTCATTGCCCAACGTAAAATGTTATTCGTAGTTCCTCGGTTCAATTTATGTTTACTTCTGAGTTGTCCCTGCCTGATCTTGACCAAGTTCTGTAAGCTGCCTGTCCCAACCTCTGCCTGTACCTTGTACCGGATTCTGTCTAGTCGCTATATATTTGGTATTCTGACCCGGCCTGTGATCCCTACGCTCTTGTCTCCCGTTACTGCACCACTTTGTCCACCTGGTATTCTGACCCTGACTATGATTTGTCTCCTGATATTGTACTACGCCGTGCGTTTGGGGTTGACCTGGCCATTGATTCCGACTATGCTTCCTGTTCTCCAATTCCGTACCTTGAGCGGTTCCCTTGCCTGGCCAGAAATTTCTCCCTGGTCCTCTCACGATAAGGCCTGGCAGCACCTGAGTAGCAGAGGGCTTCTCCTGAAGTGAAAGGTGGCTGATAAAGGCGAAAGACTGAGCCGGGACCGGGACCTTGAGGGTTTGTTCTGGGTTTGGGACCAATCGTAAAGGCAATAACCTGAAATCCAACCCCTCTGACGTACCTTTTCACTTAATACAATAACAGTACAATAATAATGTCCTATTCAGGGGCGATCCTGGCCCCTCTGCCGCCTGAGGCAGCATTCATAAAAGGAACATCTGATCAATCTTTCTTAACGGGGTAGTTCACCTTAAAATTAACTTTTAGTATGATGCAGAAAGTAATTTTCTAAGTCAATTTGCAGTTGGCCACAATATTTATTTTTTGTTTTGAATTTTCTAGGTTTTTGGTCTGCAAGAAAAGGCCATTTTATTACATACTGTACTAAAATTTAACCTAAAGGCAGTCCACCCATTAACCTATTTGGATCCATTTCCTTTCCCTAAAAACCCAAATTCTAATTGTGCACATACATTATTAAAATCCATTTTTTTTAAACAACACCTTTAAGCCCACATACACAATCAAGAAAATCAAATTATTACCATATCTAAGAGACTATTTCTTAGATATGGTTATAATGTGATTTTTTCATACCCACATATGGCATGTAAACATCTATATCACTGGATTAATTTAAATTTTCCATAATCTGCAAATAATGTTAACATTTAAATAATTTATGGTCAAGGGATCCAGCAAAGCTGTACATTTTCAGTGTGCTGTGGGATCCCTGCAGTTACAGTCAATGTCAAAAGTAGGAGCCACATTCACCAATTATTGCAGGAGCTTAACCCATTTATTAAAGGAGAAACAAACCCTTTACCAAAAAAACGCTACCCTTACCCCATGTAGACCCCCCCTCCCTCCTAGCCTAGCTGCCCCCCCTTGGGGAAATGCCCCTAACACACACGGCGATACATTTTCTGAAGTTGCTCGAACCGGAAAACGAAGCGTCACGTGTGTCATAACGCAGGAGAAGAGGAAGCGGTTCAGGGAGATTAGTCGCCTCAAAGAAGATGCGATTAGTCGTCAGGCGCTAAATCTCCCCGAATCGACTGGTGTGGACTAAGCCTAACAGTCAATGAATATCTGACATCCAACTCCTGCATGAAGACAAAATGAAGAGAAACAGGTGCTAAGAGAGGTTCACTTTTAGGGGCCCATTTATTAAACCACAATTTTTTTTTTTCTGGTTGAGGTTTTTTGGGGTAAAACTATTTTTTTGTGGAAAAAATCAATAAAGTCGAGTTTTCGGAACGTCAATTATACAATACGACTTGACGCTCAAGAAAAAGAAAGAAGAGGCGATCAGTCGTCAGGGCGCTAAATCTCCCAGAATCGCCTGGTGTGGACTAAGCCTTAGATCCAATATATCTTATAGGGGGGCTCTTTTTGTCTAGAAGATGTAGTAGAGCTCATTCTATTAAAATCACCAGATATCCTGTCATTCTACATGCAGGATTTGGCAAAAGGCAGTTATTTTGTTAGATTTAGTTTGTACTAGAATCAGTTATTTGAGTGAACTCGAATACATTTTGTTTGTACTAGAATAAGTTATTTGAGTAAGCTCTAATACATCTGCTAGGAAAGGAAGCCCCCCCCTCTATAAGACACATTGGATCATTCATCTGACACCCAAATGCTGCATGAAGACAGAATGAAGAGAAAAAAATGCTGAGAAATAGTAAATATTCACTTTATTATTTCAGAAGAGATGCAGAATATTTAATTGATTGTATAGAGAAAGTTTCTTATTTCAGTATGAGGAAGCTTATATAAAATTCTCATTTTCGCGATACTTCCCCTTTAAGTTATACATCAGGATAAAAGGTAGTCACATTCTCAGAGATAACCAAATATCCCAGATGGTATCACATTTGTTGGGGCAGCTTCTGTCAGTTTATGCTAGTTTCTTATACTGTAGTGAGTCATCACAAGTTTTTGTTTTGGGATTTAATAAGTTCCTCATTTTCTATTTTTGCCTTCCATATTGCTGCTTTACAACACTTGTAGTATTTTTAGGTACTAAAAGAAATGCCTTTTTTCATTCCTGTTAACTTATTTACATTTGAGTTAAGATGGTACGGTGGTCTTTAATGCTTTTACATTACTTGATGCAATACAGTTTTAAATGACAATAACTTTGTTTTTAACTGGAAACCCCGTCCCAATCACCCACTGAAGTAAGGGTTTTAGGTTGTTAAAGTTTGCTTTCCTGAAACTTCAAACATTTGTTGCAATAAGAAATTTTCTTTTTTTTTATTCCTGAGTTTTAGGAAACTGGGAACTACCTTTGCATATCTTGTAAGCATGTGCATATATCATCCTTATAGGGGCAGATTTATTAAAATGTGAATTTATATTTTAATAAATAAAAACGTACCCACGTTCAATTCATTCCTATGGAATTTTTGGAAGTGTATTTATCAATGAGTTCTAACTGTCACCCACTGATAAACATGCTTCCAAAAAAACACAATGAGTTTTTCTTTATTAAAATATAAACTCACATTTTGATAAATCTGCCTCATAGTATAAAGCAATTTAATATTCTGGTTTAATACAACTGCCTTGACATTTTATGTTGGCAAGTTGATTCAGTGTGTGAAGGATTTGATTACATTACATAAATCAACTATTAAATGTGGCTATGCACCACTTTCCAAACATTTTCAATTAATTGGCCTTTCTCGGTTACAACGGAGACTTCACGTTTTTAAAGACACTCCTATTCCATCTAGGGGTGGTGGTAGGGTACTGCTATATAATGGAACGCAGTGTCTCCAAATCAGTATCTGTATCAATAGCAAACGAACAAAGAACAAATCGCCCAGTGAATAAATGAGGTGAAAATGAACCACTGCTTCCAATAAAAAACAAAAATTTAATAGAAGATAAATCAATTACAGCCAAATGTTTAAATACAGAGCATGTTCTTATCTTCGTGCTTTCATTGAATGTAATCAAAATAGATAATTTCTCTTTAAAGGAATGTCTGCATTTCAAATTACATGTTTTCATTCTAATGCCTTCTTGCCAACTCAACTGAATTAGGAAAACTAGACAGGGTTGTCTTTTTTTCAACAAGTAAAAAAATAAAGCTTTCGTAATGGCTGCCATGAATACAACTAGAATATGAAGCATATGCTTCAGAATGTTTCAGTAATATTACTTTTATGTAATAAGGCAACATGGGTAACAATATTATCTTTAATTTCAGCCTGTGGTTCAAGAATCTCTCAATTTTAAACATTTTCCAGCCACAAAAGTAAACTTCCATTAACAGGATCTAGTAAGTCATTTAATAGTTTGAACCCTATTCTTTTAGGACATGTGAATGGAGAGAGAGAGGAACTTGTGGGTTCAAAGTGGAATGATTAGAAGGTTTCAGTTAAAGTTTGGCTGTCATATATACACTTTGCAAGTGATCAAAACCATGGCATGTAAAAAGTATTGCCATGTATTTCCATACAAAATCAACCAATAGGTAAGAGGTAAAGAGGGGCATTTTAAATGGACTGTAGCTTTAATTAGAATGTACTTTGTGTAGTTACAAGAGTTATCCTTTGTAACTTGTTCCCCGCATATTTTTGGTTATATTATAAACACTCTCCAAGCCCTCCAAGTCATGCACTTGTGTGACCAAAAATCTAAGATCACAACCCCATTTCTTCAAACATCACCATCATTTCAATTCAATTAATTTCCTGCATGTGTTTTCATCAGAAACAATGCTCCTCACCCTTAGCAACTGACTGTAGGTAAGACATTTCTTAACATTCCCATGGTGAAAACTGGAGCAGTTCCTGTTAGTCTATGTATGAAATAAATGTGTACTTTGTACATTCCCTTGCTTTTTAATTAATATATCCAAGAAGCGTATCTTCTCATCATAACCTAAAGTAAATTCCAAGGTGGAATGTAAGTAGTTCATATTTGTCTCACGTTAACTTGCCCCTGTTTGTCACCATGCTAAGTGACTTGAATATGTCATCCACAGATCTATAATTTTTATGTACATATAATCTACTTAATATAGATATTGCAATAAAAGTGATAAACAGTGGGGGACAATATTGCTGCCCATTCTTATCCCTTGACTCTGTAGGTAAATGGTTTCACCAAAACAAAAAAGTTTTTTTTGGGCCAATAACAGTCATATTAATTCAACAAGAACAAGTGTTCTAGGGCCTCCTCCCAACTTCTGTGGGCAGAAAACATGTAGAAAGAGATTGAATGTCAACTGTGCTTCAAAGCATTCACCCCAACATAAAGTACATTCAATCTTAGGGCTCTTACACATGGCCGTTTTTTCCTGCGCTACCCTGCATTACGTTTTCTTCCATTCAGCTGCAGGGGAGTGCAGGAGTGCCAAATGCAGGTTGGGATGCAGCATGTTGCATTTCACCTGCGTTCGGCGCATACATGTGTCTGTATGAGTACAGCCTCCTTCAAAATAATTGACTGCGTCTACGCCAGTGCTCCCTGCGGCTCAATGCAATAAAGTGCAACGCAGGGGAGCGCAGGCAAAAACGGCTGTGTGTAAGAGCCCTTAAAAAGTCTGTTGTGTTCTTTAGGCAGCATTTTATCTCCATTATCAAAGTTTGTAAGTTGTTATCCACATTTATTAGTGTGGCTTCTGTCACACAGGAAAGTGACCCATAAGTACTTGCAGTCTCCTCTTGTTGATCTAGTTCTTTCCTGTTTCTTGATGCTGTTTGATAGTGTAAGCACTGAGTAAAGGATATCTTGCATTCATTATAAGAGATTGATTTCTTTTTACAAAATTTTACATTTGGATGTCATTGAGATTCCTGAGTATCTGAGAGCGCGAGTGCCTCTAAGAAGGTGCATAACTACAGAGGAAGCAGACCCTGCAGCTGCAGGAGGACCCAGGGGGTATAGGGGGGACCCATGAGGCCGTAATTAATGAGCAATATCAACATATATTGGTAAAACAGGACAACCTCTGGATATGTTGTGGGCCCGAAAATTAATTTGCTGTGGGGGCCAGTATAATCTAGTTACACTACTGCCTCTAAGAGCCTTTATCAAGACCTATAAATTGGCAAGCTTTCAAAGCTTTTAGTGTTCAAATTAGTAAAGGCAGGTGCACAGAAAAGGTCAACCATTTAGGTGAATATAGATACAAAGGAAGTGCTAGCATTAAAGTAAGGGCAAATATGTGTTACCTGTTGTATGTGCCTAGTTTCATGTATCACATTAAAGTTCATCCCTTATTAAATTTACAGTGATTAGAAGAAACATCACAAGCATTTCTTAATTTACATATATAGTACATGTTCCTAACTTGCATTTTTGAAGGGTAAGGACTGACGTTCTATAAAAAATACTAGGATGTTCTAGGATGGTCTGTTTTCTTATTTTTCTATGTTTTTTTGTGCATTGCACTTTAGAAATAGCACAATATTTATTAAAAACACAATATAAAATATATTGTCTTGGAGTTTTTTTTAGAATCTCTATTAAAAAACTACTTTAAAGGAGAGCTAAACACTAAAAAATGAATAGAGCTAGAAATACTAAATTGTATATAATGAACATATCAGCTTAAAGGTTCAGGTTCCCTATAGTAGTAATGAACCAGGTCTTCAAAGTTGTCACATGAGCACCTCATCTTGGATTTTGGTGTGACACTGCACAGAGCTACCACATACTTATAATCTAATCATTGTCATATTGAGACATTTATATTCTACATATAAACTATATATTGTGAGTTAGCCCCTAAGCTCCGGTAACTAATGGCAGCTCAGAGCATGTGCAGTGAATCAGCAGAAAAAAAATGGGGTGCTACAAGGGCATCTTCATGGGCACACTTCTTAACTGCTACAGGGTTGTAGTTGCCTTGGGCTGGTACAGAAGCCCAAAACATAATGTACAACATTTCTGCCCTACTTTTTTAGTTAAGCTTTAGTTCTTATTTAATGCATTAAGAAATGAAAAATCACAAAAAGAAAAATCGCATTTAAATAAAAAAACAGGAATAAAACAGAACAGACATTTACGTGTATACCTTCATAACAAAGACACACAGCACTGATTTTTTTTGCATTTATCAAGCTTCATATTGCAAATGAAATGGAGGAATGCCTTTAAATAGCAGGTAATATTTCTGTGCCCAACACAGGAATATATGCTCATTAAAGGAGAACTAAACCCCCCCGTTAATCAAAAATCCCCATCCCATTTCGTCCCCCTCACTGCTTTCTCCCTCCTAAGTAACTCAGTGGAAAAAGTATCCCTGTCATGTACCTTGGCATAATTATGCAGAGTAGCGCAGCAGAGCTCTTCGGCGCCATCTTCTGTATCTTCGGATACTCTTCTTTTCCTTCTGCAATCTTTGGAGCCTTCCATGCATGCGCAGTAGGCACGAATACCAGAATGGTCCCAACTGCGCATGCGCGAAAAAGCTCTGTGCCGGCGCTCACTTCCGAGAGGAAGCAGAAGGTACAGAAAATGGTGCCGGAGAACTCTGCTGCGTTACTCTGCATAATTATGTTAAGGTACATAGTTTTCCACTGAGTTACTAAGGAGGGAGAAAGCAGTGAGAGGGGCCAATGAATGGAAGGGGATATTTGATTAACGGGGGGTTTAGTTCTCTTTTAAAGAGAACACCTGGGCAAAAAGATACAAGTGTGACTTGCTCAGCCCTCGAGTGTTACCTGTCGATGAGAGCTCTACTGCAAAAAAAATAAAACAGAGAAAGCTTAAAATCCAGAGGAGGTAAAATTGGGGTTCTACTGTATTAAGGTTCAGTAAATCTCACAACTGTAGTTTGGGCAAAAATGGAGGTGAAAACGGGACATACCCAGGATAAAACAAAAAAAAGATATGAACAAGTTATGAGTCCTTTCCCAACTGCCGTATCCGGTATTGCTGAATTAAAGTTCAGTTCATTGTTTGGGCTTAGCAAATAAACAACGGGAATAATTTTCCACAAAACATTAACTTAAATATGGTTCTCGTAACCAGTCGAGACAATATATTAACTTTCATTTTATCCTGCAAGGCCCATAATATATTATAATAAAATATATATATATATATATATATATATATATATATATATATATATATTTTTTTTTTTTTTTAATGCTGTGTATCTTCTGTTGGAGACATGAGAGCATTGCTGCATGGAAGGTTTGAATCTATTTCAGTTGGATTTTCATTCCTTTCTGGGCAAGGTGGTTTAACGTGTTCTTGAATATCAGCAGGACCTGTAGCATACGGCTGGACAGCAGACTCTTCATTTCTGACCAGTTGTGGAGATTGTATTATTTGACGATAATTAGGGTTCATGTTATCTTCCTAAACAGAACAGCACAAGGAAAATATTAATGAATATATTTAAATCTCGCCAACTAAATGTCAAACTGCGCAATGTTATGTTTATGCATGACTACATGTAAGACGGGTTACCGTATCACTTGTAATCAATAATTTGATATAGAAATTGTTTACATACAACCAACTCACCACTGTAAAATAGGTTTTCACCACAGCAAAAAAATGAATGCAAGCGTTTATATATGATGAATTGCCACCCTGGCCTAGGCTTTGGAGCAATAAGTTAGCAGCACAAAAATACACAAAAGAAAAACAAAATACTCATATATCTTCTATCATATTATATCATATTATATAAGTCATAAATTACAATGGCCCATTGTATTATATATATTTTAAACAAAGTCCCACCACTTAAAATATCTTAAATTACTTGGTATTTTAAAGAGCATTTGAAAGTTGTACCGTCCAGCTTCTTAATCTACACAGTAACAGATATGTAAAGGGGTTAACTTTTAGTATGTTATAGAATGAGTAATTCTAAGCAACTTTGCAATTGGTCTCCATTTTTTCTTTTTTTATAGTTTTTTAATTATTTACTACCTTTCAAATCTAAAAAACAAATGCTCTGCAAGGCTACACATTTGTTGTTATTGCAACTCTTTATTACTCATCTTTCTATTCAGGGCTCTCCTATTCATATTTCAGTCTCTCATCCAAATCAGTGCATGGTTGCTAGGGTAATTTGGACCCTACCAACAAGATTGCTGAAATTGCAAACTGAAGTGCTGCTGAATAAAATTAAGCTAAATAACTCAAAAACCACATAATAAAAAAATAAAAACATTTGCAAATTGTCTCAAAATAACACTCTACAGCATACTAAAAGTTAATTTAAAGGGCAAGGGCAATTGGACTGTTCCCCCTAATCAATCTATGACATGTGTTTTTACTATTGTTATTATTATTATCTTGCTGCTGTAATCATGGAATGGGCCGCATTTGTACAAAGACTGTAATCAACAGACAAAGCCGCTGTATTAAGAGTACCTACCTATTTTTCTCTCTCTATTTTATATGACCTTCTCTTGTTTTTTGTTATGTTAAAAACAATAAAACATTATTTTTAACCACATACATATTAAGAGTGTCTGCATAAAATCTGTATATACAGTTATTGGCTAATATATAGAAATATAGCTGTAGAAGGACAGCAGAAAACATCAAAGACACTTAATAAGGCAAGCCATACAACTGAACAAACATACTTTTGTGTGGACAGCAAATAATAGTGCAGAGGGGATTATTATTCATTTGTTTGCAGCTTCATCGTGCTTGCTTTATTTTAAGAAAAGCTATATTTCCTGCTAGTTATTTATAGAAAGCTCATTTAACCTATGTTATGAACTAAAGGTAAGATATTACCAGCTCCAAATTTTACGGTGATGTCCTATGAAATTAGTTCAATATTTGTAGAAATACTTTAATAAAAACAATAAAAGTTCTCAGTTTCAAAATCTGAAAGGATAAGACTTGTTTTAAAATCCCTAAAAAGACCCTAAACAGTCCCTAAAATGACTTACCTCTCTCTACATTGAGTCGATTCATGAGAACCTTCTAATTATTATTAGGATGTTTTATCCTTGTATGATATGATATGGATGTTGAGCAGCTTCAGTATATCTAACTATAAAAGTAGCGATACATAGATACTTCATTTTCTTATCTTTGCCAGCCAGGAGGCCTCCCACCCACATCTTAGTAATTTTACTCATTTCAGGGAGGCACAAGCAACGCTCACTAGTGCTTCCTTTCCTCAGGGTCGGACTGGGAGGCCCGGGGCCCACCGGGGCTGCTGCCGGGTGTGTGCTCATGCGCCAGTGTGCCGCAAATTCGCACAATGTTTTTATTATCATTAAGAAGCTTTTGTCGCTAATGTGGGTGCAAAGCTGGGGACCCACCAGGTTTTTTCCCGGTGTCCCGCTGGCCCAGTCCGACCCTGCCTTTTCCAGTCATTGATTGATTAGCTAAATCAAGCCAATCAGATCTTGGGAATGTGAATCAAAGGGGAACGATATGTGCAATAGAGATTAATACCTGCTCTTTCTCTGCAATGCTGGTCTCAGATATACCCCAATTTATTAAAAATGTTCCTTTTGATTTCAAATTTAACCACATTGCAAATAATTTTTAAATTGGCCATATATATTTATTTTCAAAAACTGTTAAATAGCTGAACATAACTTTTAAAAGGTTAATATTTACTGTAAATGTTGGAGGTATTAGCAAGATGTTAAGTTGTTAATGTGATTTTAATGCCTAACTATTTAAAAATGTTACAAAGCATACACTTCCTTGGCAAAACTACACATTTTGCTCTAGTGTACTGCTAAAACAGCCTTTGTATATATGAAAATGTTGTACCTGTAGATGCTGGTTTTCAGGAATCTTTTTGTCTTTGCTAAGTGCCACCATTTCTTTGATTTGATAGAAGACAAATACAAGGACAACCCAAGGAGAGGAACTTATGCCCCATGCAGGCCTACTGACATCCTCTTGCTCCTCTTGGTGCTTTGTTTTCTTTGGAGGAAGTTTGGGTTGGATAACAGGCATTATATCCTCACTCTGCTGTGGGACCAGGTCAATAGTTGCTATTGGAACTGGACTGGAAGGAACAGGAATCCTTTCGGCCAGCATGGATGCATCTAGAGCATAAAACACAAGGGTAGAAAAAAAGTATTTTAGCAATTGTAATTTTACATGTGTGTATATCCTTCCTGCTGTCTACGTTTTTGTACAAATGTCCCTCCTGCAGACTCCATTTTTAATGGGTCTATGTCCCTCCCATTGTGCGCCTTTTTAAGAGTGTAAAAAACTTGAGCTGTGAGCATTTTACAGGTGTACAGTATATTTTTCATTTAAGAATGAGCATTTGACTGCTTGTCGGTTTATATTTCTCCTACTGACATTTTATCGTTTTCTTAAAGTCACACTATCATAAAATTAAAATTTAATATAAGCTTCACCTCATGAAAATTTCACCTCATGAAACTTTCTAAATATGATCACTTTAAAAAGCTGTCCCATTAATAATGGTAATAATCAAGATACACACCTTTCAGTAATACGTCTCTCTACATTCTCTCTGATAAAGATTGACAGAGGGGTCCCCACTTTCAAAATAGTGTGTAAAAAGGCGTGTGTTAAAACAGCCAGCCCTCTCTTAGCTTGGCGATTCCAATTGGGAGTAACAGGAGAATGTTGTGGCAAAGATTTCTGGCTATTAAAGGAGAAGGAAAGTCATTAACCACTTGGGGGTGCCAAATGTTAGGCACCCCCAAGTGAATGTAAAGCACGATCTGGTGCAGTTTTCTGCTGATAGGAGCACCGGCCTGGATTGATCCTCTTTCTTCAAATTTCCCACGGCAGACACATGCGCAGTAGAATGAAAAAGCTGAAGTTTTAGTTAAAGTTCGGCTTTTCACTCTAAAGCGCATGCGCAGCCGCGAGAAGAAAAAACAAGCCGGAAGAGGATCGCTTTGCGGTGGTCACCAGAAGAACCCGGGCCGGTGCAGTTTTCTGCTGATAGGAGAACTGGTCCGGGGTTTCATTTAAGTAAATACATTCACTTGGGGGTGCCTAACATTTGCACCCCCAAGTGGTTAACGACTTTCCTTCTCCTTTAACCTGGGAATCTCCATGCACTGCATACATGTCCTGTAATTTACTGGTGCATATAAGCCAATAACCGTATACAAAAGTATCTGTTCTGGCAGGACACCTTTGGACTTATATAAAGTGCAATGTATTTTTTTCAATGAATGTGAATATCAATGTAAGTATTCTATGATGATTTGGCTTCACTATTAGTGTGGCCAAAGTAAATGGAATGTTCTCCCTATCCATCCCTTTACATGTGGCAATAAGGCAAGGCCCGCTGCCCCCTGTCTTATTTGCACTTGCAAAAGATCCATTAGCTGCTAAGCAGATCAGCAATTCAAAATATATTTGAGAATTATAAATGCAGTCAGACCCTAAAGTGTTACTTGTATCCCTTCTTAAAATGATTGAAGCTTTTGGGAAATAGTCAGAACTTCAGGCCAATTGGAATAAGTTATTTTTGGCTTTAGTTGAGGCTTAAAGGAGAACTAAACCCTAAAAGTTAATATGGTTAAAAATGCCATATTCTACATACTACGCTTATTGCACCAGCCTAAAGCATCTCAATAGCAGCATTGATCCAGGACAACTTGTCACAGGGGGTCACCATCTTGGAAAGTGTCTGCGTCACTCACATGCTCAGTGGGCTCTGAGCAGCTGTTGAGAAGCAAAGCTTATGGGTCGTTGCAAATTTACAAGCAGAAAATTATGTTTGTAATATAAACTGATGCTACAAGGCTTATTATTAAATTCTGATGCTAGTTGCACTGGTTTCTGAGCTGCCAGCTATGTATTAATTACTAATCAGGCTTATACTGTGACATTTATATTCTATGTGTACTGTATATTGTGAGTCAGTCCATAAGCTCAGTAAGTGACAGCAGCACAGAGCATGTGCAGTGAATCAGCAGAAAAGAAGATGGGGAGCTACTGGGGCATCTCTGGAGGCACAGATCTTCCCTGCAAAAGGGCTGTGGTTGCCTTAGGCTAGTACAGAAGCCCAAAACATAATGTACTACATTTTTAGCCTAATTCTTTAGTTGGGCTTTAGTTCTCCCTTAATAGACACCAAACATGCTAATTAAAATGGTTTAACCTCGTTTATCTTTGTATAACCATCCACTTCACCATGTGCTAGTGATATCCTCTCCAGCAGCAAATTTAATACAATAGATTAAACTCCCACTTTCAGTATGGGGCCATATTTATTAAATCAAACTCATACACGTGCATCATTGTCTTCTAGCTTTAAAAAAAATCTCCTACCCTCAGAGATTGCTTAGGAACACTAAACTAACGCCTGCACCATATGTGGCATAGTAGGAGCCATTTTCTTTTTATATGTTATGGTCCTTAACTGTATAATAAATAAGCTGTATAATAAAAGTCCTTTTTAGATTAAACATGAAACTTAAATATTTTTTTTTTAATTAAAACATCCATACCTGTTACAAACGTATTAAAAAGTCTCACCTGTCAATCATATATTGCCTTAAGCATAAAGGAGGGGCAAGAAATTACTTTCACTTTCCATTCTGCACTTACTAGAAGTCAAATGTGTCTTTAAAGAGTTATTAAAGTGTAATTATTTTACACATATCTTTGTGTGTGGTTTATTTTTGTAACACAAACCATATAAAGGTACCTTCTTGCTTTTGAGATACAACTAGCCATTGTATCAAAGCAAAGAGCAAAAGAATAACCAGACATGCCATTCCTATCCCTCGAAACGTTTCAGCAGCACCTAGGGAATAAAAGAAAGAGATACCACATGGACTATATATTGTGACGTTTCAAATGCTTATTTTCTATGCTAATTTTACACAGGAAAAAAAAAAAAATCACATTTAGTGATGGGCAAATCTGACCCGTTTCATTTCACCATAAAAAAAATTAGCAAAACAGCAAAATTCACCAAAATGCATTAAGTCTATGGGTGCCAAATTTTTTTTGACGCTACAAAATTTTGACACACAACAATTTTTTGTACCCATTACAGTCCATTCACATAATTTTCGTGGCAAAACTTGGCAGAAAAATGTCGCTCATCACTAGTCACATTCAGGGGCAGATTTATCAAAGGTTGAGGTGAATTTTCTAATGAAAAATTTGAATTTGGAGCTATTTTTTTGTGTACTAGGGAATAGTACAAATTCGATTCGAATTTGAAAAAAAATTAAATTTATTATGTACTGTCTCTTTATAAATGTTGGCTTCGACCATTCGCCATCTAAAACCTGCTGAATTGCTGTTTTAGCCTATGGGGGACCGCCTAGAACCTATTTGGAATCATTTGGTGGACTTTGAAAAATCTAGGTTTTTTGGGGGGGAAACTTTGAATCGAATTCGATCGAATATGCTATTCCTTCGATTCGAATTCAATCGAAAACGGACCCATTCGATCAGAAAACAAACCTATTTGGCCATAAAAAATCTTCGACTTAATTTCGGTTGGTCTTTCTGAATTCGAATTTCGAAGTTTTTTCAATTCGAAATTCGACTCTTGATAAATATGCCCCTCAATGTAATATCATACATCATGTCATGCAAATTCATCTTAAAACAATTTACACTATTATGTTAAGCATATAAAAAAACAGTATCTTACATACTTACATAAAGAACATGCTTTTTAAAATGAGCAATGCTAAGATATCTGCAGCCTGATTTTGAGGTGTTGCTTGGACTATTACTATTAAAAGATAGAAACACAACATATGGGGCTGCAAACACTTTAGCGCACCATGCACTTTAACAGGCAACAAAGAAGAATCTATCTGGTTGGCAAAATATTAAAGAGTGCAAGCATTCATTCATTTGAATGGAAAACATCTTTTTGCAGTGCAGCATGGCAGTGATACATTTATAACATTTAAATGGATGGTAAGTATGTATATGCAGTCAAAGCCTAAAAAGCTACTTATATGTAAAATTCCTGAAACATAATCAAACACTAAAGGGGAATCTCTGGAACAAATACCGTATATACTCGTGTATAAGCCGAGTTTTTCAGCACCCAAAATGTGCTGAAAAAATTGACCTCGGCTTATACGCGGGTAACCTCTTTTAGATGAAATACGGTAGAAGGCAGAAGACTTCGCATCGCATCGAAAAGAACAATGGCGGAAGCCCAGCGTGAAGAGCTACACGCAGCGCTGCCGTCTCTTTGTGGGGAACCTGCCCACCGACATCACCGAGGGGGAATTCAAAAAGACACGCTATCCTCCTACCCTAGCTGAAGCCGGGCGGCCGGCACAGGACGGAGAGTAACATCACCGGCCCCCAGCATCTCCCGCGTTCTGGGCCCCTGCACACTTCGGAGGTAAAGTGAAGTGGCCTGCCGTACCTTCCGGGTTCATGCGCATTTTGAGGTAAAGTCAAGTGGCCTGCCGCGCGCGCTCTCTCTCTCTCTCTCTCTCTTTCACTAAAACTTGTTGTTGAATATTTTTTTGCTGCAAAAATGAATGTTTACCGTACTTTGGCCATATTGACTAGTTAGACTGTCTGCTGTGGTGCAAGGATGCATTGTGCCTGGCTACCCACCCATCCACTCATGTTACCCACCCATCCACTCATGCTACCCACCCATTCTCTCATGCCACCCACCCACCCACATACCTATTCACTTGTGCCACCCATTCACTTATTGTGTGGGGAGTGTGTGTATATAGTGTATGATGGTGTGGGTAGAGAGTTTGTGTGTGTATATAGTATGTGTGGGGAGTTTGTGTGTATAGTATGTGTGTGTGATTATTTTGTGGGAAGAGTGTGTGTGTAAAGTATATGTGTGTCTATGTGTGTATAATTGCTAGTGGAAAGTATATTTTGTCTCAGCTGAAAAATATCTGTAATATAAATCCACTGGGGGGGACCAAATTTTCAGTGATTTAGTTTGCGCTGTAGTGATTGTAGCATAAAGGGTCTTAGTTGTGTCTAGGCTTATACGCGAGTCAATAAGTTTTCCCAGTTTTTGTAGGTAAAATTAGGTACCTCGGCTTATACACGGGTCGGCTTATACACAAGTATATAGGTAGGCTTTCTTTCTAAAGGTTTTTATTTTATTCATGAATAAAACAAAACAAAATACAAACATGGTACAGTTAAGATATAAGAAGTTTGCAAGCATTGGAATGACATAGAACATGTTTCAAGGAGACTTGAGTCAGTCAGTCATTTCATATTCCAGTTACCTTACACAACTATATATTTGTCAAGTAATACCCTCTATCAGGTATAATTTGGAAAAAATGCACTGGCTATCCCAATCTGGTTAGCACCAGATTTTTTTTTTTGTTGACCATTTTAAAGGGGAACTATAGCGAAAATAAAAATTTTATATAAGCATCATTGTGCTAAAATAAGAAATTTTCTAAATATAATCAATTATCAATTTCTGAAATAATCAAGTTAATTTTTGATCTCCCCATTTCAGCATCTGTCTCTCTTCATTCTCTCTTCATGCAGGAGTTGAAAGTCTGATTTTGAATGACATTTGGATCCAATGCAGCCTTTGGGGGGCTCCTTTTGCCTAGAAGATGTATTAGAGCTCGCCATTTTAAAATCACTGGAAATCCGGTCTCTCTACATGCTCGATTTGTGCCAAAGTCGGGTTTTTTTCCCGATTTTGTTTATGCTCGAGTCAGTTATCTGAGTAAAATCTAACACATCTGCTAAAATAGGGAGCCTCACTAAAATATATATATTGGATCTAACGGTCAATGAAAATCTGACACCCAACTCCTGCAAGAAGACAGAATGAAAAGAAACAGATGCTGAAAGTAAGGATGTGAAGATAAGCTTGATTATTTCAGAAACAGTACCCAATTTTTAATTGATTATATTTAGTACGTTTCTTATTTTAGTGCGATGAAGCTTATATTCAATTTAAATTTTCGTGATAGCTCCCCTTTAATACAAGTATACAGTGGAAAGACATGCAGCTAAATACAGCAGCAGCTTCGAGGGGTTACCCCCCCCCCTTTCCTGACTGGCCCATGCACAAAGACTGCCCTGTACATGGACTGACTGGGAACAGTCAGGGGAAAAGCCTGAGGTGAGCAAGAATATAGCACTGACTGTAGCCTCTTCATGCTGAAAATCAAATATGTAAATAGAGCAATAAGTGAATAAAAATTGGGCACATATTTGCCTCTTAGTAGTAACCGCTTATCTTGAGTTTCTAGCAGTTTTCTATTCAAAAACAATATTATTTTGTATTATATCTTTGTAAAAGGCAAAGAAACACATTTTTTATGACTTACCGAAGAAATTTACCATAACACCTCCTATCATGGCACCACAACCCCTTCCAAGTCCTAAATGGAGGCCCTGGAGGATTCCTTGTGCAGAGGTTCGAAGTTCAGACGGGACAGCAGCACTTAGATATGAAATGCAAGCTGCCCATATTGCTGCATGAGTCACGCCTGCAAAAAGGCAAAAGATATAAAATTAAATATTTCCATTCAGATACAGAGATTCTGAGAATTTTAGATCATATTCCCCACACTAAACAATCTCAGATTAAATAAGATTTGAGTTGCTACTGGCACAGACATGCAGAACTGAAGGTTCGTATTGCTGAATATATCTCCACCATTTATTTGTTTGCATAATGAAAGAAAATCCATTTCTAAGAAACTTTCCAACATATCATAATTCAACACTTTTACCTTTTTTTCTTTTACAAACCATTTTAAATGGTTTTAAAATTGTTGTCTCATGAAAACATTGCAAAAAGACAACTTATTAACATACCAGGCTGGAGCTTGCCTCTGCTACACTAGATCAAGAGTCAGAACCAGTAAAGGACAAAAAAAGTCTATATTTATTTTCTTAAACAAAATATTTGGTTGAAGAAAATGCTCCATTGGATAATCCTGTAATGAAAAACTGTCATTTATATATGAGTAGTATTATAGCCAGGGCATATTGCAGCAAATTGCCCAATCACCCAGGAGCCAAAGTGAGACACAACACCTAAGGTGGCCATAGAAGCAAAGATCCGCTCGTTTGGCGACATTGACAAACGAGCCGATCTTTCCCCGATATGCCACTAACGGGCATGGCTATATCGGGGGTCATCTGAACGTCTGGCCCTATGGCCGAACGCTCGGATTACGATGAGAGTGCAATGGGCTCCGGCGGGACAGTCGGGACAAAATCAAACCTGTCCGATCTCCGCCAGGCGAAAAATGTCGGTCCGAAAATCGTACGAATCTAGGATCTTTGCGTCACCTCTATTCTTGTTGTTATCATCCAACCTTTAGAGGAATCTGAGTGCCAAAACTTGAAATCACAACACATCTGCCTTATTAGATTGTTATTTAAGTCTGGTGAGTTAAGGTGGCCATAGACGTAACAATTCCGATCTTTCTTGGAAAAGATCTTTCCAAGAAAGATTGTTCGTTTCAATACACACGTCTAGAGCTGAATTGTCAGATATACAGGTCGAAACAATAGAATTCTACCTGTATCTGACATTTCAGCACTAATAATTGGCCGATGTTTGGGTACCTTCAAAGGCAAAATTTTCCATCCAGCTCGATCGACGAGCCGACCGCTATCCAAGTCTTCTGCCAATATCGGTTGTTTCTTTTCCCACCATACACGCGCCGAATATCGTACAAAAATTAGTTTTGTGCAATATTATCTGTGCGTCTATGACTTGTGAGTCATATGTTATCAGGAGATATCAAGGCTATCCTACAGCTCTGCTCTCTTTTGAGACCCTTGTGGATCTTGCATATATATATATTGGGACAGTAGAAGTGTTGGAAAGAAGTTTCACGGACAACCATTCACCCATGTTGTCATGGACTGCTGGAATATATTTCACAAGTAACAGTAGTAGAGGTGACCCCCTACAGTGTTCGTGGGTGGACACTGATCCTGAACTGGCTCTACCAGTCTTACCAATCTCCCAGCATAATTTGCCCAGTTAAGGCAGTGTCGGACTGGCCCACCGGGATACCAGGAAAACTCCCGGTGGGCCCAGGTGTCAGTGGGCCCTCATGCTGCTAAATTTGGCCTATTTCATGGCCATTCCCTATTCTAAGAGAACAAAGAGGCTAAATAGAAAGAATAATTGATTATTGTATTAAAGAAAACAAACTAGGAGAATAGAGGTTGATTGAGGAGATGAAGAATATTCGTACTGAGAGTGGGCCCCTGATCTAAGTTTTTATGGTGGGCCCCTGATCTAAGGTTTTTGGGTGGGCCCCTGGTGTCCCAGTGCGACACTGAGTTAAGGTATCCCATGTTAAAAGGATTGTAAGATCTTTTAGACTGGGCCCTCTTCACCTATTGTATCAGTTACTGGTGGCTTTGTATGTAAATTTGTATGTTCAATTTACACACCCATTTATTGTACAAAGCTGCAGAATATTTTGGCACTTTATAAATACTTGTTAATAATAAATATAATGATAAGTAGAGTTCTACAACAGATAAAGGTTCTATGTGGAATATCCCAGGATTGGGGAGCTGACAAAACTGCCCCCCCCCCTTATAATAAGTAAAAATAAGGTCTTATTTCAGGTGTTTGTGCGGATTAGCCTCACCCATAATTAAAGAGGCATGGTCAAGCAGTTATCTGTATCAGACTTGGGAGTGGGCTGTGTAACTAGGGCTGCTTGGAGAGCTAGGAAGACTGTGTGTGCTTGTAATGTTTATTTTGTTGGATTGATCTTTGTTCTAATGGTGGGTGTGGATCCTTTCAACAAGTACAGGATTGCCAGTTAGTTTCCCGTTTTCATGTTATTAGGATTGCCAGTTGTTTGTTCCACAGAGGATTTAGTAAATCAACATGTGTTTTGTATGATTCTGCTGTGTGATAAAACAAAATGAATGAATTTGAATGAACCCCACCTTTACTGGAGGGGAATCAATTTTTTTCCACCTAGTGGGAGTCAGGAGCTTAGCAGGGTTAAGCAGGTGGCGTTCAAGTGCTTTGCCCAGTACATGATGTTCAGTGTCTGTCTCCAATGTAATATATGGGCCTAAGGCAGGGTATGGCCAAATATATCATCACATTTCATTAATACCTTATTATGGTATGGTTGGATAACATGACATTTCAGAAAATGTGCAGAAGGGTACCAGCTTCTTTCATCTTTCTCCAACAGACCTTACTGCTTGAGTTTATGTAGAGGGTAATAACAATACCACCTTGTCAATATTCTGTGGTCAAGTTCTTTTTTTGGCTATTATTAATTGGTTTATCAGCAGCATAAACAAAATAAAAGAAGGTTATGATTTCTTTAGAAGCCACAGATGGGTTAATAATTAGGAAGTGTTGTAGAAATTATATAAATATATATGTGTATATATTTAAAAATAAATAATTTTAGATTTGTTTTATTTTTGCAACAACGACCATTTTATTTTCAATGTTAGCATTCCTGTTTTTTGCATGCTTTGACCAAGGGCACCTGGAACTAGAAATGACAGAGCCAAACATGGCAGTCACCAACCCTGCTGCAAAGTTATGCATTTTGTCAGCAGGTACAGTATGTGGAAACTGTTATTTTGGAGGGGGCACAAGGGCTGTGCAGGGGTATGTTAAAAAAAATGATGGAAGTGTTACTTCCCTTTGTCTGAGGCAGCAAAGGGCAATGCTGCCCCCCCCCCGCGCGAGCATACATTTTCTGCGCAGGAAGGGGTCCGGGGGGGGACATATTTGTAGTGCGGAGATGCAGCTCTTAAAATTTCAAGTTTTTCAACTTTCCTCATTGGTGCAGCGCCCCTGTCCCTTTTAAAGGGGGTGTTCAATGTTAAATTAACTTTTAGCATGATGTAGAGAGTGGTATTCTGAGTCAATTTGCAATTGGTTTTCATTTTTTATTATTGGTGGTTATTTAGCTATTTATTCAGCAGCTCTCCAATTTGCAATTTCAGCAATCTGGTTGCTAGTAGGGATGCACCGAATCCAGGATTCGGTTCGGGATTCATCCAGGATTCAGCCTTATTCAGCAGGATTCAGATTCAGCCTTGTGCCTGGCCGAACTGAATCTTAATTTGCATATGCAAATTAGGCGCGGGGAGGGAAATCGCCTGACTTTTTGTCACAAAACAAGGAAGTAAAAAATGTTTTCCCCTTCCCACCCCTAATTTGCAAATGAGGGTTCAGATCCGGTATTCGGCCGAATCTTTCGCAAAGGATTCGGGGGTTCGGCCGAATCCAAAATAGTGGATTCAATGCATCCTTAGTTGCTAGGGTCCAAATTTCCCTAGTAGCCAGGCATTGATATGCATAAGAGACTGGAATATGAATAGGACAGGCCATAAATAAAAAGAAAAGTAACAAAAAGTAACAATAACAATAAATTTGTAGCCTTACAAAACATTTGTTTTTTAGATGGGGTCTGTGACCCCCATTTGAAAGCTACAAATAGAAGAAGAAGGCAAATAATTCAAAAAACAATAAAAAATGAAGGCCAACTGAAAAGTTGCTTATACATTCTAAAACATATTAAACATTCATTTTAAGGTTACCCACCCCTCTAAAGTGATTCTATAAAGAGGCTTTACTCCGCCATTGAGATTGTAGATTTACAAAACCTACTCATTCAAACAAGGAATAAACAGATGCTGTGCTTTCAGCCACAAATCATTACTAGCAGATAGAGCCTCAGGAATTGGTAAAGGGTCCTGACAGACAAGGCGCTTTGTTGCACAAAAATGCCTCTTCTGGGCAATTACCCAGGATCACCTTATTTAATGTATTTTACATGTGTCGATTTAAACAAATTCAAAGGGGAAGGTATTGTCGGGTGCTTCATCATTGTTATTAATTTTGTGAGCCTGTCAATTAATGCACACAGGCAGTTATTTAATTTAACTGCTCTGCACATAAATAGAAGGTTAAAATGCGCAGAGTGGATCTTAGAACATGTGAGTATTGCCCAGCCAGCTTTGTTTAGAAGTGCATTATCTGACTAACCCTAATAAGTTTTCAGTAATAAAAACTAATTAGTCACATCCTTTGCAACTTCCTTGTTCATCTGTATTTTTCTTACCTTGTAGCACCTCCATAGGTAAAATGGTCCAGGCATTTTCAATGTATGAGATATACAGGTAACGAGCTGTATTACAAGCAAGCCCAATGTAAAGTACCCTAAAAAAGAATGTATATAAGAACATGTCGATCAAAGTTTATATTTAAGAATTCATTATTTAAATATGGAATTGATGGTCAGCTTCTTGGCTTTATAAATCTGTTTCTAGGTCTAGCATTCAGTAACTGACATTTCTGAGCTGCTGAAAACATACTGCAAACAAACTGCAACATAAACCGGCAGATGCCTTTAAGTCATTTATTGCAGAAATGTGGCACAAACTTTTGGGGAACAACCCCTTCTTTAGGTGCAATACACACCTAGAGGTCCATTTTAGTGGTATTAGAGCTTTTTGAAACCATGATTGAACTCTATTTCTCTAAAATCACAAATGCCATGAAAGTTCTTAAAAGATCCGAATATAGTAACAATGGAAAAGTGCAGAAACAATACAAAAATTCTCTAAGACCTCTACAATTTGAATTTTTCAGATAATTACTAGCGGGGAAAAAATCCGAAAACCTCAGTCTGAATGACTAAAAAAAAAAATCCAATAGGATCAGAGCAGCTCTCATTGACTTTTATATGACGGACTGCTTTTACGTGGAGAAGTTTTATATTAAAGTTTTTCATCTCAAATTTTTAGGGTTTTAGAGAAATTCTTTTAACTCAAATTTCAATATAGGAAGCGGTAGAAGCCAAATTCAATTAAGAAAGAGTTGGAGGACTCCCGCAGGCTTGAAAAAGACTATGCAAAGAACGAAAAAAAGAGAATGTTGTGATGTAGGGAGTTGCAGTTCCGCAGTAGTCGGACAGCAATCCCCCACCCACTAGCAAACCAGTTGCAACTCCCTACATCACAACATTCTCTTTTTTGTTCTTTGCAAAAACTCAAATTTCTAAAGGTAAATATACTATTCATGAAAAAAAAGGAAATCCAAAAGCTAGCAAATAGTGTCCATAGTGAACCAAATTAGATTAAACACCCTGCATATCATGTGATGCTAAAATGTGACTCATTTAACCCCATCTTGGTCATGTTATCAACAATAGTCCAATACAACCACTGGACACGTCAGATATATGATATTCTAAGAAAAATCCAAGTTCCTAGTAGCATGTATAATTGATTACCTGTAAATATGTAACAATATATAAAGTATCACATTAAAAGTACAATTAATACATTATATTTACAACAAAAAAATATAGATTTAATATAAAGTGCACCTTGTGGGAAAAGAAAATCAATTTTTTTTTCCATGTGGTTTCATTATTCACACAATAGCTGTTGGCTTAATTTAGCACCCCTAGGTATATCGATCTGTTCCATTATTGTCCACCTAACTTAAGCTATAGTATGTTTGTTACAATAAAAATGTTTAGCCACTGATAACTCTGATATATGTTTCATATTTCCTGTTTCTTTGTATTTCTCTGGTGTATAATTTTGTATATTACATTTATGTTCATTTAACCGGATCCTTATAGCTCTAGCTGTCTGAACTACATAGAGAAGTTCACATGGACATTTTATTATTATTAGTGGTGCTTGCGAAGCAAAGCATCACTACTGTTATCTTGCAAACTTACTTTTATTCTTCTTCCGTATGAAAGTTTGGCGCGTAACTAGTCCCGCACCGTTTGTCCTAGACCCATGAATGAGGTGTCAAATCGTGCGGCTTAATCGGGAATGGGGTGGTATGACTTTTCTAAGGGGTGGGTGGTTAATTGCCCCTTGCGGGGGCAATTAACCACCCCAAAAAGTCCCATAGATTAACATTGAGGCCAACTTTTGACGGATTCTAGCGCAGAGAGGGAATCTTGTAGAAACGTTAAATTTACCACATTTGAAGAGGTTTGCGACCTGTGTCAGATGATACCCCACACAAGGGTATAAGTTTTACCCCCGGGGCAGGAGAGGTCCCCAAATTTGCCCCATTGACTTATAATGGGGAATTTATCGAATAATTAGTTTGTCGCAGACCCATGAATGAGGTGTCAAACCGTTCAGCTTATTCGGGAATGGGATGTTGTGACTTTTCTGTCCTATTTTGGGGACCCAAAAAAGTGAGTGGAGCCGCAAACAACCAATCAGATTTTCCCTATTGACTTCAATGAGAAAATGTAAACAGCTGTAATTCTCACAGTATCAAAGCCAGAGCTCTCCCAAACTTGGCACCGTGGGTCACTGGGTGACTGCAGCCAAAATTTACAAAAAGTGGGCGGAGTCTACAACAGCCAATCAAATTTCAGCCATTCAATTAAATAGGAAAATTTTAAACTGCTGCCGCTCTTAGACGGTTAATGGCAGCCTCCTCAAAGTTGGCACAGTTGGTCACTGGGGGACTGGGATTAAAATTAAGAAAAGTGGGTGGAGCCAAAACCAACCAATCAGATTTCTTTGATTGGTTTTAATGGGAAAAATTAAGAAGGCTGCCATTCTCTCAGTATTGATGTCAGGGACCTTGAATATCACAAATGTGGTCGCTGGGGGTTTCCACTTCAAGTTTAGAAAAAGTGGGCGGAGCCAACAACCAATCAAATTTCATTCATTGATTTTCAATAGAAAAAAATAGAAATGCTGCCATTTTTACACATTAAATGACAGCATTCCCAAACTTTGGTATGTTAGTCACTGAGTGACTGTGGTTCACAATTAGGAAAAAAAGGGGCGGGGCAACAACAGCCAATGAGATTTCAGCCATTGACCTTAATGAAAAATGATAAACTGCTGCTATTATCACAGTTTAAATGCTAGGTGTACCAAACTCGGCTCAATTACTCACTGGGTAACTGCGGTCAAAATTTAGGAAAAGTGGGTGGAGCCAAGAACAGCCAATCAGATGTTCCCTATTGACTTCAATGAGAAAATGTAAACAGCTGTAATTCTCACAGTATCAAAGCCAGAACTCCCAAACTTGGCACCGTGCGTCACTGGGTGACTGCGGTCAAAATTTAGGAAAAGTGGGCGGAGCCGCAAACAGCCAATCAGATTTCAGCCATTGACCTTAATGAAAAATGATAAACTGCTGCTATTATCACAGTTTAAATACTAGGTGTACCAAACTTGGCTCAATTACTCACTGGGTGACCGTGGTCAAAATTTAGGACAAGTGGGTGGAGCCAAAAACAGCCACAGTTTTCACCTATTGACTTCAATATAAAATCTTGGAATACCGCCGTTCTCACCGTTTTAAAACCAGAGGCCCCAAACTTAGCACTGACCATGACTAGGTAACTGGGGTTAAAATTCAGAAAAATGGGCGGAGCTTAAGACAGCCAATCAAATTTTACCTAACGCTATTCAATGGGAATATTTAAATTCCTGTCATTCTTACACTGTTAATGTAAGAGTGCTCAAACTTGGTCCATTTGGTGACTGGGATGCAAATTTTTAAAAGTGGGCGGAGCCAAAAATAGCCAGTTTGTTTGGATTGATTTCAATGGTAAAATTTGGTTGGCTTTAAATTTCACCGGTTTAATCCGGATTCTACCGACTTTGTGTACTCTCTAGGCACCAGGGGCGACTGGGCAAGACACCCAACATATATGGGGGGCCTGAGTTTTGCCACGGCAAGCACCACTCACATTTTCTTCAGGAAATGTACCTCTCTAGTTATATTATATTAGACTAGCCCAATGCTAAAGTATCCCAGAATGATACTTCTCTCTTCCTGTTGTAAGTTCTAATATATTGCTATGCCTCCATCATTCCAATTAAAATCTACTGAAGTGCATGCCATTCAGATCTTCCATTTTCTTTTCGTACTGTGGCAATCATTTACAGACAACCTTCAACAGCCTCCTCTGCCGCCTTCCTGTCTGACAAGGAAACCTGGTGTTCTTTCTTTTGTATTGCTCACTGGGAGATCGGCAATCGGTGTAAATTTTGGCGCATTCGCTTTTGTCGCAATCGGGTAAATTGCTCCAAGTGCGCATGTGCCGACATATCTCCCAGTCAGCTTACCGAGGGACCCAGAAGATGGATGCCGTGAAGTCCGCTGCCAGAATCTGCGACGAGGGGTAAGTATAAGTATGGGGCATTTCCGGGGGGGGGGGGGGAAGGGGGTCTACATGGGGTGGGGGGTATGGGGTTTTTTTTTTCTACAGGGTTTTATAATATCGCTTCTGAAGTTAACATTCCCCCTTCTTACTATAATCTTATCGCATCTTACACTCTCCTACCTTATCTACATGTCTTAATCAATACACGTGCTATTAACCGCTTTGTCTTGAGCTCAAATCCAGTCTCTCCTCCCTTAGGGATTCATTTGATCCAAATACTCTGGTCAGTAACTATAACCAGATTTTCTCCTTTACCACTGACTCAGGTTCCTTACCTGTGTTGCTGCAGCCCTCTTTGCTCCTTTTTGAGCCAACAGCAAGG
The DNA here is from genome assembly GCA_038501925.1 of Xenopus petersii. Classification (NCBI taxonomy): domain Eukaryota; kingdom Metazoa; phylum Chordata; class Amphibia; order Anura; family Pipidae; genus Xenopus; species Xenopus petersii. The sequence continues at coordinate 44,844,336 of CM076688.1, forward strand.
ATAGGGGTACCGGTGCCTCCTAAAGCTGCTTTCTAATCCTTGTGCCAAATTTAAAGGCAGACTACATCTTACCCCAAAAGCACTCTAGTACTTGCCCCCAGGGTATAGTAAATTACCCCTGTAAAAGGGCAGTATAAATATGTCCTATTTGAAATACTCTTTAATAGGTCACTTCATTCAGAACATTATAGTTTTTAATTATGCCTAATACAAGGCAATGAATCCAGAATACTGTACAAGACAGGTTAAAAGTTCTGTACAGTCTAACAGTAACTAAGGTTACAATCAACTTGCCATCAGTCCAGTCCATAAACTTGGATTTATTATGTGCCTCTCATTTTATAAAAAGTATGTTAATATTTTCAATAAACTTATGGGGTTGTCCTTGCTTGCATTTTCTGGCTCTTGGTTGTATTCATCTGGCTATGCAACAATATTTTCAGACCACACCCATATGCTGTGTTGGCAACTCTGCTATACCACACAGGACTATCTGTTCCATAGCTCTGGTAATTCCAAGCAGTGAAGTGTTGGTAAAACATTCGCAGAACAGTTACTGAAACACCACGGTTCCGCAGTTCTGGAAAACTCTGCTGACACGCAAGTAGGATACCGGAAGCAATAATACAGGGTGATGCGGCAATGCAGTGGGCACCCATAGCCTATTTAAACTGTGAACTGCATCGTGCCCATCACTTATGCCCCTGATGAAGCTGAGCAGTCAGCGAAACGTGTAGGGTGTTAGGAGGATTTGGGCACTTTGCTGTAATCACTTTATTGCATCTAAGCAATTTGACATTAGAAACGCATTAATGGCATAATATTGATTACATAGAATTTATTGGTTCTGAAAGCCTCTGGAATAACTATAGAGGAAACAGACCCTGTGGTCAACCCCCCCCCCCACGTGACCATGGGGTCTGTTTCCTGCTTCTGTATTCCAGAGGCTTTCAGCACTAATAGGAGTTCAACAACAACTTAAAGGCAGCATAATTACAGACCTCCACATGGGTAACTGTGTGTGCACAGGATCCCTCCTTGAGAGACTGATCAGGCTAAGGACCACTGATTAGCCACCTGAGGTTACTTATACCCTGCTGGTCACCTTGTAGCACCTCACTCTACTACACCTATCCACTGCAAAAATTACTTTTCTTCTACAGTCAACTCCACTCTCCTGTGAAAAGAGTCAGCTTTTCTCCAACTGACACCTCCCCTAAATTAAACAATTGTTTTTTTCTCCCCACTCCTACCTGTCCCACATGAAACTGAATGTCTGCACTGCTTACACGGAATCCTCCTTTCTGTTAGAATGGCAGCTCCAGTGTTACAACCACTTCACATCTACAAAATCTCACATCATCCCTATGAAACAATATTAGCTCTACACTCTTGCGGCTTTTCCATAAAACAATGTGCGAGTCCTTCTCCTACTGTTCTCTCACTGTCAACTTACTTCTGCAATTTAATATTTGTAAACTGGGCTAGATGTAAAAGAATTATTGCTCTGCTTCTGTTAACAAGGCACATCTGCAAAATGTAATCATCAATTTCAATCAAATGTTTAGCTTTTCATGCCCTTATTGTCTTCTCCATTTCTCCCACTGTCACCTCAATTCATTCAGTGACCGCTTTTCAAATACTGCCTCACCCTTCTTTAAACAGAGTCTTGGCTCTTCTACCATTGACTCATACAGTTCGTGAAATATTATTGACTTTTCTCCTACTGCCTCATCCATTTGTTAAAGGAGAAGTAACACAAAAAAGTGCTTATATATATTTTTTTCTTTTTTTATGGTGTTAGCAGTCCTTTTAAAATAGTGTTAGCTCATCCCCATCTCCTTTTTAAAAGTGAAAATTAGTTGTAGAGGACTACTAATACACTAGGTATGATCATGAACAAACAGGGGTTATAGTATCCTAAAAACAGAGCTCAAAAATGTTTAATCAGAGGGCTGCCAGTAGGCTGAAATAAATGAAGTTAATGAAGAACTGGTAAGAATACTCTAACTTTTATTCTGTGATATGTTTATCTCTCAACTATAAAAGTTAGTGTAAGTGTAATATTTATATATATATATATATATATTTATATATATATATATATATATATATATATATATATATATATATATATATATATATAAAAATATAAATTAGAAAATAAAGGTGCACACTGGGATTTGTAATGATATTAAAAATTAATCTTTTATTATTTACATTAAAAAGGAACTGGTCGACGTTTCGGTCTCTGCCTTTCTCAAGACGGTCTTAGGAAAGGTCTTAGGCAGAGACTGAAACGTCAACTAGTTCCGTTTAATGTAAATAATAAGAGAGAGTGCCTCAACAGAAATGTTCTAGCTGAAGTACCTTACATTGTCCATAAAATGTAATACTACATCTTTAAATTAATACAATAATTTAAAAAAAAAAAGCTCTCTGCATTCCAAACATTTGCGCTTCTGAGTATTTCTCCATTGTTATTGAATGCCATGATCAAGCAACAATGCACTGCTGATAGCTCTCTCATATAAAGGAATGGCATGGCATGTTAACTGATGTTTTGTTAAACTTGTTCATACCCTAAGGAATGCTGAAATCTGATTGGTCAGATAAAATGGAAGGTCGCCGTGTGTGTGTGTGTGTGTGGGGGGGGGATTTTGCAAACAAAATGAAGTCATTGTCCTTCTCCTGGATGAGAGGATGGTCCCTGAACAGCTCTGTTGCATTCTGTAATCAAACGAGTTGCAAAGACAATGCATGTTTTTTTTACACAAAGGTACCTGTTGATGTCCTTGTGGATAACAGCATGGTTCCTGATAAGTTTTGTTGCATTAGGTCTTACAAAATCCAAACACATAAAGAACCTTCAAAACAGACTTTCTTCTTATATATATTAATTTTGTTGGTGTGGCATATACAAAATAATCTGAACTGTGCTACATTTCTCCCTCCTCCTGAGATCCAAATGTTGATATGTCTGCTTTTAGCATGATATATACATTGTCATTCTAAGATAATTGACCCTCTTCAATTCATCTTCCTGTCGGACTGGTTGCCATGATAAAAAGGACTCTAGCAAACAGAAAACAGTCCAAAGCAGAACAGAATTTAAAAGGGAACTATTGCAAAAATATCAATTTAATATAAGCATCACCATACTGAAGTAAGACATTTTCTAAAGATAATCAATAAAAAATTCTATAATATTTCTGAAATAATCAAGTTACTCTTTACTATCTCCCTCTCAACAATCTGTCTTCAGGAAGGAGTCATGAGTCAGATTTTGACAGCTGGGTCCAATTTAGCCTTTTGTGGGTGCTCCTTTTGTCTAGAAGATGTATTAGAGCTCGCTCTTTCAAAATTACCAGATTGCCTGTTTCTCTACATGCAAGTAGGATTGCCAATTATCTGCCAAAGCTTGGGCTGGTATTAAAAATGTACCAGCAATGTAGTTGCCGATTAATTTGTAATACCCTTAAGTTCAACTCCTGCATGAAGAAATAATAAAGAGAGACAGATGTTTATTTATATGTATATACATACAGTGGTTTCTTACCTTATATGACCAACTATTTCAATCAACTTGTGGCTGAAGAAATAAGCAGTGAGTTCAGATACATGACTCAAGACGGAGCAGATTCCAAACAATGTTGTGGTCCCGTTAAGGTCTTGTAGGTGCCAAAAAAGAAATGTGAAAACATATCCATAACCAAAACCCATAAACCAAGCCACAAAAAGAACTGAGCCATACTGCACTGTGCAAAAAATTTTGATCAAGTCCCGAAATCTGAATCTTTGATTTGTTTCCCTCTGCTGACTTTCATTCTGATTTACTGAAGATTCGGTCAGAGAACATGGTTCTACTGTTGAGCTCTCCAAGTCTTCTCTTCTGTCGTCTTCTTGTTTTAAGTGATGGTAGTAAAAGTGGAATTGTGTAGAAACAATTAGAGCCACCGTCATCAGGACACCAAATACAATAAATGCAATTCGGTAATTTTTATAATCTGGATCCAAACAACCAATGCCATCGATGATCACATCAATATGGGTGTTATCAATGCCTATACCAACAGACAACATAGCCAAGCCCCATCCAAGGGACCCCCACATTCTCTGCAGTCCATACCGATCTCTATGTTTGCCCAAATATTGTAGTGTCACTGTATCCACTATAGTGACAGCCGGGGCACTGAAAAACTCTCCTATAATAACCACTAGCAAGAGTAACAGGAAAATGGTTTCTACATCTTCTTTGTTATACTCCAAAGAAAACTGATCAGCAGTGGGAGACTTAGTTTCAGTCAATGCAACTGAAGTAGTTGTGGTAATTAAAGTGGTAGAGGTTGTACTCTGTGTTGTAAAATTAATAGCACTGTCATTATTGATATCTCGAGCGCTACGGTGTAGAAGAAGGTCATTTCCATTAAAACCAGAGTATTCCAATAGTTCCCTTTTCCTCTTGTTTTGTGTGGAGTTTGAAATAATTCCAGTGATTGCAGAAATGGGCAGTGAGCTGGAGTTGGTAGGATTTACAGGCTCGAGATTACTGCTCACACAAGTCAGTGCTGCTGGTTTCACAAATCCAATTCCCAAATTAAACAAAACCCAACAAAGAACTGAAAACAGGAGGACCATCTTGCCTTTCTTAAAGCGATCTGCAATTACTCCCCAGAAGGGGGCACTGCAGAACTCAATAAAATACCGAATTCCTACAAGTAGCCCACTCTGAGTAGGATTCATACCCAGTTGTTTGTAGTAAACAGGTAACAGCGGATAGAGGGATCCATATGCAGAGTAAAAAAAGAAGTAGAAGACTTTAGAAATAAGAAGATCATTGTTAATTTTGATACAGTGTCTTTCTAGCCAGTCCATGTCCTGTTCAGCAGTAGACATTGTCTCAGCAGCTTGCGGGGGTTCAGTGGATCCAGCATGGTTATGGTCAAGGTCATTTGAGATGCCGTTAAAAGGATCAGCAAGAACATAATTCCTTTTTTGGTCCTCCTCATCTTCAGATAATATTGCGACTTTATCTCCTGTCGCCATTGTTCTACAGGACCGCTAAATAGCAACAGGATCCGAAAGTAGAATGTGAAACAAACCTGAAAATTAAAAAAGCAAATGTTCAAAAATAGTAGTTTGCAAAAATCATGCACTGACTTAACTTAGCAAACACCATCAAACAAGGATCTTGTATCTTAGAATAAACTCTAAACTTGCCCATACACTTGAAAAGTGCATCTTTGTCCATTTGGCCACCCTTACTATGGGCCTAAAGAAACCCATCAGTGAGGACTGCATTAATATGTTAGTATTCATATTTTGCTAGACTGCAACTGTTTTTTCAATTACATTTCTATTTATGATTAATAAAATATGGGTGCTGAAAACACACCAGAGTCCAGAGTTAATAAAAGGGAAAGATCCATTCCAGTCAGCCACTCCAGGCACACTGGTTTCCCAGTGAAGTAGCTGCCTGGAAATGAGACTACAGCTGTGCCAAAGGCAGAAAAGTAACTGATGCATCTTGGCTCAGCTGAGAAGGAATTAGAGGGAACGTTGGTGCCCTTGGTGTCGGACTGGGCCACCGGGGCTCTGGCCCTTGTGGGCCCAGCCACTCCAGACCTGCTGCTTGCCCTGTAGCGAGATTCGATTGAGGCCCCCACATGTAAGAGGAAGTACTGGGCTCTACTTGGAGGTACCTTGGAGGGATTTGCACTGGTGTGGTGGCAGCCCCGGTGGGCCCAGACATGTAAGTCCAACACTGGGTTCCCTTCTTGGATAATTTGGAGGATTTTGTATGCATCTCAATGGAGTGGGTAAGTAAGGATTTGGTTGCAAAATACTGACGTGTGATTGACCTGTAACTGCGTATGACCTGGCAAGAAGGGGTTAAACGAGGGTGATGCCTGCAAAATGCAGTGAGTTGATATATCTGCAGAACTATGTCTTTATTTTGGGTGCCTGTGAGTGTCACAATCTACCCAATATACCGCTACCTGAAATTTCTTAAAATCCATAAGATTTTGGTTAGTCCATCGGGCCAACCCACCATATGGGGAACTGGTCATTTCATTTACAATGCAGGATGTTTTGTGCAAATTGAAGAAAAAGATGGCAAACTTTTTTTTTTTTGCACTTTCCAATCTGTGTCCTGCTTTGTACAACTTGCTGAAGGCCCCTTGGATCAATTGCTGACTGCCAAGAGGGGCAGGAGGGGGTAGACGCGTAGGTGGGCCCCCAGCCGTATTGGCAGAGTGCTGATCAGAACTGCATGTGCAACTTCTCTGTAAAAGGGCAGATACACAAGCTTCTGTGTGAGCAGTAACTTGGTTGCTTTAAAGAACTCAGAATAAACAATTAAGCATAACATGTCTACAACTTTTATATTAAGAGAACACACAGGAAGATGAAAACCCACACAGGGTTACAGGTCAGACATGAAATTATGTTGCTAAGCAACAATAGACCCTTCCTGCAGTAAGTAATGTTTATATGCACTGGAACAATCTCTGCCCCCTAACATTAGCAACATTCAGACTAGCAAGTTAGGGAGTATCAGGAGGTGGAGCCAGGGCGGCACCTTGCCTCAGGTGGCATTGAGTAGCCAGTAACCCAGGGTGACAAAAATTTGCCTGTGGTAATTTTAAGAGCCCAATTTCTGTTTTTTTAAAATGAAAATTTGTCTAGTGCAGAGAGTGCAATCACCCCTGAGTGTACCCCTTCTTGATACTGCTCTCACTTAAGCCCCCTACAAACATCATGTGTTTTAGGATTTATAAAAGTTCCTTACACCTAATAGAAAGTTAAAGGGAAACTATGCAGCTAAACCAGGGGCGGACTGGCCCACCTGTAATCCCACCCCACAATCTCCTCTTGAAAAAAAGAGGGGGGAAAAAAATCAAAGTGTTTTGTGTTGCACTTTGGAATGCCTAGCCATCCTTTTAACAGGAATTTCAGCTAGGCAGAGAGAGACAAGCAGCATTGGGAACAGAAGAAAACTTTGCTGTATTCTGCTTGGGTAGGGAGATGCTGTTTAGCTATCAATTTCTGCCAGAACCTTCCTGGCATGTCTGGGGTTAATGGAGTGCTTATTTTTTGTTGTTGCCTGAAATAGTTGCCCCATAATACAGTCTCATGTGTGTCAATTATTTTCTGATATACAAACCTACACCCATATACATGCAACATAAAACATCCAAACAAACTATTAATAAATAAATATTAATAAACTGTTACTCAAAATTGATGTGATCCTTCATAATTTTGCTACAGTCAAAGCATTACAAACATATCAATAAGGCATATAGGGTAAGTGATGTCCTTTTTATGCTGTAAGCAGTTACTTAGTAATTTTGGAGCAGAAAAAATAGTTTATGGCTGATGCGGACTATACAGGAGCTCAAAAAAGCTCAAAATGCTGTGTGCCATTGGCATAAAAAGGGAACTTAAGCCCAGACAAAAACTGCAATATAAATACTTTACCTTATATTTCAAATTACTCTATCAGCCCAAATGAACATGCATGATTCTAATAGTTCCCTATCTTTCTCCAAAGCTGGTCATAGACGCAAAGATACTATCGTACGAAACAAAGGTTTGTACGATTTTCGGACCATGTGTAGAGTGTCCAGACATTTTTCATACCATGGCGATCAGTCATTCAGTCATTTGGCCAGGTTAAAAGATTATATCAGCTACCAATAAGATCTTTGCATGTAATGCCTATCTGATGATATCAATGGGAGTTTGTTACTACTATTTGTCTGACATAACTTTAATTTTTGCTGCCTGTCAATTAATGGCCTGAGCATCGTGTGGTTTGTTGTCTTTACCACTTTATATTCATCTGAATGGGTTAGTTGCAGGTTGGAAAATTGTAACGGTCGTTTATTCATCCAATATAGCCTAATAATCTGCACATCTATTGTCATCTTTACACTGATGCAAAACACGTCTTTTCTGTCCTGGCTGCCGTCAGTTAGCTCACTAAAGCAGAGATCAAAAGACCTACCAAATTAACTAAAAAGCATGACCCATTATTCATTATTCTGCTGAGACCTGTCTTCAGCATGCTTCTAAGTCGATCACTAATTAGCAAACCACCAGTTCATAACAAGAAAACCAAATCACAATTTTAAACATCTTTTTCCCAATCTTAAATGGTAAGTGCCCTCTGTAAAAAAGGGATTGTAAAAGAACAAGCCAGACAATTAATTTTTCTCCTATGCTTTGTGGAAGCAAACTATGCAGCCATGAACAGTTTTAAAAAGCATGAAAATGCAAACACCTGGGTTTGTAACACAAAACAAACAATCAGATGTTTGCCTTTAAAAGTTCACTGATCATATTGCCAAGAAGGAAAGGCATTCTTTCGCCCTTTGAGGCAAATTGGCAGAGGTTTTAGTTGGGGGTTTACGGTCTTCTTTTGTATGAATAAGCAGTTAGGCAGGTTTAATACAGACATAAAAGGTTAACTAAATGGAAATCAACTGTTTTCAACTTCAGTAAATTACTAGTTAAAGGAGACATACTATGTTAAAGAAGACATACTATAGATGTTCACTGGTCCCTGTCTGTGTTTCAAATGAAGGGTGGGCACGTCCTAATGGTCCCTGCCAGAAGCACAGTAGGACAGCCAATCACAGTCCTGCAGTCAAACAATCAAAAATAGGCTTAAGTTCCCTATCAGGTCAGCCTAGCTGGTTCCTATCCTACAGTGCAGTGTTCTGAGTGCCACTGGCTCCCCTGCACAGCCTGGGAAAGGAGGCAGCAGGAAGTGGAACAGATGACTAGTAGGGTTTTTGCAGAAACCTTTAATCATAAACAAAACATTTTAAAGCACATTTCTTCTATATCAAAAAGAGTTGAATGCACTGGCAACTACTGATCTTGTGCAAACTTTTGCGGATTTCATTACATTATTCTATTGCATTACCCTATCAATAGATTTAGGCACCCCATGCACTGCTGCTTTTTCCATAGCAGTGAAAAAATCAGGCGGTATAAATTAGAGGGCAAGCTCATCCCTTTAAATTGATATTGACTGGAATTGTATCAATGTATCAAAAATGAGGGCAACTACTATATTGTTTTTTTTTATTTTATTAGGAATGCTAAAAATACTAAATCCGTTAACAAAATATTTGGCCAAATATGGAGGACTTCTCCAGTACTTCTAGGGTCAGAGATATTACCCATTATTAATAAGTAGCTAAGAGATGGGAGTTGGAAGGCTTTGGGTGATTTCTCCATCAGCTTCAGGCCCTTGGCAGGGATGTGTTACACCTCTATAATGATGGTGCAGCTGTTTTGGGGAAAGGATGGCTAGAAGGTTGGAGGAGATTTTAAACTAGACATTGGTAAGAAGCAGTAAGAAATTCAATGAAATACAGGTTGAATGAGGATCTAGGCATAGCAGGGGACACTGTAGGTGAAAGCCAGGGTGGATATGTGGATAGAAATATCATAAGTAAGTGGACTAAAAGTCGTATTTATATAACATAAATGCTGGGCCACTATTAAAGGGGGTGTTCACCTTCCAACATTTTTTTCAGTTCATTTGGTTTCAGATAGTTCACTAGAAATACTTTTTTCAATTACTTTCAATTTTCTATTTCTGACCGTTGTTCTGATATCGAAATGTAAAGTTTAGTTTTTCATCTTTCTATGTCTTTCTAACATAGCTCTGGGAGGGGGGTCGCAGACTCTGTAAACGGTTCTAAACTGATACATTTAGTTGATACATTTCTTATCTTGGGCCCTGCTGAGCAGAATCCCTGAATTTCCTTAAGGCAGCTGTTATATTTTATATTTCTATTGCTAAGATGCCAAAGATACTGCACCTGGATTTCTGAGCTGCCAGACTAAAACACCAGGCACAGGAACATGAAACTATTGAATGATTTTGGAAAAATGGTAAAAAATAAGACGGAAAGCAATCTGAAAACAATCAAAACTCAAAAAAGTGTTTGGAAGATGAACAACCCTTTATAGTAATGCAGGAAGTGTGGCTGGGAAAGGGAGACGGTTAATTGCACTGGATGATAAATATGATGTAATTGCCATTTCTGAAAACATGGTTAAATGAGTCACAGAAGTGAGCTGTAAATATACACTATTTATAGAGACAGCAGAAACAGTAAAGGTGGAGGGGTATATCTATATGATTTGAAACCCAGTTTAAATGAAGACATTGTGGTATAAAATGAGATGGATTACGCCTTGTTTATGAAAATGTTAACATATTGTAATGCACTAAGTTACTTGTAGGAGTATGCTACAGACCCCTCATGTATGTGAAGAGGCTCAACTATATAAGATAAGACTGTAAGCAGAGTGGGGCCAGGCATGACTGATTACACATGTACAAACTGGCGCTCACACGAATGCGCAGAAGCTCAAAGATGCGGAGAAAGCACAGAGAATCGGTGAGACAGGGGACCAGAATGGGGGTAAGCGACAGAGAAGATACATGCCTGCCGCCCCCCAGTTTTGTGCCCTAAGTGAATACCTACTCTGCCTATCCCTAGTTCCGGCCCTGGCTGTTAGTTTGTTAAAGCAATTTATTCTTCAAATACTAAAAAGATAAAAAGGGGGTTTGTTTTACTTTGAAATACAGGGATGGGATCTGTTATCTGGAAACCCATTATCCATAAAACTACGACTAACAAGAAGGACATCTCCCCTAGACTCCATTTAAATCAAATAATGCATTTTTTTAAAATTAATTTGTTTTTCTTTGTAATAGTAAAAAGTACCTTGTTCTTGATCCCAACTATATAAGTAATCCTAATGGGTATTGTTTAAATTATTTTTTAGCAGACTTCAGTTATGGAGACAAAGATTCCTTATCAGAAAAACCCCAGGTCCTGAGCATTCTGGATAACAGCTTTCATAACTGTATAATATTTACTGTGTTTATGACAAGGGTTAAGCATTGCATCATTAATGTTACACTAAGGGGGTCACATGCAAGACCTTACTGTCCCATCTGATGAACAACCTAAATATATGATTTGTGCAAGTAAATTACATTACTCTTGGAAATTTGGGAAATTGTGAGAGTAGGCAATTTCCTCCGATAAGCCAAATCGCCATGTGTAATGTAATTTACTTGCAAGTTTATTGAAGGCATTTTCGGGGACAATTGTTGGCCACAGTAGAGAATTTTTAACGCAGGCAACAACATGCCTATGTCATTGCCCTTAGGGTTAGTCCACACAAGGAGATTCGGGAAGATTTAGTCGCCTGGCGACTAATCGCCTCTTCTTCTGGGCGACAATGTCCCTGAACTGTCTTCACATGTCTTCCCATCCGCTATAATGAAAAGTCGTCTGCGCTAAAGCACAAGCGGCGCTTCATTTTCCGAAATCGCCCAAAGTTGCCTCACAAGGTAATTTGTTCAGAGCTCCTTATCTCTCTGTACAAACTATCACCTCTCAATCCTAGAGGCAGCAGCTATCGATCACCTAAATTATTAGAGGACTTCTAAGTGGACTCTGTATAACCAGGAAGGGAAAGTTCTAAAATAACACTCATATCATTTTCTTGTTTAGTGCACAAAATAACAGAACCCCTACATATTTCTTACTAAGCAAACGGTATGCTCAGAACAAACCCTATTCATTGAGCTCATGTAGAAAAAGGGGTATACTGTCTTTTTAAGGACCACTATATGACTTGATTTAGATGTAAAGAAGTCAATAGGAAGAAACTACAAGTTAGAGGGTCAGAAACTTCTTTGAGAGCACATAAAAACTATAACAAGAGTAGATTATTTTGGTATGGATGTATTAAATGAAACTCAAGAATTCTTTGAAAATGAACCTGTGGCCTTAGAACTGGAATCATTTTTATTATAATAGGGCACAGGAGTTGCCTCAATGTGTTCTGAGTGATACATAAAACACATTTCCACATGTCCTTAACCTCTGCTCTCATGAAAAGCCTGCATAAAAACCAGGCCCTGTCAGATAACAAATAAATGAATTAGAGAACAGCTTTTCCTTGCAGATGTCTGGCCAAAAAGTTAAATGATGCTTAAAGGGAACCCACTGATTTTTCTGAAATCAGCAACTTAAACTTTCAGCATTAGTACATACCATATGAAGGGTACATTATTCTGTATAGTACCCCTGGCGGAGGGCTGTGGAAAAAAATATTCTAACAGCAGTTGCCCATTCAGAATGGAGAGCTGGAAATCGAACTTTGCTTAGATGGGGTTGTAAAAATGTTACGGATGGTTTGAGAGGCTGATAGGGAAGATTAAAGCTATACGGGAAAAGATGCTTGGGGGAGGTGAGGGCTGCTGGGTAATGAGTGCATCTGTACTGTGCACTGGTGAAAGAAGTGAATTCAATTTATGAACAAATTAACTTCAGTGATATGGACAGGATTGCTGGAGGAGTGCCCAGTGAAATGGACAGAACTGTGGGGAAGCACACTGTGATATAGACAGAACTGCTGGGAAGCACTGTTATATAAAGAACTACAGGGGGTGTACAAGGTGAGGAGGAGACTTGTAATTCCAATAAGGATTAATTATATCTTAGTTTGGATCAAGTTCTTACTGTTTTATTATTACAGAGAAAAAGGAATGGATTATTTGGATAAAATGGAGTCTATGAGAGACGGCCTTTACTGTAATTCAGAGCTTTCAGGATAACGGGTTTCCAGATAATGGATCCCATACCTGTAGTACAATTATATAATAACGTGAAGGGCTGCACCATGGGTTAAGCTGTTCAGGGGCCTAGGACTAAAATAATATAGCAGGGGACGAGGCACAATGTCATAAAAATAACTAACATCACAACTTTGTTAGCGGTTTTAAAGGGAATGGAATGGCAGACATTCTCAATGCTTTTTCTAATTTAGTGCGCAATTAAACATGCATATTTTCAGCATTTATCCATTAGAAAATATCAACGTGCCAGTAACAGTGCTTTGTTTAAGCATATTTGAGTTCACCCTCACTTCTTCTAAGCTGCAGTTCTTGGTGTGCTCCAACAACCGCCGAACAAATTGCTCAGAAGCATTTGCTGCTGCTCGGAACACCGTCCAATAGGAAGGCAGTACATGTCATTGTTGATATTTCCTTAACTGCTGTACTATTTGCTAGCAGGTTGATGATATTTCCCTACTGTTTCCATTCTGACAGCAAGGGGAAAGGTAACAATATTGTTACTGCTTGGTGAAAATTGCTGACATTTCATAAACCAGCTTTTCAGTGCCAAGGATACTGGTCATTTGACTGTTTTCCTTTTAAACATATCTAAAGCAGAGATCCTGCATGTAATCCTGTATAATGAGGTTAGACACAGAAGGGCAATTTGGGTGAGAATTCTCTACACAATTCTGTGACAAATATTCCCAAGACCGATTACCTTATTTAGCTTTGTGGGGAACATGTTTAAGAATGATATGGAGAATGTTATTTTCAGAATGTTATCAATGTGTCTCTGTATGTTCAGTTGCTGCTTTACTGATATAAAAAATATGCAGGTGGTTAGCGGATATATTTTATATACAGTGTATGTGCTGGTAACGTGAATTGACTTTATTAGTACAGCGACTTCAGTATCATTAAAGCAGGCCTGTCCAAAATCACCTACGTGATTCCTTGTTTAAATGAGTGAAATGATGTTAATGGTTCAAAGAATGTCAGGCTGAATGGTCGGCCCCCACACATTTTCATTTCACCATATCTGGCCCTCGTTGCAAAAAGTTTGGACATCCCTGCATTAAAGGTTCACCTTTACGTTAACTTTTAGTATGTTATAGAATGGTCTTTTTTCTCATTTTATAGTTTTTAAATAATTGGTTTTCCAGCTTTGAAATAGGGGTCTCTGACCCCATCTAAAAACAACTGCTCTGTAAGGCTACACATGTTGTTATTGCTACTTTTTATTATTCATCTTTTTATTCTGGCCATCTCCTATTCATATTCTAGTCTCTCATTCAAATCAGTGCATGGTTGCTAAGGTAATTTGGACCCTAGCAACCAGATTGCTAATATTGAAAACTGGAAGCTGCTGAATAAAAAGCTTAATAACGCAAAAACTAAAATGCTATAGAATGATTAATTCTAAGCAACTCTTCAGTTTTTCTTATTTTATAGTTTTTAAATAATTGTCTTCTTCTTCTGACTCTTTCCAGCTTTGAAATAGGGGTCACTGACCCCATCTAAAAACAACTGCTCAGTTCCTATGGTAATTTGGACCCTAACAACCAGATTGCTAATATTGAAAGCTGCTGAATAAAAAGCTTAATCTCAAAACCCCTAATTAATAAAAGAAATGAAAACCAATTGCAAATTGTCTCAGAATAGCACTCTCTACATCATACTAAAAGTTAAGTTAAAGGTAAACAACCCCTTTAAAGGGCAGAGACACATGGTCAGATTTGGCGAGATTAGTTCCCCGTTTACAAATATCCTCTTCTTCTGGGTGACTAATCTCCCAGAACTGCCTTCCTGCCGGCTAGAATGTAAATCTCCGGTGGGATGGCACTCAGAGGGCTTAGTCGTCCTGAAGAAGAGGAGATTTGTCGCCTGGTAACTAATCTCCCTGAATCGGACTGACACAATTGATAAAGGGCCCTGCCAAAACATGTAGTGTGCCTACACTGCTAATAAAAACACATTGCAGTTTAAAAATACTGTCTGGAGTTGTTTGATTCATCTATTTTCCTGAATATTGTACCTTAAGGTGTAACACAGACACCTGAATCTGCAGCCATAAGGAATCGAAAACCGGTGCCGGAACCAAGAACTTGTTTACTATTGTGTAATATTTTCAGACCATTTCCAATTGGTCTTAATTTTGTATTATTTGTGTTTTCTTATTTTACTTTTTTTTTTGTCCAGCAACTCTCCAGTTTGGCATTTCAGTAGTTATCTGGTTGCTAGGGTTCAAATTCCTTAGCAACCAAGGAGTGGTTTGAAACCGAGGCTGGTATGTTACTAGGAGAGGGCTTGAATGGAAAACCATAAAATCCTAGCCTCACAGAGCAACCGTTTTTTTTTTTTGGCTGTTGGAGTCAGTGGGGGATAATTGATCAACACTGGGCAAATTTGCAGTAACCCATGGCGACCAATCAGATTGCTGCATTCATTGTTCTACTTGCAGCTGGATTTATAAAGCTGATTGGTTGCTATAGGTAACTGCTCATGGGGCAAATTTGCCCAGTGTTGATAAATGAGCCCCAGTGACTCCCATTTGAAAGCTGGAGAGGCACATATATCAAAAACTATATTGAAAAAAATGAAGACCAATTGAATAGCTGCTAAGAATTGTCCATTCTATAACATACGAAAAAGCAAACTAAAGGGGAACCACTCGTGTCCTCTTTCAGTAACATTTCCAGCATGTCATTCCCAACTGCCTTTTGACACCTTACTACAATACAGTGAGGGAGAATTTTCAGTAGCCTGTGACACTTACAGTGTAGCCATGTCCAACACAGCACTACTTTCCCTCTGTAGTAACACATTATTCACACAAAGTTCTATTATACTCCGCCTCGTCATTGTCACACTGCGCTACTCTTCCCCTCAGAACTGGCTGCCCCTGTTCTCCGCTTATACTGTACCTTGTTGTTGGCAGCAGCTTTGTATAATGGCAGCAGCAGCAGAAGCAGCGGGCATGAATCGGTTCTGAGTGACCAGCTGCGCTTATTGGCTGAATCAGGCCAATTTACGTTTGCGGAAGTGTCAGCAGTAGTGATGCATCAACAGGTAGTCCTGCACTATTGACAGCATCCATTACTTCTGCCGCTTCACTACAACAGCTTCCCATATTAGAGTTGAACAATTAAATATGGAGTAAACATTATAATTACTACTAATAACATTGGGGCATATGTAGGAGAAGTGCGCGCCTTCCAGCTGTTGTTGAATGAATGATATGATATCGTCTCCCCCTGCTGCTGAGAGCTGTCGCTTGACTTTGTGCACTCATCTAGTCGTCTGCAAACGATTGTAGCTGCCTGCTGCTACAGGACACGCATGCCAACAGATGGGCAGCTATACACAGCGATCGCTCAGGATACTCACATGTAGAACAAGTGGAAATGTTAAAGTCGCTATTCCAGGCTAACGTGGTGCCACCGCTGCTTCATTTCATCAGTCGTCAGTTCTATTATACACCGCCTCCCCACACTCTCAGCTGCAGACAGTAACAAAGTTGCACATCATACTATGCAGAGGTGTACTACCGGTTGGACCAGTCACCCCTCCCTCTATTCAGAGGCTTGGGCTCGGCAGCAGGTAGAACCGCCCCCTCATTTCTGACGTCAGCGTGTCCCTTGTACTTGCCCCTCCTATTCTCTCTGTGGGAGAGTCGCGTCATAGCCGCTCTCCTACTGGCGTCTCACAGTCATCGGCTCCGTGTGCAAATCAGCCGCTACTGTCACAACACAGCGAGACTGGGCCAGAGGGTGGGGCTTTCTGTCTTGTTTGGCGTTTCATTTGCAGGAAATCTGTCACTTTGCGCAGGAAGTCATCTGTTGAGGACACTACGCGGCAGAGCTTCTTACCATTCAGTCAGGTACGGAAATGCAACTAGTCTTTATTATAGGACATTTAACAGCTGTCCGATACATAGCTTTTTATTTACGTTTTTTCACAAGCCTACATGAAACAAATGTTGACGCTGACTAATACTTTTTTCATTGGTAAGACGTTTGCAGGCTGGTATTCGCTTATATACTGGCTACTTATCGACGGGGGAGGTTTATATGTGGCGCTTTCTCCCATGAGAATGAAATCGTCAGGACTGTGTAATGGCTGCCATAGGAAAGTGACGTTTTCCATTGCGGTGTGAAGTTTGTGCAGGGAACCGAACCACTGGGATCTCTAGCATGAGATTCTCGCTTGTTTAAAGGGGAACTCCGCCTCCCAGACCAAAATTTGATAACGAGGCCCACATAACACAGAACCCCTTAATATACCCATCACAGTTACCTGTTTCTTCAAAAAGTATGAATAAATGCCATTTTCTAGGCTAAAATCCCGCTGCTTAACAGTTCTTCTCCTTCTGCATCATTTGAAATCCTGGCAGGGAAGGACAGCATGCAGGAACTACATAACCCAGAATGCTTTGAAATCACATTTGGAATGCATTTTAGGACATCCTGCAGTGAAATACATCTCCTTCATGCTATGTCCTATGCCTTCAGAGTGGCGCATTGGTTGCTTTTACCGTCAGTCATCGTTCAAATCTGCAATCACACCTCTGTCCTCTACCCTCCCTTCTCAGCCGTCAGTCATACGAACTCCGCCTTCTGCCCTCAGCCTTCCGCCCTCCATCCTCTGCCCTCAGTCCTCTGCCTTCCACCCTCAGTCCTCTTCCTTTTAGTCCTCTTCCTGACGCCCTCTTCCCTCCGCCCTCGCTGCTCAGCACTCCCCCCTCAGATCTCTCTTTTCAGCCGACAGTAATATCCATAACTTTCTAAAGTGCTGAGCAAGGGCGGAAGGAAGAGGACTGAGAGCAGAAGGCGGAGGATGGAGGTCTGAGGGCGGTAGGCTGAGGGCAGAGTTCATATGACTGACAGCTGAGAAGGGAGGGATATAGGACAGAGGTGTGATTGCAGATTTGAACGATGACTAACGGTAAAAGCAACCGATGCGCCATTCCAAAGGCATACAACATCGCATGAAATAGATGTATTTCACTGCAGGATTTCCTAAAATGCGTTCCGTAATCACACGTGCAGGGCATTGTGGGGTTTGGAGGATGCAGGCTGAGGACAGATGGCTGTTGATACAGAGTAACAGTAGTCAGCCAGCTCAGCAAAGTAGTCAGAGAGATTAGCAGGAGAGCAGGGGGCTAGGCTTAAGGAACTGTACCAAACTATTAAAAATCATGAAAAGTCTGTATATTTTTTAATTTATGTATATTGCAAAGTTGCTTGAAATTGTTTACTTTTTATAAAGTTCCCCTTTAAGCTTTAGGCCAAGGCCAACGCCTTCTATTCCTGCAGAGTTGGATCAGATGTTAAATGAAATGCTTAAATGACACCAAAAAATGAAAGCGTTTTAAAGTAACTAAAATATAATATACTGTTAGCATGCACTGGTAAAAGCTTTGTGTTTGCTTCAGAAAGACTACTATAGTTTATATAAACAAGCTGCTGTGTAGCCATGGTGGCATTTATTCAGGCTGGACAAAAAAAAAGGCACAGGTTACATAACACATAAAGCCCTGTCCAATACAGGACAGCTTTAATGGCTGACATCTGACATCTCAGTGTGGGCAGCCATGTTTAGTGTCGCTCATGCACATAATGAGAACTTCTTCTGCCAAGTGCCTAATGCGCACCCATGTGACTTTACATACATGTGCTTAATGAGCAAAAGGTGTGCCATTATTATTAGTACCACAACATGGGCTCGCAAATCAGGAGTCGGAGGGCAAAACTATTGTTTCCTCCAACCAGAGTGTGGGCTCTATTAGCTGCACTCTCCTGTTCTTCTGCTAGAAGAAAGCTGCCTGTTTTTAAGTTTAGGAGCTAATTAGAACTAATACAGAGTTTACAAAATTAGGTTATATGTCCGCTGTAAGTGCTTTTCCATGGGAAAAAAGACAAAATAACTTTGTCATAAAATTTATTTAGGTTTTGGTGATGAGAAAGCCACTTGTGCATAGATAATATTAAGCAGCATCTTTGCCAACTATTGCTCCTACTACTTTCCAGGTTTAATCTTCCTCCTGACCCTGTCTGCTTTATTTAACTCATTACCTAAGATCCCAGCCTTTCAACAGATAGTAGGTGCATTTTGTTTAGGAAGATTTTATTTAAATAAAGTACCATAGGTCTCAGTTCATGTTACATTATATTTATGTGATTAACTCATTTGTGACAGGTGCATGTTAAACTATTAATGTATATATAGCGAATAATGTACATGCTGTTGTAAAATATAAGAATATTGTGAGTCACCAAGGAGTTCCATGACCATATAAAAGCACAAGACTGAAAGCTGAGTGGTTTTATACAGGTCATGGAACACTGAGATTACTTCTAATATAACAAAGCAAAAATTACATGACTAAGCACCAATTATAATGGATGACATCACAAAGCACTGTTTTATAATTAAAGATATAATTACAGGATATTAATGGCTCTTGCGTATTACAGAATTTTATTGGGGCTATGTCATTGTTTGATTATATATGTTTATGATTTTCAAGCAGAAAATGTTGGAGATCCTGCAAGAGTTGCTGCGTGCTTCAGAGAAAGCTGCCTGCATTGCACGTGCATGTAGGCAGGAGGAATCCCTTTTTCAGCTTTTAATAGAAGAAAAGAAAGAAGGAGAGAAAAATAAAAAGTTTCTCACAGATTTCAAAACATTAGCTGATGTTTTAGTCCAGGAACTTATAAGACATGACATTGGAAAAAAGGTAAGGAGCTTGAATAAATAGGGGAAAAAATACTTTATATTATTTGTCGTCCATGTGATGAAACTAAGTTAGTGCTGATTGTTTTATCACATTTCTTATCTATAGATATTCTTGAACTCTTAAACAGCTGCAGGAACAGAGCCCTTTGTACTACATAGGTCATAAACCAATGGGACCACATTGACTCCATAAAGGCATATGAAACTTTATATGCAACACTCCACCTGCATTCTGTGCTTCATTGTGGTCTTATCAGTACTGTCCCTATAGCATAGTATGGGGTCCAGCACCTTGGTGCTCCTTCTTGGGCCTGAGAGTGAGAAGACGCTACTCTGGAGTTGCCAGAGAATACAGAGAGACACTCTCTGGGGGAATTCACAAATATGTAGTATAAAGAAATTATTGGAGAATATTACATTTACAAACCTCTTACACCATTTTGTGACTACTGCGGTTTTGTTGTTTTAGAATACTACATGAATGTGGACAAACCTGAAATACAATATGCTTTGGAGTCATTATTCATATTGTAATGTGAAATTCTGGCAACTGCCAAAAATTTATTTACTACAGCTTTCACAAAAAAAAGATTGTCGTTCAGATTATTGTCAAACCAGATTTGTTTTAACTTCACTTTAGTGAATTGCCTACCCTGTCTGGAGCAAGCTAGTGAGCTGAGGGCTGCAACAACTTGTAACAGTAGCATAAATAGGCTTTTGTTTACTTTGTTTTTGAGATACAGTTAGTTTCATTTTTGCCTAAAGGGGTATGATTAATTTTCAATGTTGTATGGTGTGCACATGTATATAGCAAGCAACAAAAACTACATATCCATGGGCAATGGGAATTTCTGTTGACATTAAGTGCAGTTAGGTCCATAAATATTTGGACAGTGACACAGTTTTATAATTTTGGCTCTGTAGGTTTGGAATGAAACCGTTAAGATGGGAATAAGGTACAGACGTTAAACTTTAATTCAAGAAGTTAAAAAAAAAAAAAGAATTGTTGTTTAGGAAGTAGAGACACCGCCCATATTCAGGAGCTCAAGTAACTGAACAAACTAACACTTATAAATATAATGTAAATTGTCAGTACTTTGTTGAAAATCCTTTGCCATTAATGTCTGCCTGTAAACCATGGACATAACCAAATGTTTTATCCTCTCAAAGGCAAATGGGAGAGACTTCAGAACGATTCGAGTAAACCAATTGCTGTGATCTGGCTTAATCTCAGGAAAATGCCTCCCTTTGCATTTTTCAACAATTAATCCAGATCGACACTAAGGGGCAAATTCACTAAGAATCGTAGTTGCGCCAGGCGCAACTTCGCCGCACTTCGCCAGGCGTAGTTTCGCCAGCGCTCCGCAAATTCACTAAAATCCGAAGTTGCGCACAGGGCTAGCGTAAGGTTGCGAAGTTGCGCTAGTGTTGATTCGCTAAGCGAAGCAAAGTTACGCTAGCGATGGTTAATTTGCATACGGCGCCAAATTCAAATTTCAATGGAGGAATACGTAGAATCACTACAAATGCCTGGGAAACCTTCAAAACATCAAATACATTTTTTATTTTGCCCTACACATGTGCCCACTGTATAGTTAAGTTGCCATGAGTTAGGAAATGTAGGGGGGAAGGAGGGGAGCCCCAAAAAAAATTTCGATCTTTTTCAGCCTATCACCCATAATATAGAAAAAACGCTAGCGTTTTTTGGGACTTAGAAAAAATTTGACCTTTTTTTTAAGCAATCCCTATCTACTCTATTGCGCTTCGCCTGGTCTGAGGTGGCGAAGGAAGTCTAGCGTAAAAGGTAGCGTTCAGTACACTGCGCGCGTTAGTGAATTTGCATAGTTACGTCCGTAGCGAAAATTCGCCAGGCATAAGGGTGCGAAGTAACACTAGCGAATTTACGCCAGTGTTCGTTTGCGAAGTAACGAAAATGCCCAACGCAAGCAAGTCTAGGTGTTACTTGCAGAGATTTTAATGTTATCCTATGGCACGTAATTTTTTTGCCCATGTTAGCGAAGATTTAACCGTGGGTGACAAAGCTTCCATGTGCTATCACCATTATGGAAAGATTTACAGCATTGTTTAGCGTATGTTTTAGAAAAAAGTATTGTGTTCTGGTTCTGTACACATTTAAAATGAACAAATATAATGTTATACATATATCTGCCCACTCTCACAGTTTTTGAACAGTTATGTTTACACTCCCTCCCTTATAAAGGGGCTATTTCTCGGATTTGCAAAGTATTAGTCCACCAAATACCCCTGAATGAACTGCATTACTTTAGACAGTGTGGACAAGATCTACATATATGTTTAGACGAAAACATCTGGCTTGATATTTTCCATATGGTTAAATGTTCCCCTAGTATTTTTATACAGAAAATGTCACAGAAGGTCATGACTAGATGGTACCTAGTACCTCAGAGGTTATCAGAATGGTACCCATTTACTCACTAAACATGCTTCAGGGTTTGTGGTCAGGCAGATTATTTTATGCATATATGGAGGCATTCTCCCAAAAGCAGCTAGATTTTGGTCTAGAATTATGAGTGTTACTGGGCTAATACTAAAGAAATCCCCCTTCAGAAGCCTTACTTCATGGCAGTGGGAATAAATATTTAAGAACACCAATTAAACACATATTCTCAGCAGCAAAGCAAACCATAGCGAAGGCCTGCAAAACATATTCACTTGACCTAGAACAGGTCAAAACCAGGCTAGATAACCATCTGGTGATGGGGAGACTCACCCGTATAGCCAAGGGCAAATTAGATACCTTTAAAAAGATATGGAATCCTTGGATCCAATATAGAGGGTTGACCTGGGAATAACATATTAGTTATAAGGCCTGATAATAACTAGACCCACAAAGGTTTATCAACAGATATAATCGGTATCAAACTCGCACAGTCCCATGGATACAAATATAGTTTATTTGTAATTGTATTGTTTATGTTTGTCACGATTATAGTACTTCCAAGCTGCGGCTATCAGGGATCACTAACTCAGTCTCTCACCCGCCTTGCGCACAGGTTAGACTAACACACCAGCAGCCAAACAGCAACAAACACCCACAAAACTCATGCAAAACTTGCTGCCACCACTTTTATACTTCTCCCACTGGTGATGAAAGATGCCAAGCACTTAAGTAGGTAAGGGTTAAGATAATTGGAACACACTCTTCCTACCAGCAGACAAAGGGTTAACTAGCATACACACAGACTAGCATTTCCAGACAGCATGCAGAGGTCTAAGATTTACATGGTACACACTTTTGGGCTAGGGTCGTTTAGAGTATCAAAGACAAACTTATTACATTTTATGTTTAATATTATAAAAGGTGTAACAGTGCAAATTAAGGGGAGGTTCACCTTTTGGACTATAGAGCTAATTTCACAGCCCATGTCATAAATTAGTTTTTTGTAATTTATCGTTATTAGCTAAAATGTTTGCTTTCAGAGATACATAACACAGAAGCTATGGATCATCTCTGCAAAAACGGTCTCAATTCTCTCTCTGTTTTGGGATCGCCGACACACTCTGTGTAAGAGATGCAGGCTGCCGAATAAGAAAGTTATGGGCTGAATTTGCACTGCGCATGCTCTCTCGCTCTCTCTCTCTCCTGCTTCCATTGGCTGGAAAGATTCAGCCAATCGGATCAAAGATATGCAAACGAAGCAGGAGAGAGAGCATGCTCAGCGCAGATTCAGTTCACCAAAAGGTGAACCTTCCCTTTAACAAAAAGATGTTAAAAAAATAAATACATTAAAATATACAGTCACAATCAATTGTAAAATAAAAAGGGATAAACATAGAAACCTAGTTTTACCAAGATCTAGAAGTCCTGGAGGCAAGGGGAAACAAACGGGATTAACTTCCAATCGAAATGGGTCTTCCAAAGTAAACCCATGCACTGAGTCAGAAGAGCTGACTATTAGAGTTTTCCAGGCATCAGGTAACTGGTCACTCCCCCACCCTCAAAAATGCAGAAGGGCGTCACCATGTTTTTTATGACCTCCTGAGTGTATGGACAGATGAACAATATATTGACCATAACTCCTTATAGGAACATAGGAGAGAAATTATATTCTATTCAGTGGCATGAATATGCAGCCCATTTTAAAGAAGAGAGAAAAGGAAAACGACAAATAACACTTTGTGCTTTCTAAGTCCAGACACATTAACCACCTCAGTCTGTCGTCTTGTTAGGAACAGGCTTATTATGCCAGGTTGTAACAATGTGGTGACCTATGGAGTAGGGAGTAGGGGGGACTCTAGCCATTGCGCAGTTAGTAATAATATAATAAGTCTATTTAACATCAGCAGGAGAGCAGGGGGCTAGGCTTGGGGTACTGTTCCAACTGATATTGTAGTTCTTTTCTGTGTATTTTCTTTACTCTTACAAATCAAAAGTGTTTGTGTATTTCATGTGTGGCCCCAGACAATTTTTCTTTTTCCAATGTGGCCCAGAGAAGCCAAAAGTTTGGACACCCCTGTTATATGACATCACCTGTGAGGGGCCTTAATGTGAACTCTAAGTACCCCGCTCCTTGGGCTTTCACTCCCCACCTGGAATGGTGTTATCAGCCAGTCGTAGAGCAGGGCACGGGTTGTGACCCCCTTTACACATGGGTAGTTCCAGACCTTCTTGAAAATAAATATCTGTTTCTGGTACTTTCATAATGATTTTCTGGAATACCTTGGCTGGTTTATTAACTAATACAGGCCTGTATCATATCAATGTTAGTTTGGTTAATTTCTTCTTCCTTTCTTGTTCTTGGCGTTCTACAACATTCCTAGCCTTTTTTAAAAAAATTCACTTGTTACAATTACTCAGTTTCCAGGTCTGGAAAAAAACATTGCTGGAGAAGAATCAAATACTTTTACAAATGAACTGGGTAAGTTATTGATTGACACATACTTTCTTGCAAAGCCAGTTTTTAAAAGAGCAAGTCACTGGGGATTGTGTGCATGCAGGTAGAGTTGGGCAGTCTTATTGGTTCACCACAGGGCACAGGTTGCAAGTTTTCAGGGATAACTGTTATAGTCATTTTATATAGAAGTGCACCTCTAATAATGAACATAATAAAGCAGGTTACATTTTGAGGTTCCCAAAACTTCAGCATGCTCCTATAAAAACCCCAATAAATAGTCAGCATTGATTTAAGCAAAAAAATCTGGCATTCAGTTGTCTATGAATATATTTAGGTCAAAGGGAAGGAACAGTTGTACTGCACTACAGGAAAAGGAACGTTAAGTATGGATCCGTTTTTTTCTCTTACGTCTCCAAGGTAGCATTAACAAGATATGTAAAGCAATAGATTTGGAGGGGGGGGGGCTAGAAGAAACACGTAATGAAAGCTAAACTGAAACTGCCCTAAACATTTAATTTTACATTAGAAATAAGTCAATAGATGTCTATGGATTTAAAGATCAGTCAGAGACCAGAATGCAAGATGTTGAAAGAAGTCCTAAGAACACCAGAATTTGATTATATAGGTAGCTCTTACCACTAATGCTGTCAGAAAGCATGACTTTCATTAGAAAGAAGCTGCACAAATATACACCCTTAATGCATCTAAAACTCCGGCTTTGTTACTGTCCTTAGACATACAAAAAGCGTTCGATACAGTTTCTTGGGATTACCTCTATTACATACTTGGGAAGTGGAATTTTGGGAATAAATTTATCTCCCTAATACAAGCCTTATATAACACCCCACAAGCTTTCTTAAAATGGGGTCCATTTGAATCCAGTAATATAATGCTACATAGGGGCACAAGGCAAGGATGTCCCCTATCTCCATTGTTGTTCATATTAGCAATTGAACCTTTAGCTACTTTAATCAGACAAGATCCTGGAATAACTGGAGTTTCAATAGGTCAGCAAATGCATAAACAAATGCTATTTGCAGACGATATGTTAATGACATTAACTAAACCACTCACATCATTACCCCACTTGTTTAATATTCTTGATAGCTTTGGCGTGGTTTCAGGCCTTAAAATAAATCCGACAAAATCAGAAGCCTTACCTTTAGGAATATCTTTGATGCAAAAGAAATTGCTCCAACTTAACTTTGACTTCCAATGGAGGGATAAGAATTTGATTTATTTGGGGGTCAAAATAACTTCTAAATTGGAAGAGTTATACCAAGCTAACTACCCTGCACTTTGGTTAGAAATTGAAAAGACACTGTCCGGATGGAAAAAATTATATGTCTCCTGGTTTGGCAAAATAAATGCTATAAAAATGATAATTCTTCCTAAAATACTATACTATTTTCGAGTATTACCTACAGAAGTTCCTAAAACTGTTTTAGCCAAGGTACAGTCAAAGCTTAATAGATTTATTTGGTCAAATAAGAAATCGAGGTTATCACAGAAAACTATCTCATTGCCGAAAAATAAAGGAGGGCTGAGTGCTCCTAATCTTCTTTTCTATTATCAAGCAGCACAAATAGTGCCATTGATTCACTTTTATAGGCCATTTCCTCCATTGTGGGCTCAAATTGAGATGGAACGGTTAAAACCTATAAATCCAACTGTGTTGCCTTGGATTCCTAAACGGGAGAGACCCGAAGTTTCAACTCCTGTATTGAAAATGTCCTTAGCTATATGGGACCAGGTTACACAAAATACGCCTCTGAAGTCTCCACATCTCCCAGCCATGCCTATATTTGGAAACCCTATGTTTCAGCCAGGTTTACAGGGAAAAGACTTTCAATGGTGGTTAGAGCAAAATAAAATTTATATTAACCATTTTCTGGGTTTACAGGGTGTTATGCAATGGTCCTCTATAGTTGCCCAATATGATCCCCCTAGGATTGAAAGCTTTAGATACCTCCAAATTCGCCATTTTATTAATAAGGTAATTGCAGGCTATACTAAAGTTTTAACATTAACAGCATGGGAGCAAATGTGCCTTAAATTTCCTTGTAACAAAGGTATAATAACTATCCTATATAAAGAAATCCTAAATTCAATTAATACTGCGCCCCCTACTTATACAACACAATGGGAAAAGGAATTAAATAAAACAATTGACAATACTACTTGGCAGCAGATATGGGAAAATACAGCCAAAAGTTCTATTAATATCCTGGCTCAAGAGACACAATATAAAGTATTATCTAGCTGGTATATGGTCCCTGCCAAGTTGCATAAATATTACCGTAACTCAAGTTCATTATGCTTCAGGAACTGCGGGATGGAAGGTACCATGCTTCATGTTTGGTGGAAATGTAAAGAGGTATTTAGATTTTGGTCCAGGGTATTCACTCTGATTGATTCCATTACGGGTGTTAATCTCCGTAAGGATCCCATGCAGGCATTGCTAAATACATCGATACCCAATTTGGATAAGTCTACTCGAAAATTGATTCAATTTATCTTTATAGCTGCTACACAGTCCATTGCAACATCCTGGAAAAAACGTTCCATTCCTATAGCGGTGTTCCGCCTCAAAATTAACTGGATAATGGTTAATGAAAAATTGTTAAGTATCACAACAGATAATTATAATGTTTATGCCAAAATATGGTCACCGTGGATTGCTTATACCACTTTGTGATTTGGCAATCAGTATGGGATAGTTATTGAGCCTGGGCATGGAATTATTTAGAACAAGTAATAGTATTTATTTATCTGAGTTGAAACCTATAAGGGAGATTCCTGGATCAACTAACATATTTTAATAGGAGACATTAAGATATGTAACAGAAAGACGATAAGAGTTTAGACGGTTTAAATTTTATTCCATTTTTGTTAATTTCAATATTATTGTTGACATGTAATTTGAATCCTTGCTATAGTCACATTGAGAGACTTGTATATAAAACAAGGACTCTAACAGTTCTGATTCTTTTGTTTTCTGTAATGTGCTTGAAAAGTGACAATACTGCTCTCCTCTGCGCAGGAGAATTATATTCCATCTGCATAAAAAGAAAAATAAGATATGTTAGAGAATATGACATTGTTTTTCAATAAAAATGTTTTGAAAGAAAGAAGCTGCACAAATTAGATCTCGAAACCTTTGCTGTACAGAAAGAACATCAGGGCAAGACTAAATGTCTGTGAAAACCTAGGCAAAACATGGACTTCTGGAACAATGTGTTCTGGCCACAACGACAGAATACTTGTTTAGCAAAAACCGAAGATAGCATTTCACCTAGAAAAACCAAATTAGGGTTGGAATTTGCTTTGGTATTTGCCCAAATCCTTCATGAAAGATTCGGGATTCAGCCAAAACCATTCAGCCAAGCATTTGGTGCATCATTAGTTTGGCACCGCTTTGCTTCATCTGGGCTTGGGGAGCTCACCATTATAGAATCCAATATGAATTATTTATTGTAGCAGAGAGTGCTTAAGGATAGTGTGAAACCATCTGTCAGAACATTGACCTTGCAAAATAACCATTACCTTAAACAGGCCAGTAAATCCACCAAGGATTAACTGATTTTTTTTTGTGTAATTACCACACCTTTAACTTTATACATTGAATGAAGATCAAATATTGGTATGTCTACTGGACGTTCTCACTATTTAACGTGGCAGTATTTCTACGAAATAAGCCATAGTCATATCATTAGGATAATGAGATTATTGGAAAAAAAATAACTTATCTGCCACAACATTTATGATACCCATAGAATTTATAAGAAGCAGAGGTGAAGGAATCAACTAGCAAGGGACACATTGCAAGATTCCTGATCAGAAACTTCCCGATTGGAGTTTTCATTTGGGTTTGCAGGGATTGAACTGACTGAGCCTTTACTGCTGTCTGTTGGGAGAGAGTGGTAAGGATTTGTGCATTTTTAGCAGACTCCTTTGAAAAGGTCAGCGAAAATCTGTTATGCTTCAAGAATATATCTGGCTACTAGAACTGTAAGACAATTACCCTAGTAATGTGTGTATAACTCTGCCTCCGATAGTTGCAGAAGGTACAAGAGAAAAATCAGTAAAGCAGTGGTGCAAGTGCAAATCAACACTAACCACTAGTGGGCGGTAACAGGCTGGCAAAAGGGGAGACCACCGTTAGGCTTTTTGGCAGACTTAAAAGTGACTTCACAGATGAGTGATGCAGAGATAGCACAGGAATCACTGGCCGAGAGAAGATAGATATGGTCAGGAAGGTTGGGTCTATCAGGAGTATATGAGTGCTGAGGGGAAACAACAATATAAGGAATATAATTGAACAGATTTGCAGTATCGGGCAACTACAAAGAATGAAACCAAAGACAAATCCTTTCTAAATTGAATGAGAGCTTGACAGTCCTGTTTTATATATGTTTTTTTAATTGTTTTTACGATGTACTGTATGAAGTATAAATGAAAAGGCATTACAAATAGGTAGAAATAATTCAAAAATGCAACCTGTACTTTCTTAGATCGTAATTCAACTTAAGTTGTGAAGTGGTGTCTATTTACTTTACTTTATTTATTCCTTCCATAATTTGCTTTCCTTTAATCTTCTTGGCTTGATCATAATACCTTATCCTTTCTACATAGGAGAAAAAATTGTAGTTCAGATTTGCCAGACAGAGGAAGAAACTGCCAAGCTCCTACAGACTGTTCTTGATAATAATGAGGCTGCAGCTAAGGCACTGGCAAGAGCTGCCCATCAAGATGTGGAGCTGTCAGTACCTACAGTAGATAATGTCATTCTGAACATTCCTCATAGTAAGATTGGCATGTGGGTGGACCCTATAGGTAAGTTGACACAATGTAATAATAATTTGGCAGTGAGTGTGCAAACTCATATGCGTTTCGTGCCTCTATACTCCGCACTTCCTCTGAGGGTCTGAAGAAGTGCTGAGTATAAAGGCACAAAACTCCGGTTTCTTGTCATTGGTTGTTTTCTGAAATAATGGCACCAATCATGTGAGACATACCCTATTTATTCTAAAATGTAAATATTTTTAATGAAAGTAATGAATTCACGGTTAAATTTAAATGCTAGGGACTGAAACTAGCTTTTTGCATATATTTTTAGTTGCAGGAACATGAAAGGCACTTTAGATGTGTCTGAATTGGAATTAGTCATATTAGTATTTTATTGTGATACGGTAATCTTTGAAACCTGCTGTAAATATTGCCTGTAACCTTGTTTGATATTTTATTTTTTTCCCAGACTCAACTTACCAATACATAAAAGGGTCAGCAGATATAAAAGCATGTAATGGAATTTACTCTAAGGGACTTCAGTGTGTGACAATATTGATTGGAGTGTTTCTGACCGATACAGGACTGCCAATTATGGGTGTAATTAATCAGCCTTTTGCCACAAGGGACAAAGATACCCTCAGGTAATCAAACATTTTTGTTAACACCTAGGGGCAGATTTATTAAGGATCAAGTTG
The DNA here is from genome assembly GCA_038501925.1 of Xenopus petersii. Taxonomy (NCBI): domain Eukaryota; kingdom Metazoa; phylum Chordata; class Amphibia; order Anura; family Pipidae; genus Xenopus; species Xenopus petersii. The sequence goes on from CM076688.1 coordinate 44,874,107, forward strand.
TGTTTTCCACGAAAATCTTATGTTTTCAAGGTTATTTTTTGGGACAAAACTAAACTAAATTTTTTCGAGATTTATTATACCCGACACTGGAAATAGCTCGAATCCGAAAATACACAATCTAAAACCTGTTGAGGTCATGTAGGAGTCAATGCAGAGGTCCCTTGAACCATTTGAAGATGTTAAGTCTTCATGATCAAGTTTTTGGTTTTTTTGAGGGTTTTCCTGAATTCAATTACATTTTTTTTTCCGCAGGAAACCTGATCAATTTGAGTTCTTGGTTGTTAACCCTGAATCGCTGATTCAAGTTTTTTTCTATTAGAATTTTTTTATGTCGTCCATAATAAGAGAGACAGAGGTATGGGAACTGCTATCCATTATAAGAGAGAGAGGGATATGGGACCTGTTATCCATAATAAGAGAGAGAGAGGGGTATGGGACCTGCTATCCATTATAAGAGAGAGAGGGATATGAGACCTGTTATCCATAATGAGAGCGAGGCATGGGACCTGTTATCCATAATAAGATAGAGAGGGGCATTGGACCTATTATCCATAATAAGATAGAGAGAATTATGAGACCTGTTATCCATAATGAAAGAGAGAGAGAGTTATGGGACCTGTTATCCATAATAAGAAAGAGAGAGGTGTGGGACCTGTTATCCATAATAAGAAAGAGAGAGGTGTGGGATCTCTTATCCATAATAAGAGCGAGAGAGGTGTGGGATCTCTTATCCATAATAAGAGAGAGAGGGGTATGGAATCTGTTATCCATGATAAGAGAGATAGAGAGAGGGTATGGAACCTGTTATCCATAATAACAGAGAGGTATGGGACCTTTTATCCATAATAAGAGAGAGAGGTATGGGACCTGTTATCCATAATAAGAAAGAGAGACCGGTATGGTATCTGTTATCTATAGTAAGAGAAAGAGGAATGGGGTCTGTTATTCATAATAACAGAAAGAGATATGGGGATGTTTATCCATAATGAGAGAGAGAGAGGTATGGGACCTGTTATCCATAATAAGAAAGAGAGACAGGTATGGTATCTGTTATCTATAGTAAGAGAAAGAGGAATGGGGTCTGTTATTCATAATAACAGAAAGAGATATGGGGATGTTTATCCATAATGAGAGAGAGAGAGGTATGGGACCTGTTATCCATAATAAGAAAGAGAGACAGGTATGGTATCTGTTATACATAATAAGAGAGATAGAGAGAGGGGTATGGGACCTGTCATCCATAATGCTTAGGACCTGGGGTTTCCTGGATAAGGGAGGAGTTCAGAAACCGTATAACAATGAAGACTGACTGTGTGATCCTATCTTTTTCAGTGTTGCTAAAGCCATTTGAGTATTTCAGTATTGCAGTTAAAAAAACTGAATGTATATTTTATGTTTGTTCTTCTGCTTACGTTAAGAATATGACATGGGTCCTCTAACAGCTGTATGACCAATTGTTTTTCTGTTGTCAGATGGAAAAGCCATTTATATTGGGGATTGTCTTACATGGATATCAACATCTGCTCACTAGATGTTTCAGCCAGTGGAGGGATAAAAGACAAGACAAACTGTTCTTCAGAAAATGGTGGTGCCGCAAAGAATTCATACTCGGCTGTCACAAGTTCTGCTGAAACTAAAGATATACTGAGCTCTCTGTCCACAGTATGTGGCGACAACCTACATTTTGCAGCTGGAGCTGGTTACAAATGTCTTTGTGTAATCCTGGGTTTAGTGGATTTCTATGTGTTTTCTGAAGACACCACTTTCAAGTGGGACTGTTGTGCTCCTCACGCCATCCTGAAATCCCTTGGTGGGGGTATTTTGGACCTTTCCAAGTATATGGAATCTATAAGGAAGAGGAAAATATTTTCAGAGAGGCCTCATCTTGTGTACAATGTGCCTGTAGAAGGAGCTGTGGGAGCAGATATGTGGGCTAATGTAGGTGGACTTGTGGCCTACAGATCTGATAAACATCTAGAACATTTTATGGATTTATTTGTTAAAAAACTGCCTTTGCAAAGTGAGCTACATTGAAAGAATAAATTATATTTCTCATTTTTACAGTATTAACTGTATATTCCATATCTGCTCTGTATTTAAGACTTTTGATTGCATTATACAAATAAGGGACTAAAAGCTAAAAAGTAGGTAGATATTTCCCTGGTGTTTTGGGTGTTTTAATTGGGCCTCTGTTTAGGGCTGCCTTTGCGAAATAATGTAAAAATGAGAATATGATGTATTATTTCACTGTTACATAATTGTATATTCCATACTTACTATGTATTACATAATCATTGTTACATTATACAAGAAAAAGGAACATTGCAGAAAGTGCCCAAGTGTTGAACCTGATACATCGGCTGCATTGAATAGATCCTGTTTAGATCGAGGATGTTGTATAGGACTCATGGAAACTCCTATAGAAAGAGAACATGGACCTGTTTGAAATTAATGCAGTTGTGTTATGTGGTCTGTGAAGGTTATTCATTAACATCAAAATGAAAAATTGCCTCACTGAACATGGGCACCTTACTAAGAATTTTGTTTAGTCTTCTACTTAATATCTTTTTTCCCCAAAAAAATCTAATCAGACATTAGAAATAATGTCCTAAGACTCAAAATAATATATAAGGATATAGTTACTTAAGTACCTTTTTCTATCTGTTTGTATCTCTTTTTTTATTGTTTTTATTTATAATTACTGTATAAATCAAATTATATACAGCAGCATAATATTCTGTGTATATGCAAAAGTTAAAATAAAGTGATACCATCGCTGAAGCTGTAGTTTAGACATACCTCGATATCTGTATGATTGCTGCTTGAATATCCACCAAGAATGAAAATAATCCCAGTGATTCATACAATTTCAGAAACAAGTAGGTGTGTGGGTAGGGGAGAAGGTATGTTTCTGTACTAGGGATGCAACAAATACAGGATTTGGTTTGGGATTCAGCCAGGATTCACAGAATCCTTAAAACCACTTGATTTTTCGTCACAGGAATAAGAAGGTTGAACATTTTAAAGGGATACTGTCATGGGAAAAAATGTTTTTTTCAAAACGTATCAGTTAATAGCGCTGCTCCAGCAGAATTCTGCACTGAAATCCATTTCTCAAAAGAGCACACTTTTTTTTATATTTAATTTTGAAATCTGACACAGGGCTAGACATATTGTCAGTTTCCTAGCTGTCCCCAGTCATGTGACTTGTGCTCTGATAAACTTCAGTCACTCTTTACCACTGTACTGCAAGTTAGAGTATCACCCCCTCCCTCCCCCCCCCCCAGCAGCCTAGCAATAGAACAATGGGAAGGTAACCTGATAACAGCTCCCTGGTAGATATAAGAACAGCACTCCATGTCCCACTGCGACACATTCAGTTACATTGATAGTGGTTTATTTTTTATTTCTAAATTACAGTTTTCATTGCAAATAATTCACTCTACTGTTTAAAATGTTATCCCTGAACCAGCAAATGTATTTTTTTAGATGTAATATTGGTGTGTAGGCAGCTATCTCAGTGCATTGTGCCTGATTCTGAGCTTTGAGAAGGAGCCAGCACTTCACAAAGGAACTGCTTTGAGACAGCTATTGTTTCTCCCTACCCATTGCATTTAACAACCTAGGTTGTGGTGCTATTCTCATGTCTACCACTAGATGGGAGCAATGCAAACAAATCCTTCAGCAGAGGTGTTGGATTAGTGAAAATCATTTCCCCCAAATGATGGTGGGAAGCTGTGCCCACTGCTGTGTTCCAGTCCAGGAAAGGAAAATCTCTGTAGTATGTCATGATTTTTACTATTCCTGCTCCTTCCACACGGTAGTAGGCAACAATGGGATGTACGAAAGAAACACAAAAAAAAGAGGGAGGGAGAAGTTAGGATTTAATTAGGATTTAATGCAGAATTCAAAACTGTAGTTCCGAAAGAGGAAGATTTGCTAGCAAATACATCAAACTTGTAATGGTTGAGAAAAGTATGGAAGGAAGACCACGCTGCTGCTTTACAGATTTCTTCGAATGTGACTCCTGCATGAAAAGGCCAGGATGCCCCCACGCCTCTAGTTGAATGTGCCTTAATGGAAGAGGGTACTGTGTTGGAATATAACACGTAGGCTCTCTGGATACATTCCTTGATCCAACCTGCTATTGTGGATTTAGACGGTTGAGCCCCTGGGATCACCAAGAGGGAGTCAGAAGATCTTATCCGTAGAACCCTTTCCAGGTAAGTTTTCAAGCATCTTGCCACGTCCAACTTATGCCATCTATGCTCAAGATCAGACTTTAGGAAGGAAGGTAGGTAATCTGATACCACCTTAGGGATAAATGTATCCTCTGTTTTAAGCACCACATTATCCTGAAGAAAGGTAAGTTTCCCTTTCCAGATGGAAAGAGCTTGGAGTTTTCCAACTGTTCTTGCAGAAGTGATCACCAATAAGAAACACATCTTTAAGTTCAGCATCTTTAATGGAATCTCATCTATAGGTTCGAAAGGTTCCCTGGTAAGTGCGTTTAATTCAAGGTGGGACCTGGGGCTAAAGACCGAGCTAGTGGGTGAGCAAAAAGAGGAAAAAAGGTGGCGGCGAGGGAGCGGAAGCTGTTATTTTATGTTGGTATTTCCTGTCCCATTGCTATATGGCTAGCTGCCCGTTGTTGTCTTAATAGGCTGCTGATGGGCTGCTAGGGATGGAAGAGAGGGGGCTATATCACTCCAACTTGCGATGTAGCAGTAAAAAGTGAGTGAAGTTTATTCGAGTCACATGACCTGAGGGCACCTGCTAAACTGACAATATGTCTAGCCCCATGCCAAATTTCAAAATGAAATATAAAAAAAATCTTTTTATTTTTAAAAAAACGGATTTCAGTGCAGAATTCTGCTGGAGAAGCACTATTAACTATTTTGTAAAAAAAACATGTTTTCCCGCTACAGGATATATGAATTATATTGTGACCCACCATGACTTAAAAATTTATATTAAATTTAAATTGGTCTTATTTCATCTGCAAAGACTGCTATTCATATTTTTCACCTTTCCTTTATTTACCTTTAATCCACTCATGATTATTCATGAAGGGAGGATTGTGTGGCTATTTAACACTGTTGTTAATAGGCTGTTGCACACCTGATGAAGGGCCATGCAACTGAAACTTTGTTCATCCTCTATATGACAGTATACACAAGGGATTTTTTTTTAAATTAAAGGAGACATATAGGAAAAGTGAAGACTCCCCTTCCCTTTAGGATAAAATAAAATATGGTACAGGTTTCACTTTGGCCTAAAAAATATCTTTAAAAATGGCCTCTATACATCTGCTATGGTCCCTATCTGAATTTCAAATAAGGGTTGGGCGTGTCCTAATGGTCCCTGCCTGAAGCAGTACAGTAGGAGGGGGGACAGCCAATCACAGCCCTGCAGTCACACATGCAAAGATAGGCTTCAGTTCCCTATCAGGTCAGCCTAGCTGCAGATATGTTCCTATCAGTGTGCCACATGCCACCAGCTTACCTGCATGGCCTGGAAAAGGAGGCCTCATGAAGTTAAACAGATGGGTGTGATGTAAAGTTTCTTTTGAAGATATTATCAATAAATAAACCAGAATTTCCAGACACAACAGTTTTTAAAGTACATTTAAAGGGGTGGTTCACCTTTAAAGGGCATGTAAAGGCAAAAAAATAAAATCCCATTTTTAATGAAAAAGAAACCTATCTCCAATATACTTTAATTAAACAATGTGTACTGTTTTTATAAGAAACCTGACTGTGTGCAGTGAAATTCTCTGCTGAGCAGGGAAACAATCATACTTATGAACAGCAGGGGGAGCCCCTGTCTTACTTCCCAGCCGTGCAGAACTCAAGCAGCTTTGTTTATGACGATCCCTAAGCAGCCCAGACCACACTGAGCATGTACACAGTCTTAGTCTTGCAAAGATGTTTAACAAAGTTACAAGATGGTGACCCCCTGTAGCCAACTTTGAAAGCATAAATTATTTGTTTGATTAGGCTTGTGGTGCAGTGAGTTCATGTTTATATTTAGTATACAAAATACAGCATTTCTAGCCTTATTCTATTTTAGACTTTACATGCCCTTTAAGTTAACATTTAGTATGTTATAGAATGGCTAATTCTAAGCAACATTTCAATTGGCCTTCATTTTTTAACAATGATTTTCCCTTCTCTTCAAGTTCTGACTCTTTCCAGCTTTCAAAAGGGGGTCACTGACTCCATCTAAAAAACAAATGTGCTGTAAGGCTACAAATGTATAGTTATTGCTACTTTTTATTACTTTCTATTAAGGCCTCTCCTATTCATATTCCAGTCTCTTATTCAAATCAATGCATGGTTGCTAGGGGAATTTGAACCCTAGCAACTGGATTATTGAAATTGCAAACTGGAGAGCTGCTGAATAAAAAGCTAAATAGCTCAAAAACCACAAATAAAAAATAAAACCCAATTGCAAATTATCTCAGTATATCATATAATCTCCCTCTACATTACACTAAAAGTTAGTTTAAAGGCCAACAACCCCTATAATACAGTCAAATGCACCGACACATTCTTGTTTTTCACACAAACGTCTCATATTGTTAATCGATATAAATAAGAGTAAAACAAATTGTGTTGTATAGACGGATGCAAAATAGCAAAATGAAAACCTGACAAATAGAAGGAATATTATCATTTTTGTGCACGTGAATGCGGAGGGACAACAAGGGGATAATGTACAAGTGCGAAGAGATGAAGGAACTTCCAAACGTACTAGTCACTGTTCTGCCAGGACGGATCTCAACACCGCAACACCGCTGTCCCACTCTAATCAGTCACTGGGCGTGGAGAGCTCCGTACGGTAACAGTTCTAGACACGCCCCTACGTGACGTCACGCCCTCTCCACCAAACCTTAGTCACATGGATTTGACGTCACGACCTGCTCAATGTCACTCCATTGTAACGTGTGCTAGCAAACTAGGACTCATTCAGCACACAGGCACCTTCTGTTAGTACTAATATGAGTTTGGGACGTCTGGAGTCGCATTTCAGGTAGGTTGGATAACACATTTTCATGAATCCAGAAAAGTATTTAAGTGCGAGTGTTACTGAATGATAAAGACATTATAGAAAAGTAAATATATTCCATGTATAATGTTAGTAAAACTAATATTATGTTGACTTAATATTTTCATCTTAGTCAGTATGCCCCCCACTAGCACTGTTGACATTACAATGTGGCACCTGCTATGCCACCCTACCCCAGCAGCCCTGCCTTTGTTATCATCCTTTCTACAGCAGCCCTGCCACTGTCACACCCCCTCCTGTAGTAGCCCCGCCCCTGTCACACCCCCTTCTGCAGAAGCCCTGCCCCATCACGCCCTCTCGTGCAGCAGCCCTGCCCCTGTTACGTCAACCTCTTGCAGCAGCCCTGCCCCGTCATACTCTCTCCTGCAGTAGCCCTGTCATGCTTACTTCCTGCAGCAGCCCTGCCTCGTCACACCCCCTCCTGCAGTAGCCCTGCCCGTCATGCTTACCTCCTGCAGCAGCCCTGCCCGTCACACCCCCTCCTGCAGTAGCCCCGCCCCTGTCATGCTTGCCTCCTGCAGCAGCCCCGCCCCGTCATACTTACCTCCTGCAGCAGCCCTGCCCCATCACACCCCCTCCTGTAGTAGCCCTGCCCCTGTCATGCTAACCTCCTGCAGCAGCCCTGCCCCTGTCATGCTAACCTCCTGCAGCAGGTAGAATACACCGAGAGGAGAGGTCTTAGGGAAAGTTCGGGGTGGTGACCCTGTAGCATCCGCTAGGCAGCCGTTCCACTCCAGTCACGTGGTACTTCAAGGAACAAAGCAAACAGGCACATTGACTGCCGTAAACAGGGAATCCATATGTACGGAGGATAAAAAGTCAAAATTTATTCAAAATATGGCATAAAAACATGTAAGCACACAGACATGGGTTGCAGGCAGGGTGAGAGCATGGCTTGACGCGTTTCGTGACGCAAAACTGGTCACTTCCTCAAGAAGCCAATGCGCCTTCTGCCAAAGCCAATATATATGCAGCTTCCCCCCTACTGTTAAGTTAGGGAGTTGTTAATGTGTAACAAATATATTGTATTTATATAAATATAAAACAATCTTATAATTAAAGGCTGCATATAAACACTTAAAATCACAGTCACTACTCGCTCATAGCAAAGAAGAGTTATAAATATCAGATATATGGGCCTTTCAAATTGGAAACACGCTTGTGCTCCAAAAAGTGTGGACATTTAAGAAATAAACATTAAATATAAATATAAATACCTACTTATATGAAAGGCCCTAGATGTGCAATAATAATTAGTATACTGTTATTCTAAACTTGGCATGACACAGTATTGAAAGAGATAGTAAAGGCGTGGAGGTATGATGTCTAAAGAATAATAAATTCAATGGAATAATTAGATAATAATATAAATATATAATTTAGAAAATAATAAAATAATTAGAACATCATAACTCAACACCTGTTCTAAATACAATCTCGACCATGAGAGAGAGGGCAAATGTGTATTGGATAGTTGAAAGATCAGATCAATCTACAAACAGGCTCACCTCCCACTCCCTGTTCAGGCCATTGGGCATGATCGTGTCGAGAGTGTGGATCCAAAAAGCCTCTCTCTTAAGAAGTAATTTTTCCATATCTCCCTTTCTGACACCCGGGTTTATTGAATCGATGATTTGAAATGAAATACATATATTCCCGTCATGTTTTTCCAATATATGTTTCGCCACTGCTGAATTTCTATCACATTTGGAAACGCATCGTACATGCTCAGAAATTCGCTTTCTAACCGGTCTAATAGTTTTGCCAACGTATTGTGCACCGCATCTGCAAGTGATCAAGTAAATCACATACTTGGTGCCACAATTCGCGAAAAAATTAATTTTATAGGGCCGGGTACCTGTCCTGGAAATAAATTCCTTGGAGGGTTTCATAATGCTACATGAGTTGCATCTCGGTCTCCCACACCTATAGCATCCTTTAACACTTAACCAATTGGAATTGGGGACATTCTTGGTCTCTGTGAATAGACTAGGTGATAGTTGTGAACCTAGGCTTTTACCTTTCCTAAAAATAAAGCCCGGTTGAGCAGATAAAGTTTTTTTCAATACTGGATCTTGTTTCAAGACATGCCAATACTTACGTATGATTTTTTGGAGACGCGGGGTGTCGGATGTAAAAGTTGTAATCACACGAGGGCATCCGAATCCATCAGGGAAGGCAATATTCTGTCTTTTTTTATAATGTGAGTTAACATTTTTGTTGATATTGTTTTTTTTATTATTTATACTTTTATCCTTATATTTATTTGTATTACTCAATAAATCGGCACGATTAGCACCAACCGCTATATCATACGCTTTTTTAATGTTCGCTTCAGCATAACCCCTTTCCAGGAAACGATCCCAAAGGGACATGGCCTCCTTATTAAAGGAGTCCCATGTTGTGCAAATACGTCGTAGACGCAAGAACTGTCCAGTGGGTATTCCTCTGATCACATGTTTTGGATGACTACTCTTTGCATGAAGAAGGGTATTCCTAGTAATGGGTTTACGGTATAACTCAGTGTAGACATTATTTTCTCTGACCGTAAAAGTGATATCCAAAAAGGGGATAGACACCGTATCCATCTCCATAGTAAACTTGATGCCCCAACCTGTATCATTACAATAAGTAACAAAATCCTCCACAGTACTGGGGGCTCCATCCCATATCAGGATAAGATCGTCGATATATCTGAAATATTTGACGATATGCATACGAAAGGGGTTTTTAAAATCATAGATATGCATACGTTCCCATAGGCCCATAAAGAGATTGGCATAAGAAGGTGCGAACCGCGCCCCCATAGCCGCTCCCCGCTTCTGTAAGTAAAAGATGGAATTGAACATGAAATAATTGGAGTTAAGCAAATATTCCAATGCTTGTGTCAAAAATTCGTTCTGCATATCACCATAAAGATTGGATTGTTTAAGCCAAAAAGAGATGGCCAACATCCCTTTTTCATGATCAATGGAAGAATACAAGCGGTTACATCTAAAGTGACCCAAATGTAAGTATCAAGCCAAGTGGTCCCTTGTATCTTGTTGATGCAATCCGTACTATCTCTCAAGTAGCTGGGTAGGGTAATAACAATAGGTAACAACAAACGATCCACATACTCAGATAGAGGTTCATTGAGAGAACCAATGCCTGATACAATTGGTCTGCCCCGTATGTCGACAAGACTTTTATGGACTTTGGGTAACCAGTGAAAAATAGGTAAGCGGGGATTTGACCTGTTTAGATATATAGACTCATTTTCATCAATAATGTGGTGGAATTTTGCCCAGTCTAATAAATTAAAGAGTATGTTCTGAAATTCTCTAGTGGGATCATGATCCAAAACACGATAGGTTGTATTGTCACATAATTGTCGTAAGGATTCTGACAAATAATGCTCAGCATCCAATAAGACCACCGAGCCCCCCTTATCAGCATTCTTGATAACTATGGACTTGTTGGCAACCAAACCTTGTAATGCCTGTCGTTCATATTTGTCAAGATTATTGTTAACCCTATTGATGTGACCAGTGGTTTTTAGCCTACATAGGTCTGCAGTGACCAATTTTTGAAAAAGTTCCAGATAAGGGCCCCTACTTTCTATAGGGTAAAAATCAGATTTCTCTTTAAGACCTGTATGTTTGATAGGTCGGAACATTTCACTCCCACTACACTGTTCCTCCTGAAGATCCTGTAACATAGTGATCGCACATATATCCTCAAACGTAAACATAGATATGTCATGCATAGAAGACGAAACATTATACCTTTCCTCTGATACAAACATATTTAATTCATGCTCACTATTGGAGTCGGTAGTGTTGATACTACCATCCAAATTATCTGGCCCCACTCTCTCCAAAGGTCGAGATTCAAAATGTCTCTTGAGGGTCAACTTACGAACAAATCTATTAATATCAATAATAGTGTCAAATATCTGTATACCTCTATCAGGAACAAAATTCAACCCAAGGTTCAATATTTTCAGTTCTATGTCAGTAAGCTTATAACTAGACAGATTTATAACATTGTTTGCATGTGTAAGACCTTCATTCACAACAAAACCTCCTCCATCATGAGCTAAACCCGTTTCGAGTTCTCCTTGGTTACATTTTCTTTTCGTATCCACTCCACATCCCTTGCGTCGTCGGCATCCAGTTGGCTCCTTGTTTTCACCCGTTCTCTGTGAAATTGAGACCGTTTCTGGGTTTTTCCTCCTATGGCTCCTTCCGTCTCACCCTGAGAAGAGTCCCCTTCTGTGTACAAAAAAGACGAGGATGAAGCCTCGCTATCTGATGTTTGGGGGTCTGTGTCCTGGAAGCGCACTTTCTTCTCAGACTTCTTATTAGTACGATTGGCATTTCTGGGACGAAATTTAGTAAATGAAGACTGATAAGTGTTGCGATAATTCCAATCATATACATGGTTGAGCTCGTAATCCTTCTTGTCTCGAAGGAACTTATCCCTCTTTGTATGTTTTAGCTCATTTAGCTCATTAACCTCCTGCAGCAGCCCTGCCCCTGTCATGCTAACCTCCTGCAGCAGCCTTGCCCCTGTCATGCCACCCTCAATGCAGCAGCCCTACCCCTGTTAAGCCCCCTCGCGCAGTAGCCCTGCCCCTGTCACACAACCCTCCTGCAGCAACTCCGCCCCTGTCACACCACCCTCCTGCAGCAACTCCGCCCCTGTCACACCACCCTCCTGCAGCAACTCCGCCCCTATCACACTATCCTCCTGCAGCCACTCTGCCGCTGTCACACCATCTTCCTACAGCAGCCATTTCAAAGAGTTTATAAAATTCCATTTGTGAAATAATGGGTCACCATCTTATTGGCGTAGAATCAGAACATTTGCTTTAGGTGTATGGTATATGTAGGCGCCAACTAGAAGTCATGTGGCAGATCTTAGTAGCTGTGGAAAATCCAGCTCTATGGCTTCAAAATTCATAACTTCTTGTCAGAATTTCTGCACATTAGTGCTTTTCCAAATAAGCACAGGAATTCAGCAGTATCTTGGGCAGTCGACAGAATATTTTCTCCCCGTGGAATGTCATTTCTGAGGTGTGAGTTTGGCAAATAATTTTGTATTATATTTTCTGGTGCCTATTAAGGGTTGGTACAGGTTGTTTATAATCTCATCCCAGTCATTGGGATCCTGATTGCGTCCGCTGGCCACTATTACTTACCCAAGGCCGTTGGTACCGGTAATATCTTTTTGTATTAAATGCATATAGGTGTTTGAGATATAGCCTGAGCTAAAATTAATTATAAGTGTGTGTGTTGGATTTGTGGAGTAGTAGTTCAGGAGTTTGAACACTTCTAGTTTATCTGTGTGTGTCTAAACTATAACAGTTCAGGCAAAGGATTTAATCTCCCGCAATTAACACTATGTTACTAGTCAAGTGTGTCATAGCATCCCATGCCATTTTGGTGGCATCTAAACCATTAATAATGGACTAATGCCATTTTTAGCTTCTGTACAGGGCATGGGGTAATTATTAAATGAAAGTGAAGAATAAGACTTTTGGGGTTGAGACTGGGGTTTCTGTGTCAAACAACTTCTAGTTCTAGTTAAGAGGCCAGGTTGTATGTTTTATATTTGGTTAATGCTAGTCTTAACTGGTCCTGCAGGGCATTGAGAGTAGCCCTGAAAACTGTGGGGGTCTTAATTCCCCAACAAATCCAAATGTTCATCTGTGCCTCTCTTGAAGACGTGACAGGGAGTGTTACTTAATTTTGTGACAGGCTGGTTTCTAAACACACCTTTCTGCTTTAAAAATGTGCATTTTAGGCACATTGTATGGACTGTACTATTTCCTTCTCTGTATGGATTGTACTATTTCCTTCTCTGAGGGCATTTTAGGAGCATTCTCTCCTTGCAACTCTCTGAAATGCTCACTCTCTCAGTCTTTGTGGAACTGCAGCCACCATCACCATCTCCCAGCTCCTGCATAAAGACAGCACTTGAAGCATATTGTCACAGTCTCTTAAAGGAATTACCAGGTTCATCAGCCTTTTAAGCAGGTGTATGTGTCTTTAAGAGGATTGCCCACATTCAAACACCATGTATGGGAGTCTGTTTCAACTGTTTGGTAGAGTTAACGCAGACAGGGATATATTCATCTTCCTATTTTCTGCTGCCAGAGAATCATCCTCTCTTATACACCAGTGCACACATCCCCACTCTGGCCCCTTGGCTCTATTTCTGACTTCAGTAGCCTCTCACATAGTAGTAATGACCAGACCCCTGTATTAGATGCCCAAAGGTGTTGGAGCTCTCCAGTTTGCAATTTTTGCAATCTGGTTACTAGCGTCCAAATTACCCTAGCAACCATGCATTGCTGTGAATAAGAGACTGGAATATGAAAAGGACCGAATAGAAAGGTGAGAAATAAAAAGTTGCAATAACAATAAGTTTGAAGTCTTACAGAGCATTTGTTTTTTAGATGGGGCCAGTGACCCCCATTGAAAGCTGGGTAGACTCAGAAGAAGAAGGCAAATAATTAAATTATATGAAATTTTCATTTTTGTGAATTAATTATTTTTAAGCTTTGTCATACTGAAATAAGAAAATTTGTAAATACAATCAATTAAATATTCTGTACCATTTCTGAAATAATCAAGTTTATCATCACTATTCCTCTCTCAGCATCTGTTTCTCCTCATTCTCTCAGCATGCAGGAGTTGGGTGTCAGATATTCATTGACAGTTAGATCCATTATATCTTATAGGGGGGCTCCTTTTGCCTAGAAGATGTATTAGAGCTGACTATTTAAATAATGAGAAATCATGTCTCTCTACATGCAGGATTTGTGCAAAAGGCAATTATTTTATTTTTACTGGAATCAGTTATTTGAGTGAGTCTGCTAGTAAAGGAAGCCCCCCTTATAAGATATATTGGATCTAACTGTCAATGAATATCTGACCATGGACCCTTTAGATCACCCAAAAAAAGAGGTTGAAGAGGTGCTATTAGGTGAAGAATCAATGTGATGTATGTTTTTGATAAGCAGTGTGTGTTTGTTTTCCAGGCTGAAGGTCTTTGGCAGACTGCAAGTAATTCAGCAACATTTGGTAAGTACAGGAGTCCATCTTGTATATTTAAGAAATAAGCATAAGTATCTGAGGATGGTTCTTTTTTGTATAGTCATTATTGTAAAATAAAATAGACTTCACACACGTATCTAGCAGCTTTATTTATGGCTCAAATGACATAACATAGCAACGGTGAACAGGGGAGACAGGGGGAACTTTAGAAAGACAAGAGCTTACCTTAAAAGAAGGATGGAGTTACGGTAAGTGGTTTAGTGTGGTTTAAATGTGAAATGGTGAAAATGTGGACATGACCTATACAAGTGTTTTTTTTTTCTTTGCTTTTGTGCTCAACACACCCAGGGGCACATTTACTAAGCTCGAGTGAAGGATTTTTTTGGGTACTTCGACCATCGAATAGGCTACTACGACCTTTGACTTTGATTCGAACGATTCAATTAAAAAGGCGTTTGACTATTCGACCATTCGATAGTCAAAGTACTGTCTCTTTAAAAAACTTTGTAGTTTCAATGAGGTACAATGTTAGCCTATGGGGAACTTCCCCATCACTTTCCTAAGCTTTTTTGATTGTAGAAAAATCCTTTGATCGGTCGATTAAAATCCTTTGAATCGTTTGAACGATTTTTACTTCGATCAATCGAAGTATTTGCGCTAACTGCAATTTAACTTCGAGGGTCGAATTCGAGGGTTAATTAACCCTCGCTATTCGACCCTTGATAAATGTGCCCCCCAGTGTGTCCCTGGATTTTATTGTGATATTCTGGCAACAACCAACAGATCTTTTTTTGCTGCTATATTGCAAAAATGTGACTTAGCTCCAAAACGGTTGATTAATTGCACTGTATTATATTTCTTAATTTTCACTTAGCTACATATCACAAGCTTGTGGTTTGTAGAAATCTAATAATTTAACCCCCCAAGTATTGCTGTCTAATGGGATAATCTACTTTCAGATTGCAATCTACCAAACTATCTTAGATCATTTTATTATTGCACTCAACTAACTTCATAAGATCCTTTTTAAAACCTACTGCCTACAATATGGTGAAATTAGAGGAAACCTTTCATTGTGTCATTTTATTGTCTCAAGAAATATGTATGGCTGATTTGGAAAAAGATACCGGAACACCCAAATCCCAAGTGGAATAAGATCAGATACTGTATATGTGGCAAGTTGCAAATTTCATCAATGGAGAAAGATTATGTTTCTTTGTGCCTACATATTTTCAGTGTCCATAAAATAAGTCAGAAAAACAACTATGCTGCTGTGCATATGCAAATCTAAATCTGATTACTGGTAAAGCAAGATAGAACTGCAGCATTGCCACTTCAATCTTCCCTGGGCCAACCTGGGAACAAACATAGTGATTTAAATTAATGGGGGATACCCAAGATTTTGCCACCACCCAGTGAATATGGCTTTCCCTTTTCTTTAATCTTCATGTGAATTTATTATTAAAGGGGTTGTTCACCTTCAAATTAGCTTTTAGTGCGCAGTAAGATATTCTGATGCAATTTGCAAATGGTTTTCATTTTTGCATGTGGTTTTTAACTTATTAAGCTTTTTCTTCAGCAGTTCTTCAGTCTGGTTGCTAGGGTTCAAATTACCCAAGCAACCATGCATTGATTTGAATAAGAGGCTGGAATATGAATAGGAGAGGCCTGAATAAAAGGATGAGTACTAAAAAGTAGTATTGACAATACATGTGTGCCTTACAGAGCATTTGTTTTTATATGGGGTCAGTGACGCCATTTTGAAAGCTGTAAATATTCAGAAGAAAAAGGCAAATAATGAAAAAAAACTGTAAAATAATGGAAACCAATTGAAACGTTGCTTAGAATTAAAAGTTAATTAATAAGTGAGCCACCACTTTAAGTATTTGCACTTTGCGAACAGCTGAAACAGTAGTTAACATTACAAAAAAAATAATAGTGCATATATTTTTAAAAATAATTTCATTCTACATCCCTCATGAAATAAGGATCCTAGTATAAATTTATGTCACAATATATGTTGTAGTATTTGTTGCCATAATATATCACAAGAAAACAGGTAGAGGGGAAAGAAATTTCTGTAGACACAGTTAAACGTTGCCATGAAACGTTTAACTTCCTGAGCAGTGCAATCAAATTGTAAAAGTACATGGCCAGCAGCCTTATGCCATTGTTTGAGCCCAGTATGTCTTGTATTTGTGGTACCATTGTTAATTTTATTACATAGAAAAAAATATCCTAATAACCTATACATTGCCTTGCTGGAGAGTATTGTCCCCATTAAGCCTAAGCGTTTTCATCTGTCTACTAATTTGTACTTAATAAGACTTACCTTGAAATATTACATACCGTATATACCCGCGTATAAGCCGAGTTTTTCAGCATCCAAAATGTGCTGAAAAAGTCTACCTCGGCTTATACGCGGGTCAGCGGTACCCGACCCAAGTAGCTGAGATTGCAGTCACTTTTAATCATTCCTATACCAACAGTTCACTTGGGGAGAGACTGCAATATCCCACAATGCCCTCTGTTGGTTATATGAAAGAATAACAGTGCGCCCTCTGTTGGTTATATGAAAGATTAACAGTGACTGCAATATCACACAGCGCCATCTGTTGGTTGTATGAAAGAATAACAGGGACTGCAATATCACACAGTGCCATCTGTTGGTTGTATGAAAGAATAACAGAGACTGCAATATCACACAGCACCATCTGTTGGTTGTATGAAAGAATAACAGGGACTGCAATATCACACAGTGCCATCTGTTGGTTGTATAAAAGAATAACCGGGACTGCAATAACACACAGCGCCCTCTGTTGGTTATATGAAAGATTAACAGTGACTGCAATATCACACAGCGCCATCTGTTGGTTGTATGAAAGAATAACAGTGACTGCAATATCACACAGCGCCCTCTGTTGGTTATGTGAAAGATTAACAGTGACTGCAATATCACACAGCGCCATCTGTTGGTTGTATGAAAAAATAACAGTGACTGTAATATCACACAGCACCCTCTGTTGGTTATATGAAAGATTAACTGTGACTGCAATATCACACAGTGCCCTCTGTTGGTTATATGAAAGAATAACAGTGACTGCAATATCACACAGCGCCCTCTGTTGGTTATACAAAAGATTAACAGTGATGGCAATATCAAACAGCACCCTCTGCACATGGTAGTGGGACAGTGGGACAATGCACACAGTAATCCGTTTGGCAATTCTCTGTCACCATCAGCTTTGCAAAGAAGTCCGGTTGATCGCTGGGGGGGTCGCTTTGGCAGAATGTGCGCTGCTGGGAGACAGGGCTGTAGTTGTGTCTAGGCTTATACGCGAGTCAATAAGTTTTCCCAGTTTTTGTAGGTAAAATTAGGTACCTCGGCTTATACACGGGTCGGCTTATACACGAGTATATACGGTACTGTACATTCTTGAATTTCATTCTAATATATTTTTTAGAGAATGTCTAATCACACAGTGAAAGATGGAGGTTGTCTGCTTACAAAGGCTGGATGTGCAGGAGTAATTACTTTGAACAGACCTAAGGCACTTAATGCCCTAAACCTTGGCATGATCAGACAGATTTATCCTCAGTTGAAGGTAAGTTTTAATTTGTAAACATGATGACGCCATTTCTTTTTTGTTCTCTATTATGTGTTCTTAAAGGGGTTTTAAACCCAAAAAATGAATTAATGTAAACTTACTCAGGGTGCTTGTTTAATCACTTTTGCAATTTAGATTAATTTGCTATTTGTAGTGATTTTTGCAATTTTATACTATTTATACCATTGTATTTTGGCTCAACTGAGCGTGAACAAGCCAAGGGTCACAGATACCAACCTCATATGTAAAATGCCAGTTCTGCAACTATTTGGCTTCTGCAGTTTCTCCACTCAAGCCAGACACTTAGGGGGTTATTTATCAAGGTCAAATGTTATTTATACCTTGAATGAACTCACAACTCTAATGGTTTCTTATTTAAGAAAAAACTTGAATGGAAAAAAAACTAAATTCAGTGAGTTCGAGTTGCGAAAACCCAAAACTCGAATTAATCACGTAATCGCTCTATTTGTTGAGTTTTTTTTTTCATGGAGGCTACTGACATCTTCAAATGGTTCAAGGAACCTCTGCCATTGACGCCTACATGACTTTGACAGGTTTTAGATGGTGTATTGACATCACAAAACATAAGGTAGATTGGATAATGACACAAGAAAACATTCCTAGCATTTTGATGGATACATGATGGATTTTTGAACATTTGGACACAATGGTTAATATACAGATATGGGACTGACAACCCCATTGCACTTTTTAGTATTTAATCGATACTGTAACCAGTCTAGATATCAGTTACAGTAGAAAAGATTGTAGCTAGAAAAGTACTTCAGTTTATATGGGCCAAGACGCCTCCTAGAGTACGCCATACGATTTTAACATGCCCAAGAAATAGAGGCGGCCTTTGCCACATTGGGTATTTTACTATAAAGCCGCCTAGATTTCTCATATTTTAACCTTACACTCCAGAATAGATATCCCTCTATCTCTAGAAACTGCATACACACAACCCTACTCTCCAGCTGCATTGATATGGTGTTTCCCTCAACAGAGACCATTATCAGGTAGTGTTTTGGCGTACTCTAGGAGGCATCTTGGTCCATATAAACTGAAGTACTTTAGTGTCGCTTAATTCATCATGTTTCAATATGCAATAATGGTATACAGGTCACTCACCGCTCCTAGTCTCTGGTCCGGGTGCGACACCTCGAACCTGCAGCTTTGGGAGGCTTTCACAATCCATAAGACACCCTTGCAGCGTGCACTCAACAGATCAGTAGACAGCGGTGAAGTTAAACAGTTTTATTAACCGGACAATCTTCCTAGCGCGTTTTGTGTGATCCCACCTATGAGTACGTGTTAGGAAGATTGTTTGGTAAATAAACTACTGATCTGTTGAGTGCATGCCGCAAGGGTAACATATCAATAGTTTTTTTTTTATATCATATTAAGTGGCATATTAAAGAATCTTATCAAACTGGAATATATATATATAAATATAATATAAACACAGACCATCACAAAATGGTGGTTCAAGGAAAGAGATTTAAAAGGGCAATATTTACTTAAATAAATATACCAGTTTGGTAAGATTCTTTAATATACCACTTCATTTGATATAAACTATTAAAAATACATTTTGGGGGTATAGTTTTCCTTTAAGTAAATATTGCCCTTTTACCTCTTTTACTTTGAACTGCCATTTCGTGATGGTCTGTGTGCTGCCTCAGAGATCACCTGGCCAGAAATAGTGCAGAAACAGGAAGAAGTGTGTATGGTTTATTTGGTTTGGTTGTGTGTGCACCATGAATCCTAGGATCCCAGGGGGTGGCTCTTAGTTCTTGAAATGCCACATACTACTAAAAAATGTTATTATTATGAAAATTGTTTATTCAGCAGGGTTTTACACATGTATATACATAACAAAAAAAGAAACAAGTGATATCATTTGGGGGAAAAAAGCTCTTATCCAATCCTAATGTCACAATCCTAATTTATGGTACGAGCCAAAGTCGGACGGTTGCAGTCCGTGCCCACCAGGACTGCAGCATCTTGGTACAACTCCCTGCCCCCCCAGCCCTTAACCCTTTCCACAACACCCCTCCACCCCACCCCGCCAACATCTACCTTTTCTCTCTGCTCGTCACGATCAGGGCAGGGGGGGAGGATGGAGGTCAGGGTGTGCACTAATAGATTACGCCCATGGGGAGTTAGTCTGGCCTGGGCCCACTGGGTTTCCAAAGGTTGGCTATAACCAACCTATAATGGCCGTATAGTATATATCCTGGGACAGCTAGAACAGCTTTTCAGCAGCTTTGGTGGCAACATTAAAATACCGTACAGACAATTCACAGAACCATAGAAATCAGAATTAATCTCGCTGCATTGCCTGCATCACAGTTGCACTGAACAAAGTACCTAGCAGAACAAGAGAAAATCCCTAAAAATGTGTATAATAATGCCTTCCCTCTTGTGGAGCTACCAGGGAGAGGCAGGGCTTCCAGACCCACAGAAAGCAGAATAAAGTACATTACATTTCGTTCAACCCATCGGTACCCAACACAGTTCCACCTAAGTACACATACAGCCAGAGAGCCCCAAATCAGACTAAATACATTGTTTCTAGCTGCAAGGTCCCATCTCTATCCCCAGGCTGTTGTTGAATTACAATATTTTTGGGTTATAGGGTGACAGTTTCAGCATCTAATATAAATCTGTTTAAAAATATATTGCCATTACTCAACCAATTAAAGACAGTGTCCTACACAATATTTTTCAGCTGTGGGAAGAAGATCCTGAGACCTATCTGGTGATTATTAAAGGAGCTGGTGGCAAAGCATTTTGTGCGGGTGGGGACATCAGAGGTAAGGATATCTTTTACATTTAATGGATGCTAGCATGAGTGTGTTTGTGAGCCATTTAAGCCTCCAGTATTACCATCACGCTGAGTTAAAGAATAGGTATTTGGCTTATGATGGAACCTAACTGACAAGGTTATCCTGCCTGAAACCACAAGAAAATATCTCAACCATAAAATGCTCTTACCTAAACCCCATTATAGCATCAACTGCAAATTGCTTAGGAAAATTCATAATTCCATCAGATATAAATGGAAATGTTAGGCCAAGAGAGTGGTATATGACATCAATGTAAAGTGATACAGGAAAAAAGAGCTTAAAGCAGACCTGTCAACGAAACATAACAAGCTGTATAATGAAAGTCCTTTGCAAGTGCATCGCGCCAGACCCCCTCCAGCGCTGAAAAGGTGAGCGCCGTGAGGAGGGGTGGGGGCGGCAAAGGCAAGGATCGCCGCGGTAGATGAGAGTGGTTTCTGTAGGTTTCAATTTAAATGAAGAGGATTAGTTAACTGGAACTATAGAAAACATGCACGGAGAGGTAAAGAGTAGGATGAGGGGAGTATAGAGGCTTACATTTCTATTGTATAGCATTGTGAATTGTTTGAGAATGTATCAAAGGTGAGAGTGAAAATAGGTGGTAGAGAGGAACGAGCATGTTTAAAGTTACACATTTAAAGAGGAAAGAAACACAGCAACAGGTGCAGGTTGCTTTCTTTGTTTTCCAGCTTTCAGAGTCGGTCAGAGAGCAAACCTGATTGGCCTGTGTTTGGTAGCCTTATTTTAGGGGCCTGTAAGACCTATAATGAAATAAAAATTCATTGCTGCTGCTCTTCTTCACTTACCCATCTGGCAATGCACCACACACACTGACACTGATGTAATGGCAGATGATATTTTTAAACCTGCTCAAACCCACTGATACCCATAGTACATGGATATTGGTTGAGATCAATGAGCACGATTTGGAGTTTTGATCCCCCCTTTTTTTTTTACTATGATTAAGGGGTTTGTAGAGAATGTTTAAATGTATAACTTTTTTACCCATCATTTCAGCTGTTACAGATGCAGGAAAAGTTGGAGACAGACTTGCACAAGATTTTTTCAGAGAAGAATATATTCTAAACAATGCCATTGGTAAGAAAAAAAATGTATATTCATATTTATGATCCACTGATCAGCTAGAATCAGTGTTCTTTGAACCAAAACAGACAAGTTATAAAAAATTCAACATTTTTATTATCTCACTGTCATTTTATTGAAGGGAAGTTGATGTAATGCCAATTTGTCAAAAGGGATTACAATCTCTGCCTGGCAGTTATAGACCCATGTTTTTGTCATTTGTGGTATGCAAGTTAATTGAAGGCTTGTTAAGAGATAAAATTCAAGATTATGTTCTGGAGAATGACCTTATGAGCAGTAATCAGTATGACTTTATGAAGGATAGACAGAAAACGGGAATTCCCATTTCATGAAGGATTTGGGATTTGGCTGACTCCCCAAATTCAGTGTATCCCTAGTACTGGTAAATATTTTTTGTAACTATGCAACAAATATTGTAATATTCAGAAGTGATTTTCATTACAGAGAAACAACCACATTAAAATGGTGTTCTTTAGGCTTAAGAAGGTAGAACTACCCTGCAATATAAATAGATAAAATCAATGAAATGTAAAGAACCTGAATGATTCACTCAAATCTAGAAATTATAGTTCAAAGAAATTTCCAGAACGTTGATGTTGTGAGTTGTAGTTAAATGGTCGCAGGTGCATCAGTGGCGAGTCTAGTCAAACAACATCTAAAAAGCAAGAACAAAGAGGGACGTGCTCCTATAGTGTAAACCAGTAGTATAAATGTATTAATGAAATGCAGTTGCACTTACAGGAGTGAAGTGTACTGTATCTCAGATCATTCATCAGTGCAACATTACTTGCTATGTATATTCAAATACTGTACATGTATAGTTCAGAAACAGGCATCTACCTGTGTGCCATTACCCTAAATAAATTTTAAAAAAAAACCTCAATGAGCTTTTTCTATTATGTACAGGTAACATGAATTAATATGTATTGATAGTAAAAACATACACATAAAATACCAAGCACACCTGTAAGCTTACAAGGCTTCAATAACAGCAACATTTAACTTGTTAGAGAGAAACACCAATGTCAGCATACACTTATGGTCTTAATACTGTACCAAAACACAGGCAATTATATATTGTATGAAGAGCTCCGTGGAGTTGTCTCTGTCCTTAGTGCCATGCATTGCTCCCTGGCCCTCTAAGAAATGTCTCCTCTTGGCATCTCTTATTTGGATTATATTCGCAATAGAAGCACTATGAAAGGTAGTATGATCTTTTAGCCAGTCTGCAGTAATGCTAAGCCATTAATTACCTTTACAAATCTTCGGAGAACTAAAGCAAACAATTGGTAAATATTCAGCAAACCCAAAGGAAACATGAGAATTGAAGGTATACTGACCCTTTAAAGTTGAATAGGTACTGTTTTATTACTATGGAGAATGTCGCCAAACGAGCGGATCTTTGCTTCTATGGCCACCTTTAGTTTTGAGTACAATTAAGTGAAATCTAAAGTCATACAGGTATGGGATCTGTTTTCCTGGAAACCCATTATCCAGAAAGCTCCGAATTACGGAAAGGCCGTCTCTCATAGACTCCATTTTATCCAATTTTTTAAAAATGATTTCATTTTTCTCCATAGTAATAAAACAGTACTTTGTACTTGATCCAAACTAAGATAAAATGAATCCTTATTGGAAGCAAAACCAGCCTATTGGGGTTATTTCATGTTTACATAATTTTATAGTAGAATTAAGGTATGAAGATTCAAATTACAGAAAGATCCCATATCAAGAAAACCCCAGGTCCCGAGCATTCCCGATAACAGGACCCATACCGTACTTATAATGACATGTAAACGACCTAATGTGTCTCTTCTATAGGTACCTGCAAGAAACCTTATGTTGCAGTTATCGATGGCATTACAATGGGAGGTGTAAGTAAACAATTTTATAATAAATGTATATTTGTCCACTACATATTACATTTGTATATCAATGCTGAGTATGCAAGCAAGAGAAAGTGACATCCCGGGGGTGTGAGATTTGGTGCGATCGGTGACATAACAAAAAACCCATCCAGCTATCCTTCAGGACCCTGAAATAGGGATATGCAGATAGAAGAGTTATGTGCCTAGTGCCCCCCCCCCCCTCCTAGGTGCATTACTCACTTGCGGTTTGGCGATAGTCTACATAACAGATGACTGATACTATAGCTATTATTAATAACATTGGGATCAACCATCATTTTTACAGGCCAGGCTGGTAAAATACCGGCCAGGTGGCAACACTAACTATAGCAAAGTGTGGAATGTCATGTGCATTCTCTGCTTGTAAGAAATGGTGATTGTTGGTCAGTATGGGTGTGGGATATGGAACCCTTTTATTGAAAAAATTCCACATGCTGGCAGTGCCTTTTATAATAATATACTCTTTTTATTTTCTCTCTAATAGTACTTGATAGGTAATTTACATGAATCTAAGTTAAAGGAAAAACAACTGTTTTGTATTCTAGTATCCCATATCCGTTCACTAACTGAGCAAAATTAGTGCCTGAAAAAGTATTTTAAGAAGTTTTGGTCCAGTTTAGGAGACCTTTTTCAGAATTAAAATATCAACTACTATAAATCTGCCTGTCAAGCAAAAGTCTCAGGAGAGCTCCTTGCATTGAAATGCTTGTATCTTATTTAAGGTAAGCACCCAGGTTATGCTTCAAAGACTGGAAACAGATAAATAGACATACTATGACACACACAAATACACATACTGTTTATGCATATGTATTTGTAGAACTGGGCAAGATGCGTAGGGTTAGTAGTAGGAAAATCTGACCTGAGAGGTAAATTTAGAATTGGATAGAATCAAAGGGTAATTGAAAAAAAGAAGCAAAATTAATTAGATGCATTCTCTCTGAGAATTAAACTACTATTTATAGCCTTTTTTCGTCGGGATCCTATATTTTTGTTAAATATTTTTTCCCTATTCTGTGCTCCTGTGATTCAGGCAAAATTGTCAACACAAATAAGAATGTTATGTATTACAGGTAGCACTTCAGGCTAAGCTTATGTAACAGCATTAGTAGCTTGACAAAACTTGTGGTAGCCTGAAATAATGCTGGTGAATTGGAAGACAGGCTAAAATTTAGGCTATTTACAGGGGTTGTGCAAGTTCAGTTCAGGTGTTTTTAGATAGTACATCAGAAATAAAGAATCATTTTGCTGCCTTCAATGGGAAAATTCTAATTTGAATTAACTTTTACTATGACATTTAGACAATTTGCAATCGGTTTTCAATTTATTTATTTTTTTGTGTGTTTTGTTCAAGTTATTTAGCTTTCATTCAGAAGCTCTCCAGTTTGGCATTTTAGTGGATAGCTGGTTGCTAGGGTATTGTTTACCATGGCAACCAGGCATTGGTTTGAACAAGAGACTGGAATACGTATAGGAGATGAACTGGATAGAAAGATAAAGAAAAAAAGTAACTATCAGTAAAGTAAATTAAAAAGTCGGTAGGAATAGGACACTCTGTAACATACTTAACGTTAACTTAAATGCGAACCACCACTTTAATGAGATTATTTTCAGCAGTTCTAAAGATAAGACCCTTTGGAGGGCCTGAAGAGAGAGGGATTGCAGTGGGACCCAACAACGCCCACTCTGACTCTGTTCTCCTCTGCCCCACCCACTTGTTCATCTCTGTTATTGTTCTTCATGGTGCCATGTATTTTATAAAATGTAATATTCCCATTTACACTCCACTGCATGATGTGCCAACCCATAAGATTTACAGCTGGCATGGTATTCTTCAACTTAAAAGCCTCGTAGTTTTTTCTCCATACATAGCGATGATCATTTTGGCCAAACAGTTCTATTTTTGTTTCATCTGACCAGAGAACCCTGCTCCAAAAGTTTAGGTCTTTGACCTGGTGATTATCATTATGTAATATATATATATATATATATATATATATATATATTGCCTCTACTTACATGCTACTTTTTCTCTTTATAGGGGGTGGGTCTGTCAGTCCATGGACATTTCAGAGTAGCATCTGAGAAGACTCTCTTTGCAATGCCTGAGACAGCAATAGGTTCGTTTTTATTTTAATTTGTTTTAATTCGTTTTTTTAAGTTTCATAATTTTTTAAGAAATATTAGGGATTATAATGTATAGGAATAAGTCACCTACATAAGTAGTTTTTTTCCATCAATTCTAATGCCTTCTATGTTATGCTCTTTGCATACATATTACATAATCTACCTTTGCTATCTGATATCATCACAGTATATCATTTTGTTACACAGGGCTCTTTCCTGATGTTGGTGGAGGATATTTTTTGCCTCGACTTCCTGGGAAGCTCGGCTTGTATCTTGCGCTTACTGGATTCCGATTAAAGGGAAGTGATGTACAGAAGGCAGGAATAGCAACCCACTTTGTTGAATCAGAAAAGGTATGTATCTAGGTTGTTTGAAAGCATTTAAAATAATGAATAAAAGTTATATACAGTATATATATATATATATATATGTACACACAACCTTCATGCCCAGAACATACATTTTTATAAGACTGAGAAATAGTTTGTGGTTTTACACTTTCTATATTTTATGGGAGGAATATCATAAAAGTCATAAGAAATAAAACATTTACAAAATATTGTATTTTGCAAAGTAACCTTGTACATTAGATTCTTGACATGATGATAAACAGCACATAGCACAAGTTGGTATGGTATTTTGCTGCATAATACCTTTTCCAATACAATGTTTTATAATATTCACTTTACCCTAGTTCAAGTTTAAAAAAAAAGCACAAGTCCTGGTCACTTAACCATATGATTTCTATCAATTCTAAATGAATATTGATAGCTTGTGGGCTCCAATAGTAAAGCAAATGGAAATATACTTTCAACAATTCAAGTTTCCATTAGTTAAATCCATAGGAAAAAGCTATAGTGTTTCTACCGTGGTTTTAAAGAACTTTCCCCACTTTACCACAATCATAAACAATATACATCGAACCTGATTCGCTGGATTCATATATATATATACATATATATATATATATATATATCTATATATATATATATATATATATATATATATCTCAAACATGTAGCGGAAAACAATTTACAAAATGCAGCTGGCTTACTTAAAGTTAAAGAGATGCTGTCACCAGAGTTTAAATTCTTTTTTACATCTCTCATACTATTGCCTTTGAAAGCTACTTATAACTTTGCCATAAATTATTTGTCCAATGCTTTTACATTACCAAACTGACTCACTATGATCCGAGGAGAAGAAAAAAACACAGAGGAGCACCGAAGGAGTCCAGTAGAAGTATTAAAAAATGAAATTTTTTTTTTACGATACATATAAAAGCAGATTACAGCAGCAGTGAACCTTGGCTGCCCGCTTAACGCGTTTTGTGGTGTCCTGCCACTTCATCAGAAGCTTCTGAAACTGTCAGGTTTAGGAACTTCAACTAACAATAACTTACAAAAAACAACTCTCAGCAAAAAACGATTTGATCGATTTGAGGTTTGATCACCTCAGATTTTCATGAAGCAGCATAGTATATTCAGACATGTACCCTTAAGTTTGTTAGGTGCTTTTTAAGCATACACAAATTTATATATTTTGAAATCCTTTCTTTTATTTTCATAAGCTTCTATCCCTTGAACAAGATCTTGTTGCCATGAAGTGCCCTTCAAAAGAGAATGTTGCTGATGTGCTGGATTCGTATCAAAAAAAGGTATTTGTTATAACATAACTTACAAACTTACAAAGCAGTCTTTTTTTTAATGCTAGCTATAATTTTAGAATAAAGATAAGGACTAAAGTTAAACTAATATTTGTCTAAAACATGCAAATTTTTTTTTGTATTTCGTCTGTGTAACTTGAAATTTGACAATACACAAGTTCTGTTAGCTTCTGGCCTTCAGTGTTAAATGTAGTCCAAGTTGTTGAGAAATATCAGTGTGCTTCCTGCTATTATTATATTGCATGTATTTTTCATAGGGATGCACCGAATCCAGGATTGAGTTCGGGATTCGGCCAGGATTCTGCCTTTTTCAGCCTGGCCGAACCGAATCCTAATTTGCATATGCAAATTGGGGCAGGAGGGAAATTGCATGACTTTTTGTCACAAAACAAGGAAGTAAAAAATGTTTTCCCTTCCCACCCCTAATTTGCATATTCAGATTAATACATAGTTGCTAGGGTAATTTGGACCATAGCAACCAGTTTGCTGAAATTGCATCTGGAGAGCTGCTGAATAAAAAGCTTAATAACTTGCCCCAGAATATCACTCTCTACAGAGTCTACACCATGCTAAAAGTTAATTTAATGGTGAACAACCCCTTTAAGGATGGGTACTCACAAACTCCAATTTTGATAATAGTTTTTCAAAAATGATATTAACGTACAATGATGATTGTTATCCACATGCTTTACATTGAAGTAATACAGAAGTACATAGAAGACAAGACAATACAGATAGTGCAGCCATAAAAGTGACCATAATGATGTAATTTAATGTTTGTTGCAAAAAGCAAACATACAGTTTTGAGAAAAATTTGAGAGACGTTTGAGAAAGGAGTACATTATTCATTATGGTCTATAGTAATGCATGTATGTATTTTTTTTTTTTTTGATAGTAAACATTTTTATTGTTTTTCAAAAGCAAAAAGGAGGGGGGGGGATACAGAAGGAAAAGGGGGGGGGGAGGGGTACAGAGGCAACCATAAGACAATTGCATACAACGTAACATCAAGAGCAATAGCATCATTAAATCCTTATTAAGACAATTGAAGCAAATGTACATCTAACCAGGGCTGCCATACACTGCCAAACTTATCTGGGCATTTCCTAGCCTCATAGGTCAATTTTATTAAAGGAAGTAATCGGTTCACATAAGCTATCCATTCACCTGTTGTAGGGGGAAGTGGTGCCATCCACTTCATAATTGTCATTTTCTTTGCATAGTATAGCAGTGACCTTACTAGTATCCTTGTTTTATTTGAGGGAAGGATGTCCTCCAACGAACCCAACAGACAAACCTCAGGGTAATGGAGTGGGGGTAAATCTAGCATATCTACCATATACCTGGTAACTTCCGTCCAATATCGGTGAATGATAGGGCACACCCACACCATGTGCCAATATGACCCATCCAGTTCCCCACATCTTTTGCAAGTCGGGGAGGGAAGTTTCCCCATACGGTGCAATCTATTGGGCGTGAGGTATGTTCGCATTATGAATTTATATTGAATTAGCTTATCTCTAGCACTAACCAGAAAATTATATAAATTTCCCATCACTTCATCCCATTTGTCCTCTGTCATATCCGGAATATCCCTCTGCCATGACACTAATGCTATAGAAAAGGGGCTCAGAGCAGTAGCCATAATCTGGGCATACAAGTTGGACACCATTTTGGACGTGTCTTCTTTCCTAAGCTGCTTTAAGATAGGAGGCTCCTCCAATACAATATCGGCTGTGCCAAACTGTGCAAAGAAAATATGGCGTAACTGTAGGTACCTATACAGTGGCAAATTCGGGGTCTCAATTTTGGTTCGAAGCGATACTAGGTCTATGAACCGCGCGCCGTCTAGTAAATCAGCCAGGTACCGAATTGGCGTAGAGGTCCAATATCTTGTAACCTCAGTCGCTTTAAAGTGGCGGAGATGGGAGTTGTTCCACAAGGGAAGCAACGGTGAGAGAATGGGGGGTTTGATTTTCAGAATTCTTTGTACGTGCAGCCAGGCCATATATGGGGCTTTCATGCACGGTGGGAATAGAGAGTAATTGTCCGCCTTCCGATAGACACAGTTTGCTAAAGCTTCCAAAGACCCCACAAATCTAGCCTGCAGAATTACATTAGGATTTTCAAGTTCCTGCAATAGCCACCAGTTAATATAAGTCAGCTGGGCTGCAAGATAATAAGCGAAGAGGTCCGGCAGACCCAGTCCCCCTCTATCATATGGGGCCATCAAAGTGCGGGAAGCCACCCTCGGTACCTTGTTGCTCCATAAGAATGGCCTAATCAGGGCTTGGATTTCGTCAATCCCTCGCTTGGCAATAATTACAGGGGAATTGTGGAAGACATACAAATACTTTGGCAGGAAGATCATCTTAATTACATTTATTCTGCCCCACAATGTGAGAGGCAATGAATTCCATGTCGATATCGCTGTGGTAAGTCGTCTAGTTATGGGAGCAACATTCTGGGCTGTAAACAGAGTAGGATCAGCATGGATAGTGATCCCGAGATATTTAAAGGACGATACCCACTGCAATCTCGTATCCGTCGCTAGGCTAGGGTCTAAGTCAGGTTCGAGGGGAAAGATGACAGATTTGGACCAGTTAATCTTGAGGCCAGCGAAGACAGTGAATGTAGAAAACATATGCAAAACCCCGTTTAACGACGGACCTGGGTCAGCCAAATAGAGAAGAACATCATCCGCATACAAGGAAATCCGTTCCTCAACGGGTCCATACTTAAGACCAGTTATCAATGGGGATAGCCTAACCTGTATGGCCAAGGGCTCAATTGCTAAAGCAAATAAAAGTGGCGACAGAGGGCACCCCTGCCTCGTCCCTCTGCCCAAGGAGAATTCTGAGGTGATAAAGTCATTGACCTGGACCTGAGCTGTGGGACTCTGATACAATAATTGAATCCACTTGATAAACTTCCCCCCAAAGCCATATTTCTCAAGGATCCCCCATAAATACGACCACTCCACGGAATCAAAAGCTTTCTCCGAGTCCAAGGAGACCACTACCCTGGAACCCGTATTGTCGTGGGGTACTTGCATGTTATAGTACAGCCTTCTTAAATTAATATCCGTGGAGCGGTTGGGCATGAACCCCGTCTGATCGGGAGCTATCAAGTGAGTGATAACCTGTTTGAGTCGAACTGCCAGAACTTTAGCCAGGATCTTTGCATCCACGTTGAGCAATGAGATCGGGCGGTAAGACCCACACAGTTCAGGGTCCTTGCCTTCCTTATGAATTAACACAATCAGGGCATGACTAAAGGAGGGGGGGAGGGAATTCAGATTGAATACCTGCGTCAAAATTTCACACAAAGTACCCGCTATTTTCTCCCCTAAAGCCCTATACCATTCCACTGGCAAGCCATCAGGACCTGGCGATTTCGAGGATGCCATTGAATTTATCGCCTCTTGCATTTCGGTAGCTGTGATCGGACTGTCTAAGAGAGCTGCGTGCGCTGGATGAAGTTGTGGGAAAGGTATATGGGCCAAAAAAGCCTGAAGCTGAGCTGGGGTATACGAGGCTTTGGACCGATAGAGGTGACAATAGAACTCCCTAAATTGCTCCGCTATGAGCCTTGGGTCCGTAATCACCTGGTCACCTTCGGTTTTGACCCTATTAATAACCGTCTTAGGAGAGGAGACTTTAGCTAAGTAGGCCAGGAGTTTGCCAGATTTTTCCCCCTGTTCAAAACCTCTCTGAGAGGCATATAGCATCTTTTTCTGAGTTATCGCTGTAAGTTTACATTTCAGAGTCAATTGGGCTTGAATTAAATGGGTATGCGCATTGTCAGATGAGTCAGCAACATAAGCGGCCTCCGCCTGCTCTACCACCTCAGCCGCCTGCTGCACTTGTAACTTAGAATCAGATCTAGAGGCCTTAACAGCTTGTATAATATCACCCCTTGCCACTGCCTTGAAGGCATCCCACAGTGTTGTTGGTGGAGCTGTGCCATAGTTATCCTCCCAATAATGATCTGCACACTTTCGTACTTTGTCAAGGACCGAAGTTTGAGCTAGCCAAAGGGAATTCAATCGCCACCTTCTAGACCCAGGATATGCATATGACTGAAACGTTATTAGAAGGGGGGAGTGATCGGACAGGGACCTAGTTTCATAACCAATATCCACCACTTTAGTTGCAAAGTCCTGTGAGACCAGAGCTAGGTCTATACGTGATAAGGCCCCATGGGTAGCCGAATGACAAGAGTAAGCAAGCTTAGTCGGGTTTCTAGCCCTCCATGGATCATGAAGACCAATATTATCTGCCCATGTCTTTAATTTAGTAGGTTTCTGTTCAGTGGCACGAAGTTTATCTAGCACGGGAACAAGACCACTATTGAAGTCCCCCACCCAACACTGAGGAAGTGGCGGTAGGTTCAGCACCCTTTGGAGGATCTGGGCCAGTAAATCTAAGCAAAGAGGAGGGGGAGCATAAACGTTAACCAAAATAAATTCAAACGTCCTAACAGTACAGTGTAGAATTATATACCGCCCATAATGGTCTGTATGAATCTGGTGCAACACAAAGGCCAAGTTTTTTTTAACGACCACTGCAACCCCTCTTGCATGTGAGGAAAATGTGGCATGGTATGCATGAGCTACCCAGCCTCTCTTGAGAGCTAAAACCCGTTGTCCTGTCAAATGTGTCTCTTGAAGGCAAACAATATCAGGGGACCATTGTTTTAGTGCAGTAAACAAGAGCGCCCGTTTAATCTTATCATTTAGCCCCCTGACATTCCACGAGATCATCGAAGCATTAGCCATTGATTCAGAGTAGTGTTAGCTTTGGGAAACCACTGTACCCTAGTGGAAAAAGGGAATAGAAGGGAGAAGAGAAGGAGGGGGGAAAGACAGAGGAACCCAAACGAAAAAACCCCTAACCCTCCCTGCCCACCCGGAAAACTGGGGTGGGCCTCAGCCCCAAACTGAACATGTAAAGCCATTGCTTAGGCGTGTAATAACCAAATAGTTAAGCAAATACACTCAAAAAACACATATATATGTATAACGTGTTACCCGTCCTCCTCCGGTTAAATTGTCCAGATAAGACTTCACACCAACAAATTCTAATGATGTCAGAGTCCAATATCCCGAACTGAGTCTGAAGGTACCCATTCCGGGTACTGGAGAATGTCGTGCCCCCATAATGAAACTTGGTCAGATCCCAGGAGACCACCGACGATGCAGCCTATTCAGGCCCGTTGTCCAGCCACAAGGGGACGTCCATCACGCCTAGCGTCGCTCCAACCAATCCATGACTCCTTGAGGCGTATCAAAAAATCGTGCAGTGTCCCCATCTATCAGGCGCAATTTCGCCGGAAAAATTGTGGAGTAAGCTATGCCTTTATCTCGCAGCTTCTTCCGTACTTTGGCAAATCTGGCCCTTTGTTTCTGCACCTCAATCGTGTAATCCGGGTAGAACAGCAGTTTAGAGTTCTCTAAAACAACGTCTTCTTTTGACCGCATCTGCCGCAAAATCACATCTCTGTCCCTATAGTTTAGGATTTTAGCGATCATGGTCCGCGGAGGAGCACCAGGGGGAGGTTTGCGGCCTGGAATTCTATGCGCACGTTCAACAATAAACATTTGCGACAAAAGGCCTTCCCCAAGATGTTGTCTGATAAGCGTTTCCAAGAACTGCTCTGGGTGGCTGCCTTCTTGCCCTTCAGGAATACCAACGACCCGAATATTATTGCGCCTTTGGCGGCCTTCCAGGTCGTCGGCTCTGGCCTTGCAAACTTGCAGTTGCTGCTGCAGGTCACGAATAGTGTGAGGCACCCCCCTGGTGTTGTCCTCCATCTCGGAAATCCTCCGTTCAGCGTCGATGGTCCGCTCACGCAGTTTTTGGTAATCTTGGCGCAATAGCGCTAAATCAATTTTAACCTACTCAATCCTCGTGTCGATTTTAACCTCAACCGCTGTTCTGGATTCTTGAATCGCGTTGAGCACCTGTTGCAAAGTGGGCTCAGAAACAGCAGTACCCGAGGTAGGTGGCTCAGTCTCATGGCCGCCGGACGGAGCATGCGAGGCAGAAGGATCCGATCTGTGCGAGCGGGCGCCATCTTGATTTTGCTGTCGTACATATTTATCCATTTTAGTTGCCGCAGCCTCAGTCGCTTTCTTGTGGCCTCCCATCTGTGAGGTAGCCTAGCTCAAGAGGCACTTGTAGGTCAATTGCAGTCGCGTGAAAATCTGTAAAACGTCAATGAAGGATCGGCTGAACCGGAGCTCCACAGGAACACGTCCGTCTACATCAGCGGTTAAACCACGCCCCCGCATGTATGTATTTTAAGTCAAATCAACTGAGAGCTTACTCCTTTAGCTGAACAAGAAAGGGTGCTGCAAATTTGACATAGGGCATAGGTACTTATTTAGTGATAATTGCTTATATTAGGAATATTAGAATAGCGGCAGGCTGTGTCCATTGGAAGAGAGTTCTCGAAGGGATCACCAAAAAAAAATAATGCAGAGAATGACTGTGGCAGGCAGAGGGTTAACAGACAACCATTTGATTATTATAGAGATTCCTCAGGGCAGTGCTCCTGTTAGAAACTGTGTCCTTAGTCACCGAAATACACAATTTCATCTTTGCCAGCATTAATCTTACACCATTTCTTTTACAGAGTTATGCTGCTCAGGACAAGCCATTTGTACTTGCAGAAAACATGGACAAGATAAACAGGTAGAAGCCAGCAAAATTTCTGATGACTATGATGCAGTCAAAGCTGTTGTATAATTATTTATTTTGCACAGGCAACAAAACATCCCATCTGCCATTACCCTAAGTCAGCCTTTCACTCTATATTACTACACTCAAGGAGAGTTTATCCTAGCTGGAACTATATAAAATCCACTATATTGGTGTATACAGAGGGCCAGCCAGCCAATATTTTATACATGTATTTGGTGGTTGATAGTTAATGAATGATTTCTATTGAGAGACTTGTTGGTATACTTTAAAAGCAAAACTGGCAAACAGAAGCCGAGCTGACAGTCAATGGAGAGACTGAGCCAAAACATAATAGACTTTATGGGAAGTGATATGTGAACAATAAAAGCAACGTTCTCCTACCAGAATAAATACAGATTTGCTGAGACTGGTATGTGGTGGTACCTTGGTGTAGCAGCCACAGGAGCTATGCTCCCACTAAGTGTTGGTTTTAAACAGGTGCGCCGGGCAAATGAGACAAGTTGAAAAACTCACCTCAGATACAGGGGTGCTTCGCCAATGAGGCGAGTTGAGGCTGTCGCCTCAGGCGGCAGCGCCCCACTATGTACCAGGGGCAGCAAAAATGCTGCTCCTGGTACTTTAAGAGCGAATTTCTGGGGGAGGGGGGGCAGCAACAACTGCTGCTGCCTCAGGCGGTGGAGGGGCCAGGATTGCCCCTGCTCAGATAGCAGCACCAAACTAGTTACCAGGAGCAGCAAAAAAGCAGAATTTCCAATTTTTAAACTGGAGATCACTGACCCCATCTAAAAAGCATAAGCTCTGTATGGCTACAAATGTATTGTTATTGCAATTTTTTAAAATATCTCAAAATATCACTCTCTACATCAAGCTAAACTCACTTTAAGACCTGGAGGCTGGAGAAGCGAAAGGCGATTGTTATAGGCGGTAGTATGAGCCGTGACCAGAATCTTGCTGTCTGTTCTGGGTTTGGGAAACCAGACATGACATTTTGTCTCCATTGATTAAAAGGAACAGTACTGTAGAAAGAATAGCAACTAAGTTAATAATGCCAGTCAGCATCAGGAGCCAGCAAGATACTCATGCAAGATACCCATGTTTTACATACATACATAGTAACATACAGATGAAGATTGAAATCACCAGACATCATGTCTCTCTACATGCAGAATTTGTGCAAAGGGCTGTTACTTTTAGATTTTGTTTATACTGGAATCAGTTATTTGAGTGAGCTCTAATACATCTGCTAGGAAAGGCAGCCCCCCTAAAATATATATTGGATCATTCATCTGACACCCAAATTCTACTTAAAGACAGAATGAAGAGAAACAGATGCTGAGAGAGGAATAGTGAATACTACTTACTTCAGTAGGAAAAAGCTTATATTAAATTTTTATTTTCGTGATATTTCCCCTTTAATAAGCTGGAAAGAGTGCAGAGACAATAATAATAAAACAATGCCTTGTACTTGATCCCAACTAAGATATAATAAATTCTTATTGGAACAAAACCATCCTATTGGATTTAATTATTGTTTAATTAATTTTAAGATGTATGGAGATTCAAATATGGATAACAGGTCCCATAACTGTATACACTAAATTAATTTTGGGGTCTCTAAGTGCCAGATACGTTGGTGATCCTATGCACAATTGGCATAGGATTCGGTACTGCTGGGAGTCTATAGAAGTCAGAAATTTCCTTAAAGGAACAGTAACACCAAAAAATGAAAGTGCTTTAAAGTAAAGAAAATATCATGTAGTGTTGCCCTGCACTGGTTAAAACTGATCTGTTTGCTGCAGAAACACTACTATAGCTCATATAAACAAGCTGCTGAGTAGCAATGGTGGAAATTGAAAAAAGGCTATATGGCACAGGATAAATAATGGATAACAGATGGCTGCCCCCATTGCTACACAGCATCTTATTTATATAAACAATAGTAGTGTTTTGAAAGCAAACACACCAGTTGTACCAGTGCAGGGCAACATTGCATTATTTTTTTATTACTTTAAAACAATTAAATTTTTTTATGTTACTGGTCCTTTAAAGCCATAAATATTTGGTACTGGCACACCCGAGAGACATGAGGCTTTTTAAATCAGTTGAATCTTTGAGAGTAAAAAAAAAAATTTTTTTTGATAAATCCACAGATCATTTTTTAAATATATACCGTATATACTCGAGTATAAGCCGAGTTTTTCAGCCCCCGTAACAATCGTAACAATAACATTTTTCAGTTTTTCAAGCGCAAAAACGGTCGCTGGCGTCTAAGAATAGTCGCCGGCGTCTAAGAATAGTCACCGGTGCCTAAGAATAGTCGCCGGCGTCCAAGAATAGTCTCCAAGAATATTCACCGGCGTCCAAGAATGGTCGCCAGCATCCAAAAACGAGACGCCGGCACCTCCAATGGGAGCAGAAACCCTCAATTTTTTGATAGAAACCTACCAGAAGCTGCTGCATTTCTCACCCTCGGCTTATACTCGAGTCAATAAGCTTTCCCAGTTTTTGGAGGTAAAATTAGGTACCTCGGCTTATACTCGGGACGGCTTATACTCGAGTATATACGATATGCAACTTTGGTTTCTTTAAATTAAAGGGATCCGGTCATCAACATGGTTTTTTCAAAACGCATCAGTTAATAGTGCTACTCTAGCAGAATTCTGCACTGAAATCCATTTCTCAAAAGAGCGAACAGATTTTTTTATATTCAATTTTTTGATATCTGACATGGGGCTAGACATTTTGTCAATTTCCCAGCTGTCCCATGTCATGTGATGTCATGTCATGCTTAGGAGAGAAATGCTTTCTGGCAGGCTGCTGTTTTTCCTTCTCAATGTAACTGAATGTGTCTCAGTGAGACATGGGTTTTTACTATTGAGTGTTGTTCTTAGATCTACCAGGCAGCTGTTATCTTGTGTTAGGGAGCTGTTATCTGGTTACCTTCCCATTGTTCTTTTGTTTGGCTGCTGGGGGGGGGGGGAAGGGAGGGGGTGATATCACTCCAACTTGCAGTACAGCAGTAAAGAGTGATTGAAGTTTATCAGAGCACAAGTCACATGACTTGGGGCAGCTGGGAAATTGACAATATGTCTAGGCCCATGTCAGATTTCAAAATTGAATATAAAAAAATCTGTTTGATCTTTTGAGAAATGGATTTCAGTGCAGAATTCTGCTGGAGCAGCACTATTAACTGATTCATTTTGAAAAAAATGTTTTTCACATGACAGTATCCCTTTAAGGACAATAATGCATTCTAAAAAATTAACAAGTCCAAGTTCAACCTATATATTATAAGGCATTTGGCATTTTCTAAATCTTAGAGGGAACCCTGCTTTTCTAGTGATAATCCATTATATCATTATTTATTATTTATTTTTAAAAAAAGACCAGATATTGTGCTCACCCTTTTTGGCTGATGACCTGGGTGTTTAAACCCCAGGTCCTACGCTCCTGGATTCGCTCAGTCTTAACTTAATTTCTGCAAATTAGGGAAAAAGGCCGTATCATGACTACGTATCTGTGATACGAAACGCATCAGGATTAATGTGTTTTTAATCTACTGAAATAAACTTGAAGTTTTTACTCGACGAGTGGACTGTGAAGTGCTTGCCAACATACACAATAATGCATTCTAAACCAAGATTCCTAAATTAGATGTGTGTAGTCCTAAACTGCT
This sequence comes from Xenopus petersii, assembly GCA_038501925.1. Lineage (NCBI taxonomy): Eukaryota > Metazoa > Chordata > Amphibia > Anura > Pipidae > Xenopus > Xenopus petersii. The sequence goes on from CM076688.1 coordinate 44,911,868, forward strand.
GTAATGCTAGGTTCCAGTACTTAGTAATTTTGTTGTTGCTGGGAAGGTGATGGGGGTTTTGTTCAAGAGAAGTAAAATACAATTCGTATTGCTTTTATTAACAATAGATCCTACCAGTGGATCCAAGAGCATCTAATAAGATTTGAATAAAAAGGATGTTCCATCTTTAGGGCAGACACACGCTCAGATTCAGGGAGATTAGTTGCCCGGCGACAAATCTCCTCTTCTTCAGGGCGACTAATGTCCCCGAACTGCCTTCCCACCTGCTAGAATGTAAATCGCCGGCAGGATGGCACTCGGAGTGCTTCGTTTTCCGAAGTCGCCCGAAGTTTCCTCGTGAGGCAATTCTGGGCAACTTTGGAAAACGAATTGATGCGAGTGCTATCCCGCCAGCGATTTACATTCTAGCCGGCGGGGAGGCCGTTTGGGTAGATTAGTTGCCCAAAGAAGAAGCGAGTTGTTGCTGGGTGACTAATCACCCCCAGTAGCTTTGTGTGCCCCTGCCCTTAAAAATACTTCAGATAGGGGTTTTCACCTTTCTCCGGATATGCTTGTGGTTAGGCAGATTTCCTTTAGACAAAAAAAAATTAATTTTATGGGTAAGAGTCTGTTTTTAACCTCATTTACTATGTATTACTATTTTCTAGGAGTTAATAATTCCGGTGTGAGCAGCACTTTTATCAGAATGGGGATATCATGTCCTGTATCCAGCCTTGCATGATTTGTTTATAAAATGTGCTTCGTGAAGCACACAAATAGAAATCTGTCTTTATCTGGCAGTTAAAGAATCAGCTGTCTTTACATGCTTGCTTGCATTATCTCAGTACGCGGGAAATACTGTGACCGTGTCTTTGTGTACTACAGATCAGTTATTCGATTTGTACACAATCCATTATAGTCAGTAAGATATCAATTACTGTTATTTTGTAGAAACCTGCTTTTAGTTCAGCTTTTCTGATCAGGCTGTCTCTAATAGACCAAACAATGTAGAACATGGGCACACTCCACATATTGCTTCTGCAGACAATCTTTTGAAGAAAAACTTCTTTTATTTATGAGATCCCAGCAAACGTTTCGGGGACGTGCCCCTTCATCCAGTGCACGTCCCCGAAACAGTATTGTGTAAACTAAGATATAATTAATTCTTATTGGAGGCAAAACCAGCCTATTGGGTTTATTTAATGTTTACATGATTTACAAGTAGACATAAGGTATGAAGATACAAATTATGGAAGGATCAGTTATCCAGAAAACCCCAAATCCTGAGCATTTTGGATAACCGGTCCTATACCTGTATTTATATAGTTTTTTTTTTTTAATATTTAGCTTTTTGTTCAGCAGCTATCAATCCACCAACCAGGCAGTGGTTTGAGAGACTAGAATAGGGGTAGGAATGGGCCTGAATAGAAAGATAAATCGTAACAATAACATTGCACAATACCTCAGACTGTTAAGCTGGCCATAGATGCACAGATCCTATCGTACGAAACGCGGATTCATCCGATTTTCGGATCGTGTGTGAAGAGTGCCGACGTCTTTCGTCTGGCGGAGATCGGTCGTTTGGTCGATCGGACAGGTTTGATTTTGACTGGACCGATCCCGCCAGAGCCCATTGCGCATCGTAATCTGATCGTTCAACCATAAGGCCGAACGTTCAGATTACCCCCGATATAGCCATGCTCGTTAATGGCATATTGGGGAAAGATCCGCTTGTTTGTCGTTGTCGCCAAATGAGCGGATTGTTGCGTCTATGGCCACCTTTAGATTCTTTTTGTCTGCTGGGTTTAGCAACCCCCATTGGAAAGATGCAGAACAATGCAGCAAATATACAAATGAAGACTAGTTTGAAGTTTCTAAGAATGGTACATTCTGTTATATACTTAAAGGGATACAGTTTTTTTCAAAATGAATCAGTTAATAGTGCTGCTCCAGCAGAATTCTGCACTGAAATCCATTTCTCAAAAGAGCAAACAAATTTTCTTATGTTCCATTTTGAAATCTGACATGGGACTAGACATTTTGTCAATTTCCCAGCTGCCCCAAGTCATGTGACTTGTGCTCTGATAAACTTCAATCACTCTTTACTGCTGTACTGCAAGTTGGAGTGATATCACCCCCTCCCTCCCCCCCCCCCCCCAGCAGCCAAACAAAAGAACAATGGGAAGGTAACCAGATAACAGCTCCCTAACACAAGATAAAAGCTGCCTGGTAGATCTAAGAACAGCACTCAATAGTAAAAACCCATGTCCCACGGAGACACATTCAGTTACATTGAGAGGGCAAAACAGCAGCCTGCCAGAAAGCATTTCTCTCCTAAAGTGCAGGCACAAGTCACATGACCAGGGAAAGGAAATTGACAAAATGTCTAGCCCCATGTCAGATTTCAAAATTGAATATAAATAAATCTGTTTTTTTGAATATAAAAAAAAAAAATTTTCCCATGACAGTATCCCTTTAAGGTGAACAGTGTCTTGTGCAATGAACTGTCTGGAACTGCGGAAGGGAAATATTGTCACACTCTTGACACTTATTTTTCTTTCCGTCATAGCGTGGTCCCATTGGTTTTCATAGACAAAGAAACTGCAAATAACTTTCTATGCACATAAATATAAATATAAAACTCCTTAAATGCAGCATAATTGGGAAAAATGTGGAAAAAAGCATTTGCCGAATGTAAAATTGTGCATGCAGCAACTTCAGTTCCTTTACCCATCACCCTTAAGACATGCATCAAAAAATAATAAATGTAAAACAAAGTAGTTGTCTATCTTCAAATTGTTAAGCAATGCTGTTACATTAATTCATATTTCTCTTTTAGTTTATTCTCTGGCAACACTGTAGAAGAAATCATGGAAAATCTGAAATGTGACGGCTCTTCTTTTGCAATAAAACAGCTCCAGGTAATAATACAGCTATTAAAATGTTTCTGCTATGGTTAAAATATATATGTGACAGAGAAATGTAGAGAAACAGATAACACCAAAAGACATCTTTTCACTCAGAATCTGTGCTAGACCTGCAGAACATTAAGAATTTTAATGGGTTTTGAGTGCTATATTTTTCATGACAGATAACATGGAATTTTACCAACAACAAAATGATCACAAAAGGCCCCTATTGCTGTCTATGCACATTGTGTGAAAATGCCTGCACAGACAATTTCACACAATTGCTTTATACAATTATGCTGCATTATTTAGCATTTATTTAGAAGAGAATGAGGTACAGCGACAATACGCATTTTGTAGTGCATTTCAAGGGCAATGTAAATGTAAATTCCTCAATTCAAAAGTTTGTTTCCTGCTTGGAGCCCCCCTTCCCCCCCTTGGGGCCTGCCAAAGCCGAAATAGAAAATTATTGCAGGTGGATTTTTTTTGTTTTGCAGGTGTTGCCCTGCATATAGGCTCTACTCTGTCTAAATTTACCTGGTTCCTCCTGATACAACTGCATAGATGCCAGGGTATTTAAACTTTAACAACCACATAGCAGTTTAAATGCTGGGAGCTGCAGAACAAAACAAATCCTAATTGTAAGGTGAATTACACTTTAACACTCCCCTGTGTGTGTCTGCCCTATGCTCCCTGTGTGTTGCATTTTCTTGTCTGCCTTATGCTCCCTGTGTGTGCCATACTCTTGTCTGCCCTGTGCTACCTGTGTGTGTGCCATACTCTTGTCTGCCCTATGCTACCTGTGTGTGCCATACTCTGCCTGCCCTATGCTGCCTGTGGGACATGAGCCTAGCAGGGGCTTGTTCTGGGGATTTGTTAGCATTTGAAAATGCTTACTCATGTGTTGGAAGGGGTGCTATGTTATTCACAGGGGAGGAGGAAGCATATGGATTTAAGGGTATGTTTTAATTTGACTTTAATTTTTCACATGAGTGAAGTGATGAGTGATATCCCTGCAGTGAGCACTAACCATTTGGGTTTTTTTGGTTCTACCACCATTAATGTGGACATGCTCTTAAAAGTTCTTGTGGTAACGTGGGCTGCAGCCTTTGTTAGGCTTATCAATCAGTAGCAGCTGATATTACAGAGGGTTTTTCATTGAACTGATACATTTCCATAATTTGCACATTAAATGTTAGAAACATAGATATTTCTTAAACAAAAGAAACCGTATACTCATCACAAGCGGAATTTATAATTAATGCTGAAAATAAGAGGCAGTTGCCCTTAGCACTGCACATAGTGGGTCACCACATTGCAAGAAGTGTTGGAAGTCTAGAGAACAGCAAATCGAGAAGGGTAACATGGCAATTATGGGGCAAGATGTTGACGATAAATCTTTATGGAATAACAGCTTAAGGCATTTGTGGTACCGTGAGTTCTGTGGCCATAGGTTTTAGAGCTCCCGTTTATGTGAATAATAGGGTCCTGCCAAGTTTGTTTTGCCCAGAGCCATGATACAACTGAAGGCAGTCCTGGATTGTATGACAGTTTGTAATAGGTTATGTGAGTTCAAATTTGTTTTCTTCGAGTCTTTGCAAATATGTAATGTATCTTTCCTCTGTTACAGACGCTTTCCACAATGTCACCAACATCCTTAAAAATAACATTCCGGCAGCTCAAGGAAGGTGCTTCCATGTCATTACAAGAAGTACTTACTATGGAGTATCGCCTCAGCCAGGCCTGCATGGTAAAAAAACCTTTTTTTTAAAAAAATAAATTATGTTTCAATTTGAGATCCGCATAAAGAACACGTTTATAAAATATAAAGCTGTGGTCAGGTTCTATGGCCCCAGCAAGAGACTTTTCAAAAGTAACAACAGGGCCTAAATTGTGTTTTACTGAGCAACCATCTTTGCAAAAATGAATAGATTCCTGCACAGTGACTTAATTCCCAGGGAAATATCCAATACAAGTAGATGTAATTTAAAAGGTTGACAGTTCCTCCCTTGTACCATGAGGTAATGACTAAAATTATTTCATATATACTGTAAGTACCTTTTAAAGCGCTAGCCTTATTCCATATTGTTTGATCAAAACCTTAACCCAAACCTCTTTACATGACTAGTTGGCGGGCTACCTTCCATTTTGTTTTCTTACTAGCATGACTACATTTCTTTGCACCAAAGAAGACAAATGCTTTTTATTTTATGATCTGGGCATTTTAACAAGAATCTGAGTAGCTGCTATATATTTGTAGCTCCTCAAAGTTTAGCTCAAATGGGGGGGGGGTCACAAAACTGGCATTTAGATCATTTTGGTCATAATTATTTTTTTTATTTTTGAAAATCGAATTCACAAGTGTCTGAATGCCAGTTTTTTATTTACTTCACCATACCCCAAAATGTGTTCTTCATTTTCCAAAAGGTTGGGGTAAACCAGATTCCCCGGTTTTACCCACTTTATGAATTCCACATTGCAAATATTGCACCAAAAAAACTTAGACTTCATTTAAATTGTCATGGGTTGTACTCCATACAGTCATTTGGTACTCTAAATTCATTAAATTGGCATCCATAATCACAGTTTATGACAAACCTAACAAATTCAAGATTTTGTAAATTTTACTTTTTTTTTAACCCCAATTTAAAAGTAAACATTTCTTGCTCCAGTTTCATTTGACCCCCACATATATGAATCCCTCCTTAAGTTATTGGAGAAGTAAATGTTTATTGTTACCATATTCACTGCATTTCTGATGATCAAAGGAAGCATATTTCTATGAGAAACAGAATTAGCTGTATGCACTATGCAGTAGCTTGTATATGTAAGTGAACCACATATTTATGCTACACTGTGCAAATAAATAGTGATTAATACTGAAACAGCATATTTTATGTTTGTGTTTATAGAACGGACATGATTTTTATGAAGGTGTAAGAGCTGGTAAGTAAATCCAGATAATATTTTTTACTGCTGATTGATGTATGTTGTGTGACATAGGACAAGGTATTGTTTCCTTTAAAATGTATATTAATAAATAATAATAATAAAGGAAATATACATATATATCACTAATTTGCAAGTGACAGTTCAACCAAATGACAGAATATTTTTGGAACATCAACATGTCAAATATAGACATATGAAATATCAAAAGGAAGCATAAGTGGTCATTTTTAGAGTAACATGATGAATACTAAACTACAAAGCAAATAGTAGATGCAACACGTGAAGATACTGTAAAGCTGACTCTCTAATTTCCATAGTGGGTGGCACCTGAAGACCTGCAATCCATCACTTCATAATGGAAAAGGTGCTGGAGGGGTTGCAATTTAATGTTACTAATTACTGCAAACACGTGCAGGTTTTCAAGGTTTCCTACAATCTGTGGATTTGTTAAAAACAAACATTTCCAACATATTTTTGGAAGTTCAAACAGTGTTTATGTACTTTTTTTTGTACATAGCCCCAACTGAATGAGCTCATGTCAAACTAAGTAAGCTTTATCAGAAAAGTCTATACAAATACACCAGTAAACCCCAAGTAGTGCTGCTCTGAGTCCTCTGTCAAAAGAAACACTGCATTTGTTTCCTTCTATTGTGTACACATGGGCTTCTGTATCAGACTTCCTTCTTTCAGTTTAAACCTCCACGGCACGGCATAAGCACGCTCAGTTTGCTACTCGCCTCCCTGCTGTAATCTGAGCCCAGAGCTATGAGTGAGCCAGGAGAGACTCAGGCAGGAAGAGATGTCACACCAAGCTAATATGGCAGCTGCTCTCATAAACAACCAGATAGAGCTGTTTACTCTGGTATGGTAAAGCATCCTACAGAATAAATATAGTGTTCTAGCTTGCACTATTGCTGATAATCTATTGCCAATAATCTGTCTCAGTAGCATTCCTTCTTCTGTAAGTACCAAGTGTTTCTCTGCTTGGCCATGTGAGATGCTCAGGAACTGTGCATTTGGCAAGAGATACCAGTAAAGTAGGCACACAACAAATATATAGAAGAAAGCATAACTCGCCCAATCCTGCATATTGGGAGAAGTAGAAGCAATAGAGAATTTGACAGACAAGGAGTGTTACAGAGAATCATAAATTGGGGAGATTAAAAGTAAGAAGGGTCATTCAATGGAAAGGGAGTTAAAGGAGAAATCAACCATCTCCCCAGGGGAGATGCCTCATACTTTATACTTACCCCTCGCCACAGATTCTTCCAGCGAAGTTCCACGCGTCCGTCTTCTGCATCCTCTGTAAGATGACTGCGAGATCTCTCAGTCAGCTTAACAAGGACGCAGAAGATTGACGCATGGTACTTCGCTGGAAGAATCTGCAGTGAGGGGTAAGTATAAAGTATGAGGCATCTCCCCTGGGGGTAGTTAGCCTGGGGGGAGGTCCAGTGAAGTGGGAGTTGGAGATGGGACAGTTGAGGCAAATGAGATAGACAGGTTTGTCCAGTTATAAGAGGAATTAGGGTATGGAAAGGCTGATTCACAGCTAATACACAACAACAGATTTGCCATTTTGGGTGAAGATGTTGAGAAAACAGCTCTGAACTGGCGTGTATGGCATATTTATCAAGGGTCGAATTGGAAAAACTTCGAAATTCTAATTCAGAAAGACCAACTGAAGTTAATTCAAAGATTTTTTGGTCTAATAGGTCAGTTTTGATCGAATAGGTCCGTATTCGGCCGAATTTGAATCAAAGGAATATAGCATTTCCCAAAAAAACCTTTGATTTTTCAAAGTCCACCAATTGACTCCAAATAGGTTCTAGGAGGTCCCGCATAGACTAAAACAGCAATTCAGCATGTTTTAGATGGCGAATGGTCGAAGTCGAATTTTTAAAGAGACAATACAAATATTCAAATTTTTGCATTTTTTCAAATTCAAATCTAATTTGGACTATTCCCTAATCGAAGTACACAAAAAATAGCTCGAAATTCAAATTTTTTTAATTTGAAAATTCACCTCGACCCTTGATAAATCTGCCCCTTAGAGTGCCCTGGGCAACAATTGCTCTTGTATAGGCGGGGGGAGAAGTTCTAGGAAGAAAAAGCAGGCTGTAGGAAAAGGGTATGGAAAATATGTAGTCTGAGAGCAGCGCTTGGCCTAAGTCTTATACCAAGGAGTCTGGCATGGCACTGACAAATACTGAGCGGATCCTTTGTCACTTTGTGCAGGTTCCCTTTATAGCCAACAAAATAATAGCTTCCTCCATACTAATGTGTTGCTGTTAATCACTGAGACTTGAATGCTCTCCCCTGGTAAAGCATGTACAAGAGATACACGTCAAAGTTAGATGTATCATTCCACAATTACTTTTTCCATATTGCAGGAGACACGCCTTTGTGTTTCTCAGACCAGGCAAGTTTCCGAGCTGCTACGTGACCCTTTAACCCTGTCACTTCTGCACTGATTCATTTGTGCTTTGTTATGTGGAACACTCATTCTTCCATTACGCAGGCTACTTGTCCTTTTATACGTGTCATCTGACCTTGAACTTACTCTGTTAGACCTTTTATGTTTAGAGTTCTCCCCAGTCTAATGTTTTCAGCCTCACATCGTCCTTGAAATGAATATATAAGTACTGGGAACCCAGTGTTGTGCACAGATACATTGCCTTTTAAAGGGGTAGTTCACCTTTCAATTAACCTTTAGTGTGATGTAGACATTGATATTCTGGAACAATTTGCAGTTGGTTTTCGTTATTTTGTTTTCAGTTATTTACAGTAGCTTTTCTTTAGCAAGCTCTCCAGTTTAGTATTTCAGAAGCTATCTGGTTACTAGGATCTTATTTACCCTAGCAACCAGGCAGTTGTTTGGTTTTGGCTGCTGAGGTCAGTGACCCCTTTAGACCAGAGGAAAAGAACTTCCATTTGAAGCAGTGTAGGTGGTTCTTCACATTGAGGACGGTGAGGTTGAGGAATGCTCTGCCGGATGATGTCAGGATGGCTGATCCTATTAATGCTTTTAAAGAAGGAAAGCTACAGAGGCCATTTATTGCTAATATACTAGCCACAATAATTGCAAGCTAAAACACTATATTTATTCTGCAGGATGCTTTACCATACAGTAAACAGCTCTAGAAGCTCTCTGTTTGTTTAGGATAGCAGCTGCCATATTAGCTTGGTATGACATCACTTCCTGACTGAGTCTCTTCCTGCTCACTTAGAGCTCAGCAGCAAGGGGGGAAAGGGAGGGAGAGAGGAGCAAATTGAGCATGCTCATGCCGTGCCCTGGGAGTCTGATACAGAAGGTGTTTCTTTTGACAGAGGACTCAGAACAGCATTACTTTGAGGGTTTACTGGTGTATTTATATAGACCTTTCTGATAAAGATTACTTCATTTTAGCCTTTCCTTCTCCTTTAAGAGGGGCTTGGATGATTTCTTGGACAGACAAATTATCCAAGGCTATTGTGACTTGGAGTAAAGTGAACTAACCCTTTTAAGTAGTACAGGTATAGGATCCCTTATCCGGAAACCTGATATCCAGAAAGCTCCGAATTAACAGAATGGCTGTCTCCCATAGACTACATTTTATCCAAATAATCCACATTTTTAAAAATTATTTCCTTTTTCTCTGTAATAATAAACCAGTAGCTTGTACTTGATCCCAACTAAGATATAATTAATCCTTATTGGAAGCAAAACCAGCCTTTTGGGTTTATTTAATATTTAAATGAATTTCTAGTACATTTTCCTGCATTATCCAACGTTTATTTGCAGTCCCATGCTCGGTTAGTTTTTCCCAGATTTTATGTTCTACTGTATATCCCAGAGATTATGGAACATCCAGGGAGGGGCATTAAAGATAATTATTAAATTAGCCTGTTGTGATGTTTCCAATGAGAATATCAGTGAACTGTCTTTGTTTCTCCAGAATATTTTTAGTGACTTAATAGGCAATTTATTTTCATTGTCTCATGTAACTAGATGTCTATAAATGTATTCTCCATAGCACTTCTTACATACAGAACCCCACAAAAACTAAAGGAATCCTAAATTAGCATGGCCAATGTAAGAGCAATGAAAATGTTATCAAATGCAGACATAGAAAAGGGAGACAATAATAAGAAACTTTTAGGGGAAGATTTATCAAGGGTCGAATTTTGAGGTGATGGGAGTTTTTTTTCGATTCGAATTCGGATAGTATTCGATCAAAGTATTTTCCAAAAAAAAAAAAAAAAGTTTTCAAAGTCCATTAAATGACTCCATATAAGTTCTAGGAGGTCCTCCATAGGCTAAAACAAAAACAGCAATTCGGCAAGGTTTTAGATGGCGAATAGTCTAAGCCGAATTTTTAAAGAGACAGTACATGATAAATTCCGATATTCGAATTTTAAATTTCTTTTCAAATTCGATTCGAATTTGGGCTATTCCCTGGTCAAAGTATCTCAAAATTCGAATTTAAAAATTCTAATTTTCTCTTCAACCCTTGATAAACCTGCCCCTTAAACTATGAAATATGATAATATCTAGACAATGTAAGTATATATAGTATGAGAATAACAGAAGCCATTGAAAAGTGTCTGTGTTAAAGTAGTTGTTCACTTTTGAGTTAACTTTTAGTATGATTTAGTGAATGATATTCTGAGACAATTTGCAATTGTTTTTTATTATTTGTGGTTTTTAAGTTAGCATTTTATTCAGCAGCTCTCCAGTTTGCAATCCGGTTGCTAGGGTGCAAATTGTCCTAGCAACCGTGCATTGATTTGAATAAGAGTCTGGAATATGAATAGGGTCTGAATAGAAAGAGGAGTAATAAAAAGTAGCAATAACAATACATTTGTAGCCTTATAGAGCATTTGTTTTTTTAGATGGGGTCAGTGACCCCTATTTGAAAGCTGGAAAGAGTTAGAAGGAGAAGGCAAATAATTTAAAAGGTATAAAAAAATAAATAATGAAGACCAATTGAAAAGTTGCTTAGAAATGGCCATTGTATAACATACTAAAAGTTAACTTAAACGTGAACCACCCCTTGAACATAAAGCAAAGTCTGTGGCGAAGCAAAGTGAATATGAGATGATCATATTCTGAGTCAGAGTAAAACCAGAATAGAAGTGTTTGATGTAGTCAAGTTGTGTGAGATGTGTGGTCTATAATGTACTATATACTGTACAATATAATCGTCCCTGACATTACAGAGGGACTCATTTTAGGATGCACTTTATAGTTCTCCATTATATTATGTGTGCTTGTGTGTTATCTAACAAATTAGAGGACAAATGAGGATTGCGTAAAGATTTTTGTTTTGTCCATGATAAAAATGTGCAATAATAATATAGAATAAAATAAGTTATTTAGAAATATCAGACCTATCAATTTAAAATTTATTTTTTTTTGCAGTTTTGATTGACAAGGACCAGAAAGCCAAGTGGAAGCCTGAGTCATTAGAAGAAGTGACAGAGGATTATATAGATAGCTGTTTCACATCCCTTGGAAGTAGAGACCTCAAGCTGTAATCACATTTTCCATGAATAAAATAAATCTGATTTTTTTTTTCTTTTATGTGGGAGTAGACGTAGATATAAAACCTTTCACAATAAATTTGCTAATTTAATATTGTCAAATAAGTGTCTGTCCTTGAATAACATGATTTGTGATAACTGCACACTGCATTGTATCTCATTGCAATTTTGTATCTTTAGGTTATTTCTCTGTGTGTCATGTCAGTCTTGGCTTCTTTTGTATGTTCTTTTTTGACATTTTACCTTATGTCAGTGCTTCCAACTTCTGTGGTACTGAGGACCGGGATTTTTCTGGCCTCCATGGTATGATAATAGAAGCTAGTGTTGACCACTCCCTGGTTGTAAACCACACCCACTTTAGCGGAGCATAGGACAGGCAGAGTATGGCACACAGGGAGCATAGGGCAGGCAGAGTATGGCACACAGGGAGCATAGAGCAGGCAGAGTATGGCACACACAGGGAGCATAGGGCAGGCAGAGTATGGCATACACAGGGAGCATAGGACAGGCAGAGTATGGCACACACAGGGAGCATAGAGCAGGCAAAGTATGGCACACACAGGCAAAGTATGGCACACACAGGGAGCATAAGGAAGGCAGAACAGAGCAAGAGGGAGGGAAACCTATCAGGACCAGTCTAATATGTACTATATACAATGACACAGTGCTGGAGCCCCTCAAGCAGTTTGTATGAGTGTGAACAGGTGAACAATGTGGGCAGTTTCAGTCTGGGTCTCAGGTGTGAACAGTACAGGGTTTAACGGTGTGTACAACAGAGTTACAAGTGTGAACAATGCAGGGGGATTACATGTGTGAACAATACAGGGGATAACTCTGAATCTGGCTCTGAATCTTCATCCTGTGTACCTTTGACTCCCCTTATTCTACCAGTTATTGGTGTGCATGGTATTTTCTCCGCTGGAAAAACCACTGATCTGCATTGCTCCCAGTCTCGTTTTACTTCTTTCTATTGGCTCTGCTACCTGCCATATTCCTACTACATCTTCAAAGTCAGTGGATGAGGGTTCACTGTGCCTCTGTAAACACAAGCATTTTATTTTAATTGAAGGCCATTGCATGCCCAGCAGAACTACACCAAGGGGCAAATATTCTCAGCTTCTACATTAAGAATCAGATAACTCTAGTACAGTCAGTACTGGCCATGTGCAGACATGCCAAATTAAAGGCTTTTAAAGAAACTGTCAATCTTCAGTTGCTATGCAAACCTTTCTTAGCCCAAGCCATTCCCTGATTAGACATAGAGAGAAGATTCCGCTGGTATAACCCTCATCGCTGTGTCTAATAAGAAAGCAGCTGGAAAATCTTTGCATAGCAAAAAATGTTCAGTGCTAAGCAATATGTTGGCGCTATATAAATACATGTTAATAATAATAGAGTTACAAGCATGAATGTGCCATGTTGATTCCGTGGTAGTATGTGGCAAAGTATGCAGTGCAGTTTTGGACTCCAGTCCTTAAGAAGGATCTTAATGAACTGGAGAGAGAAGAGATGTGCAACTGGACTAGTAAAAGGTATGGAAGAATTAAAATATTAGGAAACACTTAAGTTTAGAGTTGTTTTCTCTGGAGCAAAGGCACGTACAAGGGAAAATGATTACTTTTTTCAAGTCCTTTAGAGGACATTATAGACAGATTGTAGGAGATGTTTTATCCCTCAAACAATGAAAGGTCACCCCTTAAGACTTGGGGAGATGAACCTTCATTTAAAGCAGGTGGTTCTTGACAATGAGGGCAGTGATGTTGTGATGGCAAAATGCCTTTATGACTGGCTTGGATGACTTCTAGAACAAGCAAAATATCCAAGACTGTAGTTGTCCTAAAGGAGAACTCCCACTCCCCTCCCCACAGAGTCTATTACACATTTAAAAGAGTCCCCTTGTGAGCCTGACTTAAAAATTCAGAGTTGCAAAGTGAAGTTCAAAAGTCTCATCTTCTGCCTCTCTGGATCCTCTTCTGTAAGTTTGTCAACACAGAGCCTGCAGAAGCATGCACAGCTAAAGCTAGGTCTGGGATCAGCTTCAACTGTGCATGCTCCTACTGGCTTAGTGTTTAATGTGCAGTTAATGAAGAGAATCCAAAGATTGTATATGAACTGCACTTTGCAAGTCAGCATTCTTATAGCAGGCTCACAAAAAGAGATAAACTCTGCATGGTGGGAAAGGGGGAGGGGTTGATTGAGTGGGACAGGGGTTTGGTAGGGGCTTGAATTTTTCTTTAAGACCTACAGTTGGGGCCTATTTACGTATAATGTAAAATTGTCATAGAGCACATTTATAAACTTGTTTCCATTAACAGTGCTGGTAATACCCCTTCTCCCTTTTTATTTCCCCAACTCATCTAAAACAAAGAATTGCCCTCTATATTTACCGAAATTCAACCATGTTTAATCAATGCCAATAACGTCATGCTTCTCATTTAGTACAACTACCTCCAGTTCTCTCATTTTACTAGCTCAGCTTCTTGCATTAATAAACATAAAGTTACGATTGGTACAAGTTTTTATATTTTGTGTATAAAACATATTTTCTTCCCTGTCATACATATCACATTCCCTTATTATGCCCAAATCCTCATCTACCCTATCTTATCTCACTGTCACTTCCCCCATACCTTGTTAAAATCCCCTCCAACCCTCTAGCCATCCTCTTCTCACAAAGGAGCTGAACCATACTCATTGATGTGCAGTCCAAAACTTAAATCCAATCTGCCTACACCAATCTCTTAGCCACACATTAGTCTTCCTAAACTTCTGCTTCCTTCTTAATGTTGTATGTTGCCCAGGGAATCTGTGATATAAGTACCCAGGAAGTCCGCTCCTTCAACATTTTGCAGAGTTTTCTGAAGTCATCCTTTAAGGGGCTATCCTCCCCCTTTCTCATATTTGTTATTGGCACCAATGTGTACCACATTCATGCCAACATCCAATATTCTTTGTGGAGGTTTTGTCTGAACTGACCATATTGTAGTATGCCCCTCTTCTGTCTCCGGTAGCCTGTATTTATAGGCATGCACCTGCTCTACCTCACCCCCTTTATGACATCAGACATGGGCGCTTGTTTATAAATAGAGGTGACCCACCAGGCTGGGCATGGGTTGGAAGTGGGAGGGCTAAGGCCAGATGTGGGGTTGACTTTTTGTTGACCTACACATCACTAGAAATTATAATCAAATACTACCATGAAACTCTCAACACCAGCACATTGTGCCTAGGAATGGCATTGTGTGGGGGTGGGAAATACTCTGAGAAAGCCTCTGCCCTAAAATCCTTCCATCAGGAAATGATTCCATGAAAAAAGAGAATCATCCTTTTATTTACATTTCCATCCCAACTGTCCATGGTTCTCTGATAATCGATAAAGCATGTCAGATGGTTAATGCAAATCATCTGGAATCCATCATTTCTCCATAATATTGCTACTTACAGCTATGACACCATGTAACCATTGCACTGCCACAAACACAGACGCACGAGACAAGGTGCCAAACATGATCTACAGGAGACAATCCTTAAACTGATTATGCTTTAGCATTGTACAGTGCTTGGAAACAATTGTATTTCATGCATCTCCTTCTCCATTTCCTGCAGTGACTGTGCTATTAACGTTGAGCACTGGCAGAAAATTGAGGAAAAACCATTTATTATTTAATAGCATGCAATTAGATATTGAAATCATTTAGATGCTATTTACCTTGAATTGTGTTCTTTCCTATCATCAGTCAACGTAACAATTTTTTAAAAAATCCTGTTGGCTGAGAAAAGATCACTGACACATTTTTATTATATCCAAAAAACATGCAGATCCTATGTTAAATGCAGACTTAGAATGTTGACACAATGGTAACAATAGCTTTTACTGTATGCTCTTTAGTAAGTGCTGATTCTCTATACCCTGGAGAGTAATATAGTGCTAACAAATACAGAGCAAAGGTTTTCAGATGATTTTAGTGTTTACTTTATGCTAGTTAATAAATTACTTTTGTTCCCCTTGTTTTTGGCACTTCCCCCTTCACTGATAACACAGATCACTATATTTCCCTTTTTGTCCTATATAAAGCAATCTACTCTATTACTTGTGGCTGGTACAGTGGAATTTATCAGACATATTTATAGCAAGCAACAAGTTAATCAACACTGAACAACAAAGTAGAAGGCGCTCACAGATGCCACAGACAGGTGTGGTAAAATAACAGTCGATTTTGTTTTAAACAAATGTAGAACATTAAATAGCCTTACACATTTCAAGTACACAGCAATTAATCATAAGCTATACAAACTGACAAAATACAGGGTATATAAATGCACAGCCCTCCAATGGGTGAACCCCATCAATTGGTGATGGATCTCACAGATCTGTCAGTGCAAGCTACTATCTCGGGCCTCATGTATTTTTTTTCCGATAAGAACCCCCCCAATACTACTAAGGTAGACACCACATATTTTAAACCTATTCATTGTTTTCATTGGTTACAACTGACGCCATCCTACATGATATGCCTAACTTTAATAATCTTGATGCAAAGCATTTTTTTGTCCAACATCCCCTACCTACATATGCTTGATCTCAGCATATAAATAATAGTATGGGAGCTCATCTCTCTTCACTCATTGCTTATTCTTATTCTAACCCAGTCTCTGACCCTGTAATTTATATGCAAAACGGCTTGCCCAGGGATCTGCTTAACAGGAAAAAAATGCATTGTGGAGAAACATATGGTTTTAGAGGGAATTAGCTGCTAGTCATAAAATCGTTATACAATAAAAATGTATTTATTCTGACAATGATCATGATAAGTCACTGCAGAACAGAGAACTGCAGGTAGGCCTCCAAAAAAAACTATCTTTCTATAGCAAGGATTACAAAAAGTATAACGTGTAGTGTATAAGTGTAAAGGGGGTGCCTGGGATGCCCGCTAGTGATAATGTTGCCCCGTTGCTGGTGAAGCAGTTGTAGCTTGTAAACAATTTCCCCAGAAACTCTACAAGGTGGCTGCAAAAGGGGCGTCAGACAAGATGCACAGTACTATTGTGCAAAGTGATCTTACAACCCTGGGTTACGTTTCATGCGGTGTTTTGGAATTTATCCAAACAGTGTTGTGTTAATCGGATTTGTAATAAACACTGGTTTTAAGCTTTATACAAACTATGGATAGTATATTCTTCAAAAAAGTTTGCAGGCATGTATTTAATTTGGGGGTTTTTGCCTGGAATTTGCAAATTGCATAATCTGCTAAACACATTTAGAGGGTTTATTTATCAAAGTCCGATTTTATCTCAACATTTCCTGCAACAAACTACAATCAAATCCGCTTGGGTTGATTATGCTAATTTATTACAGTTTCCCAGAAAATTTGCTTTGCGGGAAAAAAATCAGATTTTCGGCAATTTTATTTTGGATTTTTCACCTGCTTTTTTGCCCGAAAACTCTGGGGTATTGCACGAAACCCAGCGCACATCAAAAAATCATTGGGACTTTTCCCATTGATTTATATGTAACCTTGACAGGTCTGAGATGCCAAATTTTCTAATTCAGACCATCCTCGGGGTTTAATAAATTCCGAAAAATTCGTGATTTTTTAAAAAGTTGGATTTTATTAAAAAAAACACAAATTTTCGTGATTTTTGCAATCGGAGTTTAGTAAATAACCCCCTATGCATGTCTTAGGTTATGAAATAGCAATTGTGCTGGGGCCATAACTGATTGAGGTGTTAGATGAGCAACGGGGCCCCTGTTTGTGGTGCATGATCACTCCATGAGATGATTTTCTCTCTCCTGCTGATGCTGAGGTTTTCCTGGCACCTCAAAAGGTCACCATTCAGTGCAGTTACTGAGGCTATCTATATTATTTATGTAGGTTTCAGATTTTTTTGTGAAGTGCACGTTCAGGATTTTTGTGCTTAGGCTTGCTTAGGCTTTTCTAGCAGATTGGGGCCGTTTGCATTTGGTTTAGGCCAGTTGCAGTATTTCAATGAATATTGATGGCACTCGGTTTTGTGCTGGAGGCATCGATGACTAACAGGACAAATGATCAGTCTTTTGTGGTGAATCCATGAGATACAGTAATTTAATCTCTCCTGCTGATGCCACAGGCTTTATTGTGTGCACACTTTAGATACATTGCAGAGACTATCTGTATACCTGTACTACATTTTTTAATTACTTTTTTTAACGTATAAATGCATAGTGGCAAATACCTTCATTATTGTGAAGGTTTTTAATTTGTTACAGTTTAGGAAAAAAAACAAAAATAAAAAATGAGCTAGGTCTTTCCGGATCTCTTATTCCATTCTCCTCTGGACGTTTTGCTCAATAAATCAGAATTCCCAAAAAGTGCCAGCACTTATAGTTTAGGAAAATGTAAAAAATAAAAACAGTGTTGCCTTAGGATACACAATGAACAATGAAATTTGCCTTTTTATATTTGGCTTGGATTAAACAGTATTTTTAAATAAAAAAAAAAAAAAGTTTGACATTCAAAAAATGTTGAATTACATGATGACAGTTGGTGTATGACATCAGCTACAGTTATACCAGGAACTATGCTACATCTAAAATCTGGAGGTATGTACCAAACTAATGGGGTATTTTTAGTACAACATAGTTAGTTACTTATGCCACATTAACCAATAGATGTGATTATCCATATGGTTTTACTGTAAAATCCTACAAAAACGGTATTATTTTTGGGGTGTCTCCTGGACAAGCAAACCACATATTTGGTATCTATATATTCAGAAGAAACAAACGTAAACATTTTTCTTGGATAAAAAAACACAAAATATTTATACAATAAAACATATAATAATATATATTTTTTGCCTAAATTTGTGTTACATGTCAAATTACAAAACTGAATGCAATATCCCAGTTTGTTCTGATGAGGTTTACCTGTGTAAAAACATAATCAACTGTAAAATGAGCAAAAATTGCTTGGCAGTAGATGTATATGAACGTGAAAAATCAGCAGGCAGTGAAAGGGTCAAACAACAATGCCAACCACTAGAGCAGTCAGCTGCATTCCAGAGGATTATTGGAAATAATATTTTTTAAAAAATGCCTCTATAGGAACTGCTGTTTATGAGCCCATAAAATCTACTATTAATCTGTATCCATCTGTTATAGTTCTTTTGTTTGTACTATGCAACTGACATGATTATGTAGACGCCATCTGTTAAGGGAGGGGGGGTTACAATTTTGTCCTTCTGAGTTGCTTTTATACCTTCAATATGTTTATGACTATATCCTGTCTGATTAGAACGATTTTAAATATAATGGGGAAAAGACAGAGAATATCTTTTTCTCTCCTTAAACTAATTGGATACATGTAAGAACTATGAATTCACAAATTTAAAGATCTAGTTAATCCACTGGCTGCCAAAGAACCTTTCTTCTTTTACTGTAAGAAATGTGAATTCCAGCTTTTTTTTATGCCAGACTAATCCTTTACTAGCCCTTGACACGTGTATCTGTTTTAAGTGTCATTGAACTTTCATTTATTTTCCTTTACACGGTGCTTTACAGAGATTGTTCATCATTTAAATCAGTCCCTGTCCCAGTGGAGCTTACAGTCTACGGCCCTATTGCATTTGCACAGACTAGAATCAGTTGTATCAGAATCCAATTAACTTGCCATCAAGTTTTTGTGTAAACCCAGGCAAAGGGAGAACACTCAAACTCCTTGCATTATAACATCACAGTTGTTTAAAATGAAATCATTTCAACTAGATGCTTCAGTGTAATGAATTGAAATTTATTTCCCATCAGCTATCTAAGGATTTCGTATTGTATTCTTCTGGTTAATTGAGACAGCCCAAACATGAACTGCTATGAACTGCTTTGCATAGTTCAGGAGGACAGCAAGAGGACTAATTCAGTTAACCCTGTTAGCCATATCTTCATGTCTCACTGTTAAACTGGGGTTCTTTTACATTTGGAACATTCTAAGGAGTATATTATAAAATCCATTTGAATTGTCTTTAACAATTTTCCTACTAAACAAATTAGTTGCAAACCCATTGATGGCGAAGAAAAATGTTAGTGTCTCATTTATATGACAGTTCATATTGCATCACTCTCTATATATGGAATATCACTGTACTTGCTGTCCACTTCTGCCCACTGTCTCACAGCCTTGTTTACAATATCTTCTGATAGCCGGTGGGCATACTCCAACAGTAGGGGACTAGCAGAGCATGAACACAGTTTACTGTCTTCCTGGTTAGCTTGGACCAAACCAACCATCTCTTTATTGTGCATCTCATCCTTCTCCTGGTTTCTCGTCAATTGAATAGTTTTGTGCAGAGTACAATCTTGCTTGGATTTTATGCATCCCATAATAAAATAACAGATAATTTTAACTGCAGGTTGCTCCTTGACTGTCACTCTTTAAGCAAATTTTGTTTTTGACACTGAAATTGCTGAAAGGGTCTCCTCTCATATGAATCTGACCTGCAAAAAAAATATATTAGTTGTAAAGTACAAAAATTACAGTAAATGTATTCGCACTATGCACAAAATAATCCTATTTGTCCAATAACTGACTTCTGGCTTAAGAAGAAGTTGGGTCAGGCGATGTGGAGCGTGCACGTAGGATAAAGCAGAGGGCATGACGCCATATCGCCCTATATCTGAAGTGTGTAGGTTGACATATCTTTTTATACAAAGAACAATATTGTTAGCCTCTGAAAACTTTTGCCTTTTATAAAACTAAAGTTCTCTGGAGGGCTAAAACTATAATACAAATGTAGGTAGGGATTGTGCTAGCCTATGAACAACTATGAACAAATATTATGGGAATTTAGTGATGGATTGTGACATTTTATGAAAATAAACATGAAATGTCTGTAGTTATTATGCGTAAACTGTCAAACAAAGGGTATTAGAACTGATCAAAGAGGAATAACAACATCATGGGATGTGGTCACTGCAGCTTCTGAAGGACAGAAACAACAGAAGGCCTCTCATGATATATATATATATATATATATATATATATATATATATATATATATATATATATATATATAGTCACATTGAGTATCAGCACTTACCCAATATTCAGCCAAATCCCGGATGCAGTTCCCACCCAGAGTATACAATAATTATAGGAGGTGGAGGCACTCACGGGTTTTAATATTGATGAATTTATTAGAACTTTCACATATTTCCCCACATCAATGCGTTTCGGTTTGATGTGGGGAAATATTACAGTCAGGGCATATATGTATATTTATTAACTGATTATCTTTCTAAAATATTAAGGAGACATAAAATGTTTTAGCTGTAGGGCCCAGTGAGTCCCAGTTACTCCACTAATCATTCTTATTGTGGATCTCCATGGAAGCCATTTCACATTTCATCACATTACAAAATGGTGAATGAAAGGTTTATTCAGAACAGGAATGATGTTGAGTGCATTGAGCAGCAGTGAAATATTATCTACTCTTCATTAAGCAATTTGCTCCAGCATGAGACACATGTTGATGTGAAAGCATTCTTGCTTATCCCAGCACATTTTAAAGTACACAATGAATCTGGCCACAACAGCATTATCAGTCCCTTGTTTCATGCATTATTAATACAAATACCCTCAAAATCACCCACTGGCTTTGAGTATACAGAAGTATAGAACAATACATAGTATTTCTCATGCCCTTCCCTCTGAAAAAACATTTAGCATAAGCTCTAACCCTGTGTTGTATCCTAAATAAGGGCAAAACATTCTACTTATAAACTACTCTAACTTTAAACAGAAGTGGACTAGTGTTAATAATACAGTGTATAATGATTTGCTATTTTGCTATAGAATCATATAATCCTTGCATAAACTTGATTCCTATATCAGTTATTTGTATAGTGTTGGAAATATTCCAAAACCTTGTACAGAGATTATACATCTTTTACCACTCCAGTAGAGCTTGCAATCTAAGGTCCCTTATCCACACACACTAGGGCCAATTTTTTAGGAGCTAATTACCTTCCCTGTATGTAAGGGGCAGATTCACTAAGGGTCGAATTTCGAAGTTAAAAATACTTCGAAATTCGACCCTCGAATTGAAATCCTTCGACTTCGAATATCGAAGTCGAAGGATTTAGCGCTAAACATTCGATCGAACGATCGAAGGATTTTCCGTTCGATCGAACGATTAAATCCTTCGAATCGAACGATTCGAAGGATTTTAATCAAACGATCGAAGGAAAATCCTTCCTCTAAAATTTGAGTTAATGTAAAAAAAAATTTTTCTTTTTTTTCTTGAGCACTACCTTATTTAAGAAAAAAAACATGTCAGAATCGCGTTGTTCCATTAATTTACAATGAGGCTGAAAAACTCAAATGTTTTAATAAACTAATTCATAGAGAATATTCCCATTAATTTCTGTACAACCTCAGCAGCTTTACTAGTTTTTTTCATTAATAAATGGCAACTATTCAAGGTTTTATTTTTCACATGCACATTTTTTCCGCCAACACGATTTTTAATAAATCAGCCCCTTAGGGTATTCAAAAAAAACTTTTATGCAGAATATCCAAGGTCCCAAGCATTCTAGATAATAGTTTCCATACCTATATTTACATTCCATACCTCCCAACATTTTGGAAAAAAATATTTTGAACACATTTATTTGCTTATCTCAAAATTGTTACAGAAGTATCTTATCTTGCACTGTGGTTGTTCTGGGCTCTCTGCCAAAAGCTTTTTCTGGATGTTCAGTGCCAGTACAAACGAGGGACTGCGGGTTGAGCTGTAAAAAGAGGGACCATCCCTCTGAAAACAGGACAGTTGGGAGGTATCACATTCCACAGCCCTTGTTTGAGATGTATCTTAAAAAAATGGGTCACTGACTTTAATTTGGGAACTAACTAATTAAAAATGGATATAAGATATTTAATTGTAAGACATTTTATAGAAAGAAAATGTAGAGATTCACATTGACATCCATGAAATTGCATTTTTGGACATTTTGTCACCTGTGAGATTTACCGTGGGTGACAAAACGTGGCATCTGCTGTCACCCCATGACATATGATGGATACAGTAATTAATGGCAGGATGCAGAATACTATTGCTTCTGCACTCCACTATATGGCTTTAAAGGAAAATCAGATGCTAATCTTATATGGATTAAATGATTGAATATCTGTGGGATGAGTGGCATTTATGTTTTGAATAATTATAAAGGGGAAAGGGTCCTCTCCAGTTTAATGTTAGAGTTCCAACCTAGCCTCTTTAAGGACAGCCCTGCAGATAAAAATAGTTTCCTTGTAAAATATTATGCCAAAGAAAGAGAAATGCACGTATGGTCTTTCTCCCCCATGGCACAAAAGAAGAGTGGCATAAATGTCATACCTGGCTAACTATACTATAACTATACTAACGATAGAGGAATATTATAAAGTAAGCGTCCAGGACTCTGAGGTTCCTACTTCAGGCTGAATTTTTCTTTTTTCACTTATTTAGGCATTACATAAGGACACTGCCTTGAACTTACCTATAACCAAAGGTGTCTCTTTTTCCCTAAATGCAGACATTTTGTGGGGCAGTGATACTTGGGCATTAACTGTACAGTTAAACTTGGTGGAGAGATGTATTTTTCAAACCTAATTAAATAAGTAACGTTCCTGGAGCAGACCAGTAACTTTCAAACCTAATTAACTAAGTAACATTCCTGGAGCAGACCAGTTACTCCCCAGAAATTAAAGAATCAGAGCTGAGCCGGGTGGTAAGAGTTTCCAAGGTCTTAAAACAAACCTCATCCCCAACAGCCCCTCTACGCACAGGCTCGTTGGAAGGAACCCAATGCTGGACCAACTGACCTCCCCATCTCACCACTACTTGTGTCAGACCCTCTACAGTGATCAAGAGTGCTCGGTGTAGAGAAGGATGAGCAGGAAGCAGTAGGAACTCTACAAACCCCCATAATGTGCCCTATGCACCCCTCGTTCTGGCCCTGTAAAGAATAATGTGAATAGATGTTCCGGATAAGGGAAATGTATATAAAATTCTGCGTGAAAGAATAATTTTTCTCAGCTACATCCTGAGGCATAACATTAGTCTTACTTTTTAGTTTATACTTTTTATCCATATTTAAGGTGACAGGACAAAAGAAGTTGACCAACATTCATTCCCAAATATGTAAATTCTAAACTGATAGATACCTCCACTGGGGTCCTTCTCCTCGCCTCTGTCATCCATAATATAGTCACTCTACTTTCTCTCCGGACTTGCCAAATTCTCCAATTACAAGTGCCCAGAGTCCTTTGCATGTCCATATAATTTGCATCCAGTTGTGCTTTTTAATGGTTTTAATGGTTTGAGCAACACTAATATTAACAGTCACAAGGATAGCCAACCACCACAACACTGTTAAATAACTGCAGTCATGTGATTGTGGACCCATCATATATAAGCACTAGTGAGGTGCAGGTTTACCCAAAACCAGTGTTCACTGATTGGAAGGGTGTGCATTGAAATTTGGCCAACCATTGCAGGTACAGGTTGGGTGCAGGTCAGACAGGGAAAGTACTCTCCTCCAATACACCTGATGATTCCCTGTCTTGCAACCAGAGGCACTCACAGAAGTAATGTACAGAGCAAAAAGACTAGGCATGGGTTGGATGTGGGTCCAACAATTGCAACATATTGTGGGTTAGTGTTGGGTGCAGATGATTTTTTTCCTGACCCGCACATCACTAATAAGCACCCTGTCTTGTGTAGAGAACATTATGAAGGCCCTAAAGGATGTACAAAATGTTAAAATACATGTGCAAAACACCTCAGCATCCAATGGCTTTGGGGTTGGAGACCCTAAAAATATTTTATTGTAGTAAATGCAAATTATTCAATAGTCCCTGTATTTTAGAAAACAAGTCTATAGCACAACTAGTGATCGGCGAATACATTCACCAGACACAAATTTGCTGCGAATTTCCAAGTTTCCCCGCTAGCAAATTAATTTGCAAAACTGCACAGATAAAAATCGCGTGTCAAAATTATTCGGACTCCCATTGACTTTAATGCATTTGGACCAAATAGTCACGCGTATAAAAACTGTTGGTCACGTTAAAATTATTCTGATGCCCATTGACTTCAATGCCTTTTGCAAATTTTTCCGCTGTTTCACTAATTTCACGGTAACGGCACAGATTAGCCCATCACTACAAGTCACCTAAAATAATGTCTAGTCAAAGCACTCACCCAGCTGGCCAGAAACCAGAATCAGGACAGCACCTAGGCTAGCCACCTGGCCGGTGTTTTACCAGCTTGGCCGGTAAAAATGATGGTTCATCCTAATGTTACTACTAGGGAAATATGATAAATATATAGGAAGGCCAGTATTTTTTTCCGGAAAAGTGGCAACCCTAATAGCAGCAAACAACAAATGCACATTCAGTGGCAATTGGTACCAGATCACATCTACTCTGGAAGTTGTACAGCTTCAGAACATTCTGTCCCAGAAAAACCCAAACTTTTCAGGCCAGTGGAGGCTTTTATGAAGTGCCACTATCTCGGCTGACACGAGCACAAGAATAATGGCACAGTTTCATTAGTATTCTGCAATTTACTAAACAGCAATTTTCTTATCCACTTCATTGGTAATGCTGCAACAAAGTGAAGGGATAGCTGGAGCTGAGCCATAAAAACCCATCAAGTGGCTACAGGTACAGTAACATTATTTCTATAAAACACATGTCATACATACCTAACAAAAACAGATAATTAGCAAAGGATATTTGCAGCACACACTAACAGGAGGCAGCTCTCCTCTCTTACACAACATGCTTATTTCTGTATCCCTCTTTAACATCCTTACCATCAGAGCAGGGATGGAGCACTTTCTGGGCAGCACGTGACAATTACTATTTTCCTCTAATCAGTTGGTCAGTGTCAGATTCTTTTTCTACAGTAAAAACTTCCCAGGAGAAATGATTGGTGAAAACAGTGACAGCAGTTATATAGCACAGGCAGTACTCACTGTTGATGGTCATGGTCATTAAAATGTCCAGTGATTTTGGAGGCAGTGACGCCAGAGGCCACGACACAGCATGGGGGGTGGCAATATGTGGCACAGTCTTTGTGGTAGCGGCTACTGCGCCTGCGCACTCTATATCTAAACTTGCCCACAGCGTTAAAGTCTATACCCGCCGCGTACTATGAACAATAAAAGCGTTCCCAAGCTCTTCTGTCGCATCAGCAGAGTTTTCTTAGAAACATGGATGAAACATAAGCTCCACAGTCGGTACAATCACAACGTAATCAACACAAACAGCAGAAATGCTGTTTCAGTCAGACAAGCAGCGGCTGTTTAGTGAGGGTGGTGGGTGGTTGAGTAGCTAGCCAAGCTTAAGCTGCTAGAGCGGATTTTCGGGTCTTCTATACACACGGGCAACTCTTCTTCCAGCTCTGCCACCTGCCGTTTGCCTCAGTCTGTATCCTGTTTGGCATCATGGCTAATTGGCTAAGCAAACAATAGCGTCGTGTTCACTCGATTACCTTCGGAGATGGGACAACATAAAGTGTGTTCTCTGTTTTGCCAAACCTGATATTAGCTACTGATTCTTTTCATTCCCCACCCAAAATAACACGATCTTTGCACGCACTTTATTTTGATTAACAACCTTTTCCTTGATATTCTGGCGCCATCTGCTGAATACTTGTATCACCTCAGCTATTGATAAACTCACTCACTCACATGGTGCGGAGCCGGCCTAATCTAAAGGTTTATAACGGAGAGATATTGTCTGTTCTTTAATTATTCATAGTATATTCAGCTAGAAAATAAATATCTTTAAATTCAAACTTTTGCTGAGGTAAATCCTGCCTAATACACTAGCTGAGGAAGTTGGAGAAACACAAGGTGAAGCCATGTCCATTTTGCCTCAGGTCATTACCATTGCTTACATAGTGCTGACATATCCCACCCTTGTAGGGATTATATACCATTATATACCATGCACATCAATCTCTGCCTCAATGGTGACCTCAACCGAACGAGTGGATCTCTCCCCCAATATGCCCACCTTGAGGTTTGTGATATCTAGGGTTGCCACCTTTTCTGGGAAAATAATACTGGCCTTCCTATATATTTATCTTTTTTCCCTATTTATAAAATTGGGATCAACCATAATTTTGCTGGCCATTCTGATAAAATACCAGCTATATATTTTATTTTATAAAAAAGATAAATATATAGGAAGGCCAGTATTTTTAATCCAGAAAAGGTGGCAACCCTAGTGGCAGGCCAGGTGCCTACTGGTTTGGGCCGGTACTGGAGGAAACACAAATTCTTTGTGGTTATTGTGGCTGGAGTCAAACCTAGGATCTCGTTTGGTGCCCACTTTTGTCACGCGTTATTCGCATCTTTGGTGGTATATGTATGGGTTGTGGCGTATCCACTTGATGACCTTGTGCTTTTATGGATTTGTAAATGTTGTTCAACTCCCAACCCCTGTTTTATACAGTTTTCACATAGTAATCAAGTTGTGTTTTCAGTTGCTCTTTTATTTTTTTTATAACATTAATGTTCCTTTTTCTAGTGTTTTAGTCTGGCAGCTCAGTAATCCAGGTGCAGACTCTGAACTGTAACAATCTGTTCATTAGTTGATACAATTTTTAATAGCATCTGTGGGATATTAGCAACCATTGTATTAAATATATCAGCTGGCAATTAAAAAGCTGCTTAAACCCTTAATGGGACTGAGTCAGGCAAATTATTGATGAAGAATGACCTATGTGTTCACTCTATTACTCAATAATTACAACCATTGTATTAAATATATCAGCTGGCAATTAAAAATATGTAAGCCTCTTAAACCCTAATGGGACTGAGTCAGGCAAATTATTGATGAAGAATGACCTATGTATGATGAACTTGACTATAGCAAGCAACGCCAGTCACATGAATTCGAAATGCGACCTCTGATAAATGGGCCTCTAAATGTGTAGCCTTACAGAGCATTTGTTTTTTTGATGGGATCAGTGACGTAAAGATGAACCACCCCTTTAAATAAACTGAATTGGGTCTATTAAAAAGATTTTGTTTCATAGCTGTGTAAACAGAAGAAATTAAATATTGTGTATATATATCTCCTTATGGAGGACTGAGCACTAAGGAACCACTAAGAAAATATGCACATGCGGGAGGGTGGGGGGCGCCGGAGGATGCTGGAAATCCCCGCGTCGCGTGCATACCATATTAAGATGGGACCTCCTTTTTTTCTGATCTGAATGTATGTCATATTCCCCCACATCAACATGTTTTGGTTCTCCTCGATTGTCTTACTGACGACGGTTCAAGAAGAATAAAACCGTGTTTATGTGGTGGACTATGTATATATATCCCAATAATCAATATTGCAAACAGTAAGCACCAAGTATGTATTCATTTCTATATCTGCTTAACATCAAAAGGGTCATTTATGGCCACAATGTGTATTCACAGCATTCATAGTTTCACTGATTGCTTGTTTTTTGGATATGAAAGAACACACGATTGCATTTGTTTTTATGCAGTTGTGGCAGATGCAGCGATGCTGGAATTCTGGGAAAAGCAGTTGTGGAGAAAAAACATGGCAAATTGCATATAAACTGCAATTTCATTATGCAGATTTACCAAAATGTCAGAGAGTTTACCACAGAAAAATTCACCCACTTTCTATTCGTTCCTATGGGATTTTTAGAAGTGTATATATCAATGGTTGAAAGTTAGAGTTCACCATTATATACTCTTCTAAAAATCCCATAGGAATGAATAAAAAGTGGGTGAGTTTTTAAGTGGTGCAATCCAGCTACCAGTCTTCAAACAGACCAGCAGGGGGTGCAAGAATCCCATAATTAAAGCATGTAAACACAAAGCTTTTTATTGTTTCAGTATATACTAAAAATCTCTCCCCCGTGATTATGGAGCGGAATCATATATTTGCCATTATTTTATTTAACATCCCCAATGCTTAATGTAACACATTTGCAGCCAGAAACATACTGTATCCTAATTCTGTATGTCCACTTTTGGTTTCCAAAAACATTTAAAAAAAATCAGGCATGACATTAGTATAAAAGCAATAATGTTTACAATACATTTTGCAATCACTACATCATTAATGCAGTGGCTGAAAGAAATGCAATTGGAGAGGAAAAATGTTACTTGCTAGTTTGAACTTAAAAACAGTCAATTAACCATTTCTGTGGCAAGTATTTTGTTTCAGTGGTGTGTTGTCAGTAAACACTTTGGGGCTGATTCACTAACTCCGAGTGAAGGATTCGAAGTAAAAAAACTTCGAAGTTTTGTGCTTCTCGACTATCGAATTGGCGTAAATTTGCCTGAGTAGAATGATTTGAATAGATTGAGCGCAAAAACGCTGCGACTATTCGCCATTTGATTGTCGAAGTACTGGATCAAGCGCAAAAACGATGCGACTATTTGCCCATTCGATAGTCGAAGTACTGTCTCTTTTAAAAATACTTCAACTGCCTACTTCGCCACCTAAAACCTACCGAATTGCTTTAAAAGCCTATGGGAAAGTCCCATAGGCCTGGCGAATAGTCACCAATTCGACTATTCGCCAGCGCGTAAATTCGCCCAAATTGCCTATTCGATTCTATTCCCCAGTCGAATTTCGAGGGATTTAACCCCTCGAAATTCGACCCTTGATGAATTTGCCCCCTAGTGTGACATAGCTCAATAGGAAACCTGGAAATGTAAAATCTAATATATTTGTAGATTAGTAGAAAGGAGGTTCAGCCTAAATATTCGAGAAGGGGTTTTTTTTTCCAGTGAGAGCTGTGAAGATGTGGAATTCTCTCCCTAAATCAGTTGGGCAGGCTGATACATTAGTTAGCTTTAAGAAGGGATTGTATGGCTTTTTAGCACTTTCTGGATAACAGATTTCCTGATAACAGATCTCATACCTGTATTATAGAAATGGGGAGTAAAGAGCTGTTTGTATTTATTTGCAAAAAGCAAAAGCTACAGTGATCATTTCAGGTTACTGGGATTCTTTCCTGGCTCATAACAATGGATCAATGACATGTAAGTGTATACTCCATTTGTCAATCCATAAATTTTGATGTGAATACATTATTTGTGTGATATACAGCAGAAAAGCCTTTTAATGTGAAAGATTCTTCCATATACATCCCCATAATTGTTACCATTAAGTGAGGAAAAAGTACACAAAAGAATCACAGTGAATTCATAGATGATGGAAACCTTTTTACTTTACACCAAAATTAACATTGGAGAAACATAATGGCTTCTCAATTGTACTTGGAAACAAGTGATTGAAGCAGCTTAAAGGGATACTGTCACTGCCAAAATGCATCAGTTAATAGTGCTACTCCAACAGACATTTGCACTGAAATTAATTTTTTCAAAAGAGCAAACAGATTTTTTTATATTCGATTTTGAAATCTGACATGGGGCTAGACATATTGTCAGTTTCCCTGCTGCCCCCAGTCATGCGACTTGTGCTCTGATAAACTTCATTCGCGCTTTACTGCTGTACTGCAAGTTGGAGTGATATCAACCCCCTCCCCCGCGCCCCCAGCAGCCAAACAAAAGAACAATGGGAAGGTAACCAGATAGCAGCTCCCTAACAGAAGATAACAGCTCCCTGGTACATCTAAGAACAACACTCAATAGTAAAAGCCAAGTCCCACTGAGACTGATTCAGTTACATTAAATAGGAGAAATAGCCTGCCAGAAAGTAGTTCCATCCTAAAGTGCAGGCACAAGTCACATGACTGGGGCAGCTGGGAAACTGACAACATGTCTAGCCCCATGTCAAATTGAATATACAAAAATCTGTTTGCTCTTTTGAAAATTGGATTTCAGTGCAGAATTCTGCTGGAATAGCACTATTAACTGATGCGTTTTGAAAAAAAACATGTTTTCCCATGACAGTATCCATTTAATTGAAGCAATTCTGGCTAATGGAGTATACTCACATCCCCATTTAATTCAAATGGATTAGTGGCCCAGGCCAGGGACCAAGGTTAGCAATTGTATTTACTGTGGGGTGAATAACACTTTACTTGTCTTTTAACCAGAAATGTAAAAATCTCAAACAAATAAAACAGATTCCTTCAATAAAAAAAAAACCACATACCCTGTAATGTTGGTGCAGTCTTCAAATCTGTTTCTGGTCATCAGATAATGTTTTTAGTAAAAATGTAGCTGGATAGACTGTACATTTATACAATTATTATGTGGATCTAATAAACAAAATATTTCAGATCATCTGCTTTTATTTTCATTATTACCGAATACAAATTGAAAACAATATTTACATATATTTACACAATACTTGTGTTTAAAATGATGACTTCCTGGATTGCATTTAATTGCCTTTCTTGTGAGACTGGGGGTCTGTATTCTGCTAGCTGGATGCATTGTCTGTGGGACAGCCAATCACTGGCTCTGATGACACAAGAGAAACTCAAGTTGGGCTATAAAAGTTCACTTGGAAAAAGCAGTATTTATCATGGAAAGGTCTTTTCTGCTTGGCTTTTTATTTCTGTAACATAACTGTTGGTTTTACCAGCTGAAGAAATAGCAAATTAGAGGACTATATGATAACATGAATAGGTTACGTGCATGGGGTTGCATTCATCTGTGTTTGCTGGTAGCATTTAGTCCAGTGGATCTGACCAACAGCAATAAAGCAACAGACAAAGATACACTGTGCAGCGCCTGTACCTGGAGACAGAACAGCAAATCTACAAGGCTGGAAGCTATCAAACTTCAGATCCTTAGCAAACTTCGATTGGAGCAGGCACCTAATATCAGTAAGGATTCTATAAAATATCTTTTACCCAAAGCGCCTCCGTTAGAAGAATTAATCGACCAGTACGACCTCCAAAGCGATGACAGCAGTGAGGGGTCTTTGGAAGAAGATGATTACCATGCCACCACTGAAACAATCATTACGATGCCTACAGAATGTAAGTAAAACGTGCCAGTAACTGTATAAAGCAGCTATCTAGTTTCTCATTCAGGGCACAAGTTTAAATGTGTTTTTTTCCTCCTTTCCTCTTTCCTACTAGCACACAGTTGGCTATTATGCAGAAGGGTGGGGAATACAGTGACATTTTCCAATCATACTGACAGTGTTTGAATACATGTAATTAAATGTAATTTATATATATACATATATATATATATTAGGGATGCACCGAATCCAGGATTCGGTTCGGGATTTGGCCAGGATTTGGGCTTTTTCAGCAGGATTCGGATTCGGCCGAATCCTTCTGCCTGGCCGAACCGAATCCTAATTTGCATATGCAAATTAGGGACAGGGAGGGAAATCACGTGACTTTTTGTCAGAAAACAAGGAAGTAAATAATGTTTTCCCTTCCCACCCCTAATTTGCATATGCAAATTAGGGTTCGGATTCGGTTCGGTATTCGGCCGAATCTTTCACAAAGGATTCGGGGGTTCGGCCAAATCCAAAAAAGTGGATTCGGTGTATCCCTAATATATATATATATATATATATATATATATATATATATATATATATATATATAATAGAGTTAATAGAGATCACACTCGCAGGTCTTAAGTGTAATAATTAGCTTTTTATTGTGGACAATCGCTATTAACTCTATTGAATTTCCTGTACGAACGACTGCACCCAGGCACAGTTTACTTCTATTTCGTGAGTGCCGGTCTCCCACTCTATATATATATATATATATATATATATATATATATATATATATATATATATATACGTTTGTCCTTGAGAAAGGTTCCTGTGCGGAACCGAAACGTCGGTTTAATAAACCATCATCTTTATTCATCAGATAACCTTTTTCCTCCTTTTTTGTGCATATCCTGTGAGTGCTAGTACTTGAGACTCTATATATATATATATATATATATATATATATATATATATATATATATATATAGATATATAGATATATATATACACAGTAGAACCCCCATTTTACATCCCCTGATTTTATGTTTTCCCTCATTTTACATTGTTGTTTTGTGGTCCCACCTATATATATATATATATAACACATTTCCCTGATTTTATATTTTCCTGGATTTTACCCGATTTACCCCCGATGGGGGTTCTACTATATATATATATATATATATTTATATATATATATATATATATATATATATATATATATGTATTCTTTTTTTTATTAACTGTAGTTTTTATTGAAAGTATTAGTCTTCATGTAATTTTAAATAAAAAACCAAAGCTGTTAGTGAAATGTTTTGATATTATACAGTACTGGAGATTAGATACACTTTGGGGCAGATTTATCAAGGGTTGAATTTCGAAGTGGAAAATACTTTGAAATTCGACCATTGAATAGAATTCTCTGACATTTGAATTTGAAGTCGGAGGATTATATGCATTGTACGATTTTATCGTACGATCGTATGATTTTCCTTCGAAACCCAAAAATTTTGAAATATGCTCTGGCAGGTCCCCATAGGCTAACATAGCACTTCGGCAGGTTTAAGTCGGCAAAGTATTGAAGTCATAGTTTTTTTAAAGAGACAGTACTTCGATTATCAAATGGTCGAATGGTTGAATAGTCGAACAAAGTAAATTCTAAGTCGTAGTATACTATTCGATGGGCGAAGTATCCAAAAAATTACTTTGAATTTTGAATTTTTATACTTCGAAAATTCCCTCAAATTCACTTCGACCCTTGATAAATCTGCTCCTTTGTATATATGTTGAAGGCTAATTTTAGGTTGCAGTTGGTTCAGTTGGGGGCAGAAATGCCATGATCTTATTGCTTTTCAGTATGTACAGTATGCATGTAAACATAGGTGCAACAGCTCTAACACAGTCAGTATTATTAGTAAGTGTTAATATATGTTTCAGTGCTGTAGAAGAAGAGTAAGAAAATATGCAAAATTACATGCAAATTACTTACAAATAAGACCCAAATGCAAAAAACAAATACACCTTAGAGCTTACAGTAGTATATATATATTACAGGTATGGGATCCGTTATCCAGAAAGTTCAGAATTATGGAAAGGCTGTCTCCCATAGACTCCATTTTTTTTAAATCCAAATTTTTAAAATGATTTCCTTTTTCTCTGTAATTATAAAACAGTATATTGTACTTGATCCAGAAGCAAAACCAGCCTATTGAGTTTATTTGATATTTACATGATGTTCTAGTAGACTTAAGGTATGAAGATCCAAATTACGGAAAGATCCATTATCCAGAAAATCCCAGGTCCTGCGCATTCTGGATAACAGGTCCCATGCCTGTACAGGTATCTATTATCCGGAAGCCCATTTTCCATAAAGCTTTGAATTACAGGACGGCCATTGATTTCCCTTCTCTGTAATAATAAAACAGTACCTTGTACTTGATCCAAACTAAGATTTACAAATATTGTCAGTACACAAACAGTTACTGTCAAAAATATTCATCCACCTGGCACATTTTGTAAACTTTAGATGAATGTGTAATTTGGTTTAGGATATAATTATGGTTCGAAAAAAAAACAAAAGCCTGCCTAAAGCTATGGGCTCTGGCTTTTATCAGCCTACATTGATTTCTCTTTTCTCTGTAATAATAAAACAGTACCTTGTACTTGATCCCAACTAAGATATAATTAATCCTTATTGGAAGCAAAACCAGCCTATTGGGTTGGCTGAACCAAATTAAGTAACCATCCCTTTTGGGAAAACCCCCAGGTCCCAAGCATTCTGGATAACAGGTCCCATACCTGTACTTTAAGTATAACATCTAGTGACACAAGGATTAAATGTTTCATGTCATTACTATGCACATTGTGTATTATTAATGCTCCTTGTTATATGTGTTGTTGCAAAAACCAGAAGGTATAAAATTATGAAGCTTGATATTACCAAATCCAATGTAAAGGTTGCATACCTTTGAGTTTTTGAAGTGAAATATACTCGCCAGCAAATATAGCATATAGTTCAACAAAAAGGGGCAGCATAGTTTTAGAGAGCCGTGGTGCTGTTAAACAGGCTTTGCACCTCTACAGCTGCTTTGCCCAGCCAAATTGAAAGCAATGAAAATACTGCTACAAATCTGCTGGAAGACTTAAACTCATGGAGCACAGCCATTTCTCAGCACACAGAAAAGCTTGCTTGCAAACTCAGAAGACATGCTGCTATTTGCAGCTTTTCTCACTATAACAATGACTATAACGAGAATGCACGTTTGCTATTCAGTTTCTAGAACCTTTGCTAGATTATTTCCAATCTGACCACCACAGTTTTGAACATCACATTGAAATAGTTTTAATAACTTTGCCAAAGTCAAATTACTATGGTAAAATCTTTTCCTATCCACATTGCTTGTATCCATCAATATGTTTGCTCTCTTGAAGATGAATGTAATGCTATGTCACAAAAATAGTCATATAATAGTTGTGTTTCTTGATACCGTGATCACATTGCTGACATGAAATACATACACGGTTACCTTTAAACAGCACTATTGGCAATTAATACTTTTATTTGTGCAGTTTAAAATATTATTAAAATATTATTAATATAAACCATTTTGTTGTCTTAAAGGAACAGTAACACCAAAAAAATTAAAGAGCAATGAAAATATCATGTTCTGTTGCCCTGCACTGGTAAAACTGATCTGTTTGCTTCAGAAACACTACTATAGTTCATATAAACAAGCTGCTGTGAAGCAATGGCGGCAATTGAAAAAAAAGGCAATATGGTACAGGTTAAATTGTGGATAACAGATAACACCATTATGTTCTACAGAACTTATCTGTATCTGTTGTTTAACCTGAGTATTTTCTTCTTTGAATGGCTGCCCCCATTGCTACACAGCAGCTTATTTATATAAACAATAGTAGTGTTTCTGAAGCAAACATCCGTTTTACTAGTGCAGGGCAACACTGCATTATATTTGAATTACTTTAAAACGCTTAAATTTTTGATGTTACTGTTCCTTTAAATTATTAGGCACCTAGGCCTAGTTCAGGGGAGGGCAACCTGAGGCTCCGGAGCCTCATGTGGCTCTTGATCCTGCTTGCTGTGGCTCAGTCTTGCGGCTTTGCCTGTCACGTTGGCTATACAGCCCACACCTGCTGGTGGCTTCTTGAGTGCGTGACCGCGGTAAGCTAGCAGTTAGCTTACCGCGGTTGCACACTCAAGAAGCCGCCAGCAGGAGCGAGGGCTGTAAAGACGTCCCAGGAGTGACAGGCAAGACTGAGCCGCAGCAAGATGATTGCTCATGGACTTTACCCCGGTCACACACTCAAGACAAGAGAGGGAAGATCAGCACGGAGCTTCAGAAACCGAAGTCACATTAAACAGATGAAAACATTAGCATTTAATAGGGCTATTTAGTGTTCTAAAAGTTTATAAGCTATGTTATGTTTTGTGGCTCCAGACTAATTTTCTTTAGTGGAAGAGGTCGCAAAATGACTCTTTTGATAGTAAAGGTTGCTGACCCCTGGCCTAGTTAAAACATCCGGGCCGCTTCTGCCATGACGCAAGGTGAGACCGTTGCCTCAGGTGGCAGCGAGCGACCAGTTACAAGGGGCGGCAAAAAGCCGACGAACTTCCGGGATTTAACCCAGAAATTCGGCTCCGCTAGTGCAGAGAGCGCCATTGCGCTTAATGCACTAGCGATACTGCCCCTTAGACCCGCTCCCATGCTAATTTATAAGCACGGATCGGGAGAGGAGGGGGGTGGCATCTGGGCTGCTGCCTCAGGCGGCAACGACACATGTCATAGATTAGTACTTTTCTGCCATATGTTGATATACTGTTGCAGATTGTTGAGAGTTTGATTATGACTTTTTCTCTGCATCAGCTTGAAACCAAGGAGCAAATTTACTAAAGGGCGAAGTGACAAACACTGGCGAACATTCGACCAGCGTGACGTCATTTCGGTACTTCAGCGATCTACTAATGGGCGCAGGCATAACTTTGCTAGTGAAAGAGACTGACGCTGAAGCTCATTCGCACTCAATCGCCAGGCGAAGTTGCACTCTGGTGAAAGAATGTAACTGCACAAATTCATGATGTTGATTTTAATTTTTTTTCTAAGTCCCAAAAAACATTGGCGTCTTTTCCTTTTTTCAGGGTGATAGGCTGCAAAAGAGCGTAAATTTTTTTTGGGGGTAACCCGCTCCCCCCCCTACATTTCCTAACATATGGCACATAAACTATATAGTGGGCTCATGTGTAGGGCAACATAACAACTCTATTTTATTTTATTAAGCTTCCCATGGCTTGTGTAGTGTAATGTATTTGCTGCAACATATACGTCCATTTAACTTTAACTTCCAGCTGTATGCAAATTAGCCAACGCTAGAGCAACTTCGCTCTGCTTGTTGAATGAACGGTATCGCAACTTCGCCATCGTTTGGCGACAACTTCACATGTTATTGAATTAGTGTTGTCTGAACGAATTCTCGCCTGGAGAAGTGTTGCACTGCTTGCGAGGCCGTCACTGGCGAACCCCTGCCCGCTATTTGCTAATTTTAAGCATTTTTTCAATAAAGCCGCATATATTTTATCATATTGGTTCGTACCTGCACTTGACTTTCGTCCGGTTGAGTCCACCATTGCCTGATTTGGATCACACTGAAGGATTTGGCTGTTATCAGCCTACATATTTTTGAAGGCTGCGAGAATTTAATTCTCTATTTTGTAAGGATGGCGTAGCTTCAATTTTCCTTGTTAGCTATGTATAACTCAAGAAATAACAAAAAAAAAAAGTTTTTATGACTGAAACAAAATACATTTAGCTCAAGCAGGGCCGGATTGCAAGATTGTGGTTGCAAGATTGTGTGCCCTTGACCACTATGGCAGGCAGTTCAGTTCTGCATTCCACCCTCAGTGATGTATCTTGTGCCAGATTGAGAAGGTACACTGAAATCTTCTGCAATTTGATGAGGGACCCTTTTTTTCTCAGCGCATACCCTCGCGGTGAATAATGCAAAAATTTTGCCAAATGGTCCCCTTATTTATGCATACTTATCATATCTACTTCAAGCACCTCTTCTCTTGTGTAAACAAATCTTAACTTGGCCAGGGTTTCACAATCAGCTTAGATGCTTCTGTATATCAGTAACATCCCCTTTGAGCACTGGAGAGTAAACTGCACTAAATATTAGGAATTTTCCTGTCCTTCCTTTACATACAGGATAATACCTTGCTGGCTGCTAATTGGCATTGCTTGTCTATGAAGATTCTCATTTATACATGATATATATATATATATATATATATATATATATATATATATATATATATATATATATATATATAGTATCTAGTAAAATTAAGCCAAAGCAACTGGACATTTAGGGGGTTATTTACTAAAACTTGAATGTATCTAAAGTTTTTTATTAAACCAAGCTCAACCAAACTCCAATCCATGAATTCATCTTATTTATCAATAAAATAACTTGACCCCCAGATTTTTAAGATTATCAGACAAAACCCAGGGCAGATCACAATATCTTCAAATAGTGAAAGGCACAGGTTGGAGATGGCAGATTTTCTGATTCAGACTTTTTGCAGTTTCGGGGGTATGATAAAATATTCTATTTTTTTCTCCTCTAAAAATTCAAGTTTTTGCCCAAAAAACCTTGACCAGAAAAAAAAATCGAGTTTAGTAAATAACCCCCTCAGATGGTATAATGTATAACATTACAATAATTGAATCAGGTCTTTGCTTGTCTTTTATTTGGCACTTAAAGTTCAAGCCCTACCCTTTTGAAAGAATCAACAGCCATAATTAGGACAAATGTAATCTGTCAAGACAAAATCACACTTTAGGTGATTATTTCTTGGTATTTATATAGCAGAACTTTACAGAGAGTTACGTGATAAATAAGGTTTCCTTTTTCCAGGTTGGTATTTGCTTTTCACTGCTGGAACTTGCTAATAACTTGCATTCCCCTGTTGGAACACAAACTAGTATCTGATTTCCCAGTTTAAAGGTTCTAACCTTGGCCTGAGCTTCTTGGGTCCACTATAAATGTCCTTTTTCAATTGGTATAACATTTCCTATCCAATCTTGCTTTGGGCTACATGTTCTATTACATTTACTCTCTTGCTCTCAGGTTTCTTTAGTAGTATCAAAAAGACCCTTTGGCTACATGTTCTATTACACTTGGGCTACATTTTCTATTACACTCACCCTCTTGCTCCCAGGTTTCTTTAGTAGTATCAAAAATACGCTCAAAAAGACCCTAGTGGTTGCATAATTGGACTAGGTGACTGGGTTGCTATATGTCTGGCTTTCAGCAGTGCCAGCAAACTACTTGGTCCTGGTCCCCAACGTAAAGCCTGGTTTAGGCTTAGCCTAATGAGCTCTTTAGAGATTTTAGAGTTTGGTCTAATTCTTAAGGAAAATAATGTTTTGTATGTTTTAGACCTGTCCACGGGTTTAAAAATGCTGAAAACACTTTCTTAGATAAGTCATATGTGGACAGATTAGAGCATATAAATAAAATCAATATATATATATATATATATCAAGAAATAGCCATTCATTTTCTAAATACCAGCATGTACTGTATGATGTGGATATTTATTTAGATTGTAAACTCTTAGGAGCAAGGCCAATTTAACCAGCTTTACTAACAAAGACATCCATTCAGATTAGAAAATAGGAAATTCCATTTTAAGTTGTGGGCATGGGGCACCCCTCCTCCCACCCCCTAATTTGCACACTATTAGGAAACATGGGGTGCACGCCTATGGCTTGCCTATTTTAATTTGCACATAAGCTTCATTGGCTGTTAGACTGGAGGGTGTGTTTAGTAATATGAGCATGCTCATTAGCAAACTGCCAAAGTAAATTCCTGAGGGAGGGGCCGCGTGGGTTAGAGGAGGAGAAGGAATCCTAAGTGAATAAGTGGACACAGCAGCCTTAGGTGGCATGTGTTTGGAATTGTTTAGAGTTTTCAAATAAGACATACACTGATTACATTATTTTTGTGAGGGGGTTTACATGTCCTTTAAAAATAACTGTTTTATTCTACCAAACATGTCTTCTTAATGAATTCTTCTGATTTATTTTATAGCTGATTATGCAACAGGAGAAAAGACAAAATGCTGTTACTTTAAATTCAGTTCTGTAGTGCAATATAATAAAATAGCAAAAGCTCAACTTTGGATATACTTGAAGCCTGTCCAAAAACGTACTACAGTATTCATACAGACCTTGAGACTTCCAAAGTCTTTGAATGACGGAGCACGGTCCACTGGAATCAGGACCCTTAAACTTGAGATGAACCCAGGCCCTGGAACTTGGAAAAGTATTGATGTGAAAACAGCACTACAAAACTGGCTAAAGCAACCTGCATCTACTCTAGGAATTGAAATTAAAGCTTGTGATGAAAATGGACGTGATCTACCAATTGCATTTCGTGGTTCAAATGAGGATGGACTGGTAAGAGCATAAGTTATGGACAGATGTACAGCAGTACACCTATATGTGTCACAAAATGTCATGTGACCAATAATGAATAGGTCCACAGATGTTATTTATGTTTTTTTAATAGAAGTGGAGTATTGTGGAGATAAAAGAGTGGTGGAGTTAGGCAGTAAGTAAGCTTGCACAGGCTGTCAAGCTTTGAAGTGAAATTAAGCAGGTGGAGGACTCCTATATATTAAATTTACATATTAAATTTACACAAAGCTCAAGATTGAAGCATAGCATTGATCTCCCGCATACAGTATTACCTTCATGGGTTAACTTGACCATAGCAGGTAATAGATTGTGTGCAGTGGTGTAACAAGCCACATGCCACTCCCCCCCCCAAGATTGTTTGACTGTCCATTTACTTGTAGTTGGCATCAAGAGGTGAGGTGGCATCAAGAGGTTGACATCAAGAGGTGAGGTGGTAAAGCTGGTGGAACCATTGAGTAGACCCCATGTCCATTCAGATCCCTCTCCCCTAGGCCATATGCTGTATAGTAGAATAATTATAAATTAAGTCTGATGCATATGTAGAATGCAATTAGATTGCATTGCAAGAAAAAGCTTTAAATCACTTTATATTAACTCTCCACAGCAAAGTATTCCTCTATAAGTTCTTGAGGAATAAAAAAACAATAATATTAATAAACCTAAACTATTTTATGCCTATATCTCCACTACAGCTATGACCAGGAATGTCAAATAGCAATACATAGTGAGAACTACTGCTTTAACTGATAACACAAAGGTTGTAGTGAGTGCCTGAACTTTACTAATGCAGGGTCTACTTTTAGTGAGGTTGTCCCATTATGATCTACATCCATAAAAGCATTGTTAGTGTTCTGTTCCATAGAAATATTACTTAAAGTTATATTGCTATATTTAAGAATTGAATTATTTATTTTATTTAAAAATCCACTATTTCTTATGTAACAGAATAAATATCTGAATAAAAAGAATGAAAGAGAAGGGTAATTTAATACAAGCTAAAGGTGTGCTGGTAGATCCTGATCTACCTTTTGGGCACCCCTGGTGTAGGAACACTGTAGCTCTCGTCATCAACGAATGTTGCTGAAAAACTGTATGTGCATTAAAGACATTCCTAAAGGTAATTGTGCCCATACACAATCCTTGCAGTTGTGAGTACTGCAGAATCATAATGCCAGAAACAATTCCATGGATGCCATTGGCCTAGTTTCCAATGGAATAGGGCTGAATCACATTCTAATAACATTCATGGGCGTGTCATAACTGTCCACTGAATCCCAAGCCTCGTGTTTTTGGAAACACTGTCATGTGACATTATATAATATTTGATGGGTTCAGTTACCACTAAACCACTGAACTGTTGAAGAATACTCCAAGGTTATTTAAGGCAACCTCAAACTCTTGCTGGTTTACTGCTACTTTCATAATGAAGAAGCATTTTGGTGAAAAATGTAGACGTTGGCCTAAAGTAGAGGATTGGTGAGGACAGCCTAATGTTACTCAAGGGAACATATGTTTCTCTGTGATCTTAATAATATTTATCAAGATATACCTCAAGGAAATGTTGTGTGGCAAATTCCTAGTACAATAATTGTGGGTGTTTT
Source organism: Xenopus petersii (assembly GCA_038501925.1). NCBI lineage: Eukaryota > Metazoa > Chordata > Amphibia > Anura > Pipidae > Xenopus > Xenopus petersii. The sequence continues at coordinate 44,953,279 of CM076688.1, forward strand.
CGATTCCTCTCATTACTCTTTGTTGCCTATTCTTCAGGACATGTATGCAAGAAGCCCCAGGGAATGCTAGTAGTTCCAAAGCCCTATACTACTACTTATTGGTCTTCCTTGGTAGTAGTACATTCTGTAGCTTGCACCAGATTTTTAATTGGACACAAAGCACAGAGTGCAGCTTGTCCTACTTAAGGGTAAAGTGCAGGAGCTTAGTGTATGAGGCTGTTAGATAATGTATTTTCAGTAGCATATCATTTACTATTTTGCCATGGGGTCATCACATTTTACAGAAAATTACAAATAACACTGCAGCAAAGCAAATGTATTTAATATAACCAAACAAAATGAACAAGCATTCTAAAATGTGTTTTCTTTTTGTAACACCAGAACCCATTTATAGAGGTTAAAGTTATGGATACGCCAAAAAGATCTAGAAGAGATTTCGGACTTGACTGTGATGAACATTCAACAGAATCGAGGTGCTGCCGTTATCCATTGACCGTGGATTTTGAAGCTTTTGGATGGGATTGGATCATTGCACCAAAACGATATAAAGCTAACTATTGCTCTGGGGAGTGCGGCATTGTATTTATGCAAAAGTACCCCCACACACATCTTGCTCAGCAAGCAAACCCCAGAGGTTCTGCCGGCCCTTGCTGCACACCAACTAAAATGTCCCCAATCAATATGTTGTATTTTAATGAAAATGAACAAATCATTTATGGAAAAATTCCAGCAATGGTGGTGGATCGCTGCGGATGTTCATGAGTTTTGATGATAAAATGAAGGTTTCTTCCATATATTCATGAACCATGACACATTCAGTTCATTAAGCTAAGCACTGGCTCACCATACATGGTAAACAGTTACACCAAGAATCCCTCTTCATGGGCTACAGGAAGAACGCATTGTATGCTACGATGCCACTAAAAACCTAAAGGACAGTCCAAAAACGTATTTTTAATATTATAAAACGGTTACATATTGTTTAAATATAATATTTTCATAAAATGAATAAAGATAAAGAAAACATTTACAGCTCTTCTTTTGATTTTATAAGCAACTTACATTATGCAATATTTTAAATAATACAAGATAATGGATTCATCTGGGCATATTTCTTAAGGAATTTTCTTCTTATCCAGCTCGTTAATGGAGCTACTAAAGTATGGTCTAATGAATATATCATAACACATGCCATTCCTACGAACCAATCTTCTATAACCTTCTATTTTAGGCACAGGTGCCTTAATAATGAAAATTAAATTTTAAGCAATGTGGTTACAGCGACATTATTAAATGCCCTCCTTTCCCCTAAAGATGTGGCAAGTATAAAAAAAATCCACCCTTTTTTAGAATGCTTCAGTTCAGCATACAGGTGGCACAGTTTCTGTGATGTAAGTAATTTTGTACATAATGCCTATAAAATGAACCCACTTGGGAAATATTATTGGCACATGCGGTAAAAAAAAAAAAAAAAAAAAATATATATATATATATATATGTATATAAATACACCAACAATTAGTACCGTAACATCCTAGTAAGGCCAGACACATTTGGTATGAAACTATTTGGTTTCTGCAGTAACTTAAAGGGGGCATATGTTCTTTTTTTTAAATATTTTTATGATATATGCAATACATAATGTGTATTTAGATGTGGATAGGATGTGGATATCAGATGACAGCTCTGCATTCATAAAGGGAAAGATATGCAGCTCCCACTAAGGTCCACCTACCCACAGGTTCATCTGATGGGGATTGGTTGCAGGGACATAACTTTAACACACCCACACGCAACCCCCCCCACACACACACACACAAGTTTGAGAAAGCAGACAGCAAGACTTTGATATTTTAATTTTAAGTACAAAACATTTAAAGCCATTCCTTCTATTTTACTAGTGTATAATGTTCTTGATACTACTTGTAAAAAACACAAAAGATGGCATAACTGAGGGAAAGCTACTCTAGTATGTTTTCAACACTTTTATGTCCCAAATAGAGCTTAAATATTCAAATATCAATATTTCTATGATGTGCTATGTAGTGAAAACTTGTAGCTAAATAATACTGTACACAGAGGTACAAAATACAGAATTACATTCCCCCCTCATATTTGTATAGCACCAATATGCACCAATATGTGCCATATGTGGGAAATAAGTCAGACTTCCGATTAGGTTAAAACTGAGAAAATACCCCACATGTGCAAAAAAAATAAATGTTTTCAGCTTTTTTCTCTTTTTTTCTAGCTCATTTAACAAAAACCTTCAACCGAATACAGGTATGGGACCTGTTATCCCGAATGCTTGGGATCTGGGGTTTTCTGGACAAGGAATCTTTCCAAAATTTTGGTCTCCATATCTTGTCTACTAAAAAATCATTAAAACATGAATTAAACCCCATATCTTAGTTTGGATCAAGTCCAATGTACTGTTTAATTACTAATTAGTAGAGAATAAGAAAATAATTTTTAAAAATGTTAATTATTTGATTAAAATCAAGTCTATGGGAGATAGCCTTCCCGCATATTCAGAGTTTTCTGGATTATGGGTTTCCGGATAATGTATCCCATACCTGTAGCCGAGTTTTTGTAGTCACATTTTCAATGAGGCTTAAAGGGGTTGTACACATTTGAGATAACTTTTAGGGGGTTATTTATCAAAGTCCAACTTTATCTCAATATTTTCTGGGGAAAAAAAACTCAGACCAAATCTGAGCCCAGGTTTTTGGACTTATTTATAAATACACTTACCCGAAAATGTTGTTTGCGGGGAAAAAATCCGATTTTCACGATTATTTACGGATTTCTCACAATTTTTTTCGGATTTTTCACTCTGAAAACTTCAGGGTATTGCTAAAAACCCAGCACACATCAAAAAATCATTTGGACTTCTCCCATTGACTTATATGCAACCTCAACAGGTCTGTCGGATTTTCTGATTCTGACTTTTCCATCCTCGGGGTTTAAACAATAACGAGAAATTTGTGATTTTTGAATTTGGAGTTTAGTAAATAACCCCCTTAGTATGATGTAGAGAGTGATATTCTGAGACAATTTGCAATTTGTTTAAATTTTTTATTATTTATGTTTTTTGAGTTATTTAGCTTTTTATTCAGCAGCTCTTCAATTTGCATTTTAAGCAATCTGGTAAATAGGGTCCAAATTCCCCTTGCAACCAGGCATTGTTTTGTATAAGCAACTGGAATATGAATAGGAGAGGCCTGAATAGAAGGATCAGTAATAAAAATTAACATTAACAATACATTTGTAGCCTTACAGAGCATTTGTTTTTTTAGAAGGGAGTCAGCGACGCCTATTTGAAAGCTGCAAAGAGTCAGAAGAAAAGGGCAACTAACTATAAAACTATAAAAAATAAATAATGAAAACCAAGTTGCTTAGAATTGCCCGTTCTATAACAAAATAAAAGTTACCTTAAAGGTGAACCACCCCTTTAAAATAAGTAAAGAAAACTGATTGAGACTATTGCCATTGACTTTTATAGAACCTAGCCAGCTTTTACATGACAACTTTCAGTTTTTTCTTTATTAAATAGCAGCTATTTGAAGTTTTAGAAAACACTTGGGGGCCGATTCACTAAATTCTAGTGAAGGATTCGAAGTAAAAAAACTTCGAATTTCGAAGTAAAAAAACTTCGAATTTCGAAGTAAAAAAACTTCGAATTTCGAAGTATTTTTTGGGCTGCTTCGACCATGGAATGGGCTACTTCGACCTTCGACTACGACTTCAAATCGAAGGATTCGAACTTAAAATCGTTCGATTCTTCGACCATTCGATAGTCGAAGTACTGTCTCTTTAAAAAAAACTTCGACCCCCTAGTTCGGCAGCTAAAAGCTACCGAAGTCAATGTTAGCCTATGGGGAAGATCCCCATAGGCTTTCCTAAGTTTTTTTGATAGAAGGATATTCCTTCGATTGTTGGATTAAAATCCTTCAAATTGTTTGATTCGAAGGATTTAATCGTTCGATCGAAGGAATAATCCTTTGATCGTACAATCTCAGTATTTGCGCTAAATCCTTCGACTTCGATATTCGAAGTCAAAGGATTTCAATTCCTAGTCCAATATCGAGGGTTAATTAACCCTCGATATTCGACCCTTAATGAATCAGCCCCTTGAAAAAGTATTCACGTTTTTTTTCTAAGCTCGATTTTTGACAAATAGTGTCATTTCCTCCAGTGAATATGCAATAATTGAGCACTCTGTATTTTACTGACAACTACCACAGTTCATAAAAATGTTTTTGCATTTTTAAGCAGTCTTTTAAGTCCACACAGGGCGTTTTGGGGAGATTTAGTCGCCTGGTGACTAATCGCCTCGTTTTTGTGGCGACCAATCTCCCCAAACGCCTTCCCTGACTCTGTGTAAATCACAATTTCAACACAAAGTTTCAGCCTTTAGATATTAAATGCATGCTTTTTATAATTGTCATTGGCTACAAATATTTGTTCTTTTTTTGTGCCAACTTCACATTCAACGAAAAACCTCTGTGCACTAATCTACATTATTATTTCGCTTTACTGTTTATTCTATGCAGATGAAATTCAAAATATATCTTCTTGCTCTTCTCGGCAATGTTTTCATTGTCAACAAATGTAAATAATGTTTACATTTTAATCACTGGGAAAATGTCTGGCATACACCTCACGCATACCTATGCTACAAAAAAGTAAAAAACATAAATAAATTAATATACCATATGAGGTGTGTGCAGATTTATTTTTTTCAGCATGGAAGATATGTACACAGAATGTCCACGGTTTTTATCTAAAATGTTTTGTTCTTTAACTAAAAACATTATTCAGAAGTGAAGTGCTTCTTCATGTGTAATGGCGTGATCATTAAATTAATTTCTGCAAATATTACTCACATAAACACTGCGTTTCCATTTGCTAAAATATGCTGGCTTCCCTGATTCCAAACAAAATGAAATGCTAGAATAAATGAAAGGATCCTTAAAGGGGAACTATCGCGAAAATGAAAATTTAATATAAGCTTCCTCATACTGAAGAAAGAAACTTCCTAAATACAGTTAATTAAAAATTCTGCATTGTTTCTGAAATAATCAAGTTTATATTCACTATTCCTCTCTCAGCATCTCTTTTTCTTCATTTTGTCTACATGCAGAAGCTGGGTGTCAGATAATTGATCCAATATATCTTATAAGGGGACTCATTTGACCCTTTCCCTGCCAACCGTTTTGTCCTAGATGTGAACATCTACTGCCAAGCAGTTCTTAGACATTTTTTAGTTTACCCAGGAAAACAATATATTGTTTTTTTTGAACATTAAAAATATGCAAGAATTGGTGTAATTCTACTTCAGTAAAAACGCTTCAAAGTGTCTAATAGAATGAAAAAAATCATGTTTCACATAGAACAATCACATATATCAGAAACATCATTTATTTTATGTACAAGAACACAACCGATTGGGAAAGGTCTATGTCTCCAGAACGCGGCAATACCAAATATATATAGTTTTATGGAGATTTCTCACTTGTATAGATCAAAATCTACAAGCAGTACACTACCAAATTTCCAAAGCAACGCTCCCCAAACGGCATACTTCTGATTTCAAGGCCAAACATTCCACTAACAGTAGGTTTACCCTAGAAAACTACCCATTATTAGAAAGAACAGATTCTAGTGAATCAAAAATGGGTAAATATATCTATGTACTCCAAACTACCAAGTTGCAATAGTTTCCTAAAGTTATAATGTTTTATATAAATTGGTGAATTTTTTTATGACCTCAAAGCTTCCACTCTACAGCATTATATCTCCCACACATCATTAGGTATCAATGTAAAACACCCCAAATATGAAAGCCTGGGATCCACTGAAAAGTTTGATACCCAATATGTATAGGTGTACCCAAGCATATGGTATATAGGGGCCTAAAAATGTAGACCCCCATTTAAGCTATCAGTTCTGTAATGCCAGATACTGCAAAATCAACACATTTACATAGTTTTGGGGGGGGCAAAGTTAGAAAAAAGTACGTTCACCCCAGAAAACCATATATTTTCAGAAAGTACACATTCCCCTGAATCCAAATTGTGTATGCATGTCTTTGTACTCTAAAGTACCAAGCTGCGAACCATTCCTAAATTTGGTGATTTTGGCGTCATTTCCAAAAATCACCTCAAAATTTCCACCCTGCAGCATCGTATTTCCACACATACTTTTAGGTATCAAGAGAAATCAGTGAAATTGGTGAATTTTTTTATGACCTCAAAGCTTCCACTCTACAGCATTATATCTCCTACACATCATTAGGTATCAATGTACAACACCCCAAATATGAAAGCCTGGGGTCCTCTGAACAGTTTGATGCCCAATATGTATAGGTGTACCTAATATGTAAAGGAAGACCCCCATATAGTCTGTCATGTATAGGTGTACCTAATATGTAAAGGAAGACCCCCATATGGTCTGTCATTTCTGTACTGCAAAATCAACACATTTACATCATTTTGGGGGGGGGGCGGCAAAGGTAGAAAAATAGTATGTTCACCCCAGAAAACCATATATTTTCAGAAAGTACACATTCCCCTGAATCCAAATTGGGTATGCATGTCTTTCTACTCCAAAGCACCAAGCTGCAAAACTTTCCTAAGTTTGGTAATTTTAGGGACATTTTCAAAAATCACCTCAAAACTTCCACCCTGCCACATCGTATGTACCACATACTATTGAGTATCAAGATAAATCTCTCCCAAATAAGAAAGCCTGGGGTACTCTGAACAGTTTGATGCCAAATATGTATAGGTATGCCTAAACACGTGGCATATAGGGGCCCCAAAAGGAAGACCCCCATATGGTCTGTCATTTCAGGTGCTGAAAAATCAACACATGCATGGCTTTCTTCTCCAAAGCACCAAGCTGCAAAACTTTCCTAAGTTTGGCAATTCTAGGGACATTTTCAAAAAAAAATTGACCTTTGACCCTCCCAAAAAAACGTTTTGGGGGGGTCAAAGGTAGAAAAAAGTAAGTTCACCCCAGAAAACCATTTATAATTTCGGAAATTTCATATCAATATATTTAGGACATTCAGACCCTTTTCCCTTGTTGTTTCTATACATACATTTATATATGTATATATATATATCCACTAAGTAAGATCCGCAATCTCAGGTCTTAGGAAAATGATAAAAAGTTTTATTGTTTAAATGCGGGATTAACGTTTCGGCCTCCTCTGAGGCCTTTCTCAAAGTGTCAAATCAGTTGTAAGAATGCCTTAAATATAAGAGTTTGCGGGAAAATAGACAAATAGAGACTGACATATCATCATCCTCATAGAGGTAACTGTCATTTACATATTTCTCAATAAAAACACATAACTATTTAAAAAAGCATTATACAAACATTGTTTGCAGCTGTTAGTGATCACTTCCGTTCAAACAGTGCATCCATTCTACTACTAAAATCACGATACTGTGTAACCGTTTCATCATATTAAATTTGTCTATATATATATATATATATATATATATATATATATATATATATATATATATATAGACAAATTTAATATGAGTCATGTGACAGAAATGACATCAGAACTCACCGTTTATAACTGATGACATCAGAATTCACCGTTTATAAGGATATAATTTACAAGATATTCATGGCTTTTGTGTATTATATATATATATATATATATATATATATATATATATATATATATATATGTTTTTGTTGAGACTTTTATATATTAAATGGTGGCTCATAATAATACTTTGATAAAAGTTTTTTATAAAACAGTTTTGTAGAAAGAACTATTAAACACTAAGGGGATTTATCAAGGATCGGATTGAAAATTCTAATTTGAATTTTGATTTTTTTTTATGGTCAAAACTGTAAAATTTGACTAGGGAGTTAAAAAAAATTTAATTCGATTTTCAAGATTTATCATAATCTGGCCCTACTCTTGACTATTCACCACCTAAAATCTGCCAAATTGCTGTTTCAGTCAATGGGAGAGGCCCACGGATCAATTTGGAGTTGTTTGCAAATTGAGTTTTTTTAAATTTGATTTGAATTGGAATCAAAGTTTTTGGGTTGATTTATCTGAATTGTAAAAATGTTATTTTATTAATAAATTTCAATTGGTCAAAATTCAAGTTTAGGGTAGTTAAGGGGAGTTTTAAAAAAAACTCACATGAATTCGAAATTCAACCTTTGATAAATGTGCCTCCAAATATTCAAATATACTTATAAAACAGTTTTGTAAAAAGAACTGTTGAACTCGAAATATTCAATTATCGTTTGGCATGGTGCTCTGAATGTCAATTACATAATGGGTTTATGACTTCTGGAAGTTCTCATAGAAACTTTTTTTTAAAGTTAGGAGCAAAATATTTACTCAAATTATAATTACATTGATAAGGGAAGCTCTTGAGGTCTGCCTTTGGGTGTGTTTGTTGGGGACCTGGCCAGTTCCTGAGCGAGTGCATTAAAAGCGAGACATTTTGTTGAAGTGGGTCTCAAGTGGTTTTGATAATTATATGAGCTCATTATTTATTAGAGCATATAAAAATGGAAGGTCCCCTTTTGCTGGCAGAGCGCGTGCTGCCCAGCGTCTTTTTTATGCTTGAGACCTCTTTGTCGACTGAATAGGGATCTGCTTGGTGCAGATGTTGCCTGTTTCATTGACTCAGATGGTGATGTATTTTAATTATCTTTTGATGCTTTTAACTTGCTGAAATAAACTTTTTTGTTTTAATCAACAAGTGGAATACGAAGGGCTTGCCAGATTTTTGTTCTATATTTTATTATCTTACACATTTTTTTTGTAATAATGTTTTGCTAAGCATCTTAGGTGTGGTTCGTAAATTATTTCCGAGAGATTCTCACTGGTTAAAACATTTGCATATTCGGCAGGATGAACCCTTTTGGTGCTGTGAAGTGCAGTAATAATTTTGCAGAAATTGTAGAATGTATAGTGTAACTTTGTATGGTAGTTTAGTGGCAGCATTGTAGTATCTTATGCAGGGCAAACATACAGTTGAAAGATAACGAAAAATGTTCTTTTGGTTGAAAAACAATGTTAGAGGGGTAGATAATAAAACCAGCACCCTTCACATGCGGGCTAGTTCCGACCCTGGACCCACATTGCTTGGGATTTGTTAAAGGAGTACTAAAACTTAATGAAAAAAACCCTACCCCCCTACCCTACATAGAACCCCTCCCTGCCCCCCCAGCCTAGCTGCTACCCCTGTTAAATGCCCCTAAGTCTTTACTTACCCATCAGTGCTGATTCAGGGCATCAGAGTTCACAGGAGCCATCTTCTGGCACTTCAGTAATCTTTGGGTCTTCTTCCTTCACTTCTGCAGTTTCTGTGACTTTCGGTGCATCCCGAGTTGTCGCTAAATGAAAGATTGCTCCAACTGCACATGCGCTGATACACTGCTCTCATTCCAAAGATTACCGAAGAGAACAAGATGGTGCCCATGAACTCCGATGCCCTGAATCTGCACTGGGGGGTAATTTAAGAGTTAGGGGCATTTACCCAGGGTAACACATAGGCTGGGGGGGGGGGCAGGGAGGGAGTCTATGTAGGATTGAGGGGTAGGGTTTTTTTAAATTACGGGTTGAATTCTCCTTTAAGGTATCAGGTCTCAGGTGGGTTGGTTGTGCTTTCAGGCACTCAGGAAGGAGACAGTTTAAAGAGAGGCAGTTGAGCTTGGGCTTCAAGCTGTTAAAGATCAACTAGTCACAATGAGAGAATAATTGCACTCTTCAGTGAGGAGTTGGTAATAGAGGAGTTGGTAATAGAATTATCAAAATGTGAGACCTCTTGTAAGTAAAAGACTAGGGCGTGTTAGCCCAGTAGAAAATAGTATAACTGTAATTATATTAAATATATAGAATGTAATGTTTTTAGTGAAAAAGAAGTTTGGTGAGAGAACAGCTGTATGCTGAGAGTGAAAACAGGATTACAGCTGGTCTCTGCCCCCTCCCTTCTCAGTTTGAAGGAAAAGCAGAGGTAGAGTTGTTCAACTGAGGGACTGATTCCAGACTCTAGACAGAGAAACAAAAGAAATGTTAAATTGCGTTACATTGTCGTGTATGTTATTGTGAATTGTTAATTTGTTTCTTTCCTGTTTCAGGATTAAATAATCTGATCATTTTGTATTAATACAGGTTTTAATTACAGGCATCAAGAGTTTTTTTTTTGATCAATTATTTTTGATACATTTTTGTTTTGTTTTTTTAAGACATGTCGATTTAAATAACAATATATATTTTTTAAAGAACCACGGTAGAACACCTAACAATGAAACTTGCAAGTTTCTAAAACATTTTTTTGTTTTGTATGTGTCTGAGTGTGTGTGGGCCGAAATGAATGTGTTATGTGTTTATATGTATTGTTTTGTCTTACATGTGCCAGCAACTTCAAACCGATGCTGCCTTGATCTTTGTTTTATAGATGGTTAACATGACTACAATAGCTGCATTGACTGAGAAAAATTGATTGCAAAACAATGGACAGCAAACAAAGATTTTCAACAGACATCAGTTCAAAAGATTGTGGGATTTATTTCAAGGTGAATGGAAAACTTCAATAGACATTGGTTTATTTTAAAAGTCATCATGGACTTTAAAAATTAATATTTGAATGCCTTTTGTTTCAACTGGTTCTACAGAGTGAAATTTACATGCATTATTGTATTATTGCTAACAGGATTGTTATGGCTTATTATATGAATTTTTGAAGTGCTAACTAGATATTTAAGTGCGTTTTGGACACAGACAGCACCACTGAGCTGGGTATCTGACCTATGGTAAATGTTATTGTGCAGCTTAAACCTGAGTTATGGAGTGTAACATGCCTTTGAGACATTACAAAGTCAGTTTGTGAAACGCTCTTTTTATAGATGATCTTGAGGGAAAAATAATGGTAATCATATTCGCTATGTGAAATCAACAATGTCTGTAAACTAGCTATCCATGACAGTAAGGTATAAGAAATGATTGCATATGTGTGAATAGGGTAACATAATATCTGTAGTGTAATAGTAATGTTAAGGGGAATGGTTGGAAATGAGACAACTCTATATGATGCATAATACTGGAATCTACAGTAAAGTATATATAATTCTGCTGAACGACACTGTGGTTTATAAGAAGTCACTGTTAGACTTGATAGTATCATCCCAAGTGATTTGAATGCTCTGGGTGATTTGTGCCCTTATGGATTGGAATTTGTAGATACTAGTGATAGACATGTCACACATGTCAGTGGCTATAAAATGAATTCAAGTAGTATTAGTCAATGACAGAACATTATGAATACAAAAATACAGTCAATGAAACTTGCAGTATCAATGAAGTAACATGAATAAACTTTCAAAGTATACAAACAGAAAATAAAAGCAAATACAAAGCCCACTATGCAAGCGTTGTGGGGATCAGGATGGGTCCTACTGGCACATGATTTGGACGTGTGCAGTCATATCTAGATATTGGGCAGCAGTGACAAACCATATCCGGGAACTTCTTGACCTTCCTTCTATCTGTTCCCCAGAGATTTGTTTGTTGGGTCTAGTAGAGGATTTTCTTAATGCAACCAGAACGTGGACTCTAGTTAGACCCCTCCATTATTATGCTAGGAAAGTAGTAATTATGAAGTGGATGGCTCCTTTACCTCCAACACTGGGTGACTGGGTACAATATGTTAACAAAATGCTCCCTTTAATCAAACTGACCTATGAAGCCAGAGGTTGTCCTGGAAAGTTTGGGAATATTTGGGACCCCTGGGCTGATGTACACCTGCCAACATTACCTTGATTTATACATGATATTATTCTGTATGCTTATGGAATGCAAATGATGTTCAATTTCTATGGACTTGCTGTACCCCCCCCCTTTTTTCTTTTCTGTATCCCACTTTTTGCATTCTTTTGGAAATGTTAATAAAAAGTTACCTATTAAAAAAAAAAAAAAACAAATACAAAGCAATGCCATGACTTCCAAAATGAATCTCAAAGTTAATAGTTACATCTCAAATGAGAGATATTATCTCTCTTTTTTGTTTAGTAAATCAAAGTATGGTAACCACTTTATCATATATTATCTTCTATATTTTTCCATACTTAATATACATTTGATACTCTCAAACAAACATAGATCATAAAGGAATATAAGAATGTCTGATTTCTTGGGTGGAAGAGGATTAATCCAATATTTGTATATTGACCTCGCACAGCTGCACAACTAGTATATGGAGGAATTTACTCGGATTCAACCTTTCTTTTGTTCTAGAATATTTAAAAGATTTCATAATATCAGTTGGAAGGCTTAATAAACATATTTATGGATTAAGCTTCAATTAGATGTTTAGGGAGGAAGAAATCATCCTTTCAGTCTCTAGCCATAAGAAACTAATCAAGGGAGAAGACCATAGAAAATGAAAAGTATCTGGATTAAGACAATTATATTTTGGGCAAATATTTTTAATATGACTAGTATTTGAACAACATATAAAAATTTTATAAGCCAAATATATGAGGCAAAAACGCTGTTCCCTCCATATTTCGGTGTCAATTAAATTACTGTAAGCTCTCAAAGACATAATCAGATGTTTGGGAGAAATGGAAGTATCAAGAAATATTGTCAGACTGGGGAAGTCCTCAGTCACAAAGTTCTCAGTCTCTGCACTCCTCCCGCTTACGCACCTCTCTCTTTAGTGCGCACACCTCTCACTCTATCGCGTGCATGCACACCTCTTTCAAACGATAGTCAGTGTCAGGGAGCTAAGGAGAGGGAATTGCAGTGAGCGGGTCTGGGTCGGCGGGGCCCAAAAGAGCCAGGGCCCACCAGGTTTTTTCCCGGCGTCCCACCGGCCCAGTCCGACCCTGAATAGAAACCATTTAGCACTAGTTTTGTCTAGCCAGCGTTTAGGGTCAAGAAGCCAAGTAATTTGTTAAAACTTTTACAGGAATAATATCTGGGGTATTTATATGTTTCAAGTGCACTTAAAATAGGATATTGTTCTAAAGATAACTAATTGGAATTCGTTATGGACCTCTATGCTGGTAATAAGCTAATTCATCACTGTCTGGAGGAGCATACTTATCTTTAAGAGACTGCCAGGATATCAAATTTCCATTACGAAACTCCACAACATGCTTTAAGAATTTGATTACCTTTGCCTTCCATGATGATTTCAAAGGCCAGCCAAAGGAAGTGTTAAAATTAGAATTTTCTTGTAAAGGATGAAAAGGAGTATATTGATAATTAGTATTGTAACACTAGCATAAAAGTTTCCAAAAAATAATTGTATCTCTATAAAATATCTATATCTATATATAATCACCAACTAAAGGGATAGTGATGGGCGCTTTGCAGGAAAATTCAAGAAACAGCAAAAAATTTGTAAAACACATTGAAATGAATGGGCGTCAGAATTTAAATAATTTTGACATGAGCGACAATATTTATAAGTGTGACTATTTTGTCCAGATGCGAAACGCGGAAATTTGCTGTGAATCCATGCCTGCCGCATTTATTCGCTCATCACTAGCTGCTACTTGTTACTGCCGAGGTGCAAATTTACCCAGTGTTAATCTGCCCATAGACGTGCAAATTATAGTCTATGTCGAACGAACAATTGTTTTTGTCAATCTTCTGACCTGCAACTAACCATTCAGATTAAAATAACATAGTAAAGAGAGCAAATCACAAAATGCTTGGACCATTAATTGACAGACTGCAATCGTGAGAAATCGTACTACAGATATGGGATCCATTAAACCCATTGTCCAGAAAGTTCCGAATTACACAAATGCTGTCTCCCAAAGACTCCATTATAAACAAATAATCCAAATTTTCTTTTTCTCTTTAATAATAAAACAGTACCATACACTTGATCCAAACCATGATAATGAATCCTTATTGGAAGCAAAACCAGCTTAATGGGTTTATTTAATGTTTACATGATGTCCTAGTAGAATTAAGGTATGAAGATCCAATTTACAGAAAGATCCATTATCTGGAAAACCCCAGGTCCCTAGGATTCTGGATAACAGGTCCCATACCTGTACAAATAGTAGTGACAGTTTCCAGTTGATATCATCATTGCAATACATACAAAGATATTATTGGTAGCCAATATAAATCTTTTAACCTGTCTGATCGACTGAATGACCAATCACCATGGTATGAAAAATCTCGGGACACTCCACACATGGTCCGAAAATCATAAGAATCTTCATTCGGACAATAGTATCTTTGCGTCTATGGCCAGCTTTAGTGAATGAAGCCCATTGGCTTTTATTCCTGTATACTACACAGATAAATTTGACATTCTTCCCTCTCATGTTAGGGCAGCTTTTATTAACTATCTTTGCTTTAAAAAGAATAGAACAGAACTATGATATCTTCCTAATTACTACAAATTAATATACAGGTATGGGACCTGTTATCCAGAATGCTTGGGACCTGGGGTTTTCCGAATAAGGGATCTTTCTGTAAGCTGGATCTCCATACCTTAAGGGGCAGATTTATCAAGGGTCGAATTTCGAAGTGATAAATACTTCGAAATTTGACCATCGAATGGCTTTACTCCGACTTCGAATATCGATGTCGAAGTTTTTTTCACAGAATATGACCGTTTTGCGGTCAAACTAAAATAGTTTGATCGACCGATGAAATCCTTCGAATCGAACAATTCGAAGGATTTCATCCAGCGATCTAACGATTTTTCTTCGACTTTAAAAACGTAGAAAACTGCTCTAGAAGGTCCCCATAGGCTAACATAGCACTTCGGTAGGTTTAATTTGGCGAAGTATTAAAGTCGAAGTTTTTTTAAAGAGACAGTACTTTGATTATCGAATGGTCGAATATTCAAACTATTTTACTTTGAATCGAAGTCGTAGTATCCCATTCGATGGTCGAAGTATCCAAAAAATTACTTAGAATTTCGAATTTACTTCGAAAATTCCCTCGAATTCACTTTGACCATTGATAAATCTGCCCCTAAGTCTACTAAATATAATTTTAATATTAAATAAACCCGATAGGATTATTTTATCTTCAAAAAGGATTAATTTTACCTTAAAATATAGTACATGGTACTGTTTAATTATTACAGAGAAAGGGGAAATGTTTAAAATTTGTAATTATTTAATTAATAGTCTATGGAGGATGGCCTTTCTGTACTTGGAACTTTTTTGATAACAGATCCACTAACTGTACAACTTAATTCAGAATTGATCATTCTACTAAAAATATCTTAAATGCTGGACTTCAGATGAACTAACACTGGCATCTCACAAAACTTGCTCTCCTCATGACAGCAAACGTCCTTTTCCAGCTTAATTCATTGTTTGTGTGGCAGCCAATCGACAGTTCTGATGACACAAGCGTAACTTAAGTTGGACTATAAAAGTACATGTGGACTTTGCATGATTTATTAGTGTGACAGACCCCTCTCTTCCCTTTGGCTTTAAACTTTCATTAGGAGTCAGTTTGACTCCACAATAAGGCAACAGGAAAATAAGGGGGGAAAGAAACAAAACAAAAGCCCCAAGAGATTCCGACTACATGAGAACATGATAAATTTACGTGCATGGGGTTGCATTTACTTTTGTATGCTGGTAGTATTTAACCCAGTGGATCTAACAGACAGCAACCGAGCAACAGACAAAGATACATTGTGCAGTGCCTGTACCCGGAGACAGAACAGCAAATCTACAAGGCTTGAAGCTATAAAAATCCAGATACTTAGCAAACTTCAACTGGAGCAGGCACCTAATATTAGCAAGGATACTATAAAATATCTTTTACCCAAAGCACCACCTTTACAAGATTTAATAGACAGATATGATGTTCAAAAAGATGAAAGTAGTGCTGGTCATTTGGAAGAAGATGATTATCATGTCACTGCTGAAACTATTATTATAATGCCGACAGAATGTAAGTTGCGCATGTTTGTTTTTATACTTGCATACAAAATAAATATTTGAGATATGTATTGGTTTCCATGTGCATAATGTGACAGTAATTATAACATAATAAATGCATGTTCGCCTTTATTCTCATGCTATTCCTTTAAAACGGGTTTCTATCATATATAATATATACCATATATTATTGTTTGAAGCATGCACTGGTTCTTCAGCATTTCCAATTGGCAACTGCCTGATATTGCACTTCCAGGCAATTGCCAAACAAGAGAATGGGGGGTGATTTTGCATCCCTCACCCATGAAGTCCATTTTAACTGCAGGGACAACGTTTTTAGTCAATGTATCAATACACTTAAAACTGAGTTTTAATACCCAATGAAAGGTATGGATGAATTTGGGAGCCCTTGAAAGTTAAAATTCATTTCCGTTTTTAATATAATATTTGAGCTCAATAACTGATCATGTCTGTGGTTACTAGAAGCTGATGCTTACAAGTGAACCTGGGCCACATTCCATGTTGGTCTGTTCATGCCTTCCTAATATGCTTTCTTCTTGGTATGTTTTTTTTCTGGTTAATAAACATCATCTTTTCCCCATAGAATTTTTGAGTTTTTTGAAAAAAAAAAATAGAATTTTTGAGTTTTACTGTACCCCAACCCTGGAAATAGCTTGGATCCGAAAAAACACCCTCTAAAAACCTGTTGAGGTCATGTAGAAGTCAATGGCAGAGGTCTCTTGAACCATTTGAAGATGTTAATAGCATGCATGATGTTCAAGTTTTTTCAGAGGGTTTTGCCTGAAAACTCAAATGATCCAAGCGATTAGAGTTTTTGGGTTTCGCCACTCACAGAATCAAGTTTTTTCCATTTAAGTTTTTTCTTAAACAACATAATATTCGAGTTGTAAGTTCATTCGACCTTTGATAAATAACCCCCTAAGTCTTTTCATTTGATGAAAATTCCTGGCAGTCTAGGTTTTGCTAATTATTTTTGGTTACTGAAAAGTTTTTTTTTTTCAGAAAAACTGAGCGCAGAGTAATGCATGTTAATTCACTGCACTGATTGCATATGGCTTATCAATGGCAATTTCCAGCAGGTATAGCATGCAGGAATAGTTATTAGCCAAATATACACCCACCAACGTAGCAAAAAATCTAGTCTTCTTTTCATGGAAGAACTCACTTCAATGATTTTGTCAGAATTTAATGGATTTTAAAATGCTTCCTTCACTGATTAAAAAACAAGCAATTGAGCTTGAATTTGCATTAATTTCTAACATTCCCAACATTTTCTGACATTGCCATTCGCTGAAGTAAAACATTTTTTAAAAATAATCTGCACATTCCTTTCTTGTTTAAACAGTGTGTAATAACCTGCTTAAAAATAAATTGCTGGATTATGAAAGCAGATACTGTATTTACAATTTTTTAGTTAAAAGTATTGATAATTTAACAGAAATATTGTTTTCATAATACAACTTTTTAGCAGCTTAAATTGATTGTCTTCATATGGTATAACTTTTGGCCAGTTGACTAAATTGTGCCCTGTTTTTGTTACAATTAAATTGGACACAATTACTAGGGTACTTTATCCCCTAGGGATTTGGTCTTTTGATTTAAACATCTGTTTACATGTAAATTCATAATCAGTAAAGATGATGTACAATATAAGTGGATGGGAAAGTGCAATTTTGTTTTTTTTCTGTAGTAGTTGTCTTCATTAGTTTATACTCCCAGTGATTGGGGCAAGGTAAACTTGTGTTGGTGATTTGTGCACATATTCACAACAAACTGTGGCTTATAAAGCTCAGTACTATATTATGACTAAACCTATAAATACAATTTGGTATGGTACATTGTACCTATTGTCCCATACTCCATAAACACAGTTTTTTTAAAATGATATGCTGGGGCAGGTATTATTAGAAATAAAACTAACAATAATTTAAAAATTATATATTCTTGACTATAGGTGCAACTGTGTGTAAAATACATATTGAGTGATCTCTACTATAAAAGTTTTGTTCGGACCAAAATCAAAGACTACTAAAAGCTTATATGTTTGTAACTTTACTGAAATTATCTTTTTCAAAGATGAAACTTAACTGAACATAAAACTAAATAGACAGTTTTTGCTATCTTTTTGGATAACACTATGGAATATATATATATATATATATATATATATATATATATATATATATATATATATATATATATATATATATATATATATATATATATATATATATAAAAATGTCCAGATAGTACCTGCAATCTTGCCTTTGTTTTTCTTTGTGGGTGCTTTGGTCAAAATAATGTGTATCCTTCAGAATGGACCAGCACACCAGGTTTCCAAGTGTTCAAATTTTCTTTATAGCCATAACACTCGTGCATCCAACGTTTCGGCCCGCATTGGGGCCTATATCAATGCAGGCCGAAACGTTGGATGCACGAGTGTTATGGCAATAAAGAAAATTTGAACACTTGGAAACCTGGTGTGCTGGTGCATTCTGAAGGATATATATATAATAATCAAGGTTTTAAAAATATGAAGAACCTGCTCCATTACTGCGTTAAAGTGAGTTTTTGGATGCTTGAAACCTTGGCAAAAATGACAGTGGCATTTAGAATGGAGTTTAGCTGAAGCAATATATTTAAATAGACTAAATGATTGACGACACCCATGTATCTCTATGAAACATTAAAAGGGAAGTAGCCTTAAATCATGTCTTGTTGAGTAGCATGTAGTCTTAGAATTGGAATGTAACTGTTATCTTGGCTGGGGATTCAGCTGCTTAGATATAATACAGGCAGAAGTGATAATGCTTTTCAATCCAAAGCATCTAAAACATAGTGATCCAGTACCAAAATATGTTTCAGCAATGTTTCATTTACATAGCTTAATGGTCATAACTCTTTTTATGATTTTCCAATTGAGACAGACAGCACCAGCTGCACTACTACCGTGTATGCTCAAGGCTTGTGCTCTACCTTAAGCACAGAATTAGTTGTGCTTCTTAGAAACAGGTAACTTGATGTACAAGCTAGAACTGGAAAACATCCAGTGCCCCACGTCTTCTCAATTTCATCAGTTATAGGCATGGGCTAACATTTTTATCTGCTGCTATGACAGAAAAATAAATTGCAAATCTGTTTGCTGATAATAAACTGTTCAATAAACTTTTGGAGTGTACAGACCTTCCCATGGCTACTTTCTCAGATTTCAGGTGGTATCCTGTCCCAGTTTGCTGTAGTATAGGGGTTCCTCTAAACAGAGTAATGGCATGGCCAAAGCCATCCAACTTCAAAAAGTTTAATGTTGTTTTATTATTTTTTTTCTGCACTACATGTTTCGGATCGACTGATCCTTCATCAGGTGATATACTTTTTGACCTGGGCAGTGTCAATGCCTGTGGTCGTTCCATAATGAATATACGCTCTGTATTACTTCCCCACCCTTGCAACCTAAGTAAAATTCACACAGAGCTCCCCTTTGCCCCTTGGTGTCCAGGAAGCTCGAATACATAAGTATCATGGAATTAGTCAACGGGTTTTCTCCTGCATATAAACACTAATAATCTTGGGTTTGTACTTTCTAACCACTATACTTGTTTGTGGTGGTCTCCCTACTTTTCAAGTGTTTTTTATCGAAAATGAAAATTCTGGTAAAAAAAGGAATTCAGTAAGTGAAAATATTTGTGAAATATGCGTGTACTTATACACATATATATATTCATGCCTAAATGGGCAGGACCTCATTGTGTATAATAAGTATTGATACGTTAGGTATATATCCTTTCAATTTAGAAATGTAAAATAGGTATACATCATATTTTTACACCAATCTTTTTTTTTTTTTAATTTACAGCTGCCATTTCCATTGACATGAAAGAAAAACCTATTTGTTGCTTTTTTAAATTCAGTTCTAAAGTTCAGTTGACTAAAGTATCGAAAGCACAGCTCTGGATACATTTAAAGCCTGTTCAAAAACCTACAACAGTTGTTGTGCAGATCTCGAGACTCATTAAGCCTTTGAAAGATGGTACAAGATACATTGGAATCCGCTCACTAAAACTTGAAATGAATCCAGGTTCTGGAACTTGGCAGAGCATAGATGTGAAAACTGTACTGCAAAATTGGCTGAGGCAACCCGAATCCAATCTAGGCATTGAAATAAGAGCATTTGATGGAAATGGGCAGGATCTCGCAGTAACCAGTAATGAAGATGGGCTGGTAGGTCTTACATATATATATATATTTCAACTAAGTGAATTTTACAGTGAAATAATCTTATCTTACAGAAATATGCAAATGTTGAACTTTCAGTGGGGATTGAAAACATTATTTGATTGAATTTGTGAAGGATTAGACATGCTTCATCAAACAATTTTTATTCTGACTGCATCATCTATGGAAAAACATATTTGCGGACATTTCAATTCATTCCAACTTAATACAGCTAATACCCATTTTATATAAAATCAATGTAGCCTTTCAGAAAGTCATGTTATGCATTGTTTGCCACCAAAAAAACGAACGCACCAACACAGCTACAAGTCTGATATGTTTTGCTCTAAATCTATACCATCTTTAATCCAAGTGGTTGATTTATCCTACAATAATTTTCAGTCTGGTAATGAGTTTCTTTACTAAAGCATGTGTGGTATAAAACTGCCAAGAGATATGGATATAGGGATAATTCTATATGTGCAGTTGCCCTTGTTCCTCAGGATTATGCAAGTTAAGTTCAGCTGAGAAGTGGTAGTGATTTGTATCCATATTGATGCATGTTGGTTTGCTTCTTGTATTTATATCAACTTACCGTTATCTTAAATTTGACTTTCTGCGGCTTTTGTATTATATACACTGTGCTTATGCAGTTTGAGCGTTAGCCAAAAAAGTAAATAATTTAATAAATTGAATTCTACTTTACAATGTAACTTTATTGATCCGGAATGCTTTAAGTAAGGGCTTACTTATAGTTATTCTTACAACCTAGTAATTTTTGTTTTTCAAAGTGTATTTATAAAGGCTGCAGTTGTGCCAACTGCCAATTCCTTTTTCAAATGGCATGAGTGTTTTTTGTTAAACATCTTAGCTCTGCTATAACAGTCAATCAGTTGTAACCATTATAATGTACAAGGCTGACAGAGTTATAGGATATAAAATTCCATAAAATAGTGATATGTGTTTTAAGTAAAATTTAATGTATATACACTTTCTTATAGCTAATTTTCTCTGCTTATCGCACTTTGATGGTGGTGTCACAGTTAGATGTAGTTGCCATTTAAAAAGGCTGTGGATTGAGAGGAACAATTGTTCTCTTTCTTTAATGAATAGTTTGTGGAATCCGTATTTCCTGTGACTTTTCTCCTGCTTGCTTTCTTTCTCCTGATTCCACTTGATTGCTCACTTTTCCGTAGTTTTGATACATTTATGATAAGTACTATGTTTATTCTACACTTCTGATCAATGTGAGGGCAATTTAATGTGTGAGAATCCATTATGGGGTGTGCATTTTATTTTGGCACCAAACACCCAGACTAACACTTGGATTTGTTTAGGGTGTGAGTGTTGTGTTATCTTGATCTGTGCTTTAATATAGCTCTGTCTCATTTCGGAAAACGGAAAACTAGAGAGGGCTGTGGCTTACTTAGTATTCATATATATATATATATATATATATATATATATATATATATATATATATGTAAATATGTATTGTGTCCCACTCAGGAGACCTTTATAAGACAGTTAGACCAAACACAACTTCCCCAAAACCTAATAACCCAGTGTTGCAAAAATCAATAATCAAATGGAGTGTACAAACAATTTTTTTTTTTTATTAAAAGTGAACCTCATTGACTGTGTTTCTTGAATAAGGTGTAAGTTGGTCAGTAATACAATAAATTTAAGTAAAATATCCCTTCTTTTAGGAGTTCAAATGTGTGCTGGAAATTATAGTTCAAACCACCAAAAGACCAAGATCAGTAAGACAGAAATCAAGAAAAATAGACAGTAGACCAGTAGACATAGGTCTCGAATACAAAATCACTCCCAGTCATTCCTGTGCATCACAGCTATGCCATCTTATGGTTTCATCAGGCGATCTGCCCTGGCACAATTCTATAAGCAAGCCACTAACGTATAAAATATACTCACACAAAATGATGTTATATTATGCTCACTCCATTTGATTATACAACAGATGTGTGACATGTTTTTGAAACTGTAGGTTAATTGGTTGAGAAAAAGCTCCTGCGTGGGACATATTTGCTTAAAAACTGGAAAATTCCCTGGAGTGCTACGGGAAGGCCTTCTCCCATAGACTATATTTTAATCAATAATTCTAATTTTTAAAAATTAGTTCCTAAAAGAGTACCTTTTTGTTGACCCCAGTTAAGGTATAATTAATCCTTACTGGAGACAAACCAATCTTCTTGGGTTTAATTAATGCTTAGATGATTTTTTTATTAGAGTTAAAGTATGAAGATCAAAATTACAGAAAGCTCCCTTTTCCCGGAAAAACCTGTATGTTCAACACAAGACCTATTTTTTGAACACATGCCGAACTAGGGAGTATACTGCCCCTTTAAGAATTTAATAAGAATACTTGTAACCAATGCGGAATTGAGCCTCAGTTCCTTATAAGGAGCACCTTTTGTATATGCTTTTGTTTACAGTTTTAAGCATTAGGTTTAATTTTTCAGTTCTTATGCATGTTACAGATTGCATTGGCTGATATGGGTTTTTACCATTTTTCTTTTATCTGCAACATGATCCGGGTTTCAGCTTTCACAAAGAAAGAAACTGTATGTCGATTGCTTAGAAGATGTACCTTACACAAGACAGGCCCCCTTAACATGGTCAGATAGATCAAATCAATCTCTCAAGAGATAATCTGTTATAGTTTCAAGGCATCTATAGATCAATAAATATAGTCGTTAACCTTATACAGTGGCCTATAATAATTTTCTGATGTTCCAGAAATTCTCTGCTTTGTTCTGGATGCAGAGTAGAGTAAAAAAATCACAATTCTAAGGGGCCCATTTGGTAACAATAGAATTTCTTACCAAAAAATTCATGGTTTTCCAATTTTTTTTAAAACTTTTTAAAATAAAAAAGATTTATTAAGGGACCTTGATTTTTTCTGGTCGAGTTTTTAAATGGGAAAACTTGAATTTTTAGAGATTTATGACCCAAAGCTGCTAAAAATCCAATATACTCCAGCCAGGTCATGTAAAAAACAATGGCAGATATCCCTTTTACAACTTGAAGATGTTTCTTGACATCTGCGCTAGTTTTCATACCAAATTGGGGTTTTCGGGCAACAACGATTTGGTGTCAAATTCAAAAAAGCTGTATTTTTCTCAATTTTGTCTAGAATTTACCATCACTGACCTTTTTTGAGCTGATTATTTGATAAATTAGATCAATTTGTGGATGAGCGTTAGGCTGACCTTGTTTTAATAAAAAAGTTAGATATATTTGAGTTTTAGTAAATACTCCACTAAGTGTAAAAACCATGAAAACTTCTACTACAAAATTTCACTAGGTAAAAGTTGTCAAGGTCCATGGGAGCTGCGCTGATTCTAGTTGACTGTTTTACATCAATTTAGACTTTTACAATTGTCCAAAAAAATGGATTTTTTTGAGGATTTAGAGGTATTCGTATTTTCTGTTCATACTGTTTTTATTCAGATCTTGACATAGTTTTAGAGAAAGTGAGTTTAATTGTGGTTTCAAAACCTCCTTTAAGAAATAGGCCTCCACATTGGGAATTTTAATTTACTGCACATAAGCATTGTCCAAGACTCTAGAGAGGATCACTGGGGGTGGGGTTTGTTAGTGGAATATGTTAGTGGAATCTGGGTAAACCACAAATTTCTTGCCAGTACTGTTTAATCCACATGTTTAACAGTTATCAGTTAGATTTGCAGTAAGTGTTTTGGGGTGTCCAAATTTCTATTTCTTTGTCAACCTTGTCTCCTAATAATCTTATATTTTTTACATAATGAAGCCCTGTCATTTTATATATTTGGTTTATTATAAACACTAAATTTGCAACTGGGCAGTAACCATAGCAACCAAATCACAGAAACACTGAAATAAATCATCTGATTGGTTGCCATTGGTAACTGCCCAGGTGCAAATTTGCCCAATGTTAATAAGAAATGAGAGCATATGAAGAGAATAAATAATCAATAGCTTTCATTATTATTATTTTTAAATTTGAAAAGTCCAGATGTAGGTACATGACCCATGAGTCCTTGAACTTGTCACATGCAAATACTGTAGATTAGTCCTTTCTCTCTGTGTTAATGCTTCTCAGCAGGTAACATCCCCATTCTGGTTGTTAGACATATAAATATTGCAGATATATATATATATATATATATATATATATATATATATATATATATGTGATCTAATACCTGTGTGTTTATGTTTCTATACAATATAAATATAGTGCAAATAATAGGAAGCCCTTTGTAGTGTGAATTATCTGTACAGTAGTATACGTCTTTATTCTGGATATATAAAAGGACAGAGTTGTGTTTAATAATTCATTTGGCAATTTTTTTTTGCCTTTTAACATGGAAATTAATTAATAGTAAGGTGTCTGTTTAAGTACACCAGATTTGGACAAAACCTAAAACCATCACTTAGGATTTTAAAAAGCTTGCACTGAATCTGAATAAGAAAATTAGAGCAAGGAAGGGGAAAATAATATTGCTGTTTCTTTGATTATGTGACCTGCTATAAAAGGCTCGGATTTAGCTCAGTTTGTGATTTGGTATATCGCTAGTTTATATCAAAGGAGTTGTTCTTTACATGTCATATTTTGTGATGACCCTAGTTAATGGTTTATCTAATTTATATATGTTACCATAACATTAAGGGGTGATATTTACTAAAACTCAAATTTATCTCATCTATATATTAAACTAAGCTCGACCAAACTTCCATTTACAATTTAAACTTATTTATTACTAAAATAGCTTGAAAAATTCATTGCGAGAAAAGACTCAATAAAATCGAGCAAAAACTCGAATCGTACTAATTTTTTCTGATGCCTGAAACACTTAATTTTTAGGGTTATAGCCCGAAAACCCCAAATCTTCTCACTGGAATAAAAATATTTTGCATCTCTTTCAATAATGTGTGTTTAAGCACAGAAGACCAACACTGCATTCCACATGTAGCCTTCTTGGCCTAATTTTCATTAACTTAATCTCAAAGTAACAAAAAAACCTAGCTGAGAGGCCCATAGCAGTCTTACATACTTAGTAGATGAGGGAGGCTAAAAAAGACACCTGTCTTTCAAGTTTAACCTATATGACAAAGTGAAACTATCCTAACTACTAGTTGATTTTGAGGAAGTTGTAAAAAAAAATCCTTTACAGCAGCAAAAATTAGTAAGTGAGGGAGGATATACTCACAGTTCACCCCAGTCCACAGGTGCAAATCCATGAGATTTGAGCCTACGAGTAAGTGCCCCAACAGGCACGAAACATGTTAGGCTGCTGTCTACTATGTGTTAATAAATATTTTGTATGGTACCCAAGGCAACCACAGCCCTTTCAGCAGTAAGCATCTGTGTCTCCAAATACACCCAAGTAGCTCCCCAACTTCTTTTTTGCTGATTCACCGCCCATGCTCGTTGCTGCTGTTGGTTACTGAGCTTAGGGACTGGCTCAAAATATACAGTACACATACAATATAAATGTCACAATATAAGGCTGATTAGTAATTAATAATTACTACATGGTTAGTAATTATTAATTACTAATTACTAATTAATAATTACTACATGGCAGCACAGAAACCAGTGCAACTAACATCAGAATGTAATAATCAGTCCTGTAGCATCATCTTATATTACAGACCAACCTCATTTTCTGCTTGATAATTTGCAACAACCCCTAAGCTTAGCTTCTCAACAGCTGCTCAGAGCCCACTGAGCATGTGAGTGTTGCAGACACTTTCCACAATGGTGACCCCCTGTGACAAGTTTGAAGTCCTGGATCATTGCTGCTATTGGAAAGCTGAAACTTTAGGCTGATGCAATAATTTCAGTATATAAAACCTGGTGTAGTTCTCCCTTAAGATGGAACCTCCTATCCTTTTATCTGAATGGATAACCTTGTGATCACTGTAAGGACCTAATGGTGAATAAAGTATCTGAGAGTTTATTTTATGATCCCCTTGTATAGTTGATCATTTCCCTCTTCTCCGTTGTATCTATACAAAATGGTCTATATGAAAAAGTGTAAATCGAAAGTATTACTAGTTTATATATAGAATAATGTGCCCCCTGTTAAAATATGAGGATTTTAAAAGTAACCCTGGCGTTCAATGACCTATACAAAACCTTGATATGGTCATGGAACTCCTTGGTCACTTATAATATCCTTATAATACACAAAAGCCATGAATATCTTGTAAATTCTATCCTTATAAACAGTAAGTTCTGATGTCATCAGTTATAAACAGTGAGTTCTGATGTCATTTTTATCACATGACTCACTGAAACTTGTGTATTATAATAAATAAAGTACCCACAGTTGCAAAATATGAGGATATTAGAGGTTACCACGGAGTTTCATGACCTTCGGCCTTGTGCTTTTATATGGTCATGAAACTCCTCTGTAACTTATAATATCCTTATATTTTACAAGAGGGGGTACTTTATTCACTATATAATTTACAATAAGGGGTACTTTATTGCCTTTCTAATTACAAATTTTCATATAAGCCACTGTTCACAGAAGATTGTGATTGGGAGGACTAGGGGAGTATTGCACATCAAAATCTTTTCCTGCATCCTGCCCACCTACATAAAATTTCAGAACCAGGGTAAAAATTTTAGAAAGGGCAAGACCCTCCTGGTTTCCCCAGTTCATTATCCGATCTAGGTCATACAGTGGACTTTTTGAACTTAAGATTTACCTTATTATATAAGTGGCTGCTTACTTTTGGTATATAAGGTGTTAAAATTCCCAAGAAGGAAATGTACCTCCCTATTATGTGCTATTTATTAAAGTGATACTGACACTAAAAAAATGAATTTTAGCATATGAATGTACATTAAATGTTACCTATAGGTCATGTTGACCATTTTTTGCTGAGAGGTTTGTTTTTGTATATAATTGTTAGTTGAAGTTCCTAAGCCTGACTCTCTGACACTCTGACTTTGCCAACCTGACTGTCCCATCTCAGCCTGTTAGTTACAGTTTCTAATGCTAACGGACTCCTGCTGCACAAATATGGCAGCCCCTTCATACAGGAACATGGGGCATCAGACAGGTAATGTAAAAGCATCATGCAAATACTTTATGGCAAAGTTAGAAGTAGCTTGCAAAGCCAATATTATAATAGATGTATATATAAACTAGTAATACTTTCGATTTACACTTTTTCATATAGACCATTTCGTATAGATACAACGGAGAAGAGGTGCTTAAAGGAGAAGGAAACCCCCAGGGCGCAAAACCCCTCCCCCCCTCCCCTATGTTGCCCCCCCTCCCTCCTCCCCCCTGGCCTACCTGTCCCCCTGGGCAAATGCCCCTAACTTGTTACTCACCCCTCTGCGCAGGTCCTGTCCATGGAGTTCACTGTCACCATCTTCTTCCACGCGCGTCTTCTTCCTGCGATGACCGGCGTTTTCTGGCGCATGCGCAGTAGGAACAGTTACCGGTACGGCTCTACTGCGCATGCGCCGAATGTCACGAAGTGAAATCGGAAAACTTTGTGACATTCGGCGCATGCGCAGTAGAGCCGTACCGGTAACTGTTCCTGCTGCGCATGCGCCAGAAAACGCCGGTCAGAGCAGGAAGAAGACGCGCGTGGAAGAAGATGGTGACTGTGAACTCCATGGACAGGACCTGCACAGAGGGGTGAGTAACAAGTTAGGGGCATTTGCCCAGGGGGACAGGTAGGCCAGGGGGGAGGAGGGGGGGGGGCAACACAGGGGAGGGGTTTTGCGCCCTGGGGGTTTCCTTCTCCTTTAAGGAGGGAAATGATCAACTATACAAGGGGATCATAAAATAAACTCTCAGATACTTTATTCACCATTAGGTCCTTACAGTGATCACAAGGTTATCCATTCAGATAAAAGGATAGGAGGTTCCATCTTAAGGGAGAACTACACCAGATTTTATATACTGAAATTATTGCATCAGCCTAAAGTTTCAGCTTTCCAATAGCAGCAATGATCCAGGACTTCAAACTTGTCACAGGGGGTCACCATTGTGGAAATGAGTTTTTCTCTGGAAAACTCTAAACTCACATTTTGATAAATCTGTTCTATACTGTTTTGGCTTGTTAATGGCCCTTTTCCTCTTAGGATCAGATTGAATTTGATGAGAAAAATAATATTTTATGAGTTTTTATAGACTTTTGAGTGATATTTATAGGGGAACTATCGCAAAAATGAAAATTTCAGCATACTTAAATAAGAAACTTTCTAAATACAATCAATCAAAAATTATGTACCGTTTCTGAAATAATCAAGTTTATCTTCACTATCCCTCTCTCAACATCTGTTTCTCTTCATTCTCTCTTCATGCAGCAGTTGGGTGTCAGATATTCATTGGCAGATCTAATATATCTTATAGGGGGCTCCTTTTGCCTAGAAGATATATTAGAGCTCATGCTATTAAAATCACCAGAAATCCTGTCTCTCTACATGCAGAATTTGTGCAAAAGGCAGTTATTTTATTAGATGTTGTTTGTACTGGAATCAGTGTGAGCTCTAATGCATATGCTACGAAAGGAAGCCTCCTTATAAGATATATTGGATCATTCATCCAACACCTAACTGCTAGAAAGTTTAGAAAGTTTCTTATTTCATTATGGTGAAGCTTTTATGGGTTTTCTGGGTTTTCCCATAGACATTCAGCAGAGTTTTCATGTGATAAACAGTGTGATAAGTTTTCCTCATTGAATTACAGTACATCTGGCTCTAATCTATTGGCTCCATGAGAAAATCTGGAATTAAATTAGAGATAAGCTTTTCTCATCAAACTGAATCTGGGCCTTAGCATATAAAAATTATTTTATTTAATTGAAAAATTACATGACTGCTTTTCTTCCTTTCCAACAGAGTCCATTTATGGAGGTCAAGATTATAGACACACCAAAACGATTCAGAAGAGACTCAGGTCTTGACTGTGATGAGCATTCAACTGAAACAATGTGCTGCCGATACCCATTAACAGTTGATTTTGAGGCATTTGGTTGGGACTGGGTGGTTGCCCCAAAGAGATATAATGCTAATTACTGCTCTGGAGAATGTGGAATTGAATTTCTACAGAAATACCCACACGGTCATGTTGTTAATCAAGCTAACCCCAAAGGTCCTACAGGTCCATGTTGTTCCCCAACCAAAATGTCCTCCCTAAATATGCTATATTTTAATGATGATGCAGAAGTGATCCAGGGAAAGATTCCAGCCATGGTAATTGATCGTTGTGGGTGCATATAAGCATTCCTATTGTCCATCATGCCATGAGATAAAAATGATAATTCAGGCAAGTATACACTTCTTTTCATATAATAGATATAATACAGAACAGCATATAGTAATTGCTGTAGCACTGCGAGAATTCTATTTGGAGCTGTAAGAAGAAACCATACTACCATATAAAATACAATAAAAAATGTATAACATAATTGTTAATAATATCACTCAGCTCAACTATGAATATTACAACATTTTATAGTAACTTCTTTTAAGAATGTCACTTTTGAAAGAAATTTTCAACACAAATTCATGAAAAGTATATTTATATGTCAGTGCACGTACGTAAAAAACTTGAATACATAACACGGAACAAAAATTCCATGCAAGCAAAATGCACACATTTCAGATGTATCATGGCATGGATAACATTTTATACTTGGCAGATATTACTAATACAGTATATGGTGTTAAAGACAGGTAAATTCTACAGTATATGGTTTGCCAAAATGAGACTGGTTAGCTAAAGACTGGTGTTTTATTTTATTAGACAAATAGTAAGGGGATTAAGTTTATATGTGTTTTTTAACTGCCAAAATGGAGTATAGAAATAAATGTATTTGCTATGGTCACTTTAAATCTTATTGCCCATTTATTTGCTGGGTACATTACCCTTGAAAAACATGCATGTTTGGTCCACTTAAGTAAAAGTGGTATTTTGGTAAGTGTATTAACTAAAATGCTACAAAATACAAGCATACTTTTTTATAGATTTTAGTCATTTATATCTATAATATATAATATACAGCATATAAATTCAAATCCTTCCTTTGAATGGAACTGGAACATTTTTTTTATACAGGAAAACTATCTTGGTGCTGTAAGTGGAAACCACCACCATGGGAAAAGCCCATCTAAGAAATGTTTATGCATCTAATTAAAAGTCAGAAGAGCTAATTTTGTGGTGCAATATACATTATACCCTTGTAAATTGGACTTCTAATGAAGTGTATTCTACATATTATTTTAATTTTAAAAAGATCTATATTTTGTTTTTATTGTCATTATTAATCATCATTGATCGATAAATCATTTTGGTTTAACCCTTATTAAATTCCCCAACAATCAATTTGTTTAAACAGAGATAATGATAAAGCCCTGCTTTACTCAACAGCAGTCCAAGCTTCAAGGTTTCAGATAAGGAGTGGTCATTTATACTCAATGTCCCTTTTACAATTTGAAGATGTTTCTTGCTTTCATGATCTTCAAGGGTTTCAGGCTTGTTTTAGTTCGATAATCCAAGAAAGTCAAGTTTTTCGGGCGTCAAATTGAAAAACGTTGTATAATTCGACCATCAGATCAAATAAGTTGCATGATTTAATTTGACACATGATTTTTTTGTGACTTTTTCCCACGCCAACTTTTTTGAGTTTATTTTAATAAAAAAATTGGAGCAATTCTAGTCTTAGTAAATACCCTCCTTAATTTAACAAGTGAAACATATAATGCTTTTTGCATGAAAAGAATGAATGTGTATAAGAGTAATCATTGTGACCATAAGTTTGTTAGCGCTTGACCTTTATGATGATAGTGTAAGTAAATTCATAATGCTACCTGTTTACAACATTCAATAAATTCTATTGCACGTGCATGGGAAGCTTCTAGGCATCCACAATTATATGGCCAGTGTATGACTAACTGGCTGAATCTTAATCCAATCAAAAAGAAAAAATATAGATAAATCAGAAAATATACATGGTATTTTAAAGAACAAGGAAAGCGAATCTGTTAGGCAACCCCAATAAGCAAAATTGCTAATCTTTTGCATTGGTCCAGTGTCCCTCTTCTATAAGAAAATAACCAGCGTGGGATATAGTGTTGAAGAGTGTTGCACCCTTGTATTTCTTTGGCTCCCATGTGTCATCCCTGGGCTCAGTAAATTCTGTATGCAGTGTAGGAAACATGGTCTGAATGGAGTTCGTATGTTCTCCCCGTGCTTGGTTTTCCTCCTGATTCCTTGGTTTCCCCCCACTTCTCCAAGAACATACAGGCAGATTTCCTGAAAAAAATTTACTGGTGTGTAAAGCAATGCAGAATGTCAGTGCTATAAAAAGAATAATAATTCTTGTAATGCACCCTGCCCAGGGTACACCTAGAGCCAGATAAATATTTTCCCTCCATGTTCCTTAGCAAATTTTTCATATTTATATACAAGAGGAACATTGTAAGCAATTCAGCTAACTTGGAGGTATCTAACAATTTTAAGTTGTCCTTCTTTTTCTTATTTTATTAAATTTTACAGGTAAAAAATTCTTCAAACATTGTACAATAACAGTTCCTCATCTGTGATACAAAGTATCTTCATCATATATATATTAATAAGACTACAACATTATTATATATTTGTGATTTGCTATGTTTTGACAGATTAAAGAAAGAAAGGAGGAATTAATTGGGTAGGGGTTATATACACTCTCTCTATAAATTTCCAGATATTGTGTCCAGGGGAACTACTCCAACGAACTCAGAGGCCCTGTCCAGGGGTTGTTTTCTAATTGTTCCATTACATGTCCTTTAGGAGTATGATAATATGTTACACATAAAAGAACATACACAATGTCTGTAAGCAGAATAAGGCCTATTATACACATACACCTAGAGGCCTATTTATTAAAGGTCAAATTTCAAGTGGTTTTAGAAGTTTTTGAAACCATGACTAAACTTCCTTTCTCTAAAACCATAAATGTCATGAAATTTGTTAAAAAATCCGAACTGAAAAAGCACAAACGGGAAAAGTCCAAAAAAAGTTCACTTTCAGCATCAAAAATACCCGAAATCCTCTAAAACCATAAATCAAAGAAAGATCTTCCAGTTGTAAAAGGGACATCTTCCATTGAATTTTACATGATGTTGACGAGTTTTAGCTAGGGTATTTTCATAATTGGAATTGTCACATTTTTGTCGCATAATAAGGACTGAAAATGTTGAGCTTTTTGATATTTGGTGTCAAAAAGCTTAATAAATCTGCCCCATAATGTTTTCTCCATTGGTATAAAAACGTTGTGGGTATAAATCTGATCCAGGCTGACCTGTGTTGCGTGTGCACTGGCACAACCTCAGGCCTTCAACATTTATACAGGGTGGAGTTTAGTGTGAAAATGCATAGTTTAATGTTATTGTGCTGAAATGTGTGTGTGCACTGATGTGCAGATTCCTTGAATACACAAAAGTGGCACTAAAAATCGTTTTGACCATTCGATAGTTGAAGTACTGTCTCTTTAAAAAAAACTTCGACCCCCTACTTCGCCACCTAAAACCTACCGAGGTGCAATGTTGTAGAGGTGCTTTCTGGTCGTAGAAAAATTGTTCGATCAATGGATTAAAATCCTTCGAATCGTTCGATTCGAAGGATTTAATCGTTCGATCAAACTATTTTTCGTTTTCGTTTGGTCGTTCATCGAACTAATTGCGGTAAATCCTTTGACTTTGATATTCGAAGTCGAATGATTTACATTCGGCAGCCGAATATCGAGGGTTAATTAACCCTCGATATTCGACCATATGTAAATCTGCCCCTTGGTGTTGGAGTATAGGGCTAATTCCATCCCCTAGAGCCAGATGCAATTCAATAAGAAAAACTTATCTCACTGTTTAGCACATGAAAACTCTATTGAAGCCTATAGAACTGAATTAGGATAAAAGTTTTTTCTCCTGAAATTGAATCTAGCCCATATGTTTTTACATCATTTTATGGCCCGTAGTTGGTAACTTGTACAAGTGCAATGCAATCCCTGCTTTCATTTTCTAACTTGTTATAGAGTGTTCAAAATGAATAGGTGATCAGGCTTATTTCTATGGTTTGAAATATTTTATTTGGTTTTCACAATAAACCATAAAAATCAATATGATAACAAATAGTATGCAGAATAAGAAGATTAATACAATGACATATTATACAGAATGTATAATTTACAATGAAGTAATATGTAAAATAAAATAGAAACTAACAAGAACTAACTATCACTATCTAAGCCAGTGGGCGCATAGACATTCTTAAAAGAAAAAGAAGAAAGAAAAAGCCCATTGTCTTGGGAATGTCAGATAACTCTATGAACCCTATGAACATTTTACAATTGAAGAAATTGAGATATTTGACCAGGCTTATTTCTGGCTATCGCTTACCTTTCCTGCGCTGGAGGGGAGTTAGAGGAAGGGCGCATCGCTAGTGTGGAGAACGCAATTGTGCTCTCTTGCACTTGAATAGCTTAATTTCCGGTTTAAAAACTGGAAATTCAGCTCTTAAAGGTACCAGGAGCAGCTTGAGGAGCGCTGCCTCCTTTTCAACTAGTCTCATTGGTGCTATGCCCTGTAGGTGATAGATTGCTATTGGCAATTGCACTTGTGCAATTTATCACCTATGTTCGTGAAATATTCTGTGTGCTCTATATTTATTTTACCATATTAGCAGTATAAGTTTTTTATTTCTGACTTGGTTGTAAAATTAAACATTATACTGTGAGAAAAAATCCTTCTTTAATAGTCATTTCAGAAAACATCCTACCCTAATAGGCCATGAAGTCTCTTTATAGCTGTTGGATGAACTATATGAAAATGACAGACTCATTTATAGCTGTATTGTGGCATTTAATATAATAAGTATGTTTAATAATCAGTTATGGTCTATTTTTTTCTGTTCTGCTATTTGCACTATAAAAACAAAATGCCCTGGACAATGGACATTTCTGGATACTATACATTTTGTAAAAAGAAACATTAATGGAAATAAACTTGTACAACTGGTACACTGCATATATTTGTAAATAAATGTGTGTTTAGTTAACATATTTTTAATATATTTGCCCATGTAAAGAGATACTTCTGTACGCTGAAAGACTTAAGCCAATAAATACCAATGCTTTGTAGTTTTTTTGTAATATTTTTCATGTAAATGCAGGTTTATGTTGAACATACTACAGTATACGACACCAAAGCATATACACAACACACTATAACTGTATACAGTATTCACTATATAGTGTTCGTATATATTGTACATAAATACATTATTTTTACCATCAAGGGAGTATAACTATTACCAATTGGTTAATTGCTTGAGTATGTAAACTGCACAAAAGCAATTTTCAAGGTATAGAAAAAAAAGAATATTTATGAAAGCTCAATGAGTTAGAAGCTGCACAAATAAGTGGGTGAGCTGTATAGTGAGTATTCCCATTATCTGTGTATGCTAATAGTGCACGGTGCAGGATGGAAATAAGCAGAATAAACATTTTGGCTGCTGTGTTTGAATACACAGGCAGTGGTCTAGTAGATGTCTTAAAGGTATACTGTCATGGGAATTTTTTTTCCAAAACGCAGCAGTTAATAGTGCTGCTCCAGCAGAATTCTGCACTGAAATACATTTCTCCAATGAGCAAACAGATTTTTTTTTATATTTAATTTTGAAATCTGACATGGGGCTAGACATATTGTCAGTTTCCCATCTGCCCCCAGGCATGTGACTTATGTTCTGATAAACTTCAGTCACTCTTTACTGCTGTACTGCAAGTTGGAGTGATATCACCCCCTCCCTTTGCAGAACAATGGAAAGGTAACCAGATAACAACTCCCTGACACAAGGTAACAGCTGCTTGGTAGATCTAAGAACAGCACTCAATGGTAAAATCCAGGGCCCACTGCAACATATTCAGTTCCATTGAGTACGAGAAATAACAGCCTGCCAGAAAGCAGTTCCATCCCAAAGTGCTGGCTCTTTCTGAAAGCACAGGACCAGACGAAATGACCTGAGATGGCTGCCTACACTCCAATATTACACACCAATATTTCAACTTAAAATACACTTGCTGGTTCAAGAATGGAATTTTATTTGGTAGAGTGAATTATTTGCAGTGTAAACAGTGTATTAGAAATAAAAATGGCATCATAAAAATCATGACAGAATCCCTTTAGGTATCCCTTTAGGTATCTAGATATTTCTTGAGATTCACAAACATATCTGGAGAACTTTACAGGAAACACAAGCAGCTTCTCATCTTGCAGTCATATTGCTGATACACTCAGTTCATTGCCGGAGTTAATTACATTAAACGTATGGGGCATAAGTACTGGGATACTAAGTAATTAAGCAACATGCAACATCATAAGATCATATCAATGCTTGCAAATAACAGACAGCTCTTTGGATTTTACCACTGAGTGCTGTTCTTAGATCTAACAAGCAGCTGTTATCTTGTATATTGTATATTCTTACAAGAATAAACATAGCCAAAGTCATATTGCTTTCAAATGTTTTAAAATGTTTTAAAATAACTCTGTCATATGCTTTGCTTTACCCTATATGTCACATGAAGATAAGTCGCATATACTGTAGGACTGTGTAGTCTATGTGTTCTAACCAATAACCACTTTTTACTGATGGCAGCAAAGCTCATCTATTTGGATATTTGTATTCATGCTGAGGTGGCTTCTGCTTTAAGGTGACAGATCAGCAAATTTTTTTAAGTTTCATCCAGAGGCATTCTTACTTGGGTTCAAGAGTAATATTCTTGATAACATCCATCTGTTTAATGCTAAGAATTCACATGCATTACATTATCCTGTGAATTGCTGTTTTTTTTGTTTTCTTTGCATACAAAAAAAATCAAATCTGTGTCTGTTGGTCTAATGCGAGGACTAATAAATATTGCTGCATCTGTATTGAAATATCTAAGGGAATAAAAATCTTTGGAAACACTGATGAATTCTGTCTTCTCCACAAGCTCTTAACTCCACTGATAAAACTGTGGCAGAGGGATACACCAAGTTGAGGGTTTCTCAGAACAGTAGTAATTAAACTGTGCATTCCTGAGGTCTTCCAAGAAATGCAAGTTCCAGTATTACATGGAAAAAAAAAATGTTTTTCAGATGATCCACAAGTACTTAAAGGCCTATTTATAAAAGCCTGGATTTTAGAGGTTTTTGAAATCACTATTAAACTCACTTTCTCTAAAACCATGAATGTCATGACATTATTAAAAGATCCAAAATAAAAAAAGTACAAACGTGAAAATACACAGAAAAATATGAATACTTATAAAAATTTTCAGACAATTCCTAGTGAAAAATAAATCTAAAAACTGATGAGAGCAGCCTGCCGATGACGGGTGATTGTCTGTATAAAGGGAACAATAAAATATTTTAAAAGTTTAATTGTACCCCCAATCCCTGAATACACAGAGGCTAACCTAATCCAGGTGGGTAGGAAGGGGTTAATTTTGGCCTGGTAGGGTAATATAAGACTTTGCTCATATAATGTCAAGGCCCTGCTACCAGAGGTCAAAGGGTTAAGATCAGTTGAGACACGAGGTCGGACTATAGCTACAAACTGCACATACACCCTGTCTACAGTTGGTAGAGATTGACCACAAGTCTTGCACCATTCATACCTAGGAAACTGATATATTGGGCAATAGGTATTCCAGAAACTGTACAACCTGACCTGTTGGAAGGAGTGTTTTTACCATTTATGGGAATCATTGTACCCCTTTTCTTATGGTAAATGCCCTGTCAAAGGTATATAAACCTGTCTTATAAGTAGGTGTAGCTTTGGAAGCCCTCGTGTCACACCTAAGTGCCACAAAGCTATGTTTCTGTGACAGTTTCCCAGGCAAAACTCTTGCATTATTTTTCTTTGCCTAATAAACTATCTCATCTATTCTGAAGAACCTTGTCTCTGAGTTTTGCTTTGTACTAAAGTTCTCGTAACCAAATTACCAGCAAAACCTCTAAAAGTTTGAACTGATTTAGAGCAGACCAAAAATATCAGCCCAGCTCCCATGTATTTCTATAGGACCTCAACAACTTTTACCTGGCGAAGTTTTGTGTTAGAAGTTTTTTATGGTTTTTACAAATGTTCATATCCTGTGGCTGACATGAGAGCCTATGATTAAGTGCCCAATGTGGGTGCAAAACGTGTAGGGCGGATGGAGATGATATACATTTTTTAACTTTGTATAAATAAAATATATTTTTTAACTAATTCTCTCTGGTTCTGTGGATCCGTTTGAGTGTCGGTCAGCGATGCTTCTATTTACCCCCAAGTGATTGTATTGACTTACCTGAAACCCCTGGCCGGTGCTCCTATCAGCAGAAAACTGCACTGGCCCGGGGTTACTCCAGTGAGTACCACGGAGAGATCGTCTTCTGGCTTCTTCTTTCTACAAATTTTCGGCTTTTCGTTCTACTGCGCATGTGCAACCACGCAAAAAAAGAGGAAGCAGGAAGAGGAAGGATCATCGGTGGTGCTCATTGCTATAACCCTGGTCCGGTGCAGTTTTCTGGTGATAGTAGCACAGGCCCATGGATTCAGGTAAGTCAATACAATCGCTTGAGGGTGCCTAACATTTGGAACCCCCAAGTGCAAACATACTTTCCTTCTCCTCCATGAGCTTTAGATAGAAAGCAAGACAATGTTTTGGTAAACATTGAATAACTCAATATATAAGTACATAAAAAATGCATAAAAATGGCAAATGGAACTGAATTATTATGATGAACAACACACTAACATTTTTTATGCAGGGTTTACTAACCCCTTAACACCTGGGCATATAGGACACACAGCTGGCAATTGGACACACATTCCTTTGTTTAGAATTACTATTAGTGTTCCCAATAGTTGCAGATGGTTATGAAACATATAGGGAAATGTCTCCTGTAAGCGAAATTGCAAATATGGAAATATTTATGTATGGAAATACAAACTACCACAGTTGAGTGCAAGAATGTGAAATTCATACAAATGTGAACTCATTCTAAGTTCAGATAAAGCTATTTAAATAATTTCATGCCATAAATACACAGTGTACGGCCAGAATGTGGCCAAATTAAGTAATGCTGTATTATTACAAAGAAAACTAAAGTTAGAGGATGGACTGAATGGGCAATTGTTAAATTCATATTATCATTACAATACATAATGAAAAAGTAAAATAAATAGGTTTCTACCTGAAAATATTGCAAAATAAATAAAAACGGAAGTGAGGGATAACTTCACTTCCTGCAAACTGCACCACCCAGAAAAAGTCTGGTGTTTATTAGTATTATAACATCAACATCTGTAATTTATAATATAAAAATTCTATAAATCATAATAAAATGAGGAGGCAGCAAAGCAACAGGCATCTCATCAGAGCCAGTGGCTCTTCTGTGGCTTTTGCAAGAGGAGCAGTGCCTGGAATGTAACAGGTCCCTGGTTTGAAACCAGGGAGTTCCTGACACAGAAGCACAGGAAGGGAAAGAATATGCTACACAAATTTAAAGAGAACTAACCCCTAAAAATGAATAGGGCTAAAAATTCAATGTTTTATATACTGAACCTATTGCACTAGCCTAAAGTTTCAGCTTCTCAATAGCAACAATGATCCAGGACTTCAAACTTGTCACAGGGGGTCACCATCTTGGAAAGTGTCTGCGACACTCACATGCTCAGTGGGCTCTGCGCAGCTGTTGAGAAGCTAAACTTAGGGGTTGTTGCAAATTATCAAGCAGAAAATGAGGTTGGCCTGTAATATAAGCTGATGCTACAGGACTGATTATTAAATTCTGATGCTAATTGCACTGGTTTCTGTGCTGCAATGTAGTAATTATCTGTATTAATTACTAATCAGCCTTATACTGTGACATTTATATTCTATGCGTTCTGTATATTTTGAGTCAGTCCCTAAGCTCAGAAATCTGCATTTGCGTCGAATTAAAAGAAGGATTTTGCAACCAAAGTAAAGGAAAATTATTGAAATAGCAGGGAACAGAATAACACAAAGGAATTCTGGCAAGTGTGGCACCAGAAGTGCAGACTGGAAGAAAATAATAAATGGAGTGAAAGGTTTACTGTCACTGACAGTAGCAGTCAGGGGCTTCTCAAGGGGGAAACAGGAGAATATTCAGAAGGCAAAGGATTAATCGCCAAATTTGTCTGCATCCACAGTGGTGTAAACAAAAGAGTAACCCCAAAACACAGATGTAATCAAAACTTATTAGGGTAAACAAAAATATTAGGAAAAAATCGGGAGGACTTCTCTTTGGTGAAGATAGTTACATTTATTTCGACAGTTAGTAGCAAAATGACCTTTGCTATTACAGTAGAAGAAGAGGCCCACTATTTTACATCAGTGGAAACTTGGTCCAAATAAAATATAAAAGGGAATCATACAACTAACTTTTACATAGTTACATATTCTAAGTCTAAGTAGATAACAGTCACTGCCACAGCAAAGTCAAGTCCTTCTAGTAGACACAAGAGCATTTTGTAGCTCAGAAGAAAGGAGGGTCCATAATAATATTGTTGTGAGTTGTGACATTGTAGAATTCTCTCCCTGAGGTAGTTGTACTGAGATACATTAGATAGCTTCATGAATGGTTTGGATTACTTTTTAGCACGTGAGAAAATAAATACAGGGTTACCAAATTAGCTTTTAGCACAAAGTTGATCCGTTTACTAGTGCGAGGGACATCTTAGGGTCAGGAAGGTAAGTAAGGCTTCAGATGGAGTTTTTCGCCTTGCCGTTGATCAGTTAGCAGTTTTAGACCTAAACTATATGGATTTGTATCTTGATTCAACCTACATGACTATGTTTCTATGATGGCCTGGAACTGTCCTTTGCCTTTTTATTGTGCTTTTGATTCATTTTTAACATCTGGAGCTCTAATTAAGAGCACAAACTGTACCTAGAGCTTTTCACTATTGTTGGATAAAGTGAGTGCTATCTACTAATACTGAGTGAATGCATAATGATATATTGTGCTTCCTACAGAACCAAAACAGAAGCAGGATACATTAGAATACATTTTTAGAATGGGAACATCTCGTTCATAACTCCACAAAAATATTACACACTGTATGTATGTCAAGAAGTGTATCCTTCTGCTCCTGTCTTGCATTTAACCCCCCATTTACCAGATTTGTATATTTGTGTTTTAAAATCCATTGCCCATGCATTTAAGCAGCGTATTTTAGAGTAGCGAGTGCTGTTTCTAAATATACCCACTGAACTCCAAATGACTTGTTGTATTAATGGCACATAACCAATTTAGGAGGGTGTTCAGAGCCAATATTTGGAAAACTAGAAGTGACATATGTCAACTTTTTAAGATAACCTACACTGGTGTTATATTTATTTGCATAACTCTGCCATGTGTTGCAAGCTTCTCAAAGCTGTGTTTCAAATTATGCCCCTTCACAATACAGTGATGTATCTTAGCTGCTGATATTTTTTAATTTATCAGAACATTTTTTCAAGAATATACAGTCACTTGATAAATAGAGCATGTAAAGATTAATGTATTAGGTAGGGAATACACCTTTTGTATATTCATATATGTTTACTAAACACCAGGGTAATAGCTTAGTTCGAAGGAGAAACATACTTCCTGCTGTTATACTATCTTAAGATTCTTTCTAAATGCTTCTTAGCCAGTGTCACAGTGTCAGTTCACATTACTCTGCCATTTCCAAGAATCCATCTGTGCTCAAGAGAAACTCAATTCAAGCCTTCTTCCCCTGATCAATTTTGACTAGAAATTGTCTTTTTTTGAAAGTAGTAAATTTATTCCATATTTATTAAAGCATATTTTGAACATCAGCTTATTTTACCAAAATATTTCTCCAGTTCTGCTATATTGAAAACTATTACAGACATACGATCTATTATCCAGAATGCCTGGGACCCGGGGGGTTAAGTTTCTGTAATTTGTCTGATTGGCTTCTCAGGAAGGATTTTTCCCCCTTTAAAGGGAATTTAAAGAGGTGAGAAAGCAATTTGGCAGGTATTATAAGACAAAAAGGTTGAGCTTGATAGATCTTTTTCATCCTTCGATTCGAAGTCGTAGTCGAAGTAGCCCATTCGATGGTCGAAGTAGCCCAAAAAACACTTCGAAATTCGAAGTTTTTTTACTTCAAATCCTTCACTCGAAGTTAATGAATTGGCAACCAAATATACCCATAATTCTGAGCTTTCTGGATAATGGGTTTCTGGAATAAAAGGATTTCATACCTGTATAATCTAACCAGAATAAACTACATTGGATAGGAATGCTGGGTAATATAGCTCTGATCTTAGCCTTAGTATCCAGGGCGAGACAGAACACAATGGTTTGTGTTCCAATTAACAGCTTTTTATAACATTCAAATGTGTTATAAATGATTGTTGAAGGCTTTGAATTTTTTTTTTATAAATAATTTCAATACTTAAAGTAAAAAAGATCCAAATGAAAAATGACTTTCCTATTTATGTATGGGCTTACCTTCTGTATAAATTCTAAAATAATAATTCAGACCATCTAGTTCCATTCATAAGGGCCTGATAGGTAATAACCCTTGAGAAAAGGCTATTAAAATGTCTTTAATATCTCTGAGCAACAGCTGCAATAAGGTTAATGTGGAATCACTATTTATTGTGGATTGTGAGAATATTTAGTTGTGGCAGAATGGATTAAAATATTGCTTTGTAACATTCTTGGACTTACTGCATCTGTTTACGGACAATAAAAAAAACCAGCTGTGAGGAGCGAGAGACTAACAGGTGGCTGACGTTCATGCTAAATTCTAAAGTTAACATGCCTTTTTAAAAGATTTCTGTGCACCATAAATGCCTAAAAGATTCTAATGCTGTGCCTGTTGCCTCTATTCTTGCTTAAAAATACATTTGGATTTTCTTTCCAATGTGCACTTTTAAAATCTGGAACACGCTTTTGCTGAAACATTAGCAAATAAACCAGATTTTCCACTTCTTGGTTAAACTGTTGCAGATGTTTGAAAAACCTGTTCAGTCACACAATTCAGCAACTGTTCAATATCGGATTGACTAGCAAAATGATAATTGTTAAGTAAGTGTAGCACATTCATAACTCTAGCATGCAACAATTTCGTTTAGGTACTAAATGACAATTGAGCTTGAAATTAAATAT
This sequence comes from Xenopus petersii, assembly GCA_038501925.1. NCBI lineage: Eukaryota > Metazoa > Chordata > Amphibia > Anura > Pipidae > Xenopus > Xenopus petersii. Next base: position 44,995,643 of record CM076688.1, read on the forward strand.
TTACTTTAACTGAGGCTCTCAAACTATTTGTAGCTGTGTGCTTAATTTAAGACAGAGATAAATTGTTTCTGCATATTTTCTATCAGTCATATAACACATTATACAGTGGTGACATGCCTGCAAAGAAACTGAAGAAGCTGTAGTTTAATTTTCTTGAAGAGCAATATGTTTCTATATACATTACATGACCTCAAATAACTGCAGCATTAGCTTCAGTTTAGTACAGGTATAGGACTGTTATGCAGAATGCTCAGGACCTAGGGTTTTCTGGATAAGGGATCTTTTCTTGTTTGGATCTTACCTTGTCTACTAAAAAGTTTTTTAAACTGTAATTAAACCCAAAAGGACAGGTTTGCCTACAATAACGATTAATTACATCTTAGTTGGGATCCAGTACAAGGTATTGTTTTCATATTACAGAGAAAACGAAATTTTTTTGAAAAATTTGAATGATTTGATTAAAATGGAGTCTATGGGAGGGCCTTTCCGTAATTCGTAACTTTCTGTATAACAGGTTTCCAGATAAAAGATCTCATACCTATGTATGCAAAATGTTTTCTGTTATTTCTTCTGTTATACAAAATATGTATAAAACACCATTTCCAAAAAAGTTAGGGCACTTCACAAAAATGAAATGCAATGATTTGCAAATCATGTAAACCCTATATTTAATTTCAAAATAGCACAAGGACAACACATAAAATGTTAAAACTGAGAACTGTTATTGGTTTGTGAAAGACTATGCTTGTTTTTAGTTTAATGCCAACAACAGGGGCATGTTTCCCACTGTGTTGCAACACATCTTCTTTTAACAACACTCTGTAATTGTTTGGGGACCAGTTGATGTAGTTTTGAATTTGAAATGTCCCATTCTTGTCTGATATAGGATTTCAGCAGCTCAACAGTTCGGAGTCCCCTTTGTTGTATTTTTCCTTTCATAATGTGCCAAATGTTTCCAGTGGGTAAAAGGTCTGAACTGCAGGCAGGCCGGTTTAGCACATGAATTCTTTTACTACAATGCCAAGTTGTAGTATAATCTGCAGAATGTGATTCGGCATTGTCTTGCTGAAATAAGCAAGGTCTTGCCTGAAAAAGAGGTTGTCTGGATAGCAACATACAGTATATTGGTCCAAAATCTGTATATATAGTTCAACATTAATGGTGTGCAAGTTACCCATGCCCTGCGCGCTCATCAGTCGGATGGTCCTGAAGTCGCTTATAATTCTGGGATCAAGTTTGGGACATGGAATTTTGATCTGAAGATTGTCACTGACTGCAGCAGCCAAAATAAAACTCTGTCAAGCTACAACTTTAATGGTATTGTTACTTTTAATCATTCATCTTTATATTTATGCCCTCTCCTACATAGTTACATAGTTACATAGTTAAATTGGGTTGAAAAAAGTCCATCAAATTCAACCCCTCCAAATGAAAACCCAGCATCCATACACACACCCCTCCCTACTTTTAATTAAATTATATATACCCATATCTATACTAACTATAGAGCTTAGTATCACAACAGCCTTTGATATTATGTCTGTCCAAAAAATCATCCAAGCCATTCTTAAAGGCATTAACTGAATCAGCCATCACAACATCACCCGGCAGTGCATTCCACAACCTCACTGTCCTGACTGTGAAGAACCCCCTACGTTGCTTCAAATGAAAGTTCTTTTCTTCTAGTCTAAAGAGGTGGCCTCTGGTACGGTGATCCTGTTCCTATTCCTGTCTCTCTTCAAACCACTGCCTGGTTGCTAAGTTAAATTGGACCCAAGCATCCAGATAGCTGCATACATTCCAGACTGGAGAGCTCCTGAAGACTAATTAAATGAACTGATAAAAATGAAGACCAACTGCAAATTGTCTCAGAATAATAATTACTACATTACACAAAAAGTTAATTGCAAGGTGAACAACCCCTTTATCTTCTTTGCAACGGAGTTATGCTACATAGGATGGTGTCACGGTCAGGATGGATCAGGATACAGAGGTCAAAATCTCCAGGAACAGGCAGGGGTCACAACAGGTAGTCAGAATCAAGTTTTAGAATCAGAATAGCAAACAGCTAAAGGCACCAGGAACAACCTATAACGGGGAATGAGAAACTGCAGAATGGCCCTTTAAATATTTGAATTTTCGCACTGTTGCGCGCTGACGTCTGCGCAATAAAACCAGCAGAGGCGCGTGCGCCCTATTAGACTGGCACCTGGGAAGAAAGAGGACACGGCAGGGTCCCTGCCGTCCCCCCACTAGACCACCAGGGTTAGTTCTTACAGGTCCTTAATGCTTGTACATTTCTTTCACATTTACACGAAAAATCATCTTCCTGAATCTGAGGAGAATCCCTGAAAGTTGTGTTCCATTCTGTGTCCAAATGAATGATTTGTAGAAACATGAAAAAGTAAATAAAACATGATATAGGGCCTGCAAAATATCCTATGTTTGTATATGTATAAATATATACTGCTATGGAAGTTCCTGGGTGTTTGTTAGTTACAAATGGATAGAGTAAAAATGCTGCACATTGGTCTTCCACAAAACAGTAAAAAAGTGGTTTAATCCTAACTCATGGGAGACCAACAGTAACTGCTAAATACGCTATACAGTGATATGGTGCCAAACCTTTGATCCCTCATCATTATGGCAGCCATGGTAAACAAAAGTTATATGGTGCAGACAGCGTAAATGTAAGCTTTAGAGAAGTCAAAGATACAACTGACAGCCTACAAAGCTGTAAGGTTTAAACAGATAGATGCAAAACTAATAAAAAATAAAAATATTTATACTGTCATGCTGCACTGCTGATATCCAACATAAATTTATATTACCATATTGCTCCTCTTTAGTCCCACATGCCACAGTTACAAGTGCTTCTCTCAGGTGTGTAGATTACTTTAGATTTGCTTAATAATGTCAGTTGTCAATTTGGTTTAATTACAGCTCCACTGTCTGTACTATTCACCTTGCTTTTGTTTACCATGGTTGCCGCAACAATTGGGGTCAAGCTTTAATTTCCATGACAATGGGTGAAGTATTAATGCCATTCTTATTATTAGTGCCATCATTATTCTTAATATATTATTATTATTATTATTATTATTATTACTGAGTATTTGTTTAGTGTTTTTTCTTCACTTAGTCAGTGTTTGTCTGTTCTGGCGAAAGGCCACATTATGTGACCAAAATGCTGTTTAATGGAAAAGCATATACACACACATACAAATATACAGTATAAAACAAATATATGTAGGTACTTATAAATGCTTATAAATTATAGGTTTAGAATGTCACTATTTGTTGCCCGTGTCCAGTTCTTCAAAAATGTCAAAAATAGTAACAGCATCTAATAGCATTATAGAGCTCCATCAGTCGATTTACTCAAAATGTTTTGACTTGAATTATTTTTAATATCCACATCTTCAAAAATGTTACACCATCCCAAAATTAGTCATTTAACTTCTTAAACAACAAACATGCATCATGATTATTGAACTCATGAGGTGAAACAGAATGCAAAATTCTATTAAGTTAAAAAGAAAGTAATAAAGAAAGTTATATACTTTTTTCACTTCTTGCAGCATTTAGGTAGAAATTGCTCTGTTTCTAATCATTGACTGTGATCTGTTTAACAAGGAACTGAACTGTGCTGCTTATTGCCAATTCAATGCATGTTTTATAATACAGTGTACAGTGTCAATATGGTTCAATCAGGTTTTGGCATATCTGCTAAATAATGAAAAAACAGATGATTATGGAGACAAGCTTTAGTTTCACTTCCAAGTTGATTCTTTACCCTGTGCATGATGTGGAGAACATCATCTTTGGAAAGGTTTAAAGGCATCTGGCGAGACAATCTTACAGGTTCTCCCTATCAAAAAACAGAAAAAAAAGAGTTAAAATTAGAAGAGGAAGAAGAAAGATATTAAATACATATGCAACTGCCTATGACTAAGTACTGGGAGGTATGAAACGTACGGCGGAGTTTTGAAAACATTTTTATGGTAGAATCGGATTTACAGGACACTCTTTTCTCTATTGTCTACATTTGTTTTGTTGTCAATAAAGTTGTTTGGAAATTGCAACTGTTGCATGAAACCAACTGAACCTTACTTTTATTAACAGAAATAGATTTTTCTCAGTTCGCTTTGAATTTTGCATGCAAATGTCATTTCTTCTCATAATTAAATTAGCTTGAAATACCAATCTTCAGATGCTTTGGTCTGCCTGGCCTTGCACTGGATGAAAATGACTTGTTTGTGAGAATCTTACAAGTACCCACTTCTTATTTCAATCGTGCTTCAGTTTGGCTCTGGAATGTTAATCTAGCATTGCAGGCTTTCATATGAATGGGAATTGCCTGACTAGGAAGCGGCAGGGGCAGTTTCTCTAGCTAACGTGAACAAACAGAAAAAACAGTGCTCTTGGCCTAAAATCTGTTTTCTGAGAACTTTCTTACCTTCCACACTTTAATTGGTCTGTAGTCACATAGCTCATTGCTTTTCAAAGGGGCAGATTTACTAAAGGGTGAATTGTCGCCAAGCGCAAATGCGCTCAGACTACGCTAATTCACTTAAATGCGGAGTTTCGTCATGGGCGCTAAACGCTGGTGACTTTTCACTAGCGTTACTTCGGCAATGCGAGCATTTGATAGTGAAGATGCGCTAGCGTTCATTTCTACCTAGTGAAATTTCGCTAGGGATCTTGCGCTCAGGTCAATTTGCATAGGGCAGGAAATTTAAAGTTGTAAGGATGTTTTTATGTTAAATATTGGTGCATATACTTACAAATTACACTTTTAAAAACACATGTCCAGGGAACCTTAAAGGAATTGTTTAGTGTAAAAATAAAAACTGGGTAAATAGATAGGTTGTGCAAAATAAAAAATGTTTCTAATATAGTTAGTTAGCTAAAAATGTAATGTATAAAGGCTGGAGTGATTGGATGTGTAACATAATAGCCAGAACACTACTTCCTGCTTTTCAGCTCTCTTGGTTTACACTGACTTATTACCCTGGTTACCAGGCAGTAACCAATGAGAGACTTGAGGGGAGGCCACATTGGTCATATCTGTTGCTTTTGAATCTGAGCTGAATGCTGAGGATCAATTGCAAACTCACTGAACAGAAATGTACCATGTGGCCCCCATTCTAGTCACTGACTAACTCAGAGTTAGAGAGCTGAAAAGCAGGAAGTAGTGTTCTGGCTATTATATTAGATATCCAGTCACTCCAGCCTTTATACATTACATTTTTGGCTAACTAACTATATTAGAAACATTTTTTTTTGCACAGCCTATCTATTTACACTGTTTTTATTTTCACACTGAACTGTTCCTTTAATAAAGACAATATTAGAGGCTAATGCCCTACACATGTGCCCACAGTAAAATTAATATTATGGCGAAAGAGGTAACTAAAATCTGCATTTTAGTGAATTATGGAGTAGTGGCAGTTACCCAGAGCGAAAAGTCACCTGGCGATAGAGTTTGAATGACCACTAGCGCCAGTCTCTTTCGATAGCGAATTTGCGCCTGCGGGTGTCAATGCTGGCGAAAAGTCACTAGCGTTAGCCGCTCTTTAGTAAATCTGCCCCAATGTTGGTATCAAACTTAGGATTTCCTTTAGATCTGAGACTCCATAAAAAGGTAAGCTGTTAGCCATGGCTTCTTTCGCAATGTGTTTCTCAACAGATGACTTCCCTAAAAAAACAAAGATATTGAACTTTAAGAGTTAAAAGCTGGACTATATAATAATAAGAAAAAGTGCAGTAGTCATTTAATTTTTCAAATATTTATAAATGGCTTTAAAAAAAGAGGAGCTTCAAATGACAGTGGCTGCAATAAGTAAAAGTTTCACTAAGAACCATATAAAATGCATTGCATTAAATAATTGTTTTTTCTATATTTAATTCACAGTATATTTAGTAGACACGTTTTTCACATAAAACAATGCATAGAAGCTGTATATCATTAACAATATTAATAATAACTGTGGAATTATGACAGATATGGGCACATTGGGACCAGAGATACGCAGGAAGGAACGCTGACTAACTCAGAGTTAGAGAGCTGAAAAGCAGGAAGTAGTGTTCTGGCTATTATATTATATATCCAGTCACTTCAGCCTATATACAGTACATATTTGGCTAAATAACTATATTAGAAATTTTTTTTTTGCACAGCCTATCTATTTACACCGTTTTTTTTTCACACTGAACTGTTCCTTTAATAAAGACAATAGAGTTATTCTAATGCCCACTGTAAAATTAATATTCTGGCGAAAGAGGAATGTTCAGTAAAATCTGCATTTTAGTGAATTATGGAGTAGCACCCATTACCCAGAGCGAAAAGTCGGCTGGCGATAGAATGTGAATGACCACTAGCGCCAGTCTCTTTATGATAGCGAATTGGCGCCTGCGGGTGTCAATGCTGGCGAAAAGTCACTAGCGTTAGCCACTTTGCCCTTTAGTAAATCTGCCCCAATGTTGGTATCAAACTTAGGATTTCCTTTAGATCTGAGACTCCATAAAAAGGTAAGCTGTTAGCCAATGTGTTTCTCAGCAGATGACAGTATATTTAGTAGACACGTTTTGTACATAAAATAATTCCAGGGGTCTTGTCCCTTTTGGAGAAATAACTATAATATATTGGCAACTGGGTCAGTTGTTGACTGGGTGTTGAAGTGTGAAAATGAGAATGTTTAATTGAGAAGAAATGTGAGAGTTAAACATTGAGTGTAACAGCACGGGGAATTGCAAACATGTGAGTATCCAAACTATGAATGTGATGAGCATACAGAAGTGATAGGAAGTTAGTGTGTGAGCATATGACAGTGTGACTGTAAGGGGTTGAGATTTATCAAGAGTTGAGTTTTCATTTTTTCCACAATTCGAGAAAAAAATGAAGCGAAAAACCGTGAGCACAAATATACTCAAGCAAGTAAAAGCTGGTGAGGTTCAATAGGAGTCAATTGGAATTGTCTCCAACAGGTGTAATTATGTGTTTATTTCCCCAGTTCATCAAAACATTCCAGTTTTTAACATCATTGAAAATGAATGGAACAATGTGATTCTCGCTGGGGTGCAACTTTTTTTTTTGTGTGCGGGAATATTCTGTCATGTTTTTTTCTTAAAGAGATACTGTCGTGGGAAAACATGTTTTTTTCAAAACACATCAGTAAATAGTGCTGCTCCAGCAGAATTCTGCACTGAAATCTGTTTTTCAAAAGAGCAAACAGATTTTTTTATATTTAATTTTGAAATCTGACATGGGGCTAGACATATTGTCAGTTTTTCAGGAGCCCCCAGTCATGTAACTTGTGCTCTAATAAACTTCAGTCACTCTTTACTGCTGTACTGCAAATTTGAGCGATATCACCCCCCTCCCTTCCCCCAAGCAGCCTAACAACAAAGTGATGGGAAGATAACCAGATAGCAGCTCCCTGACACAAGATATCAGCTCCCTCGTAGTTTTAAGAACAGCACTCAATAGTAAAAATCCAGGTCCCACTGCAACACATTCAGTTACATTGAGTAGGGGAAAAAATAGCCTGTCAGAAAGCAGGTCCATAGTGCAGCACTGGCTCTCTCTGAAAGCACAAGACTAAGCAAAATGACCTGAGATGGCTGCCTACACACCAATATTGTTGGGTTAGGAATTCAATTTTATATGGTAGAGTGAATTATTTGCAGTGTAAACAGTTTAATTTAGGAATAAAAACAACACCATAAAAATCTTGATAGAATCACTTTAAATAAGCTAGCATTCAAGGAAAAAAGTAGCACAAGTTGTGTCACATTTTTTTTTCTTTTAGCGATCATGTTTTCTTTTCTCAACCTCTAAAATTTGTAAATAGGCCTCGAAGTGTGCATGTGTCACAGAGTATGTAAATGTATGACTGCAAATAATTTTGTTTACTCATTGGTTAATTTCCTGAAAAACCCATTATCCAGAATGCTCTAAATTATGGAAAGGCCATCTCCCATAGACTCCATTTCATCCAAATAATCCAAATTTACAAAAATGTTTTTCTTTTTCTTTGTAATAATAAAACAGTACCTTGTACTTGATCCAAACTAAATAATTAATCATTACTGGGAGCAAAACCAGCCTATTAGGTTTATTCAATGTTTGCCTGATTTTCTAATAGACTTAAAGTATGAAAATCCAAATTATGGAAAGATCCCTTATTTAGAAAACCCCAGGTCTTACCTGTATTTGCTAATTTCTTCAGTGCTGCCTAAACAGCCATCTTTAATTGTTGCACATATGCCTTTTCTAATGCAATTAATTTTAATGAGACATTTTAACCTGATGGTCGCACCTGACTAAGGGGCCAGTCCTATAAACGATGTTTGACCTTTTGTGACATGTCAAACATGAGGATCAAGCTCCCTATTGCGTTTGCCTTAGTGCGTCAGTACCTTTTTTTGGAAAGCTGGAACCCTAATGGCCTTGTCATAATGAATATAACACAAAAATGAGATTTTAGTTGATATGTAAATGCTTTAACTGACCATTTGGCAATAGGAAAGTACTGCAAATGGCAAACGTTACATCTACAATAACATTTTAAAGAGAGAATCATACATTCCAGGCCCCAGGGAGCTTTAAAATGTAAAAGCAATTTAATTATAAAGTAGTGCACATGAAAATGAAGTTGCTACAGTAGTCACCCTAGGTCAAATGTGCTCATGTCTGTCATATCCATATCCTGATCCATATGCAGATGAAGACTATACTGATAAAATAATATATGATCTCTTTTGGCACTTGCCTGTTGGCTGAATGGATGTAACTTTCCTATTTGCGTAATTAAAAACTTAGTTTTATACTTATTTGTAAGCAGAACTTGCCTGGTCCTTTTTCTGCACAATAGTAGTAGAAGTTAGCTGTTAAACAAAAGCAAGCATGCAAGGCACTATGACAATTGGAGAGCTGTCTTGGGCTACAATGTTTCTAAAGTCAAAACCAACAGTGACAAACAAATACCACTGTCTACTGCAATTACATTAATGGACAACTAACACCATTATTAATGAATAAGTGGAAAGTTGCTTGCAAATACATTTTATTTTATTATGCAGGAAACAAATAGAATCACACTCTCCTTCAAATGAATACGCAAATTAATACAGCTATAGAAATAAATGATAAACAAATGCTGTGTAGCAATTTACAGAAGAAAAATGTTATCTTTTGGCCCTGTGAAAATGGACAGAGTTATAGTTTTCTAAATGGAATGATAAAACTTACTTTTAAGGATCTGCTAGACTCAGCAATGCAGAAGTTACAAAGTATATCTTCGCACATGCACATAACCAGCTGACTAGGTTCCGGGTAGGGCCAACTGTATTTCTTGTAAAGTATTCACCAGAAAGAACATCTGATAATATATGCTCATAAACACTAGCATCTGTTGGGTTTTAGCAGTTCTCATGCTAGAGTGTTGATTTCAGTTATGGATGCTCGGTAGATATCTATATCCTGACAACTCTAATTGAGCCCACTACAATAATTCTCGGTGATATTTTACAGTTATGTTTGCTGTAGGGATGTACCGAATCCAGGATTTGGTTCGGCATTCAGCTAGGATTCAGCCTTTTTCAGCAGGATTCGGCCGAAACATGAAAACCAATCGTACATTGTCTCAGAATGTCACTTTGTCTACATCATATCAAAAGGTGAACTACTCCTTTAGGTGTGTCAGTGCTTGTAAAACCATTACTCAGTTTGAAAATTCCTGAGAAAAAGTGGGTGAGCCGGAACACCAATTAATGTCTTTGTTTTCCCTAGGAAGTTTTGTTAGTGCCCAATGCAATGATTGATAGTACTGATCTTAAAGGGAAACTGTCATGGGAAAAAAAAAAAAAAATTCAAAATGAATCAGTAAATAGTGCTGCTCCAGCAGAATTCTGCACTGAAATCCATTTCTCAAAGGAGCAAACAGATTTGTTTATATTCAATTTTGAAATCTGACATGGGTCTAGACATATTGTCAATTTCCCAGCTGCCCCAAGTCATGTGGCTCATAAGTGAGTAAGGTGGAGTTTTTTTCTATGTTGAATTCTTTCTGGCTCGTAAACATATATTTTAAGATTCTTTGTTCATAAAAAAAAAATTTGCTTTATAATGCCCTTACAATTGTGAACGTTGTATTACGTTTCTAGGTCTCTCAGATTTGTTTGGGGGTTAATATGTGTATAAAGGTGCTGTTTTTTTCTATATGCTGTAACGGCTATAAGATGGTCTCTACTTAAAGTGATCAGGTATCCTATACAATGCTAATGAAATAGTTCCCCTTTATAACTGAAAGTATACTTTAAAGGGGTTGTTCACCTTTGAGTTTCAGTATGATGTAGAGAGGGATATTCTAAGACAATTTGCAATTTGTTTTCATTTTTTACTATTGAAGGTTTTTGAGTTATTTAGCTTTTTATTCAGCAGCTCTTCAATTTGCATCTTAACCAATCTGGTAACAAGGGTCCAAATTACCCTAGCAACCATGCATTGATTTGAATAAGAGACTGGAATATGAATAGGAGAGGTCCTGAATAGAATGGTCAGTAATAAAAAGTAGCAATAACAATACATTTGTAGCCTTTACAGAGCATTTGTTTTTTTAGAAGGGAGTCAGTGACGCCCATTTGAAACTGCAGAGAGTCAAAAGAAAAAGGCAAATAACTATAAAACTATAAAAAATAAATAATGAAAAACAATTAAAAAGTTGCTTAGATTTGGCCTCTCTATAACATAATAAAGGTTACCTTAAAGGTGAACCACCCCTTTAAGGCTGTATTCATTGCAAAATAGTTTCATTCCGTCACTATCAAGTTTTTTTTACTTAAATTTGGACATGGTTAAGATATCATATAAGCAGTATCTGTTTTGAGTATTATATATACAGAGTCAAAACTGAGAGATTAAAATATGTATTGTGTGTGGCTGAACAAAAGGTGTATTGGAAGCTTAATTTGCCACACATCAAACAAACTTATTGTAAGACGCACTGGGAGATCTTCCAACGATCTTACCTCCCGGCACGTCTCTTCCGGCTCACAGTGCCAGCGTCGTGTCATTATGCAGTGTGAAATTTCTAATTTTGGCGCCAAAGATTTCCTTTAAATAGCCTAATTGCCATTTTAACAGTGCCCAAGCTGGCTTCAGTTTACTGATCCTGCTTAAGCGTTAATACTTTGTTTGAATTCCTGTTTTTTGTCTCCTGATTTTGATTCCTGCCGCCTGCCTTGATACCTTTGTCTGACATTCGACTATGTCTTTTGCCTTATCCTTGCCGGTACCTCATTTCTGACTTGTTGCTACCTAAACGCACGTTTCCTCTGCGGTTCCGCAGCAGAAAGCCTGGGGCCCCAAAAGGGCGTCGGTGAACACTGGAAACCCTAGTTAGTCTGAGCTTATCCTCTGTCTTCTAAAAGGTTCCTGATCGACATGAACGTATTTCCTGCATGAAATCTTTAGACATAATATGGGTCATCTGATCTTGAACACTGGAGGGGATCTATCACTGTTAAAATCTCCCCCAGTAATTTGTACTGAAATGTGCTGACTTTTAAAATCCAATTTGATTCCTATTAGGTAAGTAAACACTGAAAAACAATATGAAAATATTATTTTATAATCACAATCAAGTAGTAACCCTTGGGTCACTGAAGACCTACAACAAGGACAATCCTTATGGATAAAACGGCTATGATGTAATATAAAATCTAGCAAATATTTTTACATAAAGAAGAAACAAAACACTTGTCTGCCAGCCAGGTATTTGACTAATGTAGTGAAGGCTTCTTGGGTGGAGAAGGGCCAGTGGTGAGCTATAGATTTCATTTCAATAAGGGCTGAAAACTGTGGCAGCTTTTGTGTAGGTGATATTTATACCCAAGTTGCTAAGAAATCTTTTTCTCTTTTGGGGATGCTATAAAATATAATATATTATGATATTTGTCCAAAGATGGTTTACCACCTATTTAAGAGGATATCTCCACCTGTTTGTAATATTGTGCTACTAATCATGTAGGATTTCATGCTGGAATTTGCAGTTTACGAAGATTTTTTCCAAACACCATGTATTAAAATCATGTTGGGTTTTCTTTATAATTGCACAAAAGCTCAGGCAATCATAAATGGGGGCCTACATGTAATGGGTTTTAATGCTCTCATATTAACCGTTATTTGCCGACAAATTGGATTTAATGTTTGTGGTTTAGAGAACTGGAAGAGAGTTTGCACGTGCCGCCTCCTTTCAAAGTAATATACATTCTATAAATACAGTTCTGCAGTTTTGCAGTTTTGTAAATTTCTAATAAATTTAAATTTGCTGGATGTCTTGGAATCAGCCATGACACTTGCTTTACTCAAAATTTCAACCAAGCGTAACTACAATACTCTTGACTCTCATCTCTAATGTCAAAAGGGAAAGCCAATGGGTAATAAATACACATATATATCTGCTTACAGAGAGAGAAATCACTTCAGCAGCACCTACTCATTATTTATTTGCTGATGCCCCAAACAGATGATCTGCTTAAGATTCTGAAAGCAAGAATACATTAACTGTTTAGCAAAAAAAAAGTACTTTAAAATCATATATTAAAAAAGAAATATTGCTATTTAACTAATCTTAATGAGATAATGTGATATTTATCCTATCTGTTACGAAACACAACTGTGAGGGGTCAGAAAGGCACTTACATTGACACACACTTTTTGCAGTTCATAACTTTGCAGCTCCCACAGTCTTTGTAAATGAAGACATTCCTACAGTATATTCGGTTAACTAAAAACAGCAACAGCATCTTTGCACAAAGAATCACTCAACTTATACTTACCCTTTCATACATATCAGAAGCTCAGTTTCCACAGAGAGTGAAAAACACAGTGATTAACATGGAACATGCTTGAAAATTATTAGCGGTGTCCACTATCACAAAGTTTGCATTTAATATGGCCTCAGGTTTCGCAGCTTTCTGAAAAGCTGTTTACTAAAGTGATCTTTTTACAGTTATGTATATCAGCTACTCAGGAGGTCAGGCAGTGTAATAACATCCTTGCATTAATCAGCAACCTAGATTTATTACTGTACCTTCACTCTTCCACCAACGTATAAGTCTTAATAAACAAGCACATGTTTATTTAAGTTGCAGATCCCCCTGAAATCGGCCCCATCTATCGATTCAAAAAGCACATTTTGGATTTGACGTAAAGTGGGTACGTTTACATGTCAGCAACAATTATTTTATTCAAACAGGTACACCTTAATTTTATTGCAACAATGTTGACTAAAACAATTTAGTAAAACAAACAAAAAGCATTTTAATCAGAGACCTCCCTCTAAATAAACTAGGGGATACTTATCAAAACATTTTAACAATCCACGTTTCGAGTCTATTGTCTAAATTTAAATTCTGTACACAGGGTTAGTGCAGCTTGATAAAGGAACCTGGCAAGGCACTCACAGACTAGCCCTTTATTTAGGATGCTAACAGAAGTGCCATTGGCTTCTTTTACAGTCATACTGACACAGTTCCAGTGCTATGAATTATGATAACGGAGAAAGGCTAGTTGGAAGTTATTTTTTTAAATACACTATAAAGCAACCTCCACCCCGAGTGCAGCAATAGCTGTTCTCTGTGACACTTTTGTAGTTCCATGTAGTTCCAGAAGCACTGGAATTGTCAGTCATGCTAGGCTGGGAGCAATTGATCCTCCAATATACAGTTTTAGTATCAGTATAAGTGTTGTTTACACTTGAATTCTGGCCTCCTGGAGGATGCCACTTCCCTGGTCCAGAATGACAGCTCTAGGGCTTTTGGTAAGCATGTTCAAGGGTCAGGGAACAGCTATAACTGAGCAGAAAAGTTCACTAACCCTTGAAATCAAGGGAGTAATTATAGAGGGTAATTGAGGGAAGCCCAGAAGATATGTGGGGCCCACTGGGACACTGACTTAAAGGAAAACTTTACTCCCAAAATGAATAATTAAGCAACAGATAGTTTACTGTATATCATATTAAGAAGCCTATTAAATATACATATTCCAGTTTGGTAAGATTATTTAAGTAAATATTGCACTTTTACCTCTCTTGCCTTGAACCACCATTTAGTAACATAGTAACATAATAGGTTGAAAAAAGACGTCCATCAAGTTCAACCTTTTCACTTTTTTTTTTTTTTTAACCTGCCTAACTGCCAGATGATCCAGAGGAAGGCAAAAAAACTCATCTAAAGCCTCTCCAATTTTCCTCAGAGGGGGGAAAAAATTCCTTCCTGACTCCAAAATGGCCCTATAAAGATGTTAGCTGTAAAAAGGTGAAAAATAACATTATTTATTTATATATATATATATATATATATATATATATATATATATATATATAGCGCTATAGTAAATTGAGTGCACTTTACTCTACTATAAACTCCACTCCCAATAAATGTGCTCCGGTTGAGACCTTAAAATCTTGGAGAGTGAGCCTTCGCAGCGATGTGGAAACAGGGTGTAGTGCAACTGTAACTGAATTCAGGGTGCAAATAATTGGGTGCCAGTGGTTCTTATAACTTAAACATAGAACAGATTTATTGAACATACAATCCTCAGTGGAGTGTACATAAAGAGAACATTGCAGGATCATACATTACAATGGATAGGCAATACTCACAGCACCTTTGGTCAATATAAATTCCCTCGGGAATGAGAACAATGAATGCAGCCCTAAGGAGGTACAGCCAGCTTTCAGCCTTTCCCTTAAGTGGAACCTGAGGGGAATACGCTACCCTAGGTCTGTACACTTAATCCCTACTTCTGGGCAATTAGTACCCGGGATCTTAATCCAACTCACAATCCTCGGAGGAGCCTCAAGCTGCTCAGCTAAATATCCTGACTGTCTGTCACTCCTAGAGCAACCTATAAAGGTGAGTAGCCTATCCTTACTAGACCTGACCTGTCTAGGTTCCACTCGAGCTCTGCCTGCCTGCTCAGGCTAGAGCCAGCACAAGATGGACACTGAAAGCATGGCTTCAGAGCCTTTTATACTCTAGCACAGTGCCATCTGCTGGTCACTGTGAGAAACAACAAGGGGCATAGCTTAAAGCTGGAATACGAAACAGTTACCCCTCCTAACTGTATTTTAGGACCCAGTTAGGTGTCTATAACACCAGGGAACTGCCTTCTAAATAATATTGGGGATGGCTATTCTATATTCCAATATTTTTATTGAGTTTACATAACATAAACAAAGTCGACAATAGTTTACAGTAGCACATTAAGAGACAGTACAGATTGAGTCTTCAAATATACCATATAGTCTCCATGTGTAGGTACATCAAAACACTCACAAATTTACACATAGCTTATAGATAAACTGTGAACATCCACTGTTGGTGAAAAGAAAGCAAAATACTGACAATCAATTTAATTATTGAACTAGCCGACAAGTTCTGAAAATCCTATTAAAAAAAAATAGTTACAAGTGGGATAAGACAGTGGTAACGATTCAAATGCTGAGAAAGGCAGTCGGATAATTAGTACCAAATCTATATTCAATCCAAGGGGACCAAACCAACAGGTATTTCTGGTGAGTATCCAGTAAGATGCTAGACATCTTCTCCTGGACCATTATCCAATCAATTTTACCTTTCGTGACCTCGATAGAGACATGCTTGGTTTTCCAAGCCTTTGCGATTGTTTGTTTTGCAGCCGTCATTATCAACAGGAAAAGTTTGGAATTGGTGGGATGTAAGAGCATCAGGTTTTTTACATAATAGGGCCGTGCTAGGGTGTTTTGGAATAGGTGTATTAAAATTGAATAAATCATATTATATATTCTTATCCAAAATCTTTGAACTAAAGGACATAGCCACCAAATATGATACATAGTGCCCTTATGGGTACAACCCCTAAAACACCTATCATCAGCTGATGGTATAAATCTCGCTATACGTGCGGGGACCAGGTACCACCGGAGTATTCCTTGAAGATTTCTTGATATTAGACCAAATTACTTCCCAATCGTCTAAACCTATTTGACAACCTATGTCCTCTTGCCATAATTGTGTATACGAAACCTGACAGGTGTCAGTCAGGACAAAAAAGTTATTGTATATTGTTGAAATCACTCCCCGCGATTTGGGCACTTTACAACACCAATGCTCAAAAAAGGTCTGAGAACTGTTCACCACCCCTGAAGATCTCCATAAAAATTGAGCATAATGCAACACTTGGATTACTCTATAGCTTTCAGCCTGCGGCACACGATATTTCTGAGAAAAGCTCTGAGGAGTATAGGGCCCCAATAAGGAAAAGAGCTGCCCTAGATACAAAAAGTTCTGATCTTGCCACCATTGAAATAGAGTAGGTTGCAGGCCCGGGGGAAAAAGCAGATTACCTAACAAAGGAGCTGCTGGAGTCAATGGGGATTGCAACTGAAACCGTAACCAAACACTATCCCAAAGCCTAATAGTATGTAATAAGCATACGCTGCCTAATGTAGGTCTAAGTTTGGTGGGGCACCAGATTAAAGCTGAAGGAGAGTAGGGCTTACAAAAAAGAGCTTCTAGTTGGACCCAATGAGGGCTATCAGCAATCGTATGTAAGGTCACTATTTGAGCTAATTGGGCAGCCCTATAATACAACGAGAAATTAGGAAAACCCAACCCTCCTTTATCCTTAGGCAACATCATATTCGTTTTGCTAATACATGAGAATTTACCAGACCAAACAAATCGCAAAAGCTTGGAGCTAAACCCAGCAAGATCAGATAATGGTACTTGAACAGGGAGGGTTTGGAACAGGTATAAAAGCTTAGGAAGTATGGACATCTTTATCTAGTTGATACGCCCTATCCAAGACAGGTGGTGATGTGCCCATTTCTCCAGTAAGACACCCAAGGATTTGTACATCGGTAAATAATTAAATTTATACATGGACTCATAGGAGTTAGTAAGTTTGACCCCCAAAATAGTAATATAGTGAATTTGCCACACAAAGTCAAAGTTCAGCTGCAGTAATTTAACTTCCAGGTGAGAGAGGGATAAGTTTAAAGCCTCTGTCTTATTATGATTAATCTTAAGCCCTGATAAGGTCCCAAATATGTCCATTAATCTGTACAGGTTAGGAAGGGATGTTAGGGGTTTGGAGAGGATAAGCGTCAAATCATCTGCAAAAAGGCTCACTTTATGATGGGTATCGGCAACGGCTATCCCATAAATATCGGAATTGGATCGAATGGGGATGGCTATTTTACACATTCCTACATATATAAAGCTGTTTATTTTTCCTTTTTAAAAATTATCCATATAATGAATCATACAATTGTGTATTTTCTTTTATAGTACCGGAACACCATTAAAGTAGCACTGGTGTATTTAAAAATTGAAAAAAGGTTTACGGTCTGTCCGAGCAGATTTGAAAAAAAATTGGAAGCTGTAGGTCTTTCATCTTAAAGGAAAACTATACCCCCCAAACAATGTAGGTCTCTATTAAAAGATACTGAGTAAAACAGCTCATGTGTAAAACCCTGCTTCATGTAAATGAACCATTATCTTAATAATATACTTTTTTAGTAGTATGTGCCATTGGGTAATCATAAATAGAAAATTGCCATTTTAAAAAATAAGGGCCGCCCCCTGAGATCGTAAGATTCACTGTGTACACATACAAACCACATGTAAGGTCACATGAGCCAATTAACAGACAGAGTTCTGCCTTTTGCTTCCACACTTCTTCCTGTTACAGTTAGTGTTGTAGTATTTCTGGTCAGGTGATCTCTGAGGCAGCACAGATAGAGTCACAAAATGGTGGTTCAAGGCAAGAGATGTAAAAGGGCAATATTTATGTAAATATATATTCCAGTTTGGTAAGATTCTTAAATATGTCATTCAATTTGATATAAACTATCTGTTGCTTAAGTATTCATTTTGGGGGTATAGTTTTCCTTTAATAGGCAGTGTTTGGGAATAACACCATTCTAACATATTTCATATACTAGCAAATAGGCTTAGGAAAGGCACCGTCCTCACAGGCAGTGCATAAAAATGACACCATCCTACAAAGCAGCATATAATGACAACATAATTCTACCAGGCAGTGCATAAGAATGACAGCATCCTACCAGGTAGCACATAGGTACAACACCAACCTACCAGGTAGCACATAGAAGTTACACCATCCTGCCAAGCAGCACATAATGACATCATCGGTCTACCAGGCAGCAATTTTTATATGCAGCTTTGTCTTTCGTTTTGAAATGATCCTTTGCTTAACAGTAGCACCATTTTTTAGCATAATATCTGTAGCACATAGAAATGACATCATATGCAAATTAGGGTATGGAAGGCTTAAAAATAACTGCACCAAAAATTCTTAAATAGTTTTGTTCTTGAAACCTAAAGTCACATGGCTTCAAGGGTTTGAATTAGGTTCTTCCAGACACATAAATTAACCCTGAATCCTGGTACATCCCTAGAACATAGGAACGACCACATATACACAACAGCAGTGCTTTTCAACTGGCGGCGCGCAACCCCCCCCCCATGAAAGTCTGCCTGCTGTGACTGCTTACCTTGTGTAAGCATTCAAAGTTATCAGTACTGAGATTAACTGTTCACACCTAATACAAATTACTAAAGGGGCACCAGCATTGTGTCACTGTATGATCGTTTTCCCTGTCTCCTGCTCATGTCTGCCTGCCCTATTCTCCCTGTGTGTGCCATACTCTGCCTGCCCTATGCTCCCTGTGTGTGCCATAATCTGCCTGCCCTATGCTCCTTGTGTGTACCACTCTGCCTACCCTATGTTACCTGTTGGACATGAGCCTGGTAGGGTTTGTTCTGGGGGTTTGTTGGCATTTGGAAATTGTTGTTAGGGGCCCTAAAGTGTTTAATTATGTGCTGGGGGGGGGTGCTGTGCAATCCACAGGGTAGGAGGAGGCATATGGATTTACGGGTATGTTTTAATACACTTTTTTCACATTTGAGTGATATCCCTGCAGTGAGCACCAACATTTGGGTTTTTAGTGTGCTACCACCATTAATGTTGATATAGTCGTAAACATTCTTGTGGTAACATGGGTGTGGTTTAAAGTGGGTGTGGTTTAAAACAGGAAGTGGTCAATACTGCTTTCGGCCCTCTACCACGTGGCCAGAAAAATTCCGGCCCTCGGTACCACATAAATGGGACAAGCACTACAGTAGTACACAAATACAGAATGGGGTATGTTGGGAAGAAAATACATTTCCAGTTAGAAAGAAAATGTGCAGCTCTCTGCCCTCAAGAGTCTCTATGTTAAATTTAGATTTCAGTATAATTCATTAAAACATAGAGCCTACACATAGATACACCCAGATTACCACCTGCAAAGCCAAGATCAAAAAATGTGCTCATCCTTAAGCTGACCGTAGACGTCCAGATATAATCGTACAATTCCTCGATTCTTTTCTTTTACTACTTTATTTAAACTGAAGGTTAGTGGCAGATGGGGAGATGGGGATGTCCAATCGTTCATCCGATATTGCAGGTATGCCTGCACGTCTATGGCCACCTTTAATTGAAAGCTACAAAAGATCAAAGTTGCATCCTATGCTCTATTTATCCAAAATAAAGCAACTGCTGGTTTCATTCACATAGTTAATATATCTGGTTAATCTTATACGCAAAGAAACACTGTGTGTATTGCTTTTTTTTTTTTACATTTCAGAACTACGGCATGAAAAAAAAAACCTCTCGGAACTCATGTGTATGGCAGCTGTACCACAGCTGTGCTCTCCTTGATATAAGAGAATGCTAAACAGTATGATTCTTGTAAGTGAGAGTGGCAGATTTTAGGTGACAAAACCTCCATTTCCAAGAAGGAGATCTTTATCTGCAGGAAGTAGAGATCTGCATGACATATGTAATCTCCCTCGCTTGTGCACAACAACAAAAAAGCTACAGAGAAAATATTTTCACACAAAAGTAAGCATTTCAGTTTTAACTTAACTAAATATTTACTAGTGTGATCTTATTAAACCTTGCTGGTCTAAAGTTATAAACCATAAAATGAAATGTCAGAGGTTTATAAGACAGATAATTAAATAATACAACAAAAACCTCTAAAATAGAAAATAATAATAATACTGGAGGTGCTAATTATTTAGGTTTCCCTAAGTGATAAAACTTGACTGTGCCCCAGCCTGGTGTACCTCAAAGAAAAAAGTCAATGCCCAGGATACCTTGCCGCACAATACAGCTGTGCCATCTTTTCTGTGCTCCCATGCAGGCCCGAACTGGCAATCTGTGGATTCTGGTAAATGACAATGGGGCTGCCGTAAAATGCCATAGAGAGTTGCTGTCTGTTGGGCAGGTGGGGGCTGTTTGGGCCTATTTTGAATCCCAGTCCAGACCTGCTCCCAGGTGTTCTGCGCAATAGCTTGTCTGGTTCTATGTTCAGTAGAGTTTTATGTTCGGTAGAGTTATAGTTTTATGTTCATTAGAGTGAAGCCGCGCACAAATAAAACATGTATGTGCTCAAGCTAAGTCACAGCAAGAGACACCTAAGAGCACTGGAAAAGTATAGCAACTGGAGGGTACAAATTAAAACCTGTGTCTGGACTGAGAGGCAATTTAGACCCAGGCATCTCAAGTACACAAAGAACCAGTAAAAAGCACCAGTCTATGGCAGGTTTTCTGCATTACAAAAACATAAAACTACTGAGTGCACCAATTTAAGTCTCCAGCACCTTATAACAATGACAAGAATATGCCAAAAACCTGCATTAGTCCAAATAACAATCCAAAACAGCAAATGCATTACTACTAGGGGCAGATTTATTAAGGGTCGAATTGAATATTCCAATTTGAATTTTCACATTTTCTTTATGGTCAGAACTGTCAAATTTGACTAGGGAATTATCCAAACTCGATACGAGTTTTTTAAAAAAATTCTAATTCAATTTTCTAGATTAATCATACTCTGGTCCTTTAAGAATTCAAATTAAACTATTAGTCACCTAAAACATGCCAAATTCGTGTACATATCAATGGGAGAGGTCCAGTGACCATTTTGGAGATGTTTGTAGCCTTCCAGACAATAGATTTTTTTTCAGAGAACAAACTGGAATCAAGTTTGGTCGAATTCGAATCTAATTTGAGTTTTCGGGTCGGTAAAATTAGTCCGAGTTTAAGATATTGAATTTTTTTTAATAAATAACCCCCCAATCGAATTTTGAGTAAAATCTAATTCATTAGAGTTAAAAAAAACACATGAATGCGAAATTAGAACCTTGATAAATGTGCCTCCTAATGTGTTAATTATCAATACATTCTAATCATTAAACATATTAATCAACAATCTGCTGCTACTATTTCCTGAGTTATGTGAACCGTTACAAAACAGAAAAGCAAGCACAACAAATAGGGAAAAGTGCTTAAATGTTTTGCTTAAAAGGGGGTTGATGCTCCACTATTTGCTTTGATGGGATCAGTTTAAAGCCAATAAAAGGATCATCCTGCATTTATTTATAATATCTATGCACATATTTAATTATTCATTTCACCATGATAGCACTCTTTGCTATTTGTGGTTATGGTTCTCCTAACATTGGCCATTTTTTCTACGCAAGCCTTTTTGACCTTCAGTATTAAATTCTTTATGCTGCCTTTATTAACTGGAAAATATGGAACATTCATTTTCTATACTTATTTTTTATATTTACATTCAATTTGTGATAGCTTTCCCTTGTGCTAGGTCATCCAAATATCTTTCTAGCCATGTTCATAAATTGCAGGGATGTACCGAATCCATTATTTTAGGATTCTCCCGATTCCAGAATCCTTTGTGAAAAATTTGGCCGAACACTGAACCGAATCCGAAAATCTTAATTTGCATTTGTAAATGAAGGGGAAAAAGAATTAATTCTAAAATTAAAATGAAAACATTTTTGTGCGATGAAAAGCCTCAATTTGTTGGCTTTGGATTCAGTTTGGCCAGGCACTTGATTCACCAAATCCTGCTGCAAAAGGCAGAATCCCCTGCCGAATTCTAGATTAGATGCATCCCTATTAAATTGTCAGTCTGCTGCTTTGAATATCAATAGAAAATAATTCCATCCTAGGGCAACAAAAATTATTACCACGGTTAAGCAATCTTGGAGTATAACATCGGGGCATTCAGATAATATTTCATACTACTAATAAAATAATACTATAAGTTGAACATAATTTGTTTTAGTGTGGCATTATTCTCTCTTGGTTTGGAAAACACCAAAACTGTAAAGCATCTCCTAACACCTTAAGAATATAGCTACAATGAATTGTTGATGACCTTACACAAAGTAAGTCAGACAATGACAACACCTATATTGTGTTGCACAGAACTATTTGGTCACTGACAATAAATAAGTGGTACTTCCGATTCCAGTGAAATGCAGGTGTCTTTTATATACACAGTAGTGACTTACGACCTTGCAATGAACTGCGGATTTTAACCAAGAACGCACTGTGAAATCCACTACAAATTGGCATGGCAATAGTTATTACTATTCAGCATGCTTGCTTAAACCTAGAAGCCTTTGCCAAGATTTAGAAAAGATACAGGATCAGGCTTTACTAGTACAAACATTTATTTTAAATCATTTGTGAGTTGTACTTCACGGCACTATTAAAAGAGGGCTAAAAATTTTATTCAAGCAACCAAAAATGCAGTTTACCGGTACAATTTTAGTTTTTAAGTTAAAGGGGAAGTAAACCTAAAAATAAATGTTGCCTAATGAAAGAAAAGGTAATTCTGAGCAACTTTCAAATATACATTGATTCAAATTTGCAACGTTTTAAACTTCATTGTTATTGGAACCAATAACTGTCTGTCCCTTGCTTTACACTAGTTTAGCTTAGCTTTGCCATCTGGCATACAAAAACATATTTACCCATTTTAGATTTGAAAGAATACATACTTTATGAAAATATAAGTTTTTGGGGGTCCACTTACTTATAGCCACGCATAAACAGGCACTATATTTTTTAGTAGTAGAAATATATTCCATGGAATATGTATGAAAACATTTTTTTGGGTCTCTACATGCCAGATCCTTTGCACAATGGTCATCAAACTGTGACATTCATATTTAGAATGTTTTATTTTCTTGGTACCTAATGCCTTGTGGGAGATAAAATGCTAGAAAGTGGAAGCTTTGAGGAGATTTTCAGATATTTCAAAACTGCTTCTGGACTCGCCAATACGTTCAATATTCCCAGGGTATGTGTGGCATGTAATATTTTTACACCTTTTGGGCTGTGTGCAGGAGAGCTAAGACTATTCTTCCATTGTCTCCACCCATTACAATATGATTGTTTTTTTGTTTTTCTTCTTTAATTGCCATATAAATTGTTTCATTGGCCAGAGTGGCTTGTCATCAACGGTTTGAGCACTAATCACCCTGTGTTTCCAGTAAAAGTTGAATATTGGAGTAACAATTCAACACAAAAATCCGTGCACCCCTGGCCGTATATATGCATGTTGCCAAAGTGCAGCTGGCAGCATAGACATTACAGGCTGTAAAAGATTGATTTTTACATCTAATAAAGCAGCCTTTACAATGCTGACAAAGTTGCAGAACCACAAATTTCTCCAGTCAGTTGCGGAAATCACATTCATTAAAAGGCACTCCTTCCACTTTTTATAGTTGTACTTTACACCATTCAGTTATTCCTGCCTCCCATTCCAGATCGAGCAAAGCTGTATCTATTGCTGTAAGGGATCCCTAGAGCTATCACCACCTTCAAACCCACGGTTCCCACAGTGCACAGCACATTT
This sequence comes from Xenopus petersii, assembly GCA_038501925.1. Classification (NCBI taxonomy): domain Eukaryota; kingdom Metazoa; phylum Chordata; class Amphibia; order Anura; family Pipidae; genus Xenopus; species Xenopus petersii. Next base: position 45,019,441 of record CM076688.1, read on the forward strand.
GTACATGTCACTTGAACGCCAAATGCTGGAAATTATGTCACGTGGACTTGTCAGTACAAGCGCAATTGTGATCAAACTGCCTCTGGTGACCACAATTATGCTGGAAATCTGGAGGAAATGGAGTTTGTGTTTGAAATTGTACTTTTTCACTGCACTTGCTCTTGTAAATGACCCCATACTGCAAATTAGTTGCAAGAACTAACTATTTTTTTTTTCATTGCCCATATTGTTGCTACTGAATTGCTTTGTCCCAGGAAATCACCAAGTACTCTGGTAAACCAGTCAAACCCTGGCCTGAATACTCCCCTGTTTTCATGTGATGGTGGTCCTGGCTTTATGTCTCATACCACCACACTGATTCAAGCAGCCAAACAAGCTATGCCTGTAGAATGTGTTATTTTCATAAATGGTACAAAAGTCAATAAATGTACCCAGAGAGTCCTGAGGTTTCCCTTTAATTGCCGGCTCCCAAGACTCATTGGCCCAAATTCACTAAGATGCGAAGTTGCGCCAGGCGCAACTTCGCCGCACTTCGCCACACTTCGCCAGTCGTATTTTCGCCAGCGCTCCGCAAATTCACTAAAATCTGAAGTTGCGCACAGGGGTAGCGTAAGTTTTCGAAGTTGCGCTAGCGTTAATTCGCCAAGCGAAGCGAAGTTTCGCTAGCGATGGTTCATTTGCATACGGCGCGAAATTCAAATTTCAATGGAGGAACACGTATCACCACTTCAAATGCCTAGAAAACCTTCAAATCAGCAAATATAAATTTTATTTTGCCCTACACATGTGCCCACTGTCTAGGTAAGTTGCCATGAGTCAGGAAATGTAGGGGGGAAGGAGGGGAGCCCCAAAAAAATTTTCGATCTTTTTCAGCCTATCACCCATCATGTAGAAAAGACGCCAGCATTTTTTGGGACTTAGAAAAAATTTTGACTTTTTTTGAAACAATCCCTATCTACTCTATTGCGCTTCGCCAGGTCTGAGGTGGTGAAGGAAGTCTAGCATAAAAGGTAGCGTTCAGTACACTGTGCAAGTTAGTGAATTTGCGTAGTTACGTCGCTAGCGAAAATTCGCCTGGCGTAAGGGTGCGAAGTAACACTAGCGAATTTACGCCAGCGTACGTTAGTGAATTTGCGAAGTACCAAAAATGCCAAACGCTAGCGAATTGACGCTAGCGTTCGGCGCTTCGCATCTTAGTGAATTTGGGCCATTATCCTTCGAGTATCATACAAAAATTTCTTTCAGTTTGTGAACCAGCGCTGCCTCAGCTCTGGGAAAAAGAGTAGTATGAAGAAAAAGGTAATATAGTGTAGTATGTTTATACTCTTTTTAGTTTAGTTAGCCCACTTTCCGAATTTTCAGTCAGACAGGGTTTTCATACATTCCACACTCCAGTGTCACGCTTAAATGTTACAGCAAGATCACCACGTGTAGTTGAAAATTACTTACAAACGTTTAGTTTAAAGATACGCCTTTAAGGGTGTCTTTGCTCCTAATTGGCACTTCCGATCTCGCGTTACTTTAAAAAAGGGAGCAGTACATAGCATAAAATCCTTTTAATTAGAAATATATATATTTAATTTAGTGGAAAATTAAACGAGCATCAGTCTCCAAATTGCCCGCATTCTGTAGCCGATCCGCTCCGACCAGAGTTGCCTTTCCGCCGCGTGGATTTTTCTGGGGTGTTTGAAGATGATGTTGGGTGCTCGCTTGTCATTCCGCCTGAGGCATGTTCTCAATTTATTCCCTTAAGAAGTTAATAGGAAAAAAGAGGTAGGCATGAGACTAAGTGGGACATTCATTAAGAATTGTAGTTGCACAGGCGTCCGCTTCGCCGCGCTTTGTCGCACTTCGCCAGGCGTATTTTCGCCAGTGCTCTGCAAATTCACTAAAATCCGAAGTTGCGCTCAGGGGTAGCGTAAGGTTGCGAAGTTGCGCTAGTGTTGATTCGCCAAGCAAAGCGAAGTTACCCTAGCGATGGTTAATTTGCATACGGCACCAAATTCAAATTTCAATGGAAGTATTCGTAGCAGCACTACACAAGCCTGGGAAACCTTCAAAACATCAAATAAAATTTTTATTTTGCCCTACACATGTGCCCACTGTATAGTTAAGTTGCCATGAGTTAGGAAATGTAGGGGGGAAGGAGGGGAGCCCCAAAATTTTTTTCGATCTTTTTCAGCCTATCACCCATAATAAAAAAAAATGCCAGCGGTTTTTGGAACTTAGAAACATTTTTAACTTTTTTTGAAGCACCCTATCTACTCTATTGCGCTTCGCCTGGTCTGAGGTGGCGAAGGAAGTCTAGCGTAAAAGGTAATGTTCAGAACAATGCGCGCGTTAGTGAATTTGCGTAGTTACATCCGTTGCGCAAATTCGCCAGGCATAAGGGTGCGAAGTAACACTAGCGAAGTTACGGCAGCGTCCGTTAGTGAATTTGCGAAGTAACGAAAATGCCCAATGCTAGCGAATCCACGCTAGCGTTAGGCGATTCGGCACTTAGTGAATTTGCCCCTAAGACTTAAGGTGGCCATAGACACAGAGATCCTATCGTACGAATCGAGGATTCGTACGATTTTTGGATCGTGTGTGGCGTGTGCCGACATCTTTCGTCCGGCAGAGATCGGACGTTTTGTCCGATCCCGCCGGAGCCCATGGCAAATAGTAATCGGGTCGTCGGGTAATCAGATTACCCCCGATATAGCCATGCCCGTTAATGGCATATCGGGGGAAAGAAAACACATGGTTACTGAAAATAGCTCTTAGTATAAAGTTGATCCAAGGACTGGTGCGATTATTTATGTGGGGGGACAGCACTTCAGGGGGAGGCGGAATGGTGGAAAATCCTTTCATTCTTTTTCTAAATACAGGTGCACAACGGACGGACCTTCCAAGTCCTCATCACAATTATACAGACTCCTCACTTGGGCAATTGCTCCTTTCCAATACCAGGTGTTGCAACATAACGAGTGATAGGGAATAGGTCAAATCTATTTAGGTGCCTCTGAGAGGACAAAGTGGCAGTTAACCCTTGTTTGCACACTGGATTCGATTTTCTTGCCTGTAGTGATGTATTTTTAAGGATATGTTACTTTTTGAAGGGTCCGTCTGCCGTTCCTATACACATCATCAATTACTTCATGTATTGTGCCATATATACTCTCTCATGATCCCCATAACATACTATATGTAACTAGAGGGCATTGAGGTTGATGTAAGATCTGGGTGGGACCAGTATATCAGTCTATTATAGATGCTGTAATCCCAACAATCTATATACCAGATCAGCATACATCTATCAATTTTGTGTTTTAAGCTTGTGAAATTTTCCCTCAATCTTTTACTATTTTTAAAGGAGCCAATAAATGTTATGTTTTAATGGGCTTATTTATTAGTGGAAGGTGAACTGTGTACCAGACAATTGGCACTTTGTACACTATCAGCACTTTAACTATGAATTAACTATTTTTGGTTTTCAAAATACTCAATAATGACACTCATTTCTGTCTTTCACAATATGAATTTAATTATTAATTGAAGTAACCACTATTTAATTACACCAAGATGTGATTTCCTTGTTCACATTTTATTCCAGCACAACACAATTCATTTTACACTTAATTTGTTATAGATTGTGCAACATAGTAACTCTCTTTAGCAGTTCCTTTCTTCTGTGGTACGTTGTTGGTCTAATTAATATGTTATCTTGAGCAGGCCTTTAAAGTGCGAAGCAATTCAGTCCATACTTATTTTCACTGTGGCATATACTGTATAAAAACCCGTATATTTTGGCACTCTCTGTTTGCTGTGAAAGTGAGTCCAGGGTGCCATGTTCTATGGTGAGCCCTAAAAGGGTCCAATCAAGGGGCACCCAGATAGCATGGAAGTCTTATTTGAAGCCTGTGGAGTGGCTTGCAGGGGATATGTGTGGTTTGAGCTGTACTGTATGTAAGTGTGTGAAGGGTATGGCTAAGACTAACTGTGGCATAGCCAGGAATTTAGTTGGCCATTGGTTTCATTGTGTCCCCATTCTACTTAGCTGGAAGGACCCTCCACCCAGAGGGCCCAGGCAGGTGGTGGACTAATAATTGATGCCCCATGGGGGTTAGAGTTCTTCTAGCTAAGTAGCAGAAGGCCCAATGATTTCAGCAAGATCCCTTTATTCAGCATAAGCTTTGTCACTAGCCAATAACCTAAAAAGCAATGCATATTCTGCCTCGTTGACATGACTCTCCTGCTACAGAAAACTACACAGAACTGAACGTACCTGTACTCTGGGATATAGCCATAATTCTGCTTATCATAAATCCAGAGCAACTTATCTGTGAAGCTATGTCCTGCTGACACAAGATTTGATCCTCAAGTAAATGCTGACCTACGGCTGCACTGACAGCTTCCCCATCAAGATTCCTAAGTCACAGATGGAATTGGAACCCAGTGATGCACTTTGTGCTCTTTCAGCTTCTTGGCAACTCATGTGCACCAGTGCCTGCAGTTATCACATGATTTATATTACTAATATTCTAACCATCCTTGTCCTGCTCTGCCAAAAATCCACTTCATGGATTTTTCTCTTATTGGTGCACCTGTACGCATGCTCTCCTTTACACTGTTAGGATAACATAAAAACATAATGTTGCATCAAAACTCACTGATGACCTCTAATGTTTATAATCAAGAACTGCAAACTATACAAAAACTAAAAACTATACAAGAATAACCTCATCTCTTACATACTTGCTTTAACAATTGTGCAGTATTTTAATAATATAAGTGATCTTTTGTACTGCCCTCCCCATGAATTCTACTCAGTCTTCCTGCTGTTTCAAGGACTTCTAAGCAGAAAACAGCAGAAACATAAAGTGGGACTCATTCATAAATGCTGGGTACATTTGTCCAGTGTTGTTTACAGCCCAGATTGAATGGTGTTTTAAGTTGATGTATAAATCCTATATAACCTCTTTCTCTCTCTTCTGTGACACCTTGAACTCTATACTCTTTCCTATATTCCTTACACAGTTTTCTTTCATGAATTGGCTTCCCCAAGGCACCTTGTATCAAACATGTCTTTTTAAAGGAAAACTATACCCCCAAAAGGAATACATAAGCAACACATTGTTTATATCATATTAAGTGGCATATTAAAGAATCTTACCAAACTGTAAAATATATTTAAGTAAATTTTGCTCTTTTACGTCTCTTGCCTTGAATCATCATTTAGTGATGGTCTGTGTGCTGCCTCAGAGATCACCTGACCAGAAATACTAGAACTTTAACTGTAACAGGAAGAAGTTTTGAAGCAAAAGACACAACTCTGTCTGTTAATTGGCTCATGTGACCTATGAAGTATAGTTTGTTTGATTTGTTTGTGTGCACAGTGATTCGACCCTTGATAAATCTGCGCCCAGATGTATCAAATGTTTCGCTGTATCATTGCAGAGGATGCAACAGTATTTGTAATGTTTTGTAAACAAAGTAACAACTGATGGATGAAAAAACTTGATATTAATTGTGGACTATCCATTGTGGAGGCACAACAGTGACACCATATGGTAAGAGTGTGGCACTACTTTGTATAGACCACATTTTTTGATCTCTCGGATTTAGATTTTTGAGAATTATTAAATGTTTGCGATGCATAGTTTTTGGTACTTTTTATTATGGGGGATATACAGGAGTATATACATTTTATAACGATCACATGCATTTTGTTCTTGGTAAAGGTCAAAAGAGAAAAGAGAGATTGAAAAGTTGGATGCACATAGATACAAAATAAAATCTCATAGAAAATATAACATGGAGTGCTGATCCAGACAAAATACAATTATATATTTACATATGAAAACTGTCGGTTAGGTTGCTGGGACCATGAAAATTGTGTAACGTTCAGGCAGTTTACATGACTTCAAAACAAAACAAACAAAAATCGTTCCCTCTTAATAGGCTTCTAACTTGGTTCAGTCTTCCTCACTAACAAGTATAATATTAATATAATACACAAAAGCCATGAATATCTTAATAACTATGTCATCTGTTATAAACGGTGAGTTCTGATGTCATTTCAGTCACTAGACTCATTGAAATTTGTGTATTATAATAAATAAACTACCCCCAGTTGTGAAATATGAGGATATTAGAAGTAACCTCGGAGTACCATGACCTCTATAAAAACACTCGGCCTTTGGCCTTGTGTTTTTATATGGTCATGAAACTCCTCGGTGACTTATAATATCCTTATATTTTACAAAAGGGGGTACTTTATTCACTATATAATACACAAAAGCCGTGAATAATAAATGATATCCTTCTAAATGGTGAGTTCTGATGTCATCAGTTATAAACGCTGAGTAGTGATGTAATTTCTGTCACATAACTCACTGTAACTTGTGTATTATAATAAATAAAGTACCCCCAGTTGCAAAATATGAGGATATTAGAAGTTACCTCTGAGTTCCATCTGCCTTGAGTTTTAATATGGTCATGAAATTCCTCCGCAACTTATAATATCCTTATATTTTACAACAGGGGGTACTTTTTTCACTATATAATACACAAAAGCCATGAATATCTTGTAAATTATATCCTTATAAATGGTGAGTTCTGATGTCATCAGTTATAAAAGGTGAGTTCTGATGTCATTTCTGTCACATGACTCACTGAAACTTGTGTATTATAATAAATAAAGTACCCCCAGTTGCAAAATATGAGGATATTAGAAGGTACCTCGGAGTTCCATGCCCTGTATAAAAACACTCGGCCTTATGGTCATGAAACTCCTCGGCAACTTATAATATCCTTATATTTCACAAGAGGGGGTACTTTATTCACTATATAATTGCTCAGTTATTATAGTAAGTCTCCACCCTCTATTATTTAATTTTCCTACTGAATTCTGAGCAATTATATTAATTTCACTGGATGAATTGGGAATCATTATTTAGGCACATAATCACTTTATAACGTATAAATTAGTTAACCTCCAACATACTGCAGTTGTACTCAGCGATGGTAATTAATTATAAAGGATTTTAAAGCTCATTTTAAAGCTCATAATAAACAACTTAGCACTCAGTCACTTTAATCAGTAGGAGGGACAGTCAATGAATTTAATTAATTTATTGTACTAGCAATTTATATTAATATATGGTTTTATTCAACTAAGCACTGTATATGTGGGTAGTTTTTTTTATAGTATTTTCTAATATTGATATACTAGCACATGGTTAAATCATCCATTTTTTTCTGAAGAAACGTTTCAGGATCAGATCCTTTCAGAAAATCTCGAATGTGTTATAATTGATAAAGAAGGGGTATCTTTTTCTTCTATTTAATACTTTTTTAACACACTGACGCAAGTCAGATCCCTTTTTATCAATTGACTCAATATACTTGCAGATAAATCTTCCTCTCACTAGACATAACCTCCATAGTTAGAGGTGTTGGTATATAGTTTATATATGAGTGTATACATACAGTAATCCTTATTGGAAGCAAAGCCAGCCTATTGGGTTTATTTAATGTTTACATGATTTTATAGTAGACTTAAGGTATGAAGATCCAAACTACGGAAAGATCCTTTATTCGGCAAGCCCCAGGTTCTGAGCATCCTGGATAACAGGTCCCATGTGTGTACCCATTAATTATGGATGTAAGTCAGTCATCATGCAAGCTCTGTGATATATTGAATTGTCTGAAATGTGTGGAGTATAAAGGTCTTTATACATAACAGTGACTGCTCTATGAGAAGTGTAAAACATTTCCTGGAAACAGTATATTTACAGGGTATTGCAATAGTCTGTGAGCTAATCGGTTTGGGAATGGTAAAGCAGGCTGCAAAAATGGTTAATAGTATGCATAAAACAGTTAATACAACTGGTTTAGAACAGCAGAAGATTTAATTCATTGTGGAAGGATAACCAGAAAGAGTTATTAAAACAGTAATTTCTAATATTAGCTACTCTGGTGGTGAAAGGATGGACTTTGACTAGCCTGATCTATAGCTGAGTGGAAGTCTACTACCCTTTAAAGACATGAAACTGCACACTGTAAAGAACCTAAGTGGAGGGTCTCTCTGCCAGAGATGTGAGAAGTTTCTTTGCTCTGAAAGAAAGTCGTTATAGCTCGAGCTGTTCTGTAGAAATGAGAAAACGAACAATTTTGTGTTAATAGGAAATCTGTTTTGCTGTATTAAGTTTTACCTTAATAGTGACAAAAGAAAATAATAATATAAGCTTAAAACATAACCGTAAAGAGGCTTTCCATAAAATCTTCAAATATGCTTTTGTTGTCCGGCATGCTGTATGCTATATACCAACCTGTATGCTATATACCAACCTTTATTTAAAAGTTTTAGGCCGGTTTATCTGGTTTATTTTCAATGACGTATATGTTTTCTAACCTAACTCACTGAGTTATTAAGATTATTAGCAAATATGATTCTGATCAGAGTCTGCTGCATCCAGGTCCTTTAAACATACTTGGATTAGAAGCAGAGAAAATAATTAATATGAGGCCACAATAAACTCAGGTTCATAAGCAGTTGTCATGTAGATAGACACAATTCTTCAAAAAGCATTAAATTAACATACACCCAACAACTAGAAAGATTGTCGTGACACCAAATATGCATAAACTTTTCAGGACACCAAGTAGTTTCTGATTATTTTTATATGATAGAATCATAATTAACTATTCTTGATCTTTTAGTTTGGCTGATGAGAAAAGCAGCCAAGGCCACACACCTCACTACCGACATATCTAGTAGAAGTAAATGTAAAGCAACTGGACTTGCAGAAGACGTTTCACTGCTCAACAAGCAGCTTCTTCAGTTCAACTCAAAGTGGCAGGTGTTACTTGTGAGAATTTTGTGAAACCGTTGAGGTAAAGATGTTAGAACAGTGTTGTATGTAGCAGACAGGTGGTGTCGAAGGAACCCTCCTCTGTTTAGGGAAGGTTTCTCTATCTTAAAATGATTGCACTTTTTACGCCATGTTCAAACCAACAGTCTTTTCTGTCCAAAATGTGAACATTGCTACCTTCAAAGGAGTGAGACAGCTGAGCATTGCCCTGTTGAGTTCACCCTCCTATGCTGGGCAGTAGATTTACTTCTACTAGATATGACCTGGGTGATTGAAAACCTTCATAGACACTCACGACCAACAGTTTAAATTATATTTCTCCAGGTCCACAGACCTAAGCCAATGTTAAAGGAGACATATAGGATAAAGAAGAAACCCATCATTTTGTAGGCAATAATGTATACTATATGGAGCTGGTTTTGTTAATTAATATTGTCTTCAAAATTAGCCTCTTTATTTGAGCTCCTCATAGATGTCCTCTGGTCCATGTACCTGTTCTAAATGAAAGGTGGGTGTGTCCTAACAGTCCCTGCAAAAAGCATAGTAGTAGGGGGACAGCCAATCTCAGCCCTGCAGTCACACAAGCAAAGACAGACTTCAGTCCCCTATCAGGGCAGTGTAGCTGCTCCCGTGCACAGCCTGGGAAAGGAGGCAGCCGGAAGTGGAACAGATGGGCGGGACTAGTAGGGTTTTTGCAGAAATTTTCAATAAAGTAACCAGAACACAACTTTTTAAAGAACATTCCTTCTATATCTAAAATAATTTAATGCACTTGCCCATTTTTGTTTTTTAAAGGAGAAGGAATGCTACGGAGGCATTTTATTGCCAATAGATGCAATAGTGCAAGCTAGAATGCTATAATTATTCTGTAGAATGTTTTACCATACCTCAGTAAAAAGCTCTAGAAACGCTCTGGGCTCAGATTACAGTAGAGAAGGGAGGGGTGGGGGAGAGGAGCAAACTGAGCATGCTCTTGCCCAGGGCAATGAGGTTTAAGCTGAAGGCAGGAAGTCTGATACAGAAGCCCATGTGTACACAATAGAAGGAAAGAAATGCAGTGTTTCTTTTGACAGGGGACTCAGAGCAACATTACTTTGGGGGTTTACTGATATATTTAGATGGACCTTTCTGATAAGGCTTACTTAGTTTTAACCTTTCCTTCTCCTTTAAAGAATATGTTCTAAGTATGGATAACATACCAACTTAATTTCAATGCTGGTGGTGCTAGCATCTAAGGCATTTTCCACAAGTTCCTTTACCACACAAACCACTGAGGTTATCACTTGGGAGCTGGAAAGCAAGCGGATTGTAGCTGATGGAAACTGGATCACACTGTAAAATAAACACGTCTAGTTGAATAAATTAACATCATTCAGTAAAACAATTTAAGGCAAAACTTATTTTTTTCTGTCAAAGTATTCAAGTAACTTTACATCTTTTGTTATTGATTATTTATCTAAGGTTGAGTTGTGTTTTTCATGAAAAAAAAGTTTCTGTAAAAATGCCAATTTTTCGAGATTATAAAAAACTCGATTTTTTTGAGATTTATTATCCCCCAAAACTGCAAAAAGCTTGAATCCAGAAATACTACAGCTAAAACCTGATGAGGTCATGTAGAAGTCAATGGCACTATGGCAGAGGTCCCTTCAACCATTTAAAGATGTTTTTAGCCTTCATAATTTTCTGATTTTTTTCAGTGATTTGCGCTTGACATCAATTTGAGTCTTTTTTCGCCAATAACTCAAGGAATTTTGAGGTAGAAAAGACTTCACAAACATGACCATTGATAAATAACTCCCTTAATGCCTGTAAGGTAACTAGTGATGAAATCACAGATCTGACGCAACCTATAATCATACATTTATACTGGGGAGACAGCACAGGTCCCTAGACATAAGGGCTTCTGCAGGATGTGACATCAATGTGCTAGTGGAACAAAAGCCTTGAAGGCCCCCTGGCACGATATAATTCAACAGTTTATTGGTCAACCTTACTGCTGGCTACTCTGCTGTGGTGATACATTTGTTTGCTATTACTCTTTTTACTCTGTTCCTGATCTGGTATTGACCCTTTGCCTGTCTGACCCTGCAAGTATGCTAAATATGAGATTAGGAGGTGCGCACCCAGTAAACAAATTTGTGGTGCAAATCCAGAGGAGGCTTGCCATGCGAGTCTCCAAAATTAGCATGAACAAAAAAAAAATCAAACTAAGGATTGCACATTCCAGCTGCAATAAAAAAGTATTTATTACATCAAAATAAAAAAAGGTTAGAAAAATAATACCAAAATAAATATCATTAGCCAAACGCGTTTTCGACCAAAGTGGTCTTCCTCAGGGGAAATTGAAATTAAAAAATGCTTTTTTTTTTTTTTTCATTTCCACTGCCCTTTGGTAGAAAAGTGTTGGGCTAATGACATTTATTTTGGTATTATTTTTGTAACCTTTTTTTTGATGTAATTAATACTTTTTTATTTGAGCTGGAGTGTGCAATCCTTCTTTTGATTTTTTTGTTCCTACACATATGCTGTCAGCCATAACTATCTGCCTGTATCTGGACTCTGAGACTGTTAACAACTGCAGTGTCTTAGCTTGGTCTTTACCAATGCCGTTTTCCTGCCTGTTTACTCTGTGTGTGTGCCAATGTCTTTCTTCTTCCTCACCCGATGAACCTGCAAGTACTTAAAGTGTGGTGAATCAAAAAATGACTAAAAGATTACATTCATTGTACTAATTAAAAAGAAAGCAGTAGAAGCCATATCAAGATTATTTTAAAACAAAAAACACTGTGGTAGCAAGTTCAGGTAGTGTGTTTCTATACTCTGCCCAGCATAACAATGTAAGAATATAAAATTGAACGTGGACAAAGAAAAGCTCCTCAACATCTTCACAAATATTTTTTACCCAAATATATGAAAAGCAATTGTCAGGTCTGATTTAAAAAAACGGAATATTCATTTGTCAGTTCTGCTAGTAGATCGGTTTATTATATTCGAAAATTATTGGTTCAAAACCCTCGATATGAATAGGTCTGTATTAACCGTGCTTCTGAAAAAGTGGCGTGAGGCCACGAAACGCGTTAAGCGTGGGGCTATGTTCACTTGCTTGCTCTACATGATTTTATGATTATTCTCAATAAATTTGGATTTTTTATATGACCCCAAATGCTGCCTGGTGCTCCATGATTTGGTTGCCTAGTGGATACAATATTCAACGTGTTCGTCCGGAAACACGTGCATGTGTCAGCACAGATGGCAAGGTCGACATACAGCGTGTTCGGGTGAGTGCTCTCTATTATCTATTTCGTATTAACCATATAGGCAGTAATACCTCCACCGGAAGAACCATAACATGTAGGGATCCTCGGGAGCTGCAATCTCATCCTGTCTGTATTCCTCTGCACTAGATTATTGCAATATTAAGCATATCTAAATCAATATCAAGACCAAGGGGTATACTTATATACCGCCTCTCTCCATTCATTTCTATGGGATTTTTAAAGGAATATTTATCAAATTTTCAACCCTGCATTCCACTGCTGATTTCTGCTTCATATCGGTGTTAGTTGCTGCAGGGCTGAAGGGTTTCTCTGTGATGTAAATTTTCTGCAAGGTGTATAGAGTCCCCTGAACCATCTCATATATCCTCCAACAGTGATATTCCCGGCTCTTCTCTGCCTACTTCTGTTTCTTGAGCTTGTTGCTAGTATTATAATAGGCAATGGATTGCTGCAGACAGAGGTAATATGGTCCCAATTTCAAAAAATGGCTTTATCATACTAATTGTTTGCTCAGTGGTAATTACTGGTAAAGACAGCAAGTGAGAAGAACTCTGCAATAGCAGCCCATGTCTCTCTGCTCCCAGCCAAATCATTCCAATAATACTAATAAGGTCTATTGTGTCTCATTAACAGCTATTAGAGCTCATTCACTGCACTTCTAATTGTGTATCTATGATGTATAACTCCCATGGGACTTGCACACACTGCAAGAGCAACATGCCTTGTATTACAAATCCCTTCTACTTTAGATTGAGCAACTGTGATGTAATAACAGCTAAAGGGCACATCCTTTTATAATATTAGAATTAGTTGGCCCTCCAGCTGTCACAAAAAAAAACACTTCATTCTTGTAAGGAAGCAGTTCAAGCTTTGTCAGGGCTGGAGGGTCGCCTGCTCATATGGAGGAAAATATTTTCTTGTTATTAATTAATAACACATATCAGAAGGTGGCCCTCTAACTCTACTTGAACAGCAATGTGTCCACCTAAGCTGGTGATGCATTTCTAAATCCTGAAGTGCAGCAGCCACAGAACATAAAGATATCTGGCATGTAAAGGGTTAAAGTAGAAATACATAAAGGAATTAGTTATTGGATATTAAGGATAACAAATACTATATACTTTGTACTTCTGTATAAGTATATATAGTTCACATTCTATTAGGGATGCACTGAATCCACTATTTGGAATTCGGGCAAATCCCCAAATCCTTTGTAAAAGATTCCGACGAATACTGAACATAATTCGAATCTTAATTTGCATATGCAAGTTAGGGGCAGGAAATAAAACTTTTTTCACTTCCTTGTTTTGTGATGAAAAGTCACGTGATTTCCCTCCCCACCCCTAATTTACATATGTAAAATAGGATTCAGATTCAGTTCGGCCAGACACTAGGATTCGGCCGAATCCGAATCCTGCTGAAAAAGGCCGAAGTCCTGGATTCGGTGCATACCGTGCATCCCTACATTCTATAGTTATATACTTCCAAACTGCAAAGTTTTAAGTATAAAGGATTTCAGCTGTCAAAAATTCAAATATGCAAAGAGTTTAATTTTTTCATAGTGGTCAGGCTTCACGAATAGTATTCCATGTACATTGCTGTTTTTTGGTTGCTTCTTATACTACTTTTTAAAGCACTGTATATTCAGTGCATCCCAACTCTGAAGTGCAACTCTAGGTCAGAAAAAAAATCAATGGGTACAAGATCCAGTCCCATTTACAAAAATATTTAGGAAAGCAAAAGTTTCGGTTTTCACCATAATTGACCTTCGAGCTGCTTTATATAGTTCTCCCCAAATCCTACCCTAACTGGTTTCCCACCCCCTCCCACAGACAGGCCCGGATTTGTGGCCAGGCCACAAAGGCCCGGGCCTAGGGCGACAAAATTTTAGGGGCGGCATGCCGCCCAGCCACATCCTAAGGACCACTGGGGACTCAAAGCTCCCCAGTGCTCTGCTACTGGATAGCGCACTTACACGCACATAGCAACATTTCTTACCCTAGGTTTCAGCGCTAGGACCATGCGGGTTTGGGGTGCATGCGCGAAGCTCCAGCGCAACAGCTGCCTCAAGCTGGCTCTCAAGGCTCTGGTCACTTAAGAGACCCTGGTCCAGGTGAAAGGGAGCGAAGCCTTCGGTTCCTTCAAGCTCGACAAGAAGCAGCTGCAGAGCAAGGAGGAGGCCTTCAAAAAGAAGGAGCCGGTGGCAGCAGCAACCAAAGCCAAGAAACTGGCAGCCAAGTCCAAGAAGGTGTTGGCAGCTGCCAAGAGCCCAAAGAAGGTCAAGAAACCCACAAAGCTCCGGCACTGGAACCTGCAGCCTCGGCGTGCTGTCTCTTCGAATCCTTCCCTGCTCCCAGAAAACATTTTCCAAACCATTCCTGCCACTAGGATTGCCACCTCACCCCGTTAAAACTGAACACATGTGGAATCCACAGCCTGCATGGCTATTTAACAATTCATTTAGATGCAAGATGCATGGCTGCAGCATGCATCATTGATAATTAGCCATGCAGGCTGTGGATTCCATTTGTTTTCGGTTTTAACCTGTAATGGATTCTAACTCACCTTCCAAAGATGGCGTCCAGGATGGCGACCTCCTGCCTCACCGCGTGGTTCCTGGTGGGCGCGGCTCCATGGTGTCACCGTCTTCCTGCTCCCGGATTGGCCGCCGGCGACGGAGTGGACGCCGGCGTCAGAATGGGCGCCGGCGTCAGGACGTCAGCGTGGGGACGCTGGCGTCTGCGTCTGACGCAAGCACGTCGGCGTCTGACGCCAGTGCGTCAACTTTGGCGCCAAACTCAGAGACTACTTAAACCTCACTCCCCTTCCAGTCCCTGCCCAACTATAGGTTCCTGTTCGTCAGTTCCTGGGTGTGATATACTGCTTTTGATTCTTGTGTACCGACTCCTGCCTGTTATTACGATTCCTGTTGTCTGCTGCCTGGTCTGATCTATTTGCCTGTACCTTGACGATTCTTTTGATAAACCCTCTTGTACCTCGAACTTGGTTTGGTCTCCTCTTTGGTCTACACTATTACTGCGCCTTCGGGCCCATTACATAACCCTACCTGCCACTCGGGTCACCCAAAAAAAAATCACGTCACCTGTGTTGTGCAAAAATTTGCAGGTAACTTGCAATTTAACTTGCATGATGAGTCACCCATTATGCCCCCCTAAAGTTTGGAAATCACTCCCCTAACTAATAATTGGATGAATGTACTAAATGTGGCCAAATAATCCAGATGAGCTTGTTTGGTGTGGTCAACAAATGAGAGGATCTGGGTCCAATGTAGCCACACACATGCTGCAACAAAGTGGTCTTAACCGATTCTTGGCCCTAGGGCCAACTATTGGTACATCCATTGCAGCCTACAGAGAGCCAAGAATGGCATTACTTTTACAACTATCAGGCCAATTTTTGGCAGGCCCATTGGTGGGCTTCATATAGGGGCAAATAAGCTGCTGACTCGGTCTGAAGGGGCTGAATTGGCAACTTAAATCAGTCCCTGTATAGCCACTTTGACAAATGCTGTAAAATTTTACCAGTGCCATTACTGATAGCAATAGAGCTGCAAAGCAGAGATGTGGTTGGTTATTACGGGCAAGCAACCTGGTTGAATGTATTATCTATGTGAGAAGAGCCTCTCAGCTCATGCGCACATGCGTACTTTGCGTCTTATTCCTAAAGAATTCCTGCTCCACAAATGTTAAAACAAGACAACAAACCCAAACATAGCATTATTCCTTCCTAGTTTAAGGAATGATGTATATTTAAAGGGGTTGTTCATATTTGATGTATGATGTAGAGAGTGATATTCTAAGATAATTTGTAATTGGTTTTCAATTTTTATTATTTACAGTTTTTGAGCAATTTAGCTTGTTATTCAGCAGCTCTTCAATTAGCATTTTTAGCAATCGGGGAACTAGGGTCCAAATTATCCTAGCACCCATGCATCTATTTGAACAAGAGACTGGAATATGAATATGAGAGGGTCTGAACAGAAAGACGATTAATAAGCTTTACAGAGCATTTGCTTTTTAGAAGGGATTCAGCGACGCCCATTTGACTGCAAAGCTGCAAAGAGTCAGAAGAAAAAGGCAAATAACTATAAAATATAAATAATGAAAGCCAATTGGAAAGTTTCTTAGAACTTGCCATTCTATAACATACTAAAAGTTACCTTAAAGGTAACCACTCCTTTAGGGCTCTTACTGATGAGCGGTTGAAGCTGCGCTCCCCTGTGTTCCGTTTTTCAGCGTTCAGCCGCAGGGGAGCGCAGGAATAGACGCATTTAGCTTTTTTCAATGGGGCTGTACTCACACAGGTGCGTGTAGGCGCAGAACGCAGGTTGAGACGCAACATGCTGCGTTTTTCCTGCGTTCGGTGCCTACACAAGCCTGTGTGAGTACAGCTGCATTGAAAAAAGCTAAATGCATCTATTCTTGCGCTTCCCTGTGGGAGCTTCAACCTCTCGTCCGTAAGATCCCTTAACAAGAGATGCCTTTAATCAAATTCCAATGCAGTTGCAATAAAGCAGCAACCAGCTACTTTCATTCCACTCTAAACCCAAGCCAAATTGTTTGTAACAGTATAACACAGTACAGTGAAACGCTTATTAAAGGAGACATAAAGGATAAATGAAAAAAACCCTAATTTTGTAGACAATTATAAGTAATATATGGTGTTGTTTTTACATGGTGCTAAAAATGTATATTATATTTAAAAATAGCCCCTTTATTGGAGCTTTCTATAGATGTTCTCTGATCCCTATTTCAAATAAGGGGTGGACGTAGGGTTGCCACCTTTTGATAAAATGCTCATCGGCTGGTGGTGGGGGCGGGAACAAATGGGCGGGCCGTGACATAAAAGGGGACGGGCCGTGATGTGAAAAGTGGCGGGTTGTGACGTAAAGTAGCGGAACCAGAATGCGCAATTTGCCAGAAGGCAGCAAATAAAAAAAAAGGTACATTTTGAGCGGGTTGGGGGCGGGCCAAGGGCTTTTGTTAGGAGTATTACAAATTTACCAGCAGCTACATTGCCGGTAAATTTGTTATACCAGCCCCCAGGGCCGCCATCAGGGGGTCACAGGGGGGACAGTTGTCCCAGGCCCGCAGGATTTTGTGTCTAAGGGGGGGCCCAGCCATGCTTCACTTACTTGATTATATAAATAAATAAATAAAAACTGTGTAAATAGATAGGCTGTGCAAAATAAAAAATATTTCTAATATAGTTAGTTAGCCAAAAATGTAATATATAAAGGCTGGAGTGAGCAGATGTCTAATAAAACAGCCAGAACACAACTTCCTGCTTTTCAGCTCTATAACTCTGAGTTAGTCAGCGACTTGAAGGGGGGCCACATGGTACATTTCTGTTCAGTGAGTTTGCAATTGATCCTCAGCATTCAGCTCAGATTCAAAAGCAACAGAAATGACCCATGTGGCCCCCCCTCAAGTCTCTCGCCAAACGAGCGGATCTCTCCATGTATGGCCACCTTAAACCAAGAGAGCTGACAAGTAGTGTTCTGACTGACATGTTATACATCAAATCACTTCTGCCTTTATACATTACATTTTTGGCTAACTAACTATATCAGTGTAGGGATGTGAAAATCTTAGACACCCTTACACTTTACAGACAGGCACATCCCTAGTAATATGGACACCTCAGCGGGTCCTTATGGGGACCTTGTGCTTATGTAACCCCTGCAATTCACACAGTGTACACCAGATGGCACTGTGCCAGAGTATAAAAGGTTTAGGAACCATGTGCTCTGGGTCCATTGCTTTAGCCCAACCAAGCAGGCTGGAAGGGAATGGGTAGTGCTGACCCTAGGCGCCTTGGCCCTAGTAATTAGACAGCTATACTCGTTTTATAGATCGCTTTAGGAGTGATAGAGAGGTTAATTCGTTGAGCAGCTCAAGGCTCCGCCGAGGAGATTAGAGGGATTAAGATCCCAGGGTATTACTGACCCAGAGTAAGGAACCAAGTGTTGAGATAGGGATGTCAGGAGTTCCCCTAGTCTGCCACTGGAAGATATCCTGAAAACTGGGCAATACCCATCACATGCTGTCAACTTACTCTCTGCTGTATATTCCCTAGCCTGTGGGGATTCAGCCTATACGTGCTGTGAGTATATGCTTCCTTTATGCTGCTGTGTATGTTCTATACTCCATTGTGGATCAATGTGCTAAATGATCTCTGTGCTATTGTTCAATAAATACTGTTCTTTGTTCAACTGTTAAAGAACTACTGGCGCCCATCATTGTGCTATCGCATCAGGTTACAGTTATACTACACCCTTGCCTCCACCCCGCTGCGAGGGCTTACCCCTGAGAAAGAGAGCTCATCTGTGGTCTCAGCCCACCAAGGAAAGTAGCTTAAACTGCCCTAGCACAAGTCAGTTTATTATAGCGCTACATTTTGGCACCCAGTATGTGGGGCTCTTAAAGGGTTGAACTGTAACTCTACACGCGGCCTAGTGTGACAGGCGCTGTGTGTGCGGACTCAGTAGGAAAAAGGCACCTAGGTGGGGAAAGTCTGTAGTTCTTATTCCCCGAGCGGTGTGCCTACTGATTATATTGTGAGCGTGTATCCCTCACACATTTCGGTCACAGCAAAAGCATAATGGCTCCCCTGTCTGAAGCAGCATTGTGGGACTGGTCCTTAGAAATGGGAGCGGATCCTGACTACACGTTTGTAGTGGATAATGTCCCAGAGGTGTGAATCACTCCTTAAGGGGCAACCCCATATTTAATGCTTATGAGTATGTTGCACAAAAACCTTCCGATGAGAAAGGATTTGTCCGGTTCTTGTATTGGGTCCCTGCCGTACCTAGCAGTGATACATGGCCTTCCAAGGTATACCCTATGGGAGTCTCTGCAGAGAGGTGTCCGTGCCGGTATCAGAGCCTGCCTAAGTCTGCCCAGCTTATATGCAGTCCCCCTCCTACTGTATATCATACAAAATTTAAATATAGGGACCGCACACTCAAATTTAAAAGGCAAACGTTTATTACATTTACAAAAATTACACTCACATATTTAGCTATGGCCCAGTATTGGCCCTACACGTTTCGACCACAAGAGTGGTCTTCATCAGGGGCAAAATCCATAAGGTATTAGAAAAAGGATAAAAAGGCCTTCTCTGGAACAGAGAACTCGCTGGTTGAATCTCAAGTTTCCAATACTCCTATGGTTGTTACAGGAGCTGCCGCTCCTCATGTGAGGTCTAATTCTTCTGAGGCACAGTCTTCATCCCGCAAAGTGTTGCTCAGTGAATCAAAGTCTTATGGGGATTTGACTGTCACCATCTATACAACCCTTGCTGTTCCTACTCCAACTCCAGTCATAGGCCATGATGTGGATTGGAGAAAGTTTTCATTCAACCGATTGGGACCGATTGCACCCATAGCACCCTCCATTCGAGACCCTCCAATATTGGAGGATGATGAGGATCTGCTGGATAAGTTGATGTCCTCCAGTGTGAACAGTGCTGATGAATCCATACTGGAAGTTCCTGCACAGATTCGGTGTCAGAGTAAAAGGTCTGTGGTGAGTGAGCCTGGAGAGAGAGCTCAAGTGGCTGAATTGTACCACTACGAGTAGGGAAAGATATCCCTGGAGAGGGAAAAGAATTTGCTTGCTGCTATCCCCAAGCCCAAGGAAGACAATCCCTTAGGGCCAGTTCCAGGATGGGAAGAATATGAGGAGTCTCCAGAAGCTGAGCATGGTCCAGGTCCTCCTACAGAAGTGCCTTGCAGCTTCATTGCTCCTCCCATTATAGGACCCGAGGAGGAAAAAGATTTTTGGGTGCTGCCAGGACGGGCAGATCCGAATGTGTTTACTTCTGTCTCCAGAGTGCAGAGAGTAATCAACTTCCATGTCCATCGAACTTGGGGTTACTTTATGCCCTATGCTCCTCTGTGGATGTACGAAAAGGTGGCTGCATCTTATGAGAACTGGCTGATCGATGAGATCCTACGAAAGGAGAAGATGCACCACAGTTGCCTCACAAACCCTGACAAGGTGAGGCGTGAGCAGGATTGGCAGTACCTGCGCTCCATTGAAAAAGAGTGGTGGTATGGCCGCACCATTCTTCAGAATGCCATGAAAAGTTGTGGCAAGTATAATCCCACCAAGTACTTTAATTTGGAAGTCTACTTGGGAGATGGACAATGGGTGGACAACCCCCATCCCAAGTACTACATCCCCTACGAAGACTCCAAGGCCAGGTTTCTTCATATGATTTGAGTCTACTGGTGGGAAGGGACATGGTGTTTTCCCACTGATGATGCTCCATTGGGAGTTTGTTCTGGTTACATTTTTCCTGTCCCTCCAAAGTGACTGAAATTTCTTCAGGGAAGGATTTTTCTTCTTTTGCTCCTCTTGGAGTTAGGTCTAAGGACTGTTTTAGTTAACACCTGCCCGTTGGTAGGTTCATTCAATTTTTCCCCTTTACCCTCCTAAGTGCATTTAAAAAGGACTACGGGTTCGACTATTTGATGGACTAGAATACTGATGTGTTTGAAATGCAGTATCTCTAACTTGTACCTTCTTTTGCAGGTGTTTACTGATAAAGCTTACCTGCCCATGAATGAAACTGTTGCTATTGATATGTATCTTTCCAGCTATGCCATTGTACCTGGGTTACTCAGGAGAGTTACCCCGAAGAGGTTATAAGGTAATGGTATAGAAATGCAATACATATAGCTAAGTGCAATGTATTTTTGGTCTCTGAAAAGGTTTCTTGCATGATGTGCCTTAACTGCTATATTTTCAGTATTTGCTCTTTGAAAGGTTCCTTGCCGGGACGGAAGGAATTCACCAGGGGGAGAATGTAGGGATGTGAAAATCTTAGACACCCTTACACTTTACAGACAGGCACATCCCTAGTAATATGGACACCTCAGCGGGTCCTTATGGGGACCTTGTGCTTATGTAACCCCTGCAATTCACACAATGTACACCAGATGGCACTGTGCCAGAGTATAAAAGGTTTAGGAACCATGTGCTCTGGGTCCATTGCTTTAGCCCAACCAAGCAGGCTGGAAGGGAATGGGTAGTGCTGACCCTAGGCGCCTTGGCCCTAGTAATTAGACAGCTATACTCGTTTTATAGATCGCTCTAGGAGTGATAGAGAGGTTATTTAGTTGAGCAGCTCAAGGCTCCGCCGAGGAGATTAGAGGGATTAAGATCCCAGGGTATTACTGACCCAGAGTAAGGAACCAAGTGTTGAGATTAGGGATGTCAGGAGTTCCCCTAGTCTGCCACTGGAAGATATCCTGAAAACTGGGCAATACCCATCACATGCTGTCAACTTACTCTCTGCTGTATATTCCCTAGCCTGTGGGGATTCAGCCTATACGTGCTGTGAGACTATGCTTCCTTTATGCTGCTGTGTATGTTCTATACTCCATTGTGGATCAATGTGCTAAATGATCTATGTGCTATTGTTCAATAAATACTGTTCTTTGTTCAACTGTTAAAGAACTACTGGTGCCCATCATTGTGCTATCGCATCAGGTTACAGTTATACTACACCCTTGCCTCCACCCCGCTGCGAGGGCTTACCCCTGAGAAAGAGAGCTCATCTGTGGTCTCAGCCCACCAAGGAAAGTAGCTAAACTGCCCTAGCACAAGTCAGTTTATTATAGCGCTACATTAGAAACATTTTTTATTTTGCACAGCCTATCTATTTACCCAGTTTTTATTTTCACAATGAACAATTCCTTTAATGGTAGTGTGGAGTGGTCTGGGGTGGGTGATGTCCCAGGCCCCGTGATTTCTAATGGCACCCCTGCCGGTGAAATACTAGCAGGGTGGCAACCCTAGGTGGATGTGTCATAACAGTCCTTCCCAGAAGCACAATAGAAGGGGGACAGCCAGTCACAGTCACACAAGCACAGACTGTTCCCTATCAGGTCCTGCTTGCTGCTGATTGGCAGTGCAGTGAGCTGAGAGCCGCCTCTCCTCTGCACAGCCTGGGCATTTAGGGAGCAGGAAGTGGAAGAGAAGGGAGGGATTTATTAGGGGTTTTTGCAGAAATATTCAATAAATCAGCCTGGAACACTACCCATTGAAGCACAATTCTTTTAAGTATAAATGAGTGTAATCATGCACTGGTACATTCTTATTTTTACACAAAATGCCTCCGTTAACCAGTGAACGTTAAATCCCACGTTTAGGCGCCAATGTACCTGCACTAGGGCCGGCAGCTCTGTCCAATTTCCATTCTCATAGACAAGCAATGTGGCAAACGCAGAGCGGAAGCCACGCCTCCAAACGTCACTAGGCCGATCCCCCAGCCGCGACGCACTGGACCAGCCAGGAGTCAATCAATTCGGCTTTGCCTTTTCCGCACTCCGCGTATTATTTGGGATTCAGTGTGACGTTGTAGAACGGTTGCGGATAATACGTTCAATTGCAGCTTCGAGGGGAAAACGTCTGTCTGGTAAGACCTGTGGACAGCGTGTCCTTAATCGCGTTACAATGATTTCTGTTTTGAGGGTTAATGGTGTGAGGCCGCTGCGCACAGTTACACACAGTTATTACAGTACGAGGCATTGAGCTGTCTGTAGTATGGAAGTCAAGTGGCCTGTGATGCTGAGAGCAATTGGAGTGGGAGTGTAAGTGCTTGGGCCTGTGTGATCAACTGGTGTTTTACTACAGAGACAGGGCCTGCTATAAGTGCTCATACACAGCTCTAGACACTGTTCTACTATACACTGCTCTAGACACAGCTCTACTAGACACTGCTCTATACACTGCTCTAGACACAGCTCTACTATACACTGCTCTAGACACAGCTCTACTATACACTGCTCTAGACACTGCTCTACTATACACTGCTCTAGACACTGCTCTACTATACACTGCTCTAGACACTGCTCTATACACTGCTCTATACACTGCTCTACTATACACTGCTCTAGACACTGCTCTACTATACACTGCTCTAGACACTGCTCTATACACTGCTCTATACACTGCTCTACTATACACTGCTCTAGACACTGCTCTACTATACACTGCTCTAGACACTGCTCTACTATACACTGCTCTAGACACTGCTCTACTATACACTGCTCTAGACACTGCTCTATACACTGCTCTAGACACTGCTCTAGACACTGCTCTAGACACATCCTCTGCAGCTAAACACAAGTCTACTAACATTGTTACATTAAAGGGGTGCTTCACCTTTACCATTAACCTTTAGTACGTTATAGCATGGCCAATTGTAAAAAACTTTGCCATTGGTCTTCTTTAATTATTTTCTATAGTTTTTGAGTTATATGCCTTCTTCTGACTCTTTCCAGCTTTCAAATGGCGGTCACTGACCCCACCCCATCTAAAAAAACAAATGTTCTGTAAGACTACAAATGTATTGTTATGACTACTTTTTATTACTCGTCTTTCTATTCCTGCACTCTCCTATTCATATTCCAGTCTGTTATTCAAATCAATGCATGTTGCTGTGGTAATTTGGACCCTAGCAACCAGATCACTGAAGCTGCAAACTGGAGAGCTGCTGAATAAATCAAAATTTACAAGTAATAAAAAATAATTGTCTCAGAATATCACTCTCTACATTATACTAAAAGTGAACTAAAAGGTGAATAACCCATTTTAACGCTCCTTACAAACATCATGGCAAGTAAGAGAAATAGAAGCAGTGACAGCTAACTTGCCATACTGTCACTTTTACTAACATGATAGGCGAGTGCCACTGCCCAGAGCAACTCAGGCTTTACTTTATAAGTTTACTTATTGCTATTCGACTCATCAAAATGAATTGCTCGATTTACACCTGTGTTTTTAAATGAGTTCTTAAGTCATGTACAATTTTATGAAAAAATATTCTGCTGCCCAGGTTGCAATCATTTCTGTTACATAATACCTGGGGTTAAAAAAAAAAAAAAAAAAAAAAAAAGATACAGATTCGATTCCTGTGTGCCACATTTTAAGCAATGGATTGGCTTTTCTATGTTCTACTGGTTCAGTAGGATATTTGTTTTACAGTTACTAATAAATAAAATCCACAGAGAAATGTCATGTTGACTATGCTTAAAGGAGAACTAAAGCTTAACGAAAGAAGTAGACTATAAATGTTTTACATTATGTTTGGGCTTCTGTACCAGCCAAGGCAACCACAGCCCTATAGCAGTGCAGATCTGTGTCTCCAAAGATGCCCCAGTAGCCTCCCGTCTTCTTTTCTGCTGATTCACTGCACATGCTCTGTGCTGCTGTCACTTACTGAGCCTAGGGACCCACTCACAATATACAGTACACATAGAATAGAAATGTCACAATATACAGCTGATTAGTAATTAATACGGATAATTACTACATGGCAGCACAGAAATTAATGCAATTAGCATCAGAAATTAATAATCAGCCCTGTAGCATCATCTTATATTACAGACCAACCTCATTTTCTGCTGGATAATATGTGACATCCCCTAAACTTCACTTCTCAACAGCTGCTCAGAGCCCACTGAGCATGTGAGTGTCGCAGACACTTTCCAAGATGGTGACCCTTTGAAGTCCTGGATCATTGCTGTTATTTAAAAGCTGAAACTTTAGGCTGGTAAAATAAGTTCAGTATGTAAAATATGGCATTTTTAATACATTCTTTTAGTTCTCCTTTAAGCACTATCACTGCCATCATTATTATTTTTATGGACATTGCTGTCAATTAAAGACAAACATTGAATATCAAAGCATTCGTCTCTGTTCTGTGGTATTGGATCAAGTTTTTATTGTAAATTTGAGATTCAACGGCAGCTGTAGTTTGGGAATCCCTGTATAAAGGATGGATATATGTGTTGCAGAGCATTTTACAGAATCTTTGATTTTATGCTGTTTACCTTTTTACATATAATTAGATCAAAGGCTGTTTTGGTTCTTTGTAAGCACAAAAATAAAGGAAATTATTGTCCCTTTAACTGGAGAGAGTTGGCAGCATGAAGTGCTGTAAGTGCCAGTAGAATTTCACATCATTTGCACTCAATGCCAGCTGTTTTTAAACTTTTATTTTCTCTCCTTTTAGGGACTTTTTCGTGTGTAGCTTTTACTTTACACAGGAAACCTTTGCATTATTTTCACAGGACAATGTGGGGGTTGTCGTTCAATTTCTGTGATAGGATAAAATGTCTGATTATTTTCTCACAATTGTTATATCAAAAATCCAATAAAAAAAACAAAAAACAAACTGACAGCAGCTTTCCCCACCCCTATACATACTGTTTAGCTGCTACATTAAAATGCACTTGTCCACATTACAACGCTGCTAATGCCACAATAGTGGTCCGCTGAATCGCAGGGCTCTGTTAACCGTTGTTTACCCCATTCACCTTGTAGGTGAAGTGATGAATTCTGATTTGAAGTCAGAGGCAAACTAGAATTATGTATGCCTGTATGTTAAAAAAAAAAAAAAAAAAATTGATACAGGTATGGGATCTGTTATCTGGAAACCCGTTATCCAGAAAGGTCCAAATCACATAGACTCCATTTTATCCAAATAATTAAAATTTTAAGACATGATTTAATTTTTCTCTGTAATCATAATAATACAATACCTTATCCTCAATCCCAACTAAGAGATAATGAATCCTTGTTTATTGGAAGAATGTATTGGAAGAAAAAAACAGCCTATTGGGTTTATTTAATGTTTACATGATTTTCTAGTAGACTTAAGGTATGAAGATCCAAATTACTGAAAGATCCGTTATCCAGGCCCCAACAGTGCTACGCAATATGTTGGAGCTATATAAATACGTGTTAATAAATAATAATAATAATAAAATTCTGGATAACTGGTCCAATACCTGTAATATTTTTGGCAGTTCAAAATATTTGAGGGTTTAAGGTTTCTGCACCTTGTGTACCACCTGAATAAACTTAGACATTAAAGGGGGAAAAAAACTGTCTTTTTGACAGTTTGAATTGTAACACCTTCCCATGGAAGTATTGTGCCAACCCTTTGTAGCGCTAAATAGGAAACACTTGCATCTCTACAGGTATCTTTAGCGCAAACACTTTTATAGCAGGAGTGCCCATACTTTACTGAGGGGTCTACTTTTAGTGGGGTTGTCCCATTATGATCTACATCCATAATATCACTGTTAGCATTCTGGTCCGTGGAAAATATTGTTTCCCTTCAGTCAACAATTACAGCAAGCAGGCAGGTGCCATTTTGTGAATAAGGTTATTTAGGCAAGCGTTTCATCATGCCAACATCTTGTATAGGCACCATATCCATGCACTGGCTACACAACTAGATGGTGAGGAAGGAGGGGGAATAAAGGGAATTACAGTCATATTTAGGAAGTGCCAAATGGAAAGTGAAAGAGTTTGCCTGCCCTGAATCTGTGCCTGTGACGTAGAGGAGGGGCAGGCAATATATAATTGACAGCAGAGATTTTTAAGTATATTTACAACAGGTTTGGATGTTTTACTAAAAGAATTTGGGTGTAATTTGAAAATTACTTTTTATTATACAGCTTGTGCAGACTCTAAACTGTTTCAATTTTGCAACATTTAGTTGATACATTTCTCAGCAGTATCTCTGGAGTATTAGCAACTATTGTATCAATTCTAACAGCTGCCTGTAATGATCCCCAGAGATTCTGCTTTAGAAAGGGGAACATTTTGACTTAAAGGAGACATATAGGATAAGTGAAAAAAATCCTAATTTTGTAGGCAATTATAGGTATTATATGGTGTTGCTTTTACATGGTGCTAAAAATTAATATTATCTTCTAATATCACATCTGCTTATACAACACTATATAAAAACAACTACCCCAAATTGATTAAGAAATTGACTAAGGATCTTGAAGAGTGGTCTTGATATGCCATATCGTGGTTTGGAAGAATTCACGCTGTCAAAATGACTCTACTACTAGAATATTATATAGATTTCGTACGTTACCAGTAACAATTAAAACCAAAGATATTGCTCACCTTCAAGGTAATATCAATACATTTATTTGGGCACATAAACCACCACGTATAAATAAGCGTACCATGTACAGACTCCCTATGAATGGGGGGCTAGGTTTGCCTAATTTATTAATGTATTACAAAGCTGCGAGAATCTCCCAGACCACGCAGTGGCACCTGCCACAAAGTGAGAACCGATGGGTCCAATTAGAAACACTATTGATGTATCCTATCGATTTATCATTTTATTTATGTATGGATAAAACACACATTAAGTCTCACCCAGTAACTAGCTCAATATTGAAGCATACTATCAAAACATGGCATGATGTTTTGCAGAAATTTCAATTAGCAGTGAGTCACAGCATCCTTATTCCATTACATAATAATCCACTTTTTCCCCCCGAGTTATGCTACCACCGCGTTGGAGGGAACATGGCATTAATAGAGTTAAGGATATGCTGTTAACAATGGGGGTTAAATCGTTAGAATACCTACGATTTACTAATACTCTTCCCCACAATGAAACATATAGATATTCTCAATTAGCCCACTTTATAAAGTCAATTGATACCACCTACATTACTCGAAACCTGTTCTCAACAAGCGGGGAAGATAAAAGGTACAATCTCACTGGTATACCGACATTTAGGGTCAATTAATATTGAGGTCTCTTTGAAATACATGGCAGATTGGGAAACGGATTTAGGACGCTCAATTTCTCAGCAAGAATGGAATGGGATTTGGAATACTATATCCAAAAATCTCCCCTAATACTGCTTTGAAAGAGTCAGCTTATAAAGTGATGATGCGCTGGTATATTACCCCAGCTCGGAAACATAAATTTGATCCCACTTCTTCCAACTCTTGTTTTCGGGGCTGTACAGAAGTAGATGACTGTTATCATATTTGGTGGACATGCCCCATAGCAGCGGCGTATTGGAGGGATGTTTTTCAGACGATTGGAAATGTATTTAATAAATCTATTTCTCCTGAGGTTACAATGGCGCTTTTAGCCTGACCAACTAAAGAACTTACTAAACAACAAAATGCTTTAATGGGTCAAATTTTAGCAGTAGCCAGAATCAACTTGGCAAAGAATTGGCTCCAAAAAACTATAGACACTCAAGGTATGGTAGAAAAAATTAGCCAGACACAGAATCTGTTCTATTTAACGGCTTTATTGGCAGACACCGTAGAGAAACATACACAAATATGGGATCCATGGAACATATTCCTGCATTCGTGAGAAATCTGTACAAGTAATGTATCTGGTACCAAATGTGATGAATGAATACTGGTAAGAACAACTTAAGGTTATTGATATCCTACACTAACCTTCCCGATCCTTCAAGAATATTATACTAAATGTAATGTATACGTTATCATTTGTCATTGCATTTGAAAATGTTAAAATAAAAGCGATTTAAAAAAATTAATATTATCTTCAACAATAGCCCCTTTATTGGAGCTCCCTATAGATGTTCTCTGGTCCCTGTAGGACCAGTAGGAGGGGGACAGTCAATCACAGCCCTGCAGTCACACAAGCACAGACAGGCTTCAGTTCCCTATCAGGTCCTGCTAGCTGCTGATTGGTTCCAGTCCTACAGTGCAGTGAGCTGAGAGCCGCAGGCTACACTGCACAGCCTGGGAATTCAGGGAGCAGGAAGTAGAAGAGAAGGGAGGGATTATTAGGGTTTTTGCAGAAATATTTAATAAATCAGCCTGAAACACTATTTTTTTTTTTTTAAGCTTAATTTTTCTATATATATATATATATATATGAGTATAATGCACTGGTACGTTCTTATTTTTTACACAATACCTTTAATGGTCACACATAGAAAATAGAAAGTAATTGGAAAAAGTCTTTATTTCTGGTGAACATTCTGAAAATAACTGAACTGAAAAAAGTGTTGGAAGGTGAACAACCCCTTTAATGTTCATGTTCAGTTCAGTTTTACACTAGACTTAACGTGCTTACAGTAGTTAAAGGAAGATCTATGAAATACTCCCTACTCCTTGGTTGGCATTGTGAGCAAGTGAAGTAAGTACACCAGTTGATTCTGTGCATTTTATGCATGAACAGAGCCAGCCAATCAGCTGTGACCATTACCAACTGCCAAACAGAAGCCATGGATGCTAATAATGTTTTTGCTCATGTATAACTGTGTTTTTCAGAGTGAAAATGAATGTGGGTGTAGCACACAGCGAAGTAAACCCAAATACAAGAGTTATGAACAGTCGTGGAATGTGGCTGACTTATGCGCTTGGAGTTGGAATGCTTCACATTGTACTACTTAGTATTCCTTTCTGCAGTGTGCCCGTAGCCTGGACTCTAACTAATGTCATTCACAACCTGGTAGGTACAAACCATTTGGTCTAACAAAACAAATTGACACCACAGCCTATATTGTGCTCAGTTATGGTATGGGATCCGTTATCCAAAAAGCTCTGAATTATGTAAAGACCATCTCTCATAGACCCCATTTTATCCAAATAATCCAAGTTTTTAAAAATGGTGTCCTTTTTCTCTGTAATAATAAACCAGTAGCTTATACTTGATCCAAACTATGATACAATTAATCCTTATTGGAAGCAAAAACAGCCCTTTGGATTTATTTAATGTTTACATGATTTTCTAGTAGACTAAAGGTGGCCATACATGCAGATTAAAGATGCCGATATTGGTCCTTTAGACGGATTCCGTAGCTTATCTACCCGTGTATGGGGGCTTCCGACAGGTCTCCCCGATCAATATCTGGCCAAAAATTGGTCAGATATTGATCAAGCAGGTTTGATTTTTTTTTTTTTTTGGATATCGACGACTGCATCGGCTAGTTGATGTGGTCCTCGTCCCGTTGGCATCCATTTCCTAGGGCCGAACGATTGGATTAACCCGATATTGACCTACGTTTGGTGGGATGAGGTTAAGATCCACTCGTACACATGGTATTACTTCACATGAAAGACTAACAACATATCTATATCATCATACACTGTTTCATTGCTCACTTTCTATTTATTCATATGCGATTTTTAGTTTAATTTATCAATGGGTGAAAATTAAAATTCACTGATAAATGCAATTCTAAAAATCCCATAGGAATTAATAGAACGTGAGTGAATTTCTTTGTAATGAGCTCTAAACTCACATTTTGATAAATCTGCCCCCTAGAGTTTTAGAGATCCCTGTTATGACCCCGCCTTCAGTATACAGTTCCCAGTCCTTATGGAAGATAAAACACAAAATAGGAATACGAAACTGTTGCCAGAAAAGAAAAGTCAGGAGACTTTTACATTGCATCCTTAAAGTCCACTTTCTATAGTCCTAACTATAGCAATAGCCTCAGACCATTATTCTTTCCCCGCCTAACGTAGTAGCAGGTGGTAGTGGTTCTTTCAGCATCTTCTCACAATGCTAAAATGGGTAAATGTTTTTCTGCTAGAAGCTACCAAACTGTAAAGTTTTAATATTTTCCAGTGTCCCAAAGCTAACACTTTCAGTTTATTTACATACGGAGGTGACCATTTCAGGATACAAAAGACAAATCATAAAAAGAAATCCTGCCCACTGGGCGCTACATTCACACATTTGATGAGTTCCCTCACTAAACTGGGCCCCCTGTCTGCTACCAGCATAAGCACATAGATTGGGTCACTCCTGTACTCACAATACTTCTTTTGGGGGAATTGCTCAGCCTCCTGGCTGTTTTGTCAAATCCTCACTCAGACTCCGTCAGATTGATTCTCTGTCACTTGGTCTCAACCTTCATGTGAAAAGTGAGCTCTAATCCATGTGCTGGACTAATGGACTGGAGTACTTGGCTTGCCTGTTCCTTCCAGAATACTCCATCCTCCAGGACCTGGCCACTAAAGCCTTTAAACAGAAAAACTCTCGAAAAACACACCTTTTTAACCAATTCCTCGTTCACTCTCCCACACATGGACATGTCTTCTATTGTCCTGGCACAATGGGGCAATGGCACCCCTGCTCTGCTTGGGGTAAGGGGAAAATACACTGGACTTGCTTTAAGATTCAGTTATGCAGGAGGTAGGGAATGCTACAGATTGTAACATTTACCAATGTAGTAATTGTACTGCCTTTGGCAGTAGTGATGCCAAATTCTGTACCCATGCCCGCCAGACTTCCGGGTTCCTTTTATAGACCCGTGCCGGCCCGCCAATGATGTCACAAAAGGGGTGGGGTGAGCAGGTGCACGTCTATAAAACCTGAACTCGGAAGCCGGCATTGTAAGGTTGCGGGTTGGGAGAGCTCTACCCGGTTCCGCCTGCGATCCAGGAAGGGGGGGTGCGAGGTTAGTCTGAACCCACCCGTCCCGTGGGTATCGGGCCGGTCCGCACATCACCATTTGCCAGGCTACTGTTTAAATATAACTTGAATAGCCTGCTTTATCAACTGTAAGAAAAATATAACCATTCATTTCCAAGTTAGTTAACCTAACAAAAACCTGTATGTGTGTAAAGTATCCTTTTTCATTTACTATCATTGGATCAAGGAAGCAACAGTATGTTCACATAGCAAATTCTGTGATCTGGAACACTTCTAGTTCAAGAGGGGATTGTTTTGTTTTGCTTTGCTCCTCCACCCTAAGATCACATTCCAGATTGTTAGGTTTGTGTTTTTTTTGCTTCTGCATACTTTTTCTCTTCTATTTTCTCTTTTTCCACTCTGCATTCTTTTTTTCTTGATTGCCATTGTGTAATATTTTCATGTTGGTGTTTCTGTCAAGCCAAATAGTTTTGTAATCCTGAACAAGCTGTTCAAAAGACCCATGGCATTTATATTATTTCACAAGTTTACCTAGGCGATCAGATTCTGCAAGTTTCAGACTTTGAAGCACATTTCCACAAACTCATTTTGAGTTTGTCAATATCTGTACTGTGCCAAAATATATGGCTTTCTGAGGTCAGTTTACTGCTAGGGGCTCTTGTGACACAAAAAACAATGGCTGTGAGCATTTTGCTGTACTTTTCCTTGAAAATTCATATCCATTTTCTCCATTACAGGGTTTACTGACGCATATTTTGTTCATCCTGAGCATAGTTGATATCAAACTGTTTAGAAGACCCTCATGCCTATAATTTTTTATAAATGTAGCTAGGACCCTCATGCCTATAATTTTTTATAAATGTAGCTAGGGATAAGGGAGTTGTTTTGATGTATTTCTTTTTAAATGCATTTAATAAAACCACAATTTGTAAAAAAAAATTAAACAGATTGAAGCAAAAAGACACATTGAACACATGCCAAAAATATGAGCCGGGGCAGCAGAAGACCTTTGACATTTACTACATGGGGAAGCCTATTTATCAAAATTCAAATTTGTGAATAGCTTTTGTATTTGGACAAACTGATTTACTTTTTTTTTTTTTTTTTTTTTTTTACCAAACTCATATGTTTGCTTATTTATTATTAAACACATCTAAAAACTTGAGAAAACAAAACCATAAAAAAACAAAACAAATGCAGTGGGTCTACAAACGCTCAAAAAAAAAATCTTCAATTTTGCTAGGACATCTCCCACTGATTTTCTACTTGAACTCGCAAGTTTTTAGATGCCGAGTTTCACGTTTGATGTTTTTCAGGTTTTTTGCACTAAATAAATATTAAACATTCGAGTTTAACTCAAAAGAGTGAGGTTTAGGAAAGGATTGCAGCTAAAATTTGATTTCAAACGTTGATAAAAAGCCCCTCTGAGGCAGTTAAACATGATAATAAATGTAAAACTCTGAAGTGACTGTCCTTGTTTAAATGAGAGGAAGACTACAAACCATCAGTCCTATTGAGCATTTTAAAAAAGAAATATTATATGGAATTAGAAAAGTAATACATGTATGGGAAGCTCAGAATTACGGCCGTCTCTCATAGACTCCATTTTATCCAAATAATCCAAATGTTTAAAAATGATTTCCTTTTTTCTCTGTAATAATAACAGTACCTTGTACTTGGTCCCAACTAAGATATAATTAAAACCAGCCTATTGGGTTTAATGTTTACATGATTTTCTAGTAGACTAGATCCAAATTTAAGAAATATCTGTTATCCAGAAAAACCCTAGGTCCAGAGCATTGTGGTTAACAGATCCCATACCTATAGAATAAATATTCACAAATTATATTTATTTTGCTAATTTTGAACATGGGTTTATATTGCTCCTTTAATCGGGTTAAAAAGGGTTTAAGATAATTGTGGTACTATGAAGGGCAGTTTGTTTTTCTGTCATTTCATGGACTTGCCCCTTAACCCAATAATATTGTATTTTCTTAGGGAATGTATGTATTTCTGCATGCAGTAAAGGGAACTCCATTTGAGACTCCAGATCAAGGTAAAGCAAGACTCCTTACACACTGGGAACAGCTAGATTATGGCGTGCAGTTTACATCTTCCCGGAAGTTTCTCACTATATCTCCTATCATCTTGTAAGTAATATTCCAGCCAAATCATTTTTTCCAAGATTGATTCACATTCTTCCTATTGCTCTTTGGGTCTTGGGGGGGGGTCTGCCTGTATGAAAAAAGAGTTTTGCATGGTGCTGCCATGCAATCAGTTCCATGTAGTATGCACAGAAGGGCACACAAGTCATCACTTGCCTCTACTCATGTAATTGAAGGAAAAAAAAAAACTTAAATTCTGTTTAAGATTTAAAATGTTGGAAGTGTAAGTTGAGACTTGATTTAAGGCAAACACACTTCTAGTGATTTCTACGGGGCATATTTACTATGCTGTGTAAAATGCAATTCAACGGAGAAAAAAAAAAAAGCTAAAGTAAAATAAATTTATCGAGGGGTGTTTTATTTTACACCATGTGAATACCAGATTTGCTGCCGTTATTTTACATACCTTCCTGTGAAAGTCACTCTAAGAAAAAAAAGGTGTAAAAATGTGTGCAGTTTTTTCACCAGCAAAGCCTTTGATGTGTGGTAAATTATCCTGCTGTTTTTTTTACACCACATAATAAATATGCCCCTTGGTGTTGTCACCCTGGGAATATAATACCTACCCTTTGAAATGAACTGCAATTTTCTGCAATTCATACAGAGAGGATAAGTAACATAATAAATACAATAAATGAAGTTCACAGAGCTCTAGTGTCATGTGACCACAGGAAGGTAGTCCTTGCCCCGTAGAGCTTACAGTCTAAGTGCACGGAAACACTAAATGCTGTATTTTCTAGCAACAATTGGCTGTTGGTTGCCTGTGCTTCCAGGACACTGCTGTTAAAATCAATTGGGGGAAGTTCTGAGCATTTTGTTGCCCATCTTCTGAGTTGTTAATTCACAGCCAACAAAAGGCACAGAATCCCTAAATGTGCTGTATTTAGGGCCACCATCCCAATACTAATTAGAGGTATGGCTAAGGAGGCCTAGGTTATTAGTCAGCTTTCTGTCTAGGGCCCCAAGTTGCCATTGCTAGATAATTTGCTACAGTGCCTCTGATCCATCCAGACATACCACATTGCACCTTAACCCCCACCCACACAAACAGCCTGTGAATAAAATCTTTACATCCCTTTGGTCACGTCTGTCTGTCACAGGAGACTCCTTCTCTTCCGCCAGTGAAGAGACATAGGGGCATGTTTACTAACATTGGAGATAAATATCTGGAGAGATTTCTGGAGATGTTGCCCATAGCAACCAATCAGATCTTTGCTTTTGTTTTCTAACTTGGCTGTGGCTGTTTAAATCTAATTGCTGATTGGTTGCCATGGGCAACATCTCCAAAAATCTCTCCAGATATTTATCTCCAATGTTAGTAAACATGCCCCATAGTCTAATTTGTCTCTGATTTGATAGTCCAAATGTTGGAAAGTATGCTGATGGTGGCCCTGGCTATTTCCCTTTAATCATGGCAGAGTTTCATTTTTAACCAAATATCGACTTGTGTTACATAGTAATGAAAACATAGTAATTACATAGTAATGAAAAAGGACTAGAGGAAATATATATATATATATATATATATATATATATACATATACACTTTCCAATGAGTATCCGCACGCCAAAGCTGCTGTTAATGGTGGGGTGCACGGTAATTGCGTATGTATCAATTATCTTCAGACCAGCACTCCCTTTAAAAAAACTTGGTAATTTTATTGTTGCATAGTATCAAATAACTGACGTTTCGGTCCACATTTGGACCTTTTTCAAGGATATATCCAAAGGAAAAGGTGCACACCAGGGTTTTTTAGTAAATTAAAAATCCATGTTTATTAAATATACATTAAAAGAACCAGCCAACGTTTCGGTCTGTCTCTAAGACCTTTATCAAGACCATGTCTTACAGACAGACCGAAACATTGGCAGGTTCAGACACACACATTATATATTATAAATTTGTATTTGCAAGCAGAAGTTGATTACTTTGAGCCAGTATGTGAGGTTTGATTCTTTTTCTTTTCGTGACAGGTACTTCCTAACCAGCTTCTACACAAAGTATGACCCAACGCACTTCTTCATTAACACAGCATCTCTTCTCAGTGTCCTCATTCCCAAATTGCCACAACTGCACGGCGTAAGAATCTTTGGCATCAACAAATACTGAACAGGAATCCTGGTGTTTCTTTCAAGCGCACACGTTCTTGGCTCTGGCTTTTTCTGTTCTATTGGAATGGGTAGCCTATTAGGCCATTAACAGTTTATACAGAAAAGATCTAGCTGTGTCTTCTTTGTAAGCTGTTTGGAATCCACATGGACTTTGAAAAGAAGGCTCCGCTCCCAGAATGTATTGGGAGTAGTAGATGTCCTAGAAAGGTTTTCCTTTTATTTGCTGGGCAGGCCCAGTATTCACATGACGTTTGCAGTGTATAAACCAGACTGACCTTGGCTACAAAGGCGTCGGCTTGAACCTGTTGAATCTAATGGGGAATTCATAGATACATTTCTAAGAAGAAATATTTATTTCATTTTTTTTTCTATCAAGTTAAGAAATTCCATTTGTAAAGTGAATCGTGTTCAGTTGTTAGTGTAGCCTTGTGCTGCATGCTGTGTTGATCCATTAGCAGTCTCTTCTTTTCATATAGTTTAACTCCACTGCTTGGAGTGGGTGGCATTGATATGCTTGCATATTTTATGATTAGCAAAAAAAAAAAGCTTCATGTTACACTTGCAACGTCATTAATCTTCAGGTCACAAAACGGCCGAAAAATCTACTGGTTTATTTAACCCTTTTAGTGCCATGAAACTTATAATCTACTGCACCTGCATCAAGATAGCATAGATTCTAGGTTTCCGGTTGGCTGCTTGATCTATGGCATCTGTGTATACAAGACACTGCATAGCATAGTTGAAAGTCCTGACTGCAAGCACTGAAAGGTTTAAACTTTTTTCCTTGCAGTCTTCTTTTTGCTATTTTATTTCAAATAATACTTTGAAATACACGTTTATGTTTTTTTTTTTTTTTGTTTCAAAAGATTGTCTAGGCCAAAGCCCAGTTTCGCTAATAGTAAGGGAGTGTCAGTCCCTTAATAGACACAGGGTACATGATCTTACACTAGGGGGCAGATTTATCAAGCATTTAATAGTAATTTCACACCACCGGCCGAGTTCATTTGCAAGTCAATGGCAGAGGTCCCTTGAAGTCTAGAGTCCTGCGCGGGTCCATTTTTTGGGATCCGTACCCGCATTCTTACCCGCTTGGAACCGCTACCCGAGCCGCAAGCACTTTATCCGCAACCCAGACCCGATGACCATCAAGAATCAGGAAGTGCTGTCATTGTAAACCGGAAGTGACATCATCAGAAGTAGACGTGATCAGAAAAAAGTTGTAGATATGACTATTGAGAAGACCCGTGGCCCGCAAAACCTGCGTCTTTACCCGCACGAAACTTCAACCCGCAGGGTACAGCAGGACTCTACATTGAACCATTTGAATATGTTAAAGGAGAATTCAACCCATAGTTTAAAAAAACCCTCCCCCCCACAAATGCCCCTAATTTTTTTACTTCCCACTCTGTGCAGATTTTGGCCACGGAAGTTCACGGGTGCCATCTTCTTTCTTCTGTCTTTTTCTGAGGTTTCGGTGCATTCACAGCGGAGTAAATTTCCGGTCCCGAACCACTGTGCCGGAAATCTACTCCGTCAGTACGCGAAGATAACCAGAGAAGAAGAACATGGCTGCCGTGAACTCCAAGAGGCCAGAATCTGCCGCGAGGGGTGAGTAAAAAATTAGGGCCATTTGCCCAGGGGGCAGGTAGGCTGGGGGGGAGGAGGGAGGGGGGTCTACCCAGGGTAGGGGGGAGGTTTTTTATTTATTACGGGTTGAATTTTCCTTTAATTGCCTTCCTGACATTCACGTTTTTTTGGAGGGAAAAATCTTGAATTAGATCCAAATTCTTGGGTCAGAACTGTTCGATCTAATATTAGACGTTTATTTTTTTTCTTCAATAACTACCCATTCGAGTTGTGAGTATATTCGAATTTATTAGAGAAAATAAAATTCACAAATTCGATCTTTGATGGATCTGCCCATAGGAGTTAATACCTAGGTGTCTAACTATGTAGCAAATAGGTACGAAGAGAATGTCTGAATTATTCCTAACATATGTTAGTGCCCATAATTCAATTTTACTCCAAAAACCGAGAAACTTCAAGTAGAAGAAAATGTGTTCTGCAAGTTCCTTGCTTGAGATATTTTGGATTATCCTGCCAAAATCAAAAGTGAAAAATAATTGTAATTCTGTAGTTTTAACATCTTTCTTAACAGGATTTACTATAGGTTAGTACTCTCTATTGAATCAGAGTGCAATTTACTTTCACTCTTTCATTTGTTGTGCTTCATAGAGATAATCCACGACCCTGTTGTATTTGCTTATTCTCTTGTACTCAAGAAGGCAATGTTTTAAATCTAATCAAAAACATGCAAGACCTAAAATAGGAGAAGGAAGGAAAACACAGTCTGAAGTGTTCAAATATTAGGCAAAAGTTTCCATACACATTTCATGTGCTTTTCAAAGACTGGGGAACCTAAAGTTTTTCCTTTCCTTTTATTTTTCTAGTTTGAAAACTATAGTGTTAGAATTGGGCAAAGTATGATGGGCTTCCACCCTGCTTATAATTTCAGGTATAAGAGTATCATTATTTGGGGGTGTTTTTTTTTTGGCCTTTGAAACCTTCAGCCAGTTACAGCATTTTTATTTTATATCATGAAATTAAGGAAACTTCTCCATTTCTGCTTGTTTGGTCAACAAGATTGAAATTTTGTTAAGCAGAAAATATATTTTTAAATAATGTAGTTTTTTAAATCTTTACAAAATTTTTTGAATGCCAGACAACTGAAGTGAAGCAGAATTTGTTTTGTTTTTTTTTAACATTAGAAATGAAGAAAAATGTGCATGCAGAAAACTGCAAATTTTGGGTTTCAGAAACGTTTTTAAATGGATGAGTTTTTTTTGGTGAAGAAGTAAGACAGACTTTAACATTGTTTAGGGAGACTAGAATTGCACAAAGAGTAAACCTGAATCATGTTTTTTGTTTTAAATGCTGTAAACATTTGTAACAGTTTTCTGAATCTTTTTCTTTTTTTAGTTTACAAAATAAAGTGATTTTGCCCTTTGTCTTGTTTAATGTTAGTATTAAAGAGTGAGCTCTTACTCTCACCCATGGACTATGCCCCCAAACTGTAATGGAAACTGAAGTTTCTCACCTTCATGATGGCCATGGCGTCCAAGATGGCGACGGTGTCCAAGATGGCGACGGCATCCAAGATGGCGACTCCTTCCTTCACCATGTGGATCCTGCTGGTCCCAGTGTGATGACGTCGGCTTCCTCTCGCTCTCCGATTGGTCCGGCGTCATGACGTCATCGCGTCCAAAATCTTGGCGCCAAAAC
This sequence comes from Xenopus petersii, assembly GCA_038501925.1. Lineage (NCBI taxonomy): Eukaryota > Metazoa > Chordata > Amphibia > Anura > Pipidae > Xenopus > Xenopus petersii. Next base: position 45,058,375 of record CM076688.1, read on the forward strand.
CTGCCTATTTAAACCCCCTGGACATTGCAAACCTTGCCCAAGTATAGGTTTATCTTCGTGATTCTTGGGTGTGATATTATTGACTGATTTCTTGTGTACCAACCTTGCCTGTTATTCGGATTGACCCTTTGCTGCCTGGACTGAACCTTTTGCCTGAACCTCGACTACTCTTCTGCCTGATCCCTTGTACCACGAACTTTGTGACTACCTGCCTCCTCCTTGGTCCGCACTCTTACTGCGCCTTCGGGCCCTTACACAAACGTCCCATAGAAAAGGATAAAGGGCAATGGAATTTCATTTTGTTGGATTGTGTTGAGATCTTTAATAAATATCTCCTGTAATGAGAAAGGTAGGAATGGGGAAAAAGGCGGTGGATGGCACCTGACCAGGAAGAAATGCAAAGCCTAACTAAAGATACCTGTATAAGAAAATTCAGATTTTAAAAATTGCTTTGAATATATAGGGTATATATTTGATTCTGAACATAATCCAAGCATATTCAGATATAAAAAAAATCATCTGAAATAAAAGTGCTGCCTTCAGTGCTTTTAAATGAAGTTCTTTTCTAAACCAAATTCATAAAGAAAACAAGATATGAATCCTGGATTTAAAGGACCAGTAACAGCAAAAGTTTATTTATTTATTTTTTTTTTTTAAAAAAAAAAAAAAACTCGTTAGTATGCTACGAAAAAAAAGACACCAACATACATTTAAACTTTAAAGTCGCTAAGTCTTTATTAAGAAATAACTTACCGAAACTCTGATTGCGCTCCTCATCAGAAAAGGCATTCAGCGATCCATTGTGCGGCACTCGCTGCCTTCCTTATAAGAGAGAGACGAGGAGGAGAAATCTAGCGCTGCACGATGGATCGTCGCCCTTTCTGAAAAGGAGCGCAAGCAGAGTTTTGGTAAGTTAATAAACTTAGCAATTTACGTTTAATATGTGTTGGTGTCTTTTTTTTCATAGCATACTAACAATTTTTTTTTTGAATTTTCTTGTGGTTACTGGTCCTTTAATGTCTTTAGGAGAAAATGGCCAGAATTCCTTACCTTTTTGGGTATTGTATATTCCGTGTATTACTATTCATTTCTGTTTTTAGATTCATGATTGGCTGAGGTGTTACCGTGGTTTCCATCTTAGACTCTTCTATGAGACGTTTAAAAGGGGTTGTTCGCCTTTATATTAACTTTATGACGGAGAGCATGATATTCTGAGACAATTTGAAATTGTTTTTCATTTTTATAATTATTTGTTATTTAGCTTTTTATTCAACAGCTCTCCAGTTTGCCATTTCAGCAATCTGGTTGCTAGGGTTCAGACTGATGCATTGATTTGAATAAGAGACTAGAATATGAGAGGGGCTGAATAGAAAAAGATGGGGTCAGTGACCCCCCATTATTAATATAATATGTGATTTCTAACAAATGCCATAAAAACCATGTGTGCCTTTAGTTTAATTTAGTTTATATTTTAGTATGTTCTAGAATGGCCAATTCTGATCTACTTTACAATTGGTCTTCGCTTTTTCTTCGGACTCCAGTTTTCAAATCGGGGTCACTGACTCCATCTAAAAACAAATGTATTGTTATTGCTAATTTTCTCTATTCAGGCCCTCGCCTATTTATGTTCCAGTCCCTTATTCAAATAAATACATGGTTGCTGGTGTAATTTGGACCCTAACAAATAGATTGCTGAAATTACAAACTAAGGAGCTGTTGAAAAAAAAAAGCTAAATAACTCAACCACAATTCATAAAGAATGAAAACCAATTGCAAATTGTCTCATAATATCACTCTCTGCATCATACTAAAAGTTAACTCAAAGTTGAACAACCCCTTGGTTGACAAAGTGTTAGGGACAAACTTAAGGTTCCAAACCAAAATTTGATAAAGAGGCCCATATAACCCAGAAACCCCTAATATACCCATCACAGTTACCTGTTTCTTCAAAAATTATGAATAAATGCCATTTTCTAGGCTAACCGCTGGTTAACAGTTATCTTTCTGCATCATTTGAAATCCTGGCAGGGAAGGAGGGACTAAAACGCTGATGTTACAAATTGTAACAACTTCTCCACAGCTTACAGACAGCATGCAGGAACTACATACCCCACAATGCATTGCACTGTTCCTTTCCTTATTGAAATCATGTATGCAGGGAATTGTGGGGTTTGGAGGATGCAGGCTGAGGACAGCTGGCTGTTGACACAAAGTAACAGTAGTCAGCCAGCTCAGCAGAAAATCAGGGGCTAGGCTTAGGGAACTGTCAGAAACCATTAAAAATCATGAAAACGTTATATTTTTTAATTGATGTATATTGCAAAGCTGATTGAAACTATGTTTACTTTTCAAATAGCTTGTTATGTTTGTGTGCAGTTCCTCTTTGAAGGGCATGTAAAGGCAAACAAATAAAATCCCATTTTTACTTTTGTTAATGAAAAAGAAACCTATCTCCAATATACTTTAACTAAAAAATGTGTACCGTTTTTATAAGAAACCTGACTGTATGCAGTGAAATCACTTCATTTACGGCTGTGGATAGGAATTGTCAGTTGGTCCCTAACCGCTGAGCAGGGAAACAATCATACTTATGAACAGCAGGGGGAGCCCCCACCTTACTTCCCAGTGGAGCACAACTCAAGCAGCTTTGTTTATGACGATTCCTAAGCAGCCCAGACCACACTGAGCATGTGCACAGTCTTAGTCTTGCAAAGATGTTTAACAAAGTTACAAGATGGTGACCCCCTGTAGCCAACTTTGAAAGCATAAATTATTTGTTTGATTAGGCTTGTGGTGCAGTAAGTTCATGTTTATATTTAGTATACAAAATACAGCATTTCTAGCCTTATTCTATTTTACACTTTACATGCCCTTTAAGGGTATAAAAGAACTGTAAGTGTCAAGGAGAAAGTAACTTGAAGAATCAATAGAACATTATTGTACACTTTTAACCAAGCTGCATCAGTTCTCATTGGTGTCAAGACAAATCTATCAGTATCATTTAGTGTTTGTTTTCCCTTATATTCAACACATGGTGATTCAAATTATAGAAACCTGCCCTTATGTGGAAGAGCCCAGCCCCAATCTTTGTGGATAATCAATCCTATAGTCAAACTGAGAGAATGCTTTGCAAACTTTCTGTTTAAACGCTCCAGCTTGTGAATGGAGGTTGTAAAAGGGCAGCAGCAGCAGCAGGAGTTGCTATTTGCTGTCATTGCGCGTACAAAGGCTTATTCCACTCGCGCGGTTATTTTTTGTCTTTCTCTACATCGACTTATAGACTAAATACTGTCACTGATCAGAGGCGCAACACGGTGCATTTGCACTAAACACACGAGCTCTGTCTGAATGAAGAGTTCATCTAAACAATGTTGCTAAAAAGGGGAGGGATTGACCCACGGAGCTTTACTGGAGAGCGCGTTTCCATAAAAAAAAAAAAACGAGCAGCTTTGACCAGTTCATTAATTATTGCTTTGCTGCTGCTCGAAGCTTTCGGCTCGCCGTACTTCTTTTCTCACACGTGATCATACACAGCTCCCCTTTACTCGCTCGTTCTGACAGTAGCACGGAAGTGAAACATCGCGAGAGGAAGTTGTCTTACCGATTCTTCCCAGGATGCCTTGCGCTTACAGATTTGGGGGAAGGTCACGTGCGCCTTTCAAATAAGCAGAGAATTGGAGCTATTTGTTTTAAATAAATCCAGGTGGGTGGTTTTATTTAATGTGTCTAGTACTGTTAGTTCATACTGTTAACTCATTCCTGCCAGGTTACCTATAAATACACAAATGTTAATGTTTATTTTTCTCTTTTCATTTCTTTTTTTCTGGGCTCCATACAATGGTGTCACAATAGGCCAAGGGTCTGTCCCCCACTGAAGCCACTTTTGAACTTTAAAAATTGCCACTTGTTTTCTGCTAGGTTTGCCATTTTTGCTGGTGCCTAAACCCCAACAAACAGGGTGCGGCGGATAGCATTGGGGGTGGAGCAGTGGTGACATAAGAAGGAGACACATTGAAGTAGGTGGCGTTATGATGCTAGGGTGGGGTTATTGCATCACTAAAGGCCCCATACATGGGTGATAAAAGCTGCCCAGCATACCTCCCAACATTTTGGAAGTAAAAAGAGGGACAAAAAATTTGGCCCATGCCCCTTTTCTGTGGCCACACCCCCTAATTACCATGTTAATTTTACAAAATTTGGCAGGTTATGAAAGTTTGAAAATATTTCTCCTTATCTAAACTGTTTTTTTGTGTCTCAAAATTGTTACAAAATATCTTATTTGCACCTGTTAGCTGTTCTGGGCTCTCTGCTAAAAGCCAATTAAGTTATAAACTTTGTTTCTTTTTCTGGCTGCTCAGTGCAGGGAAAATAGGGACTTTCCAGTACAAATGAGGGACTGCAGGTTGAGCTGTCAAAAGAGACAGAAAAAGGGACAGTTGGGAGGTATGCGACAGAACAAGTCGGCAGTTTATTGGCCCGTGTGTGGGACCATCTGACGGGCATCCCTGATCGATATCCAAAAGTCGGGCAGCTAGGGTAAAAAATCCGGCCGGATCGCGGCCACATCTGTTCGTTGATGCGGTCTGCGATCCAACTGCCTGTAATGCCTGCATTCTGATCCGATCCTAGGGCCCAACGATCGGATCGCCCCGATAACGCCCACCTCACTGTGGGTATATCGATGTTGCCAAACTGGCCACCTTTAGACACATCTAGCTGCCTTTCCATCCAGTTTTCTCAATGTTGTAAACCGGACAGAAAATGTTGATGTCCAGTTGAAAACCACACTGGTGGCAACCCTATCTCTAATCTGTATTCTGCCTGATGAGTAAACCCAATACTTTAATTACAGATATGGGATCTATTATACAGAAATCAGTTATCCAGAAAGCTCTGAAATACAGCAATGCTAATTTAGAAAAACAGTTTCTTATTTTTGATTGATTTGCTCTTTTTTTGTTGTTTTTGTAATAAGACATTAACCTCACTTGATAATTTGTTGGCTAGATTTGTGTTTGGTTTTCACGAGGCTGAAAACCAAACAGAAAATGGAGACTGGAACAGGCCTTAGAAAACCCAAACTGTCAGGGTCAACAGATGGCAATCCTATTTTCTGCAGACAACAGGTGGGCGAGCGGAGGGTGTTGAGTAATATATGTAGGGTTGCCATGTGTTCTGTTTTGATCCAGTTTGGTTTCTCAAAGGCCTATTCGGGTCTCAACTTACTGTTTGGTTATCAGCCTTGTGAAACCTGAACCAATATAAACAAATTAAATACAAAGATACTCACCTTGACATGGCTTAGTTATTATCAGGTGCAGTTCATTTCCTGTTATTATAGAAACAGAAATAAGCAGCAAATCAATCAAAAATAAGAAATAGTTTTTCTAAATGAGCATTGCTGTATTTCAAAGCTTTCTGGATAATTGGATCCCATACCATAATAGATCCCATACCTGTAGTTAAAGGATTGGTCTTATTTATCGGGCAGAATAGATACAGTAGATGTAGGGTTTCCAGCCATGTGGGTTTCAAGTGGACATCTCAGTTTGTCAAAGGACTGTCTGTTCAAAACTTTCTGTCCCATTTAAAACATTGCGAAAACTGGACAGAAATCCAGCCAGTTGCATATAAGTGATGCAATAACCTTGACCCAGCATCTGACTAAGATTAAGACAGGAAGTAGTGTTCTGGCTATTACAACATTGGTTCACTCCGGCCTTTATACATTACATTTTTGGCTAACTATATTGAAAACATTTTTTATTTTGCACAGCCTATCCATTTACCCGCATTTATTTTTACACTGAACTGTTTTCTTTAAGGTATGCCACTGGCTCCACGGCAACAAACCTTTACAGCATACAAGCTATCCTTGGAAAGCAGTTCTAAAAGCCAACACTGAAGTCTGGAAACTGTTATTTGTCTTCTAGGCCCTGTCACAGAAATTTTGCATGGGGAAACTATGGCAAGATATCTTTCTAACCTGTCCAAGATTGCTGTTGGCAGAGAAAGAGTCTCATTGAGTACCATGGTGAAATATCCCAGAGTAGTCTTGGGGATAGAAACAAGCTGTGATGATACAGGCGCTGCGGTTGTAGATGAAAATGGTACAATACTTGGGGAAGCCTTGCACTGTCAAAAGGACATTCATTTGAAGTAAGTAAACCCTTTGCAGAAACAATTGCTTTCTGTATTACCTTTTGTAATAAGATGCACATTACTGCAAATGTTATATAACATTAGAATATTATAAAAATATTATATCGCGAAAATGAAAATTTAATATTCACTTCATCATACTGAAATAAGAAACTTTTTAAATACAATCAATTAAATATTCTGTACCGTTGAAATAATCAAGTTTATCTTCACTATCCCTCCTTCATTCAGAAGTTGGGTGTCAGATGAAAGATCCAATTTATCTTATAGAGGGGCTCTTTTTAACTAGAAAATGTTTTCAAGCTCACTCTATTAAAATCACCAGAAATCCTGTCTCTCTATTATTATTAACATTATTATTAACATGTATTTATATAGCGCCAACATATTGATCAACTGAACACTCCACACATGAGCTGAAAATCGTAGGAGTTGAGTATTGGTACGATCTGATCTTTGCGTCTATGGCCATCTTAAGTCCTAGCATCCAGCTATTCATATACATTCCAAACTGGGCAGATGCAGAACAAAAGGTGGTAACATTCAAAGCCCACAAAGACCAATTGAAGATTGTTTAAAAAATGTCACTGTTATTCTCATTGTTTTACATTTTGCCTACCCCGTCTTGTTTTGTAGCATTCAAATAATGGATGCGTTAATGGCAGAGCTCACCTCCTTATGCCTACCCCGTCTTGTTTTGTAGCATTCAAATAATGGATGCGTTAATGGCAGAGCTCACCTCCTTATGCCTACCCCGTCTTGTTTTGTAGCATTCAAATAATGGATGCGTTAATGGCAGAGCTCACCTCCTTATGCCTACCCCGTCTTGTTTTGTAGCATTCAAATAATGGATGCGTTAATGGCAGAGCTCACCTCCTTATGGAAGCGTCAATCCTTATGGAATATCAATTTTGGGGCCTTCCAGATTCAGATGTCCCCCAAAACCCGAATTAGAGAGGTCTGCATCTTGTGTGCTTACTTTAACATCAGTACTAGGAGTTTTAACGTCTCCTTCAAACTTTAACCCTGGTATGTTAATGCTGTCTTTCGGAGGAGAAATATCAAGCCCAGATTCTACTTTTGCCCCAGACATACTGAAAGCTGGAAGTTTTATTTTGGATTTCTTACCCTTCAAATCAAGACCCTCAATGTCCAAACCTGGAGCAGATAACTCTGCCACTTGTGTATGAATTCCACCTCCTATGTCCAAATCTGGTGTCTTTATGTCTGCTTTAGGACAGTGAAGGGATGCTTCTCCTTTTAGTTTTGAGGATTTTATGTCAAATTCAACATCAGGGAAATAGATTTTTCCAAACAGGGGTTTGCGAGTTTTACTTGCCTTTATGCCAAGATCTGATTTTATGGCTGCATCTCCCCCTGAAATGTCTATGTCTGCATCACAGGTCTTCATGGATACCTCACTATCTAATTCTGGAGTGTTTACATCAAATCCACCTTTCTTGCCTTTGATTTTTGGGCCACTCATGTGAATTTTAGGCATTTTTACCTTGCCTTTCTTTCCTTTCCCTGTAATACCTGCTCCGGGCATTTCTGCATTTATATCAACCTCTGGTGTGCCAATATCTACTGAAGGTACATTAATATCTGCTTTAGGGGATTTCATTCCAAAACCAAATTTTGGTTTCTTTACCTTTGGTAATTTCAAATTCCCCTCAGGACCCGCAATATCCAGTCCTGTATCTTTCAAGCTAAGATCTGGAGCCTGAATAGTTACATCTGTTGCCTTGATATCTAATCCTGTTTTGGGCATAGTAACATCAATGTCACCCTTAAATTGTGTTGTCTTAAGATCTATGCCTAATTCTGTCTTTGAAGAATCAATATCAATGTTTGAACCAGAAACAGCTAGTTTGCCTTTAGGAGGTTTAACAGCAAAATCTGTTGTTTCCACTTTAGGACCAGAAATAAATTTAGGCATTTTAAGTTTAATATCTGGGCCCTCAATGTCTGCAGATGGTACTTCAAAATCTAATTCCGGGCCGTCTATCTTTGGACCCTTCAGATTTAGTTTATTCTCAGGTATAGAAACATCTGGAAATATTAAATTCATTGAGGGCATCTGAATGTTTGAACCTGTGACTGTAGTCTCGACTTCAGAGCCTAGTTTAGGACCTTTCAAATCTAAGTCTATGTCATGCGTGGTGATTTTGGGCATCTTAAATTTGGGACCTTGCACATTTCCATCAACACATATGTCTGCAGCTGCAAGATTACATTCTTGAGCCACAATGTCAATTTCAGGGCCTTTAAAATCACGTTCCAGTTTAGTACCTTTAAGATTAAAGCCCAAATCAGGCATATGCACTGAAGGTGTCTTAAATTTGGGACCTTTCACTTTTCCATCAACATCTATATCTAGAGCCTGAAGATTAACATCTGGAGCCTTGATGTCAACTTTGGGACCTTTTAAATCACCTTCCAGTTTAGGACCTTTAAGATTGAAGTCTAGATCAGGCATGGAGACTTTGGGCATAGAAGGCATCTTAAATTTGGGACCTTTTACCTTTCCATCAACATCTATATCTGGAGCCTGAAGATTAACGTTTGGAGCCTTGATATCAACTTTGGGACCTTTTAAATCACCTTCCAGTTTAGGACCTTTAAGATTCATGTCTACATCAGGCATATGCAATGAAGGCATCTTAAATTTGGGATCTTTCACTTTTCCCTCTGGGCATTCTATGTCTAACTGTGGGGCACTGATGTCAATCTTTGGTCCTGATATATCTATTTCTCCTTCTGGAAGTATAAGATCTACATCTTTACCCTCCACTTTTGGGCCAGAAAACCCAAACTTAGGCATTTTAAATTTCTGCATTTTCAGTTTTCCTTCTGGCCCATCCAGCTCAACATCTGGAATTTCTACATCAACATCTGGCCCTTTCATATCAATGTTGGGTCCTTTCAATCCCCCCTCTTTTATTGAGCTGCTGATGGTCGGACCATGTCGAGGAGAAAGCAGCCGAACCCCCAGCACCTCAACTCCGAAGAGGACGCGTCTGCTGAACAGAAGGATTGCCCAAGCAGTGTGGATGGAGAAAGGGCTGTGAAAAGATGCAGAATGGAAGAGACCCACATCTGTGAAAAATGTTGTGCGGAGTTCTTTGAGCTTTCTGATCTTCTTGAACACAAAAAGAGTTGCACTAAAACTCCCACTGTCCTCATTATGAATGACGGCGAAGGAGCAATGTCCCACGATGGCTACACAGAGGAGTCTCCCGAAGGTGCTGCGGCAGAGCCTTCAGAGGTGCCAGCTGTAGACAGTGTTCAGCCAAAGAGATCCTCCGTGTCTCCTGAAAAGATGGAAGAGAAAGTGGACTCTAATAAAACTGTTCCTCAATCCAATTCTAAGACTAATGGCCTTGGCTATGTGCCAAAAACGAATCTGTCCAACACTAATGTGACTTTACAGACCATCAATAGTACTAAAGTGGCTGTTAATCAACATGCTTCAGATGGGGTTGCGACATCGGCAACTAGCCCCAATGCCATACCAATCATCCTTGAACAGCTAGTGTGCTTGCAGCAGCAACAATTGCAACAGATTCAGCTAACGGAGCAAATTCGTATCCAGATTGCCATGATGGCCCCAAACTCCTTGCATCCCTCTATTGCTGCTGCCACAGATCCGCTTAAGGCTCTTGGTGCACACTTATCTCAGCAACTTTCTGCAGCTGTTGCTTTAATTGGACAGAAAGCTGGGACACAAAGTCTTTCACTTGAGTCTTTAAAACAGAGCAAGTTACCTCATTCCAATGTGGCCATGCCTACTGCTGGTACTGTACCTCTTGCCCTCACCACATCTCTCTTAAAGCAAGAGCCTAACTTGGGGCTCACAAATGCTGTTGGAAGGTTTCCCAACCCTGCCTTAAGTCATTCCCCAGGCACTATCATTTTCCAAAATCCTATCAATGCTCTGGATCCTTCGAAAAAGCTCAAGGTAAAGTTCCCAACCGTGACCACTCCTGAGGCCAAGCCTGGGAACGAGGACCAGTTATTCAGGCATAAGTGTAAGTTCTGTGGCAAAGTCTTCGGCAATGATAGCGCTTTACAAATCCATCTACGTTCCCATACAGGGGAAAGACCCTACAAATGTAACATATGTGGGAACAGATTTACAACAAAAGGAAACCTGAAGGTGCACTTCCAGCGTGTTGGGGGGATAAAAGCAATATTAAAATAAAATCAAACTACACCCTGATGTTCCCACAGCCAGCCACTTGTGAGAATTTGTAGCTAGTTCTGTGTAATGTGGTGTAGGATAAGCGCTCCTTTGAGAATGATCTAGGACTTAACAAGAGATTTGGAAGCATAACATATGCTGCGGCTGATAAAACCTTGTAAACGGCTCTCTACATACAGGGTTTGTGCAAAAGGCAGTTATTTTGTTAGATTTTGTTTGTACTGGAATCAGTTATTTGAGTGAGCTCTAATACATCTGCTAGGAAAAGGAGCTCCCCCTATAAGATATATTAGATCATTCCTCTGACACCCGATGCTGAGAGAGGGATAGTGAAACTTAACTTAAACTTATTTCAGAAACAATGCAGAATTTTTAATTGATTGTATTTAAAAAGTTTCATACTTCAGTATGATGAAGCTTATATTAAATGTTCATTTTCGCGATAGTTCTTCTTTAAGCATATTATACTACTGCCAAAACCTGTCGATTTCTCCTTCAATATAGGATATATTATTAGGATATATATCCCATGCAGACTACTGTAACCTAATACTAGGCATGCAATGAGTCCACTTTTTGGGATTCAGCCGAATACCAAGCGGAATCCGAATCCCTGTAATGAATCAGCCAAATCCCTTAATTGTGTGACCTAAAGTCACATGATTTAATTTAGCCGAATCCTGAAACAAATGCAGGATATGATGCATCCCTACCTAATACTGAACAGAATTACACTTCTCCTCAAATCAGTCTATTTTGAAGGGAAATAGGCTCTTCTTTTTCATTTCATCTTTCATTTATTTAGTTGAATGTATTTAAAAAACAAGTGCACATACACTATCTGAACTGCCACAAATAAACCTTGTTCTTTGTTGAAGTGATGGATTCTGGAACTTCATGTCCCTCTGTTTTCCATTGTAGGTGATGCAAAAGGACTGCCTGCATTGGTCTATTTCCCAATGTTGTAACCCCAGACGTTTCTTGTGGGGTGCCTCGGGAATAAAAGATTTGTATTTTATAGACAGACTCCAACTCAATTGATACATAATTGAGTGATCTCCCCCAACAACAAAGCTCAATGCATATAAAATATTCCTTTTTTTTTTTTTTTAAATTAAAAAAATGCTAAACATAGTTTAGAGTTTTAGGTACCATGAATTTCTTATCATTAATTATGTTTTGTTACAAAGTACTGTACTTAAACACAATTCTCACTTTCCAGTAACTGACTTTTTTTGCAGGAGTGGAGGTATTATTCCTACTGTGGCCCAGCAACTTCACAGAGACAATATTAACAAGGTTGTGGATCAAGCTATCCACGCCAGCGGGATTTCTCCTGATGAACTTTCTGCTATTGCTACCACTGTCAAACCTGGACTTGGTCTGTGTCTTGGAGTAGGCCTTTCCTATAGTCTAGAGTTGGTGAATAAATATCATAAGCCATTTATTCCCATACACCACATGGAAGCACATGCACTGACTGTTAGACTTTTACACCCTGTGGAGTTCCCTTTCTTGGTGCTGTTGATCTCAGGAGGTCACTGCATTTTAGCCGTAGTCAGTGGAGTATCAGAATTTATGATGCTTGGCCAGTCTTTGGATGAAGCCCCAGGAGACACATTGGACAAGGTACTGATGTATTTTTATTTTCTAATATTTAAAGGGGATGTAAATCCCTCCCACTAACTTAAGGAATTCTATTAGAATCTCTAAAAATAAGCTAGTTTATAATGTGTATTAATTGTTTAATTTTCTCACAATTCTAAAGATATAGGCCCTGGCACACTATTCTGCCTCACAGTCCTACTTACAATGCTGAGAAAATCTATGTGCTCTCCCTTGGCACTGACTCCCATTGGGTGAAGTGGTGTCTGAGTGTCAAGACTCGTTGCCTTTCACTGTATTTAATTTGGGCATAAGTCTCTGCCCTTCCCTGTATATCATGTATTTCAGATATCAATACCCACTGTCTCTCATTGTATATAGTGTATTTAGGATGTGGGGGGTATTGTTCTTGGAAATAACTGTGCCATTATTTATCTAGCATGTGTATGGCCATTACTGTATAAGATGAGTCCTTGGGGGGAATTCACAAAAGTGTCGGGAACGAAAAAATGTCTTTAAAATGTCATAGAAAGTGTCGTAGCAACAGCCGACAAATTCACAGAGCATTTCTCCGCCAATTTTCCGACATGTGCGACACTTTTGAATTAGTGTCGTTAAAAGTGGGCGTGGTTTTTTCGGCGCCACTTTTCCCAACATTTTTATGAATTACTCGTAAACTCATTTTTTTTACCGACAATTTTTCAGACACTTTAGGCTCTCCAAAAATGAAAATGTCAGAGAAATTGTCGTTTAAAAAGTCTTGGTAAATGTCGTTTGTACGATGAAAAGATATACGTTATTTTAGAAAATTGTCAGACTTACGAGACATTCAGAGATGGTAACATCTGCCTTTGTGAATTTGCCGTTCATACGACATTTTACAAATTTGTCAACCGCCACTTCTGGGTTACTTTTTTTACCGACACTTTTGTGAATTCACCCCATAGACTTGACCTAATAACATACAGGGCAGTTTTTCAAGCGTATAACTGGCAGATAAACACTAGAAACAGCCTAACAAAGCAAGTGCAGACAGTTCTTTGTCTAAAAATCAATTGATACACTTTGAAAACCACATGTTTACTTAAGACAGTATCTTTTTTATATGCCCATGTAGGCACTCTTTTTTAAATAATAGGACAGCAAGACAAAAGGATGCCATTTATTTCAATAAAGTCTATAGGAAATATTTTAGAGAAACACATAATGTGTGTTGTCAGCTTTCACAAATTCCAGACTAATTATATGGGGCATATTTATAAAAAAAAAATGAAAAATAAGTGTTATGGTAAAAAATTGTGACTGTGACCTTTCCATTGTTCACAATTGTTTCCTTTGCTTTGGAGCATAACCCGAAAATGTGAATTTTGACAAAAAAAAACTGGAAAACTCAAATTTTTGTGGAAAATACAACTCAACCTTTCTTTATACAGGTAGGGGAGCTATTCTCCCGAAACTGGTTATCCAGAAAGTTCTGAATTACGAGAAAACCATCTCATATATTCCATTTAAATTAATTGAAATGTTAAAAATATTTTTTTCTCTTTAATAAGAACAGTACCTTGTGATTGATCCCAACTACAATATAATTAATCTCTAGTGGTGGGAAAACAATCCTATTAGGTTTATTTAATGTTTAAATTACTTTTAAGCAGTATGGAGATCCAAATTACTGAGAGACCATATCATCTGGAAAACCCCAGGTCCTAAGCAATCTGGATAACAGGTCCCATAACTGTATTAATGTTTTAGCTTTGTATGTAGATTTTGTTATTTTCCTTAATACGGTATATTTACATGCACATTTTGATGAAAATTTCAAAGGAACAGAACCGCCATTTGTTAATACATTAGGTTGCAAGACGGTTGTCATTGATAAACCACCCAGAGTGCTCAGCTATGAGCGGAGGAGAAGCAATAGAGCACTTGGCACTGCAGGGGGACAGAATGATTTGTAAACTCAAGATTCCTATGTCACACCACCGAGATTGCAATTTTTCTTTTGCTGGGCTGCGTAACCAAGTAAACAAGGTCATTGAGCAAAAGGAGGCAGAAGAAGGTATATGAAACTGTTATATCACAGACTTCTTATCATTGTACATAGTATATCTCACAAATATAAAGATTGTATGAAAGATATGTCATCAGTGAATATAAAGATGAACAGCCATGATCGTCATTGTCAGATTGACTATACACAAACTGAATGGTATAATAAATACTTTTTTGCCAGTTGTGTCCTCCAGTAATCTGTTATTCTCTGCTTGTAGTCACATGATTTTCTTTGCATAATTTTCAGGCTGATGACATCAGTGTCACCCCTAAGGAACCCTTAGAATTTCATCCTCCAGAATTAATTACAATTTACAATCGTTTCTCCATCCAAAAAACAAAACTGTCCTGAGTTGTGAAACAGCAGGTCATTTTCAATGGCAACTCGTTTTATATAGGAAAAATAAACATAGCTCAGTTTGTTTGCAAAATAAATATCTGGGAAAAAGATTAGCCTTAAAAGTGAACTGGCTTAACAGAATACACATGGGCCATTACTACTGTATATTCCATAACATAATGCAAAAAGGTAGTTTTAATACAGTTTCAATGCTTCATATATTTGCAGCTTAGATTGATTCAAACACACGCATCATTTATGAGCATAATGTTGTATTTTAAATCTCAAAAGTTCAGATTTGTTTCTACTTGGAATTCTGTTGGAATATGATACATATTGTTGTTTACCATGAAGATTGCATTTTGTAGGCATATGTAAGGGGCAAGTGCTGACTTGTGTAGCCGATATTGCTGCTGCTGTCCAGCACACAGTGGCTCATCATTTAGCCCAGCGGACACAACGAGCTATTTACTTTTGCAAAAAAGAAGGACTGCTACCAACTGAGCGTGCATGCTTGGTAAGTATTCTTCACAATTACATTATTTTTTGTTTTATAATTACACTGGTGTATTAACTGTCTGGAGCAGATATATATATATATATATATATATATATATATATATATATATATATATATATATATAAAGGTCCAAGCGTTACACGCACACCGTTGTTAATATGAAAGATTTTTTATTGGAAAAATCATTACACATGCATTGCATCAACGTTTCGGTTCGGAGTTTAGAACCTTTCTCAAGATGCCTTTCCACTTTTAAGGCACCCGAGTCTGGATTTCCAACGATGAGTGCGGACCTCAATGGTGGATATATATATATATATATATATATATATATATTCATATTGTGACCAGTTTTATATTTATCGGATTGTGTACTTTAAAAAAACATGGCTTTCTGGGGTCTTATTTATGCAGCTTGTGCCACCATGTTTATGAGGCCTTGCTAGCTAGTAACAACAAACTTTATTGAGACACACACAGACAATATTCCATTCAATGTTGGAGTGCTCCACCCCTGTATTCCTTCTTTTCGGATCAGGTGCTGGACAGCGTATTACCCAACCTGCCACGGGTTGGTAAGTCACATACAGTCCAAAAAGCTGCTGCACACTGATAAAGTGAATCATTTCTTTAGTTGTGCAATTTTATTGGCTCATGCAAAGTAGACACGCCTTGTCTACTTTGCATGAGCCAATAAAATTGCACAACTAAAGAATTGATTCACTTTATCAGTGTGCAGCAGCTTTTTGGACTGTATGTGACGCACAGACAATATGACACACCTTAGATAGTACTGGTTAAAGGGGATCTGTCACCTGAAAAAATTACGCAATCCTATTATCATGTTCGTTAAGCAAAATAAACTTTAATTGCACTATATCAATTGTTTGAATCTTGTTTCCTTCTGTCTGGGAATTCATAATTATAGCAAGCAGGCAGGAGCCATTTTGTGGACACTGTTATTAAGGCAAGCCTTGCATCATCTCAGAATCTTGTTTGTGCACCCGAATGGGGGACCCGATGTCCATCCCCATGCCCTGGCTACACAATTAAATGGTAAACACAGAGGGGGAATATGGGGAGAGCAATGACATCAAAGTAGTGCAGAATGGAAAGTTAAAGTAATTGCCTGTTCCGCCTCTATGCCTAAAGCATAGAGGAGGGGCAGGCAATTTGATTGACAACTGAGATTTTGAAAGCGTTTACAACAGCTAGGAATGCTTAAATAAAAAAAAAGAATTTGGGTTTCATGTTTAATTTGAAAAGGACTTTTATTATATACCTTTTGATGTCTGGATGACAGGTCCGCTTTAAACACAGTTGACGGTGGCAAAAAAAAGTCTCCATATATGTAAACATTTATGAGATTTCCAAAAATCATAGAGACTTTAACATGTGCCGCCATCAACTGTGTCTAACCAGTACTACAGTCTCTAAGATGTGTTGTATTGTATATGTGTGTCTTGATAAAGTTTATCGTTCAAGCTAGTAAGGCCTCAGAAACATGGTGCCAGAAGCTGCAGAAATGTTGGTGTTTATAAAGCCACTAAAGTTTCCAAAAAGTATACTTATTTAATAACAAAGACCAAGGTTGGTCAGAGACTATAGACCAGTTTGTTACTAAGCAGCAACAATACCTGAAATTAGATCACTGCACAATTAACATATTAGACACAGAGTACTACTGGGAGCAAAAGAATGTCAATGCAAAGAGAATGCTAAAAGAAAGCTGTAGACATGTACAGCTGAACATAAGTTTAAAGGAACAGTTCAGTGTAAAAATAAAAACTGGGTAAATAGGCAGTGCAACATAAAATAAGTTTCTAATATATTTAATTAGCCAAAAATGTAATGTATAAAGACTGGAGTGACGTCTCACATAACAGAACCCAACTACCTGCGTTTCAGCTCTCTAACTCTGAGTTAGTCAGGGACTTGAAGGGGGGCCACATGGGACATAACTGTTCAGTGAGTTTGCAATTGATCCTTAACATGCAGCTCAGATTCAAAAGCAACAATTATGACCCATGTGCCCCCCTCAAGTCACTGATTGGTTACTGCCTGGTAACCAATCAGTGGAAACCAAGAGAGCTGCAAAGCAGGAAGTAGTGTTTTAGACATCCAGTCACTCCAGCCTTTATACATTACATTTTTGGCTAACTAACTATATTAGAAACATTTTTTATTTTTGTACAGCCGATCTATTTACCCAATTTTTATTTTTTATACTGAACAATTCCTTTAAACAAACCAAATCTATCAAACATGGGGTATCTACTGACACCAAGATCCAGACAAAATAAAAGCCATTTGGAAGATGCTAAACCCAGAGAATGTTAGAATTTGTAAACTAGTTACACAACTCTTACCAAACTTGTCTGGTGTATGTGAACCATTTAGAAGGCTGTCAAACAAAGACAGTGTATGGGTGTGGCAATCCAGCCATGAGGAATCCATGGAACAAATAAAAAAAAAAAAAAACTTGTAACGACACAACCAGTCCTACAAGCGACAGTACAATGTGATGTCAATGAAGTGACTGGGAGCAACTAATTTGCAACAATAAGCCCATCCAGTTGCTTTTCACAGCACGCATACATTCCCCAACAGAGCAAAGATGTAGTCTGAAACTGAATGTTTGACTATTGTGTCGGAAATTCAAACAGTATCTATGGAAAAAACCTATTCATCATTGAATTTGTCCATGCACTGACAGCACATGATTTATTTTACCTAGGAAAATTATACATACTTTTTTGTTGTATTTTCAGTGTAACCTGGGCTTTATAAATCTGCCTACATATTTGTGTAATTCTACTTATGTAACAAATATAAGGGTCTAAATACAAGAAATGCTATTTTGCATAATATAGGAATTTGTTTCAGAAATATGTTTTATTGTCTTAGGTCAAGTGTCTAAGTGCTGCTAAAACTAAAACTTTTATGTCGTTTGAAAGATAAAGTCATAAAAGTGTCTGTTAACTGTTTCACTAAAATATGAAACGTGGCGGTTGAGTCGGAATTTAGATTTCTGTTTGTGAATATGGAGAAAGTATTTTACACCAGTTTACCACCACTTTTACTCCAAAAATTGACTCTCCCCCCCCCCCAATGTGTTAGTCATTAAAACAATTGTTGTTTTAACTGAATGGATAAAACTATACCTATTTGAATATGGTTTTAAAGATGAAGTCACTATATAGACTTTATAGTACTTACAATGACTACCTCCAAGTCATTAACGGAGAATTCAACCCCTAGGCACAAAAATCCCTCCCCCCTCCCCTGCATAGGCCCCCCTCCCCCCTGGCAAACACCCCTAACTTGTTACTTACCCCTCCTTCTAGGTCCTCCCCAGCAGAGTTCACGGCCACCACCTTCTCCCAAGCGCTCTTCTTCCTGTATTCAGCGGCGTTTGGTGGCGCATGCGCAGTAGGAGGCATTTAACGGTAAGGATCTACTGTGCATGTGCCGAAAGTCACGAAGTTTCAGAAAAAAGATATCGGAAACTTTGTGACTTTCGGGCACATGCGCAGTTGTGACTTTCGGTGCAGTAGATCCTTACCAGTAAATGCCTCCTACTGCGCATGTGCCACTAAATGCCGCTGAATACAGGAAGAAGAGCGCTCGGGAGAAGATGGCTGCCTTGAACTCCGCTGAAACTAAACAAGTGGACCTGATACATAACCGTTGGGCGGCAGCCTAATTCTGTGAAATTCTAATTCAAATAAAGGATGTACCATTGACAACCACCCTATGTACATGATCCTTTAGCCAGTTTCCTATCCATATACAACTAACATTACCAAAGCCCAGACCTTTTGTTTATGCAGCATTGTATCAAAAGCTTTGGCAAAATTCAAGAAGATTCCAACAACTTGACACGGTCTGCCCTATATAATTCTATGGTGATTGCTAATTATAATACATTTCTGCTTCTTCTTCTTCTAAACACAATGAAAACAAATCACTTGTCAACAGGAGGCCCTCTGTATAAGGGCAGTTGCTGACAGGGAGATTTGTAACCTGCAATTAAAAATGCATAACTGTGGCGACAAATCTCTCGAAAAAGCATCTTCATTGAAAAGAACTGAAATAGATGGTGGTAAAATCAACATATCACAAAGTTTCTTCCCGAGGCAATCTCGGAAGAATGAAGCAATGCGTTGGTTTTACCGCAGGCGATTTCAGTTATTTCCAATGGAGATGCATTTTCGGGGGATTTGTTACCTACAGTCGTGCTTTTTATTTTCTTGGGTGGCCACTGCCCTAATGGACTGCAGCTGGGGAAGGGAAGGGTTTACTCTGCTCATACAAACCTTGAAGTAGAATTTAACTTTCAATTTCATATGTTTCCCTGTTGAATGCAAGAATTATAAAAATGCTTCGGCTAATTGCCAGTGATAAATCTCTTCTTCTGGGGGCGACTAATTTCCTGTAAAGCTTTGCCACTGGCAATAATATGACTCACTGATGGTAAAACTCATGTGTCACTCCAAAAATCTCTTAAAGTTGCCTCTTGAGAGAAAAGCAGAGATTTTTCTATGGTGATTAATCTGGTGTGCCATTGCCCTTCCACATTCCTTTATTCAAATAATAGATCACACAAGGTATAATGTATTCAGAATTGTTTTCATTGTTTAGGTTGCATCTGGTGGAGTTGCTAGCAATCATTCTATAAGAAAAGTTCTGCAAACTGTAACTGACAAATCAGATATGACCTTGTTGTGTCCCCCGCCAATGCTCTGCACAGACAATGGAGTTATGATTGCATGGTAAGCCATGTATTATTATTATTATATTAAGCAAATGATGGCTAATGTGTGGGATACAGCTTAATAATTCCATTTTCGGTCCTGCCTGTTAAAGGAGAACTAAACCCTAAAAATGAAAAGGGCTATTTTATATACTGAACTTAATGCACCAGCCTAATGTTTCAGCTTCTCAATAGCAGCAATGTTCCAAGACTTCAAACTTGTCACAGGGGGTCACCATCTTGGAAAGTGTCTGTGACACTCACATGCTCAGTGGGCTCTGAGCAGCTGTTGAGAAGTGAAGCTTAGGGGTCGTCGCTAATTATCCAGCAGAAAATGAGGTTGGTCTGTAATATAAGCTGATGCTACAGGACTGATCATTAAATTCTGATGCTAATTGCACTGGTTTCTGGGCTGCCATTCTGGGCTGCCATGTAGTAATTATCTGTATTAATTACTAATCAGCCTTATATTGTGACATTTTTATTCTATGTGTACTGTATATTGTGAGTGGGCTCCTAAGCTCAGTAAGTGACAGCAGCACAGAGCATGTGCAGTGAATCAGCAGAAAAGAAGATGGGGAGCTACTGGGGCATCTTTGGAGAACAGATATTTACTGCTAAAGGGCTGTGGTTGCCTTGGGCTGGTACAGAAGCACAAAACATAATTCACAACATTTCTAGCCTACTTCTTTAGTTTAACTTCCCTTGTCCTTTAAGGGTATGGTCAGTTGTTGTTCTTCAATAGCTGGGGTGCCATCTGCTCACACAGAGATGCATGTAATTATCCAATAATACATATCAGAAGGTGACTCTCCAGCTGTCTCTGAATAACTACCTCCAGGCAAGGGTACAGGCAGTTCTTGCTGTATAACAGCTGGGGGAGCTGATAGATGTTGTTGGATAATGACAAATGCATGTTCCTCCATGTGAGCAGTTGACCCTCCATGTGTCAAAGAGCTGCAGTTGCTTTTATTCAAAGCTGTGACAGAGTCAAACTTACTTGCAAATAGTACATCAGAAGGTGACCCTCCAACTATGATTGAATTAGTATTGGCTCAATTTAAGATTGAAAGCAGCTCTTGCTGGAAGCCTTGCCACCGAGCAGTCTGCCGCCTGCTTCAATGAAAAAACGCCTGCGCCAATGCACTCGCGGCGCTTCGATTTACGAAGTCTCCCGAAGTTTAAACTTCGGAAGACACGGGGAAGCAGTTCGGGGAGATTAGTCACCCCAAAGGAGAGGCGATTAGTCGCCGGGCGACTAAATCTCCCTGAATCTCCAGGTGTGCCCTTACCATTATTAAGCATATTATGCTTAATGTTTTCTTTTAATTCCATCTTTTAATACTTGGCCACATTCAAAAATGTTAATCTCTTTTAGGAATGGAATTGAGAAATTACGGACCGGTGTTGATGTTTTACATAACGTAGATGGTGCCTGCTATGAACCAAGGTAAACTAAGGGGTTTAAAAAAAACTTTGGGTTTTTATTTAAAAAAAGCTAAATAACTAAAACCACAAATAATAAAAAATGAAAACCAATTACAAATTGTCTCAGAATATCACTTTCTACATAATTAAAGTTAACGCAAAGGTTTTTTGCACTTTTTTCCTAACCTGTTCCAATGTTTAACGTTCTAATAAATGATAGAAATGTAACCATGCTTACAACAGGAATATACATGAGATGTAGATTTCTTATGCTGCATTTTAAAGACTTATCACTAGTCTATAAATTTGTCTCTGGAACTTTTGTCAAAATAAAGACGGTCGTAAATTTAGACTGTAAGCCCTATAGGTCAGGGACCTCCATCCTTTTGTCTCCTTGACAATAAGCACTTAATATGTATTGCAACTTTACTTTGTGTTTATGTGTATTTTTATACTCCTGTTTCTTCTATTAATTAATTGTTCTGCTGTACAGTGCTTTGCCCTCAAGGAGCGCTATACAAATAAAAATATACATACATACATACATTCTTCTGGTGCTGTTCAATATTGGTTATGCCATTATTGCACTCAGTTTTTGGATAACTAAAATCACCCACAATTATACCTAGGGTTGCACGAATCCACCATTTGGGATTCGGCCAAACCCCCGAATCCTTGGTGAAAGATTCGGCCGAATACCAAACCGAATCCTAATTTTCATATGCAAATTAGGGGCAGGAAAGGGAAAAGTGGAAAAAATTCTTCTTTTGTGATGAAAAGTCGCGTGATTTCCCCACACCCCTAATTTACATATGCAAATTAGGATTTGGATTCGGTTTGGCCAGGCATAAGGATTCGCCGGAATCCGAATCCTGCTTAAAA
The DNA here is from genome assembly GCA_038501925.1 of Xenopus petersii. Taxonomy (NCBI): domain Eukaryota; kingdom Metazoa; phylum Chordata; class Amphibia; order Anura; family Pipidae; genus Xenopus; species Xenopus petersii. The sequence continues at coordinate 45,080,324 of CM076688.1, forward strand.
AGGCTGAATCCTGGCCGAATCCTGGATTCGTTGCATCCCTAATTATAACCTAATTTACACGTGAAGCCTTTTCCATTTGTAATAGTCACTGGGACTCATTCTCCTCACTTAAACTGGGAGGGTTTATAACATACACCAATGCTAATTTTCAGTAATACATCCAACTGAAATCTTTATTTATATTCATTTTTCGCCAAAAAATTCTTCCCTGCTGAAAAAATGTCACTCCTCAAGGTTTCAGTGACTCCTTCACTTTGTTGAAATCCTGTGTCCCTCCTAAATATAATGTAACTATCTAGATTTACAGGCCAGTCATGTTTTATCCCACCAGGTTTCAGTGATACCAATTATATCTTGATGTTTCTGTGCATACACTAAACTCCAGATCTCTTGTTTTGCTGACAAGCTCTGAGCATTTGCAAGCAGACAGTGGAGATTACCTATTTTTGCTCTGTTCTTTATATTATATGTTATGAGTGTTACTGAGCTTACTGCTATAAACTGAGATCATTGATATCTAAGTACCTTTTACAATATTATATTGATGAGCAATGTCTTTTTTTTTTTTTTAGAGCATCTCTTGGAACAGATATTTCGAAACTCGTGAGAAAAGCCGCAATTAAAGTGCCACCTATAAAGATATAAAGTCTCTTCCTGGATGCTAAATTGCTTGTTTCAATATGGATAAAGGATATTGGAATATCACCAAAATCCATTTCTTTTACCATTCCATCAAACAGCTTTCATTTAACTTCAATACTGGGCAAGGACTGGGCCTATTGAGAGCATTATTATTTATATTAAATACATCAGAGTAAACTTTTTCATTGATTTCCCTGAGCAAAATGCAATAAAGATTTCCTTTTTAAGTTCATTTCGTGTTGAAAAAACGCCTATGAAGAAGGATCTCCGTAGATGCATGGCAATTTAAGAAATTGTTGTTAAATATTTTTATTCTATATTTTAAAAGAAACTCTTAGTTTTTCATGAATACAATAAGTTTAGAGGATGAGGTGGGCATTGAAAGTACAGTTTCTATTTTTGCAGATGATACTAAATTGTGCAGAACTATAGGTTCCATGCAGGATGCTGCCACTTTGCAGAGTTATTTGTCTAAGTTGGAAAACTGGACAGCAAACTGGAAAATGAGGTTCAATGTTAATAAATTCAAGGTTATGCACTTTGGCAAAAATAATATAAATGCAAGTTATACACTAAATGGCAGTGTGTTGGGAGTTTCCTTAAATGAGAAGGATCTAGGGTTCTTTGTAGATAACACGTTGTCTAATTCTGGGCAGTGTCATTCTGTGGCTACTAAAGCAAATAAAGTTCTGTCTTGCATAAAAAGGGCATTAACTCAAGGGATGAAAACATAATTATGCCTCTTTATAGGTCCCTGGTAAGGCCTCATCTGGAGTATGCAGTGCAGTTTTGGGCTCCAGTCCTTAAGAGGGATATAAATGAGCTGGAGAGAGTGCAGAGACTAAGTGCAACTAAATTGGTTAGAGGGACGGAAGACTTAAATTATAAGGGTAGACTGTCAAGGTTGGGCTTGTTTTTTCTGGAAAAAAAGTGCTTGCGAGGGGACATGATTACACTTTACAAGTACATTAGAGGGCATTATAGACAAATAACAGGGGACCTTTTTACCTATAAAGTGGATCACTGTACCAGAGGCCACCCCTTTAGACTAGAAGAAAAGAACTTTCATTTGAAGCAACGTAGGTTGTTCTTTACAGTCAGGACAGTGAGGTTGTGGAATGTACTGCCGGGTGATGTTGTGATGGCTGATTCTATTAATGCTTTTAAGAGGGTCTTGATGATTTTTTTGGACAGACATAATATCAAAGGCTATTGTGATACTAAGCTCTCTAGTTAGTATAGATATGGTTAATAGGCGCAGCACATTTGCACCTAAAGATCGGGTGCAGACGTCACTCCCATGCTGAACACAGCAAATGACACTAGATGGACTTCAGCTCAATTGTTTTGCACAGATGCTCTAATTGTGCTCTAAGTGCCAAATCCAGTACAATTGCGACAAGTGCATCAGCCCTTAGTGTCCGCAATGATGCTGGAATTCTGGAGAAAATTCTGTATTGTAGGTAAACAACATGGAAATTGATCTCAAAATTGCACTTTGCAGGTGCCCTAATAGTGAGCATGCATAATGCAGTGTTACAGCCTTCAAACACAATTTATTAAGCCTATTTTATACCTACAGCAGCCTGCCAATAAGCACTTATCTGAAAGCCTTTACATGATAAAGATGACTCCAAAGTCAAAAATGTACTTGGTAGTGATTTCACAAACACAGGAGGAAAAAATAACATAGGACCCACTAAGCCCAGACCATAGGAAACTTGTGTGGCTGATCACTGATGTGGAGGAACAAATATTGAAGGGAAAGTAGTGATGAGATTGCCTTCAGAGAGGTAAACCTTTGTTAAAGGGGTGGTTCACCTTTACGTTTGCTTTTAGTATGTGATGGAATTAGGGATGCACCGAATCCAGGATTTGGTTCGGGATTCGGTCTTTTACAGCAGAATTCGGCCGAATCCTTCTGCCTGGCCGAACCGAATCCTAATTTGCATATGCAAATTAGGGGCGGGAGGGAAATCGTGTGACTTTTTGTCACAAAACAAGGAAGTAAAAAACGTTTTCCCTTTCCCACCCCTAATTTACATATGCAAACTCGGATTTGGTTCGGTATTCGGCCAAATCTTTCGAGAAGGATTTCGGGGGTTCGCCCAAATCCAAAATAGTGGATTCGGTGCATCCCTAGATGGAATGGCTAATTCTAAGCAACTTTTCAATTGGTCTTTATTTTTAATAGTTTTGAATTATTTGCCTTCTTGTTCTAAATGTTTGCAGATTTCAAATCTAATAATAAATACTCTGCAAGGCTACAAATGTATTGTTATTGCTGCTTTTTAGTACTCCTCTTTTCTATCCAGGGCCTCTGCAATGCATAGTAATTTGAACCCTAACCGCCAGATCCCTAAAACTGGAGAGCTGCTGAATAAAAAGCTGAATAACTGAAAAAAACACAAATAATAAAAAATGAAAACCAATTGCAAGTTGTCTCAAAATATCACTCTCTACATCATACCAAAAGTTAACACAAAGGTGAGCAACCCCTTTAAGGGATTGAGATTGAATGGCATGAGGCACTTGTTGAGTGTATGTTTTGTGCATAGCAAATTATATTCTGCTTGCTTTTAGTGATGAGCAAAATATTTCACCACGTTTCATGCAAAAATGACTCCAAAGGGAGGAAAAAAATGTTGCTTGTCAAAAAAATTGACAGAATTCAATGCGAATTTTCGCAGTTTGGCACATTATTGGCAAAGCAAAATGGGTCAGATTCGCCCATCACTACTTGCTATTATTGCATTATTTTATCATTCAGTAAGTAAATGGGCTTCAATTTAATTCATCCTTCCAGGTTCTTGTGTGTTTGCAGGTAGGAAACACAATCACGTCTTTCCAGAAAATTGTTTTTCCTCCAGCATTGGTCTGACTTCTTTCTTTGCCTATAGTTTAAAGGAGAAGGAAAGTCTTTTTTTTTGTGTTTCAGGGGTGCCAAAAGTTACGCACCCCCTAGTGATTGTATTTACTTACCTGAAACTCCGGGCCGGTGCTTCTATCAGCAGAAAACTGCAACTGAACTTTGATGAAAAAGCCGACTATTTTGTTCTACTGCGCGTGCGTCTGCTCCGGGAAATTTGAAAAATGAAGAAGCAAAGAAGAGGATCGCTCAGTGGTGCTCACTGGAATAACCCCCGACCAGTGCAGTTTTCTGCTGATAGGAGCACCGGCCCGGGGTTTCAGGTAAGTCAATATAACCACTTGAAGGTGCCTAACTTTTGGCACCCCCAAGGTAAAATGACTTTCCTTCTCCTTTAAATGTTATGGCATTTGTATTACTCTGTACTTACAACATGAACTCCTGCTAATGTTAATAAAGAACAAAGGACAATGCCAAACTCTGCAGCTTTTGACTTGGGTTAAAATGTATTACACATATGCACTGGTCTATACTGTTGGATGTGCAGTCTTAGGTCTCGTAGAAGAAGAGTTAAGATGGTTGATATTAGAAGTCATAGATTTTTGTGGTAAGTGAAGAGCTGACTTCATTCGTAATTTTCCAGTTGGTAGATGTTGCTCATTTCCACCGGCTTTTTGCTTATCTGAATAAAAATAACATCAGTTATACAATGTAATTTATTTAAAATCAAGGTTTCTGGTTTCTCGGCTGTATGTGTGTTAAGTTTATTATGTACCTTACACCTTTTTAAAAGGGACACAGAAGAAAGATGTTGTCAGCCAAGCGAAGACTCCACCCACTTTTGGCGGGGAAGCAGCAAGTGATGTTGAGGGCTGAACTACATAAGAGATTTGCTGGATAGACTTACATTTACAGATTGTTTGCTACAAGTGCAATGTGACTGCACATATCCATAAAATCAAGCTAAGTGCTATTTGCACTGAGGTCTATATAGAAGTATACCGTATATACTCGCGTATAAGCCGAGTTTTTCAGCACCCAAAATGTGCTGAAAAACTCAAACTCGGCTTATACGCGGGTCATACCTCCTTCCGCGGCCCCAGCAGGACTGCCTGTGACTGCCTGTGTCGCCGCCCGGAGCAGGTCCAGGAGCTCCGGGCGGCGCGTCCTTCCCTGCCGGCGTTCGCTTTCAAAATGGCGGCGCCCATGGCCGCCACGTGGGTAGCGGCCGGCGCCGCTACCCACGTGGCGGCCATGGGCGCCGCCATTTTGAAAGCGAACGCCGGCAGGGAAGGACGCGCCGCCCGGAGCTCCTGGACCTGCTCCGGGCGGCGACACAGGCAGTCACAGGCAGTCCTGCTGCCGGGTCACGTTTTACTGGGACAGAGGGAAGGACAGAGGGAAGGAGAGGGAAGGACAGAGGGAAGGACAGAGGGAAGAGCAGCAGACGTGAGGGCCGGGGTGGGGAGAGCGACAGATGGGGGGGGAAGTGGCAGAGGGAAGCAAACATGAAATCTGGGCGGCACAGTCAGTCACAGACAGTAACAGGTAGGCTTATACACGAGTCAATACATTTTTCCAGTTTTCTTAGGTAAATTAGGTACCTCGGCTTATACACGGGTCGGCTTATACACGAGTATATACGGTAACTGAAAGACCTTAATGAGATGAAATACATAGAGCTGAGTCTGTGGCTTTTCATTGAAGTGTTTATAGTAAAGTGCCACTTAATTCACCTGCAAGGGTTCATTTTCAAAATAAAATCCCATTTCAGAAAACTAAGTGAAAGCTGAAGGTCTTCTTGAACCATTTATTAAAGGAACAGCAACACCAAAAATGGAAGTGTTTTAAAGTAATGAAAAGTGTTGCCCTGCACTGGTAAAACTGATATTTGCTTCAGAAACACTACTATAATTCATATAAACAAGCTGCTTGTGTAGTAATGGCGGAAATAAAAAAAAGGGCTATATGGCACAGGTTAAATAGTGGATAACAGATAACACCATTATGTTCTACAGAGCTTATCTGCTGTGTAACCTGAGCCTTTTTTTACTTTGAATGGCTGTCCCCATTGCACAGCAGCTTATTTATATAAACAATAGTAATGTTTCTGAAGCTAAAACAGCAGTTTTACCAGTGTAGGGCAACACTGCATTATATTTGTAAATGTTTATTTCTTGATGTTACTGTTCCTTTAAGGTGTTTAAGGTCCATTTATACCCTTAATGGTTCTTAAAGGGATTCACTCAACCATATAAAATTTCATTCCTGAACCAACAAGTGTATTTTTGTAATATTGGTGTATAGATAGCCATCTCAGGTCATTTTGCCTGGTCATGTGCTTTCAGAAAGAGCCAGCACTATAGGATGGAACTGCTTTCTGACAGGCTGTTGTTTCTCCTGCTCAATGCAACTGAATGTGTCGCAGTGGGACCTTTTTACTATGGAGTGCTGTTCTTCGATCTTCCAGGGAGCTGTTATCTGGTTACCTTCCCATTGTTCTGTTGCTAGGCTGCGGGGGGGGGGGGAATGATATCACTCCAACTTGCAGTACAGCAGTAAAGAGTGACTGAAGTTTATCAGAGCACAAGTCACATGACTTGGGGCAGCTGAGAAACTGACAATATGTCTAGCCCCATGTCAGATTTCAAAATTAAATATAAAAGAACCACTTTGCTCTTTTGAAAAATGAATTTCAGTGTAGAATTCTGCTGGAGCAGCACTATTAACTGATGTGTTTTGAATAAAACATTTTTTCCCATGACAGTATCCCTTTAGGCTAGCCATAGAAGCAAAGATACTATTGCTACGAAACGAAGATTCGTACAATTCTCAGACCGTGTGTGGATTGTCCCGACATTTTTCGTACCATGGCGATCGGTCATTCAGTCGATCAGACAGGTTAAAAGATTTATATTGGCTGATGATAAGATCTCCGATGATATCAATGGGAGACTGTCGCTACTATTTGTCGGAAATAGCTTTCGTACGATTGCTGCCTGTCAGTTAATGGCCCAAGCATTGTGTGATTTGTTCTCTTTACTACTTTAGTTTAATCTGAATGGTTAGTTGCAGGTCAGAAGATTGAAACGGATGTTCGTTAGTCTGCTATAGCCTAATAATCTGCATGTCTATCATCATCATTTCATCATCATCATTTATTTATATAGCGCCGACAAGATACATAAATCCCTGATGGAGGAAGACCATACTAATATTGCCTATTATATGCAAGAAATTGTAGACACTATGAAAAATGAGCTAATACTTCATGCTAATTGTTGTTTGAGATTTAGTTGTCCTTTAAACATAAATGTTAAATGTAATAAAAATAATTAACAAAATCATACCTTTAACAGAAGTAGGGCGGCTCACAAATGGTCCTTCATGTGCAACTAAACTGTTAAGCAAAAGTTTAAATTTTAACAGGCAGCTTAAAACTAAGCGGCACCTCTGATGGCCTAGAGTAGTTCTTGGCAGTCAATTAAAGGAAAACTATACCCCCCCAAACAATGTAGGTCTCTATTATAAGATACTGCATTAAACAATGTAAATAAACCATTTTTATAATAATGTACTTTTCTAGTACAGGTATGGGACCTGTTATCCAGAATACTCGGGACCTGGGGTTTTCCGGAAAACTGATCTTTCCGGAATTTGGGTCTTCATGCCTTAAGTCTACTAGAAATCATTTAAACATAAAATAAACCCAATACGCTGGTTTTGGTTCCAATACGGATTAATTATATCTTAGTTTGGATCAAGTACAAGCTACTATTTTATTATTACAGAGAAAAAGGAAATTTTTTAAAAAATTTGGATTATTTGGATAAAATGGAGTCTATGGGAGACAGTCATTCCGTAATTTGGAGCTTTCTGGATATTGGGTTTCCGGATAAGGGATCCTATACCTGCAGTATGTCATTGGGTAATCATACATAGAAAATTGCCATTTTAAAAAAATAAGGGCTTCCCCTCTGGGATCGTAGGATTCACTGTGCACACAAACATACCAAACAAACTATACTTGTTTGGTCACATGAGCCAATTAACAGACAGAGTTCTGTCTTTTGCTTCAACACTTCTTCCTGTTACAGTTAGGGGGTTATTTATCAAAAGCTCTGAAAACATTGTGAAATTGCCCGAAACCCCCGACACAGCCAACAATCAATGGGACTGTTCCCATTGACTTTTTTGCAACCTCGACAGGTTTGAGATGCAATGTTTTTATATTCGGGCTTTTTAGCCCTCTGGGTTTAATAAATTCCGAAACATTTGTGATTTTTTTAAAAGTCTGATTTTATAAAAAGAATTCACAAATTTTTCGGATTTTGGGTATTCGGAACTTAGTAAATAACCCATTAGAGTTGTTAGTATTTCTGGTCAGGTGATCTCTGAGGTAGAGACCATCATGAAATGGTGGTTCAAGGCAAGAGATTTAAAAGAGCAATATTTACTTAAATATATATTCCAGTTTGGTAAAAGTCTTTAATATGTCACTTCATATGATAGAAAATATCCATTGCTTTTTGGGGGTAAAGTTTTCTGCATTGTCCTTATTTGCAGATATAGGAAAACAGAGATCTAGTGACAAGGCACTTAATAATAATCTGGAATTATTGTTTTACTAACCTGAGTGATGGCAGTCCTATCTGTTTTTGTATTTTAAATTCATCTGTAAATGTTCTAGACATTCTGGCATCTACACTGAGGTTTTCCATTAACAGATTGTACAGAAAAGGTCTGTTCCGACATTCAACTAACAAATGCCGAGAGGCTGTACGATTGAATGTCAAATACCCTAACGCATTGGCACAGGCAGCACGAACCTGCAAAAAAAGACCAATAAAAAAAATAAAATGAAGATTTATAAAGTATAGTAAAAACCACTTACAGATATGGGAACATTTATCAGGCGTCCTGCTGTCAGGAACAGTCCAAATCAAGGAAAGTCCCATTCAGCAAAGATTTTGCTTTATTTAAATGATGGGGTTTTAGCCTGTTTGCCTCCTTCCTCCTGCCTTATTACCCAGACTTAAAGAGACAAAGTAAAGATACTGTATATCATGACCTGGATATATGAGAATCTTCATAGACAAGTAGAGATGAGAGTTGTGAATCTAATACTCTCACCACTTGGCCAGTTACCCAGTGCCACAAATCTATTTTCATATACTACTACCAATTCCAGAAACCCTTTATCTAACATGGCAGAGGTCATGAGATTTCAGTTAAGGGGTTTCATAACCTATATATTTAATACTACAGATCTGGCTTAGTAAACACTATAGTATAGATGATAGAACATTGCCAACTACATATGGAACATACTTTTTAATAGTTCCTATTATGAAATATTTTATGTTTTCCATTAGGTATCTCTTATATATGGTCTTTTTAAGATATATTTTACACATTGATAGACATAAGTATAAGCAGCTACATAATCCTCTGACCTCTTCTTCTTGACTGTGCAAATGGTTGCAAAGACATTTTACAGTCCCTAGAGTAGTTATAGCTTCTGGAATACCCTCACTGGTATGTGCCAAGCTGGCCAGCAACTCTCCTGTACAGAAAAAAATAAGGAATATCACACTGATTGCTTAAAAATCCAATAAAAACAGTTCTAACCAAAACTCATGCAAAGGACAACTCCAAAGAAATGGGTTCCAATGCACTCCTGTTTCTTTAATTTAGCTGCTTTGCATGCCCTACCCTCAGAAGCCATGTTCTAATACAGTGATCCCCAACCAATAGCTCTTGAGCAACATGTTGCTCTCCAACCCCTTAGATGTTGCTTCCAGTGGCCTCAAAGCAGGAGCTTATTTTTTAAGTCCAGGCTTGGAGGCAAGTTTTGTTTGCATAAAAACCAGGCGTACTACCAAACAGAGTCTCAGTGTAGGTTGAAAATCCACATAGGGACTACCAAATGGCTAATCACAGCCCTTATTTGGCACCTCAAGAACATTTTTCATGCATGTGTTGCTCTCCAAGTCCTTTTACTTCTGAATGTTGCTCACGGGTTCAATAGGTTAGGGATCCCTGTTCTAATATCTCAAAAGTGGAGAGCATTTTTCCCCTTCTTCTCTTACTTCACCTTTCTTCTTATCTTATCTTTCTTCTTCCCTTATCCCCAAGAATCTCCTTCCTCTCTCAGTCTCCCCACCCCTTATGATGAATACTTTTCATCTCTATTATTTCATAGTACTGGATGTACAGAACTATTGCTTTGAATTGTAAACATTTACTTTTTCTATACTGTACTGTTTTGAAATTTTGAATAAAAAATTATAATACAAAAAAAAGTCTACATATAGATGTAGAGTAGACCCACACTCATAGAGACCTGGGGGATTGGACCATGGGTTCTACTTCCTCTATAGTTATTAGAATTCGCCCATCCCCCGTCACTATATTACCATGGCTTGAGCCAGAGGGGATTGGTAGTGGGGCTGAAGATTCTTTTGAGGGGGACCCACAGTGTTATAGTTACACCACTGATTAAAAGGCGTTATCTTTGCTTTGAAACCCTCGGGGTTTAATAAAGTCCGATAAAAAAAAAAAAATTATTTCAGGTATGCGGAGCTTAGTAAATAACCCCCTCACAGTCGATAACTCCTTATATATAAGGGGATGCTTATATTGCAGCTGCCAAAGTTTTAACCATGAAAATTCATGTGTGCTATTTTCATTTTGGGGCCTCTGCATGCCATATACTTTAATATACCTACATACCTTTATTATACTTTTCAGTAGAACCCTGACATTCATTTTAGGAAGTATCTTCATAAAAAAGGATTTTGGTAAATAGGACACTGCAAAGTGTATGAGGGATATGCATCAATAACTTTAGGAAAGCTTTGGCAGTTTGGAGTAGAAAGACATAATTACCCATTTTGGATTTGTCAGAGAGTGTTCTTTCCAGAAAATGTATGGTATCCTGAGGTAAACCTACCATTAGTGGATTTTTTTAAAATCAATGTAGTCTATATTATGACAAATAACATTCTTCTTTATTTATTAGATATTTAGAAGCCTGTTACATAAGTGGATTTACACAATATTTCCAGCAGATTTTGAAAGCTTAGTTTGTTGTGAAAAAAAGACATTGTTTCCCTAAGTAAACAAAAAGACCCCTCGGAAAATGCTCCTAAAGTGAAAGAGCACAAAATATTCAATTGTCTGTCAGTAAGCATAATTAAAGTACAAAATTCTTATGGTAATAAAAAGGGTCAATATTTGAACATATGTCCTTTTTTTTATATCTGGGTTGGCATTTCTTACCTGTTAACACAAGTGTAGCAGGATTCTTGGATTGCAAGAGCTCTGTTAGCACTGTCACACCCTTGGCACAAAGAGTGACTTGGTCCATTTCAAATATAACTTTTGCCAAAACAACAATCTAAAAGGAAAATATATTTGATTGTGAGATACATTTTAAATTATTTAACGTAAAACAATAAATGTCTAACTTTCACTTTATAATTTAAAAGTGCACGCAAGATTACGTTAAAGGGGAACTAAACCCTAAAAAATTAATATGGCTAGAAATGCCATATTTTATATATTCAACTTATTTAACCAGCCTAAAGGTTCAATGTCTCTTAATGATCCAGGTCTTCACAGTTGTCACAGTAGTTTCTCACCTTAGATTTTGTTAGAAGTGTCAGTGACACATTGCACATGCTCAGTGTGCTTGGAGCAGCTGTCGTCACAAATCATCAACCAGAAAATGAGGGTTGTCTGTCCTATAAGCTGATGCTATAGGGCTGATTATTAATATGTGATGCTAGTTGTGCTGATTTCAGAGTTACCGCATACTAATAATGTGAATTAATTACTAACCAGCCTTATATTGTGATATGTATATTAAGTATAATATTTAATATATTGTGAATCAATCTCCGAGATCAGTAAGTGACAGCAGCACAGAGCATGTGCAGTGAATCAGCAGAAAAGAAGATGGGGAGCTACAGGGGCATCTTTGGAGACACAGATCTTCACTGCTAAAGGGCTGTGGTTGCCTTGGGCTGATATAGAAGCCCAAAACATAATGTATGACATTTCTCTTATAAGCATATAAAATAAGCTCCATTGTACTACTTATTTTAGATTGGTTTATTATCGTAAGTAATAAACACCCTATGTCTAGGCATGGAGCAACAAGTTGTCATTCAAAAGTGAATTTGTCCCTAGATGTGGGTTAATGGACAATTAAATTCTATTGGCAGTCGCTATCCTGGTACTCCGGTATAAGATGTGTTGTCAGCTCCATTGCACTATTTATTTTAGATTTCTTGTTTCCCCTGATTATGGTTTAATCTGGTACATGTGGTACATCTGGTACTGTGGTAAACCACAGTGAAATCTCAATTTTACATACCCTGATTTTAAGTTTCCCCTTACACTGTTTTTTGTGGTCCCAATAATATATAATACATTTCCCTGATTTTATATTTTACCGGATTTTACCATTGTTTTCTGGTCCCCTAAAAATGAAAATGGGAGATCTACTGCATATCTAGTCAGGGAGCAGGATTCATGAAACTGAATTAGTCCCTAAATGTGGTTAAAGGACAAATTAAACCCAAATTCTAACCACTTAACCTAGTACTCTGGGAAAATCCTCCTCTTCTTTAAAAAACATACTGCCACCATAGTGAGTAGTAGTGATTTTTTTTTCTTTTTAGTAACTTAATTTCCTTTTCATGTTAAATGCTATACCTAAACAGAAAGTGAATGTGGATGAGTGAAAGGGTTTTTATTTCTTTAATGCACTTCTTTAATGCAAGGCAGTGATTGAAAATTTTTGAGCAAACCCAACAGATGTTCTTGTTATCCTTTTAGCACCTTCCTCTGTGAATGTAAAAGGGGAGTACTCTCGCACTTCCCATTCCAACTGTAAAATGAGTCAGTCTGAATAGTAAATATCAGATGCAATATAAACCACCAATAAAATGACTATAAAATGATTTAGTTCAATAACGTTAACTACTGCACACCGAATGTAACCACATTATTTGTCTTGTGCAGGACCTGGGAGTAATGCTCATGTGTGCAATGCAGGGTATGCCAGGCAGTATATGTAGAGCCAGGTAAGTAGATCCATAAGAAAAGCAGTTTAGTTGATGCTGATTGGAAAACCCTGCATTGCACTGATGAACCCCATTAAGGCTGATCAGAATACTACCCTGGCTATGCTTTAAAACCCAGTGGGTAAGGCTCAGTCTCGTGGATATTCATGTACAGTAAATGGAAATTTAAGAAGCTATCCTGTGTTTATTTCCTAAAATTCCTTCTGCTTTGCATAATAATGAGGAGAGTAACTCCTCAACCGAAATGCTTTTCTAGTAATGAACATTAACACAAACTAGATCTGCCAATACCTGAAATGCAGCCAATGCTCTCTCTGATTCAATGTCTGACTGTAGAAAAGGCTCATAGACAGACATGTCTATGCCTCCAGTCTCCAGTATATTGAACTGCTGCATTGTACCGCTGTAAGCAAAGAGTGATAAAGCATATCCTGCTCGTAAGCAAATTACCTGAAATAAATTACAAATAAATGTATTATTCCTGAGAGCAAAGTATATACCTAAAATTTAGGATGAATGAGATTTAACCTTTAAATTAATTTGTTACAAATATATTCTAAACTACATCCTGGAAGGGTCATGTGTCTATAAACAAACTTGCCCACTCTCATGTTTGGAGTAAGTGTCATACTGGGATTAGTGGGAAAAAAACTCTATTGATGTAATTTCATATTTAAAAATAGATTATGATCTTAGCCTGCCAGATACGGGCCCATAAATTTATTTCATCAGTGGTGTGCAAGTTACTTAAAGGAAAACCATACCACTGATCAATGTAGGTCTCTATTAAAAATATATTAACCCTGCATCCCCTTCTATAGAGTATACATAGATTTATAGATCTATAGATTATACAACAGAAACTACACTCACTACCACTGGACCAGTGGGAAGGCATCCCACCCCCAGGGCATAACTACACTTCATGACAGAAAGGATGGTTCATTCATTCACATCCCTACACTCTAAAAATAGAAAGAAACTAAAAAGTGTACTATTTGGAAATTTCTGACAAGCACAGACATACCTTGTCTGAGGCATATAGGAGATCAAGAATGTCAGAGTACTTGAAGTCTTCCATTTCTTGTAGAAAAGCCTGCAGATTACTATTTCTTAGAACTATACAAGCCAGGGTACAAGCTACTTCAGCCTATCATAGAAAACATTTAAAATGTGTTAAGGGCATTTTTACTTACTAAATCACAGTTAAAATGGAATGACATAATATTTTTCTACCTTGAGGTGAATGGCAGTATTTAGGATTATGCTTTCACCTTTCTCTGTTAGGCATTAAACTAACCACAAGGTAAAAGATAAACATTTAGGGGGTTATTTTTTAAAGGCGGAGTTGATTTTTACCCAAAAAAATCACGTTATCGAGGGTATTTTTCAGACAAAACACGAATTTTCTGGTAAAAACAAAAACTTGAAGTTTTAATTTTTTTAAACTTGAATATTTTCAGATTTATTATTCCCCAAAGTTGGAAATAGCTCGAAGACGAAAATACTCCAGCTAAAACTGTCAAGGTCATGTAGAAATCAAAGCAGAGGTTCCTTAAACCCACCGCAGATCCAACATCTTAACATTGCAACATCTGCCATTGACTTCTACATGACCACAACAGGTTTAAATCAGTGTATTTTCTGATTCAGATTTCTAGCAGTTTTGGGGTATAATAAAGCAAAATTCTCAATTCTCAATAAACAAGTGGAGTATTTTTACATTTTCCTTTTAATAAATAAAAATTACACTTTTTCAATTTTTCACTATCCATCTTTTTGTAGGGTGCAAAGAACAGACACTTCTGTAAAGAATAATCTGTACATTTATTTTATCACATAATTCCATCTACATCTGCAATATCTGATACATCAATCAGCATGAAATGATAGCTTTGATAATGTAACACTTAATTAAGACACTTTACTGACGGGTTATTCACATGTTTAGGATTTATGGCTTAGTTTCAACATTACCTAAACATTACCATCTTTTCATACCTTAATGTATAGAGAATCGTGAGTTTTCAAAAGGCAAAGAAGTGTTGGAATTGCATCTTCCTCCACTATTTTTTCTTGGGTGACAGGATTGTTGATAAAGGCAATTCCTGTAAAAAAAAACAAAACATTTTTTTATGGAAGACGTCAACAAAGTTTCTGTAGGCATTATATAAGATTTATAAATTAGTATAAGCTATTGACAGGCAATCAATGATGAGGGGCAAAATCTTCTGAAGGAATTCCAGTAACAAATTTCATTGACTATGGTAGGGCTATAAAAACAATCTAGTGCAGGGGTGTCCATCCTGTGGCCCGAGGGCCGCATGCAGCCCAGAATGGATATGAATGTGGACCAGCTTGAACTTCCGCCAATCCAGGAAACGTCATGTTGCAATGTCACACACAGAGAGCGTATGTGTGCGGTCGCTAATTGTGTGTAGGTGTGCTTTAAATTTTACATGGGGTGTGCGGTGTGTGGCTTCCCAGAGCAGAAAAAGCATTTGGTAAGCATTGTTCAGTGGCATCGCCCGCTATGGATATATGCAGCGCCTACATTTGTGAGCAACTTTTTTCAAGAATGAACACACTATGGGGGTTATTTACTAAGCTCCGAATACCCGAAATTCCCCAGAAATCTGTGTTTTTTTTTTATAAAATCGGACTTTTAAAAAATTCATGAATTTGTTAAACCCGAGTGCTAAAAAGCCCGAATATAAAAACAAAGCATCTCAAACTTGTCGAGGTTGCATAAAAGTCAATGGGAACAGTCCCATTGATTTTTGGTGGCGGGGGTTTCGGGCAATTTAATGATGTTTTCTGAGCTTTTAGGTGAAAACTCCGAAAAATTCGGAGATTTCGGGGGAAATTGAAAAAATTGTGAAAATCTGAGCTTTCCCCGCAAGCAAATTTTCTCGGTATAATTTAATAATAACAAAGCATTAAAAACCCAAGCAGGTTAGATCGGAGTTTGTAGCAGCCGATACTGAGATAAATTCAGACCTTGATAAATAACCCCCTAAGAGTAAAATTAGAAGCAAATTATCTGATGAGCACCTTGAGAATTCACTGAGAATTGCAACTTCTTCTATTTAAACAGATATTGATACATTCGTTTCTCAAACACAATGGCGAAAATCCCACTAGGTTTATGATACCCTCTTTTCTTTTACTTTTACAATAAAATAAAGCTAGCGTTAATGTTTGAGTGTGGCCCAGAACATTTTTCTTCTTGTGTGGCCCAAGGAAGCCAAAAGGTTGGACAACCCTGATCTAGTGTAATGTCAAAACTATTTCAGTCAAACTATGGATGATTAGACAGTACAGTTTTTTATTATGCATGTCCCTGACCTCAGTTAGGATACAAGTCAATTTTTATTCACGAAGGGTCCAGTCCATTTTACATGTGTTGCTGTATTGAAAGCAAAGGAGTTTTCCATGATTTGGTGATAGCTTTGCTGCTGGGAAATTGTAATTAATGAGGATATTTGGAGCTATATTTCTCATCACTGTTTCCTCTGGTTTCTTTTACAAAATGATGCTGGTGACTGTGTAGATCAGTTCATAAGATCCAATCCAGAATCAGCACTGGGACATTGCCAACATATATATGAAAGCCTTGCCCTTCACCATAGCCACTGAAGCATAACAGGCAATATAATAACCTTGTATCCAGATTCCCATAAAGAAGTATTAACAGGGCTGCAAGCAGTTGTGTCCTTATTGATTGTCAATCATGTTCTTTCAGAACATGCCCTTTATCTTTTTCTCAAGATTTCATGTAGGAAAGAGTAAAAAAAAATGGAGATCTACAAATTACAGTATAACTACACAGATTTTCATGTTTCATTTAGTATAAAAGTGAGGTAGGCTTAAAAGCTGTCATAGGGAAAAAACATTTTTCAAAATGAATCAGTTAATAGTGCTGATCCAGCAGAATTCTGCACTGAAATCCATTTCTCAAAAGCGCAAACAGATTTTTTTTATTCAATTTTGAAATCTGACATGGGGCTAATTTCCCAGCTGCCCCAATTCATGTGACTTGTGCTCTGATAAACTTCAATCACTCTTTACTGCTGTACTGCAAGTTGGAGTGATATCACCCCCTCCCTTTTCCCCCCCAGCAGCCAAACAAAAGAACAATGGGAAGGTAACCAGATAACAGCTCCCTAACACAAGATAACAGCTGCCTGGTAGATCTAAGAACAACAGTCAATAGTAAAAACCCATGTCTCTCTGAGACACATTCAGTTACATTGAGAAGGAAAAACAGCAGCCTGCCAGAAAGCATTTCTCTCCTAAAGTGCAGGCACAAGTCACATGACCAGGGGCAGCTGGGAAATTGACAAAATGTCTAGCCCCATGTCAGATTTCAAAATTGAATATAAAAAAAATCTGTTTGCTCTTTTGAGAAATGGATTTCAGTGCAGAATTCTGCTAGAGCAGCACTATTAACTGATGCGTTTTGAAAAAAAACATGTTTTCCGATGACAGGATCCCTTTAAGGAAGTATTTTAAAAGTTGCCATTTAAATAGTAGTGTTGCTTCAGGGAATTTGTTAGATGAATGTTAAATTGCAGAGAACTCCCTATGAAGATGTCTTGCATGCCAGGTTTTTATGTAAATTATTTTGTATGTAAACCATTCAAACATTCAAAAATGTAACTTAGGAATGCTTTGATTTGTTGGTGTAAAATACTATTTGTAGTGAAAATTATATACCAGACAGAAAACAGAATTTTAGACAATGCTAGTAATATAAGGAATAAGAATCCCAAAAGTAACATGGCTAGCCATTTTGAAAACGGTCATAAAGAGGAAGGATGTCAAAATAACAGTGGTAACCCAAAAGAGTAGCCATTCATAATTGGAGAGAGAGTAGGTTAAAAACTGTCAAGTGGTGGCTCAATTTGCGGCGGTAGCAAAAGACACATGACTCTGGGAACAAGTAGAACCAGCAATGCAAAATAGAGGCAAAGTTCTAACTTGGCACCAATGCAGTATAAGTGCTATTGAAAGAATTGTTAAACCAGCATTATAAGATTGCTTTGGATTATTATAAAGAGTTTATTTCAGGAAGTCAGTATTTCTGAAACTGGGAAAGTTAAAGGAGAAGGAAAGCTCCAAGACAGTTTATTGCCAATAGAATAGCCACAATAGTGCAAGCTAGAACGCTATATTTATTCTGCAGAATGCTTTACTATACCTGAGTAAACAGCTCTAGACACTCTCTGTTTGTTTAGGATAGAAGCTGCCATATAAGCTTGGTGTGACATCACTTCCTGCCTGAGTCTCTCCCTGCTTACTAACAGCTCTGAGCTCAGATTACAGTAGGGATGGGAGGAGGGAGGGGGAGAGGAGCAAACTGAGCATGCTCAAGGCCGTGCCCTGGAGGTTTAAGCTGAAAACAGGAAGTCTGATACAGAAGCGCATGTATACACAATAAAAGCAAAGAAATGTTGTGTTTCTTTTGACAGAGGACTCAGAGCAGCATTACTTTGAGGGTTTACTGGTGTATTTATATAGACCTTTCTGATAAAGCTTACTTAATTTTAGCCTTTCCTTCTCCTTTAAGCCTTGTATATGTTGATGGAGTGGCCTCTATCAACAAGTAGTGTTAATATTTCAACAGCAAGATTTTCACGTATTTGTGCACAAACTCAATTTTCTGCAGTTGGGAAACGTATCCCTTTTATTATATCATCAATATTATTGATACTATTGGTGATAATAATAGAGGTAAGCTCCCTAACTGCAGAAAATTGAGTTTGTGTGCGGATCCGTGAAAATATTGCTGTTGCTAAGGGACCTAGCCAGGTCAATAGAGGGCCAAAACCACCAGTGAAATACGTGTGAATTGCAGCAGTATGGTGGAGTCATCACATTAACTTAATATTTCAAAAGCCACGAGTGTAAAAGCTTGACCTGTATGTGAGTGAATGCGAAAAAGACTATTTTCTGGTAACCATCGGGGCCTGTGTCTTTACATAATGTTTAAGGTATGGCAGTCAAGAACTACTGGGATGGTGCAAAACAAACTCAAGCAGTGATGAATTTAGTATAATGATGCAATGATATCAATGATTTTAATGTATGAATTTAATTCAATCATGATTTGGTTTTTGCATATTACATGCTGTGGGGTCTATGAAATAAAATTAAATTAACTTAACACATAAGTTAAGGTCCTATAATTGAGTATCGAACCTTAGTCCTTTTATTTTTAATTTGGGCCACAGAACAATACAGCGTTGGCACAATGATGTCAGCACCCACTTGGCACTATGATACGCAATCAGGTATACAGAAGGAGAGTCAACTGCCTATCAGCATATCTAATACTTACGCAGCTCACTGCAGGTAAATGTTAAAGGGGAAGCAGGTGAAAAGATGGGGTGGAATGTACTTATACTGAACACATTTTGGCAAGGCTGCCAACTGACACTAAGGGGCAGATTTATCAAAGGTCGAAGTGAAAATTCGAATTTAAAAAATTTGAATTTCAAGCAAATTTTTTTGTACTTCGACTAGGAAATAGTCCAAAATTCGATCTGAATTTGAAAAATTAGAAAATTCTAATTTCAAAATTTATCATGTACAGTCTCGTACTTCGACCATTCGCCATCTAAAACCTGCCGAATTGCTGTTTTAGCCTATGGGAGACCTCCTAGAACCTATTTGGAGTCAATTGAAAAATCAAAGTTTTTTTGGAAAAACTTCAAATCGAATTCGATCAAATGTGCTGTTACTTAAATTTGTATGGTTCCAATCAAAAGCAGACCTATTCGAAATTCGACCCTTGATAAATCTGCCCCCAACATTTAATAAAAGTACATGTATTATAATTTTCTAATAGTGAGGTGAAAGGATTTGCTAATGGGCTGAATATGCAATCCCCATGAGGCAACTGAAAATGCAAAGATAAAGCAGCGTATGTCACAACTTCAATTGTACAAATATAAATAGCAGCTAGTATCCACCCAACATTTGCATGTGCATAAAATATATATATATATAAAACTGGTATAGAGACTCAGGGGAGATTTACCCCAACCCCCGGCCAGACAAAATACTGGAAAAGGGCCTGGAAAAATTAAAAAAACTGGAACCTTACTTTACTGGGTAGATTTATCATAGTGTGAAATTAGAGCTCACCACGGTAAAATTCTGTCACTCTGTTCATTCCTATGTGATTTTTAAGAAACATATTTATTAAATGGAGAACTTTTACCCATTGATATGCATTCATAATGCATGCAAAAAACAATATACATACCAATGCACATGATTCCAAGGGCTTTTATAATGCTGATGAGTGTTCCATTTGCTACTTTTGGGTTACGTAACAATCTCACCAGAGGCCCAATGCCATTTCCTTCACATATTTGGCATTGATGGAGTTTGCTATCTTTGCATAGAGCAATTATTGCCTCGCCACCTTTTAAGTTGAAAAGAGAGGATAATTTACATTCTGGAATTTACACTTGATCTCTCGTTTTTTGTTTTTTTTTAAATAGGATAACCTACCTATGTATTGCATCTTATCAGAGGGTGATAAAAGCATGTCAATCATAAATTTGTAGCCAATATGTTCAGCCATCGCTTTCTGTTGCTTTCGAGTTTGTCCTGCTAGTGCCCAAAGAGTTGTGCTACCTTGTTCCCTGACTTCCAGTTGGAAAACCTGAAATGTGAAACAAAACTATTTAAAACATGGACGTTTCAGAATTTGTAAGGGAAAATAAATATCTTCAAGGAATGAAGATCAATAAAAAAGTATAGGACAATAAACAGTCCTGTAATGTCTGATTACAGGGCCGTTTGTTGTCCTATACTTTTTAATTGATCTTCATTCCTTATTTTTTTTGTATTTATTTGCCATTCTCTCCTTCCTCTTTTTAGCTTAGAATAAAAAATTCCACCGGTTTTTGAGGGTTGCTGATAAATAAACTTCTACAGAAATACCAAGCCCAGTACGGTTTTCTGATAACAGGAGCACCAGCCCAGTGTATCAGGTAAGCAATTATAATGATTGGGGATGCCTAACATTTTGGGACTCCCTAATGATTATACCTTAAATTCTCCTTTAAACAAATCTCTACAGAGAGCATCAAAGGCAAATTCTTTCTTTGAATGATTCTTGGTATGTCAGACACAGTAAGAACTAATTCTACAGCATTAAAAATATAACTTTTTCATATAAAATATGAAACAAAAAAATCAATTTACCATTCATCTGCAAAAAAAAAAATAAAATGCTATAGAAATGCATTACAAACTTGCCTTTAGGAGCTTTGAGATATGTTTTGTCACAGATTTGGCGAGAAATTCTTTTTGGATTGCAGGGTTATGATCACAAAGTGCTTCTACTGCCATTGCAGCTTTTACTTGGATGCTTATATTCCTCGCACGGAGGATGTTTATAAGGGACTCAATTACCCCTTCTTTAGCAACTGCATCTTGAATTGGTTTGTTCCCTCTAGCAAGTTCTGCAATTACATCTGTAGCGGCACTCACAAGAATATCTTAGATGGCAAAGAAAAAAATGTTAGTTTAAAGAACAGGAAAGAAAGAAAGAATACTTGTCCTACACAGTATCATCATCTTGTTCGTGAAGTAAAGGGGGAGTCAAATAAGAGTGTGTTTGAACTCAACACATCCCGAGCATGCATTTTAAATGCAGAATACTCCCTGTTTACCCAACTAACTTCAATTAGCAGGTGTCAAAATTTTTTATATTTTTGGACCATTAAATGCTTCCCAGGGAAACTGCACATTTAGATTTAAATAGTTTTGATAGAAAGAAATATGTATCCATTTCGAGGTGTTCATTGTCTGTACTTATATATTTTTTTGTGATTAGCTTAGGGGCTTTATTTATGCATAAAACAAAATGTGCTTTGTTTGCTATTGTCAGCAGTAACATTTTTATGCAGTTTACATTTTGGTTTCTAAAGATCACATATTTGAATAATTATATGCATATGTGTTATTGTATAGTTGTTGATATGCAGATATCTTAAATCATATTTTGTACTAGCTTACCTGAGCATATTGGTCCTTAAAAATCAGTTGTGCTTTCAAGCATGTGAAATAATTTTTAGTATATTTTTCTTATTTTATACAAACGGTATCATTTGCAATTTGTATGTCTTTAATTCACCAGCTATTAGTATTTGAGGCTGATAAAAATGCAAACACAATCTAATAACAGCTAATGTTAATAAACTTGCATATATTACCATTATCTTAATAAAAGTAGTTGTTACCTGATTTGGCAGATAGAAACTCCACCAGAGGTGGAATGGCTCCCAGGTCCCTGACAACTTTTTGGTTTGCTGGGTTTTTGATACATAAGACTCTGATACAGTTTATCGCATTCACCAGAACATCTTCAAACTTTTTATAAAGTAGATGAACTAAAGGAGAAATTCCATCCTAGTAAAATAATTATGAAAAAGAATGCAGTAAAACTTTCTGATTTGAATAGGACAGAATACCTAAGTTAAATCTAGTGCTCTGCACTTGTGAAGTGGCACCCCAAACACAATCCAAACACAGGAGGCACAAGCAAAGGAGGTGATGTGGGTGCCAGACAGAACAAAATTGCCACTGAAAGTGAAAAACGGGTCATGTTTTTGATGAAATGACAGCACTTCCTCAATCTACATCCTTTTTACAAATGTCTTCCCTTTGTAGCCTTATCATTTGGCCACCTCACTGTGTTTGAGAATTTTGTTGACCAAACAGTTGTTTAATCAGAACCATGAAGACATACATTGGCCATATAACAAGAGACAAAAATTTAGTTTCGCCATATATAAAGCATTTATCACCTATAAATATATATGCTACAAATAACAACAGAAGAAAAAGAAGATAAAGAAGAAAAATGATGATACAAAAGGGGATGGTAAACCTCAGATATTTTGGCATTTTTCAACACAGGAGTTATAGTATTTGGGATTATTACAAACCATTAAGCATTCCTAATTTAAATTGTAGTTACTATTTTTCTCCTGTGGGGATTAGCATTCATTGGAAACACCCTTATTCTTTGCAAAAAACAGTAAATGAAAATGCTGTCAAGTCATTTGCACATAATGTTTTCTTAAGGTGACCATACATGGTTCAGTGTTAGCCAGTAGCTTATTAGCCTGTGTAATGGGCAATCCAACAGCAACAACAATTGGATCATAATTGCTGCATTACAGACAGTTGCATCAAGGACTACATGCAGGGCCGGAACTAGGGGTAGGCAGAGTAGGCACGTGCCTAGGGCGCAAAGCTGGGGGGGCGCCAGGCACGTACCGCCTCTGTCACCTACCTCTAGTCCGGTTCCCTTCTCTGTCCGACTATCTGTGGCATTATAGGATTTTTTCCCTTGTGCGCATGCGCAAGAACTCTAACCAGCACATGCGCACGCGAGAGTGGTAATTTGCGCATGCAAGAGCGGTAATTCGCGCATGAGCACGCGAGAGCGGTAATTCGCTCATGCGCACACGATCGGCCATTCGCGCATGCGCAGGCTAGGCCGGCGCCGCGACTGCCCGGCTTGCCTAGGGCGCCTGGCCAGTGTGGCCCGGCTCTGACTGCATGAACGCACAAGTATGATCCTCGATTTGATGGAAAAATTATGACTGCCCAATCGACTTATGGCCAATTTTTCCAAACTGACATTTAGGGGCTTATTTATTTGGGGCAAAAACTCAGATTTTTTTGTTATTTATTATACCCCAATGCTGCAAAATGCCTGAATCCGCAAATCCACCATCTCAGACCTGTCACGGTCATTTATGAGTCAGTGGGAGCTTTCCCTATCCCAATTGTAAGATATCATGGTCTGCGTTGGGTTTAGCCCGATAATCTGATATATTTGGGGTTTTCTGGAAAAAAAATGGAAAAAGAAATGAAAAAAAATCAAACAATTCGGGGAAAAAGTCCATAAAAATGAAAAAAAATCAAACAATTCGGGGAAAAAGTCCATAAAAATCATTTGATTCAGATTTTCACTCAATAGTATTGGGTTTTTTCCTGATCCAATTAAATTGAATTATTTTTTTAATACATAAATAAATTTATGTAAAAATACAAACAAAACTGTAAATATGTGCTAACAAGTGTTTTCTGGCCAATAGGTGAGAAATCTCTTGGTGACAATTAGCCATGTATTGCTCCATGTGCCATTGCTGTTATCCTCCTCAAAGACTGGAGTTGCCCCACACTTACATACAGATCTGCCTATCTACATATATTGGACAATATTAATCTTTGCAGATTACACTTACCATTTCTGCAATCATATTTTGATTATTATCAATTTGGGCAATATCAGAAAGAATAACTGAGCATCGAGACTGTAATTCAGGCTGTCGGGACCGCAGTAAAGTAACAAGAACTTCAATGGCACCAGACTTCACAAGAGCCCTTGAAACGGGTTTATTATTTGAAATGTTACTTAAAATCCCCAAAGCCAGACATTTTAGAGTCACCTGGTCACTATGTAAAAGTTCAACAAGAGAGGGGATAGTTCCTGTAATCAAAATATTTTTAATTCAATTAGTATACAGACACCAAAATGTGCTATGTCAAAACTGTGATAGCATCCTTTACTACTCATGTTTTTAACCTCATTCTATTGTTATGTAAAAACAAGGTATCACAATATTTTATTTATTTCTAGTTAATTTATATTAAAAATATGATTATTTTCCCAGGGTACTTAGCGAGCTTAGCTCTGTGATTGCCAAACCTCTTTACTTAATTTTTCAGGATTCATTGAGGTTTGGCATAATGCCGAGAGACTGGCGAATTGCTAATGCGGTGCCTCTATTAAAAAAGGATCCTGTTCTCAGCCTCAAAACTATAGGCCAGGTAGTCTGACGTCAGTGGTAGGAAAGCTTTTTGAAGGGTTAATAAAGGATAAGATACTGGACTTCATAGCAAATCACAATGCTATGAGTGTGTGCCAGCATGGCTTTATGCATAAAAGATCTCGCCAGACTAACAATTTCTTTTTTTGAGAAGGTAAGCAGGGACCTCGATGGCAGTGGATGTGATTTACTTAGACTTTGCTAAAGCATTTGATACAGTGCCACGCAGAAGGATACTGGTTAAATTAAGGAATGTTGGCCTGGAACATAGTATTTGTACCTGGACAGAGAACTGGCTAAAAGATAGACTACAAAGAGTTGTGGTAAATGAAACATTTTCTAATTGGACCTGTGTTTTAGTGGAGTACCACAGGGCTCTGTACTAGGTCCCTTGCTTTTCAACTTGTTTATTAATGACCTGGAGGTGGGCATTGAAAGTACTGTTTCTATTTTTGCAGATGATACTTAATTGCGCAGAACTATAGGTTCCATGCAGGATGCTGCCACTTTGCAGAGTGATTTGTCTAAGATGGAAAACTGGACAGCAAACTGGAAAATAAGGTTCAATGTTGATAAATGCAAGGTTATGCACTTTGACAAAAATAATATACATCCCTGGTAAGGCCTTATCTGGAGTATGCAGTGCAGTTTTGGACTTCAGTCCTTAAGAGGGATATAAATGAGCTGGAGAGAGTGCAGAGACGTGCAACTAAACTGGTTACAGGGACGGAAGATTTAAATTATGAGGCGCTTGCGAGGGGACATGATTACACTTTTCAAGTGCATTAGAGGGCATTATAGACAAATAGCAGGGGATATTTTTACCCATAAAGACATTCACTGTACCAGAGGCCACCCCTTTAGACTAGAAGAAAATATCTTTAATTTGAAGCAACGTAGGTGGTTCTTCACAGTGAGGTCAGTGAGGTTGTGGAATGCACTGCCGGGTGATGGCTGATTCTATTAATGCCTTTAAGAATGGCTTGGATGATTTCTTGGACAGACATAAAATCAAAGGCTATTGTGATACTAAACTCTTTAGTTAGTATAGATATGGGTATATATAATTTATGTGTAAAAAGTATGGAGGGGTGTGTGTATGGATGCTGGGTTTTCATTTGAACTTGATGGACTTTGTCTTTTTTCAACTCGATTTAATTATGTAACTTTAACTATGAGTTAATTCCTCTGAAACCAGAACAGACTGATTCACTGGCAGTGATTTGCTAATGTAATACAAGTCAGGTAACTGTGTCCAGGTTCCATTTCTGCTGGGCTATGGATTTAGCATATGAAATATTTTCAATGCCTGAGTGGATTTAATTTTTTCATATGTACATCATGTATTTTTTCTAGCTACAGATATCCACGTGAAATGGTTTTTGGACTGAGTTGCATGATCTATATAGAGCAATAGTCCTGCTATTATAAAAAATGGAATGTTACCTTATGCAAACCGTTTTATGACTAAAACAAAACCTTTTAAATATATTGTATATTGTATCATTCCTTAAAACAGTTGGGTGAAATAGATCAGTGACAATCCAATTTGTCAATATCCAGGTTTAAAATACCCTGCAAACTTTTTTAATTTTTTTTTTAAATGTTATCCCTAATTATATCTTGAGGTCTGGAGGTTCTGATTTTAGAATGGTTTAGATTGCATGTGGTATTTCTAAATATCTGAAAGACAGTGTGTGGGAGCTATGTAAAACAGAAAGGATGATACCCTTGGTTATTAATGTGTAATTTAACTGCTTGATAGCAGATGAGGTCTGATTAGAAAGTCGCCTTGAAAAAGCTAAACTAGCGAAACGCGTTGGCGAAGCTCTGCATGATCTATTTAATTTTATTATTTAAAATTTGGCAAACTTATAGCGGTTTTAGGTATTTAATTAGGAATCAGAATCGGTGGCTTGTAATTTCTAATCCATCACTCTATTCAACTACTCTTACCTTTCTATTGCAATCCAGTACTGGAACTCTAAGGGGACCGATGATTTGTGGTTTTTGTGAGGCTTAGTTAGCTCTTTAACAAGCTTAAGGGAAGCTAAAAAATCAAGGCCACAGTCCCGGTTTCCCTTTCTTCTACATCTTTGTGGTGTCCCAGGGATAGAAAAATCAGGTAGCAGTTTATGGGACAACTCCACCTCCTCTTTTTCCTTCTATTTCTTCATTTATTGAGTGATTGGGAAATAATTTATCTGATAATTAAATCAATTTTAGGAACAAGGTTACTGATTATTCACTATTTATATAAATTAATTCTGAATTTCTCTTTTTTAACTAATAGCACAGCACTTTATTGAATATAATCAAATATATTAATTAACTTCATATCACATGGCACTTTATAGAATTACTATGTAATTGGTGTTTAGAATTAATTAAAAGGTACTATTTACAACATTTGATATATAATTATTTATTTAATTTATTGCACTAAGCACTTTAACCAACAATTTTTGGGGTTAAAGAATACCCTGACCCACCAATTATTTACAAGGTGGTTAAAGGGGGTGTTGTTGCACAATTATGACATTAGAATTCCCATAAGTTGGTTGTTTTGTGGAATTGGTGTTGGTGCAACCTTGAGATCTACCATTAGTATTGATGGCAGGGGGTGTTTTTTTCTTTCTCTTTGAACTAATATAGTGTGTGGGAGATGGAATGCTATCATAATAAAATTATAATGAAAGCAGCCTCCTCAAACCAAAACTCCTTTCAGTTATGGTTCAGGTAAGTGTTTTATTTCTATGGAGATATGTATTTACAAATATTATCTCAAATGTTAACACCTAAACTGCTGCAAGTTAGCATCACTTCCCAGAGAACCTTTAAAATCTGGTGTTCATCATATCTCTGTAGGTATCAGCTCTTTCTGAGTGAGATTTTTTTAACTAAAGAGAAGGGAGAGGGCTGGGGAACTGTAAAGATGGACATGGTCAATTGTTGGAGGCAATGCAACTGGATTAAAATGAAATGAGGAAAAGAGGGGAGATGGGCTGTCTAGATGAGATATAAGTGAAAAAGAGGAATCACTAGAGGTTTTAGGTATGAAAAGAATAATTAAGGAATGTATACTTTAGATGTATGAAGTTGTTACAAAAGCATATAATGCATTTAAGCAAATACATTCAATACATTACAAACCAGCATTTTAGTGCCTCCTGTAACATTTCTTCATCCTATATACACACCAAAATAACTCCTCTGCACTAGCTCATATCTACAGTTTAAGACAATTCTATCAGTTTTTCTATTAAAAAAAAAAATAAAAAAGCTTAAAAGTTTATATTTTTTGACAATTCACCCAACTTTCTGAAGCCCATATTGAATTACTTGATTACTTTTCTTTACCTGCTTCATAAATGTCCTCCCAGTAATTTCTGTTTACAACACAGAGAACCTCCAAGCACCTCACAGTCATTTCTTTCCTATGTTGATCATCACATTTCAACAGACCTAAAGCATAATAACAAAAATATCACTTAAAAAACAAATAATGAGAGAGTTACAGCAACATTTTCTCTTCATTAATTCATTTATATATTATAAGACATTAAAATAGTGTAGTTGATCTGGGTTAAAAAAGATAACTGTCAATTAAGTTATAATTCATCTCATAGCATCAATGACCCACACTTTGGAACCATTTTGAAACCCCTTGCCAAGTGTGTGCCTCTGTGTATTTTTCTTTGTAAAGAAAACTAAACCCTTAAAAAAAGAATATGTAGAAATGTCTCATTTTATATACTGAACATTTTGATAGGAGTGTCAGTGACACGTACATGCTAAGCACGCAGCCCTTTTAACCTACTTCCTTGTTAAGTTTTAGTTCTCCTTTAAGGCTGGTAAGTGTGCCTAAACTAAACATGAAGTGCAATGAATTGTTTCTTGAACAATAAAACAATTATGTCCATTAAGGCTTACCTGCAAGTTGTTGCCACACGTGCATTTCTGGGATATTCAGATCTATAATATATTTCAGTATGTTTGTGTGAAAATACAGTGCTGCTAAATTGATTATGTTGTTTCCCAAACTGTCTTCTTGTTTCCAGTTAGCACCAACAGATAAAAGATAATGAAGGGCATCCAGTTCACCAGCGGTAGCAGTTAGTAACAATGGTGTACATCTATAACTGTGGAACAGATACCAGTCACATAATCTTATTTCTTTATCAATCCTTCTTTTTCATAGATTACAGACTCATATATTACAAGTAGTAGGTTCAAAACAACAAGATTGCCTTGTGCTTCATTAGCCTACTTCAAAATCCTCTATATCTCAGGGTATCTCAGGGTTCTACTAGCGGTCACCTACAGAACAGCTACCACTCACAGCATCTTCTTCTGTTCGGTAAGCTTCGGGAAGCAAGTGCGCAGTTGGAGCATTTTCCCGGTTACGCGAAAGTTACGGAAAGTGCCGAAGCACTGCACTCATTCCGAAGATTACCGAATAGCCGGAAGATGGCTGCCGTGAACTCCGCTGGACAGAATCTGCACCAAGGGGTAAGTAAAGAGTTAGGGGCATTTGCCCGGGATAGCAGCTAGGCTCGGGGGGAGAGGGTCTATGTAGGGAAGGGGGGTAGGGTTTTTTTTTACTTTAGGGTTGAATTATCCTTCAAGGGGGAATAAGGGGACTATAAAATAAACTCTCTGATGCTTTATTTACCAGTAAATCCTTCCAGCTGACACAGGGGCTTCCACTGGATTTAGAAGAAAGCAGGCTCCATGTTACAATGTGAAAATCTGTTGTACTAACAGGTACACTAGATAGCTTCAAGGTAGGTATACTAGGGAGCATGACAAAGCTACATATGCGGCAAAATGGAAGGAATACTGTATGAAATAGTCAAAATGACTGTAGTGGAGGAACAAATCAGAGACATGTTATACTGGAGCATATGGCTACTGTGGACTACTGGCCAGGCTAAGGAGATAAAATGGGGGAATGTGCACATACAGCTGAAAAATACAGAGATGACTCAACTATTTGCAAACAAATACTGGGTTACTACTACTATTACAAGAGTAGGTTGGTGCTTTAAAATCCTGGGTATAGTGATTTTAAAAGACCCAACTCAATATGTCCAATGCAATTTTGATCCCACTGTAAGCGACGTTAGTAGGGTTATCTGTAACTTTGCTTATACAAGATGATATACTTGGACAAGTAGTTATTTTAATCTGCAGAATGTTTTAGTGTTACAAGCTTTGTATTAACAAAACAGTCCAACCTTAGCTTTGTTGTGTCTATTTTGGTTCATTATTCTCTGGACCAAACCAAGCCAGATTCCCAACACTGGAGGCTCTTATTGCTGATCCTGATCAATATTCCTGATGTGTATCCAGTAACTCTCCAGTATCTTTCCCCGCTGCTCTCACGCCTCTACCTACCTTGTTAATTACATGTGTCATTGACCTAGCAATTAAGGGCCTTTATAAGCCTGCTCCTGGCAACTCCCAGTTGCTTGGTCAAAGCTGAGACTGATCTATGCCGTTATTACTTCAAACTTCTGTGATTCCTGCCTGATTCCCTGCTTGGTTCTTGCCATTCCCTACCTGGTTTCTGCCTTGTTACTGTGTTGTACCTACCCAGTGCTGATTCATATTTGCAATGGATTCTGTGGTTTGACCTCGGTCTGTTTCTCGTCTCTGCTTGACTGCTGCCCTCCCAGATCTCAGCCGTTTTCTCAGATTCTGCTTATCTTTCAACAACCCTGACCCCAACCCAGTTACTGGAATCTGTCTTTACCTGCCGTTAGCCTCAACAACAGGCCTGTTTTTGAACTAAGTTCGTTCTTCATATCATTTTGTTATTTGTCTTCTTATTTATTAAATCTTGCTTTTCACCTTACCATGGCTTCCGGTCATTATGTAAAACCATTTTCTTGATACATTTATAGCAACTTACTCAGCAGTTGTTTCCATTTCCAAAAGATTAGGGTCATATCTGTAAAGAGCTCTAATACATGGAACAGAACCATAGAAAGCTGCAAAATGTATTGCCATCCAGCCACGTTTATCACATAACATACAATCAGCTTTTAGTGCTAGAAGGCAGAGAAGGACTTCGAGAGATCCACACTGAGCTGCTAGATGTAAAGCAGTAGGACCTGGGAATATAAACTCAAATTAAAAAAATTTAAATTATAGTAACACAACAGGGCTCCTTTACAAACACAAGTACAGTGTGCAAAGTGCAATTTTGGATGCAATTCTCAATGGTTTTTTTACCCATACTGCAGTTTTTTTCCTAAAATTCCAGCATAATAAAGGCGGTATTAAGATTTGCACTTGACACATTGAATGCGTTACAATGCATGCCACTGTAGTGGGGGTTACTCTAGCCCACAACAGTGACAAATTTAATTAGTGTTGTATATTTGTAGGAATGACGTCTCCTAAAATTTGGTCTTGATGGGGAACCAACAAACATAGGAGCAAAGGGGACAATATGCCTCTAAGTGCTATAGAATCAACCTGTGTCAAGGAGGGGCTGCATGGATTGGATTGGATTGGCATGACTCCTATAGCACATATATTCATCCTGTAACAATGTCATGTTCTGTTTACCTAACTGAAGAGCTAAAAAAAAAAAACAGGTTTGAATGTACATTCTTCTAATTACATGAATTCCATGTGCCTCTGGCTTTGGGATGAGTCCTTAACTGCACAGATATCGGCACATTTTAACAGCATGATTCCCAAAGCTCCCTCAGAGGCAGGCAAGTATACAGAGATTTAAAAGCCAGATGCACAACATATAAAGTTTGTACATTAAGATACAAAGAAGAAATTGTATGCAAAATTAGTTCACTGAAAGTTAGCAGACAATGCAGTACATTTGTTCATACTTAGATCATATTCAGAACTCACCAGATCGCTCTTTAGTATCTTTCAAATTCTGCATTCTTGATTTAGCTAAAACAGAATATATTGCATATTATTTCAAAAGGCTTAAAATAGACTCTTATCTTTCAAGCAACGTCTTTTTCGTTAAGCACATGTACATGTTTTAAGAATGAATTTAAGAATATAAAGTATGGATTCTCAATAACTTAGGAATATTTAAACAAGGTTGATAGTATCATAGTAGATGAGGTTAACAAAGACACACGCTCATCAAGTCAAAGCTCTCCTAAGTCTTCGAAGAAATCCGCACTACATATGTTTCTGTCAGAAGTGCCCATGGCTGCAACACTATGATGCCATGCCAACATATGACATTAGCACTCCACACAGCTCCAGCCCAGCATGTGACTTCATCACGCTTGCCTCAAAATTCAAAGTTAAAAGGACATCAAAGACCCAGGTTCAATGCCCAAATATAGGTTTATCTCCTAAGAGTTCCTGGATGCATAATAATTACCATTTAACTCATTTCTAGTTCATGACTCTTCTGCTTCGACTGCTACGCTGATTGTTGCCTGCCCCTGACTTTTTGCCTGGATATTGACCTTGTTTGCTTAACCCCTTATGTACTGTGTATTGGACTATTTTCGTCAGTCTGTACACCGGCTTACTCCATGATCCCAACTCTCACTTACTTGAGCTGCTAAGCCTTGATAGTACATTCGGGCCTAGTGGCTCTAGTAGGTTGGAGTTGGGTCCAAAGATAAAGCTGGTGTAACCTGGTGTCTCTGCCTTTCATAAATATGCCTTAAAACATATCAGCACTGGGTTGCCGATGGTCTTTACATGCAAAGTCTGCACAACAAACTATTCTGGGAATCATTGTATGCAATGGGTTCCTGCAAATGGCAATATACTTAAAAATATTAAAAGTAAAAAGCACTGGCATTAAATTTACCTGAGACATCAAATGAGTCTGAAAAAGTGTTTTTAACTGCAACTGTTTACTGCTAAACTCAGTACAGAATATAGCTTTGTAATATTACCTTGAATTAGAAAACTATCATTACGCCTTTGATTTAAATTCAAATTGGCTTTGGCTAGTTGAGAAACAATTACAACACGATTGTGAATTGCAGCATGATGAATAACAGCATAGCCAGCTTCATCTCTGACATCAAGTCCAGAAATCTGTGTTTTACGAGAGAATGTGTGAAAAACTGCAGAGAGTCCTCTTTCTGCAGCAGATTTTAATCCAAATGGGAAGTTCTGAAAGAAAAGATACATTGAATTTGAAATAATAAACACTGATTCTAATTCATACAAAATTACCTTAGCGCAGGGGTCCCCAAACACTGGGTCTTGGGCTGTGCTGAACTGGGCTGCCTCTTATTATTTGCAATCCCAGCTCCCTAATGCAAAATGCAACAGCTATGCAAAGTCCAGGAAGCTAAGGACCAAAATACTGTTTGGACTGTTTTTTGGTAAGCCAGAAATGCACCAATGCATCCCCCCCCCCCCCCCCGGCCTCGTAAAAATTGTCTTGCTTGAAATTGGCCTGTGTTGCAAAAAATGTTGGGGACTGCTGCATTAGAGGAAAACTTAATTAACTATGTAACTACAATAATCAACATAAAAACATTCACTTGAAGTTATGAAAATGCTTCTTTACCATATGGTCAGTGAGGTTGTGGAAAACCCCACTGGGTGGTGTTATGATGAAAGATTCTACTAATGACTTCTTAGATAAGCTTAATACACAAAGCTATAGTCATCTTAAGATCTGCTGAAATAAACAAGGCCTTCCATGAAAAAGACTTTGGTTGGAACCAGAATAGAACTTCCTTGGTGGTAGTGGTGGAGGAGCCGCGGTTCAATGATTGTTGAATCTGCCACTAAATTCATACGCGTATACTAGTGCCAATTGCATATTATGCATAAAAAAAAATGTATTTAATTGGATTAGAATAGTTAAGATCTATCGTTGTACATAAACTTACCTGACACTTTATGGCTTTTTTGTAACCAAATCTCTTCTTGAACTGCTCATAGAGCTGGACATCAGTTAATGGAAGCCTTTTAGGTTTTAGAGTGCTTATTACCCCATTTATTGCTCCCCACCAGTGTGTTTTAAGGCCAGCTGAATAAAAATTCTCAAGCTGAATTGCAATGGCATAGTAACTGTAACACAAAATAAAAAGATAGAATGGTAATGGTTTATACATTTCTAAAAATGTCTCATCCAAATGCAAAATGTTTTGAAAATATGTTCTAGTGAGCCCAAAAACCCCACTTAAAAGACATAGAATAATGACAATGTGAAAGTGTCAAAAAAGACATTTCCTTCAAATTTTTTTTTTTAAATACCACAAATCTCGTAAACTATTCTAAAACAGATTATCATCAACTAAATAAATATACACACTCTGTACTCAGGTAATCGTTTCTTCACACGGATCTGATTTTACATTTTACATCTGGGTGATTAACTTATATAATTCAAGGGGTGATTAACCTTTAACTCAACTTTTAGTATTTTATAGAATGGGCAATTCTAAGCAACTTTTCAATTGGTCTTCATTATTTTTTTTAATTATTTGCCTTCTTCTATCCCTTTCCAGCCTTTAAATCTAATAATGTATTGTTATTGCTACTTTTTATTACTCGCCTTTCTAATCAGGCCACATCCTATTTATATTCTAGTCTCTTATTCAAATCAATGCATGGTTGCTAGGGTAATTTGGACCCTGCAACTTGATTGCTGAAACTGAAGAGCTGCCAAACAAAAAGCTAAATAACTCAAAAATTACAAATAATAAAAAATGTTTGAAAGGGGACACCATTTACCATCCAAGGAAAGGTAACTCCATAAAAATTAAAGGGTACTTCACCTGCACGTCTATGTATGTTATCTATACAATTAAGTGCACATGTGGTCTTTTATATGTAGGACAGATGACCAGGATGGCAAAAGAACGCATAAGGGAGCACAAGTCAGCCATAAAATTAAAAAAACGAGATCAGGCTGTTTCATCACATTTTACCGAAAAGGGCCATGGGGTGCACCAATTAAAATTTCCAAATAATAGATCATGTACCCACATTACGTTGGGGGGGGGCAAAAGAAATAAAGAACTATTAAGAAAAGAAGCTAAATGGATTCATTTGCTAGAAACATTGGAGCCCCATGGCCTTAATCGGGAATATGATCTCCATCCCATTTTAGGTAGTTTCCCATGTCATAGGTGAGAATTTTTATTTAGGTTGTTTTTAATGTATATTTATTGTATTTTACTATTTTACAGATTTGGACTGATCTGTGCGGATTACCTTAATAAAACAGATTTATTAAGAATGAATGACTGATGAGACAGAAATTTGAACCTAAATGTTACTCAGATAAGTGATAAAAATGATTTTCTTTTGTAGCACTGTTTGGAGTTATGATACAATGTATAAATTGTTATACAGTAAATGTATCAGTAACTTGACAAAGGGCTGGATATAGGCCCGAAACGTTGTAATGTTGCAGATCTAAAGCCATGAGCAAATAATGGCTTTTTAAACTAACATTGCATGGAGCTGTGTCTGGATTGCCTCCAAGAAGTTGCCAGCAGCCCTCTGTTAGGCCTGATTTACAGTATATCAGCAAGTGGTATTGCCACTGAAAATGGCCTAGTCATGAGAGCACATGTTCCGGCCTCATGACTAGGCCATTTTTAACTTGCAGTGAATCAGATGGTTGTGTGGAGGTAGCTTAGGATCAGACGTGGAAGAGTAGGTGCAATGTCAGAAATAGGACAGGAAGAAGTGAATCCACATATATTATGGTTTTGTGTGCTGAAAAACTGGCTTTTGTCTGGCGTAAAACTTGTTGCATTTAATACTAAATCTGATGAATCTGGTAGCCTTAATGTAAACTACTTAAGAATTTAGATTTAATGAACAGGGGTGCTCCTACCATGACGCAAGGTAAGGATTTTGCTTGAGGCAAAATTAAGTTTTTCAAACTGGAAACTCACCTCTTCAAGTTCAGAGAGAGAGAGAAAAAAGTAAGTAGAGAGTTAAGGGAGGAGTGACTGGCAAGGCCACCTCAGGGTGGTGTGGGGGTCAGAATTACCCAACATAATAAATGTTAATGTTAGGTAGCATGTATACGATTACAAATGCCTGAAAATGTAATAAATTAGTACCAACATTGTTTTTACACAGCTGTGTCAGTTCAAAATCAAAATAAAAAATTGACTTACCTTTTTCCATTTATAGTCACTGTGGGGATAGGGTAATATTCCCTGTAAGCTGTGTCAAGGTCCAGAAGATCATTAATATGATTTACTGCTGTGATTTTAATATCTTGAAAAGCAGCCTAAAAAAATTAAAAACAAAATGCTATACATTGTATTTCTGTAGTTTGTTTACCATAAAAAAAATCCTGACCTTTATGTCTTCACTTGGTACGTCAAGAGAAGGTGTTCCTAAATCAAACTCAATTCCTCCATGAAGGTGAAAATATTCATTTTCTCTATATTGAAAATGCTGGCAGGCAAAATTCTCTCCCAGCATAAGTGGTGGTAGCTCTCGTTCAGTTTTAAGATTATCATCTAAAAAATATAAAACAAGTTTTGTGAGTAAAATTAAAATGACATCTAGAAACAAAGTTCACTGCTGGGCACACCTAAAAAATTGTATATTACATTTTTAAAATGTTTTATAAATAATTTTAAATATACCAAGTTCATAAATTTGAGAACCCCATATTATACATCAATACTTAGTTGAGCCTTCTTTTGCAAATGTAACAGCCTCTAGACACCTCCTATAGTCTTTCATGAGTGTTTGGATTCTGGATGGTATTTGTGACCATTGGTCCATACAAAATCTCTCCAATTCGGTTAAATTTGATGACTGCTGAGCATGGACAGTCTGCTTCAAATCATCCCATAGATTTTCAAAGATATTCAAGTCGGGGGACTGTGACGGCCATTCCAGAATATTGTTGTTCTCCCTCTGCATAAATGCCTTTGTAGATTTCAAGGTGTGTTTAGGGTCAGTGTCTTGTTGGAATATCTAACCCCTGAGAAACTTCAACAGGATAATGTACTGATGCTTGTACATTATCCTGA
Organism: Xenopus petersii; assembly: GCA_038501925.1. Classification (NCBI taxonomy): domain Eukaryota; kingdom Metazoa; phylum Chordata; class Amphibia; order Anura; family Pipidae; genus Xenopus; species Xenopus petersii. The sequence goes on from CM076688.1 coordinate 45,116,778, forward strand.
AGAATTTGTTGATATTGGGTTAAATTCATCAGACCCTTGACTTTAACAAGGGCCCCAGTCCCTGAACTAGCCACACAGCCCCACAGCATGATGGAACCTCCACCAAATTTGACAGTAGGTAGCTGGTGTTTTTCTTGGAATTCAGTTTTCTTCCTCCGCCATGCAAAGTGCTTTTTGTTATGACCAAATAACAAAATGTTTGTCTCATCGGTACAAAGCACTTTGTTTCAAAATGACTGTGACTTGTCTAAATGAGCTTTTGCATACAATTAGTGAATGTTTGTGGTGTGAGTGCAGAAAGGGCTTCTGTCTCATCCCCCTGCTAAACAGCAGTGTAGGACCCCGCACACCCTATAGGAAATTGAGAGACGCCTGGTGCACGATGGTAGAGGCTCGGCAACCTCACGGCAGGATTCAAGTCAACGACATCCACAAGGCACACAGGTCTACAGGAAATCTTCCAAAAATTCTTTATTTACGGATTGCAAATGCAACGTTTCGGGGAACTGTTAAATGATGCTACACTTGATGGGATTATTTCTGATGAAATTGCTAAATTGTTGTTGACCCAAAATCCCAAAACACCGTATATTTACTTTCTGCCGAAAATACATAAGGATCTTGTTAATCCCCCAGGGAGACCTATTGTTTCTAACGTAGGTTCTATTTGGCAGCCGGTGGCTATTTTTGTTGATTCTTACCTACAGGAGGTTTTACCTACACTGAAGCCCTGTTTAGTTGACACTGGCGATTTTTATGTAGGTTAGAGAACATCTCGTTGCCAGATGAACCTTTCCTTCTCTGTTCATTAGATGTAAAGGATTGATATACTTCAATTCCTCATGAGGAAGGCATTGAATGTGCTCGGACCTACTTATCAAAGGGATCAACACCTACTTACATGATTAATTTTGTGTGCACACTGCTTGAAAGTGTTCTATTGAATAATTATTTTGAATTTAAAAATGAATATTATTTACAGATACAAGGCTGCGCAATGGGGGCCAACATGGCTCCGGCGTACGCTAACATTTTTATGGATTATTTTGAGCAAACACACATTTTTTCACAGATTGTGTATGTTCGCCACATACACTCCTTTGTGAGGTATGTGGACGATACGTTTTTTCTTTGGACAAGTAGTCTGGACAATTTATCTAATTTTGTCAATTATTTGAACAGTGTGCACAACTCCATTAAATTCACATATGAATAACATGATAGTGAAATACATTTTTTGGACGTGAACATCCAACTACAAAACAATAGGTTTGTTACATCTGTGTATACCAAACCGACGGACAAAAATAATTTGGTGCATCCTACTAGCCATCATCCGCCGGGGGTGTTCAAAGGTCTGCCTAAGAGTCAATTATTAAGAGTGAGACGTATCACTTCTAATAATGCACTCTTTGATTTGGAAGCCGCTAAAGTAGTGGATAAATTTGCAGACAAGGGCTACAATAGAGGCAATTTATTGCAGGTGAAGAATGAAGTGGCAGGGATACCTAGGAGAGACGTCCTTGGGAAGTGTAAGAAAATAGGTGCTAACATCACTCGAGTCCCTTTTATTTCTACCTTTAATACTAATTCTGCTGCGTGTAAGAGACTTATCTTAAAACACTGGGGTCTGCTACAAGCTGATCCAAAAATAGGACATTTATTTCATCTTCCCCCTGTATTTTCGTATCGAAGAGGCAGAAACATTGGTGACCTTATTAAACCTAGACCTACCCAAAATTTTGATCTCCATTTAACCACGAACAGCAAGGGGACTTTCCCCTGTAGACAATGTGGACATTGTAATGGCATTATTGCTGGTGATGTAGTGGTACATCCGTCACAAGGGACTAAACACCCTGTTAACTGTTTCTCCACCTGTGACAGCCATAATGTTATATATTGCATTAAATGCCCGTGTGGTAAAGCCTATGTGGGCCAAACCACAAGACCGATTAAAGTCCATTTAAATGAACATAAATGTGTAATAAGACAATTTAAACCAGAGAACGCTGGTGCGGTTAAGGAAAAGGGCAGACTAAGAAAAGAAACATTATTGGCAAAACACTTTTTTATTCAAGGACATCAGGTGTCACAAGTGAGATGGCAGGTATTAGAGAAAGTAACTGCTAGGCAAGGACAGGACATTAAAAGGCTGCTACTCCAAAGAGAATGTTTTTGGATTTGGCTCCTGCAGACACGTGATCCGAAAGGGCTCAATGAAGATTTCAACATGTCTTGCTTTTTGTAAAAAATTTTTTTATATTTATTGTTCTTTTCAAAAATTATATTTTTTTTTTGTTTTTTACAGATGATCAACAAATACCGACAATGTCTGGTTTAATTAGGTATTAGGGTCAGCTTCCCTTTGTACCAGTAAACTCTCTATAGGGTAAGAGTAATTTTTTATGTACTCTTCTATTTTTGTATAACTTATATATTTAATCCTTCTGTATTAGGATTCTTTGTAGGAGGGAGTAGTGTTAATATACACCTGTCTTTCGTATTTGCAGATATTGTGCTTTTTATGTAATTTATGGTATCGCTTCACATAGTTGTTTTAATGGACTCAGTAATATGTCTTTTTAACTGTGCATTTACCATTTTAACAGAATTGTATAATTCTTAAAAAAGTGGGTGTATTTTTCTGCTGGTTCACTCTTTTTGATTGGACAATTAGTTTCTTCACACTATTGGCTTGTTTTGTATGACACACTAAGTGAATAATTGATTTGGTTATATGTATGCACTTTCTTTTTGAATTCGTATGCTTGACAAAGGGGATTTTTGTTCCCCGAAACGTTGCATTTGCAATCCGTAAATAAAGAATTTTTGGAAGATTTCCTGTAGACCTGTGTGCCTTTGGATGTCGTTGACTTGAATCATCCCCCTGCCATACAGATGTTCTTTGTGCAAATTGCACAAATTGTAGAACAATGTACATATACACCATCTGCAGCAAAATGTTCTTGCAGGTCTTTGGATGTGATCTTTGGGTTGTCTGTAAAATTTTCTGCGTATGCCGCTCCTGTATTTTTCGTGGCCTGCCAGACCCGGTTTTTACAGCAACTGTGCCTGTGGCCTTCCATTTTCTGATTACATTCCTTACAGTTGCAACTGAGAGTTTAAACCTCTGAGATATCTTTTTGTAGCCTTCCCCTAAACCATTATACTGAACAATCTTTGTTTTCAGATCTTGAGAATTGCTTTGAGGATCTCATGCTGTCACTCTTCAGAGGAGAGTCAAACAGAAGCACAACTTGCAATTGGCCATCTTTAATATCTTTTCTCATGATTGGAACACACCTACCTCTGAAGTTCAAGGCTTAAAGAGCTAATCCAAACAATTTGGTGTTGCCAGTAATCAGTATTGAGCAGTAACATGCATTCAAATAAGCAAAATTACAAGGGTATCCACATTTTTGCACAGCCAGTTTTTCACATTTGATTTTATTTCATACAACTGAATATTGCTTCACTAAAAATGTTTGTTCAGAAAAGACCCCAGTACTCAGATGTTCCTTGGAAATGAAAGACATACCACTGTTATCTTTTTTTGTTGAAAGTGAAGTAAATTATTATGCAGGCTGAGAGGGGTTCCCAAACGTTTTCATATGACTGTAGCTCTTTCAGAAGTATGAATCTAAGTAATTATAATAGTTACCTAAACAAAATGCATGTAATAACCAATACGAATGAGCACAAAAAAAAAAAAAAAAGATCAAGGGAATATGATGACAGTGTCCAATTGCGCAATGCCTGTACTCATACCTCCCAACTTTCCAGTTTTTCGCAGGACAGTCCTGATTTTGACAGCTCAACCCGCAGTCCCGGGTTTGTTACTGAATGCCCTGACTTTCATTGATCTCCTGCACTGAACAGCCAGAAAGAGATATGGGAGGAAATTTACTAAAGGGCAAAGTGGCTAAAGCAAAATGTTGGGAGGTATGCCTGTACTCCTTTCTCAGCTATTGGATGTGCATAGAGAAGCCAAAGCAACCCCAGGAAGCTATCCCAGCCTATCCATAAAATACTCATAGATTAAATGGCTAATTTGTTATATTTTACTCTCTGAAAGGGAACTTGCTTCAAAACAGTAGTTCGTAAAGGTAGCTCTAGGTAAAAAAATGTAGTCATAAGGTGAAAATCATTTCTGCTAAAGCATGAACTTGCTCCCAACGTTTCTTTCTTTTAGATGCTACTAACTGAATTAATAGCAACAATTTAAACTGGTGAAATATGGGATATATTAGTGCATAAGGTGGTTACAAAGGCTATAAATGTTAAAATGTTTTATGTTTTATTGGTCATCATTACTGTTTTATAGTGCTATGACACCTTTAATGTTCTGATGTAATGAATTAAATAGAATTAAGAAGAAAGCATTCACAAACTACCAGTCAGAGGGGGCAGACACTTCTTTTAGGACCTATTAAGGGTAAGGCCAGACGAGGAGATTCAGGGAGGTTTTGTCGCCTGGCGACTAATCGCCACGTCTTTTGCGCGACTATCTCCCCGAACTGCCTCAGCGTTTTTTCCCCATAGGCTACAGCGCAAAATCGCCTGCGCTAATACACACGCGGCGATGCGTTTTCAATAGTCGCCCAAAGTTTGCACTGATGGGACAAATGATTAAGGAGACAGCGCTGGACATATTGGTTGCTTGGACTTATATAAGACTTTTGTTCTGATGGACAGTGTTCTTTGAATTTTTTTTTCTTGGACGTCTAATACATGTGAATTATATACTATAGGTATTAAACTAGCATATGAGAATATGTTCATTGAATAATGTACAACCAAATACTATTACACCATTACTACACTTCTGGCACACCATTTATTCTTCTGACCTACCTGAAAATGGTTGCAGAAGGTGATTCAAATCTGGCACTTTCATTTTCTTTTTCAAGCCCAAAAAGAAAGGAACCAAGAAGCTAATGAGCTTCAAATAAGCAATATTTTTACGGATGTCAGCTCTCTTTTCAATGTACTCCTCAACCAATTTCTTTTGGATGTTTAATCTCTGTTGTAGGCGTTGGTATGTTACAGGATCAATGTATTCTTCTGTTAGCCTTGTAACAGTAGATAATTGGTTCGATGCATTATATAAAAACAAGTTTTCATACTGTTGAACTTTGGCAGTAAAACATGTCATTTTCATTGTTATGCTATCAGCATACTGCATAAAAAGATTTCTTTCTTCCTCATTATTAGGTTCATATGATGGATCAAAGTCAATGGTTTGGGAATATATGCCTTCAAAGTCTGGCTCACTTGAAATATCTGTTAGACCTTTGAATAAAAGAAATGATGGAGAATTCAGTGTAAGTATATTGTCAACTTTAAATCACTGCACTTATAAGTACTTATAAAAAGTAGCAACACTGATATTCCATGTATAATAAGCAAGTATTGCTAAAGTATAATAATATTTAAAGAAAACCCAACACATTATTTATTCTCACGTGCTAACAATATTGCAGTAGTAGTGTAAGTTTAGTTTAAACCATCTGCACTTGAGCAATCTTAAAAAAAGTGTGAAACTGTGATCCAATAGAAATGGTACAATGAAACTCATTGAGGCAAGTATTAACTATTAATTGTTATTATTACTGAGTTATATGAGTGGAGGTGTTAAAGGGGATCTATAGTCAAAAAAAACAAAACAAAAAAAACAATTATTGGGTTTCCTAACACATAAATAAACATATGATCAATTTGTGGCAAACTTAATATTAAAACATACACAAAATCCACTCATATTGATTTATATTTGTTGTCCAAAGCCTACTGCCCAGTGGAACACAATCTGGGAGTTATCAGAACTCTACACTACTGGGCTGGATCTGTGACAACCAACATGGAGTATAAGGACAATGAATACAAGCATCTGAGAGGAGCTTTGAAAAATAGCGGATACCCAAACTGGGATGTTATCAGAACAAAAATGCAGTAAAGCAGAAACACCAGACCAACATTTGCCTTAATATTTCTTATTTATTGGATCACTCTGCAGTTTTAGTAACGATAGTCTCTTATCTGCCCCTTGCACATAGTGACTCAATATTTAACCACAACCACCTTCAAGTCAATTGCTATCCTTTTGCTGTTGGTGAACTATACAAGGAAATTTAACATGTTAATGCCCCCAAAAGTCATAATGCGTGGTAGGTGATACATCAGTACAGCATAATCATATACTTAACATTAACCATTAAAAATGCTTATTAAATAGAAGTATATAAATTCATAAAAACTGTCAGTATCCTACAGTATGTTAAAATATATCCTTCAATAATCAACAATACAAACTGTATGTGTGATACACAGATCTAATAAATAGCATTAGAATTGTAGGGAACAGCAAACATATATCTAATCATTGTATCATCTAATTGACAAAGCAATTTCATATTTGGTCCTAAACGTTTCACATTTAAAAGGGTGGAATTAATATCACCCTGATATATATAACTCAATGTGGATGGCAGTGAGGAGCAGATTCAAAAATAAATAACACTAAGGGGGTTATTTATTAAAGGTCGAGTCGTGTTTTTTCCAAAGAACTAAAATTTTTCGAGATTTATTATGCCCCAAAGATGCTAAAAGCCCGAATCTTAAAGGAATAGTTCTGTGTGAAAATAAAAACTGGGTAAATAGATAAGCTGTGCAAAATAAAAAATGTTTCTAATATAGTTAGTTAGCCAAAAATGTAATCTATAAAGGCTGGAGTGAACAGATGTCTAATAAAACAGCCAGAATCCAACTTCCTGCTTTTCAGCTCTATAACTCTGAGCTAGTCAGCGACTTGAAGGGGGGCCACATGGTACATTTCTGTTCAGTGAGTTTGTAATTGATCCTCAGCATTCAGCTCAGATTCAAAAGCAACAGATATGACCCATGTGGCCCCCCCTCAAGTCTCTGATTGGTTACTGTCTGGTAGCCAGGGCAACCAGTCAGTGTAAACCAAGAGAGCTGAAAAGCAGGAAGTAGTGCTCTGACTGACTTGTTACACATGAAATCACTCCAGCCTTTATATATTACATTTTTGCCTAACTAACTATATTAGAAACATTTTTTATATTGCACAGCCTATCTATTTACCTAGTTTTTATTTTTACACTGAACAATTCCTTTAAAATACTCCAGCTAAAACCTGTCGAGGTCATGTAGAAGTCAATGGCAGAGGTCCCTTGAACCATTTGAAGATGTTTGTAGACTTCATGGTTTTTGAGTTTTTTACTGTGGTTTTCGCTCAAAAACTCGATCAATTAAAGTTTTTCCCCTGATTTCATTTAATCAAGTTATTTACATTCAGTTTTTTTCATAAATAAGCAAACAATTAATTGTGTTGTGAGCTTATTTGAGGTAAAAAAAAAAAACCTCACAAACCCGCCCTTTGATAAATAAATAACCCATAGGGGCATATTTACATAGGGTCGAATATCGAGGGTTAATTAACCCTCGATATTCAACTGCCGAATGTAAATCCTTCGACTTCGAATATTCAAAGGATTTAGCGCTATTCCTACGATCGAAGGAATAATCGTTCAAAGGATTCGAAGGATTTTAATCCATCGATCGAAGGATATTCCTTTGATCAGAAAATTGTTAGAAAGCCTATGGGGACCTTCCCCATAGGCTTACATTGGCCTCAGTAGGTTTTTGGTGGCGAACTAGGGGGTCGAAGTATTTTTTAAAGAGAAAGTACTTCGACTATCGAATGGTCGAACGATTTTTACTTTGAATCTTTTGATTCAAAGTCGAAGTCGTAGGTTGAAGTAGCCTATTCGATGGTCAAAGTGACCATTCAAAATTCGAAGTATTTTTTCTTCTATTCCTTCACTCGAGCTAAGTAAATGGGCCCCTTAATGTTGGAAATTGTTTACTTTATTGATTACTTTATATATTAGGGTAAGGCTACACGAGGAGATTCGGGCTGATTTTAGTCGCTCAAAAGACGAGTCGATTAATCGCCAGGTGACAAAATCTCCTCGAATCTCCTCGTGTGGACTAGCCCTTAGACCTGCCTGTCCATCTAAGACAGACACTGTCCTGCATGTTCCGAGAGGGCATAACAGTGTAAACTGATTATTTAGAAATGGAACAATCATTTTGATTATATAAAAAGTTTCTTATCACAAGATGAAGCTGATATTAATTTTTTAAAAAGAACTTACCTCCTGTTAAGAAATCTGCAAACATATCTTTCTTGGTATGAGGAATACCATTTGCATCAATATTCAGATTAGATCGCCAAAATTCTGAAAATCGAACCCTTTTTTCTTTTGCCATGTAGGCACCATGCCAGAGGGCCTTTATCATATAGTCCACAGTAATCATTATTTGCCCCACTCTTGTGTCACAGTAGGCAGGAGGAATATTGCAAGACGTGCTTCGGTCATAATTAGCATCTAGACTGATGGAAGGAACTTGATTAAAGCAGTAAATTCCCAAGGCCAGTTCCCTTATTATCTGATGAACATCTCTGTAGTCAAGTCTGGTCTCAGATTCCACAGGAGCCAGCAGAAATACATTTGAATCAGACACATTTTTCAGCTGACATATCAAACCACTAGGGAGTTGGAACTGGGGGTCTTCCATGGAAGCTAGCCAATTTGATGCGGTGTAAACTAAAAGTTCTTGTATTTCAGTTCGACTGAATTTTTCAAAAAAGGCATGAGCATTTCTCTGAAGTGACATTTCAGCAATTATGGTCTCATCTTGCACAGGGAGTTTAACTGCTGCCATCTTTCCTGACCTAAGCATGTCCATCTTCGTCTACTTTTGCTTCATAAGTCATCAAATTAACCCAAGATGGCTAAATGCTGACCACATAATGCACCAGCACTTAAAAAATATGGGATTCTTCAATTGTTGAATCTCTTCTTACATATTTTCAATGACAACTGAAAAATATGCATCAAAATGAATCATACATATGGCTTTCAGTGATTCCGCTGAATTTTGAAAACATGTGATCATTCAGCATCTCCTTTTACCTTTTAAAATAGTGAAGCTAAATAGTGCCCAGCATGAAATAACTTTCTCCCTACAATCAGCCTGCAATGTGATGCCTTCATTAAGGGAAACAGCAACTAGAGAGATGCAGAGGAGAGCCAATAAGGAAGTCCTATATGCAACATATTAGGTATCCCTGTGATATATAATGGACGTTCATTAACTTTTAGCTATTTTGCCTTTTTGAAGTTTACACTTACTTTAACAGTAACCCCCAGCCTGAGAGAGTAAAGCTACTAACTATATACAGAACAACCTCTATAATCTTTAGATTTGAAGCTCTTTTTGGCAGGGTGCACTTTATCCTGAGCCTGTTCCCTCTAAGCATTATCTAGAGCAGAAATGAGCAACATACCTTTCAATACCAAGAGCTTCCTCCCGGTGTGGGTAGCCTAGCGCTGCCGGGGGGACATTTAAAAAAAAAAAAAAAAAAAAAAAAAGACTACTGTTATCCCCAACCAGAATGCGGGCTCTATTAGCCCGCACCTTTGGTTGGGGATAACATTTTTACCCAACAGGTGCCCTTTAAGATGGTGAGTTTTGTAGGTATTTCTTGCTGGTATTTCCATGTGTATGTGCTTGTGCTATGAGTGGATGTATGTGAGACACTTATCTGGGCCATGCAGGGAATCAAACAGGAGAGGCTGAAGGGGCACAGGATCTGGATATAATCATGTGATGATTATGGGGGAGGCTGGAGGGCTTGGCATTGTTGCCTGGGGCAGGGTAGGACATGGAAACAAAGTAGCTGTTTTGAAGGCCAACTCTCCACTTCTCAACCTGGAAGTATTGCAGAAAGCACATTCAGTGGCATTTTTATTTATCCAGAGATGGCCTTGCGGTCTACAGTATGCCAATTTCAGGAGCGGTGCTTGAAATTTTGGTAGTGAACTTCTGAGAGTTTTTGTCTATAGCAATCAGAAATCTCCATAAAACCACACATATTTAGTGTTGGCCTGTTTGGGAGACAGAGTTTTCCAAATCAGTATTTTTGTGCATTAAAAAAATGTTTGTGATATATATCCCTATATTTTTACACTACAAGAGAACATAATAGTCAAATGGTTGGCTGGCAGTGAAAGGGTTCAAATTATTATGATTTCTACCTTAAATCTCTGCTATTCTTTCTCACATTGATCAGCTGTAAACCTAACATTCCCTTCATCCTGTTGTTTCAGCACAATATCGGGTTGACAGTTTGTGGATGTGAGAAAGGCTATTCTTTGCAAAAACACCTTTGGGGAAGTTGTAAATTGAAAAAAATTACATTTAAAATGTAATATTCGTCGTTAAACAGTTATTGCATTGCAAATTTTAATTGCGCCTAGTGCACTTTTAAGAAGTGCTTTAAGGTGGCGTACTCTTTTGCACAACAAGTTTTTCAGTAAGAAGTTTTATTACATACACTGCTGCACATGATAAAATTCACAAACTTTCTCCCACTGTTGCAAACCCAGAAACAGAATAGCGATATTGGGAGAAAGATTGTGAATGTTATAATTTGCCCCAGTGTGCAGTGTAAGTAACAAAACGTCTTACTGAAAAAGCTATGCTTGCTCCAAAAATTTACACCACCTACAAGCTTGCCTTAAAAAAAAAAAAATGTACAGGTGCATGAAACTCTTTTAGATATAGAAGGAATGTGCTTTAAAAAGTTGCGTTTCTGGTTACTTTATTGAAAATTTCTGCAAAAACCCTACTAGTCCCGCCCATGTGTTCCACTTCCTGCTGCCTCCTTTCCCAGGCTGTGTAGGGGAGCCGGCAGTACTCAGCACACTGCACTGTAGGATAGGAGCCAAACAGCAACTAGGCTGACCTGATAGAAAACTGAAGCCTGTCTTTGCTTGTGTGACTGCAGGGCTGTGATTGGGGAGGGGGGTCAGGGTGGGCAAGCGGCAACTGTGCGTGCAATTCGGCAAGCTCGGCGGCCCAGTTCAGAACTGTCCGTGGCCCGACGGTTGGGCACCCCTGCCATATAGAATACATAATTGCCTACAAAATGAGGGTTTTTTGTTTATCCTATATGTCTCGTGGGGGGCAGGGAACAGGGGGGCCCTCTATAGCCACTATAGATCAAGAATATTTGCGTGCTTGCTGTACACTATTAGCAGTGGGGCCGTATGTAAGCTGGAGGGGAGGGGGATAGGAATTGGAATGCGCCGGGTCCTTCAATGATTTTTTTGAGGGGGATGCCAGTTGCCAAGTCACTATGCTACTTTTTATTCTTATTTGTGCGTTTATCTATTAAAGACTTTTACTACATGATTTCCCCCTAAGTGATTAAAAGAACAGCGCAGTACATTGCAGAATGGAATGAGCCATCACAGCCTCAAAGTTCATACATACAATGTATGACTTGCAGTCGCATAAATCTCCACGGTACTACACAAACAAATTACCCAAAAAAATCCTAAAGGATAGTGGTTAAATCTCACTTGGATTTATGTTTGCTTGAACTCATACATGCGTTGTAAAATATCCGTCTTAATTCAACTCTAGGAGAAGGGAAAGTTGCACTGAACGTGCACTACACTGTGTTAAAGGAGAATTCAACAACTTCAGTGCCAAAAACCCTCCCCCCTCCCCTGTGTTGCCCCCATCCCTCCTCCCAGTGTTGGACTGGGACACCAGGGGCCCACCCAAAAACCTTTGACCAGGGGCCCACCAATTAATCTTAGACCAAGGGCCCACTCTTAGAACTATTTTTTTTCCTCTCCTCACTCAACCTCTATACTCCTAGTTTATTTTCTTTACATGCTATGACCCCTCTGTGCAGTTCCTCTCCTGTTGAGTTCACGGCGGCCATGTTCGCCCATGCGCTCTTCTTCCTGTATTCGCCAGCACATGCGAAATAGAGGGATTTCCCGGTAAGGATCTACTGCGCATGCGCCGAAAGTCACAAAGTTTCAGAATAAAGAAATTGGAAACTTCATGACTTTCGGGCGCATACAGAGTAGATCCTTACCTCTACTGCGCATGCGCCACCGAATGCCGGCGAATACAGGAAGAAGAGCGCATGGGCGAACATGTCTGCCGTGAACTCAACAGGAGAGACACTGCACGGAGGGATCAGTAACAAGTTAGGGGCATTTGCCTAGGGGGGGGCTGCACAGGGGAGGGGGCGGGATTTTAGCGCAGAAGGGGTTGAATTCTCCTTTAACATGTTGCGACACAACCTGATTCGGTGTGACAATTGCGTAATATCCGGCATCATTCTCTCAGCAAAAGGATATCTATCATTTCCTGCTAATAGAACTAATACAGTAGGTATGACATTTCACCCCCAAATCCTTTGCCCCCCCCACTCTATACAGCTATTAGTAAAAACGGACCCCAGAACAAGTGGCCCCTCGCTTTTTGTGGTACCAAAATTACAGACCTCAGATAAGGAGTGACCCTAAAGTGAAGCAGAGTTGCTGTCAGCGTAGAGATTCAGAGCAGAGAAGAGCATGCAAAACAAGCGTCCGTTGCCATGGAGATCAACAAAGAAACTGAAGCCGCAGTGCCAATGCAGCACCGGTGACTCGGTTGCTAAGTGACGTCGCCTCCGGAAGTGACGCCACGAACCCGGAAGTCGGCTACATGAAGATGCTCACAGCAGCACGAAGAGGTAAATATTAGGAGCGCCACAAGGTTACTTTAGCTAGTTCGCAACTTGTTCAGGATTTCTCTTATCATACGGTGCAAACCTATTCTGCAGATACATCTTAACACACCTTTGCTGCAAATTTTGATCCTGTAAAATGACCTCAAGAATGATTTTAAATCTGAATATAAACTTTACGTCATTTGTTTTAAAGGGTTCATGTCCAAAACTTGACATTTTCAAAATGATCCAGTGCTGCTATATAAAAAATGTTTTCAATTACTGTGTGATGTATCATCTTAATTTTAAAAATGGAATGGTTTATGTTGCCAGGCCCTGGATGACTTTAGCTGAAGAGGTTGCATCAATGGTCCCTCGAATTTGCTTTTAAAAACTGTTTGCTCAGATTTGTATTTTCCCACAACTTTGTCCATCTGCCAAACTCAATTTTTTTATCTGCCTTTTCCCATTCTCAGTGAGTGGATGAAGTCTGAAGTGAAATTGCTTCTATGAAGATCTTTTCATCATGTCCTCGGCCCAAACGTATAAGGGAACACTCTACTAAGAAATATTTGAAAAAACTTCTTGTGACACACATCAGGGTTTCTTAAAGGGATCCTGTCATCAGAAAACATGTTTTTTTCAAAATGAATCAGTTAATAGTGCTACTCCAGCAGAATTCTGCACTGAAATCCATTTCTCAAAAGAGCAAACAGATTTTTTTATATTCAATTTTGAAATCTGACAGATTGCTGGACATTTTGTCAATTTCCCAGCTGCCCCTGGTCATGTGACATGTGTTTGCACTTTAGGAGAGAAATGCTTTCTGGCAGGCTGCTGTTTTTCCTTCTCAATGTAACTGAATGTGTCTCAGTGGGACATGGGTTTTTACTATTGAGTGTTGTTCTTAGATCTACCAGGCAGCTGTTATCTTGTGTTAGGGAGCTGTTATCTGGTTACCTTCCCATTGTTCTTTTGTTTGGCTGCTGGGGGGGAAAGGGAGGGGGGTGATATCACTCCAACTTGCAGTACAGCAGTAAAGAGTGATTGAAGTTTATCATAGCACAAGTACACGACTTGGGGCAGCTGGGAAATTGACAATATGTCTAGCCCCATGTCAGATTTCAAAATTGAATATAAAAAAATCTGTTTGCTCTTTTGAGAAATGGATTTCAGTGCAGAATTCTGCTGGAGCAGCACTATTAACACAGTTTTTTTTCCCATGACAGTATCCCTTTAAGCTTCAAAGAGGATAAAAGTGAGCTTACAAGTGCCATTTCTGAGGTGATCTGTGTGTAACAGAGCTAGGAGACTAGTATTAGGGTTCATACACACTACATTTTTTTTTTTGCTTGCACTTTAATAAGTTAAGACAACCCTCTATTCTATTCACTATAAACGTGCATCAAGTGCAAGCAAAAAAAATGCAGCGCTGAAACTTGACTCCAATAAAATGCAGTTCTAAACACACACATGAGTACAAACAAGCACAATATAATGTATTTAGCTAGCTGATGCAATTAAACATGCTCAAAATCACAGTGTGCAAGCACCCTTTAAAGGGGTAGTTCACATTTGTGTTAACTTGTTCTATGTTATAGAATGCCATATTCTTTAAAACTTTTCAGTTGGTCTTCATGTTTTCATTTGTACAGACTTCTGTGGTGCCTTCTACCTCTCTCCAGCGTTCAGTTAGGGTCACTGTTTAAAATCTTACGTCCTAGATAGGGTTGAGAGGGGTTAGTTTGCATATCACTGATTCAGTTTGTATCAATGCCACACAAATGTGCTGAAGCTCTTGATACCTTTCATTCCCGATTTTTGTGCCTCTCATTGCCTGAAACTCTGTAGCTGATTTATGAACATAGGCTCTGCATAAGTGGATCTGCCAATAGCAATCATCGGCAGTTGTAATGCACACCAAATTATCAGTCGCAATGTCCTCCACAAAGCCAACCCAGCATCCATTCTCTACCCACCCATGTGCGCATGCTTGTGCCCTGTACCTTGTCTTCCCCCCTGCAATTGGAGTAGGGGAAGCAGGCCTGGGTTGGAAGGGCCCATCAGGTTTTTTTTCCCCAGTCCATCCATGTGGGAATCTGTCTATATTTGGATCTCATTTATTCCACAGCCTATAGTCTCCAGTGTGAATGTCCCAAAGTACTGCTTTCAGGGACAAATATATCCAGGAAAATATGTAGCAGTACAGAATTCAACAAGTAAAACATTGTTTAATTTAGTTGACCTGTGACATACTACCTTTTAAAATGGTTTTATATTTTGTATTGTTTTTCAAGAACTAAAATGAAAGTAGTTATTCTGGCTGCTGGTTATGGAACAAGACTGCTTCGAGATCTGCAAAATGAAGAACAGTTTGCACATCTGGTTGGCACCCCAAAACCTTTGCTTCCCATTGGAGGACTTCCACTGATTTCATATTGGGTAGAAGCTTTGAAAGCAAGAAATGATGTTTCACATCTCGTAGTGATTGTGAGTTACACACTTTTCATTTTGTATCAAATCAGTACACTAGGGGGGTTATTTATTCAAGTCTGAATGCCAAATATAACCCGAAACATTTGTGTTTTTTTTACTATAAAATCCAAATTTTTAGTAGAAAAAAACCTTGAACTTTTCAGGATTTATTAAATCACGAGGATGGAAAAAGTCCTAATCCGAAAATCCGGCATCTCATAACTGCCAAGGTTGCAAATAAGTCAATGGGAGAGGTCCCAAAGATATTTTGAGCTGCGCTGATTTTGTGCAATAATCAGAAGATTTTGTGGTTTTTGGGGAAAAATCTGAAAATATCGGAGTTTTCGTTTTCTTCACGATTTTTTCAGGTTTTTTCCTGCACAGAGAATTTTCGGGAAAGTGTATTGGTAAATAAGGGGAAAAACCCATGTGGATTTGGTTGAAGTAGTTTTCAGAAAATATAGAGTAAAATTAGGACTTAAAGGAAAACTATACCCCCCAAACAATGTAGGTCTCTATTAAAAGATACTGAGTAAAACAGCTCATGTGTAAAACCCTGCTTCATGTAAATGAACCATTATCATAATAATATACTTTTTTAGTAGTATGTGCCATTGGGTAATCATAAATAGAAAATTGCCATTTTAAAAAATAAGGGCCGCCCTCTGAGATCGTACGATTCACTGTGCACACATACAAACCACATGTAAGGTCACATGAGCCAATTAACAGACAGAGTTCTGCCTTTTGCTTCCTCACTTCTTCCTGTTACAGTTAGTGTTGTAGTATTTCTGGTCAGGTGATCTCTGAGGCAGCACAGATAGAGTCACAAAATGGTGGTTCAAGGCAAGAGATGTAAAAGGGCAATATTTATGTAAATATATATTCCAGTTTGGTAAGATTCTTTAATATGTCATTCAATTTGATATAAACTATATGTTCCTTAAGTATTCATTTTGGGGGTATAGTTTTCCTTTAATGGGCCTCTAGGTGTAAAAATAATCCACTCAAAAATATAGCGTGTCCATCCAGAGATGGTTGAGATTTGTTTTGAGAAGTGAAGGAAATTATTCTCATTCACACTGCATACTTTTTTGTTGCAGTCAAGTAGAGGTTGGAATGTTATAATTGATTTGACTTTCGTAATTACAACTAATCCTTTATCAATGATAATTTGAAATGTGTAATGGAACATCAAAACTGTCTCTGATCATACTTGCTGTATGCTGCGCCAGGGCCCCCCTTACAAGTTAAAAAAAAATTGGGGACCCAAGAAATATTTTTTAAATAAACATTGGTGGCAGGGGCCTATAGAATATTAAAATAATACATTGATGGCCAGGGGATTAAAAATACAAAAAACACAAATTGGTGTTCAGTAGAATTGAACTCATGGCTTCAGGATTTCGCCTCCTTTCGTGACTTCGGGTCTTTTCGCCGCTTGGACTTCAATTTCGGCAGTTTTCGTGACTTCAGGTTTTTTTTCACTTCAGGACTTTAATTTCGGCTGTTTTCGTGACTTCGGGTCTTTTTTCCACTTCAGGAGTTCAATTTCAGCTGTTTTCGTGACTTCTGGTCTTTTCCACACTTCAGCAGTTAAATTTCGGATGTTTTTGTGACTTCGGGTCTTTTCGCCGATTCGGGACATCGGCTGATTTCGTGGCTTTGGTTCCTTCGGCTTTTTGGCACTTTCGCATTTTGGCTGTTTGGGACTTAAAAAATGACTGCATGGCTTCGGCGCTCTAAAGGGGGGCCCGGCTCTTTCAAAAGTGCAGCAATGGCGGGTCCCCCTTCATGCCCGGGACACTTGTCCCCCCTGCCCCCCCCCCCCCCCCCACCCCTGATGGTGGCCCTGGGTATGAGGAAGGGTTGGCCAATTTGGGATTGGTTATTATGGAGAGCAGGCAACCTATTGGCAGATAGTATTTTCCTGGTCACTTATTTAAAAGCAAAAATCTCAGTGGTTGTTAGTGGTTACTGCATATGGGCAAACTGTGCCACATTGCAGTGAAGCCGGGAAATCTTTTTTTTCCCATTTGAGAAATTTGAGAAAATTGGATGTTTTCAAGAACATGCATTTAAATGATGTTTTGTTGATTTATTATTTTGAAGCTTTTATTTTCACATACAATTTTTTTTTAGACTAATGATCGTTACTTAAATAATTTCAAGGACTGGGCACAGAAATATCCTTACATTACAGTCCTAACTGATGGGACATCCTGCAATGAGGTATGTAACTTTTGAGGCATTCCAATCTCTGAAGATTACTCTGAAAATACTTCCCCAACGTTCCATTTAGCTGGGCATATATAAATTTAGAATATGTGTTCACAGGTAACGCCAACAACCTTATAGCCATGCACATATATGTGTATATATTTTCCTTAAATGAGAAAGAAAGGTTAAATCACTGGGGGGTGTTAAGTTTTAGGAACACTCCAGTGATTATAATCACTTGCCTGATACCCAGGACAGTGTTCCTGTTTGCAGTACACGCCACTGGCCTAGGGTACCTCCGGGCCAGTACATCCAAGGAACAAACCTCTTCTTTCGCTACTTCTTTCTTCAATAGCCCAGGCCCAACACATACGAAGTATGCACAGCTTTTTTTTTAAAGTTCACTTTACTGTGCATTTACACAGTGTGAAGTGGTGCTTGCTCAGCGGTATCCCGGGCTGTTGCAGCTCTCTGCCTTCCCAAATCAGTGTGCAGGATATTAAAAAGAATCATAACACATCTGGAGGGCTATTGGGTTATAATGCTGATCTATAAATTAATGTTTTCTTATTTTCAGTATCGTTTAGGTGCTGTCACTTGCCTGCAGCTAGCCATTGAACAACTAAATGCAGATGATCATGTTATGGTGATTGGAGGGTAGGTTTATTACATTTTGATACAACTACAATACATATCTTACAACATACAGACATTTATATATATATATATATATATATATATAAATATATTGAGGGAAGTTGACGGCACATCAAGGACGACTTTGCACAAAAAATCAGCTTAGATAATCACGAAGATTTATTTAGAGCAACGTTTCAGTTCCTCACAGAAAATTTCGTCAGGGAAAGTTCCTGTGAGGAACTGAAAGTTGTCCTTGGTGTGCCGTCAACTTCCCTCGATGTCTAATATTTTATATTTTGAGACTGGCACCCAGGCTGTAATTTTTGGCAAATGGTGTGCAGTCCTTATGTCGTAGTAGATTATATCCAATTCTACTTTCATCACATCAAAGGTATAAAGTAAAATAAACAAATCACACAAAGCAGTTTTGGGTGGATGGTTAAACAATATACAATGTGACTTTCTCAGCACTTCAAAGATATATGCATGCTTAATTACTTTGATACACTTTCAGTTTTTGGTGCTGCTGTTCCTTTTAGGGTAGGACTTTTTCTGTTTTCTGTGCGATCTGACGTGCTGCGCACAAAAACCGCACAAACACCATCCGACCAAATGTCGGATGGTGTTGCATCGTTGATCTGTCGCGACACGACTGTCGGATTAACAATGCGACACCATCCGACAATGCATTTACTTTCCTTATTTCCGTCGCATCCAATTTGACACCTGTGTTTTTGTGCGCACCGCGTTGGATCGCAAATAAAACACTCATGTAGTCCTACCCTAAGAGGTTCTGTTTGATACTTTCTTTTCCATCAGCTGCCTGGGCATGCAGGAAAGATATTTTTTTTGCACCACAATAAATGTTTTTGTTTTGGGGGGGGGGA
Organism: Xenopus petersii; assembly: GCA_038501925.1. NCBI lineage: Eukaryota > Metazoa > Chordata > Amphibia > Anura > Pipidae > Xenopus > Xenopus petersii. Next base: position 45,135,609 of record CM076688.1, read on the forward strand.
AGATTCCTATAGAGACACAATTTGTGTTACGTTATGTTATTCAATCTGTAAAATACCTAGACCATTGCAGTGCATATATTTATGTATATATATTATTTATAACATAAACAGGTTATATTTCGCAGGTTAAAATATGCAAAATAGTGAAAATGAAAAAAGGAATCTAGTGTATGCTTAAATTAGCTTTCAATGTGTCTTTTTAGGGATACGTTGTTTTTTGAAGATTTCCATCTTAATGAGGTTGTACAAAAATTTGAAATTATTATCAATGCCGAAAGTAATGTGAACTTGGTACTAACATACCCTTGTAAAGATGAAGGTAAGATTTTCTATTTTCTGTAGTTTTTCATTTTCTTTTCTAGGTTGCTTATTGTATGTGTTATTTGACTTCTTGTATATGAAGGTTAAAGCCCAACCTGTTCAAAGTATTGAACGTTTCTGTGACTGCCACAAAGAAATTTACTGGTTCTACACACATATAAAACTTTTTTCAGAGTATTGATTTTTTTTTCATACATTTTATTACCGGTAAATAACTTACTTGGAAAAGCTGCATCTAGTTGATTTACATATATTTCTTTAATCTCTGCCAGCTACATTGACGACTTTTAAAATGATAAAAAACATTCCATTATGATGTGCCTCCTCAGCCAGAAGTAAGGCCATCTGTCTATTGTTATATGCCCTAGACATCAATTCACATACGCTGAAAATACCAGAGCAGGATACCTGAGGTATATAAAGCACAGGTACTTTGGCTAAGAACCCACCATATTTTTTACCAGTGTGCAAGATTGCTGACCTAACAGGCAGAAGCACAGGTCTTACAGTGGTGTGCAAAACTATTTGCCCCCTTACTGATTTCTTATTCTTTTGCATGTTTGTCACACTTAAATGTTTCTGCTCATCAAAAACCGTTAACTATTAGTCAAAGATAACATAATTGAACACAAAATGCAGTTTTTAAATGAAGGTTTACGTTATTAAGGGAGAAAAAAAACTCCAAATCTACATGGGCCTGTGTGAAAAAGTGATTGCCCCCCTTAACTGTGGTTTATCACACCTGAGTTCAATTTCAAAGGTTATAAAGCCATTTCTAAAGCTTTGGGACTCCAGCGAACCACAGTGAGAGCCATTATCCACAAATGGCAAAAACATGGAACAGTGGTGAACCTTCCCAGGAGTGGCCGGCCGACCAAAATTACCCCAAGAGCGCAGAGACAACTCATCCGAGAGGCCACAAAAGACCCCAGGACAACATCTAAAGAACTGCAGGCCTCACTTGCCTCAATTAAGGTCAGTGTTCACGACTCCACCATAAGAAAGAGACTGGGCAAAAACGGCCTGCATGGCAGATCTCCAAGGCACAAACCACTTTTAAGCAAAAAGAACATTAAGGCTCGTCTCAATTTTGCTAAAAAACATCTCAATGATTGCCAAGACTTTTGGGAAAATACCTTGTGGACCGACGAGACAAAAGTTGAACTTTTTGGAAGGTGCGCGTCCCGTTACATCTGGCGTAAAAGTAACACCGCATTTCAGAAAAAGAACATCATACCAACAATAAAATATGGTGGTGGTAGTGTGATGGTCTGGGGTTGTTTTGCTGCTTCAGGACCTGGAAGACTTGCTGTGATAGATGGAACCATGAATTCTACTGTCTACCAAAAAATCCTGAAGGAGAATGTCCGGACATCTGTTTGTCAACTCAAGCTGAAGCGATCTTGGGTGCTGCAGCAGGACAATGACCCAAAACACACCAGCAAATCCACCTCTGAATGGCTGAAGAAAAACAAAATGAAGACTTTGGAGTGGCCTAGTCAAAGTCCTGACCTGAATCCTATTGAGATGTTGTGGCATGACCTTAAAAAGTTGGTTCATGCTAGAAAACCCTCAAATAAAGCTGAATTACAACAATTCTGCAAAGATGAGTGGGCCAAAATTCCTCCAGAGCGCTGTAAAGACTCGTTGCAAGTTATAGCAAACGCTTGATTGCAGTTATTGCTGCTAAGGGTGGCCCAACCAGTTATTAGGTTCAGGGGGCAATTACTTTTTCACACATGAAAATGTAGATTTGGATTTCTTTTCTCCCTAAATAATAAAAACCCTCATTTAAAAACTGCATTTTGTGTTTACTTTTGTTATCTTTGACTAATAGTTAAATGTGTTTGATGATCAGAAACATTTTGTGTGACAAACATGCAAAAGAATAAGAAATCAGGAAGGGGGCAAATAGTTTTGCACACCACTGTATATTAAAAAAAACAACAAAAAAAACAGACAGAAACAAAATACCTATTGAAAAATGTCTATATACGCAAGTAGTCTGCACATAAAAAAATGTCTGTACCCCTTTAAGGGATTGTACCAATATGTGTATCTAATGGTCTCAGACAGCAGGGGGGAGGCAGGTCTTCTTGGATAAGTAGGAAGAAGGTTACTGGTATGAATAAGACTTTGCTGTCATTATATGGGGGTCTGCTCTCTTTAATACCCCTTTTTACAGCTGTCACTAGTAGAAATTCCAATACTGGACAATTATATTTGAAGGTCCCCTAGGGCACACATTAAAACTACAACAAAAGTTCTCTTTTCATTGGTGTTTGCCCCAGTTCTTTTCACTATTTCCACCCCTGACGCTGTCAGTCTTTGAAAACACATATTCTCACGTATACTTGCAGAAACGTAGAATGCCTTTCTCAGGTAGCAGCTACTTGATTAGGATTTGTTAACACTTTCTTCTCTTTTAATAGCTCGAGTTCATTCCAGGGTTTTGGTACTACTTTTATTTAACCTTTTTATTATTGGCTTAGAGGTGGCTTTAAAGGAACAGTATCCCTTTTCAACAATAATTCAGTATAAAGTGCTTGTGCTTAAAATACTTTTTGCCTATTGTTTTCATTGGGAAATATCTGTTTTGTTTTTTGCTAAACAGGGCAAAATCTGAAAATGAAACTAAAGTAACATTTTAATGGTCCCAATGAAAAAATTCAAGCAGACCACCAGTTCACAGAGAAGCCCTCTGTATTAATAAACCCATCCCTTCCCTCAGGAAGCCTATCATTTTAAATAAAGAACAGCTTATTATAGTTTGGCCTTTAAAGACTTCAGTAGGAATGAATGAATGATGATACCATGAAGGTACACTAGACCACTTTATGGGGCAAATTTATTAAAGTGGGGGCAGCTGGGAAATTGACAAAATGTCTAGCCCCATGTCAGATTTCAAAATTGAATATAAAAAAATCTGTTTGCTCTTTTGAGAAATGGATTTCAGTGCAGAATTCTGCTGGAGTAGCACTATTAACTGATGCGTTTTGAAAAAACATGTTTTCCGATGACAGGATCCCTTTAAAGGTAAACCACCCCTTTAAGGTTCGAGTAGTGTTTTCCACAAAAAACTCAAGTTTTCAAGTTAATGTTTGAGTCAAGATCAATTTTTCAGGTTAAATTATTTTTTTAAGATTTATTATACCCACGACCCTGGAAATAGCTAGAATCCAGAAATACACCTTCTTAAACCTGACTGCTTTTTCTAGTTGTAATAAGTGAAGACTCTGAAGGGCTTTTTACCGTAACTGTGTCCTTGTACTCTTGCATTATTATGAGAACAATTAATAATATTATGTGATTAATCTGCAATTTGTTTTAACTAGAAACCAATAAGTATGGCATTCTGGAAACAGATGAAAACCAGAAAGTAATAGCACTGAGGGAAAAGCCCTCTCCCAAAGAAACAGCATCCCGACAAGCGGTAATATGACTTGTGCTTTTCATTTTTAGATTTTGCAGAAAATGTTTGTTTGAGTCCTTTAAGTGCCCACAGAATTAGGCGTTTCATTAACACTTATATTTACTGTGCCAGATGTGTTTTGAACATTTTGGATCCTTGTGTGACTTTTATTGGCATTTCCCGCAGGGAAATGTTTGTTTACCTAGGGAAATTATACATCATTTCCAAGACAATCTGAGCTTTGTGTTATTCCACTTCGGTAGCAAGATATAAGGATGTAAAATGTAGTATTTTTATTTTATGTGCTAAAATCCAACAGATTTGGAAAGCCCCATGTCTCCTAAACTAGCCAGTGCCATATATGTATAGTTCTCTGGTGGGTAGAGTTGCCACCTTTTCTCGAAAAAAAAATACCAGCCTTCCTATATTTTTATGGTTTTTAAAATACTGGCCAGGTGGCAATCCTACTGGTGGAACAAATTTGTTACTCTTCTTTCAGAGTAGAAATAGCCTACCTGGTACTCTGGGTGCAAAAAACATATTGTGCCAGCACTACCTTAGCTCAATTTTGTTTCAGTGACTGTAGCTCCAGATCCAGATTCTTGCTGACTATATAGCCAATTTAATTTAAGATTTGAGCAATTCAGGATAAAACTGTAAACAAGGACAGAACCTATCCAATAATTTTTATTAATTGTTGCTTAGATCAAATTAATCCAGGAGAATTGTTTTTTTGCCAATTACACAAACAAAAATATTTAAACTTGAATGGTTTTATTTGCAAATAAGAAAACATATTGAATATTAGTGCATACTACATATTTTCAGACATTGCATACAGTTTTGTATTGGTAGGTGAGGTAGATCTATCATAGCCGAGTCATCAGCAAATATAATTATATGTTTGGAATTGAACTGAGCAACACAGTCATGTGTCATTAAAGGGGCTGTAAAGGCAAAAATGTAAAATCCCATTTTTACTTTCTTTAATGAAAAAGAAATCTATCTCCAATATACTTTAGTTAAAAAATGTCTACTGTTTTTATAAGAAACCTGACTGTATGTAGTGAAATTCCCCCTTCTTTTACTGCTGTGGATAGGAATTGTCAGACGTTCCCTAACTGCTGTGCAGGTAAACGATCATACTTTCAAATGGCAGGGGGAGCCCCCGCCTTACTGTGCAGTCTTTATATTCTGATAATTACTCAGTCTTGCTGTATTGGCTTCTATAGCAGATATTATTTGACTTGTGCTATTTTGATAATTTATGACGATCCCTAAGCTTAACCTTCCAACTGAAGCCCAGACCACACTGAGCATGTGCGAGTCTTGATATTGCAGAAATGTCTAACAAAGTTACTAGATGTCAGCCCCCTGCGCCAACTTTGAAAGCATAAATCATTTGTCTTATTAGGCTGCTCGTGCAGTAAGTTCATCTTTATATTTAGTATACAAAATACAGCATTTCTAACATTATTCTATTTTAGACTTTACATGCCCTTTAATGTAAAAAGCAAAGAGGACAGCACACAACCCTTGGGGTAGGGCTACAGGGATGTTTTTGGCACTATCCGACGTGCTGCGACAAAACGCCAGCGTCAAATCACATGCAACAGAAATAAGGTAAGATATAGAAATGTCGAATGAAGTTGATCCGACGTGTCGTGTCGGATCAGTGCTGCGACTTCATCCGTCAATGCATTCACTTACCTTATTTCTGTCGCATGCGATTTGACGCCGGCGTTTTGACGCGGGAACGCGGCGAAAACATCCGTGTAGTCTTACCCTTGGCCCGCCATTCCTCAATTTGATTCTATTCAAGTTTTTTTATCCGGTCTGATAAAAGTTTAAAAAACAGTTGCACAATCATGTATCTAGACCAAGTTCTTTAATTTACAATCAATTCCTGTGGAATGATTGTATTAAATTTAGAACTAAAGCCAATTAACAGTATTCGTGCATATGTAGTCTTGCTGTCCACAAGAAGGTAATGATGAAGGTAATAGGTCATGATTGATTTTCTGCAGTGATCTTATCTTCAGAAGGGGTTTTCACCTTCCTCTGGATCAACAAGCAGTTAGGCAGGTTTTATATAGACATAAAAGATTGGACTTGATGGATATTTCTTTTCAACCTAACTTGCTAGGAAAGTGTAACATTTCGTAAGAAGTGCCAAAGAGGATAGCTGGCTTTTATCCAAGGACAGGACTTCTATTTTAAGACAGATGAATGAGTTCAAAATCAAAAATGACATAGTGCAGAGCTAAACCAGGACTGCTTTGCACAGTCAAAAACATTGTGCTTATAACTTAAAGATGTTAATATTTTGTATTTTAGTGCCCTTGTTTCTATGTGTTGTCGAAGTCCACACTCCCTCTTGTACAAGAATTCCTTGAAGAGAAAAAGGTAAATATTGTGAAATATTGTAAATATGTGAAATCGGGGTTCTACTGTATTTCATTTTAGAAGGATGCAGGGAGCTTGCAATTCTTCTTCAGTTGTTTGAGTACTAAGAACCCTGTTCCAGGCTGCTGGTAGGCCATCTGGACCTTTTACCTGATGATGATATAATGTCTGCCTTACATCTGTAGATATAATTGAGCCCTAATGCTTCTGACATTCCAGAACAAAATCCTAGTCATTGCCAGTGTATTTGTTATTGGAGTGACATGGAAACATAATACTCTTTCTCAAGTCCAAGTTGCAGATGTGTTTGCAGTTGGCGTTCTTCACTTATGTTGATAAATAGTGCTATGTGGCATATACAATATTCTAATAAAAAAAACTTGAGAACAAGAAATGCAGTGCTGGAGAGGTTATCCGATTGACCTTAGTATGTAACATACAGTAACACAACAAAATAGGTGACCTCTATCAGTGCTACCTCCTTTTATAGAGGCACAGCAGCTTAACAGCTCCCCAGTCACTTAAAGGGGTGGTTCACCTTTGAGAACTTTTAGTATGATGTAGAGAGCGATATTCTGAGACAATATGCAATTGGTTTTCATTTTTTATTATTTGTGGTTTTTGAGTTGTTTAGCTTTTTATTCTGCAACTCTTCAAGTTGCATGTTAAGCAATCTGGTTGCTAGAGTACAAATTTCCCTAGCAATCATGCACTGATTTGAATAAGAGACTGGAATATGAATATTAGAGGAGCTGAATAGAAATACCAGGAATATCAAGTAGCAATACATTTGTAGCCTTACAGATCATTTCCTTTGTAGAAGGGAGTCACCGACGCACATTTAAAAGCTACAAAGAGTCAGAAGAAAAAGGCAAATAACTTTAAAACTAAAATAAATAAATAATGAAAACCAATTAAAAAGTTGCTAAGCATTGGCCTCTCTATAACATACTAAAAGTTGAACCACCCCTTTAAATTCTGTAACTCATGCCTTACCAAAGTTATACTAGAGATCACATACCAACCCTACAGAATATTCAGACTTTTGCAATCTAGCAGGAAAAAGCTGCTTAAAGGGATACTGTCATGGGGGGAAAAAATGTTTCAAAATGAATCAGTTAATAGTGTTGCTCCAGCAGAATTCTGCACTGAAATCCATTTCTCAAAAGAGCAAACAGATTTTTTTATATTCAATTTTGAAATCTGACATGGGGCTAGACATATTGTGAATTTCCCAGCTGCCCCAAGTCATGTGACTTGTGCTCTGATAAACTTCAATCACTCTTTACTGCTGTACTGCCAATTGGAGTGATATCACCCCCTCCCTTTTCCCCCCAGCAGCCAAACAAAAGAACAATGGGAAGATAACCAGATAACAGCTCCCTAACACAAGATAACAGCTGCCTGGCAGATCTAAGAACAGCACTCAATAATAAACCCCATGTCCCACAGAGACTCCTTCAGTTACATTGAGAAGGAAAAACAGCAGCCTGCCAGAAAGCATTTCTCTCCTAAAGAGCAAGCACAAGTCACATGACCAGGGGCAGCTGGGAAATTGACAAAAGTATAGCCCCATGTCAGATTTCAAAATTGAATATAAAAAAAAACTGTTTACTCTTTTGAGAAATGGATTTCAGTGCAGAATTCTGCTGGAGTAACACTATTATCTGGTGCATTTTCTGATGACAGGATATTTAAGTATGGGGACTGGGATATGTTATGGTGATTTTTCAGCTCACCCTGTTGTAATATTTTCTCTCCCTTTCAGAATTCACCTATTGATGAGAAAGATGCACCTGGTCACTTTTTATCTTGGCTTGTGAAAAGGTAATAATTATAGTCTGGTTTAAAGGGATTCTGTCCAGAATTTTATGGTACAGGTATAGGAACCCTTTATTCAGAAAGCTTAGAATTACGGAAAGACCATCTCCCATAGACTCCATTTTATCCTAATTTTTAAAAACAATTTCCTTTTTCTCTATAGTAATAAAACAGTACCTTGTATATAATCCAAACTAATATATAATTAATCCTTATAAGAAGCAAAACCAGCCTATTGGGTTTATTTAACGTTTACATGATTTTCTAGTAGACTTAAGGTATGAAGATCCAAATTATGGAAAGATCCTTTAGCTGGAAAGCCCTGGGTCCCGAGCATTCTGCATAACAGCTTCCATATAGTTTATATTACTAAATTCCCATGTGTAAATTGCAATAATTCATTCAACCATTTAAAACGTTATTCTTTTACCAATATATTTTATTTCTTTAACTGTAATATTGGTGTTTAGGAAGCAAAGTTGCTGCATTTTGCCTAATTCTAAGCTTTCAGAAGGAGCCAGCACTGTAAAATGAATGGTTTTCAGATAATCTGTTTCACCTACTCAATGTACTTTCCCAAGTCGCAAAATAGAGAAGCACGAAGTGGGTTTCTCCTTCTTGGGTGCTATTCTCATGTCTACCACTAGGCAGGGAGTGGGAGCACATTTAGCAGTGTAAATGATTTCTGAATTTGTTTTCATCTCTACAATGCTGAAATCCTCTCCAGCCATCTGGACACCCATTTTATAGAAGAAAAAGGGGGTTTGGGTGTCAGAAATCATCGTTTCTTATATTGTTCTTGGGGCTAACGTTCCCACTGCCTCTCACTATATAATGTGTTAAGGATCTGAAGTCATTGTTCATTGAAGTCAGTGTAGCCTTTTTCCACTTTTACATTTTTGCAATGCAGGTCGCAGTCTGATATTTTTGTTCTTATAATATCCTTTTTATACATCTTTGTATTGGTGATTTTGTTGCTCCGAATACATAACTTTTTTCATGTTTTTGCCTTTTAGAAGACCTGTTTACATTCACCCAATATCAGGCCGCTTTGATGTTGGAAACCTGGAGGCATACATAACATGCAACAATTATTTCTTGAATAAAGAGAATATGTGTGGTTATCTCCACTGACTGATGCCCATCTGTTTACAGATTTAAGGTTCATTTCAAAAGATTACAAATAATTTGCCACCCACTAAAGATAACCTTTGTATATATGGCTATTTTCAATTGTTTCCAATGATTCTAAATTAACCTTTCCAGCATTCACTATTAGCAGGGAGTGGCAAGTGAAGTATTTATTGTGGTGTAGCCAATGCCACACACAAGGGGCAGTATTTGGCCTGGAAGTGTTCAAGGGTCCCATACATTTAGGTCAGTGGCGCACAGATGTTTTGTGCTTGCAAGTAATCATGCTCCCTGTGGGTGACTATGCGAGAAATGACCAATAAACTTAAAAGTGTTGAAGTCACATGCTTTGGACCTTTTTAAATTGCACAGAAACAAAGAAGGAAGCATTTTTAAATTGGAGCAGGAATCTTCAATGCCTTTCAAGTCATAGGTATTTCCTGGTATTTAATTTCCATTATAGTCAATTCAGGTCACACTCACTTATCTGCACGCTTAGTTTGCGGCTGCACTCTCCCTTGTGTCCCTCCACACGTGTAAAACACCAGTTAGAGATTCAGATGGACAGCACTCCAAATAAAAAACGCCTTTATTTTTCATAAACAGGGCCCTGTTTATGAAAAATAAAGGCGTTTTTTATTTGGAGTGCTGCCCATCTGAATCTCTAGTTGGTGTTTAATTTCCCACAGGGAGCACAAATATCCAGCAAGACCCAAGTTTGTCATTGGCCTTAAAGGAATGTTTCAGTGTAAAAATAAAAACGAGATAGGCTGTGCAAAATAAAAAAATGTTTCTAATATAGTTGGTTAGGCAAAATGTAATATGTAAAGGCTGGAGTGATTGGATGTCTAACATAATAGCCAGAATACTACTTCCTGCTTTGCAGCTCTCTTGGTTTACACTGACTGGTTACCAGGCAGTAACCAATCAGTGACTGGGGGGGCACATGGGTCATAACTGTTGCTTTTGAATCTGAGCTGAATGCGGAGGATCAATTGCAATGTCGCATGTGGCCCCCCTTCAAGTTGCTGACTAGCACAGAGTTATAGAGCTGAAAAGCAGGAAGTAGCGTTCAGGCTATTATATTAGACATCCAGTCACTCCAGCCTTTATAGATTACATTTTTGGCTAACTAACTATAATAGAAACATGTTTTATTTTGCACAGATCTATTTACACAGTCTTTAATTTCACACTGAACTGTTCCTTGAGTGTTTTTTAATAATGTACTAAACAGTGATACAAATTCTTGTCTAAATTTATATCATCAGTTAACATTTCAGCACAGATGTGTGTTAAAATTGCAAATACATTTTGAGTTATATAAAGGAAGCCATTGCTCGTATCAAAACATTTGTAGTATGAAACAATGATTGCCATGACTACAGCCCTAAATACAACAAAATATGGGACGAATGGCACCAAAGATGAAACCTATACCTCACCCCTGGTCCAAGCACTCAAAAGTACCAGCCAAAACCAAAAAACAATCGTCATTTCAACCATGTACAATTATTAGCAAATTTATCAAAGGTCAAATTTCAAATTCATGTGAATTTTTTTTAATGAATAAATTAGAATATACAAACGGGTGGTTATTTAAGAAAGAACTCAAACGTCAAACTTGAACGAATATTACCGACCCGAAAACTCGAATCGAGTCTCCGAATAAAACTCAAATGTCATGAACGCTATTATCTTGGGCTATTATCTTCAAATGGGTCACTGGACCTCTGCCATTGTTCATACCTGAATTCAGCAGGTTTTAGGTAGCGATTAGTCAAATTCGAGTTGTTCCCAGGGTCCAGGTATGATACATCGAATGATAAATTTGAATTCGAGTTTGGATTATTCCCAAATCGAATTTGTGAGTTTTGATCAAAAATACAACTCAAAAATTCGAATTTATAATTCGACCTTTAATAAATCTGCCCCTTAATGTTAGCTTTTTTTTTTTTTTAACTTTCTCCTTTTTCAGTTGTACTAATTATATGATGCCTTTGCTTTGTATGATAAATGTGTCTAAATAAAAGCACTTTAATTAAAAAAAGTTTTGCATTTGTTCTGGAAGATCGAAAACTTGCAAGTTATTTATTAAAGTTGCACAGACATCAACTTTTAAAGGCATATTTATTTATTTTAGAGTTATGTAATGCAATAGCAAATACTTGACCCTATGTCCTTATTAAATTCTGTGCTGACAGTTCCCAGAAAATGATGGCTAACATTAGTATTCCGATTTGCTGAGCACATTGCAGCTGGACATTGATTGTGTGTTGCGGATACCCATGGAGAATATTATTAAAGCAAAGGCCCAATGCTTTTAGCATTATGGAAGCACCAATAAGGCAAAATTAAACTACTTTTGGCAGAATTTGGACGAACCCTTAAAGGAGAACTAAACCTCCTTTCTAATAAAAACCCCTACCCTCTATAGTCCCCCTCTTTGCTCCCCCCACACAGGTGTTCACACAAGTAAATGCCCCTAAGATGGTAATTACCCCTCATTGTAGAGTCATCTGCAGGGCCATCTTCATTGCTTCGGAAATCTTCAGTAAGCAAGCGACGTATCGGCGCATGCGTAGCAATATTCCTGTCCCGAACAACTGTGCATGCGCCGTAAGCCATGGAAATCGCCAAAGGGATCCCGAAGAGCCGCAAGATGTCGCCTGTGAGCTCCACTGACTATGCAATGAGGGGTAATTACCAGCTTAGGGGCATTTACTTGTGTGAACACCTGTGCGGGGGGGGGCTATGGCGGGTAGGGGTTTCTATTAGCAAGGGGGTTTCATTCTCCTTTAATGCACCAGCCTAAAGTTTCAGCTTCTCAATAGCAGCAATGATCCAGGACTTCAAGGGGGTCACCATCTTGGACACTCACATGCTCAGTGGGCTCTGAGCAGCTGTTGAGAAGGTAAGCTTAGGGGTCGTCACTAATTATCAAGAAAATTAGGTTTGTCTGTAATATAAACTGATGCTACAGGGCTGATTATTAAATTATGATGCTAGTTGCACTGGTTTCTGTGCAGCCATGTCGTAATTATCTGTATTAATTACTACTCAGCCTTAATTTGTGACATTTATATTCTATGTGTACTGTATATTCTGAGTTGGTCCCTAAACTAAGTAAGTGACAGCAGCACAGAGCATGTGCAGGGAATCAGCAGAAAAGAAGATGGGGAGCTACTGGGGCATCTTTGGAGATACAGATCTTCCCTGCTAAAGAGCTGTGGTTGCCTTGGGCTGGTACAGAAGTCCAATACATAATGTACAACATTTCTACCAACTTCTTTAGTTAAGCTTAGTTGTACTACTTTAAATGCAGCTGGTAGAATTGATACAATGGTTGCTACCTCCTTGAATGAAAAAAATGTAGCAAATTGTAACAGTACATTGTCTGCAAACACCTGAACTGAAAGTAGTGTTATGGTGAACTACACCTTTAAAGCCCTGAACAACGGAGAATCAGAGATACATATAATAATAATAATAACAACAACAACAATGCACATATTTGCATGGGCAGTTTTGATTTTAATTTGTAAGTTTTGATTTTATGGGGAAAAAACATAAAAAGTCAAATCAATCCTTTGAACTTGCCATAAGCCTGCTGCATGCGTCTGATGCCTTTTCATTGCAGTTTTCCATTTTTGCTATTCTGCAACCAAACTGCATTGCTCTCTTGGGCAAAACCGAAGACACATTAAGCCCCAACTCGAGGGCTGCAATTCGCAAAATTAATTTCTCCCCAATGCCCCGTGGCAGGGTCAAGTCTGTTTTTTCCCACACTGGAAGAGAGTTCAAGAATGTAACAACATCTTCATCAAGGAATGGAAATCTGAAAGAGTTTAAAAAGAATACAGATCAATAATATACAGTTATACATACCTACTAGATCTGGCTCTTGTGACCTGCCTGTCAGTGAATAACTAGATGTTTTATTAGTTAAAACACATTCAGCTTGTAGTGAGTGCTTAGCTGTACAAATATCATAATGCCATTGTCTCAATGCTAGTGTTTGTGACACAGAATGGTAGATTTATATGTGATATAACAGATGAATATGAACTTTTTAAATCTTTAAAGCTTGCCTTTTAACAATCAGGTCACCACAAAAACCTTTTTTTTCTTGCTACGGAGGCAGTGAACAAGACAGCAGATAGGTCCCTTATTACGTATTTTAAAGAGCTTTCTGACATTTGTTTTCAGTTTGTTCTCAATCCTGCTTTAACTACACTATTTTTATGTGAAAATTAGTAGGGTAGGCAAAGAGAAGAGGTATGTTCCAGCGTCCGTCCACCGTTAAGCCCTAGGCATGTACCTCTACTGTCTTCCCCTAGTTCCAGCCCTGGCACCAACCATAGAAAAGGGTGGAGGTGCTAAGTGTGCTCTATGCTTTGAACCCACTAAATAAACCCTGTAATGATGTTACCAAAGAGGCATGAAAAAGCACAACACTGAGAGGCAGCCAGGAAAATTCAGAGAGAATAGAAGTGTAAAATAACTGAGGGGATGAGGCAATATGTAAAGCACCTTCCCGTGATTCTAATTGATAACCTCCTGTTCCAGGCCACTGCCCTTTCTACATGTACTGTCCCTGCATAGCAAACATGAAACTGCCCAAAGTGTCAGTATACACTATGTGAATTGTTTCATCTCTGTGCTGAAGGACACATCAACATTATAGGAATAAAGGATTGTAATAAAAAGGACACTTTTGCATAAGGAAATAACCACTAAACCACCCCTCTCCTACCAGCAATCCTTGATTCAAAAAATAAAATAAAAATGTACATTACAAAAATAATACTACACAAATGTGCTACTACTTAATCTTTAACTTGCAATTTTTGCCTTGTATGTGCCTGTCTTTTTCAGCAGGCCCATGCTAAAGTGAACTTCAATAATGAGATTGCATTTTTGAAAAAAGTATTTCATTTAAAAGATTCTCCACCCAGAATTCTTTTTTTGCTTAAAAAAAAATGTAATTCTTAGTAACTTTTCACTCCATAAATAATTCAGAATTTTAGAAATTCAATGTAATTTTAAACAACCTACCTTGCTTCTTTTCCATGGTCACCAATGACACGGTCATCCCGCCCAAGGTTTCTGTAAGCAATTCGATCCAGCTCCATGGCAAGTTCTTCCAGCAGCCCTTCGTACCCAAGGTTATTAAATCTTACACGGTGACGAGAATAGCCACCAAGTTGCTCGTCTGCACCAATCCCTGTTAGCACAACCTGGCAAGAAAGATCAGAATAAATAACAGGTTATATCATTGCTCTGAGTGATGAGAAAGAAAATGCAATGCATGCAGAATAACTTTATGTAAAAAAAACCAAAAACAAACGTCCATATAGTTTAAACTATTTGTTTTAACAAAACCTGCCAGAGGAAGGGAGAAAATCCGTCTGAAGCCTTTCCAAAAAGTAGAAAAAAATCCTTCCTGACCCCCAAGATGGTGATCAGAGCACAGACCAATCCTTGGGTCAACTTTGTACTAAAACTAATACAGGTATGAGACCAGTTATGCAGAATGCTCGGGCCCAGTGGTTTTCCCAGATAAAAGATATTTCCGTAATTTGGATCATCTTCAGTCTACTAGAAAATCATGTAAACATTAAATAAACCCAATAGGCTGGTTTTGCTTCCAATAAGGATTAATTATATCTTAGTTTGAATCAAGTACAATGTAATGTTTGATTATTATTAGAGAAAAATGAAATAGTTTTTAAATATTTGGATAAAATGTAGTCTCTGAAAAATAGCCTTTCCGTAGTTTGGAGCTTTCTGAAAAAACGGGTTCCAGATAACAGATCCCATACCTGTATCAGTAAACCTGTATTTCCTCACTTGCTTTAAAAACAACCAATACCTTCTTAAAGGTGTAGATCACAGCAATACCTCAGATGTAAGAGCTTGGTAAATAAGTACAAAGGAGCAAGATATTGCACCCCTTAGTGCTTAGTACTTGCATCTGGGGCACTGGTAAATGAACACTATTGACTGGTACTGAACAATATGCAATAATGAATGCTGCTTAAGTAAAACCCTTTAGCTACAGAAGAGGGAACACACCAAGAAATGAACTGTGCCTTTTTATTTTCCCAAGAAACTGTAGCATTTCATTTGAAAGTGCCCTGATATCGTTTTTGCATTGGATTATTACCTTTGCCGTGCTAACATAGGGCTTCATGTCATCATTACTTGCCAGCATGCCTATTCCTCTAGAAGCAAACCAGACAGCACAGCCAATGCTATCATCTAAAACAGTACTGAGAGGTCGTAATAAGGTCCAAATGTGGTGTTGCCTCCTTTCTTGAAGTTCTTGCAGTGTAACATTAATCTCTACGAATTTCCAAGCCCTTGATGGGTTTAAAGCTTTGAGTTCTTCCAAACCTGACCTGCCAGTGATACGATCAGGAACGTCATATTGAGAATACACAGTAGGACGTTCAAGGTTTCCAGTCTGCGAAGAACACTCAGGTATATGTTTTTTTAACTTCTTGGGTTTCTGCTCTTTCATCATGAATGCAACATTGAGAAGTTCAATAGGTTCTTCAGGTGGGACATGATGATCTGCAAGTACAGCTAGAATCATTGAGTCAATACCACCGGAAAACAGGATTGCTACATTTGCATTTTTTTCAGAATCTGCCATCAAACTACATTCTCGCTGAAGACATAAAACCCTTCTCTTTACAGCTTCACTTAGAATTTTTATAAGAGACTGAGCATTTGTTTTGTGTCTGTCTGTGACCAGCATCCTAAGGTGTTCAACAGCAGTTTTGTTTTGAGAACCGGTGTTATGCAAATTTGTTAACTCTCCAGGAATCTGTTTATTTAACGGCGTAACTGAAGCAGTCAACCATTTACTTTCTCCAAGGACAATATGAACTAAAGCCGAAGAACATTTTAATATATGACTTTGCTCTTGTCCAAGCAGAGATTCATCTGTTAGCGGAATTTCTGGAGCAGTTTTCCAGGGATACCATGTCAATTCTATACATTTTAATTTAGCGCTAGACTGTAAGTCACATTTGAAGAGTCCAGAGGCTGGAACTTCCTGCCAATCATCAGAGTCTAATTCAGAACTGCACTCAGATACTGAGCTGAGAGAGAAAACCTTGTCTAGATTATCACTAAATTTCCACAAAAGACTCCTCCTACCAAAAAAATCTCTGCCAAACCATAAATAGTGACGGTTAGCCTGGTAGTAGATAAATGCCCATGGACCTTTGACCTTAGCAAAGAGCGACAAGATGTTGGACTCATCGTCACATGAAGAGAGGTGCTGAAACATTATTTGAGTGTCATTGTCAGCAGATTGTACTTCCATTCCACCAAATAACTCTCCGTTCCATAGAAACACATTTCCATTTTTGTCTTCCAGAGGCTGAGGTGTCAGTGGTCCTCTTAGGTGCAAAACATGTCCAGAGAAATAACAATCGTAGCCATGTGATGGGTTGTGCCTAATTAACTGGTGGCTGCTGTTGGGACCTCTGCGTCTAAGATTTTCATTATCCTGAAGACATGATCTGTCTATAGAGCAACCTGCAAAACTAACCATGCAACAAATGCCGCACATTGTGATTCTTGGGAAGGTCAGAGATTATTCCTTAGCTGGAGTTTGTATAGAACCTTCAAGCTCTTGCTGAGAACGGATCATGTCATCCAATTTTTCTGTTAAAAACAAAGTAAAAGTGTATGATTAACTACATTTAAACTATTTAACGGGGGAGTTTGCCTTTGAAATGAACTGTTCATTTGTTGTAGACTTTCTAATATTCTGAGACAATATGCAATTGGTCTTCATTTTTTATGTTTGTGATTTTCCAGTTAAGCTTCTTGTTCAGCAGCTCTCCAGTTTCATATTTCAGCAGCCACCTAGTTACTAGGGTCTTGTTTACCCTGGCAACCAGACAGTGGTTTGTAATAAAGACTGGAATATGAATAGGTGAGGTACAAAATACCAAGATAAGTAATACAAAGAAGCAATAACACCATTGTCTCCTCACAGAGCAATAGTTTTCTGGATGCTGGGGCAGAAGGAGAAGGCAGTTGATTAAACATAAAAAAAAGAAATAAAGACCAACTGCAAACTTAAAGGTGAACCACCTTAAGCTTAAAGGGGTGGTTCACATTTAAGTAAACTATAAAGTATGGTATAGTATAGCCAATTCTAAGCAAAATTTCCATTAGCCTTCATTATTTATATTTTATAGTTTTTAAATGATTTGCCTTCTTCTTCTGACTCTTTCCAACACCCAAATGGGGTCACCGACTCCATCTAAAAACAAATTTTCTGTAAAGCTACAAGTTCATTGTTATTGCTACTTTTTATTACTCATCATTCCATTCAGGTCTCTCCTATTCATATTCCAGTCTCCTTATTCAAATCAACACATGGTTGCTAGGGTAATTTGGACCCTAGCAACCAGATTGCTGAAATTGCAAACTCAAGAGCTGCTAAATAAAGAGCTAAAAATTACAAGTTGAAAAAAATGAAAATCAATTGAAAATTGTCTCAGAATATCAATCTCTACAACATACTAAAAGTTAATTTTAAGGTGAAAAGCCCCTTTAATAAACACAAAGGTTTCAGTTTGTGCATCTTACATTTTGCTGATTTATGGAAGAAAGTTTAGGAATAGTACACCAAAGAGAATCTAGCCTACATATTTAACCCTTTCAGTACTCATGATTTTACACATACAAGCACATTGATGGCAAGCAAATTTTCAATATTTTGTGCTCTCACACCTTATATACTGCTCCCATCTTTAATTTTATGGAAGGAAAATATATGACGTATGGCTCAATATGTATTGGGTCACTTATCCAGAATACTAGTGATCTGACTGCATGGCAGCACAGACACCAGTGCAATTAGCATCAGAATTTTATATTTAGTCCTGTAGCATCAGCTTATATAACAGACAAACCTCATTTTCTGCTTGATAATTTGAGACGACCCCTAAGATTAGCTTCTCAACAGCTGCTCAGAGCACACTGAGCATGTGAGTGTCACAGACACGTTCCAAGATGGTGACCCCCTCTGACAGGAGGGAAGTCCTGGATCATTGCTGATATTGAGAAGCTGAAACTTTAGGCTGGTGCAATAGGTTTAGTATATAAAATATGCCATTTTTAGCAATATTCATTTTTAGGAGTTGGTTCTCCTTTACGACAGAGTTATTTCATACTGACATCCTACTGTGCATTTGGGGAATCTGTCACTGCCCATGGGGGTGGATTTCAGTCCAAAAGTGGATGACATTCATGTCAGTGATTACTACCACAGGGAGCTTTAGACTGCATTGTAACCAACAGAGTAAACCTATTGTGTGCTATTAGCCTTAGAGCTACATATGTGTTTTTCTTTATACAGGTATAGGATCCCTTATCTGGAAACCCGATATCCAGAAAGCTCCAAATTATGCAATGGCTGTCTCCCATAGACTCCATTTTATCCAAATAATCCAATTTTCTAAAAATGATTTCCTTTTTCTCTGTAATAATAAAATATAGCTTGTACTTGATCCCAACTAAGATATAATTAATCCTTATTGGTAGCAAAACCAGCCTTTTGGGTTTATTTAATGTTTAAATGAGTTTCTAGTAGACTTAAGGCATGAAGACCTAAATTACGGAAAGATCCGTTATCCAGAAAACCCCAGGTTCCGAGCATTCTGTATAACAGGTCCCATACCTGTAGTTACTGTACACTGGGCTCCATTTTTTGTGCAAAAATAAATTCCATGATCTACAGTTTTAAGATACTGTAGCACAGAGTACTGGAAATGGAATATCTGTGGCAGATTATTTAAAAACCAACATTTGTTTCAGATGCTGCATTTGAAAGACTTCTTTTCCCTCAGATTTACATACTGTACTTACTTTTGCATTCACTTAAGGTCTGAGAGCGATCAGCAAGAAAGAAGATGTTGCTGTTAGCTTGCTGTGTGTATACTTTCTGTAATGAGAAGCAATTACTATTTATCAGTGTTACGCAATATGTTGGCGCTATATAAATACATGTTAATAATAATAATAGCATTGTTAAACATCAACATAGAAAAGAGGTAATTTAAAGGGATTAGGTCATGATTTTATATATCTTACTAAATTACACTGTGTACATTGCAAATAATTCATTCTACTATTTAAAAAGCTATTCTTGAACTAATATGTTTATTTTTCTTTTCAAATCTTAATAATGGTAAGTAAGTAGGCAGGGACCTCAAGACACTGCCTGATTCTGTCCTTTCAGAAGCACAACACCATACAACGCAAGACAGCTATTGCTTTTCCTATTAAATATTATTGGAGTTGTGGGTTTTGTTTCTATTTCTCCTACTTGGCTGATATTTTCATATCTACCAATAGGCGGGACATCAAAAGCATTTTTTGCAGTGCAAACAAGTTCAATTTGAGTTATTTAGCTGTTTTTATTCTGCAGCTCTAAAGTTTGCAATTTCAGTAATTTGGTTGCTAGGGTCTAAATTAAGTTGACTTAAATGTGAACCACCCCTTTAAGGCAGTTCTAGTTTGAAAAGCAACAATGCTTGATCTCTTAAAGAGAAATCATCGCGAAAAAAAAAATCATATAAGCTTCATCATACTGAAATAAGAAACTTTTTAAATACAATCAATTACACTGAAATAATCAAGTTTATCTTCACTATTCCTCTCTCAGCATCTGATGCAAATATGCAAGTTTTAATGCATGGAGCATTTGTGTCAGATACAGCTTCCCCTCAAGGCTGAAATGCAATAATGAGACGTGGCAAATTGTGTCGGATAATTAAAATTTTGCTGAAATTAAGACACAATTGCTCTGGGAGTTGAGTCAAGATAGTGTCATTCCTGGTCACAGCTGGAACCTGGGAAATAGTGCAAGCTTGAAGGTGGCAGGGTTTCCCTATATTAATAGACAAACTTGCATGCAATTTGAAATAGAAGGCAGGATGAAGAAGCTGGCACTGAGCACAAATAGCATCTTTAAAGGGGTTGTTCACCTTTACTTTAACTTTTAATATGTTACTGAATGACCAATTCTAAGCAACTTTTTAAATTGGTCTTATTATTTATTTTTTATAGCTATTTGAATTATTTGGCTTCTTCTTCTGACTCTTTCCAACTTTCAAATGGGGGTCACTGACCCTAACTAAAAAAACAAATTGGGCCCAAGTAACCAGACTGCTGAAATTGCAAACTGGAGAGCTGCTAAATAGCTCCACAAATAATAAAAAATGAAAACCAACTGCAGATTGTCTCAGAATATCAGTCTGCCATACTAAAAGTGAATTGAAAGTTGAACAGCCCATTTAATCTTTAGTAAATTTAAAATACAAAGTCATCTAACGACTGCTGTCATTTTTGCGAGAATGCAATTACAGTTGTAAGTAAGCTTTAATAATTCCCCTTAGAAAACTTAGAGAACTTCTTCTGTTGAATTATTCTTACAATATACTTGTTTCAGGTGAAATCTAGCACCCGCTTGAATCACTAAAGCATAGTAGAGTAAAGGAGGCTATATTGTTACTGTGAATTTATATTATCTAATAAACAGCAAAGACTACTACCAAACATGCAGGAAGCAGGATTTCTGTACATTACATACATAAATTGTATGCTTTTGAAGTATTTAGAACTTACCCGACCCGCCTTGAGGTTTGAAAGTTCATCAACGACTATTTTTTGCTCTCTTAACTTAGAAAAGAATAAGAAACATAAGCATTATGAGTACATTGAAAATGAATACACAATATAATTCTCAATTACAAGGAACAGTCAAAATTATATTTGCCATAAGAAATACCCATGTGCATATAATAAATTATTATGTTTTATATTTATTGCTATTTTGAAAAATAAGTACAGGTACAGGATTGATTATATATAAACATAGTAGCCAAAATCCTAAAACAGAATTGTGGTAGGGCAATGTAATTTGTCCACAGATAATGAGAGATTTGCAAAATCTATGCCAGTATCATCAGCCAGACCCGATATCTTATTAGTCACCAAGATAAAAGCATTACATACTCAATGGTAGGTACCTTACTGCTATAGTTTTTCTCAAAGAAAAAGTAATGTAAAGAAAATAAAAATCCCAGTTTCCTTAATTTTCCTTCTTCTAACAGCTCCCTCTCTTCTACATCGGTTTCCTCACCTCTTCTTTTCTTTCTCACCTTATTAATACTCCTTGGTAAAAGAGATCTGTTTAGCTTCTCCTATATTACTGTAGCTATGCATACCACGTAAGCTTCCTTAGGCTGCTGTTACACTTCAATGGAGAAAACTGTTATTTGAACTAATTAATATCTATTTAAATATGAAATATTTGTTAAATAATATGTGTTAATAATAATCCTTGTTAATTGTTCTGTCCCCCTTAGGGTAAGGACACTGAGCGTTTCGGGAAGATTTAGTCACCTGGCGACTAATTGCCTCATCTTTGCGGCGACCAATCTCCACAAACACCTTCCCTCAATCTTGCGCTGGCTAAACTGAAAAATCGCTGGCGCTAAGCACACGCGGCGATTCGCCAGGCGACTAAATCTCCCAGAAATGCTCAGTGTGACCGAACTCTTATCTGTTATATTTGTTTTCTGTAACCCTTAATAAATACAGATCATGATGATAGCGTTATTACCAAGCATTTACTGTAACTTGGGGCTCTTGGCTGTTGTTAGTAGCCCATAAGTAAAAATATATCCTACACTAACTTTTTGCTGGAAGTGGTCAAATCTGAGGGAGATGCCGGCCCCCTGTAGTGTAAATCTACATTATCTACATCTACATTATCTTTAAAAATAGCCCCTTTATTGGCGCTCCCTATAGATGTTCTCTGGTCTGTGTTTCAAATGAGGGGTGGGCGTGTCCGAACGGTCCCTGCCAGAAGCACAGTGGGGGGGTGGGACAGCCAATCACAGCCCTGCAGTCACACAAGCACTGACATGCTTTAGTTCTCTATCAGGTCCTGCTAGCTGCTGATTGGTTTCGGCTCCCCTGCACAGCCTGGGAATTCAGGGAGCAGGAAGTGGAAGAGAAGGGAGGGATTATTAGGGTTTTTGCAGGTAATAGCCTGAAACACTGCTTTTTTTAAGCATAATTCTTCTATATATAAATGAGTATAATGCACTGGTACATTCTTATTTTTTACACAATATGTCTCCTTTAAGTGAAATCCTGGGAAACATCATAAAATACCAACAAAAAACATATTAAATACATATACCACTCCCCACTTTTCCACATACCCAATCAGCCTACAACCAAACTACTGTACATCTCCCACATTTACCCTGACAATTTTCTTTAAGGGACTGTCTAATCCAGGGATCCCCAACCTTTAGAACCATGAGCAACATTCAGAAGTTATGGAGTTGGGGAGCAAAACACAGCATGAAAAATGTTCCTGGGTGCCAAATAAGTGCTGTGACTGGCCATTTAATAGCCCCTATGTGGATTGTTAAGGCTGTTTGGCAGTGCAGATGGTTTTTATACAACCAAAACTTGCCTCCAAGCCTGAAAATAAGCTCCTGCTTTGAGGCCACTGGGCCCAAGGGGTTGTAGAGCAACATGTTACTCACGAGCTACTGGTTGGGGATCACTGGTCTGTGGTCATGCAGTGATCAGAATAAGAATTACTAGCCAAGAGCAGGTGAAGGTAAGAGGCCCCTGAAATGTTACTTTACTCTGCAAACCCTCTTTTTACACGACTCCTCGTTTTCTCATGCTCTCTAAAATAATGATAATAAAATCTAGATGAAGAGGCTCCAGGCAATACAGGAAGGCGAGGGTTCCCATGTCAGAGTAAAAAAAAAAACTGAGATATCCAACCTGTAACCCTCCATTAGTTTCTGATCTTCAACTCTCTGCACAGAAGCAACTTATGGGTGACAGGGGGATGCAGGCAGTTGCTTTTAGAGCAGCTAAGCTCTTCCATATACAGGACTGCTCATGTTTCAATTGCAGCATAACATATTCATATGATTTACAGTCAGTATGACTACAGCAGTGACTGCAGCACACGCGCACTTACACACCTCCATACCGCCCAGCAGTCCCGAGCGTCTTAGCACATCCCGCACTCACACGTCACACTTTAAAAGTCCAACAGCACCATTAGCACTTCACTACTGCGAACTGCGAATCCACATGTCACAAATCTCATCTCGCGAGACTGCAGCGTCACATTACAAGTACATAAACGCAGTGACGCTGTACGTAACCGCTTTGGGGGAGTGATATGCCAGGGAGTGCGGTCTTGTAATGCTGAGCTCTGCAAGCCGCAGGCGTCCTTCTGTTTGCTCGCTGGAACTCTTTTAACTACTAGCACTATGTGACATTAAACTTTGCTTGTTATGTAGTTTGTTGTTTTTGTGCAAATAAGAGATACGTTTTTCATAATTTGGAGACGAATAAAGGATTAATGTGTGAAATGACTGGGGGGAATTGTTTAGGATTTTTCAAGATGGTATCAGAGTTTCCCCAGAATCTTTGTGCAAAGAATTGGTAGATTTGAATAAAAATGGCTAGTTTAGGAGAGTACAATGACTGAAATTGATTAAGAGGTTATTTTTTTTTTCCTTTTCCCATGGTGGAGGATTACAGAGGGTTCATACTGTTTAATGTGAACATTCTGGGTCGAGTATTTCACAATTTAGGGATACAAAAGGGCTAATTTGGGAGGAGATAATGAAAATGATCAGTCCTCTTGACTTTTTAGGCTCCTTTTATGCTAGCAGAGGAGTTTCCCAGTGTTTTGTTTAAAAAATACTAGGGTATTTAGAAGTAAAAAGAATATAATGGGGTGAAACATGCCAACAGTTATAGTGGCATCAGAGGGTCCCATTTTTTGTGCAAATAATAGGACAGATTATTTCACAATTTAGGGACAAAACTGCCTAATTTAGGCAAAGATAAAGGGTGAAATTGAGCAAAAGTATTTTTTTTTTAAATAAGTGTGCAGGCTTCTTGTCAGTTCCAAAGCAGAAAGTTCCAGGCCACAAAAGGTAGAAGTCAGTGAAGACCAGTTCTGAGTAGTGATGGGCGAATTTATTTAGCAGGCGCGAATTTGCGTGATTCGCCGCCGGCTAATAATTTTGCGAAACGGGTGTGAAAATCCACCGGTGTCAAAAAAAAATTGGCCACCAGCGTAAAAAAACATTGTTTTATGTAAAGACTAAGGCCATATTTTTTATAGTTTATGGACAAAATATGGGCTAATTAAGTATTAACACAATGGGAGACATATAGTCGGCTTACAGACTCTTTTTCACAAGGACAACTTCAGGAGGACTGGCACCCTTATTTATACACATATAATACACAAGAGCCATGAATAGCCTGTAAATGATATATCCTTATAACTGGTGCTTAGTGATGTCATCAGTTATAATAGGAGCTTAGTGATGTAATTTCTGTCACATGACTCACTGAAACGTGTGTATTATAATAAATAAAGTAGCCCCTTTTGCAAAATATGAGGATATTAGAAATCACATCAGAGTATAAAAACACTGTCTTCAGCCTCATGTTTTTAAATGGTAATGAAACTCCTCGGTAAATTATAATATCCTTATATTTTACAAGAGGGGTTACTTTATTCACTATATTATTCTGCTTTGCCTCTATCACTGAAGATTTCTTAATCTCCCTACCAATGATAGCTTTATCAGCTTAGCTTGCTTATTACCTGTCAGCTGACTTATCTTCACAGCTGTCACTAGATCACATGACCTACATAGTAACAAACCCCCATGTGTAGTGTTAACCTCCTCATGCTCAGAATGGTCTAAAGGCCCCTCCCACTTCTATTCTTTCCTATCCTGTTAACTGTTGTTTGAACATTTGTTCCCTGCCATGTACTGCTATGAATGATTTGGAAAGGAAGAACCTGTTGTAAAGGAGAACCCTTTATTGTAGAAAACCCTCATTATGTGTTCTAAAAAGTCCTCTATTGGGCCCTATATCTTGGCCTGATGCATCCCCAAACTGTTTTTGCACAATGGACCAGTTTCAAGCAAGACAATTTTTACGAGGACCAGGTGGGGGGGAAGGAGGGCAGTGGATCTAGATGCGTGGGTGCATTTCAGGCTTACCAAAAACACTGTCCAAACAGTATTTTGGTCCTTATAGCGATCAGTAGAAAGCTTCCTGGGCTTCGCATAACTGTTGTCATGACAATGGTGCATTAGGGATTGCAGGTAATTAGGGCATTTTTCATTGTTTTTGCAGCTATTACAGACTGCAGCTGGAACCAGCCCCACCAGTGGTACGTGGCCCGTGGCCCGGTGGTTGGGGACCCCTGTTTTACAACATTTGGATTTCCATTTTTCTAGGTATTGTATTAGCAGCCCTCTCATGCCCTTTACTGTTGTCATTGTAGCTATGCCAATCCTAAAGAAATGTGTACCCGATACTGACACATCAAGACCGACTCTTTCTCAATCTTTTTTAAAACTGCATTAAATTAGGGGCTAGGTAGAGGACCTTCATAATGCACCATATCTTGCATTATGAAGGCCCTCTACCTAGCTCCCTAACTGCCTTAAATTGCCATTCTGCTGTATGTGGCATAATAGGGGATCATATTTCTCAATTGTAGCCCAATGCCCCATGCCTATATGGTCTGTGTAACATTATTACTCAAGACTTTGTATGTCCTATCTATGAGAATAAGGGTGTAATTCCCCCTCCAATCTGTAAAATGGTATCCCTTTCAAGTTTCTCAATCGCCCTTTGTTGTTTCTGTAATATTTTAGAAACCTGGTAAGATTTTTATTTCTTTCACAAAAGCCGACTAGAGGAAGAAAAATACACCAGGGCTATTTAAAACAGGATCATGAAAAAACAAAAGCGATCAGTTGAGTGAGAGTTCAATGAGTCACTCA
Organism: Xenopus petersii; assembly: GCA_038501925.1. NCBI lineage: Eukaryota > Metazoa > Chordata > Amphibia > Anura > Pipidae > Xenopus > Xenopus petersii. Next base: position 45,161,607 of record CM076688.1, read on the forward strand.
CCTATTCTGCATCCATTTTGCCCAACCACAATCATCAAAGGGATGAGGAGTCAATCACAAAGTGTCGGCAGGTGAAGCCATTTTTCAGTTCACTAATGCATCAGTTCCTCAGTATTTTTATTATTATTATTTTATTATTATTGTTATTAACATGTATTTCTAAAACGCCAACATATTCCTCAATGTTGTACAATAAATGAGTATACACTATACACACGAGAAAACATACAAAACAACCCATAACCAATATAAGATGTAAAGTATAAAGGTGAACAAACAACCCAATGTGGGTGATGCTCAACTATACCAATCCACTTGTTATAGCGTTGGGTGCAAGCTGCTAGTTCCCCTGCCAGGGACCCAGATATAACTCCAAAGAACACACGCTGCAGCACTCCGAATCTTGTGACAGTTAATTATTGTGCTAACAAACTGTCACAAGATTGGGAATGCTGTAGTATGTGTTCAGATGAAAAAACAATTACTGACCCACAAGCAATTTTCAAAGAGTTTACAATTTTCATCGACAATTATACAACTGCCTGGTGTCATAACATGACAACCAGTGTTCTAATTCCTGGACAGCAACCCAATTCCATCAACTATACCAGGAGCACCAGGTGTCTCCATGCAGATCACTCCCAATCTAATAAAAAGTTTCAGAGAGTGCTCAAGAAAATTTCCTTCTGCCTAACTTTTCTGAGGCACTTATACGAGTAATAGATAAACCAGTAAAGGACACTACCACTATCAAACTGATGCAAAGGTTCTTCTTGAAAATTCTTGCCACTTCCTTACAATAGTTTCTATGTCAATCAAGTACGGTATACCAATATCAGCATCTGTCAGTTATTCACAATTCAGGATTTATCCCAGTAAGGCCTGGGAGGAAGATATGGATAGCAGTTACAAATTTATTATCCCAACTAGAGATGAATTATTCCAGCACAACATTCTTTACCAAGATTATTTCCCAGCCAAATTGATGCATGGGTCATGATCTAATCAATAAATGTTTCAGATGTGCTGCTCCCGAAGACATTTTTCCATTTGATATGCAAATCAATACCTATTGCAAAATATGGGATTTTCTAAAGTTTTAAATTGTAAGGGGCAGATATATTAAGGGTCGAACTGAAAATTCAATTTTTTTTAAGGTCAAAATTCGACTAGGGAATTATCCAAACTCGATTTTAGTTTTTTATAAAATTCGAATTTGGTTTTCGAGATTTATCAAACTCTGGCTTTTTTTCTCCATTCAAGATTTATTAAGTGTAAAAGTAGTTGAGGTGCTATAGACGTCAATGGTAGCTGCGCTGATCCTACTGGACCTTTTTTAGCCATTTGGACTTTTTGAGGTTTTCTGATTTTTTTCATTAGTAATTATCAGAAAAACTTGAAGGTTTAGAGGTTTTCAAGGCATTCATATTTTTTCTATGATTGTTCAGTGTTTGTGTTTATGATTCTTGGATGTTTTAATAAATTATATTGCATTCGTGGTTTTAGAGAAAGGGAGCTTTCAAAAACCCTCTAAAACCACCAAAATTAAAAATTTGATAAATGAGATTCTATGTGTAAGAACAAAAGATGGGCAGAAGTAGTTTAGTTTTATTTTTTTATTTTGTTTTTTGAAACTAATGTTTTTCTATTCCTTAAACAGTAAGGTTAAAGTTGTAACTCATAGGGTCATCCTAAATTTATCTACTGCTATTTTAAGACTACACAACTGATAACTACAGTACATGTTCATTAAAATGTGAAAATAAAATAAATTTAAAAAAATAAATACATTTGGGAACAATTCTAACCTTTTGAGTGGACTTGTGTAACCCACCTGTAACAGCAATACATTATCTATTTGTTCAGGAACTATTGCTGACCAGATTATTATGTATATACAAAGCTGAGTAAGAACCTTTCCTCTGGCAATGTCCCATTTGACTGATAAGAAGCTGGTATATACTGTGGTATCCTGCAGTATCCAAGGGTATGGCCAAAATAACATTACAGTGGATTTTTCTATGTGTTACTCCTGAAACAGCTGTAATTGGAGAGGGTATTGTTTGTGAGGACTCCATTCTGAGTAGTGACGTGCGGGTTGACCTGAAATCCGCTGTGACCCAGTGGTTGGCGGGTTTGGGTTGAAATTTGGCCAACCATTGCCGGTTAGGGTTGGGTGCGGTTCAGACACTTCTTCACTGCTCCCTGTCTTGAAATAAGAACACACAGAAGTAGTGTAGATAGCAAAAATAATGTGGGTATGAATTGGGTGCGAGTCCTACAACAACATTTTGTGGGTTAGGGTGTGGGTGCAAGTTAAGGTTTTTTAGATTGGGGTTGGGTGTGGGTTGAGTTTTTACCTGACCTCCACATCACTGATTTTGAGCTATTCTTGTAACATTCACCACTTGACTAGGTGGCTTACAATTTTAGCTATCCTAAGCCTAGGCTTGTAGGAAAGAGTTATTGGCAATCCTGTCATCAAAAACCGCCAAACAATTTGTAACTTGATTTATTTTATTAAATATGCACACAACATCTTTGTGCTCATGAGAATAATACAATATAAAAATAAATATTCAGTCAAATCATATGACTTGTTATCATGGAAAAATTGAAAAAAGCATGAAGTGAAACAAGAAATTGCTTGGTAAACACCAGAAAGAGGAATGGAAATGAGCATTCCCACCCCCCTTGTGTTGATTGTCTTGCAGACCAATGACCTTTAGCGAGAATCAGCAAGTTTGAGATGAGCGGTAGAATATACTGTATATATATAAATATATAGTGAATAATGAACCCCATATTGTAAAATATAATGGGTATGTTACAGAGGAATTTCATGACCATTTAAAGGCGCACCTTATATTTGACAATATATGCAGTTAAATTCTATTTTTATAATATACAAATTTTAATGAGACAAGTGAGAATTTCAGCAATTACTAAGCACTGATTATAACTGATGACATCATTAAGTGCAGTTTATAAGGAAATTCCGTAAATTACAGCGATCCTTGATATTATATACACATTATGCAAGCAGAACTTGTGATAATGTAAACCAACTTTACATTTCCTGAAAGCATATTATTATATGAATCTATAGTCTAATGAATTACAAATACTGATTTAAGCATGCACATACAGTAGATCATTTGGCCTGTTTATATTAAAGTTCTGGTCTTACAAATTTTGAACTGGGATTTTTTTAACCTTAATCTGTCTCTCCATGTTGACATCAAAGATTATTTCCCTACATATTTTAAGGGGCAAATGCATCAAGGGTCAAATATCGAGGGTTAATTAACCCTTGATATTTGACTGGGAATTAAAATCCTTCGACTTCGAATATCGAAGTTGAAGGATTTTGTGCAAATAGTTTGATCGAACGATCGAAGGAATAATCATTGACTTCGGTAGCTTTTAGGTGGCGAACTAGGGGGAAGTTTTTTATTAAAGAGACAGTACTGCGACTATCGAATGGTCGAATGGTCGAATAGTCGAACGATTTTTAGTTCGAATCATTCGATTCAAAGTCGTAGTCGAAGGTCGAAGTAGCCAATTCGATGGTCGAAGTAGCCAAAAAAACACTTTGAAATTCGAAGTTTTTTTTCTTCTATTCCTTCACTCGAACTTAATGAATGGGCCCCTAAATGTATGAAGGAATAGCTTACATTACATTTTATTTATACATCATATAAGTCTTGCACTAAGGCCCACATAGTGCTCTCAGGGGAATTGGCATATTTTAAAAAGGCTAAAGCTGGCCATAGATGTTGAGATTTTTAAAAGATCCGATCATCATCGTGAGACCACGATTATCTCGGAACGATCATACGATCGTACGAATTGTCCATCAACTAAAAAGACCAGGAAAACAAAGGGTAGCTGTACTGGGACCGATTTTTTAACCTGGCCGATCAATTTCCTGACAGATATCGGTTCGATCCCCTCTAACCGCACGATAATTTCGAAGGATTGGTCGGACTTCGCTAAAATCGATCGTTCAGCAAGAGAAATGTTTGCGTCTATGGGGACCTTAAGAGTGGAAGAAATAGTACTGTGAGATGGATCAATCATGACTGGAACATGATTGGAACAGGACTAGATAGGGACAAGAATAAGAGCAAGAACAGAACTAGTAATGGATAAAGGACAGGGGTAAGAAAAAGGGCAGGACAAAAACCAAGAACAAGAGCCAAACAGGAGAGGAACGGGTAGAGACAGGAGTCAGACCAAGGGAGAGCCAGAGACATGCTACATTGCTCAGGTACAGGAAGTAATTGGCTAACCCTATCCAACCAATAAGGTTACTGGGACCAGGTAGGAAGGGCCAGGTGATATATACTGAGCATGCTTGCTAGCTGCTCACCTAGCCTAGAGGTTCCTGGCTCGAATCATAGCAGAACCTTACTAGTAAGTCCCTGGCATTCGTATTTATGATATTTGATTTTGGTTCCTAATGATGTGGGAGCTGATTTTTCCAAACTTTCAGGAATGTTTATAAAAGATGCTATAATAAGCATAGCATTACAGTAGCTTGGAGTGTTTGGGATCTTTCCGTAATTTGGATCTTCATACCTTAAATCTACAAGAAAATCATGTAAACATTAAATAAACCCAATAGGCTAGTTTTGCTTCCAATACAGATTAATTATATATTAGTTTAGATCAATTACAAGCTACTGTTTTATTATTAGAGAGATTTGTCAAAAAACACGGAGCAACAGGAAGGAGCAAAATAATTGATAAAATATCACCTTTAATAGTTCATTTTTAAACAAATCCAATACATCCCAACATAGAACTGTGGATCATACAATTTATGTGTTTCATGGCGTCTCACCACTTCTTCAGAAGCGATCGAAATGCGTACTGCGTATGATCCACAGTTCTATGTTGGGATGTATTGGATTAGTTTAAAGATGAACTATTAAAGGTGATATTTTATGTTATTTTGCTCCGTCTTGTTGCTCCGTGTTTTTTGACAAAATTATTCATGTGTTCACCTGTGGGGGACAGGCTACACGTGAAGCATGGGGAGAGCTGTTTGGTTGGGGTGTTTACTCCCTTAAAATGGACCTGGCTGTTATTACAGAGAAAAAGGAAATCATTTTAAAAATTTGGACACACACACACTGTGTATAATATATATATTAAAATATATAAAATTCTTCAGGGAAATGGTAAAAAAATTTGCAGAAGCAGAAAATTCCTTCACTAAGTACAAATGAATTGTGAAATTCTGCTGTCAGTAAAAGAGTTAAAGGCAAGGCACATGGAGTTTTTTGACAATGAGCTGCAGCTGATGGATAATGCACTACAGCAGATAGCAGAGGCTATGTGAAAACATGATACAGTTTGCCTCTTGTTTAAATGTATATAATAAAGAAAAGAAAAAAAGAAAAAGAACCTTGTTTGGTAACTGTATCAAACACTACACCTCCGTAGTTCACCCACTTCTCTCCAAATATAGTTTCAGTTTGTTGTGCAATTTAAAAAGGAAAACCTTGATTGTTACAATAACCCAAACAGAAACTATGTTGGTAATCTTTAAAATGAACTGATAACACCAGATTAACACGTTACAAAGTTGCTTATTGTTGAAATCTAGTGAATCTGACTCTTCTCTGCAGAATATGACAAGTCATATGCCGTATTCACTTTCAAACACCTTTAACCAATAATTCTAATAAGGACCTTTACACTTGGTATCGTTTGTTATTTTATTCCAGTTTAACCCACACGGTCGATAACCAATTGTACTAAAGATTAGGAGTTCGTTACTCCCTATTAAATCACTTGTGATTAAAGGTGCCGTTTATCTTGTGAGAATTCAAGTTCATTCAAAAAATTCATTAAATTCACTCTCAATATTCTTAACCAATTTAACCAATAAAGGGTTAACTATTATAATTCATTGATATAAAGTGACCTGTGCAATTAATTCAAAGTTGATTAATTCTTATGTGCTCTGATTAATAAAGTGCCATGTGCAGTCGATTAATTCACCATTCCATTTAGTGATTTGTGCATAAGTTAATTAAAATCTAAGAGTTAATCCTTATGGTCACAATTAAAAAAAACCCTGGTTATCGATCTCTAATTAAAATTGAGAAAAGTGAAATTGTATAGAGGGTGGAGTTGCTCCCAAGATTGTAACTATAATTTTTTCTAAGTCCCTAGGAGCACCACAAAGATGTAGAACGACAGGACCTGTAGGGCTGCGGTCTCAAAAGTACCGTATCTAATTGTTCGAGAGAGGCTATCTAAACCTGTAAAACCGCAAACCCCACAGTCCTTAGAATGGAAAATAGATGAGTAAAAAGAGTCTGAGAATGTTAAAAGAATTTTAGTTTCAATCCCGCCCCACCATCCGATGGTTCAAAGCTAAAAACAAGGAGACCGTCAGTTGCCCTGACGCACGTTTCGCAATTCGCTTTTTCAAAAGGCAATTACCGCTCGCTTTCCAACGTGGTTCTTTATAGCCGCATTCACTTCCGCATATCTTCTGCACTGACGTCATCCTCTCGCGAGATCACGTGCCCAACTATGACAGACGTGCATCTCAGTGAGTTTCAATGACGGGCGCATGTCTTAGGGCTCTTACTCACGAGCGTTTCTTCATGCGCTCCCCTGCGCTCCGTTTGGCTGCGTTCAGCCGCAGGGGAGCGCAGGTCTAGACGCTGCTAATATCTTTCTATGTGCCTGTACTGACACAGGCGCATGTAAGCGCTGAACGCAGGAAAAATGCAGCATGCTGCATTTTTCTGCGTTTTTCAATGGTTCAGCGCTTACATGCGCCTGTGTGAGTACAGGCACATAGAAAGATATTAGCAGCGTCTAGACCTGCGCTCCCCTGCGGCTGAACGCAGCCAAACGGAGCGCAGGGGAGCGCATGAAGAAACGCTCGTCTGTAAGAGCCCTAAATTCCCGATCCAGAGATGTGGGGGACTTCTTTGTAAGTTAACCCCTACATTACTGGAACTGAGATGATGATTTTGGGGAATTAGATGTAGCGGTTTCTATACTGATGATGATACCTTCAAGCCTATATCATGTGATCCTATCGTTACTATCATTATGATTTTTGATATTGTTCAAAGATATGCTGTAAATAAATTATTTTCATTAATGCCTCGGGGTGCAACTGTGTCAAGATTAAAGATCCAAAAGGTTTCTCTTTTGAGAAGTTCTTGTTCTAAATTACCACCTCTAATTCCCAATATCACTTTTTCTATCGCCCAAAAAAAAAAAAAAAAAGAAAAAACTTTATCCACTGTGGCACAACATTTTAGGGCCAAACATCAATCAGACCCAAAAAAATTATCGTTTTGGGCGATAAAAAATGGTAGATATTGGTCATAGTTGGGCACGTGATCTCGCGAGAGGATGACGTCAGTGCAGAAGATATGCGGAAGTGAATGCGGCTATAAAGAACCGCGTTGGAAAGCGAGCGGTAATTGCCTTTTGAAAAAGCGAATCGCGAAACGTGCGTCAGGGCAACTGACGGTCTCCTTGTTTTTAGCTTTGAACCATCGGATGGTGGGGCGGGATTGATACTAAAATTCTTTTAACATTCTCAGACTCTTTTTACTCATCTATTTTCCTTTCTAAGGACTGTGGGGTTTGCGGTTTTACAGGTTTAGACAGCCTCTCTCAAACAGTTAGAAAAGGTACTTTTGAGACCGCAGCCCTACAGGTCCTGTCGTTCTACATCTTTGTGGTGCTCCTAGGGACTTAGAAAAAATTATAGTTACAATCTTGGGAGCAACTCCACCCTCTATACAATTTCACTTTTCTCAATTTTAATTAGAGATCGATAACCAGGGTTTTTTTTAATTATGACCATAAGGATTAACTCTTAGATTTTAATTAATTTATGCACAAATCACTAAATGGAATGGTGAATTAATCGACTGCACATGGCACTTTATCAATCAGAGCACATAAGAATTAATCAACTTTGAATTAATTGCACAGGTCACTTTATATCAATGAATTATAATAGTTAACCCTTTATTGGTTAAATTGGTTAAGAATATTGAGAGTGAATTTAATGAATTTTTTGAATGAACTTGAATTCTTACAAGATAAACGGCACCTTTAATCACAAGTGATTTAATAGGGAGTAACAAACTCCTAATCTTTAGTTCAATTGGTTATCGACCGTGTGGGTTAAACTGGAATAAAATAACAAACGATACCAAGTGTAAAGGTCCTTATTAGAATTATTGGTTAAAGGTGTTTGAAGGTGAATACGGCATATGACTTGTCATATTCTGCAGAGAAGAGTCAGATTCACTAGATTTCAACAATAAGCAACTTTGTAACGTGTTAATCTGGTGTTATCAGTTCATTTTAAAGATTACCAACATAGTTTCTGTTTGGGTTATTGTAACAATCAAGGTTTTCCTTTTTAAATTGCACAACAAACTGAAACTATATTTGGAGAGAAGTGGGTGAACTACGGAGGTTTAGTGTTTGATACAGTTACCAAACAAGGTTCTTTTTCTTTTTTTCTTTTCTTTATTATAACTAACCGATACCTTGCGTGACTGTAGAGTCTGAGTATTTATTTATTGTTGTAAGAGTTAACTTTCCTTCTAATTAGGGATGCACCGAATCCACTTTTTTGGATTCGGCCGAACCCCCGAATCCTTCGTGAAAGATTCGGCCGAATACCGAACCGAATCCGAACCCTAATTTGCATATGCAAATTAGGGGTGGGAAGGGGAAAACATTTTTTACTTCCTTGTTTTCTGACAAAAAGTCATGCAATTTCCCTCCCGCTCCTAATTTGCATATGCAAATTAGGATTCGGATTCGGTTCGGCTTGGCAGAAGGATTCGGCCGAATCCGAATCCTGCTGAAAAAGGCCGAATCCTGGCCGAATCCCGAACCGAATCCTGGATTCGGTGCATCCCTACTTCTAATAAAAATCTTGTTTAAATGTAGGCTGAACATTTTTCAGAACTGCCAGTTAGCCTTTGAAATTGCACAATTTTAGGGCTAGAACTTGCAGTGATTGTCTATGATCCTTAGTGTGATATCTTTTAAAACCTTTAAAGTTCTCTATAGATATCATACATCATTATCTTTTAGATTTCTATACCAGCCCAAGCCTCTTTGTAGTTAATATCTGTGTCTCATAAGGGTAACATCTGTTAGATAGTACCTGATGCTTCAGAGCTGGTTATTAATCACTTCTAATGCAGAATACACTGATTTCTATGTTGTTCTGTTATGTGAATCTTGGTAAATTTCCAAACAGTGTTGTAATGTGAATTTTATATTGTATACATAATGTATTTTGTGAATCAGTCTCTAAGCTCAGGTAACTGTCATTGGCCCTAAGCATGTGCTATGAATCAGCAGAAATGAACATGGTAGCTACTGGCGGCATCTTTGGTGACACAGATGTTCAATGAGATAAAGTCAGTGATGGCATTGGGCTGATAAAGAATCCAAAGCCATAAGGTGTAGACTTTGTTGCATTTTTATCTGTAACAGACCTGTCTTTCTTAACTGTACAATTTCTACCAAAATGAAAATTCACCTGCATCTCCTTCACGAGAATGTGCTGTGGAATTATTGCTTCTGGGAGGCACCAACAAGCCCATGAATACTTGTGTTACTTTTTGCTGTACTAGAAATAAAGAACTGGGCAGAAACTGGGCTGATTTAAGGGTAAGGCATTGGAGGATAAAGATAGGTATAAATATAAACAACATATTTCATTGTTCTATCCAAGATTTTCAGACTATAATCAGGTAGGTCAACAGCAGATCTTTTCAGGACAAAAGGGCATCCCTTGGGATTGAGGACTATGGCATGTAGGTATTTTGTCAACTGGGTGATAAGAAGCACCAAGGACACGAGACAAACTACTTGCAAGCACTGGCGGTCATTTAATAACACTGGGCAAGTTCATACCTGGGCAGCAACCTATAGCAACCACTAGCATTTTTCAGCCAGTTACAGGTATAATAACAGCAAACATTTGATTTGTTGCCATTGGTTACTGCTTTTCCAAGTGTTTATAAATGAGCAGTAGACACTGGCAAACTTAACAATCCATAGCAATTAATTAGTGATAAGCTTTTTTTCAGCCAGCTGCATAAACAACATTGAAAATAATAATTTGTTTAGTTGCCATGGATTACTTTTCAGATGCCAAATGTGTTGATAAATTACCCCACTTGTTTTGGATCAACAATCTCCTGACAAGCACGCTGCATAAATAAAATGACCTTCACACTTTTAGTTGCCTTAAGTGTTTTGGAATTTAATGTTGAATAGTAGTTATACAAGAAGCAGAAACATAATAAGTGGAGCAAGTGATTCATGTCTATTAAACCTAGAACACGAGGTTTCATGTGACAACCCCTTATTAAGCATACACATTTAAGCCTATAATAATCTATTTGTTATTTTCACTCAGGTACAGTTACAGGCAACAGTTATGGTGCAATTATTTAGTATTAGCATTTAAAACAGCCCTTTAAAGCAAAGAACTCATATCTGCATAACAAATCATATGTTAAAAACGAAAACAAGCAATTTGGCTGGTACCTTGACTTGCTATTCATTATGACTGAGATATGGCCCATTTTTCTGTTTTTATTCCTTGAACAAGAAAACATATTTATCCATAACAGTACCTGTATCTCACACCCTTGCTTACAATTGGTAAAAACATATGGCCATTAATACATATTTACTCCTCTGGGGATAATAAATGGTAGCTGCTTATAGTATCATATACTTTACAACTAGTTTAGAGGAAATAAAAAGCCATTTTATCATTCTTTTTAATAAGTTCTATCAGATAATGCTCTTAATGAAAAACGATACCCCCAAAATGAGTACTTAAGCGACAGATTTGTAACAGTTACAGAGGGAAATGTTCATGTCTAGCAGGTTAACACCACTTTAAAGGCAAGCACTTAATGCACATTGGGAAAATGTATATGCACCATACATTCATATCAGTTTGGCCAAACAGATAGACATGATCACAACCTCAGTAACTGAAGGGAAATTATTGGAAGTTCAACTGAAAACTGTCTTTACAAAGCACTAGTCTTTCCACATTTTTTCTAATTTTTGTTCTCAATTTTGCCCCAATACCTTTCCTTTCACCAGTTGTGCAATGGCACCCGGAATCTTCACTTGGTATTCACTGCATGGTACAGCATGTATGGTACAGCATGTATGGTACAATATGTGTGTTTGCCATACTGGAATGCTTTTCCCCCTCCCCTACTATCAGTTCTACATAAATTCTATCCATTTGAAGCACTGGTTTCACGGTTTCTACTTCCCAAGTCATATTACTAACCCAATCACCTCACATAAATCCTCATTTCATCCCTGCACTGACTGATGCTTGAGTCTTCAACACTTGCCATCTTCTCCCTTGAGCAGTTGATGTCTTCATCCTTATGTATCCCAAAGTAATACACAATACATTAACCCTTCAAGTCCCCTTCTCTGCCAACTCTACAATAGATGATGTATGAGATCTGTGTTTTTTCACCTGGATGGTAAACCCCACCATCTTCTCCCCTGTAGACACCCTTGAATGCTCAACCTCACATCAAGTCGGAGTCCTTGTTAGAATAGAAGTTTGAAAATATAGGGTTGAAAATATGGGTCAGATTTATCTGAATGGCATGGAAATTCTGCCATTTTTCCAACCATTTCCTTCTTCTATCCAATGACCTATCAAGTCCAGTTTCTTCATCCCCTTGCAAGAATTTCATATTTCATGCCCCGCAAATTGAGATGGTGAATCCCACAGGAAGTTTTTCCTTTGTGGTTGTAGATTGATTCTGAAATTTCCATCTATTTTGATTTTTATTTTAACTGATAGATCCAAACTCTTTATGTTTAGTAAATGTGACTATATGTTTTACTCAATTAAAAGAATAAATACAAAATATAAATGACTATGGCTACACACTGTACAAATCAATCACACACCACATAGTTAATAATTAAAAAAAACACTTTAATCAGTACTGTCATTAAGAAATAAAAAACAGTATTGAGATTCATGTGCCTTAAGGAAGTAAGAACATTATAACAACTATATTGGAGTAAAAAATGGGCTAATTATGTTGGTCTGTCACCTTTATAGAGACTCCTTACTTGCCTGGAGGGAAGGTGGAGTGATGTGATTTTATGGCAATGACCTCTTGGGCCAAAAGTGTGTGAATCAGGGCTGGATCCAGTGGTATGACTGTGTTAGAAGTCAGGAATTGTAAGGATCCAGTACTATTTAGAGGCAGGTTGAAGGTAAAACTGGGCAGGGAAGCGGGTATCGTATTGCCGGTAAATTTGTCATACCAGTCCAGGCCTTAGCTGCTGATTTACTGGCTATGGCCAGTGAATTACTGGCCTGGTGACAACTCAGTAATTTTATTATGTCATTAAAGGGATTTTATAGCCTAATTTGGCAAACTCTGTATTAGCTTTTAGACTTCAAAAGATACAACTTTCCATATAAACCTATAAAAAATAAAGCAATCATTGTCAACCTAAATGAACTTCAGGCTGTGCTTGTGAAATTCTGAGCTACTGGCACTCCTCTGTTCTCCTGCTTAGGCAATAAAACAGTAGCCTCCGTGTCTGTTCGTGTGTCAGACATTGGACAGTGCCTGCATTGGCCTAGATGTTGGCAAAAGCTTGATAGTGATGTGTTATTCTTGTTTTATTGCTCCAGTAGGAGTGCTACCAGCTCAAAGCTTTACAGGAGCTGTCTAGAAAGGAAAAGTATAAAAAGCAGCATACGTTGATTTAGATCAAAGAATGACTGGTTATTTCTTGAAAATGGTACAGGTATGGGACCTTTTATGCAGAATGCTCAGGACTTGGGGTTTCCAGATAACAGATCTATCTGTAATTTGGATCTTCATACCTTAAGTGTACCGGAAAATCATTTAAACATTAAAAACACCCAATAGGCTGGTTTTGCTTCCAATGATGATTATTTGTTATCTTAGTTTGTATCAAGTACAAGGTACAAGGTACTGTTTTATTATTAAAGAATGGAGTATATGAGAAAATTTCTGGATAATGGGTTTCTGGCTAGTGGATCTTATACCTGTACAGAACATGTGAAAGATTGATAAGGGAAAGTGGTTTCTTTTGAAGTCTCAGAGCTAAAGTAGAGTTTGCAAAGTTAGGCTCCAAAAGTAGACCCCCTAAATGAAAAGAATCATAAATGATGCCAGGACAAAAACACAGATTGAGGAAACGCGGATCCCCTGCTTTCTGCCCCATCTTTAGTATGTAAGGAAAGCCATGGCATCCACCTGTCCATGTGCTGACGGTGCCGATTTCAGCTGAAATCCACTAAAAATGTCCCTGCACATTTTTCTAAACATGTTAGGGTTTGTGTTTTTTGAATTATCCCCCTGTGCTTACTTATATACAGTATGTAATATGGCTGTAATAGTTTTGTTGATCTGCAGTTATAAAAAGAGAAACCTTTAAAGGCACAATACATAACAGGTATGAAAATAAATAATAAACCTATGTAATTTACAGGTATCTACTTTACTTCTAGACTATTATTTTCTCAATATTTCACTCTGACCAGATATGACGTATTTTAATATACCAATTTATATCAATGCTATTGGTAATTTATAACTCTCTGCATTGCATTAGAACTCAGTTCAGGAGCTTTTTCTTTTTCATTCTTTGTTACAATTCCATTTTATTTATTTATTATGTCTTCTCAGCTGTGCTCTGTATTTCTTTCATCTTAGCTTAATTAGTGAAAGTTATTTTCTCATTCCTCTAAAACAGACATTATTATTATTATTAACATGTATTTATATAGCGCCAACATATTGCGTAGCACTGTAAAGTAAATGTGATTATACAACTACATCACACGAATTACATATATAGAATATATGGAGTAACAAACGTCACAATCAATACAGGTACAAAAAGGTGAGGAAGGCCCTATGCATAGGCATACAGTCTAAAGGGGAGGGAGTAATACATTATGGGAAACTGTTACTTTTGTTTGACTATCTATCAAAATTACTATATGCATATATACAAATGAATAAACAACAGTCATATTATTATTGTTTTTATATAGCTTCTGCATTTGACTCCTGTGTAATTTGGAAAAAAACGCATTGCACTGTAATGTAAAAAGTGAAAACCTTAATAAAAAGATATTTTAAAAAAATACTATATGCATTATTATCTGTATCTATCCTTTTGGAAAACGGTTTTCATGTCTTCTCTGTTATAAATCCAAAAAATTAAAATTAGTATTAATGTACCTTAGTAAACAAGCCAATTACCGGTATGGCAAGGAGGCTTGGTGTGATTGTTTTGAATCTGTACGGGTTGCTGTTTTTCAGCATGATTAGACTGTCTAGGCCAGTGACCCACAACCAGTAGCTTGTGAGCAACATGTTGCTCTCCAACCTCTTGGATGTTGCTCCCAGTGGCCTCAAAGCAGTTGCTTACTTTAGAATTCCAGGCTTGGAGGCAAGTTTTGGTTGCATAAAAAACAGGATTCACTGAAAAACAGAGTCTCAATGTAGGTTGACAATCCACATAGGGGCTACCAAATGGCCAATCACAGCACTTATTTGGCATCCCAAGAACATTTTTCATGCTAGTGTTGCTCCTCAACTCCTTTTACTTCTGAATGTTGCTCCTGGGTTCAAAAGGTTGGGGATACCTTGTTCAAAACCATTGGCTTTCAGGATGGGTTTAATACAGACTTAGTAAAAAGCAGGTGCTATGCAATAGATATAACAAGCAAGGCTGTTACTGGATACATGCAGGGCAGACTTTGCTCTTTGGGACAGGCAAGACAGGTAACGAGCAGGATATATAAGAAAGACAGGCAGAAAACAGTCTCACAACAAAAATACAGGAACTGACAGGAGACATGGGGACAAGACAAGGAGAATGCATAGCAAAAGAAATCCAGGAACAAGCAGGGTAAACAGGATAAAGACAGGCAAAATGCAATGGCATAATTATAGAGGAAGCAGGCCCCTTGGTTTCCCAGACCGTGGGGTCTGCTTTTTACAAGTTTCCCCTCTCCACCTGATTGTGTACCTGAATATTCACATGGCCACACATTTTTTGAAGACCGCATGTGTATATGGGGCAGATTTATTAAGGGTGGAATGAAGTCAAAATTCACACATTCGAATTTGAATCCCCTAATTCAAATGTAAATATGAATATGAGATTTATCACATATATGACATCTGTCTCATTGTCTGAAATAAATAATTATAAGCAGTTAATTCTGCGTTTTGAGTGCTCTCCTCTTACTCTCTAAAAGATTGAGATTTATCACACCTCGACCATGGAAACAGTTCTAAATTCGAATATTCGTCACCTAAAACTTGCCTCATATAATTACAATCAATGGCAGAGGTCCATTGACCCATTTGAATATGGTAATAGCCTTCCGGACATTTAAGTTTTTTTTCGGAGGAAAATTTTATTTGAGTTTCGTTCGTTTTCGATTTAAATATGAAACTAATTTTTGGATTGTTCCCATTCGATCAAACTTTAGACGTTCACAATTTATCATAAACAGCCTCCCATTCGAAAATTCAAATTTATTAGAGTAAAAATCAATTTGGCTTTTGATAAATCTAACTGGAATGCAGGAATAGGCAGGGCAGAGTGCTCAGGAACAAGGCAAGGAAGACCTACAATCAGGCAGTGACAGTTGGGGGGGGTTTAAATGATGAAATTCATATGCAACTGTTGCAGAGCATGCCATCACTATACAATGGACCGTCAATATGCACATTATTTTTCTTTAACTTACTTATCTGCCTTCCTCTGTATTTGTTAATACAGGTATGGGATCTATTGTCC
This sequence comes from Xenopus petersii, assembly GCA_038501925.1. Lineage (NCBI taxonomy): Eukaryota > Metazoa > Chordata > Amphibia > Anura > Pipidae > Xenopus > Xenopus petersii. Next base: position 45,177,498 of record CM076688.1, read on the forward strand.
AGAATGCTTGGGACATGGGTTTCTGTAATCTGGATTACAATATCTTGAAGGAACAGTATACACTTTAAATAACATTTGATAAAAATTAGCACAATAAATAGGGTTTATGCAGCTTAGTAAGGATAAAGTACAAGGTACAGGTATGGGTTCCCTTATCGGAGTAATTTAAGGGCCATCTCCATTTTTAGAACATTCAAATTTTTACAATTGTTTTCCTTTTTCTGGGTTAGGGAAAACTTAATTATGAGACTATTTTTTTTCTTCTCAAATGGAATCTCATCCAACTTGATACTCGGATCTGTGTCTGCCGCCAACGGCTCCCTAGCCACCTGCCTAACCATAGTTTGGTCTTGATGCCCATCAAGCTGGTCTTGGCGCTGTGCGGACGTTGAAAGAGTTAGCTAGAGGAAGATGATCATTGGTTCCCCTTTTGCAAGGGGAGGCACGTGTCTCCCTTGGAGGACCAGAGCCTCCATAATGGTGTTTAAGATGCCAGCAACTGCTGACTCTCTGCTGATAAGATTGCAGTTGCAGGTTTCTCTGTCAGCTGCTTCAGTAACTCCTGAGCCACAGCCTGGTCACATGATACTGTGAGAGATGTGTGTTCTAAAATAGTTCTGCTTCAGTGTGGTGGAGAGTTTCTGGATCGTCTTGTTTATGTTTGTGAGATTGTGTCTGTCTACGTGAGAGAGACTTAGGGGCACATTTACTATTGGTCGAATATCGAGGGTTAATTAACCATCGATATTCATCCGTCAAAGTAAAAACCTTCGACTTCGAATATCGAAGTTGAAGGATTTACCGCATCTCATAGATCGAAGGAAAAATTGTTTGATTTTCCTTCAATAAAAAAATACTTAGAAAGCCTATGGGGACCTTTTTAGGTTGCGAAGTAGGTGGTCGAAGTTTTTTTTAAAGAGACAGTACTTTGACTATCGAATAGTCGAACGATTTTGAGTTTGAATCGTTCGAGTCGAAGTCGTAGTCGACGGTCGAAGAAGCCAATTCGCTGGTCAAAGTAGCCAAAAAAAACCCTTCGAAATTCGAAGTTTTTTTCCTTCTAAACCTTCACTCGAGCTAAGTAAATGTGCCCCTTGCTGTAACAATGCTTGCATGCGACTGTGTGTGTTTCTGTATTATTGTGCAGTTAGTGGGAGCATTATTACTATAGACAGCCAACTCCCTGGCTGCTCTGTGGTGGTTCCCAAGGCCTATTACAGCAACTTGAATCTCACAGTTCTTAGGGAACAGCTGAGAGAATTGAAGTCAATATGTAGTATTGGGTCTTGGGAACCACCGTGGAGCAGCCAACCGGTTGCCTGTCTGGTTCTCTCCTCCACAGTTGTTCTCCTGTGCGCCCAGTAGTGTATGAGAAGGCATGGTAGGGAACAGAAGGAGGGACTCATTTCTTACAGTATAAGGGGTGGCAATATAAATGAGAGGTGCATAGGCCTTATAATATATCACTATATTGCTTAAATCACAGTTGTTACAAAGTAGGACAAGAGTGGATTACAGACTTATGCGTTTCGAAATGGATGTGAAATGGAGCACAGAGGGCCCATCGCTATTTGCACAATGCCCCACACAGTTGGCAAAGTAAGCCCTTTTTTGCACTTTGCACATTCTGTGGGGCATTGTGAATAAGCCCTATACTGTTTTAACACCTGCCAGTAGATGCATTTCAAAGGAGGATCATGGGTAGTTGGGTACTCCTCTCCTCCACTAAAGCTGCTCAGCATTGTCTTTGTCCCCTGTATTTTTACTTTCTACTAGTTGTACAGTATATAACTTTTAGGGCACTTGTATACCTTCTGCAGTGTGTCTGGCCAGTACTTGTCACAGGAAGCAGATGTAGCACCAGAATATCTCTGTCTCTGGTATATCTCTAGTACTGCAACTACCATCATCCTCAGCCACCAGCCCCTCCCCAACACATCTTACAGACACTTGATGTCAGAGTTTAAACCATATAGTCAGAGTATCTTTGTACATTACTGGCTGTCTGCCACTCCTTCTAAAGCTTTACATTCTTGGCCCCCGCCCGAACCTTTGAGGCTTTTCCACAAACCTGTTCCTGATTATATCATACATCTAAAGCATATAAATCCCATTTCTAGTGTAATTAACAAGTTGCATGTACTATAGTATAAAATATATGTGATATACATGACAGATTTGAACAAAGTATGCTACATGGGTGATGTCTTGACTCTGCTCCAACTTTATTCAGAACAAATAGTAGCAGCTATAAATGGAACAAACATGGTTATTTTCCTGTATTATAAGTACTAATATAGCAAAAATCAAATATGAAAAACTGTTCCATTTCTACCTGAGATGAGGCAGACAAATGGTTGCCTTTTACCTACTTGTCCCTCCGAAAAATCTTCGTTGTAAACTTAAACACTTGACAAACGCGAAGATTCGGGGAGATTAGTCACCCTACGACAAATCACCTCTTCTTCGGACGAATAATCTCCCCAAAAAGCCTTCCCGCCTGTGGGATGGCACTTGAAGCGATTCGTTTTCCGGAGTTGCCGGAAACTTCGGGTGGCTTTGGAAATGAAGCGCTCCGAGTGCAATCCTGCCAGCGATTTAGATTCTAGCTGTCGGGAAGGCTTTTCAGAAAGATTAGTCACCCAAAGAAGAGGCGATTTGTCGCCGGACAACTAAATCTCGTGTGTGTCTCTGCCCTTAAAGGTGGCCATAGACGTAACAATTACGATCTTTCTTGGAAAAGATCTTTCCAAGAAAGATCGTTCGTTTCAATACACACATGTAGAGCTGAATCGTCAGATATACAGGTAGATATACGGGAAGAAACAATAGAATTCTACCTGTATCTGATGATTCAGCACTAACAATGGCCGATGTTTGGGTCCCTTCAAAGGCACCCGATCAAAATTTTCCGTCCAGCCCGATCGACAAGCCGACCGATATCCAAGTCTTCTGCCGATATCGGTCGGCTCTTTTTCCACCATACACGCAACGAATATCGGACGAAAATTTCGTGTGCGTCTATGGCCACCTTTATTAGCTGAAACAAAAATCACACATATATCTGTCCTGAAACAGATCACATTACAAGTCATTTCAACAAATTCCTGATTACTATCACCCATATATTTGTACCAAGATAACTTCCTCAAGTTAAACAGGCTTTATTTTTTTTAAAAAGCAAACATTTCATATGCAGCTGCAAGTATTGAGCTATTCAGGCTCTCATCTGAGCACTCACAATACCACTGCCCACCCAGCACTGCAGCGTAAGCACAAAGGGGGCGGGGTTATGCAAATTGATGTGATTGACTGCTGGGTTGCCTTGTGCAGACTATATAGAGAGCAGAGTGTGCAGCAAAACAACACAGATCAAGAAGGCGAGGAAAGGAGGGCAGCTTTAGAAGGGGATAGGGGCACCCAGATTCCCTGGATCCCCCCTTTTTTTTATTGCTTTTGTATAAGGTTTTCCCTTTCCAACTTCAGCTACAGTGATAGCTAAGTTTGGAAAGAAAAAATAGGGTGTTAAATATTTTTCTGTTTATTTTGTTTTTATTTTCTTATAAATAATTTTTTTTTAAAAAGCAATACTTTTAGATTATTTTATAGTACGAAATTAGTTTTTTTCCAGAAAATAGGCTGCCGGAAATCATGGGGAAAACTGGCGATCAGGAAAAGGCAGGATGTTGCAGTGAGTAGAGCGAGTACCTATTCTATACCAAACAAGTGGCATTTTAGTGTGTCTGCTATTTACATAAAGTGGTGTGTTTTTTCTTTTTTGCAGGTTCCCTTGCAACCTACTTGACATCTGCCAAATTTCTCATGTACCTTAGCCACTCTCTGTCCACCTGGGTGAGTACTTGGTTATTATAGCCCACACTGGTTCATCAGTGGAATGCAGGCTGCAGCTATCATTTCTGGCTCACCATTGCTGTTTGCTTTTAAATGCTCTGTCATGACTTGGCAGTGACCATATCCAGAATGCTGAGCCGACACTAAAGGATGTTGTTTTTCAGCATCTTTTGCTCCTTTTTTTTTTTATGATTCCTGTTGTATTAAGCAACAGCCAAGGACAAATGGCAAACAACGATCTCAAACAATGACAATTTATATCCTGTACAATTTCTAAAAATGTAAAGAAATACTAGAAATGCTAACTGTCCTGTACATGAAAGGAGATATTCTTCATCCAACAAAGCCAGAGGGTAGAGTGTAACTTGCTTCCCCTCCCCCAACCTCCTGTAACATTGCTGAGGGGAGTGTAAGCTTTGCACGGTCATTTTTAGCAGACGTAACTGCAGTGCAACATTGCTCCTTGTCTGCCCATCCATTCATATTTTTCTAGAGTTTAACTTGGTAGTAGTAGTAGTAGATTAACATTTATATCTTACAATTGGAATAATCAACATTTTGGTTAATGTTTTCAGGAACGCAATATAGTCTCGTTGGTATTCTTTTGCTGTAAACTCCTTGTTTTTTATGGATTACAATTTTGATGTATACCCTCTTATGGACTGCCATTTGGGCAGGTTGCCGATCTTGCCATTTCCCAGCTCCTAGTGTTTTTTTTTGAGCACTTGAATATACGCCGGCATAAAGGAGTGATTACTATAGGACACTACTAGGTATGAAAATGCTTATGTTCATTTAGAAATCATCCCTGTGAGAACAGTGATAGCATTTCTCCATTTATCACTAGGGATAGGCATGTGTTTAGGGTATAGCATCTGAGGGGGCACAGTTCCTATTGGTATATGTAGATGGAAATGAGTGACTGTTGAAGTGGTTGAAGTGAAGAAAGCAACAGTGGTGGAGGAAGAGGTGGTGGGGGAAAGTGTTGGTGGCAGCTGGGGTGGGGGAGCAATGTCAGCAGCCAATGATGGAGGCATCGGTGAACAGAGGAGGTGGTGTGCTATGGGTGCAGGCAGACTTCCTGGGTGATGGGCCTTGGACAGTAATGCTTCTTAGCACAGCTCGGGCCACTTAAGCAGAAATATGCTAGTGTTGCCGATGGCATTAGTGTATGATAGTATACAATTGCTTACAATTCTATATTTATTATCTGTTAATTATATAGGGCAGATATGTCAACACAGCATGTGTAAGAGATTAGAGAACATTTAATCGGTCCCTTCCCCAGAATATTTGCCTGGTGTTTTCATATTAATGTATGGGAATTGCTTTGGTCTATGTATATATGGCGGTGGCAGGTGGTCCTCCACCCAGATACTTGCTTAGGCATTTGTGAATGGAGCTCTGCCTGTCACTGCTGCATGCACTTCAAAACCAGGTTTTCACATAGACTAATATGGAAATCATTGACAGATGCTAAGAAGTACTTTGACCTGCTTTGTTTTACGTAGGATGGCAGCAGAGGTCAGACACTATATCTGCCATTAACCTAAGCAATGGTCAAAATGCTATATCTGTCATTAACATTTATAGGCTGCAATAAATTAGCCAGTTTTGTTGAATTTCATTGGCATACAGTCTTTTTGTGTAAGAGGGTCCTTACATTGTGGCAAAAATCTTTTAGGGCCATTTCAGTTCTAAAAATAGATATATTTTTTTTTTTTTTAAATTGGAGTTTAACCTCACGTTTTAGTCTTCATTATTCTGACCATTTCCAGTCTTTAACTATAAAAGCTGTTGGCTTGTCCAAGGCACTGACCCCAGAAATAAAAACCCTCCTAGTGGCCATGAAGGTTACATTTTCCATTAGTAATAGCTACTGAGAGAGCCAAGGAACATTACTTGCTTCAAATACTGTAAGGGGGCACATTTAGCAAGGGTGGAATAATACATTTGAATTCAAATTATTTTGGTGTCAAAATTCACACATCCGAATTCGAATCCCCCTATTCGAATCTGAATTTTAATGTGAGATTTATCACACCTCGACCATAGAAACAGTTCTAAATCGAATATTCGACATCTAAAACCTGCCAAGTTAATTTACAAGTCAGTGGCAGATGTTCGTTGAACCATTTCAATATGTTTATTGCCTTCCTGACATTCAAGTTTTTTTCGGAGGGAAAACTTGACTCAAATTCGTTTCAGATTTTCGGGTTGGGACTATTCGATCGAATATTAGACATTCTAATTTTTAAATAATAATTTTAAATAACCTCCCATTCAAGTTGTGAGTATATTCAAACTTATAAGAGTAAAAAAAAACCACATAAATTCGAAATTCGACCTTTGATAAATCTGCCCGTAAGTGTTTTATCTGCAAAACATGTTTCGAGCTTCTCGTGTTGACCTCCACTTAGTCACCTTCATGTATTTGGGGGTTATATTATATTATTGATCATATTTTATTATGCATAATAAACATTTCAAACCTTCTCCATCTCATTTTCCATTCTCGCTTCCTAGTTCCTGCTTGGATTATAGAGTAGACTGGGTTAACCACAAAAATCCTTTTGAGGGCCACATCTGGCCCATGGGCTTCCAGATAGACAGCCCTGATCTAGGCCTTCATAGTGGTCTGTAGGACCTCACTAAGTTTAAGAGTCAGCAAACTTCAGTAAGCTTCAGGAAATCATCATGCTTCAGTTCTATTAGAAGAATACTAAGCAGTTTCAAAACATACATATATTCAATCAAATCATTCTGTGGTTTATATTTATATTTTATATGATCTTCAGGAATACTTTTCATGTTTTTCAAGGAGGTATGCAAATGTCCCATCTCTTTCCATTATTACTAGGCTCTTTTTAAATTCACTCAAAATGTTAGCAAAACTGTTAGTTTTTTTCAAAAAAGACATGATGAAATGCAAACAAAAAAGAGCTGAGTTTTACTTCTACAATATCATGTGCTGATAAGACATTCTGGTGCCATTGTGATAAGACAAACAGCAGAAGGAGGTCAAGTGTTTCATTTGCAATAAAATTATGAGATGTTTATGAAGCTGTAAAGTGCAATACTTTGGTTAGCGCCAGACGAGTAGACAGCAGCTATCAATAAAATCTTCCAGCTCCAAATGGGTGACTTTGTGATATAGCAAAATTGCAATTGAATTAATTATTTAAAAACCTAGATACAATAGACAAATGGGTGGTTTGTAATCAGTAAAGAACATATTTCAAGTAATGTAAATGGTATCACTACTGTTAATGAGGTTGCCAAAGGTGTATATGATGTATTTATCAACTTGCACCACCACAGCCATATATTATTTTTTTACATTAGTATTAGCATTTTTACTAATGATAGACCAGGGGGTGGTACATCCACTAATGCTCAAACATTTGGGTACTAAAATCACTCATGTCTTCATAACCACATATGGTTTCCACACCCAAATACTTTGGCTTGCCACCATTGTTTTTTTTCCCCAAGCTGTTTTTTTCCTGGCACCTAAAACGTGCCAAGCTTTTTGATTTTTTTGTCATGGAAAAGCTGATTCTCAGTAAACCAAGGTATTCAGATGCTGAAACCATGTGTGAGTTTAGGAAGCCATGCATGATTTTAGTCACTAAATGTTTGAGCCTGGAGGCCCGTACATTAGTAAATGAGCCCCTCAGGGACCAATATTGGTAAATGTTATTGAGTTGTAATAAATACTTTTGGATTTAACAATGTCTTTTCCACACCAGAACAATTCGATTATTGGACATAGTTAAATATAGGTTGCACAATGGAATATAGTGGCTAGTTTCAACTCAATTTAAAGACTCTGGACAAATCCATCGTTTGCTCTACTGTGCCTGTGCCAGTATCCCTTCCATAACCAGAATGTGGACTATGCCAACTCACAGCACTGGGGCTGTTTGTGTGACAATAGGTTCCCCCTTTAAGGGTTTTTCAAATTCTCTGTTGTGTTCTAGCCAACTAAAAAAGCAAAACATTTTTGTTCCCCAAAAAACTTGTTTTTATAGTAGACTTTATTTACTACTCCATATGCTGTTTATGGAAAGCCCTTATGGGGAACTTACCTTATTAGAGCTTGATGTGATTGCCTTTCAGAAAACAGTGGCCTTGTGAAAAGATTTATTTTGTTAAACACCGTCATAAAAGGAAAAGTTTTATCACCCTAGTAACAAAGCGCTTTACATCTTCCACTTGAAGGGCTTGAATCGAATTCCTTTGTAATTTAAATTACAACAACTTTGTTTGCCCTGCCATTTTGACTGTACTCTTTTGTACATATTCTAATGCCACTCGTCATCTGCTTAAGGATGATATAGTAATGACTTAAAGGTCATGAAACTCTTTTTTGTTTAATTAGGATTTGTTGAGGAATACTGAAGTTAAACTGACACATTTAAGTTAAAAAAATAAGAATGGATTGCTTCAGTATCATTTTGAAAGCTGTATGTTTTTCAAAGATCAGATCTAAAAATCTAGGGCCCAGTCATTTCTTGTTGCGTGACTGACCATACAGTAGCCCACTGGCACGTAAGGTTGTTCTTCTGTGGCTAATGTGTATTGACACAGCAGAGTGATCATTAGCTAAAAATTTTCATTAGTTCTACCAGGGTGCATTTCCAGACCTGTCTCTTGACACCATTATTTGTGCCTTTTGGCATATGCTTTGCGAATGTTAGTAGTTGTTATCATATTATACAAATAAAGAGCATATTGTATATTGACTGGAGTGTGCATACATTTTCACCAGGACATTTGTTCTTCTCTATAGCATTTGATTTTCTTGTTGCACCTCTTCCCTACTGGAAATTTTATAATGGTGGCATTGTTGGTTTGAACTTTTAGTATATTTAGTTTGTTGCTTTCCATGGTGTGTCATGGAAAACAAACAAGTCAGCCTCTGAAGGTAATCAGAGAACAAATATAGATATCTTGTGAACTGGTGACACTCAGCAGATCCGTATAAGCCTGATAACCTTTCTTTACATTTTTACAGGGAGATCGTATGTGGCATTTTGCAGTTTCTCTTTTTCTTGTTGAACTCTATGGGAACAGCCTTCTTCTGACTGCAGTCTATGGGTTAGTGGTGGCAGGCTCTGTCCTTCTTCTTGGAGCTGTAATTGGTGACTGGGTAGACAAAAACCCAAGGCTTAAAGGTAATTTGTCTGTTTTTAGATAAAGTATAAGTGTTTACTGTTTAATTGAGCAGATACCAAGATTTAGTTCTTTTTAGAGATCCCTCTCTGTATACTATACATTTTTACTTTTTTTGCATCATAGTTGCTACCAGTGATCTTGTCATAAATCAAAAAACAAATACAAAACTTCCTGCCCTCAAACGTGTTTTAGAAGTGATTATTGAAATGGGGGTAAAATATATGAATAAGTATGTGCTATAGCTTTAAGAAAAAAAGAAATTAGAACAGCATCCTCTAGCGGTGTTACATATAATAGAAAGGTAGTAGAGTTATGGCTGGGGCCTGTCATCCAGAAAATTTAGGACTTGGGGTTTTGGTAATGAGTTTCTGGATAACTTATCCCATACCATTACTGCACTATAGCTTTGTATAGAGACTTCTTCGATGAGGCAAGCTGTCTAAGAGAAATTAAATATTTTATAATCACTACTTATAAGCAGTATATATATATATATATATATATATATATATATATATATATATATATATACAGTATATATATACATGTGTTTATCCTAAATTGTTTGGTGAATGTAAATTTATCTTTCTGCATGGCTTACTATATACAAAAAAGCTTATGTTGTTAATGACTCATTGATTTTTTTTAATAGTGGCTCAGACATCACTTATTGTCCAGAATGCCTCGGTTATTGTATGTGGAATTATTTTGATGGTAGTTTTCCTTTACAAGACACAACTCGTGTCAATGTACCAAGGATGGCTTTTGGTGAGTATTTATAGAGGAGATGATTATGTATTTCTGTGTGTTTTATAGATGAGTGTCGTGAATGTTATAAAGTAATTATAAATTACTGGATTGAAGCAGAGTCCTATCAGGCTGTGACATCACAGTAGGAGATTTTAGTAGTGCAGTATGGCCTTGCTAGTTCAGATATGGGAATCAGAATGCTTGGGACCTGGAGTTTTCCAGATAAGAAAGTTGGATCACCATATTTCAAGTCTACTAAAAAATAATTAAATCCATTGTTCTGCCTCCAACAAGGATTAATTATGTCTTAATTGGGATCAAGTAACAAGGTATTATTTGATTACTATGGAGAAAAAGAAAATTGTGTTGAATTATTTGATTAAAATGGAATCTGTGGGTGATGGCCTTCCCATAATTCAGGGCCTTATGATTAACAAGTTTCTGGATAACGAATCCCATACCTGTACATGAGAATACTAAAGCATAAATCTGAGGCATACTAATAATAATATATTAAATTGGCAACTGTCCTTTAGAAATGTTAATCAAAGTTACGCTAGGCTCTATTTGTATGTCTATGGATCCCCATATTAACTGATTTGATAGCTTAGGCACCACGGTAAGCAAAATTTTTTTAAAAAAATGCTATTTAATAGTCTACCATAATGAACACATAGCTTCATTGCCCAATCCAGAACTTCACCATTGTTGTAAATAACACAATGGCAGATCTGAGAAATGTGCCATTGTTTACTTTACAGCATTTATATCACCTTGATTAAGTAAACTTTTTGGCTATTGTTTTTGTTAAGAAAACCGCAAGGGTTTTTTAAATTTGTTGCGCTAATCAGGGCAAATAGAGAAATTCATATTGCTTTTTAGTGTTTGGCTTCTGGGTTCTTGTAAACAATTGTGGAAATAGAAATACGTAGTTAATCAAATTACCAGTTCACATATAAACCCTGGCTATAATGAATCTAGATACAAGCACAACACATAAGGACGGGAGGGGTTGTCTGTACAGAGTTCATATTTAATCTCTATTTAAATATGTAAGAGTAAGTGCAAAAACAAACAATAGTCTGTTAATGACTTATAACCGAAAATATATATTTTTAAATAATATGAATAGGCAGAATATGTTTTCAGCACAACTTCTAATTAGTTTTATCATTTTGAAAAAAAAAAAAGTGTACATAGGTATATACTGTGGTTTGAAAATATAAATATAAAGTTAACTCTTTGTGTATTCTTGGTACTCTTTTGCAAATAACACTTAGATTTCAGTATTTGCATAGAATTGAGGCATTTCTTGTAAACAGGCATATGCTCCCATTATCATAGTATATTTAGCACAGGTGTCTCAAAATCTAACTGCAGATGTATTTGAGAATTTAAGTTAAAGCAGATTTGTAGCAACCCCTAAGAGTAAGTAATATTTCAACTAGAATACGTTATACATTTTTATTGCTAAATTTAACATATAACTGTATTTATAACTTGTATCTAGTTTTCTTTATTAAACCTCCAAATAAAACTTTCTATTATTAGTCCATGGTCTTTTTATGTAATGCCTATTCATCTGTGGTCTTGCAGACTTGTTGTTATATATTAGTCATCACCATTGCAAACATTGCTAATCTGGCCAGCACAGCCACTGGTATCACCATTCAAAGGGACTGGATTGTTGTGGTCGCAGGAGATGACAGGAGCAGATTAGCAGGTAAAAATGTGTATTCTGCTTTGAGTGCATAACCCAGACATTAATTTAGTGCTAGTCTATACTGAGTGCATACTTTAGTCGGGTAACCTGACACTCTGCAGGTGAACCATGTACTGGCCTCTCTTGAAAAATTGCTTGCGCCAGCGATTAGTAGTTCCTTGTATTTAAAGGAACAGCAACACCATAAAATGAACTTAGTTTAAATGAATTAGAATGTAATGTATTGTTGCCCCACAGGTAAAACTGATCACTTTGCTTCAGAAACACCACTATTTTGTGTTTGGCACAGGTTAAATAGCAGATAATAGATGGAACCCATATTATTTCCAGGTGCAGGCAAGGAAGAAGGCTTATGCCAGCACAGGGGCTTATTCGTGGCCTGTGTTTTTCCTAGAGATGTCACCTGGCTGGTATTTTACCGGCCTGTATGGTAAAACTCATTATTTATGCTATTAATTGCATAACAGTTAACAACCTAAAAATAGAGTATTTTCTGCAGGCCGAAAATCAGCCTCAAGTGGCATTAGCCTTCAACTTCATATTTCTTATTTCATATTTTCCAGGCAATTAATTTGAAGTAGGGTAAATAGCAAAAGATGCATTCCTTGATGTTTCAACCTATAACATATAAGTGATATTCTACATTCAACATACATAAATATAGTAAAAATCTAATGTAGGTAACACAGTTGTTACATTAATATATTTTAACTAAATGTAGTCACTGAATGTTCTAGTTCTTGAATAGAAAATATTTATAAGCCATTATATTTTTGTATTTTCTGACAGATATGAATGCTACGATAAGAAGAATCGATCAACTGACAAACATATTGGCTCCATTGGCTGTAGGACAAATAATGACCTTTGGTTCACCAGTCATAGGCTGTGGATTTATAGCTGGATGGAACATGTTATCAATGTGTGCGGAATACTTCCTTTTGTGGAAAGTGTACCAGAAAACACCAGCACTGGCTATTAAATCAGGAAAGAAAGATGATGAACAAGAATTAAAGCAACTAAATATCCAAGGTAGGCTACACAAATATTTCTGTCTAAAGTGCATGTCTTGCAAAACTAAACAAATTATGTTTATTATTTTGATTAAGGATAAACCGACTTTTACACCCAGTACAGTTTTGCAGTAAAAGTTCATTAGTAGCAATTTGTTTTGCAAATCTGTGCTAGAATTTCACCTTGTGGTTTGTTTCAGTGCCAGAAAAAAACCATAGACATTATTATCTACTCTTGCCCTCCACATCAACCAATGGCATGGTAGTCCACCCCATCCTTACTCTGGCTATCTAAGGAGCTGTCCGGGCAGCTTTATTTTCTATGTACAACAGTTGTAGCATGGTGGAAAGAAGCTTCTCTAACAATGTAGGGGAATGTATATGCTATTGTGAGCTGAGACTCTAAAGCATTTCAGGAACATTTCATGTTTTTTCTAAATTTTCAACAAAGTGAAACCCCAGAAGTTTGGATGCCTGACAGTTTTATGGAAAATAAAGTAATAGGTGCAATAAAATCCAATGTGTCATTAAGTGGCAGATTTATCAAGGGTCAAATTTTCTAGGTGGAAAATACTAGACCATCAAATTGAATACTACAAAATTCGAAGTCGAATTCGTAGGATTTTTTGCATCGTACGATCGTATTCCGATCGTAGTACGGTCGTACTTCGAAACGTACTATTTGGACAATTTTATCGTACAATCGTACGATTTTCCTTCGAATACAAAGAACTTAGAAACATGCTCAGGAAGGTCTCCATAGGCTAACATAGCACTTTGGCAGGTTTAAGTTGGCGAAGTATTGAAGTCGAAGTTTTTTTAAAGAGACAGTACTTCGATCGAATATCGAATAGTCGAACGATTTTACTTTGAATCGAAGGTCGAAGTCATAGTAGCCTATTCGATGGTCGAAGTATCCAGAAATTACTTTGAATTTCGAATTTTTTAACTTAGAAAATTCCCTCTAAGTGTATGCACTCTTGGTGCAGCTTTTTCAAGGAGCATTCACTAGTGAGAACTGCAGGTGGGTTTTCTTTTTGGAAGCTAAATTGTCAGAAAATAGAGGCAGGTGAAGTTATGGTCCAAAGCAGTTGTACTGGTAGATACATTAGATAGTTTAAAGAGAGGGTTGGATGCCTTTTAAAAGTTGAGAAAAAATAAAAAGATACTGAAACTAACTGCAAACTACTACGACATCCAGAGATCTGGTGGAAAATGCTGATGAAGGAACCACTAGGTCTGCCATAAGCCTTAAAAATAAGTCTAAAGGTTTAATTTTAAAATATCTGTGATTGTTGTTATATTATGCACTAAATAAAAAAATGAAAAGTTTTACTGTAGCACTTACTGTTAATTGCTCTCTTGCTGAGCAAAGAAAAAACTGATAACGTAGTTACCAGTCTTTTTCCCTCCTGTAGCGTTCAAGGCCCAGCAATAAAAAAGGGTTAAATTTTTTATGCAGTATATTTTCCAGTCATAAAGCTCCCTTAAGAATTCTCTCCATCCCTCCATAATTTTGTCACTGAACTCTGGGATGACAGAGTAGTTCCAGCACAGTGTTTGCAGAGCCTCTCTGTTAAGTGGCCCACCATTAAATACAAACAGGGCAGAACATGTTCAGTCTTGCCCATTTCTTGTACTTTAGCTATAGCTTCATTTGCTACTGTGCATGCATAGACTTGTTGTGTAAATTATGATTACTCAAGAGTAAAGCCAAAACTATAGGATAATCTAAGCTAAAACCACACTAGAGGTTTTTAATAAATTATAAATTAAATATTCACACACTGGTGTTCATATATATTTTAAAAAAGGGACCTCATATGAAAAAAATATATACATCTCCTTTGTTATATTGGTATATTCATGTTTGCACACTTGTGGGTAGTCAGCACTGTCCACCAGGATTAACCACGGCAACTATCAGAAATGTCGAGGGCGGCCCCATAGAACTTAACTGTTTACAAAAACAGTTTAAAAAAACAATTGTTCTCTGGCACTCAGTGGCATAAAATTCTAAATTTACTTTACCTAAAGAAGTCTCAGTTGTGCCAGTAACTGCGACTGATGCATAGGGTGCACGAGTGCAAAAGAAGCCCTGTACTATAGTTAACTGCCATTTACCTGAAGGAAGGGACCAAAGCTTCCTTTTCACACTTTTTGGAATCCACAGTAGAAAGAATAGGAGAAGTGGATCATATTGTAGGTGCTGAGCTTTTCTTTCTCTTTTAATAGCCAGATCATAGTTGCCTGAAAATTAGGCCTAGAGGGCTCATTTATTAATTCACTTACATATAGTATATACCAGTCGCAAAACTAAATTGAAAGTCAGCTCTCCCCAGTAAAGATTCCAAAGCTCACAATTTCTTGCATATTCTGTGATTAAGGAAGGAGACTGACAAAAAGTGTGCAAAGCATTGTGGGAACTGGAATCTTGGTTAATGGAGTGTTAATTTGTGACAGAAGCTTCCTTAAAATGAAATTTAATTTACAATTTTTAAAGTAATTCATTCATTTTATTTAACATGAATAATGAATGTGGCTTAGAATGACATTTTCATTGATATTGCAAAAAAAAAATATATTTTTGGGTGGGCATTTGATTTAATGATTAGAATTTTGTGTACACTTTATAAATTTTGAACAATGCTAAACTTACTGTATGGTTTATTCAGTTATAGACGCAAATACAAATAACAGTCAGAAGCCCACTGAAGACGCGCTGCTTATGGGAGAGAAAGTTGTAGCTGTTGTGGATACTAAAAAAGAACCAAGCTGTACTGAAAGAATGGCAGAGCCATTCCGAACCTTCCGGGATGGATGGGTGGCATACTACAATCAATCTGTGTTTTGGGCTGGAATGGGTCTGGCTTTTCTCTACATGACGGTCCTCGGCTTTGACTGCATCACAACTGGCTATGCCTACACACAAGGTCTAAGTGGATCAGTTCTCAGTATTCTAATGGGAGTTTCTGCTATTTCTGGCATCATGGGAACCGTAGCCTTCACCTGGCTTAGAAAGAAATGTGGTCTAATTCGTACAGGCTTTATTTCAGGAGTTGCCCAACTAAGTAGCCTTATTCTCTGTGTGATCTCAGTTTTCATGCCTGGAAGTGCCTTGGATCTATCGGTTTCTCCATTTGCAGACATCAGCACTCGCTTCTTGGAGGGTGAGCCATTGCCCACTATGTCTCCTGTTCCTGATGTGTACTTTACTACTGATATACAGAACCTTGGAAATAACTCCACCTCCCAGTTTAGTGATTCAGAAGCTGGTGTATCACTGATCTCTGTCAGTCTTTTGTTTGCCGGGGTCATCGCAGCTAGAGTCGGTAAGTCATTTTTTCTATCTGGGTAAAATCATTTAAAAATCTTTGCATTTGGACTAGATATAAAAAAAGGAGATTTATTTTGTACAAAAAACTGACATCATCAATGATATGAATGTATCTTGATCAGTTATGATGTTTTTTTAGATTATTAGTTAAATTATGGACCCTTGTGTGACCATTATCTGATTATTTTCAGTCCTTCACAGTGTGGTAAATAACTATCGTTATACAAAGAAGCCTATATTTAGCTGCAAGAAAAAAACGTACACTCTTAATGAGATAAATTAAAACTTGCTCAAAGCCACAGAACCTATATTTAGCTTAAAATATTATTTGACCCTCAAATATAAGGGTCAAATAAAGCCAGTAAGAAACAACTTTAAACATATGTCATAGGATTTTTTCTCTCTTCACCAGAAAAATATCCAGGCCAACCTCGTCCCCCGGCAGCCTTGTCATGCTCATCAATACAGCAGTGCAGAACACACCCAACACTTTATTTCTAATGCAATCGCAGGTTAGGTCACAGAGGGCTGTGACAGTTCTTCTATGTTCAGGCAGAGCTTAAAGCGTTAAAAACATGGCAGCTTGCACCAATTGTTTGCACTTTCCATCAGCCCTAAACTTAGTTTAAGGAGAAGGAAAGGCTTGCAGCACTTGGGAGTGACAAATGTTAGGCACCCCCAAGTGATTGTATTGACTTACCTGAAACCCTGGGCCGGTGCTCCTATCTGCAGAAAACTGCACCAGCCCGGAGTTATACCAGTGAGCACCACAAAACGATCTTCTTCCACCTTCCTCCTTCTTCGCAGGGCTGCGCATGCGCAGTAGAATGAGAAGCCGAACTTTAACTATTTCGTTGAAGTGTGCATGCATTTGCCCTAGGAAATTGATGAAAGAGGAAGACGGAAGTGGATCGCTCTGTGGTGCTCACTGGTATAATCCCAGGCTGGTGCAGTTTTCTGCTGATAGGAGCACTGGCCCGGGGGTTTCAGGTAAGTCAATACAATCACTTGGGGCTGCCTAACATTTGGCACCCCCAAGTGCTGCAAGCCTTTCCTTCTCCTTTAAGGACCCTATAATGTTTCAATGGTTTGAGAATTCAGAAAAAAGAGTGATGGTGTTTGTAAGTATTATTTAAGTGCAAATTTATATTGTATACTGCTTTTGTTTCTTTTTGTAATGTATATTTTTTAATTTTTTAGGCCTTTGGTCCTTTGACCTGACAGTTACACAGCTCCTTCAAGAAAATGTAATTGAATCGGAAAGAGGCATTATAAATGGGGTTCAGAACTCGATGAATTATTTGCTGGACCTTCTGCATTTCATCATGGTAATCCTAGCCCCAAATCCTGAGGCCTTCGGTTTGCTAGTGCTCATTTCTGTGTCCTTTGTTGCTTTGGGTCATATTATGTATTTCCGATACGCTCACCTAAATCTAGGGAAGCAGGTGTTTGCTTGCTGCTCCCCTGAGCCCAAAACAGTGACGGGTGATAATCAGCCAGGTGAAGAGGCCTCTGTTGTTTAAATAGTTCCTAACTGCAATTAACGTACAGTACTCTGTGTTAATTAGCGTATGTTTAAAAGTGTTATTCTGGAGTAGTTACAGTGTACAACAGTTATTAGAATGGAAATATCTAGATAGTGAAACAAAACACTGCCTATGACACTGAAAGAGTAACAATTTTGATTCATATAAAAGTTATATGCTTCACATATATTTAGCCACTATTCTAAGCCTGGACTTATCCCTTGCATCAAGCTTTCAGGGACCAGTATAATATGATGGCCGATAAGAGTAGTACTAAAATATCAGACAACTTGAAAATTTGACTGAGATGGCCAACATTTTTAAATAAAAGTCATATATGTACACATTCAGTGTATGTAGTGGCTTTTTTTTGCCATGCATACTGCATATGCATTGGGGTTTAAAACTGTTCCAGCTTCAATGTCCAGAGTTTGAATCTCCTTACAAAGAATAGATGTATTTTCCTGTTCCAACACTGAGTAATATAATTTTCTCAGTGTTGGAACTCTCTTGTGCTGTGCTGCTAATGCATTGTTATCTGAACAGATACTCGTCTTAATAGTCACCTCTATAGATTCATGCTAAGTGGGATATATTTGATATATATACTTTCAGATTGTAATTCAGGAAACATATATTGTAAATACAGTAACATTTCATTGGTCAGTTACATCATATTGCCAAACACTGTTATGCTGGCATCTATTTGTGAAATTAATCTGATGCTATCCATACACTGAATTTAAAGCCATAGGCTGACATTGGCTGCTCCAGGTCGAGTATGCATGATAATTGGCTTAAGTGTGGGCCTAAACTATGGCTTATCTCACATACCTTTTTGGAGATCAGGTAGACTGGTTTGAAAATCCTTTTGGTTGAGGACCGCTTTGGGCTGTCGATGCAGTTCTCTCCTGATGGGTTTTCATTGACCCCTTTTTTAAAATGACTGTTGGCTCAGGAGCCAAGAGAGTGGCCCAATTTTGATACCCAGATGGCAACCTCACCAGTGTGTACAGCCAACGTAACTGAAAGCTGGGTATTTGTAAAGAAACAAAAGATATTGTGGATGTATTATTTTTCTTCTTTGGTCAAATGGTTTTTAAAAAACGTCCAGACCTGAATCATTACTGAAATATTAAACTATGAGCACATTCAACCTGGATTCTCTGTGCCTACCTAAGAGTAATTACATCAACTGTTGTAAAATTAGTTATACATATATATATAGGTATATACCGTACAGTATATTTAACACCAGCACTGCAGTTTGCTAGAAATAAATGCAATTGTATATTGACAGCTGACAGATGCACATTGTGCCATAAATTATTTGCAATATCTGATAATTAGTGAGGTTGCTTTTAACCAAATGAAGAAGCAGATTAATACTATGAAGTCAATATGTAAGCTACAATCATTGTCTTTTAGTATGACATTTTCTAACAATGGAAAATGGTTTTAATGTTGTATAACATACATTTGTATCCAGGAGCATGCAAGAGGCAGATGAAAGCTCCATGCAATAAATTTCTATGCACTTTCTCTTAACCACAGTAATGACTGTATACACAATTTTTACTGGTAACTTCTCGGATGTATTCTTGAGAGTTCTCTGACTTTCTATAAAATTTAATGTCATCCATTTTGCTATACCAAATATTCATATTCCTTCTCTTTGTAATATTTAATAAACAGTAAATGCTGAAAACGAATCCTCTGTGTCTAATATGATTTCATACTGGTACATAAAACCATACAGATAAATTAGATACAAGTGAAAATAATGTATATATTTTATTTTAGCCATGTTGCACTAGTAAAGTGTTGTATGTGCTTCAGCTGAGCTGAAGATAATGGCAGACAAGGCTGTTTGTTGTTACACCACCAAAGACTAGTATCAAGTATCCAGACTAAAGTATAACTCAACTGGCAGTGTGATTGAAAATTCTGGATTAGGCATTTAAGACTGGAGAAAATAAAATTTTCACCATGAGCATATCATTTAATGTCCGAACTATCAGATATAAAATTTTTACCGATAAGTATGTGGTAATGAATGACATGCTGGTGGTGTTCTGAAGTGGATCCAGAGCCTTTCTAGTAATAAGTCATATATGATATACTTACACTGTTTTTGTTTCCTCTGGATAAGTTTGTAGCGTGATTTGGAAATAGCTGGATTTACTATGTTACTATCAGTATATACCATTTCTAGTTCAGTGTGCATCATCAATAAGCACTCGGAGGAAGAGAACAGGTATGAATAAAAGATGGAGACTGCAAACTACAGAGAATCACAAGTCATTCAGTGGGGACTATCTTAAAGGCATGTAAAGGCAAAAAATAAAATCCCATTTTTACTTTCTTTAATGAAAAAAAGAAACCTATCTCTAATATACTTTAATTAAAAAATGTGTACCGTTTTTATAAGAAACATGACTGTATGAAATTCTCCCTTCATTTACTGCTGTGGATAGGAATTGTCAGATGCTGAGCAGGGGAACAATCATACTTATGAACAGCAGGGGGAGCCCCGCCTTACTTCCCAGCCATGCAGAACTCAAGGAGCTTTGTTTATGATGGTCCCTAAGCAGCCCAGACCACACTGAGCATGTGCAGGGCAGGCAAAGATGTTTCACAAAGTTACAAGATGGTGACCCCCTGTAGCCAACTTTGAAAGCATAAATTATTTGTTTGATTAGGCTTGTGGTGCAGTAAGTTCATGTTTATATTTAGTATACAAAATACAGCATTTCTAGCCTTATTCTATTTTAGACTTTAAGTCCTTTAAGTAAGCCTGAGAAAAAAATAGGACTTCGTTTGGGGTATTATTTGTAAAAATATGTCTGACTTTGACATTACTGTTCACATTTTTTGCCCTAAAGATGCAAGTGTAAGAGTGTTTGCAAGGGACCCGGGCCCCGAAAATTTACTCAACTGTAAATATAAATACTATAACAAGTGTTGTTAAACAGCAATCAGGAAGGCAATGCTAGAAAATGCAGAACTGATTGTAGCACAGGCTAAGACTAAACACTTCTTTAAGTCTCTTTAAGTTTAATAATAGTAAAAAGAAATTGTGGCTCCATTAATTCATGTATATTTTTAGTTATAAAGGATACAAAAAAGGCAAATCTGCTTAGTCAGTTCTATCCTTTATACAATAGAGAAGTCAGAACTTCAAGACCCACTTGGCACAGATGACTCAGCAAAATTAACTCAATGGCTGAGGCAGGATATGGTATATAAAGGTTTATTCAAAATTAATGTGAACAAGGCACCATGGCCTAATGGAATACACTCTTGGGTAGACCCTTGAGCTTGGTTCGATTTTAGCCAGGCCTGTTTTTCTGATTTTGTCAGACTCACTAACATCTGGTGTAGCTTTTGATACAGTCCACCAAACTACTCCAAATTTATTGTAGGAGGTCCCCCATAGGCTAAAACACCAATTCGGCAGGTTTTAAATAGCGAATAGTGGAATTCAAAGGGACAGTACATGATAAAGTTCGAAATTCGAATTTTGATTTTTTTTCTTTTAAACTCAAATAAAATTTAGACTATTCCCTAGTCAAATTACACTAAAATAAAATCGAATCCAAATTCGAATCTTTGAATTTTCAATTCGATCCTTGATAAATCTGCCCCTTAGAGGTGGGTATTGTAATTTAACAGTGTTTGCAAATGATGCAAAACTATGTAGCCCAATAAATCCCATTCAGGATGTGCCATGCAGCAAATCCTGACAAAATCAGTAATCTGGGTGTGTGGCAAATGAGATTCAATGCTGATAAATCCACCACTTGCATGTGGCTAAGTAAAATAAAGCAGGGTTATATTAGCCCTTAAAGGACCAGCAGGGTTATATTAGCCCTTAAAGGACCAGTGAAATCTAAAAGTGAAAATGTTTATGTTGGTCAATCACTTACAAAAATATAATTTCTTGGCAAAATATTTCATATGAGATGTTTAATTCTACTGTTTTGCATAGAGCCATGAATGACATTATGCTCTTGTTTATCTTCCTGTGTAAGGACTAAATCCATTGTATTCTACAGAGTTTATCTGTTATCTGCTATGTAAACATATCCTTTTTGGCCCATTCAGTTTGACTAAGCATTTTCTTTACTGGCTTATTACAACAAGGAAGAAAATGCAGATTCTCTGTATTTTGCCCCAATGTTAGTGTGCATTGACAGGCACAGCATCTGTAACATGGAACAGATTTCAGCACCGAAATTCATACTTCAGGTATTTGTACTGCCAAACAGATTACTGCCAGATTACACTGATGTTGGGGTGGTAGAGAGCACATTGGTGTTTCCTTCCCTGGCTTAGATATGCTGGCAGAGAAAATGCATAGTGTGATATTACACTTTGTTGTATTTCTAGAGCAAAGCACAATTTACATCAGTGCAGGGTAACACTTACATTACTTGGTGTTATTAGTCTTTTAATTAAACAATGTTGGCTGTAACAAGGAGGTGGAGACATCCCAAAAGCTTATCATAACTATATAAACTTGAATTCATTTAATAGGAAAGTACAACACAAGGAAAACCACAACTATTTCAACAACTACATTTCATTGTTGACTGTTTCCCTTTTGTGGTACCTTCAATTGTATGCATGACTGTCAAAGGTCAACACAGTGTTATTTTGCTTAGAGTAGAGAAAATTCAGATCCATTTAAATACTACAAGCAGAGGCTGATTTTTTACACTTTTTAAATCACGTTTTTAAAAGCTGTTGTAGTGGAAAAAAATATGACTTAATAAAAGAAACTTTTGTTCCACAATTTGTTTTCATGAAAATGGTGGGGGGGAAAAACAAAAAATTGAATTTTCCCATTAAATGTCATTGGAACTGTAAAAAATGAGAAAATGTTCCCCCATTCTCAACTCCCCGCCTACCAAATTTTAAAGAAACTTGGCAACTTTTAGTTGCAAACTTTATTCAGCTGGCCAGTCAGTTTTAACCAGGGACCTAGTTCCCCCCCCCCAACTGGGCATTAAACTTGCTATGTCCTTGTGAGTGCTGATATGGAATATGTCCAGGGAAAATTACATCATACTTACCATGTTTATCCTTTCCTGGACATACTCCATATCAGTTCATTCAAATCCCTTCTACAATGGTTGTCTTAAGCTGGCCATAGATGCAAAGATCTGATCGTACGAATCATCGTACGATCGGACTTCCCGATCTCCCGACCTGCCACTAACCATTCAGATCTGAGTCTTACCATTCCGACCAAATAAAGTAGTTAAAGAACAGATCAGCCAATGTTCTGCCCCTGACAGCAAACGTACAATATCTATGTCCGACAAAGCTGGTGACAGTCTCCCACTAAAAATCGTGCGATCAGCAATACACGCAGAGATATTATCGGCAGCCGACAGAAATTTTCTAACCTGTCTGATCGACCAAACGACCAATCTCTGCCGGACAAAAAAGGTAGGGACTCTCCACACAAGGTCCGAAAATCATACAAATCCTCGATGGGGATGGCTTTTAAAGCTTTGGGGGGGGGTCCTTCTGATGGGGGTGGGAATACCCCAGTGAGGGCTGAGTGGAGTATGTCCAGGAAAGTAAAATCATGTACGTATCATACAATTTTCCTTTATTTTATACAATGAACTTGGTGTACCACCAAAAGGTTCAGCATCTCTATAATAGTAATGATCCAGGTCTTTACAGTTGTCACAAGAGTTTCCCATCCTGGATTTAGTGAGAAGTGTCAGTAACACCTTGTATGCTCAGTTTGCTCTGAGCAGCTGTTGAAAAAGTTAGCTCAGAGGTCAAAGTAAATGAGGGTTGCCTGAGCTGATGCTATAGGGTAGATCTTTCAATTCTGATGGTAATTGCTAATGGTAATTGCACTGTTTTTAGAGCTGTCATATAATGAGAATGTGAATTAACTTCTTATTTGCCTTATGTCATGACATATGTATCCATTGTATACCATACCTCTAAACTGTCCTGTTTTTGTGGGACAGTACCGATTTTGACAGCAAATTAAAAGCTTGCATCAAAGTGCAAACACAAGTGAATAACTTTTGATTCACTGCCACAAGCACAACTCCCTCTGTCAGGCCTCTCCTTTATTGTTGGAAGTGGGAGCAAATATTCATTATGGTAGTGTGGCTTGCTTTTTCAGCCTCTCCATCTATTTTTCTTGTAGTCCTGGGCAGGTGACTTAAGTGGGTCAAATGAATAGCTGCAAAAAAAATTAAATGACACACTGGTGAGGATAGTGGCAATATATAGTGAATAAAGTACCCCCTCTTGTAAAATATAAGGATATTATAAGTTACCGAGGAGTTTCATGACCATATAAAAACACGAGGCTGAAGGCCGGTCATGGAACTCCGAGGTAACTTCTAATATCCTCATATTTTGCAATTGGGGGTACTTTATTTATTATAATACACAAGTTTCAGTGAGTCATGTGACAGAAATGACATCATAACTCACTGTTTATAAGGATATAATTTACAGGATATTCATGGCTTTTGTGTATTATAACATTTTAGAGCAATAATGCTAACTGGTGTATTTCTATAGAGAACATTTACTTTTATATATCTGTGTGATACAATATATTATTATGTACATGGAACATGTTGATTTGCAATTAAAGGCACTAAATTTGCCCAAGAGCAGTAACCTATAGCAACCAAGCAGCGGATAGTACTTCTTGGTCACCTGTTTAAAAGCAGACATCTTATGGGTTACTATTGTTTACTGCTCCTGGTAAACTTAGTGCCTTATAATACATATGGGGGTTAGCCTCTCAAAAAGAGAGGCGTCAAACTAGGGGAACAGGGGCAGATTTGAAGAGAATGTATGAAAGTTGAGAAGTTGGGGATCATTTTACATGAAAGGTAATTGCAGAGAAAGGATGCAGCCAATGATAAACTATTTAAGGATGGGGTGCAAACATGGTAAAACTGATTACACCCCAATATCAAATATCTCAGTTGCTTTTAATGGATTCGCTGGAATGAAGTGTGGGTCTTATATTCTAATAAATATAAATAAAACTATAACTGACATATTTGCATATATCCTGCACACCACCAAATGAATACCTTTTAGGGGTATTTCCTAAATTCATAATGACTTGCATCATGTGCATAATGTATAGTTTACATATATAATACTAGAGAACTAAAGGAACATTTAAATAAATAAATAAATATCAACCATCATGGAAAAGCAGTCAGGTTTTATTCTGCTGATTCATTGTAATCATCCCCTGAGGAGTTTCATATTACTTGACTTCATCTAAACAGGAAAACAGTTCTATAGTGTAACACACTGGCCAGTTAATAAGGTGTAGAGAGAGATAGAGACTGCACAGAGGAAAGAGTGCCAGCCATGGATTTCTCAGATGATGAAACACACAGCAAATGATGCTCGGGTAAGTTACTTTACTGGAATTAGGGGTAGACAGAAGAGGCACACACCTTTGCTGCCTACCCCTAGGCCGGGCTCGCGTTCCCCCAGGACCACTCATCACCATGGAATCCCCCCTTGTTAGAGTTTATTATACCTTGAGTGAACTCAGATGAACTCACAACTCGAATGGTATCTACCGTATATACTCGAGTATAAGCAGAGTTTTTCAGCCCCCAAAATATGCTGAAAAACTCTAACTCGGCTTAGACTCAGGTCAAGCACAAAAATGTTCTCCGGCGTCTAAGAATAGTCGCCGGTGTCCAAGAATAGTCACAGGCATCCAAGAATAGTCTCCAAGAATAGTCGCTGGCATACAAGAATGGTCGTCGGCGTCCAAAAACAAGACGCCGGCACCTCCAATGGGAGCAGAAACCCTCAATTGTTTGATTGAAACTTACCAGAAGCTGCTGCATTTCTCACCCTAGGCTTATACTCGGCTTATACTCGACTTATACTCAAGTCAATAAGCTTTCCCAGTTTTTGGAGGTAAAATTAGGTACCTCGGCTTATACTCTGGACGGCTTATACTCGAGTACATACGGTAATTTAAGAAAAAACTAAGATGGATTATGCAAATTCGTGTTGCAAAACCTGAAAACTCGAATCACTCGAATTATTAGAGTTTTCGGGCAAAACCCCCTGAAAAAAAAACTCAACCATCATGCAGGCTATTAACATATTCAAATGGTTCAAGCAGGGCTGGAACTAGGGATAGGCACGTGCCCAGGGTGCAAAGCTGGGGGGGGCGCCAGGCACGTATCTTCTCTGTCGCCTGCCTACCCCTAGTCCGGTCCCCTCTCTTCCCTGACTGTCAATTCTTCCCCGTCGCACTTGCGAGCATTGATTTGCGTGTGTATGCGAACGCAATGCGCACAAGTTCGCATACTCGAAAACTCAAATTTTCGTCGAAAACACAACTGGAACCTTAATAAATAACCCTCTTAGTGTTTGTATTCAAAATGTTTTAAATGGAAATTTTATTTCTTTATCTTGAAGTTTTGTGTTTTAAGGACTTTTAAATGTCTAGTTTTTACATGTAGGTTAAAAGTCAAAAGTAGCAATTCCTTTCTGATTTGGCCTCTGGGCCCTTCTGTAGAATTCAGTTCTTTTGAAGGGGTAGGTATTAACATGCTTTAGTAAAGGAGGCGTCAAAATGGAATTGTTTTAGCATTTGAGATGTGTTTAGCTGTTTGGCATGAGGTCTTCAAATGTGGTTGAAGAAAGTGCTGCTGGAGCAGTCCAATGCCTTTGGAATTATGCCAGTATAGGTTGCAATTGCTTATCACAATCTTTCTCAACCTAATGCTTACAGAGCTGTCAAATGTAATGTTAAGAGCGATCAAACTGTTCATACAAGTCTTTGCATATGAGGTCCTCCTTAAGTTTATCTGACAGACTTTGCCAGAATGCTTCTATTAGAGCTGTGATGTTCCAAACAGTTTCAGAAGCAAGGGTGTGGAACTCAAAGGATCTCATACTTAAGAGATCTGCATCTGATATTGCTGGCATGGCTCTTTCATTTCTTCACATGACTATTTTGGGATTTGACTCAATTACAGTGGGGTATGCTTACACACAAGCTTCTCATTGGAGTATCAGCCATTGTAGGCATACTTTGAACTATGGCATTTGCTTGGTCCCAGAAGAGGTGTGGTTAAATCTAGACAGGTGGTATCTCTGGGATCAGACAACTTTCTAGTTTAACAGTTTGTATAGTGTCTGCCTGGAGGTTCATTACTTCATAGACAAATGTAAACAACAATGACATTATTTAAAAATCTCACATCTCTACATACCGTATATACTCGAGTACAAGCTGAGTTTTGCAGCACCCAAAATGTGCTGAAAAAGTCTACCTCGGCTTATACTCGAGTTAGCTAAAAATTTGCTGCTTACTCACTGATTGAAGTGTGCAGTGACTCCTCTGTGCTGCCCATACTTCTCCCCCCTTGTGGCTTGATTCTGCTTCCTTAGCCCTCAGCCCCTCCCCTCTCAGCTCTCGTCACTCAGTACTCACCCTCCTCAGCCCTCGCCCTTTTTTTTCTTGCATAGTGCACAGGAGATGTGGGGAAAATGTGTGCGCATTATTTTTAATAGGAGCGCGCGAGAGTTTGGAAGAGGAGTACTCAAGATGACAGTTGGACGAGGTGTGCGCTCACTCTGTGATACGAGAGCGCGCCTGTACAGGGAGCAGAGGCGCACGTCTTCTCCCTTTGTGGCGTGCACTGGGATGCTGCAGCCTCATAATAGGGGGAAAGGAGGCGGAAGCTTGAGAGCTAAGGGGGCGCGGCCTCACATCCCTTGGCTTTTGTTTCTTCCGTTCGTATCCTGCGCTTCCCTGTAGCCTGATTTCAGTTGCGGGAGGAGCTGCAGCTCTGGAGTTATATTTTTAAATATGGCGCCTGTCAGAAAGGAGAGAGGTGAAACGTGGGTCAATCTGTGGAGAAAAGGTAGCGCCAGATCATTGTAATTGTGTAGTGTATCGTGTCTTATGGCTTGCTATGATTAATGTTTTTTATGTTAAAAATGTACTTCTCCTTTAACCCTCCGTGCAAGTTTGTGAACTACCGTTGTCATTTGAGCTTTGAGCATGGAGGGGAAAGGCTGGAGTGGGAGGACTGAGTGACGAGAGCTGAGAGGGGAGGGGCTGAGGGCTAAGGAAGCAGAATCAAGCAAGGAGGAGTGAGAAGTATGGGCATCACAGAAGAGTCACAGCTGTCTTCAGATCAGTGAGTAAGCAGCAACTTTAAAGCTTTAAATTGGCCATGTCCTAAAATTAATTTCTCACCCTTAGGCTTATACTCGAGTCAATAAATTTCCTAGTTCTCTTAGGTAAATTAGGTACCTCGGCTTATACTCGGGTCGGCTTATACTTGAGTATATACGGTATGTACAAACGGGTCAAATTCGCCCATCCCTACAGAAAACTCTTCCAATGCATCTTCAGTGTTAAATACAGATCCAGCATTTAATTCCAGAAAAGATGATTTCTCCTCAGGTATCCTGTTGTTCCCTGGTGTTGTTGCTGCAAGAGCTGGTATGTATGTTTTTACAAGTGATTTTACTTGTCCTTGATAAAAAGAATCCTAAAACAACATTACTTTTAATTTTTGTGGAAGACCTGTGGGTAGAGAGTTCAGATGGGCACAAGGTTACAAAATCATTATCATTGATATAAGCTACAGCTGTATATATTCTCTATAACTGAGAATAATAAAGCCCAGCTCCTATTACAAATAGGAGTTTTCACAATAAAGTCAAGTTGTTATTTTGGTTGACTTCATTTATCCATACATTGACGGGAGTAATAGGGTTGCCAATTGAAATGGCTAGCAGTTTTGTAAAGTTTGCTAATTGACAACTTTTTTCTTTCAGGTAGTTCACGAACCTACTAACCTTTTTTGGCTCTTTTTTTTTTTAATAATACTGAATTATGTCTAGCATTTGCTAAATGAGCATTCAGATAACAGTGATCATACATGGTTTTATTTGAGATAATGTTGCAGCGACAACTCTATAAGGAAATATCCAAGACACAAAGGCACTAGAACGCCATATATTTAATATATTAACCAGGAAAAACTTTACAGGGTTAAACACGGAAGAAAATGAAATGTGTTTAAATTGCTGAATATACGTCAGTATATTCTCCCTGATTTCACATTTGATAAAAATGTCTCTAAAAATCCCATCGAAATGAATAAAGAGTGGTAGGAAAAAATATGCACTTTGGGCATTCAAGTTAACTTTTATTAGGTACAAAGAAGCCAATAAAGCATTCAGAATTGCTGAGCTAGAATAGTGAATGAGGGTATTGCAACAAGTAAAATAATCCAAAAGCTAAATGAATCCAAAATAATATTTTAAATATGTAAATATTTAAAAAAAACAAAACAAGCTTTGTCAGCTGTGGGTTATTATACTAGGGGGGTTATTTATCAAAATCTGAATTCATCTCATTATTTTCTTATATATACTCCAACCAAATCCGCATGGTTAATTCCAGGCCAGGAAAACACTTGAAAAAATTGTGAAAAATGTCAGAAAATTCGAATCATACAAATTTTTTAGATTTTCCACCAGAAAACTCACTTTTTTTGGATTTTTGCCCAAAAAACACAAAATCTTTGGATTTTTGCACGAAACCCAGCCCAGATCAGGATATCTTCGGGACTTCTCCCATTGACTTATATACAACCTCGGCAGGTCTGACATGCTGGATTTTTGGATTCGGACCTTTTCCGTCGTCGGGTATAATAAATCACGAAAAATTCTAGTTTTTTTTCCACTAAAAATGTTGGTTTTATAATAAAAAAAACTAATTTTTTTTCCTGTTTTATCAGACTTGAATAAATAACCCCCTAGGTGTATTAACCTCTAAAAAGAACTGGAAGGCTGTGATAACGTTAGCCTTTCACTTCAGTCCATCACTGGATATTGAAACACTGTAGATAGGACTGGAAATGTGAACTAGAGAGCTGATGCTCCTACTATTGAAATTCCCCTGTGCTACGTTGTACTTTGATAGCAACTTATAGCAGAGGCCATGTGGGAGGTTCTGAATATCCCGCAAGCACCTTTAGTCTGCAACAAGTGATATTAAAAATGTTTCTTAGCTATGTGCAGTACTCATTATATCATAATCATAAAGTTGCTTTATAGCATTTCTTGGCTCATGCACTACAGCAGCACGGACACTGATATTTCTGGGATCCCTGCCTCCTTGTGTTGCCATCTAAACCTGCCCCAACAGTTTTCCAGATCAAGAAAATATATGGTAGAAAGCAATGTGGTGCTCCCGGTATCATGGGAGCTGATCTTGTATTACATTATTCCAGGGCTGTATTTATTTTAAGGCACCCGAGGGAGTGCCTAGGGTGTCAGGTTTTGGGTGCCTATAAATATATATTTTTTAAATTAATTGCCCAGCCTCTTAATGGAAATCCGGTTAAAGAAAGAGCTGGGGGTGAGGAGTAGGGGAGTAGGGGACTGGGCTGGTTTGTGGAAGTGACATCACGACATAGGGCGTATTTAGGTCCGATGCATAGGGCAGCATCGGACCGAAATACAGTTCTGCATTATTCTTAACAAAATTACTAACAAATATTTTTTGTTATTTATATATTTTAAAGAGGAGACTATCTAGGAATTATTTTTGCAGCTGTCACAGTAGATATCTAGGCCTATTTATCTTTTCTTATAAAGACATTTCTGTAGATACAGTGAATTCTTTAAATAGCCTTTTACAGCGAGCCACAAATGTTTATTGAATGCTGGCTGTTTTCACAGATCAGCCGAAACAAGGGCATGACTGGGCAGTTTCTCTTGAATGATTTCAGCTGATTCATCAGGTTTCTGCAGATCACGTTTTTAACACTGCAAATAGGGAACAAGCAAATCATAAAGGTATGGGATACAGAAAATTATACAGAAAGCTCAGAATTACGGAAAGGCCGCCTCTCATAGACTCCATTTTATTAAAATAATCCACATTTTTAAAAATGATTTCCTTTTTTCTCTGTAATAATAAAACAGTACTTGTACTTGATCCAAACTAAGATATAATTAATCCTTATTGGAAGCAAAACTCAGTCTATTGGGGTTATTTAATGTTTACATGATTTTCTAGTAGATTTTGAATCTCATAACCCCCTTCAAGCTAATTTTCCATATATGTAATTTCTTCATTGCAAAAATTCTTTATAGAATTTTCCTCACTACAATTGTATGGGGAAAATATACTGGCAAATTTTCACAGAGAAGTATGCCAGGAAAAAATTCACCACATTTCTCTAGAAAAGTGGGCTTACAATTTTTAGTAAATATAAGATGTCTTGTAAAAATGCGCCGGGCAAATTAAGGTGAACATTGATGGTTAGGGCTTTCAATGTTAGCAGACAGATTTTGTACGTTATGCTTTGTTTGTTATGATCAGGGCCAGAACTAGGGGTAGGCTGAAAAGGCACTTGCCTAAGGTGCAACGGTGGGGGGAACAAGGCATGTACCTCTTCTGTCGCTTACCCAAAACCTGAGGCAGCTCCTGCAATGCCGCCCCAAGCACTTACCTTTTCCTGCACTGAAAAGGATCCAGGAGAGTCTAAATGGGATAGGATTAGGGCATGGATTATTGTTTTAGCAGTTGCGTTAGAAATTGACACATTTTTATATGAATATATGGCAGATTTTGGCAGTGAAATTAAAATGATTAGAGAAGGATAAGTTTTGATCAAAGATAACTCCCAGACAGCATGTTGAATCAACAGGGTTAATGATCATTCCATCCATGGTTATAGTAATAGAAGGAGAAAGGCCAGGTTTGGGTGGGAGGACCATAAACTCTGTTTTAGCTAGGTTCAGATTGAGGTGATATTGCTTTAACCAGGAGGAAATACCTAGGAGGCAGTTAGATATCTGGGTATAGATGTCGGGTTAGTGAAGGGGCGTCTAAGTATATCCAGATATCATCTGTATATAAGTAATATTTAAGGCCAAATAAAGAAATAAGGTCTCCTAAAGAGAGAGTGTATAGGAGAACAGCAAATAAAAAGTGTAAAAGCAGAGGGTCTGCCTATTTTTTGTCATACAAGGTGTGTTTATTAAATAGTTAGAAAAAGGGACCAAAATATGAATGACCCCTTAAAAAAATAAAAGGATATAGGAAATAAGCGGAAACGGGAAGCTTGTTACATTTGCATGGGATTTAAACTATGGTTTCACATCTATCACAATTATTTGCTATTTTAAAAGTGATTGCATCTGATGCATACATCAGCACAATTTATAAACATTATACTAACCAAACAAAAAGAAGAAGAATCCTCATTAGTACAGCAGCAAATCAGCAACTGACTGATGTAATTGATATTTAAAGGGCAGTTCCCCTTTAAGTTAATTTTTAGTATATATAGTTATAAAATGGCCAATTCTAAGCAACATTTCAATTGATTCTTCATTTTTTTTTTATATAGTTTTTCAGTTGTTTGATTTTTTATGACTATGTCCTGCTTTCAAATTGGGGTCACTGAGCCCATCTAAAAACAAATGCTCTGTAAGGCTACACATGTATTATTATTGCTATTTATTTTTACTCATCTTTCTGTTCTATTCATATTCCAGTCTCTTATTCAGATCAATGCATGGTTGCTAGGATAATCTGGACCCTAGCAACCATCTGAAAGTGCAAACTGAAAAGCGGCTGAATTAAAAGCTAAATAATTAAAGAACCGCAAATAATAAAAAAATGGAAACCAAATGCAAATTGTCTCAGAGTATTACTCTCTACATAATACTAAAAGTTAACTAAAAGGTGATCAACCCCTTTAATAATGACATTGAGTTTAATCTGATTTGTATAGGTATGTATAGGTCGCTAAGAGAACAGGAACACACAACAATAGTTTAATATTTTTTAAGTTGTGCCTATTTTTAAACACCAAGGAATTACGTATCACCCGACCAGGTTATTAGAGCTTACTTTTGGAATTCAAATATACATTTTACTATGCAAAACATACAGTTACATAGAATAACATCTTCAGTATACCATGACTTCATAATTACCTTCCTAAATAAGTGGATTTGACATCTCTGTAGTCTCTGTCATTTCACAACATTCATGAGGTATTCAGAATATTCTTTGGAACTTGAAAACCCAGCACCAAAGCAGTTAAAGTTGTAGTGACATTTACTCAACTACAAAACTCAACTACTACCTAGTTAAAATAAAGCATTCAGTCATTTCCATAGCCTAACTGCTGGAGAAAGTTCCCTATCAGCATATAAAAATGCTAAGTGTTGGCTTGTAATAAGGTGGAATTTGCTGCACAAGCAGTGACTGTTCTGAAGTTAGAACACCTATGTGCCATGTCTCACGTACAGTGAAGGGACATTAGTTTTCTGCAAGATTTAATGTTATAGACTGCCAACACATTGTATTTTAACAGTGTCGGAACTGGCCCGGCAGGACACCGGAAAAAAACCCGGTGGGCCCGACCCATAATGGGCCAGTCCCCTCTCCCAATCAGATTTGAGTAAAAAAATTTCAGGCGCCGCACAGCGCCACCTGCGCATGCGGCGGCACCAATTGATTTAGTAGTGCTGAGCGCAGTGGTGCCTTCATCCATGCGCACTCGGCACGTCATAGTAGGGGGGCGGAGGGGGCCCTGGACATTAGTCCCGGTGGGCCCTGGGCCCCTCAGTCTGACCCTGTATTTTAATTATGGTTTATGTTCTTCTGAACATCACATACACTTGGATTACTTTTTGTATGTTTTTAAGTTATTAGTAGTTCTAAAAAATGTTAGTCAATTTTCACATACACAGACTGGGATTCACAATAGGCCCTGGCATTCCAAGTACACAGAGGCCCAATCAGCTCTCCACCAGCCCAATAAATAGTGACTATTTATGGCATTTGCTGCCCCTCTGGCATTTGCCATAACCCACAGATTGCCAGTCCGAGCCTGGGGTGAAATGGCAGCGCTGAACAGATTTGCATCTGAAGAGACACAGCTACAGGCAATAATGTGTGTGCTAATAGGAAACATTTGTTTTTACCTATAAAACGTTTCCTTAGCCCTTCTGTATGACCTTCAACTACCAAACTGCAGTTAAGTTAAAACAGCCCACAGCAAAATACCAAATCCCAGCATAAACAATTGCATAGCCGCAGCATTACACAAGTTAACACAAAATGGACAAAAGTGGTTCTCTGATGCCAGTGTGAATCACACAACAATAAGCAAACAGTATACAGTACATTATGCTGCTAAGGGATCAATGTGCCCCAGTCTAAGATGAAACATATTTGATAAACTTAAATGAATACTGGCTCTATTAAAAATCATTTGTTATTTAATTAAATGCCTGATCATCAATGGTTCAACTGCTCATTAGGCTCTACTACAATTAAAGAGGTGGTTCACTTTTAAGTTTAATTTTAGTATGTCACAGAATGCCTTGTTTTTTTTGTCTTCTTCTGCTTCTTTCCAGCTTTCAAATAGGGGTCAAAAAATTACAAAGCTGGATCGCACACTCTTTTTGAGGAAAAATGATTTATTTACAGAAAAGAAAAAGGTTACAAAAACGTAATCATAAGCCCTACGCGTTTCGATCTCTAATCGGTTATGAAAAAAAAAAGTCAGCAGAAAAAAAAGAAAATATTGGAGACGTTTGGGCAGCCTCCCGATGGATCAGCACCTTGCATTGACATGAGTGTGTGCTCTCTTACCTTAGATAGTTATCAAATGGGGGCCGCTGGCCCCTGCAGTCAATAAGGCTGGAAAGTTACAATTCTATTGTTATTATATTTTATTACATAACTTCCTATTTAGTCTCTCACTTATCCATGTTTCAGTTTCTTATTCAAACCACTGCTTTGTTCCCAGGGTAAATACAACCCTAGCAACCATATTGCTGCTGAAATAATAAATTGGAGAGTTGCTGAACAAAAAGCTAAAAAACTGAAAAAGGACAAAAATAAAATAAAAATGAAGACCAATTGCCAATTGTCTCAGAATATCAATGTTTACAATATACTAAAAGAGTAGATTCTGCAGGACATCGCAAATAGACGAAGATCTGAAGTTGCGCACAGGTTACCGAACGCTTGCGAAGTTGCGCTTGCAATAATACGATAAGCAGTCTGAAGTTACGCAAGCGATGCCTAATTAGCATTCAAAGTGCAGTTAAAGTACAATGGACATGTATGCAGCAGCAACTACATTACACTACACAAGGCCAGGGAAATTTAATAAACTTAAATAGAGGTCTTATATTGCCCTACACATGTGCCCACTATAAAGTTTAGGTGCCAAATGTAAGGGCGAAGGAGGGTACCCAAAAAAAACGCCAGCCAGTTTAGGTGCCAAATGTAAGGGGGAAGGAGGGTACCCCAAAAAAAACGCCAGCCAGTTTTTTGGGACTTGGAAAAAAATTCAACTATTTTTAGAGAAACTCCTATCTACTCTATTGCACTTCGCCTGGTCTGAGCTGGAGAAGTAAAGTCTGGCGCAAGAGGTAACATTCAGTAAAATACGCAACTTAGTAAATTAGCGTAGTTACGTCCCTTTGCCAGAGCACAACTTCGCCTGGCTTAAGGGTGCGAAATACCGCTAGAGTCTGTCTACTTCGCTAGGGAATTTAAGCCAGGGACCATTAACAAATCGGCAAAGTGGCAAAATGACGTCACGTTGGTGAATTTTCGCTAGCGTTAGCCACTTCACCCTTTAGTAAATTTGCCCCAATATGTTTAGTGCTGGTTGATCTGTGTTGCAATGTTTTCTTCTGTTATGTACAAAAACTGAGATGTGATGTTATAGGGACTAAAAAAAAAACAAGTGTATTTAGGAGCAGGAATACAGGGAGGAAGTAAAATTAAGGAGAAATAATAATGTAGCTAGCAAGGTCTGCTCTGTTTATTTCTACTGGATTGGAGAAAATTATGGAACCCAATTTTTAAACCAATCCCCACAAAGGAAAAAAGCACCAAGCAAAAGCAGGGAAGAAAGAAACAGGCAAAGCCTCAATGAAACATATTAACACAATATTATTAATAGGGAAAAAGATAAAAATATCAGGATTTCTTTCCAGATAAAGTGGCAACCATGGCACTGAAGTGGTAGCCTGTCATTTTTAACTCAATAATTCCTCCCTGTCTACCTGAGAGGTGAGCAAGAGGCTGTCTGTGGTTCATTTATCAACATCAAATTTGCTCTTGGGCAGTAATCAGTAGCAGCAAATTACTGATCAGCCAGCTTCAAGTGGAGCTTCACATGGAGCAGTGAAAGCAACATTTTGATAGTTGCTATGGGGGTAGTGCCTAGGTGCAAATTTGCCCAGTGTTGATAAAAGAGCCTCTGTTCATTGTATAAGGCATATAAAATGGCACTGAAAAAAAGCCATTCCTCGTGTGAGTTGATGCACTATTTATATGTACTCACACCGAAAATTTATTTTACTCTATAAAGGAAAAATGACAGGTTCTGGTGGATTATGTCACACAAATACAAATGTCTGGTCCATATGGCTATGCATATGAAAGAAAAACAGAAAACCCAGTATAGGAGGTTAGATCAGTAGATCATGAGGAACAGTTAATAAACTGTCCTTCATGATCAAACCTCCTACATTTACTGTTTCCTGTCTTTCTTTCATGTTTCTGTTCTGGTATGTACACGTTTTGTCCTCTTAATACATTTAAAGAGATACTGACACCAGAAAATGAACTCTTTTTTTACATCTATCATAATATTGCCTTTGAAAGCAACTTATAACTTTGTCATGAAGTATTTGCCCAATGCTTTTACATTGCCTGTCTGATGTAATATTTGCAATATTTGCTTTATATGCCATTTATTACATTACAGAAGCCATGGATGTTTTTAGCATAGCTATATATTTATACTAAGTTGAGAGCTAGATTACTACAGCAGTTAAATGTCAGACACCGGGAGAACTGCTACATGCCTGAATGACCTTGCTTCCAGTAAAAGCAATCTCTAACACAGGGATCCCCAACCTTTTGAACACGTGAGCAACATTCAGAAGTAAAAGGCATTGGGGAGCAACACTAGCATGAAAAATGTTCTTGGGGTGCCAAATAAGGGCTGTGATTAGCCATTTAGTAGCCCCTATGAGGATTGTTAACCTACATTGAGACTCTGTTTGGCAGTACACCTGGTTTTTATGCAACCAAAACTTGCCTCCAAGACTGGAATTCAAAAATAATCACCTGCTTTGAGGCCACTGGGAGCAACATCCAAGGGGTTGGAGAGCAACAGGTTGCTCACGAGCTACTGGTTGGGGATCACTGCTCTAACACTTCAGCATACAATTACATTGTTGGAAACAGTGTCAGACTGGGCCCTGCCAGCCCAGACACGGTTCTTTCATGGAAGCCAGAAGCGGCTTCTGACTTCCCTACCTGGCCTGTTGCGCGGCTAAAGAAAATGATGGTAAGCGAGGGGGGCTGGGGGCGGGTGTTGTTGCGGCTCAGGGAAGGGGGCCAGAAGGAGCTTTGAAGCTGGGTGGGGGGCCTCGAGGCAGCAGCCCCGGTGGGCCACCCATACCTACTCTGGTTGGAAATGTTGTGCTTCCTTGTGGCAACAGCTTGTGAAAGGCT
Organism: Xenopus petersii; assembly: GCA_038501925.1. Classification (NCBI taxonomy): domain Eukaryota; kingdom Metazoa; phylum Chordata; class Amphibia; order Anura; family Pipidae; genus Xenopus; species Xenopus petersii. Next base: position 45,214,465 of record CM076688.1, read on the forward strand.
CTTTCCTGTTTCAACATTATAAAAGACCCCTGGACAAAGCATATACAGTAGGTGCTTGGTCTGAACAAAGCTCTGATCTCAACCCAAAATAACAACTGTAAGATGAATTGGGATGTCAATACCAAGAACAAAGTTTAAACAACTAGTGGAAAATTGACTAGAGATGAGTATAACAGCAAAAAGTAGACAAACATCATATTAATAGATTTTCAGAGTGAGTTGTTGGATTGGGGTGTGTCCAAATACCATAGACCATATAGCATACCAGTACAGAATGTTTCACTTTGAACTTTCATTCTGACCCTCATTCCCACAGTAGAACAGCTTGTTTCACCTACAAGATGACTAAACCATTTAGTGGCTTAGCCGGTAGGTGAAACAAGCTCTCCCACCATGTAAAGTGAGTGTTAAGGGCTGGGACACACTGGGCGATTTGGGGAGATTTAGTCGCCTGGCGACTAATCGCCGCGACTTTTCTCCCCGAATGCCTCCCCTCGCTCTGCACCTGGCTAAAATGAAAAATCGCCTGCGCTGACACACGGCGATTCGTTTTCCGAAGTCGCCCGAAGTTTCCTCGTGAGGCAACTTCGGAAAACGAATCGACGCGTGTGATTAGCGCAGGCGATTTTTCATTTTAGCCAGGTGCAGAGCGAGGGGAGGCATTCGGGGAGAAAAGTCGCGGCGATTAGTCGCCAGGCGACTAAATCTCCCCAAATCGCCCAGTGTGTCCCAGCCCTAAGGAAGGAGTTCAGATAGAACAATTCTGAAACATATGAACAACTCCTGGTAGAAGAGGTCATGGAGTGCATTTCTGCTGTAAAATGTGAGACATAGGAATGAGAAGAAAGCAGAAGAGAATGTATGTATGGGGCTTACAGTTTATAAAAGCTGTCTTGGGTCAAATATTTAGTTACTTATAAACAGATTACAGAGGTATAAAACATTGACAGTCTAACTCTATCTGTGACCATTCCAGAACCCAAGCTAAGCTCCCTGGTCTCAGCTCTCACTTCCGCCTATAACCGGCGCCTTTCAACTCGGGAGGAGCCCTCGGCTAATTGGATGCCGCCAGGTCTTATTTGAGAGAGGAGCAAAGCTAGCGGTTCTGGACGAGCACAGGGGCATGATCGTCTCACCAGGATACTGGATGGAAGAACACCTCAGGAGGGCAGTCCAGACAACACAGCGTGGAACAGGCAGGCCGGGCCAGCACAAGCAGTGTAGAATAGTCAGACAGGCCAGAATCAGGATTGGAGAGGGTAGAATAGTCTGTGGACAGGCAAAGGTCAGATTGGAGAGTTCGGAGTTAAACAGGCAGGCTATGGTCAGGTCAGAGTAGGCAGGCAGGCAAGAGTCAGGATTGGAGAGATTAGAGGAATCAAGAAGGCAGGCAAGGTCAAACACAGAAGATCAATCAGGATACACTAGGAAAAAACACCCAGTAACTTTGCTAATAGAACCTAACAACGGGCAGCACTTAGAAACCTGAATTCCCTTTTATACATTTGAATCTGGCGCCAATGTGTGATGACGTCATCACGCCGGCACATAAACCCGGAAGCATGCCATAGGAGAACTGGCACTGAAGGAGGCAGGACGCACGTGGCGACGTCCATGTCAGAGCCGTGGCGTGCGTCCCTGCTAACCACTAGGCCACCAGGGAAGGCCACTGGACCACCAGGGTAACCGATATTCCTTACACAATGAAAAACACTTAGTCACGGTGGTCTGCTCTACCCCTAACCAAAATTGGTTGAATTAATATATTTAAAATGATATTTCTCCCTAAATTTCTATGCATTCTTTCCAATTCACCATATTACATCATTAAAAAAACCTTACAAATGATAGATGCCATAAAAGCAGACTCCAACGGTAGCCAGATCCACTCTCCATGCCCCTATAACACAGTTAGGCCTATCGTTGCCCAACTTTGACTAACTTGCGAGTCAGGCAATACACGCCTCCAACTGCAAAACATACACTGAAAACCCAGCCTTTTTGCTAGAAGCTCTGTACTTTGGCTCCATAGAATAACTAGACCGCACCCTATATAGACCCAGGAAATAACTACCTCCCCTAATCCCTCTTCTAGACACCACCAAAAGGACATGAGACTCCCTGTATAAGACCTCCAATAAGGATAATTGACTTTCACCAGACATGTCCCTGAGGCATAATGCTCTTCTTGGCAACTTTGCTGCATTTAGGGACGTGGGGTTTTGAGCAAGAGAGGGAGTTTAACAACTTCAACACTTACCACAAGCAGGAACTCTCAAAACCCTAGATCGATTTCAACTATCTCCAGATTTGGCAGACCTGTCATGTTTAACTACATACAACTACAACACTTATACCATTCACAATTTCAATGTGCCCATTTCTGCAAAAAAAAAAAAAAGTGGTCAAGCAACACAAGGAGAGCAGCAGCTAATTTGCCTGCTACAAGTACAGCTATGGAACCGGTTATCCAGAATGCTTGGGACCTGGGGTTTTCCAGATAATGTATCTTTCTGTAATTTGGATTTTCATACTACTAGGAAATCATGTAAAGATTAAATAAACCCAATCACTGGTTTTGCATCCAATAAGGATTAATTATATCTTAGTTTTAATCAAGTACAAGGTACTGTTTTATTATCACAGAGAAAAAGGAAATAATTTATAAAATCCATTTAAAAAATTTGGATTATTTGGATAAAATGGAGTCCATGGGAGATGGCCTTTCCATAATTTGGGGCCTTCTGGATAATGGACCCCATATAACCCCCATGTTCTTTGTCCTGGAGAGGCAGCACAAATAATTAAATGCAGCCATAGTAAACCTTTTTGTCCCATTCCCCTCTCTTTAAAAATCACGTGCATGAACCGGCATATATTTTCACTTCTGACATTATTTAATGAATTAGCAGTTAATTATGTAACTATGGTGTAACTTCCCCTTTCAGCATAGTGATCTTATTCCTTTTTTAACCACAAGTAGGAAATGTATATTTCGTATATGCGCCATGAGAAAATATATGAACAATGAATCCATTAAAGCAAAGGTTAAGAGCAATGGGCATTATTCTCTGCGTATTTTTCCAGCTTGAACTTTCAATTATTACTGTTTGGTCAGAAAAAATTCCTTTCCATTTCCTGTTTCAACACTGCCCACAGAAAGCCCATACCCATCCACATAAAAACAATGCTGTACTACTCACTATACCTTTTAAACTGCAGAACATTTTAAAATATATGTTTTAAAAGTTAAAAGGGATTGTCAACTCAATTTTTTTTTTTGCCAATATACATTCATTACGCATTTTCATGGTTTAAAAGTTATTTGTATATGTATTGTTATTGCATGCAGTGTTTGTCTGTCCTTTTCTATTCTCTGTCCTGGCTCAGACTGTTGATACAATGTAAGACAAAACAGCTGATTAACAGACCTGTCTTTGCTGGGGAACTAAGACTTTTGCAACATTGTTTAAAAAGTAAGAACCAGACGTTAATGCTGCTTTCAATAGCAATAGTTTTTTTTTTTTTTTTACAAATAACTTAAACACAATGGATTGGAAAGTTGCTTATAATTATGATTTCTTTTATTTGGGGTTGACTTGCCCTTTAAGTTTATCTTTAGAAAATGTGTAATCTGCACATTTGATGCACATTTCTACAAAGGTCAAAGGAGAGGCAGGATAAAAATGAGCTTATTTACCAGCATTAAAGTCTTTTGCTGAAAAAAGCCTGATTCTGGGAAAGGGATGTTTGTAATGGCACACGACTTTACTGGAAGAGAATAGAAGGTGGAACTAGGAAATTATACTTTTCTCATATTGTTTTCATAAATACTAACATGTATAGTGAGGCTCAATCTTATTTATTTTAGTAGCCATAAAATCCCTAGTATGTACGATATAAAGTACATGCGCACCTGAGGGGTTGATGATGATGATGGTAGTGGTGGTGGGTGTCTAGGCTTATTAGCACCATAATAAGATCTTCTCCACATTACAACAAACATGACGTGGCATTTTGAATGTTGCAATTGCTTTGGATCATTAAAAGTCTTTTTGGAACACTGTTCTTGCTTTTGGGTAACATTACATGACTTCTGTATTGCCTACACGTTTGCATAGGGTAAATCTGCAATAGTACTTCAAGTGAATGGAAGCCAATGAAGTTTAGGTACTGCTATACATTCTCCCTGAGCAACCTGTGCCAAGCTCCAGTGCCCTCTCAGCTTGCTGGCCTACAGTATGTGCAAGAACACTACATAACAGAACAGAACTCTGAAATAACCTGCAGCCCGGACGTGTCTGCAATGTTCCCTTAGCACTGGTATTAGTAACTGAATATGATAATACTAAATATGAAAATCACATGCTAATGCGGTCAGGCCCGGGTTTGTGGAGAGGCCACCAAGGCCCAGGCCTAGGGCTGCAGGATTTTAGGGGGGCTGCATGCTGCCTAACCACACCCACGTTGGTGCAGAAACACTGGGAATGTGCAGGAGATACAATTGTTTTTAAAATTACCTGTGTGCCAATCCCCATTTCTCCGATCCCGATGATGAAAATTTGAGCAAATAAAAGGGAGGGGATGGGGCGCCGAATGACAGTGGGCCTAGGGGCATCCACTATGTAAATACAGCCCTGAATGCTATTAAACACCATGAGCCATTCAAACACAAATGCAGGGTTGAAAATATGTGCCAGAAATTGCTTGAAATACACCAAAATGATGCCAATTTGCCTCTATGATGGTGCTGTGTGTGCAAGTTGCTGTGGGAGCAGCTTCGCTTTTGCATCTGCAATGACACGGACACAATAACAATGTTTTTTAAACATTCAAATAGATCTTTTTTTCTAGATTTGCATCTAAATTTTGCACTGTGTTTGTAAATGGGCCTTTGGCTTATTCTAAACTTTAGTACCATACCTCCACCTAGTGGCTTTGTGAAACAGTACACCTGTGTTGGGTTAAAAATGAACTCACACTTTTCATTTCAATTCAGATATAATGTGTATCATGAGAGTTTAATCAGAGTAACAATTGGCTCTGGATGGATCCTGAACTGTGCATGCAGTGGGCTGTGGCTGTACGAGATGCTTTTGACAGAGTAGGCAAAAATGTTTTGTACGCAGAAAGCTTTACTCAAAAACTTCTGAAGTCATGGAGCTATTTAATTATCAGTACAAATAAGCAAACCAATTACAGAACTAGCCATACATACATACTTAAGCACTGACCTCCACATCCAATGTGTTTTACAGGTAAATTGAAATAATATTGATCAGACATTCATAGTGACAACTGAGGGAAACATGTTCATCAAGTTCAAACGTCTGAAATTATTTCCAGTTTCCTTCTCAAAGGAAAAGAATTCTCCCTAAATCTTAGAGCAACCCTGCAGTTTAAGTATTAATAACAGCAATCATCTTAAGCTGGCCATAGATGTTGAGATTTTTTTAAAAGATCCGATCGTCATCGTGAGACCAAGATTATCTCGGAACGATCGTACAATGTGTCCATCAAATAAAAAGACCACCAGGAAAACAAAGGGGAGCTTTTTAACCTGGCCGATCAATTTCCTGACAGATGTCGGCCGAAAAATCGTAAGATGTTCGATCGTTCGAATCCCACTAACCGCACGATAATTTCAAGGATTGGTCGGACTTCGCAAAAATTGGTCGTTCGGCAAGAGAAATCTTTGCGTCTTTGGGGACCTTTACTTGCTATAAAGTTGTTGTCTGTGAACAGGAAGTTATGTACAGTGTTTTATGTACCAGCGGGGAGAACTGCACAGTTTATATACAAGGGAAGAAACTACAGACCTTGTGAAAGCCCTTGCTGCTTTAGACTGCCACTGCTTATTAAACTGGAGTTTATCATTTACAAATAGTCCTAAGACTTTTTCCGCAAGTGCAAGATCAACAAATCAAGTCACAGGATGACTATGAAGACTAAGCTTCATAAAAGATTTGCATTGTTTGATCAAACAAATGAATAGATACACCACCAGCCAGCAAGTTTTTTCAGTGAAAAGAACTGACTGATTGGCACAGGGTCAAAGGTTAGTGATGGTAATTTTCCCATTATTCATACTAGGATCTAGTAATAAAGGAGGTGATTGCTGTAGGGAGAGTGTCCATTTTCCTACAATTGCAAGAGTCTGAAATTCAGAGAGAGAGACTAACAAAGCTTGCCTTTCATTCTTGTTCATCTTCACCTATTTCTGGACATCAACAGCTGAATATGGGGTGGAAAGCAGAAGAATCAGTGGTTTCTCAGGAGGCAGAAAAACACCAGTAGAGAAACCAGTATGTCTGCCAGATATAAACAAAGCAAAGGTTTTTAGGAGTAGATTTGTAATGATTACAAAGCTCTGCATTATGAATATAAAAACAAAGTCCCAAGTTTCGATGTGGCAGTCTTACAAGGAAGATATCCAGCTGTAATCAGTCCTTCGTATTCTTCTCAACTCCTTTTCTTGGAATTTAGGCAACATGGCAGCGACATCTAATGAAAATGCGGAGGGAAATCTTTTTTGGCTTTCCATTTCCTCGGTTTCGTCCGAGGAGTCAGCTTCTGAGTGTTCACTCTTCATTTCTTCGTCTTCTTTTGATTCCTCCGTACTGTAAGGGAAAACAGGAACAAATAACAATTAAAAAATATTATGTTGATAAACTACTTAAATGGGAACGATCACGAAAATGAAAATTTAATAGAAGTGTCAACATCCTGAAATAAGAAACTTTGTAAATACAATCAATTAAATATTCTGCATTGTTTCTGAATTAAAGTGCATCTTCACTATCCCTCTCTCAGCATCTATTTCTCTTCATTCTCTCTTCATGCAGGAGTTGGGTGTCAGATATTCATTGACAGTTAGATACAATATATCTTATAGGGGGCTTCCTTTCCTAGCAGATGTATTAGAGCTCACTCTATTAAAATCACCAGACATAATGTCTCTCTACATGCAGGATTTGTGCAAAAAGCCGTTATTTTGTCAGATTTAAGTTTGTACTGGAATAAATCAATTCAAAGAGAGCTTTAGCAGTGTCCCCCTAGTAGCTCGATCTCACAGCACATTCTCTGGGCTGCTGTCAGTTACATGAGCTTAGGTGACAGACAACAGTATTCTAAATAGGTTTGTGATATCTGTAATACAAAAAAAGGCCCATCGTCTGCTTTGGTAAAAAGTAAACATATATACGTTATCAGAGTTTCAGAAGCAAAAACAAACCCTTACAAGTACAAGGTAGCAATAAATTATAGTTAGGTGAACACTGAGCAGTTTTGGATTCTTTCACTTCGGCCATATAGAAGTTATAGATGACAAAAAAAAGTACCTTTGGCTTTTTTTGGAGATTAGCAAAGAATTCACAAATACGGTGCACAAAACTGATGCAGGTGGCAAAACGTGAGCTGGTGTATGAAGAACCTGAAAGATAAACACAATAAATCAACTCTTTAATGTATAGAAATAGTCAGAAGTCCTCCTTCAGAGTATTTCCGTTTGCAACAAGTGTTACATTTTGCCCGGTCTCAATGGAACTCTGAAGGAGGGGTGAATGCATCTCAGTCATTTTTTGAACTATGGTGTTCCCGCAAGCCCTTGAGTCGGAAAGTAATTTCCTTGCTGTATAGAAATTTTTATGACAATATTGCGCCAGATCAGATAACATACGTACAATCGTGGCATTGGGATTTGAACTGTCAATTAGATGACGAATGGGAGTCGATTTGGAGCAATGTCATGCGATCCTCTAAAAATGTTTCTTTGCTCGAGGCTAACTACAAGGTTTTATTCAGGTGGTATCTGGTGGGTTCTATGTTCCATATATGGTGGGAATGCCCGAGTGTGCGTCGTTTCTGGATTAGAGTTTACACTATGACACTCTGTGTTCCAAGTTGCAATTCCTAGACGTCCCAATACGGCTTTACTGGGGCAAAAACCTGGCCAACTCACTCGGACACAATTCTAACTTTTTACGGCCATTACAACTGCTGCTAAAAGCACTATTGCAAAAGCATGGAAGACAAAGGTATTGTCCATTGAGATCACTAAGCATAAAATTGACTGGATCATGACTCAAGAAAAAATGACCAGTATCTTAAGCGATTCCCATAGCAGATTTCTAAAAATTTGGGGTCCATGGTTGGAATACAGTTACGGGCCTGGATATCACCCGACATTGCTTAGTATTTGAACTCAATTTTCTATACCGGTTGACCGGTGCCCTTTGTGGGACCATCATTCACTGGGACCATAGGTGGATTTGTCATTTAGTTTGTTAATTGTTATTAAAATATACTTTGTGTTATTAATATGCTTAATCACGCAGGACTGGTTATATTCTGTTAGCTACTGTGTTAGGTCTATTTGTACAGATGGGATCCTATGTATCCTATTACATGATATCTGTATGTAACCATGTGACTTTCAATGACAGTATTCTTGATTTTACATCTGTATAATGGCCGATATTTCCATTTTTACTGCTGTATGCTAACTATGTATCCTATGTTTTGTAAAACACAATAAAAAATTATTGAAATAAAAAAAAAGAAATAGTCAGAAGAACTCCATGCCTAATTGTGTTTCTGAGTAATATAAAAGCAAAAGAAAAATGTATTTTGGCATACAGCACGCACCACACACTTGTAACCAAAATTAGTGAGCGGAAGCAGCCCTGTATTTTACTGATAACTAATACACACATTTTAAATTAAAGAGGTCGTTCGCTTTGACATTAGCAATTTGTAACAATCAATCACAATTTGCAATTGGTTTTCATTTATGATTTGTGGTTTTTGGAGTTATGTACTTTTTTTCAGCAGCTCTTCAATTTGCAGTTTCAGCAATCTGGTTGCTAAGGTACAAATTACCCTAGTAACCATGCCTTCATTTGAATAAGATAGTGGAAAATATACAAGAGGGCCTGAAAAGAAAGATTATTAATAAAAAGTAACAGTAACAATAAAATGGCAGCCTTACAGAGCATTGTTTTTTTAGATGGAGTCAGTGACCCCATTTGAAAGCTGGAAAGAGTGAGAAGGGGGCAAATAATTCAAAAACAATAAAAATGTTCAAATGAAGGGCAGCTGAAAAGTTGTTTAGAATTAGCCATTCTATAACATACTAGAAGTTAACTGAAAAGTGAACCAAGCCCTTTAAGAACACAATTATTTTCAGGAGATTTACCTCTCTTATTGCAGAGTTTTGATAACCTCTATGGAAGCTGGGGGCTGCTCTCACTGACTGTGCATCTAGCTTCTCTTGTTCCTCCTGCCTTTTTTTACCCAGCAGTAGGTGAAAAGGTGTGACAGGCAAACTTTCTTCAACTGCCAGCTGTAATGAAAGAGACAGATTATAAAGCGGTGCGAGTAGTTTATGGACTTCTGGATGATTAGAAATAGAGACGTTTGATGAATGGAAAGGTAAAGAAAAGAAAGTAAAAAGGTAAAGAAAAAGCAGTAAAATCAAAAGCAGTAAAATCAAATTAAATCAATTAAAGGCAGAACATACTTTTTATCACATTTTTTACAAGCTGCTCTTGACTTCAAAATGATTTAGTCAGCAGAACGTGTTTGATAGGAGAAAAAAAAGAAAAAGCAAACAGTTTTAGGTGAAAGCTCAAACTTTACAAGCCCATAGCTGCATAAAGTATTATTACCTGTTTGCTTAAAGGTGTCAGCCTCTCTTCTGTAGATTTGGAGCTGAAAGTCAATAGATCCTAAAAGCAAAATATCACCTAGTTATTAATGCATGATTACAGTGGGCAAAGTAAATACAGGTGAATACATGTAAAACCAGCTGTCTGCAGCAAATAACACTTCTTGGCTTTAACAGCTTGAATATTTAGGGCGATACCGACAGACTCCTATAAAAATCATAGTGTCCATAGCAAGGAGGTGTTGCACACCAAATATTTTCGGATTGATGGATTGCGACGCCCCCAAGCCCAGTGTCACTGAAACAACCATTAGCTGTGTCGGATGGTCGGCCTAAAAAAAGGTTTGCAGGGCTGGGGGCAGTTTTTAGAGGTAAATATTCGGTGTGCAGCACCTCCTTGACATGGACACGTTCCTATGATTTTTATAGGTACATGACGGTATTGATTTAAGGCTTGAGTTGTATTTTCCACATAAATTTGAGTTTTCTAGTTGATTCTTTTGGTCAAAACATTTTCTGGTTAAAAAACCCTCAAATTTGTTCGAAAGTTTTTTTTGGAGGGTTTTGCCTAAAAACTCGAATAATTAGAGCGATTTCTTTTTTTCCCCATGGAAAACTCATTTAATTCGAGTTTTTGGGTTTCACAACTCACAGAATCAAGTTTTTTCTTAAATAAAAAAATCATTTGAGTTGTGAGTGTATTCGAGGTATAAAAAAAAAAAACAATCATTTGCCCTATGATAAATAAACCCCTTAATGTCATATATCCTTTCATATTACAGACCGGATAACGCAAAACTTATTGCCAAGTTACAAAATAATTTACCTGTTTTTCTGTAAGAAAATAAAGTTGGGATTTGTTCAGCCACTGGTGGCTTTCTGATTTTACAAATTCTGGAATCTCCTTTGGCACAAACACGGCCCATTGTACTTTTTCTTGGCAAATATTCTTTTGTGTGTAAAATGGCCTGGGCTCAGAGGGCTGGAACAGAAACACTGAGGAGAAAAAAAAAGGATTATAAATAAAAGCAGCCCCATATTCTTTCCTACCTTTTTGCATAAGGGCAGACACACGCGAATATTCGCTCGGTGACAAATCGTCTCTTCTTCGGGCGAATAATCTCCCCGAACTGCCTTCCTGCTGGCTAGAATCTAAATCGCCGGTGGGATGGCACTCGAATCACTTCATTTTCCGAAGTCGCCCAAAGTGGTAACTTCAGGCATCTTCGGAAATCAAAGTGCTGCAAGTGCCATCCCGCCGGCGATTTCGATTCTAGCCGACGGGAAGGCAGTTTGGGGAGATTAGTCGTCCGAAGAAGAGGCGATTTGTTGCAAGGCGACTAATCTCCCAGAATTGTCGCATGTGTCTCTGCCCTTATAAAGTCCTTTTTTGCTTCCATAAATAAACATATTTAAGAACAAAAATCAGATACCAACATTAGAGATGTAAACTCAGTTCATGAGGCCCTTAATGAATTTGCTTCTTCACAGAACTCATGTCCAGAAGAGCATAGTTATAGAATTCTACAAGTGGATTACTACACAAATGTACAATGTGTATATAATCAGCTGGAGACGAGCTTCCTCCTAGCCCATAGTTACCAGTTTATAGGCTCAAATAGAGGTTGGTGTCACCACACCTACCACAAATCAGAATAATTTGTGAAATGGAGAACAGGTTGGGCAACTATACACGCCAGGTATATATAAATGAAATAATATCATATGCCCCAATATGCAGTTTACATTTTGTTTTTCTCAACTAAATGAAAATGCTGCTAAAATAAATAAAAACTGACTTATCAAGAACTATTAACTGAAAACCTGTTATCCAGAATACATAAGTACAGTATTTCAGTTTCACATTAGTCTATTAGAAAAACCATTCTTCATTTTTAAGTGATTCTCCTGTTGGAGCAGGTAGATTTGACAAATAGAAGTGGTGCGCAATGCGAGCCGGGAGTGCTCATGCCATAGTCGCTCCCTCGGCCAATTAGTCTGGAACAAGGGGTAGGTAGGCAGCTGAGCCTAGTGTAGCCTGGAGCATCCTTCTGTTCCATTTTCAAAATGCTTCCATTTTAAGCTTTAAACTTTTTGTTTTGTTTTAAACTTGATTTTCATCCCATAGCAAAATCTATACTTATGGCAAGAAAAAATATGGAAAAACACAAGGTCCCTTGCATTCTGGATAATAGGTGCCATGCTTATAGGCTGATTGCTGCTTGATATCCTTGAAGCCCTTTGTTTAAAAGTCTCTATAATTCAAGTATTTGTCACTTACAGTTTGACCATCGTTTAGAACATGAAACCACAGCGATGTTTTCTGAGAGAGGGTCAGGTTGCAGAACGGTAGCGTCTAACTGGGCTCTCCATTCCACTGAAAGAGATTCATATTCAGATATATTAACAATTAGCTTTCATGCACATTTCTGTTATTTCTAGTTGTCTGTTTCTCTGGAAGCAGAATTGTTCTTGATTCATTGTTTTTACACTTAAAGTGGACCCGTCACCCAGACACAAAAATCTGTATAATAAAGTAATTTTCAAATTAAACATGAAATCCAATTTCTATTTTTTTAAAGCATTCATAGCTGTTGTAAGCTCATTTAAATATCTCAGCTGTCAATCAAATATTGTCTGCCCCTCCTCTATGCCTAGGCATAGAGGCGGGGCAGACAATTTCACTTTCCATTCAGCACTTCCTAGATGTCACTGCTCTCCACATATCCCCATGTTCTCTTTACCATTTAATTGTGTAGCCAGGGCATGGGGATGGACATCAGGTCCCCCATTCTGGTGCACAAACAAGATTCTGAGATGATACAAGGCTTGTCTCAATAACAGTGTCCACAAAATGGCGCCTGCCTGCTTGCTATAATTTTGAATTCCCAGACTGAAGGAAACAAGATTCAAATAATTTGTATTGTGTAATTAAAGTTCATTTTGCTTGACTAGTGTGATAAAATAGGATTTTGAATCATTTTTTTTGGGTGATGGGTCCCCTTTAAAAACTTTGCAATCATTTCATTTTATCTTAATAGCTGATGACATGAGATAAGATGTTGCAAACTGCATGTTCCTGGCAATTTTTATGCCTTGAGAGAAATTCAAAGGAAAATAACATATTTAGGAAGCTAAAACATTCCTGCAGATTCTGTACTCACTAGATGTATTAATTGTCATGATAATTATTTTGTATTGTACAATTACTTTTATTTTCAGTGGCTGCTATGGGATGTAAAATAAAACCAAATTTACACCAAAACATGAAATTCTTGTCCACCTGCCATTTGAAACCTTTGGCCTATTTCTATGACAGTGAAGACATCCATCTAAACTCTGATTAGAAGAATTCCACCAACATTTCAATCAGTTCCAAACCAATGTTAATTAAAATGGAACAATCTGCTCAGAGGCCAATTTCTTGGTTATGTCACTAGAGAGACTGCCCAGCACGCCTCAGACGAGATATCTTTCATTTAATTCTACAATCAGGTTAAAAGATACAGTTGCATATGCTTTGATGCATCAGTCATGAAGCAACACCTTCAATAAAGAGAATTTTTTGGAATCAGAGAATCCACCCACAATAATTGGATCCACAAGCATTAAAGGGAGAATCCCCTCCAGTACAAACAGCAGCAAGTATTGTACCAACTACCTATTGTAGTAACCTACAACCAACAATTTAGTTCTGGCTATGCCCTAGGTACCAAACCTTGGCCTGCCCCTTTCCCTTGGAGATGGCAAAAAAGTCCTGCTTTACTGCACATGTGCAGATCTCAGAAGAGCACTGTTCCACGCACCCCGATTGATTTAGCCATAAGTATCTGGTGGTGGGCTAGGTAAAGTTTATTTACTATACAGGCACCTAAGGGACACCCCCCAAAACAGATACCCTAAGCACTGCTCTCAGGTACCTATATGGCAAATACAGCCCTGACGAAAATATTTTGGGAACCCCCAGTGAGTCCAATCACTATGATTTTTCCCAATACTAAAAGTCAAAGGAAGGTGAAAAATCTGAGGTCATCTCTATCTTGAAGCAGGGAAGAAAAACCTTCCTGACTCCAAAGGGAAATTAGACCAGAAAAGTTAAGAAAAAATAAATCAAATGCCAGCGGCACTCTCTGCGGAACTTAATATGGAAGGGCACATTTTGGTGTGACAATTTGTTTTGAATTAATTGCTACATACAATCAGGAGAATACAGGGGCATCCAACAGGGGGGAAATACCCAAAGAGAGAAGCCCTTATTCCGGACAGAACAATGTTCTACTTTTCTAAAACATCCACAGCTTTTCTTTATTTTTTTTCCTGTCTTTTACAGGCTCCCAACAATAACAAAGTTTCCTTGTTTCATGTGGGGAGGCTGTTAGCAGGTTAGGTATGGGGTTGGAGTTCATTAATTGTGTGGTTAGTATACCTTTCCATTTTGCAATTATTTTTAAAGGATTAGTGGCCATCACCTTGTTGTAGCTCCAGTATGTTACAACTTCTACCAGACAATTCCTGTGGTATCCAATAAATAACCATCACCATATGGAAGTATAAACCTTATTTCTAAAACGTCCACACCTTTCCTTCATCCGTCTTCTCCTCCCTTTCACAGGCTCCCAACAATAACAAAGCTTTCCTATTTCATGTGGGGAGGCTGTTAGCAGGTTAGGTATGGGTAAATATAAAGTCAAGGTGGAGTTCATTAAAGAGAAAGTATTTCCACTTTGCACTTCTAGCAGAGAAAATGTACATGGCCACTTTTGGATGCAGTTTTTAAGGGGCCTAATAAAAGCAGACGGGATAGGTTACTAACAATCCAATGTAATCGTTTTCAAGTCTGTTAAAGAACTTGGTATATAACATTAAATCCAGCACAGAGTGTATGCAAGATTTATAAAAATGTATAAATATTAGGGATGCACCGAATACACTTTTTTGGATTTGGCCGAACCCCCGAATCCTTCACAAAGGATTCGGCCGAATACCGAACCCTAATTTGCATATGCAAATTTGGGGTGGGAAGGAGAAAACATTTTTTACTTCCTTGTTTTCTGACAAAAAGTTACGCAATTCCCCTCCCTGCCCCTAATTTGCATATGCAAATTAGGATTCGAATTCGGTTCGGCCGGGCAGAAGGATTCGGCCGAATCTGAATCCTGCTGAAAAAGGCCGAATCCCGAACCGAATCCTGGATTCGGTGCATCCCTAATAAATATGCGTAAAAATGTATATACCACAAAGCACAGCTCTAGAAAATCGAAGGTAAGGGCAGCATGACTGAAAATAATGGCTATGCTGCGTTTTAAGAAAACAAACAAGTTCTTTCTATGAACTGAAACACCGGTTCTACAATTACCCTGTAGTACAGTGAGATTCAGAAATGCCAGACTAATAGGAATATTTCCATAACAACCAACTCTTTTAAGGAGATCCACAATGCCACAATCTAAAAGGGAAGCCTACTGCAAGGTAATGAAGGAGGCTTAAAGGACCAGTAACACATTTGTTTCTTTTTAACGAAAAAAACACCAACACAGTTTAAACTTCTAATTCGCAAAGCTTGTATTAAGAAATTACATATCGCTTCTCTGCATGCGCTCCTCTTCTAAACTGCCATGATCAATCGTGCCTTCTAAATTATAGGAGATAGCAAGGGAGGAGTAATCGAGCGCCGCATGATGGATCGGCGCCCTTCACCCTTTCAGAAGAGGCGCGCATGCAGAGAATAGATAAGTAATTTCTTAATAAAAGCTTTGCGAATTAGAAGTTTAAACTGTGTTGGTGGGTTTTTTTCGTTAAAAAGAAACAAATTTTTTTTAAAAAAAAATTACTATTACTGGTCCTTTAAATGGTGGACCACCTTTAAAGGAACATTAGCAATTTTCTTTAATGCTGAATTCCCCCTCAAACAGCTGTAATAAATAGGTATGGTTTACTTCCCCTTGGATGTTTTTAAATCTTCAGCTGTGCCCCATAGGAGCAAGGAAAGGCAATGCAGCTTGAATTCCTCTGTGCAGTTGCTGTAATGCAAGTCAGCTTTGTACCAATAACCTAAACCACCCATGCTTTTTTTCAGCGTCTGCAGCTTAAATATATGCTCACATCATTACCCCCAAAGCTGCCCGAAGGAATAGAAACATTAATTTAAGCTGCAGACACTGAAAAAAACTTGTGTGCTTTAGGTTATAAGTATGGAGCCGACTTCCGGTTCAGCAACTGCACAGAGGAATTAAAGCGGCCTTCGCCTTTCTCCTATGGGGCACTTTGCCTGTCAAATTCAAGCTGAAGATTTGAGAGCAAAAAATAAAAATAAAAAAATAAGCCAAGGGGAACTAAGCCTTACCCATCATTATAGCTATTTTGGGGGGAAAGGAGTATGAAAAAAATTTGGTGTTACTGATCCTTTAAGTTAACTTTTCATGTTATAGAAAGGCCAATTCTAAGAAATGTTTCAATTGGTCTTCCTGATTTATACTTTTAATGATTTGCCTTTTTCTTCTGGCTCTTTTCAGTTTTCAAACGGGGGTCATTGACCCCCATTTAAAAACAAATGCTCTGTAAGGCTACAAATGTATTGTTATTGCTACTTGCCATTACTCATCTTTCTATTCAGACCCTCTCCTATTCATATTCCAGTCTCTTATTCAAATCAATGCATGGTTGCTAGGGTAATTTGGACCCTAGAAACCAGACTGCTGAAATTGCAGACTATCACTTTCTATACCATACTAAAAGTTAACTCAAAGGTGAACAACCCCTTTAAAGGAGAAGGAAAGCTCCAAGACAGTTTATTGCCAACATATTAGCCACAACAGTGCAAGCTATTATGCTATATTTATTCTGCAGAATGCTTTACCATACCTGAGTAAACAGCTCTAGACACAGTCTCTGTTTGTTTAGGATAGAAGCTGCCATATAACCTTGGTGTTACATCACTTCCTGCCTGAGTCTCTCACTGCTCACTTACAGCTCTGAGTTCAGATTACAACAGGGGTGGGAGAAGGGAGGAGGAGAGGAACAAACTGAGCATGCTCAAGCCCTAGCCCTGGAGGTTTAAGCTGAAAACAGGAAGTCTGATACAGGAAGTCCATGTGTACACAATAGAAGGAAAGAAATGCTGTGTTTGTTTTGACAGAGGAATCAGAGCAGCATTACTGCTCTGGGTTTACTGGTGTATTTATATAGACCTTTCTGATAAAGCTTACTTAATTTTAGCCTTTCCTTCTCCTTTAAAAGAGAACTAAACTCCCGTTATGTGAATCCCCCCATCCCCTTCACCTCCATTGGCCCCCTCTCTGCTTTCTCCCTCCATAGTACCGTACATGATTAAAAAAAAAAAAGTGTCCCTGGCTGTAATGTGGACATATCCATGCAGAGTAGTTCATGGGCCGCATCTTCAGTATCATCGGTTCCTCTTGTTTTCCTCTGGCAATCAGAGCTTCCGGCACATGCGCAGTAGGCATGAATACCAGATTGGCTCCAACTGCACATGAGCCAAAAAGCTTAGTGTCACCGTTCACTTATGCAGGAATCCGAAGATGCTGAACATGGAGCCCGAGTTCTGCTGCGCTACTCTGCATGAATATGCCAACGTTATTGCCAGGGTCACTTTTTTCAAGCAAGGTACTATGGAGGGAGAAAGCGGAAGGAAGGGGATGGGGGTTTTCACTTAAAGGGAGTTTCATTCTCCATTATGAGTGTTTAGAAGAAAAAAGTATACTGGCTATATATGCCCTTTGGAAATGTTTTAGCATGGCCTATTTGCCTAAAATGACTTTGTTCAAATTATATCACGTAAATGAATGTACATGTTCTACAGTTTTATTCAATTTGATGCTAAGGATATTTTAAGTACACTTGCATAGCTGCTTCCCACGTTAAACAATATATTAATTAAGAAGGATCTGTGCAGAATATTCTACATCTGTATGTTGACAATTGTAAGAAAATATAGTAAACCACACTCATTCTAAATCATTTCAGTTAATTGTAAAAAAGTACATTGAAAATAACCGTAACATTAAAACTTAAAAATATTTTATTTGCATTTAAAAAAAAAATTCTGTTCATGCAGCACCTATTCTTGGTACTAGTATTTTTCAGGCGACGAGAGAAAAAAAAAAGGGGGGGGGTGAAGTCCTAAAATGTCAGTGTGTTCAACATATTAGATTCTTAAAAGAGCCAGAGAGCACCTGCTACTCATATAAATCTTTATCGGTTGATTTTAAATAAACTTGGTCACACGCAATTGGTTTACCATAGAAGTAACCCAATTATATCAGTAGAAATAACAATTTTACAAGTATGCTAAAACAGGTTGTGTTGCCTTTTAGATGTATGATAAACTACAGCTGTTTCTTACATGCACATATTCAAAGACATGCATACTATACAAGATTCTAGACTATGTATTACCTAGTAGATCCTGTGAACCTAGTGTGAACCATGGAGGGCCTTTAGGAAGGCTCTCTGCAAATTATGTATTGCAAAAAGACAAACAACCAATATTTCTTACATGCACAGGTTAGCAGGTTCCAGCAGCAGATAAAGCCATTATTCGTGGAAGCGACTAGATATTTAGAGCAACTCATTCTTCCAAAGCATAGGTTCCTGTTAATCAAAAACAAAAAACAAAAAAACTATTTGATCTTGATCCAACAATGAACAACACATCGCAGACATTTATCACTAGTGTTGGTATGAAATCTACATTCTACCTGATGCCATTTATGGCAATACAAGATGGTAGCAGTTAAAATAAGTTGAAAGCCATTACAGGTATGGGATTGGTTATCTGGAAACCTGTTGTTATCAAAGCTCTGAAAAACAGTATAGCTGTTTAACACAGACTCATATAATAATCCATATTTCACTACAATAATAAAATAGTATCTTGTATGTGATCCCATCCAAGATTAGTATTTAAATTATTTTTTAGTACACTTAAGGTATAAAGATTGAAATATATGGAAAGATCCATTATCCAAAAAGCCCATGCCCGAGGATTCTGGATAACAGGTCCTATACCTGTACTGCTGATGTAATGACAGCCCTTGTACATGTTGCACTTCATACTCGCATTCTTTTATGGTGGAAGGGTTCAGAAAAACACTAAACCAATAATGCACCGTTAAATGAAGATCACTTTCTGTCTCTTTACAAATGTATTCAATTTAAAAGGGCACTTAACTTTCACACAAAAAAAAAACATTGAACTCAGAAATGAAGACTCTTTTTACTTATTTTCTAGGTTTTGTTACTTATTTTTCAACACAGGTTGCTAATTCCAGAGCAATATTTAAAATGTTAATTGAGAGCTGTCCAAGTATTATGATGCTGTGGGACAACTGTCCCCATTTTGTTAAACATATTTAGTGATCACTATAAGAAAAAGGTGGCATATAAAAGGGCACACAGCAATCTTTTAGAGGGTCACATATGGCCCATGGTCATCTAGATGGGCAGCCCTGAATGAAAGACAATATATGTGCACCTTTTTTGACATGAGCACATTCAGCTGGGCTTAGGTTATCAGGAAACCTCTTATTCAGAAAGCTTCAAGTTATGGGAGGGCCATCTCCAATAGACACCATTTTAATTGTAAACAATAAATGTATGATTTTTTTTTTAATTTTTTTAATTTTTTTTTTTTTATAATAAAACAATACCGAATACATGATCCCAACTAAGATATAATTGATCCTTATTGGAGGCAAAGCAATCCTATTGGGTTTATTTATTGTTTAAATTATGCTCTAGTTAACCTTTATCTAACTCACAAATTTGCCTTTAAAAAAAAAAAAAAAAAACCTTCAGACTCAAAAAGGGAAATCAGACGATCACATCCGATGACCTCAATCTCTAGTAGGCTGGATGAAACAATTAATTCCTTTCCCAAAGTTGGCTGTAATGAATTATGAGACTTGCAGTCTCAGCATTAGCCTAGAAATACAAGTTTACTGATATTTCTACTCTCTTTCCAGTATCTATGACCTACAATGAAAGCATTACCTGTCAGAGTAGTGCAAACCCTGCCTTTCTACTTGAATCTTTAAAGGGCATGTAAAGTCTAAAATAGAATAAGGCTAGAAATGCTGTATTTTGTATACTAAATATAAACATGAACTTATTGCACCACAAGTCTAATCAAACAAATAATTTATGCTTTCAAAGTTGGCTATAGGGGGTCACCATCTTGTTACTTTGTTAAACATCTTTGCCTGACCCTGCACATGCTCAGTGTGGTCTGGGCTGCTTAGGGATTGTCATAAACAAAGCTGCTTGAGTTCTGCATGGCTGGTAAGTAAGGTGGGGGCTCCCCCTGCTGTTCATAAGTATGATTGTTTCCCTGCTCAGCAATTAGGGACCATCTGACAATTCCTATCCACAGCAGTAAATGAAGGGAGAATTTCACTGCATACAGTCAGGTTACTTATAAAAACGGTACACATTTTTTAATTTAAGTATATTGGAGATAGGTTGCTTTTTCATTTACTGCTATCCTGTTTCAAAGCAAATATTTTTTTTATTGCTATAAGTTGCTGGGGAAACATTTCACATGTGGGTTCACCGGCCTTCTTTGAAATGCATGTTTTCCTTAGAAGGCCATTTATATGGTCTAAGGCTTAGTACATACAAAATGCTCCTGGGACATTTTCCCAGGGATCAGAACACATAACAACTTAATCAACCCTGCTGCAGCATGCATGAAGCACTTGAAAATACTTTTTTTGAAGGCTGGAGAGGGAAGGTCAATTTCAGATAATTTTAATGACACATTTTAAGCGATGGAAGAGCCCCAAGCTGCACTGTGACATTAACCCATGAGTTCCTTTTCTCAATGTGCATGAAATTTGTAATTGGGTCCTGTGGTCTCCACTTTCATTTGAGACAGGATAAGAGACTGTTTCCCTACCTTATTATTCCAGGTGGCTGGCAGAATGTTTGTTTGAGATCCCATGTGCTAGACTCCCAAACAGTGATGATCTCATCAAAGCTAACTGCCAAAAGAGAGCCATCCTCAGAAAAACAGCAATTTGTGGCTTGGTTTTTGTGGTAGCCGCCAACGAAATCACAGAGCCAGCTGCTACTTTGCTCTGTAAATAAAATAAAAGTTGGTTAGTTGTTTCATAGCAAGGTATGAACAATGTTTCCTCTAAGCGAGTGGTTGTCAGACTTTTGCAGTTTAAGCCTCTTGAAAGCCAAATTTCGGTCAGGGCCCCCTTAGCAAACAACAGGAAAACATGGGTGTATAAATCATTCAGCCACAGTTCCAGTAATATCTAGGGCAGCAAAAAGTTTTCCCCATATATTGCCTTAACTGGCCCTCAATCTGGGCTGTCTGGTACATCTATCTGTGGGCACTTTTCCCAAATCTAACCCTAACTAGCATACAGGCTTGGACACCCCTAACACTTGTGTGGAATTCACAAAACATCATGGCTGCATACATAATTCATTAATGGCTTACACAAAGTATTTAATGTACAGTATTTTTATTGTAGATTGTATTGTTCATCTTTTGTATTGGCTATTGGTTGCAATGCATGTAATATGGAATGCTCTTTGTATAAATCCATTCATTGCCTTGTGCTGCAGAATATGTTGGTGCTTTAAAATGCATGCCAATAATAATTATATTCTATTTACTTATATAGTACCTAAAATGTGCACAGTGATTTACAAGACAAACAGCGGCACAATTTATTATAAACTGTGAGACCAAACACAAGAGTGCTAGGAATTACAATACACAGTTGGTATGAGGTCCCTGCCCTGAAGATAATATAATCAGTCATACATGGAATTCATAAACTATGATTCAGCTGAATACCAAGCCAAATATGAACTCTAATATGTATAATCAAAAAGCATTATCGGTGAGCAAAACTGTTGTTTTCTGTTGCCCAGTACTTTCAAGGAACATGACATTCAAGGTATGTAGTCTAGCTCAAACATATAGGGTTTTCCTGAATCAGAATACTGGGGTTTGTGTGAATCCTCAACAAAATGCTGGTTTGTTGTATTTAGTGCCCCTTCACCTTGAAAACCTTATACAACAAGAGCTGAGGCAGGTAACATGGCAAGTAGCCTCTTCTTCCGAACAATTGCAGCGATTTCTCCCACTCTCCTGTTTCTTCCATTTATGTTTGTACTAGGTCTTATTCTTAAAGGGGTGGTTCACCTTTAAAGGGGAAGGAAATCTCCTCGGCGCTAACCCCCCTCCCGTGTATTGCCCCCCCTCCCTCCTCCCCCCTGGCCTACCCCTCCCGCTGGGCAAATGCCCCTAACTTGTTACTTACCCTTCTGCGCAGGTCCAGTCCACGGAGTTCACAGGAGACATCTTCTTCCACGCGATCTTCTTCCTCCTTTGACCGGCGTTTTGGCGCATGCGCAGTAGGATCATTTCGCCGGTACGGATCTACTGCGCATGCGCCAAAAGTCACGCGCATGCGCAGTAGATCGTACCGGCGAAATGATCCTACTGCGCATGTGCCGGTCAAAGGAGGAAGAAGATCGCGTGGAAGAAGATGTCGCCTGTGAACTCCGTGGACTGGACCTGCGCAGAAGGGTAAGTAACAAGTTAGGGGCATTTGCCCAGCGGGAGGGGTAGGCCAGGGGGGAGGAGGGAGGGGGGGCAATACACGGGAGGGGGGTTAGCGCCGAGGACATTTCCTTCTCCTTTAAGGTAGGTTATAGAATGGCCAATAAGCAACTTTTCAATTGGTATTCATTATTTATTTTTTATAGTTATTTGCCTTTTTATTATGACTCTTTGCAGCTTTCAAATGGGCTTCACTGACCCCCTTCTAAAATGTATTGTTATTGCTACTTGGTATTCCTCATCTTTCTATTTTGCCCCTCTCCTATTCATATTGTAGTGTCTTATTAAAATCAATGCCTGGTTAATAGGGGAATTTGCACCCTAGCAACGAGATTGCTTAAAATGCAAATTGAAGAGATGTCGATTAAAAAGCGAAATAACTCAAAAACATTTAAATAATAAAAAATGAAAACCAATTGCAAATTGTCTCAGAACATCGCTCTCTACATCATACTAAAAGTTATTCCAGATTTGCATAGTTGTGCCCCAAACCACTCCAACCCCTGGATTGGCTCTGCACTGAAGAGAATGGTAAGTGGTCAACAATCCACACCACATCACTACAGAACAAAACAAGGAACTATAAAATCACAAGGAATAGCAAAAAGACCATCTGCAAACAATGTTAGCTTGCCACAGTCTACTACATAATAGTAAAGGTTAATGCTACTGTAGCTCTAGGTACAACGACACTACTTATATCATGATTTTGTAATACATAATCTACAAAAAATCAATATTACAAGTAAAGGAATCTCAAAATTACCACTAGCAAAAGGGCTGTATCCAGGTTTGCATTATTTGATTCATAGAATTTAAAAAAAAAAAAAAAAAAAAGAGGTAGTAACATGACTGGGGTTAGAGATAATATTCAAAATAGGAGAGAGAAGAGAAACCATATAGGAATCAAGCCAATCAATTTATGGGATTTGCACATTTGTCAAACATGTAGCCCAAATAGCATCAGTTAGAAGGACATTCTCTTGCCATATAGATCACTTTCAGTTTAGGGAGCCAATTGGTAATGCCTCTTGGTGCCACACACAGGAGGACAAGCGACTGATCAAGAATCAGCCCTGTTTGGTACTAGCCTTCAGCTACGGCATCCAAAAAAACCAAGAAGACTAGGAAACATATGTTTGGAAACAGCAGAACTTTACAGATGTACTTCCAGAGAGCATGCCAGAATTGCTTGATAATAGGGAAATCCCAGAAAATATGAAACAAGGCACACACTTCTATATTACATTTAAGGCATAGACCATTGGTCTCTGTTAACAGTTTTCCAAGCCTATAGTGTTAAAATGGAACAGAAACTCTAGTTGAAATATTAATTTTAGGAACTTGCTCAAGGGCATCATTCCACATTTCCTCATCCATGTGTTCGATGTCCCTCTGCCACTTTGCCCTTGCTCTAGCCAAGGGTTTAGTGTTTGTTTGCCACAATATAGAATTGAACCAAGAGAGCGACCTGCCAATGTCTCACCTATATAAATACACCTCTAAGGCGGTTTCAATGAGTTCTAGTGGCCTGTAGGGAACAGAGTTTGAAAAGTGTGCCTGAGCAGAGAGAATTGCATGGGGGGGGGGATAACTCTGATCTTATAGGTGATAACTTACTGTATATGTCATAGTTATTATTCAGCATCCAGACTTTAAAGAGGCCATCTTTCCCAGTGGTTACCAATGTTGGCGCCTCTTTCTCTGAATTGCCCTCATCCCTAAAGCATAACGATGTGATATGATCTTCATGTGGTCTGTTAATTGTGGTGTTCAGGACGAAACTTTTAAAACAAAACAAAAAATACATAAGCGAAAATACATTTACAAGTAAGTTCACACAAAACGTATTACATTAATAAAAGAATAACTCGTACCTGAAAGTGAAACCAGCAGAGTAAAGAAAAAAACTTATATATGTAAAGTGCTGTAGAATACATGTGTAATGTATAAATAAAATAATTACATATAAAAACAGATCACATGCAACTGTCTGTCCAGGAGGAAGGTCACATTATGAATTAATTGAAACGTAACGATAAACAACATTTTACTCTGTAGTCACTCTGGGGACACAGGAACAGTGGGATACACCACCCCCTGACACCACCAGACAGGACCCTAGAAAAATAATTTCTGACTCCTACCTTGGCATCTATGATCCTTGCAACTTGGAGGTGGGAGCAGTGTTTGACTAAGAAACCTAGGGCCCATCAGAGAACGTTATACCAAAGGCCAAATAGCCGGAGCCCTCCATCAGTTTCTCAGCAAGAAGAAAACAAACATACTTATCAAGTATGAGAGATCCATTGCTCAACTGGAACGTATTGATATAGCCAAGGCACTGCTTTTTAAAGAAGAAGGAAAGCTACCAAGGCAGATTATTGGCAATAGATTATCAGTAACAGTGCAAGCTAGAACGCTATATTTATTTTGTGTAGAATGCTTTACCATACCAGAGTAAATAGATCTAGAAGTTCTATCTGGTTGTTTATTATAGCAGCTGCAATATTTGCATGGTGTGACATCACTTCCTGTTTGAGTCTCTCCCTGCTCACTCACAGCTCAAGGCTCAGATTATAGCAGTGAGGGGGAGATCTGAAAGAAGGAAGTATGATGCAGAAGCCCATGTGTACAAAATAGAATTAGTGTAATTACCATCATCTCTGAATTCTCCTCCTCTGTGGCAATAAAGTTGGCATCTTTTTTTCTGACCCTATAACAGTGTCCTAAACTAACAGTTTCTCACTGCTGGAAATAAATGAACAAACAAGCAGAACCTAAGAAAGTACCATTGCAGCCTCACCAGGATAGAGGCAGGGGAACAATGGGTTTCCCAAGGCTTTCACCAGTGTGTACCCCCAGCCCTTGACATCCTGTAACGGTGCTTCTTATTCCCCAATCATTGCCTGCCTCCACCTTTTCTCCCTTACATCAGATAGCTGCCTGTACTTATTCCCGCTACATTCCAATAATTACTCTGCCTTCCAGTAACTGAGCTTCTGCATCTCCTCTCACCACCCTGATTAAGCACATGCTGCCTTATCAGCCACACACACTGCTCCATCAGGATCGGAGAAGCATTTCTTGGGCAAATCTCCTAAGAGCAGGGGCGCACCTGCCATGAGTTGAAGGTGAAAACTCGGGCGGCACTGCCCCGCAAGTTACCAGAGGCGGCAAAAGAGGCAACTCCTGGTAACTTTAAGACCCAAATTTCCAGATGATAAACCTCGCCCCCTCCCAAGCAGCGGGGCACCCTGGGCAAAAGTCACCACTGCCTAGGAGGCAGGCAAATTATCAGAAACACACAAATTATCAGAAACACAGACTCCCTCCACCATGACTGATGGTCTATCTGTGGGTCCCTTTACAAAATCCATTTCAGCGGACGTCAAATATTTTGCTCGCAAAACCTGCAGCTAATGCCGTCTCCTAGCCCACAAGAAACCAATCTGAACTGCCTGTTCTATCAAATGTCTCTCTCCAAGTTCAGGAATCTTCAGCTCCTCCACTTCTTAAACCTCATGTTCCAAATATGAGGTGCCAAATGCTATTCACTTTCTTTAGCCAAGGATGTTAGCTACAATGAGGCTCTAGGGTCCCTCGTTTCCTTAGAATTCTGAGCATTTCTCTGACATATCCATGTTTTCAAAGAATGTCTCTCTTTTGGCAGGAATCCCTTGATAAACGGTCAACCCCATGTTCAGTGGATAGCCCAGTATTGTGACTGTCCAAGAGCACAGCCCTTACCCAGTCCCAGATGCAACAAAAAAAAAAAACAAACAAAACAAGTAGTTACCTCTGAGACTTGTCCTGGTACTCCCAGAGTTTCATCTGCATCTCAAGATCCATTGAATCTTCTCCCCCTTGTAACTCTTCCACTGTTGCTAACCATCTCCCTGTGCTGCTGAATGAAGCTTTTACCAAATCCATGTACTGCAGCCCTGCCTGATGAATGAACTCTTGTTGCACTATATCAAGCTACAGACAAAGACGACCAAAATTAAAAGTATGTTGTTACAATTAATTTGTTAGGAGCCTGTCAGAAAAGATCATTTGAAATTAACATAGCTGGAGGGGGGAAAAACAGGTCAGGTTTTTAAGGAACCAAAATGATAAAGAAATAAATAATAGAATAAAGCAGATTCATACACAATATAATATCCACTTTCACAAACGACTTCTTCAGACCAATGTTCCCGTTAATTCCTTATTGGTTATGTGCGCAAAAAAAAAGCAAGGTTCAATGAGGAATCCACCTTTATTTCTAAATGTGTTGTTGAATATCCTATTATTAAAGGGAAAACACACCACTTTTTTTTTTTACAGTAGCTCATTCAGCAGGGCTGATGTAGAGAATTTACAGAAATATTTTTTTCTTATACAAACAACTGATTCCACAGATTAAAAGGAAACCATGTTTCACTGAAAATCTCTACCAGAATCTCTCAGCTTCTAATAGTGGGTGGTACTTAAGAAGAGGCACTTAAAGTCTACTATTTATCTTAAAACCTTTTTTAAAAATTGGACATTAACCAGCAAATTTGAGAGTGAGACTAAGTCACACTAAAAGTTTATTTAAATTTTCCCTTTAAAGCTGCTTCTGTTCAAGCAGAGAGTACCAGCACCCACAGCAGTCAAGCAATAACACATGGAAAAAGATCAAGTGAAAGACTGAGACACATCAATTCCAGAAAATTATAATTAAGTTAAAGCACCCTTTGTGTGATAATGATTTAGTGATAAAACTGCAGTTTATTTAATAATTCATTACACACAACTATACAGCTGAGCAGATGTGAATAGTTACTGTACACAGTTAATGCACCACACACAGCAAAGCAGATTTGAGTCATTGTAGGCTTTCACATACTTAGAAACGGATGCCTATCTTAAAGGAACAGTTCAGTGTAAAAATAAAAACTGTATAAATAGATAGGCTGTGCAAAAATAAAAAATGTTTCTAATATAGTTAGCCAAAAAAGTAATTTTTAAAGGCTTGAGTGACTGGATGTCTAACATAATAGCCAGAACTCTACTTCCTGCTTTTCAGCTCTCTAACGGAGTTAGTCAGTGACTTTAAGGGGACCACATGGGATATAACTTTTCAGTGAATTTGCAAGTTATGACCCATGTGGCCCTCCCTCAAGTCACTTATTGGTTACTGCTTGGTCACCAGGGTAACCAGTCAGTGTAAACCAAGAGAACAGGAAGAAGTGTTCTGGCTATTGTTACACATCCAGTCACTCCAGCCTTTATACATTACATTTTTTGCTAACTATATTAGAAACATTTTTTATTTTGCACAGACTATCTAGTAACCCAGTTTTTATTTTTACACCAATCAATTCCATTAAAGAGCTGCAGCAGAACAGCCACTAAAGTTATTCAACAATATAGTAATAACATTACACATACAGTTTCATCCTTATAAATCACTTGTTCTGATTTCAGAATGTGCCTGTTATGAATTAAAGTGACAGGCACTAGTAATGTTGTGATTTTAGAGCACACCGTTACCTGTACTGTTAATGCACCCATATCAGTGTCTGAGCTTCTACAAAGGCTGCTGGAAATGTTGGAGCCTATCCCAGGCTAAGCAAGTTTACTATAGTACACTCAAAGATTAAAAACTCAATCCATGATGCTTGTTTTCTGTATTCTACACCAATCTACATCCCGACAAATCACACACGACTGAATACATAGTCCGAGGACTTTGTAGACTTCTTAAAATGTAAAGTAGATTCTATTCACAATGTTCCACCCCTACAGACACCAATAACTTCAAACTCAATGGAGTTATGAATAGACCAAAAATTGCTAAATAGCAGCAATGTCCAAAGTCTCTGGAGCTTTCCCTTTAATCCGACCCGAATACTCGTTCTGCTCGAGTGCAAAGTTAACCAAAAGTCAATATTCTGTAGAGGTCAGCGCTAAAAGCTAGGGTAAATTAAAAATGTAGCAGAGGAAAAAAAACATATATAGTGTAGTAACTTTTTGAGATAGTTGTAGTTCAACAACTTCACCCACTTGTACAATGCACAAAGCCGTGTTTCCAGATTGTAAACATACACCTCGTGCTGATAATCACAAATGTTTCAAATGATAATCAGCATGTAAAATTGACATAGATCCAAACGAACTTCCCAACCGAGATCCTTGAATTTGGTAGTTAAAATTAAAAAGTTGGAAAGCGACGAAACGCGTCCGGTAACTGTGACGTCATCCCCATGCGCCGAGGAACCCACGTGGAGGACAAGACTACCGCGGGCCGGAGTCCGCTTTTTAGGTATTCTGGGTTTAAAGGAAGGAGAATTCAAGGAGGGAGGCAGAAAAAAAACTCAAAATCTTTAAGGTTATAAATATCAATCTTTATAGTTCTCAGAAAAAAGCGATTTCTATTATCAGTTGTACCATTATTCTCACAGCACTATGCCTTAGTATATCTAAATTAACTAAACCTCCATTTTCACTGCACAAAACAGTACAGAAAAGACAATATCTTCCAAAATTCCCTTTCCTGAAGTCCTGCCACTCAACACGACAGCACCAAATAGTGCACAACCAGTAACTGGAATAAATAAAATGTATTTTTAACAAAATCTGAACAAATAACACAAGTAACAAGATATTTGCTTTTTCGAGCAGAGTAAAAAGGACAATATATGCATATATACATTCTTTAAATAGGAAAACATTTCCTACTGCAGTCAGTTGGCAGTTCTTTATTTTCTATTAACTTACATTGTAGAGGTGTCGGTCATTAAGCAAGGAATAAAACTGGAGATGACCTGGTTTGCCATTGAGGACCAATGCATTGCTTCTCGGATCTACAATCAAGCCAGTCTTTACCACAGTTCCTAAAGTCACAACAGTTAAAAAGATCATCATAATGTTGGCAGCTCCTTAATTCACAAGGTAACAAACTGATGGCTTACTTTTTTTCATGTGGGAATACTTTAAAAAAATTAACTAACATACTGTAGGTGGTAAACAGCTCCACTGAAGTTACCCAAAGAACCCAAGCAAAAATTCTTCAAGTTATAAAATGAAAACAAGGATTAGATTTGCTGCTATGGTTAACGCAGCAGAGTAATTTAGCACCAGTAGTGCACTTGATTCCTGAACATACCATCACTGCAGATAAGTGTTTGAATGCTGAAGTCAAGTTATACTACAGGTATGGGATCAGTTATCCGGAAACCTGTTATCCAGAAAGCTCCGATTTACGGAAAGGCCATCTCCCATAGACTCCATTTTATCCAAATACAAATTTTTAAAAATTTCTTTTTTTGTGTAATAAAACAGAAGCTTGTACTTTATCCACACTAAGATATAATTAATCCTTATTGGAGGCAAAACCACCCTATTGGGCTGATTTAATGTTTACATGATTTTATAGTAGACTTAAGGTATGTAGATACAGATTATGGAAAGATCTGTTATCCGGAAAGCCCCATGTCCCAAGCATTCTGGATATCAGGTCCCATACCTGTATCTTATCATACTTTGAATGAACACAAGCAAATGTACCCTGAAGGAGTACAGGTGTCATATGTATTTAGTTCTAATGGTAAACACACCAAACATATATAAAATAAGCAGAACACAATTAGATTTGTTCAGTTTTACTTTAAGCAGAAGAAAAGTCTATTCACTGGAATAGAATTCGCTATAATGTTGCCCCCCTAGAACTACCCATGAAATAAGTCTTTATGGCAGAGCACTGGCATTTTTCGTACCTTTTCCTAGGTATCCACAGAAACATATGCATATATAGTACAGAAGAGTCTGAAAAATGTTCTGTATTGCATGTGCACAAGCCCAAGCCGCAGATGCCTGGGGCCACAGGTCTCAGGGCCAGTGCAGGTTTTCCAAAAAGGAGCATAGGCTTTGGTTTAGAATTCATGATATATTTTAATGGGATGGGGCTAAGATTTTGGCACAGCCCAGTGAAATAGGCTTTCCTTGTCCTTCAAAATCAAAATACTGCAGCAAAAATCCTACCTTTAAGTAGGCCCTGGATTATGCCCGAAACCTTTAAACTGGTATCAATGATTGAGATTTCTGCAGATGAAACACAAAATACAAATTTATTAGAAACTAAAAATACAAGTATCTACAACTTTTAATTTAAACATGATCTGAAACAATGAAATCACATTATTTAAAGTGTTATTGTAATATTCCAGAAACTACTTCCAAGGTAAAAAATTGTGTAACTGCAACAAAAAGGCCATTCCTACACAGATGACTAAGGGGGGGCATACTTGAATAGAGATTTCAAAATATTTTAGAACATAAGAAACTGCAGTATGACATAACATAAGAGTGGTGTTAAATGAAATGTAAAAATAGAATTGTTAAAAAAGGATAATTACGATAGTTTCCTTTTAAAGAAATTAGTGTAGAGAAGAGCAATTTGTCTGATCTTACTGTTATCTGTATGAGATGTGCAGTAAAGAGTTCCATGGGGAGAAACAGAAATGTGTTCAATAGCAGCTCCTAAACGAGGTAGGAATTCCTTCTTCTCTTCTGAGCCATAAGGCCACTGCACGAGCACCGATTCAACACCCCCACTTAAAAGTTTAGTGCCTACATAGGGGGACACAGAAAATGATAACCATGTGTTCATACCACAGTAACAGTAATATATCACAGTGTTACGCAATATGTTGGCGCTATATAAATACATGTTAATAAATTACAAACACATTAAAATGCAGATGGCAAACTATTATGAAAGCCAATAGCTTCCTCAGAGAAAATCACTGATCAAAAATTTGATGCACTAGCAGTCTTTCCCTTCAAGTGCATCAGATGCAGGTAGACCAAGAAGATGAAAACAATAATATAAAGAAAAATGGTCATGTATCCCTAGAAAAAAGTGCTAGATAAAAATCCACACTGAAAAATTATTTTACTACCAAATGCTAACTTGTTTCTCATACACTATAAAACATAGTGGGCTACAGGTCTGAAAAAAGCTCCAAGTCGCATATATAAGTGTACAAGTATAAAAGTATGTTTTAAGCATACAGTAAGTTGTAATAACAGAAGACCTAAAACCTGTTGAGGTCCTGTAGAAGTCAATTGCAGAGTTCCCTTGAACATTAATAGCCTTCATGATCGAATTTTTATTTGGAAGGTTTTGCACGAAAACTCTAGCGATTTGAGTTTTCGAAGTTTTGCAACTCAAACTCCCCAAATCGAGTTTTTTTCCCATTTGAGTTTTTTAAAATTAAGAAACCATTCCAAATGTGAGTTAATTTAAGGTATAAAAAATAATCTGTATGAAACTGCTGCTTGAGAAAACAATATAGCAATCCTATGCTCCAAAGATAACAAAACTTAACAATATTGCGGAAGCATAAAATGCCCTTTAATACACGTGACCACAGCAATTGAGTGTTCACTAGTTTAACTCTTCACTAGTTCACTAGTTTAACTCTTATTTTCAGTGTAAAAAAAAAAAGAAATCTTGAGCAGACCTTGAGCAGAAAAAGCCAAATCCATAACAGAATCATGATGCCAGTGCAGAGAAGTATAGGTATATTCTTTTTTATGGTTGAAATTTCTCCTAGTTAGAAAAAGACCAAGAGAGAGAGAAAAGCAAATTAGGGACATTTATTACACATTAAGTCAACTGAAGCCAATCAAAGTGGTTTACATTGTAATGGCGACATTGCAAATTACAACTTTTGTACTTCACTGAAATCTTTAGTGTGATTATAGACAGGGAATGTTGTGCAACATTGTTTGGCTGGGGGTCAACTATCTCCTTTTCACTTTATGTACACCATCATCACCATCTACTAAACACAAACAAGGAATATAGCTAGAAATGCCTTATTTTATATACTGAACTTCTCTATAGTAAAGTAGTTGTAAAGTAGGCCTTCAAACTTGTCACAGGTGTTTCCCATATTGGACTTTGTTACGACACACACACATGCTCAATGTAGATTGAGCAGCTGTTGAGAAAAGAAGCTTAGGGGTCGTTTCAAATATTAAAGGAACAGTTCAGTGTGAAAATAAAAACCGTGTAATTAGATAGGCTGTGCAAAATAAAAAATGTTTCTAATATAGTTAGTTAGCCAAAAATGTAATGTATAAAGGCTGGAGTGAACAGATGTCTAATAAAACAGCCAGAATCCAACTTCCTGCTTTTCAGCTCTATAACTCTGAGTTAGTCAGCGACTTGAAGGGGGGCCACATGGTACATTTCTGTTCAGTGAGTTTGCAATTGATCCTCAGCATTCAGCTCAGATTCAAGAGTAACAGAAATGACCCATGTGGCCCCCCTCAAGTCTCTGATTGGTTACTGCCTGGTAACCAGGGCAACCAGTCAGTGTAAACCAAGAGAGCTGAAAAGTAGTGCTCTGACTGACTTGTTATACATCAAATCACTCCAGCCTTTATACATTACATTTTTGGCTAACTAACTATATTAGAAACATTTTTTATTTCGCACAGCCTATCTATTTACCCAGTTTTTATTTTTACACTGAACAATTCCTTTAAGCAGGAAATTAAGTTTGCCAGTCATACAAGCTGATACTACAGGGCTGATTACTACATTTTGAAGTTAATTATGCTGTTGTTTTAGCTGCAACGTACCAATAACCTGAATTACTTACTAAATAGCCTTATATTGTGAAATTTATATTATATATTTTCAGTATTTTGTGCGTCGGTCCCCAAGTTTATTAACGGACAGCCGCACAAAGCATGTGAAGTGAATCAGCAGAAAACAAGATGAGGAGCTACTGGGGCATATTTGGAGGCACAGATCTTGACTGCTAAATGGCTGCGGAAGATGAGAGAACTTGGTATCATAATACATACCCACAAAACTATGCAAGCATGTTATTAAAGTTATTAAAAAGAAAAGCATAAACTAATGAGCATTAAAGGGATAATGGTAGCGTCATCAGTTTCACATCACAACTGGCTTTCACTCTGCTGGTGGAGAAAATGCCAATACAGTCTAAATCTGCCCTGTGTCTGAATAAAGTCACAGTGGACATTGTAAGCTACTTGTGTAGTGACAGGTGGATGCCACAGCTGTCATTGCCTGCTATGACTAATGCAGATTTGGGCTGTATTGCAGTTTACTTGCTTGTGTTTTTCCACCAGCATAGCCCTGGATATTATTTTAAATATTTATACAAAGTGCTACAATATGTCATAAATGTAATAATCTTGAGGGAGGATCAAACTTTGATCCATTCTGTCTTTAAATGTAGATGTCTACTCATACTACCAGTATGAAGATGTTTGTATTAATGCCTACCAGAGTCTTATTCTGCCGTCCATGTGACCAGTTGCTATACAGTCCTCGGACGGGTGGCAAGCCACAACAGTAAAAATATTATTAGCTCCCTTCTTGGATGTGGCCTTTAAAGAAAACCTGGAAAACAGAGGGCAAAGACAAACAGGCCTTCTTTTGAAAATGCATTTCATGTGGTTGATGTATGTTGTTGAACTTTCAGTCCAAAATGGAACGCAAATATATATATATCTGTATATCTCACCGAAAATACTTTTTTGTTTTGAAGTAGTAGATGGAGAGATGTACTCCTTTGACTGAGGCGACATATATACACTGCATGGGAAAACAAAATTGCTTAGAAAATTGTCTTGCACTTATATGTATTCCAAATAAAGTAATCATACAGTATGAAAAGAATCATACTGAATCATATGATAGATATGTAATGTAATGACGAACTCTCTTATTTATCTATCATATACAGTATCTATTTATACTAAATTAATGTTAAAAGGATGGTATACTTTCAGTGTGCTCTGTCACCGTCACTCAGTTCCCCACTGTCTCCTGCCACCAAAAGTCATCTTTTCTAAATGCATCTACCCTTCTCTAAGTAACACTAACACCTCTCTTTGCATTGCCAACCCCACTCATTTGTTAAACATGCTGGTTCTTATTTTCGTTATCTTCCCTCAATAAGCATGTCAGTTTCTACATCCCCTATAAAA
Organism: Xenopus petersii; assembly: GCA_038501925.1. Lineage (NCBI taxonomy): Eukaryota > Metazoa > Chordata > Amphibia > Anura > Pipidae > Xenopus > Xenopus petersii. The sequence goes on from CM076688.1 coordinate 45,248,742, forward strand.
GTGTCACATTCTGTCCATGAAACAATGTTAGCGCTTCTTCCACTTAATTTTTTTAAACGTATGGGCCAGATCAAAATCAATGAGAAAATGTTATTTTATGGTTTAATTAATTGCAGAGATTTAAGTCAAGGAGGGGAAAAAAAGTTTCTCCTAATTCAGTTCCTGTTTTTCCCCATAGACTTTGATGGTAATTTCAACTGATAAACCGTGAGATAAGTTTTTGTCACTGAAATGCTTCTGGCTCTATGGGAAAGTCTCGAATTGAATTACAAAATAAGCTTTTCTCATCAAACTGAATCTGGCCCAAAATGCCACCTAATCTTTTAAAAAATGCACCAGTTCCAATTCCACCTCTTCTCTGTAAACTAGGGCGTCTTCTTTCTTACCACCTTACTTCTGACTACATCTTGGCTTCAGCCACTTCTTCAGCTTCGCTATTAATATCAGTCTCCCTTTGTAATATACAGCATCATCTTTAAAGCCTCTTTGAAGCACTTATGTTTTTCCCCCAATAACCAATTCCCTCAGTAATAAAATAGTGTCACCTTTTTTCATCCACTTCTTTATGTCCTCTTTAAATTAATATGCCAGTAATGTAATCACATCTCTTCCACTTTCTTGATGTAAAACTGTAAATGTTTCTACAAAGATACTTAAAGCCAGGCTGGGGAAATTAGCTATAAATGTATCCTTAACAGATACACCAACAAACTGTACAAAGTTGCTTAATATCCTCTTATTGTTCTACGAAATAATAAAAATGGGACTTTGTACATCATGAAATGGGCTTAAAATACATGAATGTTGTAACTATTGTATATTGGAACAATTGAAGCATTGCTAGAATTAATTATTTTCAGTAAGAAAATTATTATTTGCTGATTTACATCCTTGAATTTGTCACTACAATAATATAAAACATATTAAAAATATACTGTACAAATTAGAATAATCTGTGTGTCAACCCATGGGTCATGTCTACAACAAATGAGTTATTACTGCTCCAGTGAGAAACTATTACAATTATCTCCGAAGATGTTTCTATGGCTTATTTTTTGCCTTTATAATTCCCCATGTGTCTAAAATATGTGTAAAAAACTTTGAAGCACTGTCTTTATTAAAGTACACTCACTTGTCTTCCTATTGCTGTGCATTTGGGTAAATGGCTGACATCTTCAATTATCACTGAAATTTCCTTAGCCTCACATTCTTGGCTTGCTGACTTTGGTAGTTTCACAGAAACAAGCTGTGAAGAGGCTGCAAAAAATAAAAATATGTTGTAGCTTTCAGTTACCATTAGGATGGAATTAACAGTTTTGTATAAAATGCAAATACATATAGGTCTTTTTTATATGGTCATGTTATTTGTTTAAATGGTAGTCATCATCCCACAACATTTCTGTACATTTCCCAAAAGGCACAGCACAGATGCGGCACAAAAAAAGATAAAATTAAAAAAACAGGCATACACACTCTAATGCTAGAAATTACACCAAGTGGGCTTTTCTGCACAACTGCATCAGATTTACATCAAAGTGCGAGAGCAACTGCATAAATTGACACATTGGCTGCAATTGTGTTAGATGTGACAAAACAACACTGGATTTCTGGGGGAAAAGGCTGTATTGTGGCAAACAACATGGGTATTGCATTGGAAAAGTGCAATTTGTATACTTCGGGGGCAGAGTGACTGTCTTTGTCTTTTAAAATCCATTAAAAAAAAACATAAGTTCATTTGAAATTGGCCCTAATGATTTATGACTAAACAATTTGCATCACAGATCACTAGTTTGCAATTTAATCTCTTATCTGTATTATGGATATGCATGCTCAATTGCACTTACCAACAGCAACCAATCTGTATATGCTTTTCCTCTCAAAGGAATTGCTGACAGGTGAAAAGTTGCAAATTGGCTGCTATTAGCACATGTTAATTAACCAGCTCTTGTAGAAACATAGTTTTCCCCTCTTTTGGAGAGGTTAGAATTGGGAAGCATTCAACACCACAAGAAAGCATGACTACCCTATTTCAAACAAAGAGTGTTTTGTTGATCACCCACAGTATGAATGCCTGTATGACCATGCCTTAAATCACCAGGTTTGCCATTGCCCTATGGCTGCATCTATATAAGGGTATAAGAGTTCAAATCCCCATGTGTAATAAATGGCACTTAGTCTGCACAGGAATAGTAACCCACAGCAACCAATACGGTTTGTTTTTAAAAAGGTGACCAGTATTTGTGCCTGCCGATTGGTTGCTATGGGTTATTGCACCTGGGCAAACTTAGTGCTTTTTATTACATAACCTTCGTAGTAGTGAAAAAATGAGGATAGAATTTCCAGCAATGCACTTTACTTATCAGATGCAGTGTGAAATTTACCATTTACATCTTTGAAGCCTTTATAGCACTATGGGCAAGGACACACTGAGCAAATCATCTGAACCCTTCAGTGAGCATTTTGACCCACTCAGTCTTACCTTGGCCTAAGGCTGGGGTTGGATGGCCTATCATCCACTCAAGTCACAACACAGTGTTTGCTGTGCAACAATTAGCAAACTAGGCGAGAAAGAACCACCTTGATTTGTTACCATTAAGGGGCATGTTTACTAACATTGGCGATATCTGGAGATCATGCCAATAGCAACCAATCAGATCTTTGCTTTTGTTGTCTAACTTATAGGTTGCAGTATAAATCTAATTGCTAATTGGTTGCCATGGGCAACAGCTCCAGAAATCTCTCCAGATATTTATCTCCAATGTTAGTAAACATGCTCATAAGTCATAAGCACTTTAGATGTAGTGTGTTTGTTTATTTCATCCAGAAAATCATACATGAACTGTCCACATAAAATCTTTCTAAACAGTCAACTAATGTTCAAAAGAGAGGTTGTGATTGCATGATAACAGAAGAAAAAATTCAAGCACAACAAATGCATCTTTTAAATTATGTAACCTACCTGAGTCATTGCTTTTGAGAGTCACAGCAAACACCAAATCATCAGTAGCAGAGGTATACAGTGAAAGAAATTTGCATCCTATTAAAAAAGTCTGTAATATAAAAAAAAAACATTTAAATCATTTGTACTATCAAGTAAAGGATCAGCAACAGAAAATTAAATGTAGCACGAGATAGTAGATGAATTGCTTATTACAAAGAGAAAAGAAATCTTCAGCTCATAGTTGTTGCAAAACTATCAGCAAATCCCATGCAATGTATCTTGCCGAGAGATGCTGAAAATGCTCTCCAACATCTAAAGCGCCAACATTTTTGATGAATACAGTGTATAAATGCTAGTGCTGTGAGTTAAGAAAATGTGTTTGTTAGTATGTCTCCTATAACCCAGATTCTGAAAGTTCACAAGTACAGGGCAATGCCTCAGATTTCTTTTTACCTTGACAGGGCAGCCATCTCAAGCACTCTTTTGGCTGCCATGGATGTGAACATGCAGGAAACTGATGGATAAAGGGAATGCTTTATAACATTATTCCCTCGGGGGAGCTTACTACTGGAGCAAATGGCATCTCCAAACAAGGGGGTCTAGGCAGCTGGAAGGAAGATATGTTACCAATGGTTGCAACTGTTTTGTAGGTGCTATGTATAGGAGGTTTAAAAGTATGACAGATACCGGCATCACTTTAAAGGAAAACTATACCCCCAAAATGAATACTTAAGCAACAGATAGTTTATATCAAATTGAATGACATATTAAAGAATCTTACCAAACTGGAATATATATTTACATAAATATTGCCCTTTTACATCTCTTGCCTTGAGCCACCTTTTCGTGACTCTATCTGTGCTGCCTCAGAGATCAGCTGACCAGAAATACTACAACACTAACTGTAACAGGAAGAAGTGAGGAAGCAAAAGGCAGAACTCTGTCTGTTAATTGGCTCATGTGACCTTACATGTGGTTTGTATGTGTGCACAGTGAATCCTACAATCTCAGGGGGCGGCCCTTATTTTTTAAAATGGCAATTTTCTATTTATGATTACCCAATGGCACATACTACTAATAAAGTATATTATTATGATAATGGTTCATTTACATGGAGCAGGCTTTTACACATGAGCTGTTTTACTCAGTATCTTTTAATAGAGACCTACATTGTTTAGGGGGTATAGTTTTCCTTTAACATTACGGGTCAGATTTATTAAGGTTTGAGTTGTGTTTCCATTTAAATTCAAGCGATATAATTGATTTTTGAAAACTCAAATTTTTCGAACTTTTATTATACCCTAGAAATAGCTTGAATTCAAAAATACACCATCTAAAAGAAGATTTTAATAGCCTTCATGATGTTCAAGTTTCAATCGAAACACAATCAGTTTGACTGATTTGAGGTTTTTTTCACTGAAAACTGGTCAATTCAAGTTTTTGGGTTGTTAACCCCAAACTTGCTGATTCAAGTTTTTCTCATTCTGTTTTTTTCTTAAATTAGAAACCCATTCAAGTTGGGAGTTCATTCGAGGTCTTAAAACCTCTAAAATTCGACCTTTGATAAATAACCCCCTACATATTAACTATAATTGTGTGTCTTTATTAAATGGTATAATGTAGGTCTAGATGAGTGCAAAAAAAAAGATGTTTTGGGGGTTAGGAATATCAAATATAAAAATGCACTTTGTCACACATTAACCAGCACTGCATAGACAGCTAAAAATAAAATATATCAACTGTTTATCCCACTAATTTTAATTAGTAATAACGCACAATGTTTATAACATATTAATGTCACACTGAATTTTTACAGGAGATTAATAAAAAAAAAAATAGTACAATAGAGTCACTTGTCAAATTTTCAAGTTGGCGACAAAGATTTGGGCAGACTGCTAGAAGCAAGGTCAAAAAGTTGGAGGGATCTCAGGATACAGTGACATGAATCTATTGTTTTTAAAATGGTAAAGAATAAAAAAAAAAAGCTTATGTAAGAGAATGTTTCTTTCTGCATAAACTATTTTGAATTTACATTTACTGATAGGACCTTATCTTCTGTGTAGGGGTATTGCAGCGGTTACAGCACTTAAGGAGTGGTTCACCTTTGAGTTAACTTGTGTTATAGAATGGCTTATTCTAAGCATATTTTAAATTGGCCTTCATTTTTTTTTTAGTTTTTGAATTATTTGACTTCTTCTTCTGACTCTTTCAAGCTTTCAATTGGGGGTCACTGATCCTATCCAAAAAAACAAATGCTCTGTAAGGCTACAAATGTATTGTTATTTATTACTCATCTTTTTATTCAGGCCTCTCCTATTCACATTCCAGTCTCTTATTGAAATCAATGCATGGTTGCTAGAGTAATTTGCAATTTCAGAAATCTGGTTTCTAGTGTCCAAACTGGAGAGCTGTTAAATAAAAGGCTAAATAACTCAAAAGGAAGAAGAAAACATGAAGCTTCCGCACACTGGAGTGCTTTAAGAATCCAAAATCTTTATTATCCATAATGATAGGCACTTCTAGCTTGAGGTGTTTTTTGGCACCGGCGCCCTTAATCATAAGGGACGCCAAGGGAATCCAGCACCAGGGGGACACATCCCTGGGCTGCCTGTATTGCAAAGAAGGCTTGCAGTGAGTCGGAGTGGTATTTTCTATTTATATTCTGCTAAATAACAAAAAACACAAATGATAAAAACCAATGCAAATTGTCTCAGAATAGCACCCTCTACATCAAAAGGTGAACAATCCCTTTAAAGGGGAACCAACGTAAATGGCAGAAGAACAGTTTGTCAGCTAGACAACTTAAAGAGATACTGACACCTGAAATTAAACTTTTTTTTACATCTATTATAATATTGGCTTTGCAAGCTACTTCTAACTTTGCCATAAAGTATTTGCATGATGCTTTTACATTACCGGTCTGATCCCCCATGTTCCTGTATGAGGGGGCTGCCATGTTTGTGCAGCAGGAGTCCGTTAGCATTAGAAACTGTAACTAACAGGCTGAGATGGGACAGTCAGGTTGGCAAAGTCAGAGTGTCAGAGAGTCAGGCTTAGGAACTTCAACTAACAATTATATACAAAAACAAACCTCTCAGCAAAAAATGATCACCATGACCTATAGGTAACATTTAATGTACATTCATATGCTTAAATTAATTTTTTAGTGTCAGTATCACTTTAATCTCAGATCGAAGGCAGACATCTTACAGTACCTTTATTAAAATGCCATCAGTGAAATCCCATAGTTTAATAGTGCCATCCAATGAACAGGAATAAAGCTGAAAAAAGACAAAGCAAACATTAAAATTATATATATTTTATCAGCAGATATTGTAATTGCACCATATACTGAATAGAACTGTCATCTTTGGTCTGCTAAAATTGTTTTATCGTATTTTACTGCTGCTCATTGGGTATAGTAAAAAAAAAAAAAGAAAGAAAAAAAAAAGCTTTCCTAACATCTAGGCCGTACAGTGGAAAACTGAAAATCTATATAATAGATTTTTTTAATTATTAAACCCATTTCCCTTCTAGCAGTTTTAGTGACATGTGCCCTGTGGGGGCAAACTCCACTCATAACATATGAAGGTCAAAGAATAATTTTCAGACGTTATTAAATCCCAGAATGTAGATATTATTCCACTGTACTTTATACCAGTATGTAATTTACGAATATATATAAATTGCTTAGATTAAATTATCTTTCCTTTGGCAAAATTTTAACTTTATCAATTTTAGGGCTATATACACTGTGAAGGAGTGATTTTAACTCCAAGTTTGTTGGGCGATGCTTGTTCATGCCAAGGATCTAGCTTTTGAAAGACACTGTATATTTGAGGCCAACTTAATTAAAAAAACAATCAATGTGTATAATGTGTAAGGCCATAACAGCATGATATGACCACTCAGTACTAGCTATTGTTACATAGTTACATAGTTAAATTGGATTGAAAAAAGACAAAGTCCATCAAGTTCAACCCCTCCAAATGAAACCCCAGCATCCATACACATACCCCTCCCTACTTTTAATTAAATTCTATATACCCATATCTATAATAACTATAGAGCTTAGTATCACAATAGCCTTTGATATTATGTCTGTCCAAAAAATCATCCAAGCCATTCTTAAAGGCATTAACTGAATCAGCCATCACAACATCACCCGGCAGTGCATTCCATAACCTCACTGTCCTGACTGTGAAGAACCCCCTACGTTGCTTCAAATGAAAGTTCTTTTCTTCTAGTCTAAAGAGGTGGCCTCTGGTACGGTGATGCACTTTATGGGTAAAAAGGTCCCCTGCTATTTGTCTATAATGTCCTCTAATGTACTTGTACATTATACCATTTTTGCACATTAAACCGATATTGAAAGGAGCATCCATAGTTCTTCGTGCACAAAGGGCTGAAGTCTAACTTTCATGTTTGGTGAATTTATCTTTATCAATCTATTCAAAATGGGTAACTTTTCAGAGTGCTTTGACACCAATAGAGTATTTTGTAAGCCTACCTGGAGGTGGTTCTTTGGATTAAGTTCAATGCCGGTCACCAGTTTACGGTGACCCTGCAAAGCATGTATGCATTCTTCAGTTGATGTGCTATAAACCTTAATAAAGTCACCAGAAACACAAATGAGGTACCTATGAGAAGAAAGATAACATTCAGCCTACATACAGACAAACAATTGGAAAATAAGTGAAGGGAGATATTAACAAAATAATAAAATGTCTAATGAAAGAAAAATGTAATTCTAAACAACTTTCCATTCTATGTGTTGCTTTTAAATTTATTTGTAATTGCAAATAAAGTAAGCATTGTCTGTTCTTTTCTGCATTGCCATTTGTGACTCCCACTATCCACAATGCCTTGCATGCTTGTTCAGTCTGTTAATTGGATGGATTCTGCCTACAATTCTTCTAAAACTAGAAAATAATAAGCTAGAATAGCAGACAACAGGAATTCTACTATAACAATATCATACATTTATATAGACCTGCTCTGTGTGTGCACACTATTGTTCATGTACGTGGATATGGTACATAAAGGTTTTTAAATTAAACAAGGCACTAGGCCGTAAGGACATACAGCCATGTGTACTTCGAGATCTTAGTTCAGTTTTAGCCATGCTTGCTTTCATCTTGTATGGTACTTATGGATTTGAGGAAAGCTGGTGTAATTCCAAAATTTGAAGGAACTGCAATATCCACATTGCACATACAGGTCTTTAAATTTGAAATCTGCAGGAATCATTTACAGGATCACATTCAAAGGATGGATCAGGTCAGAAATTTAATTGCGGTTTATGATGACATTAGTGGGAGCAGTGTACTTCCCCAGTCTGACCCGCACTCAACCTGTACCCGTGTTTTCTCGCTCTATGCTACTTCTGTGTAAGCCTCTCTTTCCAAGAAAGCAAACCTTTAGGAGCAGAGGAGGAGAGTACTTTCTCAGTCTGACGCACAGCAAACCTGTAACCGCAATGGTTGGTCAAATTTCAACCCAAACCGGCACAAGTCATGGTCAAACTAGCGGGTCACTAGCTGCCTGCCCTGACATAGACCACAAACTTCGTTAACACCACAGAATCTTGTTACTAGCCTTTAACAGTTTCCTAACTGTGCCAAACTTATCAGTCCCAATGCTGGTTTCCAATTTGCTACTTAAAGGAATGGTTCAGTATAAAAATAAAATCTGGGTAAATGGATAGGTTGTGCAAAATAAAACATATTTCTAATATAGTTAGTTAGGCAAAAATGTAATCTGTAAAGGCTGGAGTGACTGGATGTCTAACATAATATCCAGAACACTACTTCCTGCTTTGCAGCTCTCTTGGTTTCCACTGACTGGTTACCCTGGTGACCAAGCAGTAACCAATCAGTGACTTGATAGGGGACCACATGGGTCATAACTGTCGCTTTTGAATCTGAGCTGAATGCCAAGGATCAATTGCAAACTCACTGACCAGATATGTACCATGTGGCCCCCCTTCAAGTCACTGACTAACTCAGTTGGAGAGCTAAAAAGCAGTAAGTAGTGTTCTGACTATTATGTTAGACATCCAGTCACTCCAGCCTTTATACATAACAATGTTTGGCTAACTAATTAGATTAGAAACATTTTTTTTTTATTTCGCACAGCCTATTTATCCAGTTTTTATTTTTACACTTATTTTACTTTTATTTTTAGCACTTGGGTGCTAAAACTCCGATCTCCATGTCTACCATTTTGCCCAGATGCATCTGTACAGGCGACTCCTGTGTTTTCACGCTCTCTGCTTCTCATTTGAACCAGCGAAAGAGAAGGTTTATGTGCATGAGAGAAGACAGTTTGAAAAATCTGAGGAGTGCCAACTGATGTCAAGCTACTGCTTCTGTTTTAATGAAGAAATACAACAAGGCAGGAAAACCTGACTAATAGAACGGTTGGTTTATACACAACAATAAGTTATGGGTGCAAATGCTATTGTTTTCAATCCATTTCATTTCCATTTTTCTTAAAGAGTGATCAACTAAGAATTTTTTTAATAAGAATTTATAATGTATATAAAATTGGTTGTCGCTTTCCAGCGCTCCCTCCTAAAGGCGGGGACCAGGGTTGCTAGAGTTGCGGTTTTCCAGCCAAATTGGGCTACTAAATTTAAGCCCAGGCAGGTTTTGAATGCACAAACTAGCCAAAGATACAGATTTTGGCTACTTATTGAGTGTTTTGGCTGGTTTGTACTTTGGAAAGCAGCCAAAGTTTTTTTTTTTTTTTTACCAAGCCTGCGTCTTCTCAACTGCCAAGTTTAATGTAAGACTACAATACCCTGCATGCGACTGACTTGTGTAGAAGTCGGGAGTTAACAGAGTATAGGCTTTGTACCCCAGTCTCCCATCACTCCAGCATTCTCGTATTTTCCTGTGACTTTCCTTATTTTTAAACAATTTCGGGGCAAAAATCTGCTGGCCACCAAAATGTCGAGCAGTTGACCTGTTTTACCAATATTTATTAAAATTGTATAATTATTAGGGCCCCTATACCTCCTGGGCACCCTCTGTAGTTACGCCCCTGGTGACAGGTGAATCTGTCCCATTTTGCTTCATGAAAAAATTTGTGAAACAGTGCCAATGTGAAAAAGACGCATTTTCACATATATTCATTTATTTTTTTTAGACTTTTTTTCACTGCATAGTTTGTGCTATTTTTGGGCTACTTTTGTAGTGCCTCTTGGCTAGTTTTGGGCTGGTTTTGTAGCTGATTTTGAAAACTAGACCTGGCAACCCTGGTGACCATGACAGAATACTGACTCACACGGGGAACAATCAAACTATTGAATTCATGCTAATAATGTGCGTATCTTGACAGCGCTATATAAATAAATAATGATGATACTGTTCTAGATGTCGCAACGTCTTCCTTCATTCCACCAATATCAACAGGTTTAAAACTACAACTTACTTGCCGTCCGCAGAGAACACAGACCGTCTATAATCAAGTTTGCTTCCCCCTGAACGAACCACGCGAATCTGACACTGGGACACCATGATGTTTCCCTGCGTGATCTCACACTCCTCCGCTTATCCCCGGTGCAGCACACGTGGGGAAACAGCGTCGCAGGAACCGCCGACCTACCATAGAGAAAGCTACGCGCGGAACAGAGCGCCCAACTTGTTGGTAAGTAAGAACTGCGCCATATTTGATGCTGGAAAGGAAAAAAAAAACAACTTTTCCAGCATAGTTTGCAAAATGAAGACATTTTATAGTAGTTGAAAATAAAAGGTTTAGGAGATCACTTTAAACGGATCAAACATTAAATATCGATTTATTTTTTGTATATAGAAGGAACACACACACACAGGATATCTCTTTTCGCTTCAAAAGCGGCCAAAGTGACATGTGTATTATTTTAAAACCACATTTATCTTAACCTGTACAATTGTACGAATTGTTTGGTATGATTTGACATTAAACCCCAAACAAAATGGGGGTTGTATTTATATTAATGAAGAAATAAAAAAAGAGGCTTGGCGGAAGTTGACGTTGGCGGAAGTTGATTTAGTAACACGTGACTTCCGCTACAGGTGACGCCGAGTGGCAGTATTTTCCAGGTATGAAATCTTAAATCTAGAAGGTGAGTAGGAAGAGTGTCTGAGGTTTAACATGCACAGTTACACTTTGGGAGCTCACTATATTCTGCGCAGAAGCATCTTTTTGTTGTTGTTGTGCTCTTATACGCGTGCTTGTCCTGCAGCCGATCATCTTACAGGCTTCTTGTTTGTCACTTGTTTTGGAACATTATACTGTATTCAAACTCATATTATTATTATATTGCTCGGAGATTAAATACACTGCAGAACTTTCCCAAAAGGCAGAGGCCACTGTTGAAAATCTATAGACTTCTTTGGCTAGATGGGTTGTCAATTAAAGGCAGTGTTCTTATATGTACACTTTATTCCACACTGATGATAGGGGAAAATCATTGGCGTCAAGCTGCATTTTTAAGCCTTAAACTCATCCATAGAATGGGACCGGTCCTAGTTTTCTAGTGTTGCATTAGACATTTTTATGTAATTAGTGGTAGTTACAGGTATGGAATCCGCTATCTTCAAACCGATTATCCAGAAAGCTCCGAATTTTGGAAAGGTCATCTCCCAAAGACCCTTTTATCTAAATAATCCAAATTTAAAAAAATAATAGAACTGTATTTTGTACTTGATCCCAACTAAGATATAAGATGAGCCCATGACTTAAGTGCCCTAAGTGGGTGCGAAACGCGTAGGGCGGATGGAGATGCAAATATAACTTTGTGTAAATAAAATACATTTTTAACATTTTCTCCGGTCCTGTGGATCCGTTTGAGAGCCGGTCGGCTCTGCTTCTTCTTCACATCTTTTGCCGCACTGCTCCCTAAAGCTGGGGGTCTGGGGCTGCTGCACCCGGAACACATTCGCTATTTGGTGAGTCATTTACAATTTATTTTGGAGCACTTTGTTTCTCCTAACTATACTCAAGCTCAGCCATTAAAAGTTGCTTTTTATTAAAGGACAATTGTCAGTATCCACCTTCCTTTTTAAAAACCTGGAAGGTTTCCAGGAATATGTTTCTCTGTGACAAGTATTCAGAACACAGAACTCTCCCTTAAAATAAGGAACATAGATGTTAGGTCATGGTTATATGCAATACAAATGGAGCATTGTCCGTTTTCATTGTGTTTGCCCAGTGGTGAACATGTGATCAGTAAACTCATGCAATTCTGGGCAGGGGACACATAGAACCAGCACGTTAGATACACATACTATATAACAGCATAAGCAGGTAGTATTTATAGAAATATTAAAAGGGTTGTTACCGTATATACTCGCGTATAAGCCGAGTTTTTCAGCACCCAAAACAAGCTGAAAAACGCTGCCTCGGCTTATACGCGGGTCAGTTAAAAAAAATTACCTATTTGACTGATGCGCTTCCGACCGGCAGCTGCGCTTCTGACCTGCAGAACCCCGGAAGTATGCTTAAAGCGATTCTGACACGTTCCTATAAAAATCATAGGAACGTGTCAGTATGAAGAAAATGCTGCACATACCGGTAAAATATTTCCTGCAAAGGCCCCCCCCGCAAATCCGCCCCCAGCCCTGCGCACCTTTCTCAGCCGAATCGGTTCCTGCACTGACTGATCTTCCGGGTTGCTTCACTGACGCAGGGCTGGGGGTGGCTCGATCCTTCCATTGGCCGATTACATATCGCGACTGGACTTCAGCCTATGGAAGGATCGAGCCACCCCCAGCCCTGCGTCAGTGAAGCAACCCGGAAGATCAGTCAGTGCAGGAACCGATTCGGCTGAGAAAGGTGCGCAGGGCTGGGGGCGGATTTGCGGGGGGGGCCTTTGCAGGAAATATTTTATGTGCAGCATTTTCTTCATACTGACACGTTCCTATGATTTTTATAGGAACCTGTCAGAATCGCTTTAAGCATACTTAAGCATACTTAAGGGAGCCGGCAGTGGAGTCCCTTACCTGTACCTGACCAACATGGAGATCTCTGTACAGGACCTGCAGGTGAGGAGGGGGAGGGGAGTCACGTGACTCTGAGAGCTGTCACTGAAGTGTTGTTTCAGTGAGCACAGCACACAGAAGTGAGACACAGAGAGTCTTTAGCTTTATTTCTCACCCTAGGCTTATACGCGAGTCAATACGTTTTCCCAGTTTTTGTAGGTAAAATTAGGTACCTCGGCTTATACACGGGTCGGCTTATACATGAGTATATACGGTAACTAGCAAAGACCAGTATCTTCTAAAAATATTTTCATTTTGTAATTCATTCATGCCTGATTAGAAGAACTATGCAGTATTTGTTGCTTATTAAATCTATTTTTGACAAAACTATATATATATTTATGTATTTTTTTTGGGTTGTCTTATCCAGGTCACTCTGGTAATCAACTGTTAACTTGATTGTTGATTGTAAGGGCTATGGCACAAATTGATTTTTGACTTGTACATATTGTAGACAGAGGAGAAGTGCCAAAAACCACATACTGAAGTCAATTTGAGACAGCAGGGGCATTTTTGAGCACTTATGTGCCTTGGTGAAATACACTATCTACAGTCATATGAAAAAGATTGGGAATCCCTCTTAATTCTTTGTAGTTTTGTTTATCATTGGCTGAGCTTTCAAAGTAGCAACTTCCTTTTAATATATATAAAATATATATATATTGAAACAGTAGTATTTCAGCAGTGAAATAAAGTTTATTGGATTAACAGAGAATATACAATATGCATCATAACAAAATTAGACAGGTGCATAAATGTGGGCGCCCCAACAGAGATATTACATCAATACTTAGTTGAACCTCCTTTTTGCAAATGTAACAGAATGTAGACACCTCCTATAGCCTTTGATCAGTGTCTGGATTCTGAATGGCGGTATTTTTGACCATTCGTCCTTACAAAATGTCTCTAGTTCATGCTGAGCATGGACAGCCTGCTTCAAATCGTCCCATAGATTTGCGATGATATTCAAGTTGGGGGACTTTGACGGCCATTCCAGAATATTGTACTTCTCCCTCTGCATAAATGCCTTTTCAGAATATCCAACCCCTGCGTAACTTCATCTTTGTGACTGATGCTTGAACATTATCCTAAAGAATTTGTTGATATTGGGTTGAATTCATCTGACCCTTGACTTTAACAAGGGCCCCAGTCCCTGAACTAGCCACACAGTCCCACAGCATGATGGAACCTCCACCAAATTTGACAGTTGGTAGCGGGTGTTTTTCTTGGAATGTGGTGTTCTTCTTTTTTGCCTCCTTAGTGAGGTACAGTGGTGTTTTAGCTCGGCGCTGTCTGCAATCTCCACATGATGCAATTTAAAGCAGCTTATCAACGAATGGTTCTCTACATTGTCATAATGAATCTGTTTTGATGGTCTGTCATTGGCCCTTTGATTTTTAATTTTACTTTGAGGTTGGCATTGTAAATACTGTCATTGTTTTTCTGATCATGCTAAACTGGGAAAAACGTTTATAAATTAAAATTGTTAAACTCCAATTTAAAGGCTTTAATAGGAATGAAGAAGAAAGCATTGAAAATTTTTTAGTCAAAAGGCACATATATTTCTTTAATGATATATAAGTACTACAAGAAGTGTTGTAAAGCAGCAATCCAGCAAAGATACAAAAAAATAAACTGATTTCTTCACCAAGACTTACGGTATCCCAAAATAGTAAAAAGATGCTGGTTTAATGTTTCTATGTAAAGCATGCAAAAAATGGTGTTTTGGTTATAGGGGACTCTGAAAAAACAATTGTTCTTAGTTATTTTTTCAATATATACAGCAGAGAAGTCAGAGTTACAGGACAAGCTGTGTATGGGTGCACATGGTTCAGCTCAAACAAGTTGTCAGTGGTTGATGTAGGATGTGGAAATGAAATGTTTATGCAAAATAAATATGAACAAGGGGTCTCATGGTATACACCCTGTAGAATTTAGCTTTATTTTAGTTTTAGCCATTCCAATTTTTCTGAAAATCTCAGACGTTTGTTTTATTATCTCAGATAGTACTAGATTGTCTTTCTGCACCTCAGTCTGTATAAGAAATACTGCATCTTCTTGTCATCAGGGAAACACAGATGGGACACAAGGACCTGCACCTTTGCGTGCTTACAGAGGGACAGGGTGCAAAATATGTATCTCTCACACAGTAGAGATATATATATATATATATATATATATATATATATATATATATATATATATATATATATATATATATATATATATATATATATATATATATATATATATATATATATATATATGGCTGATGTTGCAGCCGAAACATTAGTGTGTTTAATAAATTTATTACTTTGCAATAAGTCCTGAGTTGTGCGACTTCTTCTGGAGAGGATCGTATGAAGTATCTTGATGCATGCACCCAGGCAATGAAAGTATATTTATCATGAGTGCTGGGAGTTTGGGGGAGTGTATATATATATATATATATATATATATATATATATATATATATATATATATATATATATATATATATATATATATATATATATATATATATCGACTTATAACTAAAAGAGAGGAACGCAGATTAACTGCTTGTGATTATTTATTATTCATGCTGCTTTACACGACATGTTTCGGGGAAGTCCATCTCCCATTTTATCCAAGTAATACAGTTTTTCTCTGTAATAATAAAACAGTATCTTGTACTTGATCCAAAGAAGATATGATTAATGCTTATTGGAAGCAAAGCCAGCCTATTGGGTAATTGTTTTCTAGTAGAATTAAGGTAGGAAGATCCAAATTAGGGAAAGATCCATTATCCAGATCCCATACCTGTACTGTTTTATTATTACAGAAAAAAGGAAATCATTTTTGAAAATTAGAATTATTTGATTACAATGAACTCTATGGGGGATGGTCTTCCTGCAATTCAAAGCTTTTTAGATAATAGGTTTTCCGGATAAGGGATTCCATACCTGTACATCTATTATATAAATTATTCATAGTATAGCTCTGTTTTACTTATTTAAATGAAAATTGAGAAGTGATATCTGTAATTTTTTAGTCTTATCTTATTTTTTTTGAGGATAGTGCGGTATCATTGTCTATATAAATATTGGTAGATTTAAAAAACATTTTTGCAAGTAGTGAATTTAAAGAAACTTTGTGGCAAATTGTGGCTAAAAAGAGAAGTGTGTGTGTGTATATCCTTGCTGAGTACTGTAGTGGGTTAAAAGGGAAAGTATTGCAGGCGACTGTGAAAATATTTTGCATAAAATAGCCCTTAGGTAACGCACTGCTTTATATAAATAATCATTTTTGTAAACCTAAACTTTTATCGTAGTATGTGCCATTGGCTAATTCCAAGTACAATCCACTGATTCACAGTGCACACAAACATGCTAGGTTATATCGGCCATTGAACAGAGGTCTGTAAGCAGTTTGTTTTCTTGGGAATTCTACAGTGCTCTTTCTGATGCAGTTAAATTTTTATCTTTCTTTTAAAGTGGAAGGGCAACACAAAAATTTAATGTTTGTTTGCATAAAGAGAGAAAAAGTAATTCAAAGGCATTTCATAATATACTAATATATTTTTCATTGAATTTATTTGTAAATTAATTACATTAGCGGTTTCTGCGTGTCCTTTGCTATTATCTTCTTAGTTTGCCAGACTACTGACACAGTGTATGAGAAATTAACTGTAGCATTACTTTGACAAGCTGACCTTAAATCCACTGAATAGTTGCTTAAAACTGCATTTTTTTTTTAAATGCACTTTTTGGATAACCCCTTTAATATGTTCATGCTATCTTAAACTGTATACTCACTGCCATCCTATTTAAATCTTACACTATATGCTTATCAAATAGTAAAGAGAAAATTCATCTTAAGGCTAATGGCACAGGTCCTTGTCACGGAAAGACTAAATGCTTTTTCTTACAAAGGTCTGCTGTGTGCAGAAGGCAATGGATCAGCCTGATGCATTTGTCTAGCCTAAAGTTCACAAGAACACATCTAAATGCCATGAGCTTGGATATGGTTTTGGAATACTTCTTGTTGACAAACCATAATATTTTTGTTGAAATTAGTACAATTTTGGTCATTAACTGGTGAACTTGCAAAGTCTTCACCCCCAAACGGATTACAGTCTCATTAGAGGTCTTTGATACAGATGTTTTTTTCCTGTCCACAATTTCTGTTAAAGACCCTGCATTCTGATATTCCACTATATGCCCAGGATATTTGTATCATGGAGTAGAAACGTTTTAAAGGGACAATGTACTCTTTTCAACACTGGTTCAGTTAATAGGGCTTGTGCTGAGCATACATTCTGTTTATTTTTTTAACTTGGAAATATTTATAGATTTTGCAACTTCTTCCTCTAAATAAACCTAATGCTGTAGTCTACTTCCTGATCCCAAGGAGCAAAGTCACTCAAACTAGTAGTTCACTGTGTCGCCTCTGTATAATGAGCTGCTCTTTATCTAAAAAGGCTGTGTTTGGTTTGTTTGATTTTCCTCTTTGGGATCAGGAAGTAGAATATAGTTTTAGTTTAATTTTCAAATTCTAAATTTTTTCTAAATAAAATTTAAAAAATATTTTCTAAAAAAAATAGGCAAAAAGTATGTTCAGAAAAAGTTCTATTCACTGCAAAGGGGGTAAACTGTCCCCTAAAAGTAAATATTATATGTGAAAAATTGCGATGAGGAAAATTCAAGTTTCTAGTAGCCTTGTACTGTCATGCTTACTAAAGCTAGCAGTGTCTTCATAGATTAGTCAACTTAAGATGTAAGCAACTCGTTTATAATTTGCTAATACAATAACCACAAGTAAGGCTTCTTTACTACCGTGTTTTTCAGCATCTAAAATGTGCTGAAAAAATCTACCTCGGCTTATACGCGGGTCAGCGGTTCCCCGACCCGAGTAGCTGAGATTGCAGTCACTTTTAATCATTCCTATACCAACAGTTCACTTGGGGAGAGACTGCAATATCCCACAATGCCCTCTGTTGGTTATATGAAAGAATAACAGTGCGCCCTCTGTTGGTTATATGAAAGATTAACAGTGACTGCAATATCACACAGCGCCATCTGTTGGTTGTATGAAAGAATAACAGGGACTGCAATATCACACAGCGCCATCTGTTGGTTGTATGAAAGAATAACAGAGACTGCAATATCACACAGCGCCATCTGTTGGTTGTATGAAAGAATAACAGAGACTGCAATATCACACAGCGCCATCTGTTGGTTGAATGAAAGAATAACAGGGACTGCAATATCACACAGCGCCATCTGTTGGTTGTATGAAAGAATAACAGTGACTGCAATATCACACAGCGCCCTCTGTTGGTTGTATGAAAGATTAACAGTGACTGCAATATCACACAGCGCCATCTGTTGGTTGTATGAAAGAATAACAGTGACTGCAATATCACACAGCGCCCTCTGTTGCTTGTATGAAAGATTAACAGTGACTGCAATATCACACAGCGCCATCTGTTGGTTGTATGAAAGAATAACAGGGACTGCAATATCACACAGCGCCCTCTGTTGGTTGTATGAAAGATTAACAGTGACTGCAATATCACACAGCGCCATCTGTTGGTTGTATGAAAGAATAACATTGACTGCAATATCACACAGCGCCCTCTGTTGGTTGTATGAAAGATTAACAGTGACTGCAATATCACACAGTGCCCTCTGTTGGTTATATGAAAGAATAACAGTGACTGCAATATCACACAGCGCCCTCTGTTGGTTATACAAAAGATTAACAGTGATGGCAATATCAAACAGCACCCTCTGCACATGGTAGTGGGACAGTGGGACAATGCACACAGTAATCCGTTTGGCAATTCTCTGTCACCATCAGCTTTGCAAAGAAGTCCGGTTGATCGCTGGGGGGGTCGCTTTGGCAGAATGTGCGCTGCTGCGAGACAGGGCTGTAGTTGTGTCTAGGCTTATACGCGAGTCAATAAGTTTTCCCAGTTTTTGTAGGTAAAATTAGGTACCTCGGCTTATACACGGGTCGGCTTATACACGAGTATATACGGTAAATAGTTGTGACATTTTGTACAATTTGTGCAAAGAAAATGATGGTTTTGTTGTACGTTGATCACCAACTTGTCCTATCTTTTTTCCTGAAAAAAATTGATGTATGCAACCAAAATTCACTGGGAAGAGTATATACATGGTGGTAACAAAGATCTTATCCATTTTGACCTTAGATAGTTTCAAGAAAGGGATGACTTTTTGGAAAGTGAACCAAAACAAAGGCTGAACTTGAGTCTTGGACATGAGTCCTTTTTTCCCCCAACCTCATCTACTATGTATGTTGCTATGTGGCATAACATTTACTATAGTGTAATGCCACGTTACAGTCACTTGTTATGCTCCTGAAACTGGTGGTGTCCACATCCCCAGAGCAACATATTCTTTTACTTAGTATTTTACATTTGCAGCCTTCTCCCCAGCAGAAATGGTGGGAATTCTTCCTGGCTCTACAGACACTGCTGCTACATTTTCTGATAGTAATAGTGGAAAAAGAAGTATGAAGACCAGCCACCAAGATTTCCTAATTGAGAAGCCCATTAAATGTGAACCGTCCCCAGTATCTATGGAGTCAGATGATTTGCATAGATTGGCAAGAGAGGACATACTCAAATTTGAGATTGGTGACATTTCTGAAAATGAAGCAGATGACACCTCTGAATTGGAAACTGATGCTCATGAAGATACCCTTATGACAGATGAGTTTCCTGGTCCAATGGCACTGCCAAGAATAAGGAAGATGCGCTTCTCAGACGAAGAGTTAAATGTTTTAGTACAAGAGGTGAGTTTTTTTTTTTTTACATATAGTCTTTTATTACCTGCATAATGTTCCTGAGTTTCATAGACATATGTATAAGTAGAGAGGTTTTATTTATTCTACTGCCACATCCTACTTTTTTGCTTATATTCTTTAGTGTCTGTTTTAACTGTACTGCCTGAATTGAATGGCAGCCACCTTGGCCTGAAATCCTCCTGTACAAACAGAGAGGGGTGGTCACCATTCAAGTAGTGGCAGGCAGCATGGTATGTTTCCTGGCATTTCTACACTGTAAAATGCACTAGTGAAGAAAACATCTGATGTAACATAAGCCTTAACCTTTTTAACGCATAATTTCTCTCTAAGGCATCTCTTACTGTACCCTTCTGGTACAGCCATGCAATATGGGCTCTGGATTGGCACCATATTGGTGTACCAGTTCTGAGCCCATACTGAATGGGTACTGATATTTAACAAATGTATGGATGGCAACCTGATAAGTGATAATCCATATGCTAAAGCCCTGTTCTCTCATCTTACTATCAGGGGTGACCCTACAAGTAGTGGGGGATCTCTGGAAACTGGTGGAGTGCTTCTGGCACGGATCAGTAGGAAACTAAAAGGGCCATAGTACAGGTAATTGTAAAATTAAAATCTGGCCAAGGTCTTGGTGAGCACAAAATGTCAGAAACAGCTTTTGAATATTTCTGGCAGGCACTCACAGAATCTCAACAATAGGCATTGTAAAATAACTGCAGATCTTTATTCAAATATAACTCGGACAAGTTATAGCCTAATATCCTTATTTTATATTTTCATGAATATCCAACTGATTGGATTGTGGGCCTCACCCCCTTTAGTTCTATCTCTTCCCTGCTGCAACTTTTACACTGAATCTATAATTTGACTTTTCAGATGGCTAATCCCATGGTTAAATTAAATATAATAGACCTAAACATCTTGCTCTAGCATTTTTTTGTATTTATGGCACTTACCTTATATCAGTGGTCCCCAACCAGTAGCTCGTGAGCAACATGTTGCTCTCCAGCCCCTTGGATGTTGCTCCCAGTGGCCTCAAAGCAGGGTCTTATTTTTGAATTCCAGGCTTGGAGGCAAGTTGTGGTTGAATAAAAACCAGATGTACTGCCAAACAGAACCTCAATGTAGGGTGACAATCCACATAGGGGCTACTAAATGGCCAATCACACCACTTATTTGGCACCCCAAGAACATTTTTCATGCTAGTGTTGCTCCCCAACTCCTTTTACTTCTGAATATTGCTCACGGGTTCAAAAGGTTGGGGATCCCTGCCTTATATGATTGCGGACATTTATAGATGCTTGTCCCACTCGTATGATTGCATAAACCACATGTGGTTGCATATGTGTAGTGTCCTTCAATCGTTATAAATTCTTAGTTGATAAAGTACTACAGGGAATGTGCCTTTCTTCTACAGAAGAAAATTGCCCACTTCAGATTTTATCAACATGGAGCCATAGTTCAGACCTCATTTATAGGCAATACATGGGGTAATTCCTTCACCCTTTTAACTGACTTGGCTTTTAAAGTGCCTCACAAACACCAGTTTATTGGAGTTTTCCTTTTAAAGAGGTGCCAGAAAGTTCTCCGTATTGAGAACATCTTTCTGTTTGTGAAAAGGCAGCAGCATATCCCCTTGCTGCAAATCATTGGGTCATTTCATCTAATCTTTCAACACTTTTTATCAGAGCTAATCCATGTAATGCGAGTGAATTAAGATTTACGTAAAGACAGGGAATGAAAGGATTTAAAATGAAAATCAATCTGTTGATTTAGTATAAATTCTTTCCTTCCATTGTAAATGTTCGTGTCCAAAAAACGGATCATCTTGTCATTCACAATTGTAGTCCGAGGAATAATGTCAAGAGTCAGACCAATTTTCTGAGCAAACTTCTGACGTATCCATTGTGGTATGGTCCACAACTTAAGAAAAATAGTAAAACCATACATAAAGGAGTACACTATACTATACATATGTATCTTTATAAAGCTGATAGATATTCATGTAGAACAGGGCCAAATTGGACCCCATAGTCATCTCTAATTTGTAAAAAGAATTCATACTGAAAAGAAAATAATTATGCAGAACAAGTCGTGGATTTTTGAACCTTTCCACTAGAAGAGCACTTTATTGTATACATTACACATTTTATATAACACAGATGGACAAGGCTTATCCCTTACCTTACCTTTAAGGATTATCTTTTTAAAAAAGGAAGCACTGATTGCCCTTATAACACAATTTCTTCGGTGGGCATATTTTTGACACTCTTTTGTGTGTTTCTCTGTTAATTGTGATTAATGCAAAATGTATTCCTGTTGTGACTCCATGTTAATGGTATAATTTATATTAATGTACTACAATGTGTGCCCTGGGAATGTCATTTGACCTTTTTAAAACTGCATTTTCAAACTGTTTTCTGTTTTGTTTTAATAATTGTGTGTTGGCAGCTATCTCAGCTCATTATGCATGATCCTGTGCTTGGTGAAACAGCTAGTTTTAACATCATGCAAGTCTTTTCAGGCAGCTCAGCTGTTTAATTCTAATATATGCAAAGCTTTTCCTTCCTATATTTCCTGCAGGTTGCCATTCTCATACCTGCGACTGTGATGTAGAGGTGCATATTTAACATTGTACACAAAGATTTGCCTTTAGCAAGACAACTTACAACAACTATGTGATGCATATGTTTTACAAGCAGCCAGCAATGTATATTAATCCTGGCTGGAAATGAAACTTATGACAATTTGTCACCTGTGCTGGAGAAGGTTAAGTGCAGTTAGCTTGAATAGGGGGTGGTTTCTATACCGACCTATGGAATCATGGGAGATGACTGCAATGGCTTGCCTGATTTCTAACTTTTTAAAGCTAAATATGGAAAATGTATTTGCTCTTTTAGAAAAAACTGCATTCAAAACAAGATTATGCTATATATAGGGGCACTATAAATTGATGTGCTTTGAAAACGCCAAGTGGAATTGGAATGTATTTTTTTTAACTATGAAAAGGAAATCGTAAACATCAACATGTAAATATTGTCTCTCTTCCATTAGGTACATGATAATATGAGCCAACTGTTTGGTGAGCTCAGTGTAAGGACACCTACAGCTGTCAAAAATAAAATTTGGGAGGGTATTGTGACAAAAGTCAATGCCATTGGAGTCACCACCCGAACAGTTAGTGAAATAAAGAAGAGGTGGCATGACCTCAGGCGGCGCACCAAGATGAAGTTAAGTGTCTTTGAACCAATTGGCCACCATCTTGCAGCGGTACCCCCAGTTTTTCAACCCCCTCACCACCAAAGACTGTTACAGGAGACTATACATCCCCATCAGATCCAAGGGATTTCAAATTTGGACACAAGTAGTGCCATTTTTACATCAAATGCTGGTAATTCTGTCTTTTGTTTTATGATAGCTCCTTTTATTGACAGAAATATGATATGAAGTTTATCAAATGCACTAGGGGATAGTGGGTGTTGATCTAAGTAACCATTTTATCGTGCTTTTAATTTTGCTACAACATCACCACCTGGTATTTTCCTGTTTAGGAAAGGTTTTTTGAGGTCTATGATGTCTTTCCTAAACAGAGGAACATCAGTTCAGTCCTCATTCTTTCTTCATAACAAGTTCCTTGACTGGATTACAGTTTGAAACTGACCAGCAGGTGGTGATGTTAAAACAAAATTCATTATATTCGCAGTACATATTTTCCTTAATATTTTGGAATCTTTAAAAAAGTGCATGTAAAAGTGCTTAGAATAGCACTCTGAATAACTTTTAAGGGTTTAGTTATCTGTCAGCCCTTAGAACACCTTCGGGTTCATAACAAGTTTTAGAAATATAAACTTAACTAACAAATTATATTTGATCTGATTATTTTTACATGTGCATCATATGTGTTCCCTGTGACTGTTATCAAGTGGTATGCTCAAATAATAAGTGTGGCTGCTTACAACACATCAGCCCATTATGCGCATGGTTCAAATCAAATTGTGCGCTTTGCAAAGCTTTACAACAATTAAACATTATTATTATTATTATTATCAGTGCCTTCCTGAGTGGAATTGAAGGGAATAGTTTAAAAAATCAAAGCAATTAAACCGGATTTATTATATTTTTCTATTTCTTTCAAACTGTACATATTGTCATTGCTTAGCACAAAAAAGCAGACAGTGTGTACTACATGATATGTATTTTATTCTGAGTACATTATAGTTGCCCATTGATATATCATATAGGTAGCTAGAAGTTTAGCACAGCATGTACTTGGTACCTATAGAGTAGGACTTCCATTATCATGCCTATCTGTCACTAGTTATATGCACAAAATAACTAACTATATACAGTATATAATATAGATATGTATATATATATATATATATATATATATATATATATATATATATATATATATGTAGATAATATAAGCCATATCCAGTTGTTTTGCAGACTAAACCATGGAGACTGCATAATCAATTTTTGAGCAATCACAGTTTATTAATTTATTTAAGGTTCAACTCTTGTGGCATTCCAAACACATTGTCATAGGAGTACAATTTGCTGAATAACATCTGACGTGGTCGATAAGACTACTTCCTGTTTGGCCAGCCTTTGCTTTTACTTGCTGTATGTAACTTTATCCTCTAGTTAGAGGTAAATTATTTCCAGAGAATTACCCTGATATTAAATAACCCTCACAGGATAAACTATTGAATTATGGTATTCTAAGTAAGCATTTAATGTAATATTACATGAATTATAAGTGCTTACTCGGTTACTAAAAAGAAATCGCCTAAAAACTATATTTGGTACAGGCCTATGGTGTAGTATGTATACAGTTTTATTAAAGGGAATAAATGCAAAACATACTTGCCCACAAATGGTGGATTGTTGCTGACTTTTTTTATTTATTTAATGTTTTAGCCATGACAACTACCCAGGACACAGACGAATATATTGATGACATGGTGGAGCAGGAGAGGAGGTGCGCAGAAGTAACAGAAACAACAAGGCATCAAAGCATGCCAACCTTTCACAGAGAGCATAGGGGTGACAACCATCATTTCTCAGACCATTTGAAGGCCAGCCAAACCACTCAACAAAAACTCATATCAGAAATTTGTTTGTTACGCAATGAGATGAGCCAGTCAGCACAAAGTCTGCAGCAATCCATTGACGTGCATTTGGCCCATATAGCATCATCAATTGATATACATTTGGGGCATATAGCCTCATCTATTGAAAAGCATCTTGGCTTGATCGCTACAAATATGTTAACACTTTCTCACAATAGAGCACCGCATTCTGAGTCATTATCAGGTCCTGGTAAAGACTCCCCTAGCTCTTCTGGATATCCCTCAGTCCCAGTATACCCATGTTGCAGCAGCACAGAAACTTGTGATGTCACCGATCAAATCAACACACAAGTATCTAATGCAACCACCCAGTTTACTTTGGACAGAGGGGCTTCTCAAAAAATATCAAAGTTGCCTGTTAAAAGAAGAGCACAATCCCATGATCCATCTGAATTTATTGATTCCAGGTACTTTGAATCAGAAGAAAATGGGGTCTTCCTACAAATAAATGAGGGGCAGATACATACTTCAAGATCCTTAAGATCTAGACCTAGCAGTAGTCTAGAACAATGCACGGTGAAAAAAAAACTGTCAAAGTAAAAAAACAAAACATTTTTTGGTTTATATTATGACCAATAACACGAGTTCATCAATTGTTCAAACAAATATACAGAGCCAGTAAAAACTTAGCTGACTAGTTACTCTGAGGTATTCAAGGATTTGTATATA
The DNA here is from genome assembly GCA_038501925.1 of Xenopus petersii. Taxonomy (NCBI): domain Eukaryota; kingdom Metazoa; phylum Chordata; class Amphibia; order Anura; family Pipidae; genus Xenopus; species Xenopus petersii. The sequence goes on from CM076688.1 coordinate 45,274,337, forward strand.
GTTGTTTTAAGGACAATGTGTCTATTTTCTTGTTCTTGAGTAACAAGTATTAATATGGCTAATACGTTACATTGAGCATTATTCTTATTGAAAATATGCCTCCAGTGAGAGTTCACGACAAATCGAAATGGCTCATGTTAGCCTTTCCAGGACTCAAAAAGCACATTACACATGGACTCTGCCTTCCATATAGATTTATATTCTCTACTCTGCACTGTAAGTGGAGTGATTGCAATGTATAGAGAATAAGTGCTTTAGATAGTTTACATGTGCAGTAAATGCCTTTGCGTTTGAGAAAAAAGTTAAGAATAATAGTCTTTTTAACAACTATTCTTTTAATTCTGTTGGATTAATTTTTAGTTAGACAATGCTTACAATATGAATTAAAAGGTGAGGTGTATGCAGAGAAATATGTGAGATTTAACTGGACCAGCACTGTTTAACTCTTTTCATGTAATGGGCTATTTAGTTGTCATTCTAAATGTTTGCGTAATTGATTCTATCTAAAGGACGACAAAGCACACTTAAACCCATGGATATATGAGGTTGGGCCCACAGACCCCCAGTTAGACAACCCTGAATTAGACTGTACTATAAACTGTTGTTTCACAGTTTTTGTTTTTCCTTTTTGGCTTCATACTCGTAATGTGTCCGATGAGTAATAGGGGTCACACTAAATCCTTGGTAATACATGTACATGTGGATGTGTATTCAATGGAAGATGATTTATGTACTTTTTCCACTTCTTTGTAGTATTAAGTAGCAATACATTTAATTAGATCTACATTAAATAAAAGAAAAATAACTTAACTTAACACGCTTAAATTAATTTTCATGACGTAACCCTTAAATGTAACATGGACAGACAAAACTTCTTGCGCATGCAGATCGTTAATTCAGTTTCTTTTGCATCATACCTGTCATACTGTCTCCATTTGCAAGTGTGCACACTCAAATGGCTTTCTGAGAAGACAAACTCAACCAAGACAATACAATAGCTCCCATTCATAAATATATATCCACAACTTACATTAATGTTGCTCAGAACAAGCTATACCATAACAATGGACAACAGCCAGGGCATGAGTTAGATAGCTGCTCAGAAATAAAGTTATGTAATCAACTATGACATGATCTACAAGCCTGCCTTCATGTACAGGATATTATTTTAATCATGAGCACACCAGGGACCCTAGACACATAATGTGCTCAATTGCCAAACTGGAAATGGCCCAGGTGGCAAAACACTCCCAAAATCATACCATGCCTTTGCTTTTGATATCCATCCTATTTTAAATTACTCTTCTGGAAGATTTCTGAAGCATAAAGTTCTGCATTATCTGAAGCATCAGTGACTGATAGATTTGTTCGCCTACTGCTTATTGTCATCTGTTGCATTTTTTGTTGCATTTGGTGATTTTTGTTGATAAAACAAAAACAAAACTCAGTGGGGCTCATTTATCAACACTGGGCAAATTTGCCCATAGGCATTAACCCATGGCAACCAATCAGATTGCTGCATTCATTGTTCTACTTGCAGCTGGTTTCAAAAAGCTAATCACTGATTGGTTGCTATGTGTAACTGCCCATGGCCAAATTTGTCCTGTTTTGATAAATGAGCCCCAGTGTCAGTCTGTGGAGACTAAAGCTAGTAAATTACTGTCATGCATAAAAAAGTGATTAACTCAAAGAAAGAAAGTATAATTTTGCTGCCTATGGCTATACCACACTGTGTTACTTGTTCCCAGCTACTTGTCGTGGCTGGAAAATGCCAGAAAATACCATGCCATAGACAGTACTGAGAATTGTCTCTGCTAAAACACACATAGTGTCTTAGCAGAGACAATTCTCAGAATTGTTTATTTTGTAGCCATTACAAGTAGCTCTGGGTGTCATTCCCCTAAGGGTAATGGCAGACTGAAAGATTTGTCGAACACCATTATAAATTCATGGCGCGGGCGACAAATCTCCTGGAAATCCCTCTCCATTGCCAATCATTGAAATCGATGGCAGTATGGCCAACTTACTGCTAAATTGCCCGAAATTGCCTCTGGAGGGAAAATTGCGAACGACAAATCTTCCCGTGTGCCACTATCCTTCTAGATCTCAGATAAGGCCTTAATATGAGTATGCAGTCCTGTTTTTGGACCCCAGTAATTAAGTAGGATATTAATGAACTGGAAACCGTAAAAAGATGTGCCACTAAAGATGTAAAAGTAAACCATGAGGTCTATAAGGAAAGTTGGGGTTGTATTCCCAGGAGAATAGACACTTGAGAAGATGTGTGTTTACTCTTTAGGGCAGTGGCAAACAGGGCTTCTTGTCAAGGCTACAAAATTGACAATACTGATCATACTACATGTGTTTTAGCAGAGACAATGCTCACTATTGTCTATGGCAGGTTATTTTCTGGCTTTTTGTAGCTTCCGTGTGTCATAGCCCTTACCAGGTACATTAGTGCAAATTGTAGACCGTATGATTTATATTTTTTATAAAGAACAAAAGGCCTTTTGGACTTGAAGCAGCATAAATGGTTCTACACAGAGAGGGCAGTGAGGTTGTGCAATAAACTGGTAATGATGTGGTGGTAGATTCTGTTATCTATCTATGACTTTAAGAGTGGCATTGATAACTTTTTAAGAAAAGCATAATATCCAAGGATTCAGTGATCTCAACATCTATAGTTAGTTTAGTAGATGGGTTTTTTCAGGTGTAGCATATATTTTTTTGTATGTGAGTGAATTGATTGGTCTATATATAACTATATATTAATGTAGTAACATATTATAGTAGATGCGGTTAAAAAAGACACATGTCCATCAAGTTCAACCTGCCTTCCTTCCTTCAGAGGAAGGTGATAAAAACTCCATCTGCAGCCTCTGCAATTTGCTTTAGAAGGGGGGGAAATGGAACCAGTCTCTGTAACAACTTTGTACTTATGCACTTATAAACAGCTTATGATTAAAGGAAAACTATACCCCCCAAACAATGTAGGTCTCTATAAAAAGATATTGCATAAAACAGCTCATATGTAAAATCCTGCTTCATGTAAATAAACCATTTTCATAATAATATAGTTTTCTAGTAGTATGTGCCATTGGGTAATCATAAATAGAAAATTTCCATTTTAAAAAATAAGGGCTGCCCCTGGGATCGTGGGATTCACTGTACTCACAAACATACCAACAAACCATACATGTTAGGTCACATGAGCCAATTAACAGACAGAGTTGTGTCTTTTGCTTCCACACTTCTTCCTGTTAGAGTTGAAGTATTTCTGGTCAGGTGATCTCTGAGACAGCACACAGACATCACGAAATGGTGGCTCAAGGCAAGAGATGTAAAAGAACAAGATTTACTTAAATATATATTCCAGTTTGGTAAGATTCTTTAATATGATATGAACTATCTGTTGCTTAAGTGTTCATTTTGGGAGTATAGTTTTCCTTTAAGTGCATATGAGCATGAAACATGTAAGACAGGGGTGTCCAAACTGCGGCCCGAGGGCCACATGCGGCCCAGGATGCATATGAATGCGGCCCAGCTTGGTTCCAGAGGAAACGTCATGTCGCAAAGGATATAAGAGGAGGAGGGACTATGCCCATTGACCAATTAGTAATAATAATATAATAATAAGTCTATTTAATATCCAGGTGTCCCATATTCCAGTGTATAGCTCCATCTGGTTATCCAACTGGCATTGTAGTTCTAATCTGTGTATTTCCTTTACTTTTACAAATCAAACGTGTTTGTGTATTTCATGTGTGGCCCCAGACAATTTTTCTTTTTCCAATGTGGCCCGGCAAGCCAAAAGTTTGGACACCCCTGATGTAAGACTTTGTTTAGTATTTACCTAATGTCTGCACTTCATTTGCTTTTCCTGTCCATGAGATCTGTGAGTGCCTACTGTTTCTTTTCTTGGTCTGATACCTCCTTATAATTAAGGGGACCTCAGCAGCAAATACACTTATTTTATGATTGTTTCTAATTGTCATTGCCAGTGGCTAAAATCAAATAGTAACGGGAATATCGGACAACGCTGATGGGTGCCTCGGGTGATGTTAAATAATGAGGGAGAAACAAGGGCCAATACAAAGCTTTGCTGTAGGATCTGCATACTGTACTCCCAAATGCAAATTTATGTAACACTTCATATAGGTATGACGAGCGTATAGAATTAACAACCATTTAAAAATGTAATTTAAGAATCATGGTTGGTTGTATTTTTTTTTTGCTATGGATGTATACAAGACCGCATGTTGCCTGTGCAAAACCTAAACTGATCTCTGTGGATCAGAGAAGGTAAAATGGTATTTAACAGTAATGCTAAAATCTTAGCTAACAATTTAATGTCAATATTCAGAACTAATATAGGTGCTATATTCTTATATTCTGTAGAATCGGTTTCTGATTTTGGGATTAGAGAAAAATTTGTTGAAACAGACCTTTCATCTCGTAAAAAAACATTAAACATTTTGGCCATATGAAGTGGTAAAATACAGGAAAACTTTCTATAATACATTTCCAAAAATCTGCCATGGCCCGGGGCCATTGATAATCAAAGGGTTTTTTATGGCTAATTGGACTTTTAGAATTTTAGATTCCCTTGTGAGTTTCAGGAAGTTTCTGTATAAACCTACTAATAAGCTTAGCAGGGGGGTTAGATGGAGCTGCATACAGTTTAGCATAACGGGAGACAAATTCTATGACTATGGCATTTAGTTCTCCTGTAATTTGTCCAGAGGGCAATTTTAGAAAAGTTATAAGTGTATGATCAATTCTATTATTAAGGCATCAAGTTAATTTTATTGTTGATTTCTTCATTTGGGTATACAGCCTCTGGTTGGTCTATCTAACCCTCATATCCATATTTGGGTTATTAGCTTGTGTGATATGCAATTGATTTAGGGCTTGGATTAAGGAATGAATCGCTTTTTTTTTTTTTTTCTCCTGAATCTTATGTGATATCCACACTACTGCTACATTTTCAGAAATGTAATGCTTAATACAAGTTTCCAATTCAGAGACAATTTCTGATCGCCAACAAAAATCAGGGTTACACTCGGACCATTGTAAGAATATTAATGCAACTGATCAGACCATGGGCTCGTCAATAGTCTCTACATACCACTAGTTGCCCATGCCCCAAGTCTCCTAGGAGAGCCATTCAAATTTAAAAAAACACTATTGATTATTATTTGGGGGCATTATAGGAAAATATTGTTCATTTGGCTACTTCTATTATAGTGGTCACCAAAACAAATCAGCCCTTGGAATTGGATAAATTTGTCTTGCACTTGTAATCTGAGGCCAGCTGTAAAGAAAATGACCTCTACTTTTGTTTCATTGTCAGCAGAAACTAAATATGCATCCTGGTATCTATGGATGAAAGAAAAAAAACACAATCCTACCATTACGATAGAAGTGCGTGGAGCCTGGAGGACTGTGTTTGATTATTATATGTGAAGCCTAAGCAGAAAGCCAGCGATATTTGATCTTGTGGTATAGGAGAACTTGAATAATATGAGTAAGTCTTGCTCTTTAGTAGTGTAGTTGGGGAGATGTATTTGATATTTGTTACTCTCATGTCTCAACTGTTGGGCTGATCTGCCTGCTTGCGGTATCATGACCAGGATCTGGCGACAATGCAATTATAGGATAATATCCCGTTATGGTTTCCCTTACTGTTTTGTGTAGTGTTCAATGGATTCTGTCACATTCCAGTCTTTAGGACAAATCCAAAAGCCAAATGGTAAAGATCAATTACCAGCTAACAATGGTAAGTCCCTTAGTTATTCTGGGTTCCCCCCTGGTGTGTATGTTATTGCCTCTTAACCTGTTATCGACATCATCAATCCTGTTGATAGTTGGCAATGTAAAATGTCCTGTTCGTGAGCATCAAGAACCATAATCATGTCTTACAGCTCATTTTCAATTGTGCCTAGGCTGTGCAAGTTCTTGTAGTTTTAAATTGCTTTATCCTCTGCTTGTCTAGCCTTAACTTGTGCTTGTTCAGACTGGGAATCAGGCCCAGTCATTAGTACTTTTGTCATTATTCCAGTAGTTTGCATGTGAGGCCTAGTAATATAAGAGCCCAAACACTTAGGCTGTTATGTATGAGGTGATGTGCCTTTTGAGACCCTTTTTTTGTGGCCTGTGTGTCATCTGGTGGTCTCTCTTGCCTCAGGATGGAGTCTTTGACTTAGACTTAGATTTTGGGTCAATGTTCACTGCTGATTGGTGGTAACTGGGGTCAAGGAATTTGTGAATAAGGAGTGATCTCAACAAGTGGCCATCTTTGATCACACCTCAAGTAACCTCCTGACTTGCACACAAAACTATGCAGGCCAGTTACTTTATATTACTCAGCAATGCATCTCATCTACCACTTAGCCACCCAGTCTACCAGTTTGTCCAGATTTTCCTAGGAGGATGCCACATCCTGGGTCAAATTAATTGGCCTTCATAGTTTTGTGTCATAAGCAAACACAGATAATTTACTTGCAATACGCTCCCCCAAATGTCTGTGTGGCACTGTATCAAAAGCTTTGGCAAAATCCAAATAGGTCACATCTACTGCAACCCCAACATCCAAATTCCTACTTCCCTCATCATGAAAAGGCTATTAAATTTGTTTGATAAAGCTCTGCTGATTATTACCTATAATGCCATTCTCCAGAACATAATCTTGAATGTGATCCCTTAAAGGAGAAGGAAAGCTACAGAGGCATTTTATTGCCAATAGATTAGCTGCAATAGTGCAAGCTAGAATGCTATATTTATTCTGTAGAATGTTTTACCATACTTGAGTAAAAAGCTCTAGAAACTCTGTTTAGGATAGGAGCTGCAGTATTAACATGGTGTGACATAGCTTGCTGCCTGAGTCTCTCCCTGCTCTGGGCTCAGATTACAGCAGAGAAGGGGGGGGGGAGAGGAGCAAACTGAGCATGCTCTTGCCCAGGGCAATGAGGTTTAAGCTGAAGGCATGAAGTCTGATACAGAAGCCCATGTGTACACAATAGAAGGAAAGAAATGCAGTGTTTCTTTTGAAAGGGGGTTTAGAGCAGCACTACTTTGGGGGTTTACTGGTGTATTTATATAGACCTTTCTGATAAGGCTTACTTAGTTTTAACCTTTCCTTCTCCTTTAACAAGCCTTGAAATAGCTTACTCACAACAGATGTCAGAGACATACAGGCTTGTAAATGCCAGATTTGGATTGTAATCCCTTTTTAAATGTTACATGATCTTTTCTCCAATATTGTACATAGGCACCATACCTGATGATATGTAAAATATGTATTCATATATAAGATATTATAGACTAAGATGCCTATAATATGTATATGCACTAGGGTTCACTTGGATGGGTTCAACAGAAATTAGTGTCTTTGTTGCTGGAGCTTCATCTTTTACTGTTGCCTGTTCATCTTCTGATATATGTAAAGTTTATATTTGTATTGACACAGTAAGTTAGTAGTAGCTTGAACTACACAAATTACTACACTCAAGCCATGATTTATGGAAAGGCCACCAAGGGCAGCAGGATTTTAGGGGGGAGGCATGCTGCCCAAATGCACCCACATTGGTTCAAAAACACTGGGAATACGCAGGAGATACAATTTTTTTTTTCTGTGCGCCAAACAACATTGTTCTGGTCCCGATGATCAGAGGGGACAGGGTAGATGAACGGCAGTGGGCCTAGGGGCACCAGCTATATAAATCCGGCCCTGACTACACTCAATTCTGTAATCTATGATATGGTCTGTCAAGATCTCTTGTGCTAATGTTCTGTGCTTTTGCAACTTTGGTATTGTATTTTTCCTTTTATTTACTTACAGCAGCAGTTATTATACTAATGATAAACATGGTTTGGTGGGAGGAAAGAAAGTGTGCAGGCTTAATTATCATCACTGGGCAAACTTGCACCTGTGCAGTAACCCATAGCAACCAATCAGTGATTAGCATCGCTGCAGCAAGGAAAACAAAAGAAAACTTTTGATACGTTATCAAGGGTAACTGCCCAGGTGCAAGTTTTTCCAGTGTTACTAAATGAGCCATCTTATTAGTCTTGTGATGTGAACAGCATCTATAATAATATAAATTAAAAAGGTTGCTTTATTTTTGTATCCTAAAGCACTCACAGGTGCATCTAATTATTATGACTTTTTTGAACATGCCTTTTGTATGGGTTAATTGTAATGATGCTTAAAGGATTGATGGCATAATTAAGGAACTTTTGCCAGTGGCACATAACAGACGTAAAGCCACTACACATAGCAAAGGCCCAACAGCCAATCATAAAACTTTATTTAATTATTATTATTGATTCAACTGTCATAGATTGTCTCCACTGTCACTATTATTCTTTATTTGTTATTTTTGCTACTGGCTAACATGGTTTAAAAAAAAAAAAATATGGAAATCTTCCTTTGTTTCATTCAGAACTTACCAAACCCTTGTAGTACAAACAGAGGGGTTGTTCACTTTTCAATTATTTTAAGTATGATGTAGAGAGTGATATTCTGCGACAATTTGCTATTTGTTTTCATTGTTTTATTATTTGTGGTTTTTTGAGTTATTTAGCTTATTATTTAGCAGCTCTCCGGTTTGCAGGTTCAACAAGCTGGTTGCTAAGGTCCAAATTACTCTAGCAACCATGCATTTATTTTAATAAGAGACTGGGATATGAATAGGAGAGGGCCTGAATAGAATAACAAATAATTAAAAGTATCAATAACAATACATATGTAGCATAACAGAGGAGTGGTCATTTGGATGGAGCCAGTGACCCCCATTTGAAAGCTGGAAAGAGTTAGAAAGAGGCAAAATACTATAAAAGAGAAAAACAAATATGAATTGAGGTTGTCATAATAAAGAGTAGGACCATGTGTGCCTGCTTGGCCACATTACTAACCCACCCAGCTCCAATATGCCTAAACCCCACCAATTTCACTAGAAGCTGCTACCATAGTGTGTCCTTTTGTTTTACCGGACACTAACAGGACTATTGCCTGTCCTCCTCACTGATGGCAGCCCTGTAGATGGCATAAGAAAAAAGGCAATGGCACACTGGGCACGATCAAGCAGGGTAAACCCTTGCAAAGATTTATTTGCACACGATGCAACGTTTCGGGGTGGTCCCCTTTGTCAAGCATGCTTGACAAAGGGGACCACCCCGAAACGTTGCATCGTGTGCAAATAAATCTTTGCAAGGGTTTACCCTGCTTGATCGTGCCCAGTGTGCCATTGCCTTTTTTCTTATGCCATTGGTTTGGGGGGGTGCCGATCCCTCCTGGTATTTGAGCACCTGGCAGAGTTCCTGAAGGCCAGGGTGTGCAAAGTGAATCCCTCTTGTTTCTGGAGCCCTGTAGATGGACCCTAAGGGAGACCTGTACTGCCTAAGGCAGGTATTAAGTACAGGACTTCATTGTTCCCAAGCAAGCGGCACCTGATATACCAATGTGGGTGCATGAATGCAGAATGCTTCTCTACCAATTATAAATAAGCAATACTCAGTTGAATTAATGCAGCTCTAGGGAGTTTATTCAACTGCTTATAGTATCTCCGCTTTTATGACCTCAGACGTTTCCTTTTTTTTTTTTTTTTCTCTTTCTCGATGCCTACCAACAAGAATAAGGTATTGCTTAAGAGCAATGTTTTATGAAAAGTATTTCTGCTTGATCTGATGTGACCACTTGATAAATTAAAGGAACAGTAACGTAAAAAGTAAGTGTTTTAAAGTAATGAAAATATAATGCAGTGTTGCCCTGCACTGGTAAAACTGCTGTGTTTGCTTAAGAAACACTACTATTGTTTATATAAATAAGCTGCTGTGTAGCCATGGGGGCAGCCATTCAAAGGAGAAAAAGCTCAAGTTACACAGCAGACAGCAAATAAGCTCTGTCTGTTTAATGGTGTTATCTGTTATCCATTAGTTAACCTGTGCCATATAGCTGTTTTTCAATTTCTGCCATTGCTCCACAGTAGCTTGCTTATCTGAACTATAGTAGTGTTTCTGTAGCAAACACATCAGTTTTACCAGTGCAGTGCAACACTACATGATATTTTCATTACTTTAAAACACTTACATTTTTTGGTGTTACTAAGTACGAGATTCAAGGGAGTCAATTCTAGGAGGCCTTTAACAAAATATTTAAATACAATGTAATATTCTGCTTTAAAATAATCAGGAAGGAATGTTTATTACATGACGTATGCAGAAGAAGAATGGAGTAAAGGATTTAATTCATGTCAGTCAGATGAGCGTATAAAACCATATGTTAATGCAAATATAAGGTGCAACATATGACAATGCAAGTCTTCTGTTCTAGATGCTAACGTGGACTGGAGGATTTCATTAATTCAGCTTAAGACTAGAAAAAATGAATACTGATGGATGGAAAAAAACTCCATGTGTACAAGACAGTGCTGAGGTCTTGCTGATTGATGGCACAGGAGTCACTACTAATGAAAAAGGAGATGATTCACATTCAGTTTGTGAAATACCAACAAAATGTGGGGATCTAAGAAGTAATACATTTGCAGATAAAATGGATGGGAATGGGAATAATACATGCTCTAGTAAGAAAGAAGAGCAGTTTAAATGTACTGTCTGTGGAAAGCTTTTTCATTGGCCCTCCCATTTAAGGCATCACATGCAGAGTCATACAAATGAAAGGCCTTACAAGTGTTCTGTTTGCCATAAGGGATTTAAAGATGGCCACAAACTCAATCGCCATCAGCAAATGCACCCAGAATTTAAAAAAGACTTTGCATATAGGAAACTCTACAAGTGCTATATCTGTGACAAACCTTTTAAGTACCAATCAGACCTAGACAAGCATACGCTTATACACAGCGAGGAGAAACCCTTCAAATGTCCAATATGCAGTGTAGGCTTCAGACGCCTTGACCATCTAAAAAGGCATAATTTTGTGCACACTAGCGACAGGCCATTCAAATGTAGCATTTGTGGGAGAGGATTTGTGGAAGCCACGGAAGTTCTTAAACATGAGAGAATTCATTCTGGTGATAAACCATACAAGTGCAAGTTTTGTGACAAAAGTTTCTATCACCCTCGAAGTCTGAAAGAACACTCTGCTGTCAAGCATGCCTTGGCTGGAGAAGAAATGAAAAAGATATATAGTGATGATGTCCTTTGCAAACTTCCAACAACCAAAGAAAAGGCTGAGCAATATCCAGAAGACAACAGAACAGAACAAGTTGATCTTGAGTGTCATCCTTCAGAAAGTGGACCTCATGAAATAGTTGTTTATCTTTCTGATGATGACTGAACCAAACATGTAGATGAAAGCCGCAGATGATTACTGGAAAATACCATTAGGATACTATGGTTAAATAAAGCGGCTTTGCCAGAAGACAATACATGGATCACAGCAGTAAAAATGCACCTTTTACTTCTGAATACCATGGCAACTACTTTTCTGGGGCACATGGTCTTACCTACTTTCTTCCAGTCATGTGATTCTATAACTGATTATGTACATAAAGCTCCATTTTTTCTTTTCTTAACAGGCTTTAAATCATTAAATGGTAATTTGGGTATGTATCACAGATCAAGCCTGTGTTTCAGATTACAGATAGGTGAAGGCTTGTTTAGCAAAAGTTACATTTTAGTGATTTTAGAGGTTTTTGAAACACACTTTCTCCAAAATCAAGAATGTCATGAAAGTTGTTAAAAGATCAGAATATAAAGGTATGAATGAAAAAAACAAACAATTGGCAATGCGCTAAGAAATACAAAGACCTCAAAAAAATCAAGTTTTTCAGATAATTACTAGCGAAAAAAATCAGAAAACCTCAAACTCTGAATTAAAAATGGTCCAATAAGATCAGAATGGCTTCCATTGACTTCAGCAGCTTTTACCTGTCAAATTTTTGTATTAGAGGTTTTCATGGTTTCTACGCTTAATGAATGTTAATTTTTATAGAATAGAAATCCGAATGTTGTAAATCAGCCCCCTAGAGTCATTTGAAATTCTAGTCAATTTCCCTTAACAGTAGTTAAAGCTTATTATTGATAATCTAACTTACCTTGACCTATTTCTTTGTCTTTTTTTTATCATTTGTTTTCAGATTATATTACTCTTTAAGCATTATAATATAGTCAAATAAACTTCATGTGTATGTTCCATAATTGTTTCATGATTTGTTTGGACTTCAATTTTTCTTTTGGAAAATGTAATTTCAACTTGTAAAGACACAGGAATAAGCAAATAAATTTGAGTGCATTTTCACACATTATTCAGCACTTTATATCTTCTGTTGTTAGCCAAATTATTACTTTCCGCAGCAATTAGAATGCTTTCATTAAATTGTTTGTTGCCTTTTTTCCAAAAACGTATTTTGCTCTCATTCACTGTTTTGATTTTATTTGTCTAAGAATGTGAAACGGGATAGTTTTATGGATTGTTAGACTGTCTGGAGACTGCAGTACCCTGTAAAATGATTCTAGTCTACTTGATGAATGCCATTTATGCCAGTGGCATAACATTTTTAGCCAAATATGTCATATGAATGTAGAACAGACATTATTAAAATATAAAGGGTCACATTGACACGGTTATAGAAAAAGGTCTCCCTTACTCATGTTAATACAAAATCCATGGCCCCATGAGGCCAAAACTGTACTTTTCTTAAAGGGATCCTGTCATCGGAAAAAATGTTTTTTTCAAAACACATCAGTTAATAGTGCTGCTCCAGCAGAATTCTGCACTGAAATCCATTTCTCAAAAGAGCAAACAGATTTTTTTTATATTCAATTTTGAAATCTGACATGGGGCTAGACATTTTGTCAATTTCCCAGCTGCCCCTGGTCATGTTGCACAGTGTGCCCTATTCCCCTCAGGGGTATAGGGCACACTGTGCAAATAGCCAGATGTGAAATTTACCAAAAATGTCAAAACCTTAGGATGGCACTGGACCTAATTGGGTATTCCCTTCCATAATTATAATGCAATTGCAGTTGTGGGAGGGTGTTGCACCTGACACAATGCGTTAAAATTTCCGCTTGTGTTATGAGATCAGATGTGTTGTTTTTTTTAAATTTTTTCAAATGGCAGCATCCCACCAGGTAGTGCATATGAATGACAACAACCTACCAGACAACTACTAGGAACACCAATCTACCAGGCAACACATAAAATGATACTAGTAGGAACACTAATCTACCAGGCAACACATAAGATGATACCATCCTTCCAGGCAGAGTATAGGGATGAAAACATGATTCAACACATGGAAACATCACTTGAGACACTCATATATTAGATTTTGGTATTGCTATAGCTATTATGAAATGCTGCTGTTCAGCAAATGGGTCGTACCTTTTTTCTGACCCCAGCCTTAGATTTGCCAAGTATAAGAACAGCATCACATTCCACAGAAATCTGAGAACACAAATATAAGGGGATGCTAAGTGCATATATAAATTGTATATGGTATATAGACTGTTACAACTTGCTCTAGCATTTCTACACATGTTGGCTTAGGAAGTTAGATTGGTGTGACTCACCCTTTTTCCTACAAACCTAACGAGTTTCAATGAACTGTAAAGCTGCTTGATCCTTGAATGTAGGATGAATCACTTTTAAAATGTTCTACATGAAATCACAACTAAGGGGCAGATTCGTTAAGATTCGAATGGTAAATTTGAATTGTCATTTTAAATAAAATTTTAAATCACCAACTTTGAATTTGAATTCAAATGTGAGATCACACCTTGACCCTGGAAATAGGAAATAATTCTAATTCAAATATTCACCACCTAAAACCTGCCGAGTTCATTTACAATGGCAGAGGTCCGTTGAACCATTTGAAGATGTTAATGCCTTCCTGACATTTGAGAGGGTTTTTTCAGATCGTTCATATTCGACATTCGAGTTTTTTCGTAAATAACCCCCCATTCGAGTTGAGTACATTCAAATTCATTACAGTTAAAAAAAAAATCTTCAAAATTTGACCTTTGATAAATCTGCCCCTAAATGTAGGTTTTCTATACCAATGATACAGTGACTAAGTTTGTTACCCCTGTTCCTGTGATTTTGTTCCTTTATGTTTAAGAATTAGGAATGAATTCCCATTATATAAATTTTTTTGGGGTGGAAATACCCTATTGCTGTTGTATGATAATCTAAACAGAATTCTTTCTTCTGAAAAATATCTGCGAACACATCAGGCTGCCCAAAATCACCACTAGATGGTTGTATTGTCAAGAGTATTTCTTTCTATCTTTTTTTTTTAACAAAAAAAAAATACCTTGCATCTTTCCACGCAGTTTGCATGACCTTTTCTTATGACATAAGCCAGCTGGAATTGCAGATTGTATAAACAGTGGTTTCCAGTTCTTCAACAGTACACAGAATCCAAGAAACAAGTTCTCTAGACCTAGTATAAACTTGCATTTGATTGCAGGTTTGAATCCACACGCAAGGTTTAGATATCATTTACAAAATGTGCTGGTTTGCTCCATCTTCATTAAAATAGAAATGAATAAGAAATCTAAATATATTACCAAGATTTGAAAGTAATGTTACATTATTGTGTCAGATACTTACATGTTAAATACATATTTACGACATCAATTATTTCCGATTTTATATAAAATATATATTATTGGTATATGTATAGGCTCCATCATCTGGAATGCTTGGGACCATGAGTTTTCCAAATAAGGATTTTACGTAATTTGGATCACCATACCTTAAAGGAGAACTAAAAGCTAAAACGAATATAGCTAAAATGCCATCTCCAGTAGACAACATTGTAATCAAAGAATACAAATTTTTAAAAATGATTTACTTTTACAACAGTACCTTTTACTTGATCCCAACTAAGATGATTAATCCTATTGGATTTATTTAATGTTTAAATTATTTTGTAGTACAATTAAAGTATGGTGATCTTTTATCTGGAATCCCCCAGATCCTGAGCATTCTGAATAACAGGTCCCTTACCTGTACTAAAGGTTCAGCATGTGTATAACAGTAATTATTAGGGATGCACCGAATCCACTATTTTGGATTCAGCCGAACCCCCGAATCCTTTGTGAAAGATTCGCCAAATACCGAACTGAATCCGAATCCTAATTAGCATATGCAAATTAGGGGTGGGAAGGGGAAACATTGTATACTTCCTTGTTTTGTGATAAAAAGGCATACAATTTGCCTCCCCAACCCTAATTTGCATATGCAAATTTGGTTCGGCCGAATCCTGCAGAAAAAGGCCGAATCCCAAACCGACTCCTGGATTCGGTGCATCCCTAGTAATTATCTATACTTTTAAAGTAGTCAACAGAGTTTCCCATCTTGGATATTGATAGGAGTGTCAGTGACATGCATAACATAGTGTGTTTTGAGCAGCTGTTAAGAAGCTAAGCTTAGTGGCCATTGAAAATCATCAAGCATATAATGAGTTTCACCTGTCAATAGTAGCTGATGCTTCGGATTAAATCGATATAAATTCTTCTTTTGGTCCCTCACTCCATGTGTTTCAGGGTACAAGCACCTGATGAAGGATATTTATATCCGAAACATGTTGTGAGAAATAAATTACACTGACCTGATCGTGGGTCTCCAGAGTTTATTCCTAAAATACTTTGGATTATTATATTCTAAAACAAATACACTGTTTTATGGACTGTCATATAATGAGAATCTGAGTTAATTGTGACTTTCATATTCTGTATATAAAGTATATTGTGAGTCTGTCCCTAAGCTCAGTACCTGACTGCAGTGAATCAGCAGAAAAGAAGATGGGGAGCTACAGGGACAACGTTGGAGGCACAGATTTTTACAGCTAAAGAGCTATGGTTGCCATGTTCTGATTTGGTAAGCTTAAGTTCTTCTTTTATGTCTGCAAAAAATATTTTAACATGAAATAATGAAATAACCCCAATAAGATTTTCTATCAATAAGGAGCATGCAGCTAATTTAGGATGAAGTACAAGGTGTTGTTTTATTATTAATGACAGAAAAGCTCTTTATGGCAGATGGCCTTCCAGTGATTCAGGGTAATGGATTTCCAGACAGGTCCAGAGTGGGATCAAAATAGGCCCAATAAATGGTGACTATGGCATTTTACAGCAGCAGAGCAGGAAGAATGGGTAAGTAGAATAGGCGGTCTATGGTGCAGCTGTCTGGGGGTACAATTTAAAAAAACAAAAAACTTCATAGAAGAGAGGCTTTGCTGTTGCCATTGTCCCCAGGACAGGTGGGGGAACGGGGGTCAAGAGTTATTTGCCTTGAGACTAATTCACATACAGTAGGATACAAAGAAGCATTAAAGTAAGAGTTAAGGTGAGTTAACACTGGACACCAGCAGGCTTATAATTCCAAAAGCATGAAGTTCTCGGAAAGACTGATTAATACCCAGCTGTGTCTGTATATTTCTTATAGCTGCTAGGTTGAACAGTCATGTAAAGAAAACACATTTGTAGTATTTTCCAATTTAAATAATTACATATGTTACACAGAAATTTAGATTCAAAAAAGACACATGCATTGAGTTTTAATCATGGGCTAAGTAAAAGCTACCTAACTGTTAGTTGAACCAGAGGTGGATAAAAAAACACTTCTGAAACTATCGCCAGTTCCATTCCTTCCTGACCCTAAGAGGGAAACAGACGACTAGTCCATGGATCAGTTTGTATGAACTAAATTTTAGTAGCCCCTGCTAAAAACGGCCTCTAACTCTTTCTTGAAGCTATTTAGCTATCTGGCAGTGCTACCGATTCGGGGAAAAAATACTATTTTACATCTCTAACTGTACCCTGTTTTTTGCAACTTGATGTGGAACTTTTCCTAATCTCAGTGGATGCCCTCATGTCTGTTGAATGGATTTACTGCCAACTAAAGCATTCTAGAGTTTATTGTGTAGAGTTTATCTATTGTTATCATATTTCCTCTTAAAGGAGTGGTTCACCTTCAAATTAACTTTTAATATGTTATAGAATGGCCAATTCTAAGCATTTTTTTACTTCATTGTTTTTTTGTGTTTTTTTTTGTTCTGACTCTTTCCAGATTTCAAATGGGGGTCACTGGCGCAATCTTAAATGAAATGCTCTGTAAGGCTACACATTTATTGTTATTGCTACTTTTATTACTCTTCTTTCTATTCAGGGCCTTGGCTATTCATATTCCAGTCTTTTATTCAAATCAATGCATGGTCAATGCTAGGGTAATAGCAACCAGATTGCTGAAATTGCAAATTGGGGAGCTGCTATATAAAAAGCTTAAAGTGGACCTGTCACCCAGCCACAAAAATCTGTATAATAAAAGTCCTTTTCAAATTAAACATGAAATCTAATTTCTATTTTTTATTAAAGCATTCATGGCTGTTGTAAGCTCATTTAAAAATCTCAGCTGTCAATCAAATATTGTCTGCCACTCCTCTATGCCACGGGCATAGAGGCGGGGCAAACAATTACTTTCACTTTCCATTCAGCACTTCCTAAATATCACTGCTCTCCACATATTCCCCCGTCCTCTTTACCATTTAAATCTGTAGCCAGGGCATGGGGATGGACATAAGGTCCCCCATTCTGGTGCACAAACACGATTCTGAGATGATGCAAGGCTTGCCTTAATAACAGTGTGCACAAAATGGCTGCTGCCTGCTTGCTATAATTTTGAAATCCCAGACTGAAGGAAACAAGATTCAAATAATTTATATAGTGTAATTAAAGTTCATTTTGCTTGACTAATGTGATAAAATAGGATTTTGAATATTTTTTTTTTGTTGACGGGTCCCCTTTAATAACTCAAAAACAACAAATAATAAAAAATTAAATCCAACAGCAAATAGTCTCAGAATATAACTCTCTACATTATACTAAAAGTTAATGTAAAGGTGAACAACCCCTTTACGCACCTCTCCTCCTGTTTACAGGGAACATTCACAACAATATTAATGGAAGGTGCTGTATGATGATTCCCATGCATGGGAGGCTGAAATTTTTAGTATCACGTCTCTGCCATGTATCTTTATGCAAGATCCCCACCAATGTACATTTTCCAATGAGTCATGTTGTCAATTCCGGTCAAACAACACAAACAACAAATGATATAATGGATCATCCACCACAGAACACCCCACTAATATTCCTCTCTCTGCACTGCATGCAACCTTCATTCTGAGGAAGTAATTGAATTGCACACACTTCCGAAGAAAGAAAGCATACTTTGCAGACATGTTCAGGCACAGGAACTGACTTTCAGTTTGAACTATCTGGCTTAACATGGCGAAGTGCAGGCCAGATCTCTCTCTTTGTAAACAATTCCTTAGAAATTCCTCCCTGCCGATAGCCAGGGAGGAGAAATCATGCGCTGCACGATGAATCGTCGCCATTTCTGAAGAGGAGCGCAATCGCAGATTCGGAAAGTTATTTTTTAATAAAGACTTTGTGAATTTAAAGTTAAATGTGTCTTGGTGGTTTTTTTTTTTAAAAACATTTTTTATGTTACTGGTCCTTTAAGGCTGAGATTCGACTAAACTCGAACCGGGTTTTTTCTGTCAAAAAAATTTGAATGTTAGGAAGGCTATTATCCTCTTCAAATGGGTAACTGGACCTCTGCTATTGACTTCTACATGAACTCGGCAAGTTTTAGGTGGCGAATAGTCAGATTTGAGTTGTTCCTAGGGTCCAGGTATGATAAATATCGAATTGGAGTTTGGATTATTCCCAACTCGAATTTGTGAGTTTTGACCAAAAATTAAAATTTTAAATTTGAACCTTAATAAATCTGCCCCTAAGTGTATTAACATTGAATTAAAACTGATCTGTCTCTTAGCTAACCAGATGGGCAACTTGTCCGGATCCCTCAGCAAGACTTGACATTTCATGGATGTAATGACTTTGCCAACATTATTTTGTGTCATTGGCAAAAATGTTTATTTTGCTTTCAATTTGCCCGACAAGTCATTAATAAACACATTAAATAAATTGCACTGGATACAGAAATCTGGCACCCCACTAAGAACCCTATGACAAGTATATACTATTGACAACCACCCTTTGTAAACAATCCTTCCATGTACAAACAACATTAACAAGACCAACCTAACTTTGGAGAACAAATTGTTTATGAGGTAATGTATCACAAGCTGTGCCAAAATCAAAGTAGATCACAGCTACTGCAACCCCTCTATCCAAGTTCTCACTTCATAAAATATATATATATATATATATATATATATATATATATATATATATATATATATATATATATATATATATATATTACAGATGTCAAATTTATAGGTCTATAAATGCCACGTCAAGATTGTAATCAATATTTACAAAGACTGTAATTGCATCAACTTTCCTCCAATCCATTGGTACCATACCATACTTGCTAAAACTGGACTAAACTCTAACAACTGATATACTGAAATGTTTTGGAATTAATCTTTGCATGCAAAGTAATCAGTTCCTTGTTTTTTAGTTTTGCCTTCTTGCTTGCTGCTTTATAACACATGCGCTAACAGAATAAAGGAGGTGGAAGCACAAATTTAGCAGTGCTCTCTATGGAACTATATGAACTCTGCTAAATACATTGATGTCTCACAATTCATACGTGACTCCATGCTCTAAATCGCAGTTCCAATGGCACTCTTTGCGCACGACAGACAATTTTAGCTTTTTAATTTTGAATGAATTATTTAAAGAAATTGATGTTTTGTATGAATTTGTTGTGATTTAAATTTTGGTAATTTTTAAGCTGGATTGAGTACTGAGCAAAGTAGCAGCCTAACCAATTTGCAATAGGACCTGAGCCTATTCTCTTAACTTATAAGAAGGGGTCTGTAGCATGCTTCTGCAATTGACTTGTCATTTTACAATCTCTAAAAATTCCAAGTCAAAAGGTTTCAGTCCTCTTATTTTACACCTCAAGTTCTGGACTTTATACTGGATTTCACGCTTGAAAAACACACAGCCCTGAACCTTCAGCTAATGGAGCAAATCAAAACTGTATTGTAGTAGAGCAGGCAGTCAAAGAGCACCCTTCCAGAGAGATGTGTAGAAGAATTATAATTTATTTGGTACACATTGAAGTAGCCTAGCCTAGGCTAGGCCTAAATTATAATTCTTCTACATGTCTGTTAGGAGGAAATCTCTTTGAGTGCCTGCTCTACTACTATACGTCTTGGAGCAGGGAGCCTAGAAATGAGAACTGAAGCATGTTGGGCTGAGAGCTGTGCTGCATTATGCTGTGCTGCATTATGACTGTGTTGTAAAAGATAAAAAAAACCCGACTATCCTTTACACAAAGTGATATTTGTAGAAATGTAAAGATATTAAGGGAATGTTATTATCAGGGGTTTGCCAAGTTTTGCCTTGTCTTGCTGGCAAGCATTCCATGTGTGTTTGTTTGTGTGTGACTGTGAATTAACACTAGCGTTTCCACTTTGTGTTATATGACGACACTTGAACTTTGGGGCAGGTACAGTGCTTATTTAAGGATGCCAAACACTTATATCTGATGTTGAGTTATTACAGATCCATCCTGCTGCCTGTAGCTCAACACAACTCTCACTGCATGACTCCAAGCTTACATGCCTTTTCTCCTATTCTTTTCTCGTTGTCACTCTCAGAAACCTAGAATAGAGGGAAATGTAGGAAAAAGCTTCTGTTCTCATTTGACCACTAGTCATTGGGGAGGAAAGCAAAGATGTTGCTACCCTAGACCTTAATGCTCAGCAATTTACAGCCTTAAATATTTAGATGATTGGGCAATTCCTGTAATCAGTTCAGTTGCAATTTTTCATTCAACGTTTCAGCATTGCATACCTCCCAACATTTTGGAAATAAAAAGAGGGACAAAAGAGTTGCCATGTGTAGCACTGCAATTTTTTTTACAACGCCCATTATGTGGCCACACCCCCTAGGTTATGGAAGTTTGAACATATTTCTGTGTATTTTTTTCAGTTATTACAGTTTTGCTAATAAAGATGAATTGCCCTTTAAGCTGTGAGTCTAACTTTTCCCAAGGGACCTGTTATCTTATATTGTTACAATTACTTATTTGCTTATCTCGAAATTGTTACAAAAGTAACTGCTGCTGTGGCTGTTCTGGGCTCTCTGCCAAAAGCCAATTAAGTTAGAAACTTTTTTCTTTTTCTGGCTGTTCAGTGCAGTTCAGAGAAAAACAGGACTTTCCAGTACAAATGAGGGACTGCGGGTTGAGCTGTCAAAAGAGGGACTGTCCCTCTAAAACGGGACAGTTGGGAGGTATGCCATTGAACTGATTTTGGATTGTTTCTCAGTATACTGGGGTGGTCCATCCATGTTTGCATAATGAAAAAAAATAAAAATTATTTGTAAATGTATTTGCAATTGAACGGAGTGTTTATCCCTGACTCTTAAAGCAACGCAACGTTTTCTCTTGGGTCTTTTAATCTCGCTATAATCAAATGGTGCAACATAGTTTTATGATTAAGACCCAGGAGATCAGACAATATAAACAGTCAGATATATGCAGATTTTAATATCCACTACATTTCCAAATAACTTTAAAACTGCTGCTGAATAATTTGTAATATATATATATATATATATATATATATATATAGTCAACTACAAGAGGAGGACTCTTGTAGTTGACTATATGTATTTTGTGGTCACACCCTCATTGCACCCCCGCCTAATGGTTTTAAAAAATAGTGGTGAGCACAACTTTCCCTTGTTTGTTATAGTTATACAGGAGCAGTGACCAGCTCCATGTTGTAGCTCCCACCCTTCCCAGCTATAGTCAGGTGATCCCACTGGTGTCTAACAAAAGGGCAGCCAACTTTGGGAGTTTTACTTTGAAAGCAGCAAGTAAGTTGCAGGTAAAACTTAGTCCCTTTGTAAAATGTATAATTAAGCAATTGAATTCTTAATGAATCAGATGAAAATTAAGCGTAGGACTGGCCAGATATGGGATGACTTTGACGTAGTTGGCCAGCTTAAATATATTGCAATATATGGACAAACAATCCCTGTGTTGTTTAAAGGGTAAGGCATTTTTTAGTAGCAGTATGCACAAAATGTCTCTGTCTTAAATATATTGATAATGGGTTGAGTGCAGAGGACTCTTGTAGTTGACTATATGTATTTTGTGGTCACACCCTCATTGCACCCCCGCCTAATGGTTTTAAAAAAATAGTGGTGAGCACAACTTTCCCTTGTTTTATATATATATATATATATATATATATACTGTGTATATATATATATATATATATATATGATAATTGCTTAGAATTACATTTTCTTTTAATATAAAAAAAACAGTTTTTGTGTGTAGGACCCCTTTAAAATTATGTGAAAATGTATTTGTGGCTTATTTCTTAATGTATTTTTAAAGAAAACAACTATTATGGCTATCCTTAACTTGAGAGTTGTTGAGCATGCACTCAAACGGAAAGAAGAAATACATTTACTTTCCTGTGATGGTGTGATTCTGTCAGACAAGTAGACAACACAGTCTAGCCTTGCTTGCATATACACAGAAAGCAAAAGAAGAAGAATGAACCAAGTGTGTGAATTTATCACTGGCTCCCACACAGTTGTTTTCCATGGAACAATTCCGCCTTGTGCTTTTTCTGATTTAATTTGTTCTTCTTTGTTTGGCAGCGAACAGAATCCCCACAGTCCTAGCTGAAGGTATTAAAGAAATATTAAATGAATGATATAATGGTAAAAGCAGTAGAATACAATGTATATAAGTCTTAAAATATTAAGTATATGTAATAATATATAATGTATAAAATATATTTTGTCAAACAAGTAAAATTGGTTATTATTAATAATAATTATTATAATAATGCATGTTTCACTTTTCTATACTTTTAAATTATGAGGAGTAATATACATATTTGTGAGATTGGCTTTGCGGCACTTCCATGACATTGCTTATATAATTATAAGCTTTAGACTGTGACATTTAACTAAAAAAAGAAAGTTGCTTCACAGTGAGTTTTCTATAATGCCCTTCACCAAGCATTTAAAAAATGCCTATAGTTTTGGAGGATAATCCGCTCATTGCACTTGTAAAGAATGGTCACTCTAAGGGACAGATTTATCAAGGGTCGAATTGAAAATTCGAAGTTTTCCAATTTTTTTTATGGTCAAAATTGTCAAATTCGACTAGGAAGTTATACAAATAAAATTTTTAAAAAAATTAGAATTTGATTTTCGAGATTTATCATACTATAAGCAAGGAGGCTTTTTAACCTTAAAGGAGAAGCAAACCCAAAAGTTAAAAAAAAACCCTACTCCTATACCCTACATAGATCCCTTCCCCCCAGCCTAAGTGTTACCCCGGGCAAATGCCCCTAACGTTTTACTTACCCCTCCATGCAGATTTTGTCCAGCGGAGTTCATGGGCGCCATCTTCTTCTCTTCGGCAATCTTCGGCATGAGATGGGCGGCACATGCGCAGTTGGAGCAATTTTCAGATTCACGACAACTGCACATGTGAAGCGCCAATCTCATTCCGAAGATTACTGAAGCGGCTGAAGATGGCGCCTGTGAACTCCGATGCCTGAATCTGCACCAAGTGATAAGTAAAACATTACAGGCATTTGCTCGGGTAACACTTGGGGGGGTATGGTTTTTTTTTTTAACTTTTTTTAACTTTTGGGTTTGCTTCTTCTTTAAACTGGAAAGCCACAGAGGACCCATTAGCTACGTAATGGGTTAAACAAATTAATGAGTTGTACATTAGAGAATAATAATAATAGCCTGTAGAAGGGGACAAAGTAATAAACAGGCATTGGTCTGGTCACTGTGGATTGCTAAGTACCCCCACTCAGAAGCACTCTGTCTGTAGAAACTACTCAAGGGTACCTGCTACGTAATGGAATGTACCTTATTGTTAACCTGAAACTGTATTACCGTATATACTTGAGTATAAGCCGAGTTTTTCAGCACCCAAAGTGTGCTGAAAAAGTCTACCTCGGCTTATACTTGAGTCAGTATAAATATATACCTAGCTGATCGACGCGAATGGCTGCTCTTCTGAGTCCAGTGCCCCTGATTGCCGGGTTCTCCATGGTGCGTTGCGAGTGATGTCATGGGCTGTGCATTACATGTGACATCACCGACCAGCGCACCCTTGTTTTTCACTCGATTAGCCCTGCACACACTCCCAGGTAAGCCCTGAGCCCCACTCACAGTCTTATATAACAGCCAACCTACTGCATGTCAACAGTTGCTGAAACAAAACTCCCAGCATCCTGTCGCTGGGTTCTAGTATTCTACTTGTTAAACATTGATATATTATCTTTAATTGTACTGCTGACAACTCTCCCTGCTATATCACCTATATCCTACAGTGCTTACCTTAGCTTTATGGCACAAAACAATGCACATTTTTACTTTGTTTTTGAGCATTCACTTGCTCTTTCAGCTAAAAACTGCTGCTGAGGTGGCTTATATTCGGGTCGGCTTATACTTGAGTATATACAAATGCCACCGACTTGATTGATAAGTATGGATAGAACTGTTATCACCCCTTGTTTGATGTGTTGAAAACCTCACCTGTATGTAGTTTTTTATTCTCAATAAACTCTACCTGAACAAAAAAAAATTAAAGTTGCTATTAAACTCCTGTGGCATCCCCCCATATGCAATAAAAGGAACAAAGTTTGCCCAGGAGCAGTAACCCATAACAACCAATAAGATGTTTGCTTTTAAAGGGGTAGTTCACCTTTAAGTTACATTTTAGTATGTTGTAGTATGGCTAATTCTAAGCATCTTTTCAGTTGGTCTTCATTTTTTCTTCGGACTCTCCTGTTTTCAAATGGGGGTCACTGACTCCATCTAAAAGCAAATGTCCTCTAAAGCTACAAATGTATTGTAAGGCATTTTCATATTTCAGTCCGTTCAAATCAGTGCATGGTTGCTAGGGTTACTTGGACCCTGACATTGCAAACTGGAGCTCTTGAATAAAAAGCTAAGTAACTCAAAAACCACAAATAATAAAACATTAAAACCAAATGCAAATTGTCTCAGAATGTCACTCTCTACATCATACTAAAAATTAATTTAAAGGGGAACAACCCTTTTAAACAGGTGACTAGGAAATGCTACCTTCTCTTTGGTTGCTATAGGTCAGGGCTGTCCAACTGGCAGTCCGCGGCCCGCAACCCCACACGAAAGTCTGCCTGCTGTGTCTGCTTACCATGTGTAAACTTTAATAGGTATTACTACAGAGATTAACTGGCTCCTGCATTGTTTAAACCTCAAATTGAGACTAATCCCCTGTATTGTTCACACTTGTAATCCCACTGCATTGTTCACACTTGTGACACCTCTATTGTTCACACCCTAAAACCCAGACTAAAACTGCTCTCATTGTTCACCTGTTCAGACTCATACAAACTGCTGAAGGGGCACTAGCACTGTGTCACTGTATGTAGTACATCTAAGAGTGGTCCTGATAAATTTTCCTGTCTCCTTCTCTGTTCTGCCCTATGCTCCCCGGCTGTGCCATACTCTGCCTGCCCTGTGCTCCCTGTGTGTGTGTCATACTCTGCCTTCCCTATGCTCTCTGTGTGTGTCATACTCTGCCTGCCCTATTCTTCTTGGGTTGTGTCACACACTTCCTTCCCTATGCATCCCTATTGATGCAGTTGCACTCATACCTCTATACAAAATTGAAGTCCAGTAGAATTGCCAGCATTCGTCACCAGGCCAATGTGAGAACCCTGGGTTGCCATCTGGTTCATAGGAGGGATTTTTTAATGGATTCTGTCATGATTTTAATGGTGTAGATTTTATTCCTAAATTACACTGTTTACACTGCAAATAATTCACTCTACCATATAAAATTGAATTCCTAACCCAACAAGTGTATTTCTTTTAGTTGTAATATTGGTGTGTAGGCAGCCATCTCAGGTCATTTTGGCTGGTCATGTGCTTTCAGAAAGAGCCAGTGCTGATTTCTGACTGGCTATTGTTTCTCCTACTCAATGTAACTGAAGGAGTCACATTGGGACATGTATTTTTACTATTGAGTGCTGTTCTTACATCTACCAGGGAGCTCCACTCCAACTTGCAGTACAGCAGTAGAGAGTTACTGAAGTTTATCATAGCACAAGTCAGATAACTGGGAACACCTAGGAAACTGACAATATGTTTAATCCCATGCCAGATTTCAAAATTAAATATTAAAAAATCAGTTTGCTCTTTTGAAAAATGGATTTCAGTGCAGAAGTCTGCTGGAACAGCACTATTAACTGATTTTGAAAAAAATATATTTTGCCATAACAGTATCCGTTTAAAGCAATTAACAAAACGTGGTTGTTAATTTGTGTATTGTGTTGAATGTCACTTTTTGGTTGCATGCCGTTATGCTGGGAAGTCTAGTAAAAAACGCTGCATTGTGGATTGGGCCAGTTTTTGCCTTCTGCACTACATTTGTAAACAAGCACAACTATCTCCATCTACTCTAGTTAAAAAATAAAAGACTCTAGAAGGCTACACAAGTAACATTGTAATGAATAGTCATGGAAAAAAAGAAAAGTCTATCGAGTTCAACCTTTTTGTCTAAATGAAACCTGCCTAACTGCTAACTTATCCAGTAGAGGAAGATATCAAAACACTCCCAACTTGACTATATTATATTCATAATTTAGACCTTCTGTACCCTTTATTGGCTTAGTTGCTCTTCTTTGGACTTTCTCTATTTCTAGCAAGGAAAAGAATGTCTGCATTCCAATTCATGTGTCCCTAGGTTTAACCATACACGTTAGGCCACTTTTTTGTCCTAATCAATTACTTTATACTTTGCTTTTTGAATTTTTAGATAGAAAGCTAGTTTAATAATTAGAAACAAAACTAGAATTAATTAATGGGCAAGTTAGATGAGCTATGCTTCTTTGTAATTTGGTAACTGTTTGGAGTGATTAGTATCCCCCACGTGACAGCCCATAAGTAATACAGCTCCAAAGTATCCAAATAATGGGAATGGATGCAGGTGCATCAGAAAACATTCTTAGTGACTGACATTAAATAACATTTCTTTAGCCAGTGCATGGCAGCACCCTCTAAAGTTTGCTAATGATCTGCATTTTGTTGTTTGTTGAATAGCATACATTTATAGAGGCACCTAAGCACACTTGGACACACAACCGTGGAAGATGGAAGATTTTTCATGCCAATACAATGTGAATTACAGGTTTTCTCAGCTGTGACCATGTAATGTGTCATTAAGCTAGAAGGGCTAGCCAGCCTTTGTGGCAACATTGTAAAATCCAGAAATGTTGTAGATATCATTAGAGTCCCTGCCAGAAGTGCCAAATACCACATAAACTACAGGGTTGTGGGATTGCAAAAGAAAATGATTTTAGTACTGGTTGCTAGGGTAAATTTAACCGTGGAAACAAAAGACAGCTGCTGAAAGTCCAAATGGAAGAGCTGAACAAAAAGTTATGTGTTATGTTATATTAAGTGAAGATCATTTGCATATTGTCTCAGAATATGACTATATCATATTAAGGGGCATGTTTACTAACATTGGAGATAAATATCTGGAGAGATTTCTGGAGATGTTGCCCATAGCAACCAATCAGATCTTTGCGTTTGTTTTCTAACTTGGCTGTGGCTGTTTAAATCTAATTGCTGATTGGTTGCCATGGGCAACATCTCCAGAAATCTCTCCAGATATTTATCTCCAATGTAAGTAAACATGCCCCTAAAAGTTCATTTAACCCTTTAAGTGCCAGCAGAATTTCACATTTTGGTTACGCGAAATGCCAGCCGTTTTTAAGCATTTTGTGCTCTCTCGCTTTAGGGGCATTTTCTGAGGGGAAACCTATAGTTTACCTAGGAAAACTATACATTGTTTTTTTCGGTAGAAACTGAGCTTTCTAAATCTGCCTGAGTTTTCATGTATTTCCACCTGTGCAAAAAAAATTATAGTGCTAAATACCAAAAAAAAATGAAAAATCACCATTTTTCATCGTATATCAATTTATACCAGAAAAATATTTCATTTTACAGATGAAAATCCAACTGATTTGGAAAGCCTTATGTCTCTCGAACGTGCCAATACCAGATATGTATAGTTTTAGGGAGATTTAGGACTTCTGTACCTCAAAAACTCCCGGCAGTATATTACCAAATTTTGAAAGCACTAAGGCAGAAAACGGCATGCTTTAGATTCCAAGGCAAAAAATCCTGAAACCGTAGGTTTACCCCAGAAAACCATACATTTTTGAAAAGTACACATTCTTCCGATTACAAAATGGGTAACTGTGTCTCTCTACTCCCAACTACTAAACATAAAAGCTTGTCTGAACATAGTGGTTTTTCAAAAAAAAATTCAAAATTCTGAAAAATCATTTCAAAGGTTTTATTTTGCTGCTCCGCATATCCCAAACTATATTAGGTACCAAGAAAAAGCACCTGAAATATGATTGCCAGGGGTCCACTGAACAGTTTGATACCCATTATGCATAGGTTTACCAAAGTATCTGGCATTTAGAGACACCAATATGTAGTTAGCACATCCAAATTGTTCAGGACTTTACTTCAGCTACTGAGAAATCAACACATTGACTGCATTTTTTGTGGGGTAAAAACACAGAAATATATGTTTACCCCCCAAACCCATATATTTTTGGAAAGTACACATTCTACAGAATCTAAAATGGGTACCCATGCCTTTCTGCTCCAAACTACTGAGTCGCAAGGCTTTCCCACAATTGTCGGTTTTGGTGAAATATCTGAAAATTGCCTCAAAGCTTCAACTTCTCAGCACCATATTACCCATGTATCGTTACGCACCAAGAAAAAGCACCCTAAATATGATTGCCAGGGTTCCTCCAAACAGTTTGGTGCCCATTGTTCATAGGTTTACCAAAGTATCAGGCATTTAGAGGCCTCAAAATGAAGTTAGCGCATACAAATAGTCCTGTGGGTAACATCATCTAATGAAAAATCAACACATTGACTGCATTTTTCTGGGGTAAAAACACAGAAATATATGTTTACCCCCCAAACCTATATATTTTTGGAAAGTACACATTCTACTGAATCTAAAATGGGTACCCATGCCTTATTGCTCCAAACTACTGAGTCGCAAGGCTTTCACAAAGTTGTCGGTTTTGGTGAAATATCTGAAAATTGCCTAAAAGCTTCAACTTCCCAGCACCATATCACCCATGTGTCATTACGTACTAATAAAAAGCACCCTAAATATGATTGCCAGGGTTCCTCTGAACATTTTGGTGGCCATTGTTCATAAGTTTACCAAAGTATCTGGCATTTAGAGGCCCCAAAATGAAGTTAACGCATACAAACAGTCCTGTGGGTAACTTCAGCTAATGAAAAATCAACACATTGACTGCATTTTTGTGGGGTAAAAACACAGAAATATATGTTTACCCCCCAAAAACCACATATTTTTGGAAAGTACACATTCTACAGAATCTAAAATGGGTACCCATGCCTTTCTGCTCCAAACTACTGAGTCGCAAGGCTTTCCCACAATTGTCGGTTTTGGTGAAATATCTGAAAATTGGCTCAAAGCTTCAACTTCTCAGCACTATATCACCCATGTATCGTTATGCACCAAGAAAAAGCACCCTAAATATGATTGCCAGGGTTCCTCTGAACATTTTGGTGGCCATTGTTCATAAGTTTACCAAAG
Organism: Xenopus petersii; assembly: GCA_038501925.1. Classification (NCBI taxonomy): domain Eukaryota; kingdom Metazoa; phylum Chordata; class Amphibia; order Anura; family Pipidae; genus Xenopus; species Xenopus petersii. The sequence continues at coordinate 45,303,999 of CM076688.1, forward strand.
TATCTGGCATTTAGAGGCCCCAAAATGAAGTTAACGCATACAAACAGTCCTGTGGGTAACTTCAGCTAATGAAAAATCAACACATTGACTGCATTTTTGTGGGGTAAAAACACAGAAATATATGTTTACCCCCCAAAAACCATATATTTTTGGAAAGTACACATTCTACAGAATCTAAAATGGGTACCCATGCCTTTCTGCTCCAAACTACTGAGTCGCAAGGCTTTCCCACAATTGTCGGTTTTGGTGAAATATCTGAAAATTGGCTCAAAGCTTCAACTTCTCAGCACCATATCACCCATGTATCGTTATGCACCAAGAAAAAGCACCCTAAACATGATTGCCAGGGTTCCTCTGAACATTTTGGTGGCCATTGTTCATAAGTTTACCAAAGTATCTGGCATTTAGAGGCCCCAAAATGAAGTTAGCGCATACAAACAGTCCTGTGGGTAACTTCAGCTAATGAAAAATCAACACATTGACTGCATTTTTGTGGGGTAAAAACACAGAAATATATGTTTACCCCCCAAAAACCATATATTTTTGGAAAGTACACATTCTACAGAATCTAAAATGGGTACCCATGCCTTTCTGCTCCAAACTACTGAGTCGCAAGGCTTTCCCACAATTGTCGGTTTTGGTGAAATATCTGAAAATTGGCTCATAGCTTCAACTTCTCAGCACCATATCACCCATGTATCGTTATGCACCAAGAAAAAGCACCCTAAATATGATTGCCAGGGTTCCTCCGAACAGTTTGGTGGCCATTGTTCATAGGTTTACCAAAGTATCTGGCATTTAGAGGCCCCAAAATGAAGTTAGCGCATACAAACAGTCCTGTGGGTAACTTCAGCTAATGAAAAATCAACACATTGACTGCATTTTTGTGGGGTAAAAACACAGAAATATATGTTTACCCCCCAAAAACCATATATTTTTGGAAAGTACACATTCTACAGAATCTAAAATGGGTACCCATGCCTTTCTGCTCCAAACTACTGAGTCGCAAGGCTTTCCCACAATTGTCGGTTTTGGTGAAATATCTGAAAATTGGCTCATAGCTCCAACTTCTCAGCACCATATCACCCATGTATCGTTATGCACCAAGAAAAAGCACCCTAAATATGATTGCCAGGGTTCCTCTGAACATTTTGGTGGCCATTGTTCATAAGTTTACCAAAGTATCTGGCATTTAGAGGCCCCAAAATGAAGTTAGCGCATACAAACAGTCCTGTGGGTAACTTCAGCTAATGAAAAATCAACACATTGACTGCATTTTTGTGGGGTAAAAACACAGAAATATATGTTTACCCCCCAAAAAACATATATTTTTGGAAAGTACACATTCTACAGAATCTAAAATGGGTACCCATGCCTTTCTGCTCCAAACTACTGAGTCGCAAGGCTTTCCCACAATTGTCGGTTTTGGTGAAATATCTGAAAATTGGCTCATAGCTTCAACTTCTCAGCACCATATCACCCATGTATCGTTATGCACCAAGAAAAAGCACCCTAAATATGATTGCCAGGGTTCCTCCGAACAGTTTGGTGGCCATTGTTCATAGGTTTACCAAAGTATCTGGCATTTAGAGGCCCCAAAATGAAGTTAGCGCATACAAACAGTCCTGTGGGTAACTTCAGCTAATGAAAAATCAACACATTGACTGCATTTTTGTGGGGTAAAAACACAGAAATATATGTTTACCCCCCAAAAACCATATATTTTTGGAAAGTACACATTCTACAGAATCTAAAATGGGTACCCATGCCTTTCTGCTCCAAACTACTGAGTCGCATGGCTTTCCCACAATTGTCGGTTTTGGTGAAATATCTGAAAATTGGCTCATAGCTTCAACTTCTCAGCACCATATCACCCATGTATCGTTATGCACCAAGAAAAAGCACCCTAAATATGATTGCCAGGGGTCCTCCGAACAGTTTGGTGGCCATTGTTCATAGGTTTACCAAAGTATCTGGCATTTAGAGGCCCCAAAATGAAGTTAGCGCATACAGTCCTGTGGGTAACTTCAGCTAATGAAAAATCAACACATTGACTGCATTTTTGTGGGGTAAAAACACAGAAATATATGTTTACCCCCCAAACCCATACATTTTTGGAAAGTACACATTCTACTGAATCTAAAATGGGTACCCATGCCTTATTGCTCCAAACTACTGAGTCGCAACGCTTTCCCAAAATTGACGGTTTTTGTGAAATATCTGTAAATTGCCTGAATGCTTCAACTTTCCAGCATCATATCGCCCATGTATCATTACGTATCACAAAAAAGCACCCAAATTGTGATTGCCAGGGGTCCTCCAAACAGTTTGGTGCCCACTGTGCATAGGTTTACCAAAGTATATGGCATTTAGAGGCCCCAAAATGAAATTAGCGCATACAAATTGTCCTGTGGGTAACTTCAGCTAATGAAAAATCAACACATTGACTGCATTTTTGTGGGGTAAAAACACAGAAATATATGTTTACCCCCCAAACCCATACATATTTGGAAAGTACACATTCTACAGAATCTAAAATGGGTACCCATGCCTTTCTGCTCCAAACTACTGAGTCGCAAGGCTTTGCCAAATTTGGCGGTTTTGGTGAAATATCTGAAAATTGCCTCAAAGCTTCAACTTTCCAGCATCGTATTGACCATGTATCATTACCAGCATAAAGCATCCTAAATATAAACATAGGGATCTACTAAATAGTTTGATGCCCAATGTGCATAGATATACCAAACTATGTGGCGCACAGAGACCCCCAAATGACAATATATATATATAGACATTTTCACGGCTGACGCGCTGGCTGCTGCAACATAACCACCCGGTGTGTGTATTATGCAACATTAGACCACCTAACAGTACAGAGACCCCAGAAAACCATATATTTTCAGAAAGTACACATTCTGACGAATCCAATATGGGTAAATAAGTGTTTCTACTGCAAACTGCCAAACTGCAAAGCAATGCTGAACATAACGTTTTTTATCAAATTTCTGAAAATCGTCAGAAAGCTTGAATTTTACCCCATTATATGCCCCACATTTCGTAACTTATCAGCATAAAACATCCTAAATATGAACGCCCGGGGTCTACTAAACACGTTGATGCCCAATATGCATAGATATACCAAACTATGTGGCGCACAGAGACCCTCAAATGACAATAGTGTATATACATTTTCACGGCTGACGCGCTGGCTGCTGCAATATAAGCACCTGGTGTGTGTATTATGCAACATTAGACCCCCCTAACAGTACAGAGACCCCAGAAAACCATATATTTTCAGAAAGTACACATTCTGACGAATCCAATATGGGTAAATAAGTGTTTCTACTGCAAACTGCCAAACTGCAAAGCAATGCTGAACATAATGGTTTTTATCAAATTTCTGAAAATCGTCACAAAGCTTGAATTTTACCCCATTATATGCCCCACATTTCGTAACTTATCAGCATAAAACATCCTAAATATGAACGCCCGGGGTCTACTGAACACTTTGATGCCCAATATGCATAGATATACCAAACTATGTGGCGCACAGAGACCCCCAAATGACAATAGTGTAGATACATTTTCACGGCTGATGCGCTGGCTGCTGCAATATAAGCACCTGGTGTGTGTATTATGCGACATTAGACCCCCCTAAACTACAGAGACCCCAGAAAACCATATATTTTCAGAAAGTACACATTCTGACGAATCCAATATGGGTAAATAAGTGTTTCTACTACAAACTGCCAAACTGCAAAGCAATGCTGAACATAACTGTTTTTATCAAATTTCTGAAAATCGTCACAAAGCTTGAATTTTACCCCATTATATGCCCCACATTTCATAACTTATCAGCATAAAACATCCTAAATATGAATGCCAGGGGTCTACTGAACACTTTGATGCCCAATATGCATAGATATACCAAACTATGTGGCGCACAGAGACCACCAAATGACAATAGTGTATATACATTTTCACAGCTGACGCACTGGCTGCTGCAATATAAGCACCTGGTGTGTGTATTATGCAACATTAGACCCCCCTAACAGTACAGAGACCCCAGAAAACCATATATTTTTAGAAAGTACACATTCTGACAAATCCAATATGGGTAAATATGTGTTTCTACTGCAAACTGCCAAACTGCAAAGCAATGCTGAACATAACGGTTTTTATCAAATTTCTGAAAATCGTCAGAAAGCTTGAATTTTACCCCATTATATGCCCCACATTTCGTAACTTATCAGCATAAAACATCCTAAATATGAACGCCAGGGGTCTACTGAACACTTTGATGCCCAATATGCATAGATATACCAAACTATGTGGCGCACAGAGACCCCCAAATGACAATAGTGTATATACATTTTCACGGCTGACGCGCTGGCTGCTGCAATATAAGCACCTGGTGTGTGTATTATGCAACATTAGACCCCCCTAACAGTACAGAGACCCCAGAAAACCATATATTTTTAGAAAGTACACATTCTGACGAATCCAATATGGGTAAATAAGTGTTTCTACTACAAACTGCCAAACTGCAAAGCAATGCTGAACATAACTGTTTTTATCAAATTTCTGAAAATCGTCACAAAGCTTGAATTTTACCCCATTATATGCCCCACATTTCGTAACGTATCAGCATAAAACATCCTAAATATGAATGCCAGGGGTCTACTGAACACTTTGATGCCCAATATGCATAGATATACCAAACTATGTGGCGCACAGAGACCACCAAATGACAATAGTGTATATACATTTTCACAGCTGACGCGCTGGCTGCTGCAATATAAGCACCTGGTGTGTGTATTATGCAACATTAGACCCCCCTAACAGTACAGAGACCCCAGAAAACCATATATTATTAGAAAGTACACATTCTGACAAATCCAATATGGGTAAATATGTGTTTCTACTGCAAACTGCCAAACTGCAAAGCAATGCTGAACATAACGGTTTTTATCAAATTTCTGAAAATCGTCAGAAAGCTTGAATTTTACCCCATTATATGCCCCACATTTCGTAACGTATCAGCATAAAACATCCTAAATATGAACGCCAGGGGTCTACTGAACACTTTGATGCCCAATATGTATAGATATACCAAACTATGTGGCGCACAGAGACCCCCAAATGAATCTATAGCAGACAAAATTTCCATGGGCAAAACGAAGTAACATAGAACTGAGCCAAATGGTATAAAATCAGTAAAATCCAACAAAACCACAAAAATCAATGGCTTTTTTTTTTTAGCCTAATGTAATTAACGGTCAGAATCAAAGTTTGATTATTTTAGCATAGCTAAATAGGTTTTACAGATAGAAATAAGCAAACAACACCTACGCAAAGCTGAAAATGAAAAAAATGGCTAAACATGCAATAAAATGGCTAAAAATGTACAAATATCACTGAAATTGCAATATAATCACCGAAATAACATACAAAAGGTATTGCGCGGTGCAATTAGCAAATACGCTATTCGCAATGGCAATAAAACAGTTTTTACAGGCAAAAATACAGACGATGCGATAAAAGAAAATAAAAACACACAAAATAGCGTATGTGTGTGTACAACAGGCAAATTGTGTGTTGTATGCGTGTTGTTTGCATGTGCAAGTGTGTGCAAGCATGTGTAAGGGCTGTGAATATATGTGACCCCCCTGATCCCCCAAAATTGAATGTATGTGTGTGTAAGAGTGAATATAAGTGGGAATGTAAGTGTATTAGTACAATAGGTGTGTGTGTGTGTTTGTGTGCTTGTGTGTGTGTGGGGGGGGCACTAACCTGGGGTGGCAGGCTGTAGGTCGTCCAGGAGGGCTGCATGAAGAGCTGGAATCGTCTTGATTGCTGGATCTGGTGAGTGGGCGGTGCTGTAGGGCTAGGAAGCACAGGCAGCAGCAGGGCACCTAGATTTCATTGTGCCTGCTGCTGCCTTGGGGCCCCTGGGCGATCGCGCCTCAGGGGCCACTCGTTCCCCGCTTCTGCTCGTTGCCTAGGGGCTGGGGGACGAGTATGAACGGAGCGAGCGGCTTTTTTAGCCGCTCCTCCGTTCAGAAAAAGCAGGCAGCAGGCAAACAGCAGCAGAGCACGTATATTTTGCGTGCCTGCTGCTGCATTGGGGGCCCCTGGGCGATCGCGACCCAGGGGCCCATTTTCCCTGCCTAGGCTCGTTGCCTAGGGGAAGGGGAAGCTGCCAGGTACACGAAGAACGGAGCGAGCGGCTTGTAAAGCCGCTCCTCCGTTCTGAAAGTGCAGGCAGCAGCAGGGCACATATGCTGCACGTGCCTGCTGCTGCCTTGGGGCCCCTGGGCGATCGCGACCCAGGGGCCACTTGTTCCCCGCCTAGGCTCGTTGCCTAGGGGCTGGGGAACAAGCAGGAACAGAGCGAGCGGCTTTACAAGCCGCTCCTCCGTTCCCAAATCTGCAAATGCTGCAGAACGTAGAATCTACGATCTGTGGCATTTCAAGTTACTTTGCTACAGAACGTAGATTCTACGTTCTGTGGCATTTAAAGGGTTAAAGGAAAACTATACCCCCAAAATGAATACTTAAGCAACAGATAGTTTATATAAAATTGAATGACATATTAAAGAATCTTACCAAACTGGAATATATATTTACATAAATATTGCCCTTTTACATCTCTTGCCTTGAGCCATCATTTCGTGACTCTATCTGTGCTGCCTCAGAGATCACCTGACCAGAAATACTACAACACTAACTGTAACAGGAAGAAATGAGGAAGCAAAAGGCAGAACTCTGTCTGTTAATTGGCTCATGTGACCTTACATGTGGTTTGTATTTCTGCACAGTGAATCTTACGATCTCAGGGGGCGGCCCTTATTTTTTAAAATGGCAATTTTCTATTTATGATTACCCAATGGCACATACTACTAAAAAAGTATATTATTATGATAATGGTTCATTTACATGAAGCAGGGTTTTACACATGAGCTGTTTTACTCAGTATCTTTTAATAGAGACCTACATTGTTTGGGGGGTATAGTTTTCCTTTAAAGGTGAAATACTCCTTAAGTCTCTCCGGCCCCAATGACAGCAGTAAAAAAGTATGGTGCTGGTTAAAAAAATACTTATTTTTCAATATTCTACCTCCCAAACATTTTAGTGCACCGTGGTTACTCAGGTGAGTTGTTGCAATTTTTGGGGGTTCGTGTGAACACCACTCAGTGATGTGTTTTCTCCAACTCCAGATTCTGGTAAATGCACCCATCAATTCAGGAGAACCTGGTGCTCATCAACACATGAGTTTCTACATAAGTCTCCTGACTTTCCTTCTTGCTCTTTCTATACGTTTATGCCCCTCCAATGGCTCCTTAAACTATATATGTCCAAGCCACACCTCCTACATTTAGATCACCCTGTATTCCTTGTGTTCTCTGAGGGCACGGGTCTTACGACAGGTAAGGTCATTATTAAGTCCCTTTCATAAGGACAAAGTTCAAGATATCCTTTAGTTGTTCCTGTTTTAGTCCCCTCTTACCCGGCCTTTTCATGTGCTCCTTTTGAATCCCTAGTTGTTGACACATGGGATAAACCTGTGTATGTTTAGCGGGCCAAGAAATGAACAGATGTCCTATAATAAGGACACACAAGTGTATCTGAAACATGTTAAGGAAAATAAAAGTACATTAAGAGTCACTCATTGTTTGGTCATGGCTACTGCTAGTATGCCACAGGCTTCCATCTCCCTAGTAATTTTAAATACTCGCTGCTTTTGCCACCTGCATATCTGCGTTTGACACTGACCCTAATCCGAAAGAGTAGGAGCCATTCTTTTTTTTTTTATTCCAGCCATTTGTTTCCACAGCTTTATTTAATAACCCTTTAAGCTGAAATACAGATTGTGGGTATTTATCTGTGTGTATTAAGAATAATTTGGCCTTGTGGGTGAATTGAAATATAATCTTTGACTGACTTGAGAGGGCAAGAAAATCCCCCTGATGACCTAATGCTTTTCCATTGGCCTTTTCCCAGCTGGTCTGCTTTAGATCTCTGAGTGTGCAGTAAAATTCTTATCATGCATGAGCATTTGAATGGTTTAGCAGACCTTTGCCTGTGGAATGTTTAGGAGGGAGCCAATTCAAATGTAAAGCACCACTAAATTCTAATAAAAAAGCAACGTTCATAATAAACATTTAATTTCTAATCCTATTATTAGCTGGCATGCCCTTTGCTTATAGATTGGATCATACCTAGGCCCTTCAGGTCTGGACAAGTGATGAAGTGTGGTCTTATCCTTATATCCTTTATTCTCTACTTTAAAATGTGGCTGCAAAGGCTCTAAATTTACCTTCACTATAAAGTATAGGAAAAAAACAGCAGTTTTTGTCAAACTCTCATTCTTTCCACCTTCACAAAGTTGTTGACATGTGAAACCCTCTTGTAGCTGGAAAAGGTTTGTCTTTGACATACCTTGAGAACATCTAGAAAGGGGTCACCAGCTGACATATGTTATCAAGACAATGAGAGCGCCAAATCGCTTCTTCTTCAGGCTGCTAATCTCCCTGAACTGCCTTCCCGCCGGCTACAATGCTTTCCGAAAGTTACCTGAAGTTTCCTCTTCGGAAAATGAAGCATTCCGAGTGCCATCCCACCGGCAATTTAGATTCTAGCCGGCAGGAAGGCAGTTCGAGGTGATTAGTTGCCCGAAGAAGAAGCGATTTGTCGCTGGGTGACTAATCTCCCGAAATAGCAGCGTGTTTCTGCCCTAAAGATCAGTCTTCATGTCTCTAGTGACCCTAATCTTGACACATGGATGGCTGGAGAGGCTTTATCAAGCTTCCTGCTCAAAATCCTACCTATGGGAACAACTTTGCAGTAAACATTTTCAAGAGTGATAGTAGTAAGTATTCTGACAGTAAAGAAGGGTAAAGATGCAACAGTGTCAATTATCAAAATAACTTTGCTTGGTTCCTTATTGCTGGAGACGGTAGAAACATCTCCCAAAACACTCTTTGAGATGTGTTAAATTGATTGAGTAGTCATATATTGTTGCATCTGAATACATGCAGTTATGCTCCTGCATTCTGAGGTTACATCTGATTTGTATTTATGGGTAACGCTATTATCTATTGATCATATGGGAAGATGTGTGATTTGGGGGTAAACAGATTTTAAAAATGAAGCACAAAAGCCCTAAGTATATATTTTGTGACATTTTGGGGGTTATCAAAGGTTGAGTTTTAGAGGTTTGTGAGTTTTTTTTATACCTCAAATTAATTCACAACGCCAATGTTTTCTATTTTAAGAAGAAAACTTGAATGGAAAAAACCTGAATCAGTGAATTTGGGGTTAACAACCTGAAAACTCAAATTAATTCAGTTTTCTGCAGGAAAAAAATGGAATCACTTGAATTAATTGAGTTTTCGAGAAAAAGCCACTGAAAAAACCCAAACATCATGAAGGCTATTAACATCTTCAAATGGTTCAATGGAACTTCTACAGGATCTCAACAGGTTTCAGCTGGAGTAATTTTGGATTCCAGCTTCGTAGTATAATAAATCTTGAAAAATGTGAGGGTTTTTTACCTGAAAAATTAGTTTTGATAGAATTTTTTTATAGAATGATTAGGTAGGATGATTGACCTTGTGGACAGAGTGTTTTCTGAGCAAAAAGTATCGGCAGGTCTCTTCCTGGATGTAAGGTGATGACATGATATTACACATCAGATGGGGTAGGATATGCTAGAAGGTTGATTTTTTTAAAATAAAGTGTCTGCTGATGTGAATGACAGGACAGAACATAGTTTTATTTTTATATATAAGATGGCGATGACAAAAATATTTCTGTGGAACCCCTGAGAAAACAGGGAGCCATCAAAATTCCTTGGACCTGGCCTTTATTTGGACAGTCCTCCACTAGAGGATTAAAAGTAGCTTTGCAACTCGAAGAATATACTGTAGCATCTGTTTAACCATTTACTTTATTGTGGCTGGAAATTCATCTGCATACTTTTAGTGAGTCATGTTAAGAAAAACTTCCCAAGCAGACAAAATGAGTAAATTGTCTGTGAATGAACTGTGTGTACACGGATGAGGTCATTGCTGTCCGCAATATTTTCAGACTTTTGTGCTCATATACGAGATTTCAGTGACATTCACTTGAAGGGGAAGTTAAATTATTCCAACATAATTGCATTACATCGCTTTACATTTCAGGAATAATAGGTTCAATCGAAGATGGGGCAGGAGGAGGTTATCAGTGACCTGGCAGTTGGGGCAATAAATGATGGGAATTATGAAATAAATGATACATTAACTACATTCATAAAGAGACATGTCAGTGGCCCCCCTTCAATAGTTCTCCTCTGTTCTATATCCTCATTCTTTTAACATCTGTTCCATTCCTTTCATCTGCTCTCTTTTATTCCCTTCAACCCCCTCTTTTATTCCATTCCAGGACATAAAGTAGTAATTTTCCTGTACTGGAGGTTTAGTAAATTCATTTAGAAATAGGCAAATCCTGCAAAATGTATAATCCTTTTTTCAACTACGTTTTTACACTTTGCACCCTGCCCTCATTTAGCACCCAATGCACTTTATTTGAATATCTTTCAGACATACAAACTATGGAGGAGCAATGGGCACACAGTTGGGCCCTGGCCCCTGTACTTTCCACCCACCTATGGCAGATGCTAAGTATTGGGCTGAGAATTCAGTGGAAGGTGCAGTGTGCAGGCTGCACTGACATTCCACGTGGTGCACGTGCTCTAAGCACTAAGTGGTATGATTTGGGCCACTTTGTGCTTTAGCACTTGAGTCCAAGGATTGGCTAAAGAGGCCTCATGGTAAAAAAATACTAATAATAAAAATATATATATATATATATATATATAACAAACAAGGGAAAGTTGTGCTCACCACTAATTTTTTAAAACCATTAGGCGGGGGTGCAATGAGGGTGTGACCACAAAATACATATAGTCAAATACAAGAGTCCTCTGCACTCAACCCATTATCAATATATTAAAGACAGCGACATTTTGTGCATACTGCTACTAAAAAATGCCTTACCCTTTAAACAAAACAGGGATTGTTTGTCCATATATTGCAATATATTTAAGCTGACCAACTACGTCAAAGTCATCCCATATCTGGCCAGTCCTATGCTCAATTTTATCTGATTCATTAAGAATTCTATTGCTTCATTATACATTTTACAAAGGGACTAGGTTTTACCTGCAACTTACTTGCTGCTTTCAAAGTAAAACTCCCATACTTGGCTGCCCTTTTATTAGACACCAGTGGGATCACCTGACTATAGCTGGGAAGGGTGGGAGCTACAACATGGAGCTGGTCACTGCTCCTGTATAACTATAACAAACAAGGGAAACAAGCTATAGTCAGGTGATCCCACTGGTGTCTAATAAAAGGGCAGCCAAGTATGGGGGTTTACTTTGAAAGCAGCAAGTAAGTTGCAGGTAAAACCTAGTCCCTTTGTAAAATGTATAATGAAGCAATAGAATTCTTAATGAATCAGATAAAATTGAGCATAGGACTGGCCAGATATGGGATGACTTTGACGTAGTTGGCCAGCTTAAATATATTGCAATATATGGACAAACAATCCCTGTGTTGTTTAAAGGGTAAGGCATTTTTTAGTAGCAGTATGCACAAAATGTCGCTGTCTTAAATATATTGATAATGGGTTGAGTGCAGAGGACTCTTGTATTTGACTATATATATATATATATATATATATATATATATATATACTGTATAGTATAGCAGATACTTAATATGTTTGTCTCTTAAAGTGCCAAGTACCCTGTGTTTTAAATTTCATTGCTTACAGTAACTCTTACACTAGTGGCACACTAAGGGGCCTATTTATCATGTTGTGTAAAAAAATACATCACCAAAAACGCTGCATATGGATTTTAAATGATTGTGTACGTCTGTGTTAAAATCCGGCATAAATGGAAAAATATGTCATTTATCCATAGAGTTTTTTTCTGTGTTTCTTTTCCCCCTGGAACTAACTTGCTGCTTGAATTTGTCCCACACATCTTGATAAATTTGTCATTTATTCTGCACAGCTTTTTACACCATTTTTATGGTGTTTTACACAGTATGACAATTAGGTCCCTAGGCACCACCTTCATAGAAACGGAGTTGCAAAAAAACGCTGATCCTTTCTTTTGTCCTTGTTGTGTGTGCACTGACAGCAGTGTTGAACTGGACTGAACCCCACCAGCGCTCCCCCAGGACGCTGATTACCCTGCTGATGTGCTGAAGGTACAGTAGGTTTAATGTCGGCACGCTCGGGGCACGCTTTTCTGAGTTTGCCATTTTTATTCCTGTTAACACATTTTTGAATTCAAAAATTGATAAATTAGACTCCTGCCCCTTTCAAATAAAAAGTCTTAGGTTTATGGGGGTTATTTATCAAAAGTCGAGTGCGCTTTTTATACCTCGAATGAATTCAAAATTTGAATGGTATCTTAGTTAAGAAAAAACTCGAATGGCAAAAATCAGATTCTGTGAGTCCAAGTCCCAAAAATCGAGAACTCAAAAGTTTTCTGCAAAAAAAAAAAAACAGTAGTGGGGTAACAGTAGTTTTTTTTTTCTTTAAATTGTCCCCACCAGCTCTAGGCAATTCGCAATGGCACATGTATGCGCATAATGAGCAAATACTACAACTTGCTCATTATGCACGTAATGTCAGAAGCGCATTATTCGCATGCGCTATGTACAACATGACCGCCCACACTGGGAGCTCCCTCCCTGTGCAAGTGTCCTAGAGCTGGTGGGGGGATTTTTGTTTTTAAAAAATAGCCCATTTATTTGCACTCCCCATAGATGTTCTCTAGACCATGTCCCTGTTTCAAATGAAGGGTGGGAGTGTCATAACAGTCTCTACCAGAAGCACAGTAGGAGGGGGACAGCCAATCACAGCCCTGTAGTCACACAAGCAAAGAGTACCTTCATTTCCCTATCAGGTCAGCCTAGCTGCTGATTGGTTCCTGGTTGCTGAATGTTGTTGGGTTAAGTCAGATGCAGGTTACGTTTTTACTAGCCACAGCAGCCAGTAACTTTTCACTGTGCACTGCAGCTGGTTTCCTCATCCTCCACCATAGCTAATATTTAACATAATTTAAAAAAATTAGACATTTTCAGGAAAGATTTAATCTAATGCTGAAACTCATTTTTTTTAAAAAACCTCAGGGCCATATTTACTGACGTGGCAGTCTTGTTTGGCTGCTGAGCCTGAGTTTGGATATGCCTGATATAGTTTGACAGGGACTCTGATTCTACGTGCCCAGAAGGGAAGTTCTGTGATTCATATATGTACATTCCAGTTTGTTCTAACTCCATTACTAATATTAAAATCAGCCTTTCTGAGAAAAACTTGAGCAAATAAATCTCCTTTATCTCCTATATTAAGACACAATTTTCACTTAATAAATTGCTGGTCTCTCTTAAGAATCAACAATACAATTCCAGAAACTTTACAATATCACTTTGATGTGAATTACTAATTACTGACACATTTATTACGTTACATAAAAAATATTTTACCATTGATCCCTTTTCCTCACCGTACTATGGGCCAGATTTGATTCAGTGAGAAAAAGGTTTATCAAGTGAAAAGTAAAGGACGAGATTCAATATGAGATGCAATTCAATTCATAAAAACTTATCTCACGGTGAGAACTCTATTGAAGTCTATAGGGAAAAAACTGGAATTGAATTAGGAGAAAACCTTTCACTCCTCAAACTGAATCTCATTCATGAGTTGTCACGTGAATAAACCGTAAGGTTTTCTCACTGAATTGAATCTGGCCCTTTGATAGAACATTATGTTGCTCAGGTTTTAGGAAATACACTGGAACACCTTGTATCTATACCTTTCATATGTATTTGGATATTGTATAACTGCAGCACAAGGAGCTTTCTGTATAACATATAAATAGTAAAAAAAAAGAAGAAAATATATACTCTTTTTGAATTTGATGTCAGCAACACTTTGTAAAATATGTTGGTACAGGGGCATGTTTCTCACTGTGTTGCATCACCTCTTCTTTTAACAGCACTCTGGAGACCAGTTGCTGTAAATGAAATATTGTCCCTTATAGGATTTCAGCTGCTCAACAGTTTGGGGTCTCCTTTGTTGTTTTTAGTTCATGTATTAAATGGTTTTAATGGGTGCCAGGTGAGGACTGTAGACAGGTCAGTGTAGCACCTGGTCACTTTTACTACTGAGCCATGCTGCTGTAATACATAAAGAATGGGTTTGGCATTGTCTTCCCTGGAAAAGACATCTTCTAGATAGCAGCAAATATTGCTTCAACACCTGTATGTTTTGTGTAATTCAGCATTAATGGTGCTTTCCCAGATGTGCAGGCTACCCATGCCTTATACATTAATGCACTCCTATACCATCACAGATGTTGGTTTTTGAACTGTGTATTGATAACAAGCTGGATGGTCCTTTTCCTTTTTGGCCCGGAGAATGCGGCATCCATGATTTCCAAAAAGAATTTGACATTTTGATTGGTCAGACCACAGAACAGCTTTCCACTTCGCCTCAGAGCCCAGAGAAGGAGGAGGTGTTTATGGGTCATGTTTATATATGGTTTCTTCTTTGCGTGGTGGAGATGTAAATTGCATTTGTGAATGCAGCCATGAACTGTGTTTGCAGACAATGGTTTTGGGAAGTATTCCTGAGCCCATGCAGTAATTTCCAATACTTGGAATTTTACTAAAGGACGGGGCAAATTTACTAAAGGACGAAGTGACTAACGCTGGAGAAAATGAGTAACTTCGCTAGCAAAGGAGATAGACTCTAGCGGTTCTTCACTCCCTAACGCCAGGCGAATTTGCACTCTTGCGAATGGACGTAACTATGCAAATGAACTAAGATGCGGATTTTACTGAACATTGCCTCTTGCGCCAGACTTGCCTTCGCCACCTCAGACCAGGCGAAGTGCAATAGAGTAGATAGGAGTTCCTAAAAAAATATTTGAAAAACGCTGGCGTCTTTTTCAGGGTGATAGGCTGCAAAAGACTGTTATTTTTTCTTGGGGTAACTGGCTTCCCCCCTACATTTCCTAACATATGGCACATAAACTATACACTGGGCTCATGTGTAGGGCAATATAACAACTTTATTTTATTTTATTAAGGTTTCCCGGGCTTGTGTAGTGTAATGTATTTGCTGCAACATATACGTCCATTTAACTTTCCGCTGTAAGCAAATTAGGCAACGCTAGAGCAACTTTGTTTTGTTTGGCTGAGTAGCGCTAGTGGAACTTTGCCAGTGTTCGGCGCCCTGGACGCAACGTTGGAGTGAATTTGAGTTGTCCTGGCGAATCTACACCTGGCGAAGTGTTGCGCTGTCAGCGAAGCCGTCGCTGGCAAGTTTTCGGAGGTTAGTGAATTTGCCCCAAATGTGATCCAACCAGTTATTTATACATTGCCAGATGTTTGCAGCCTCTGTGCACTAAAAGCTGAGACTGTGGACTAGATGCATAAATGTTTATTTTTCTACACTGAACCTCATCTACCATCTGCCAACCCGGCCATAATGACAATAGGTCTACTGATCCCTGGTGTGCAAGAGCTCACACCTTAGTGCTCACTTAACAAACACTTACTCCCTGGGGAATTCTGAATCAAGTGTAGTCAGCTCTGTATTTGTTATGGAAGCGGCACGTCTCTGTCCTTCAAAACAGAGTGCAGAAACCTTCAGCCATTCCTAAATAAGAGAAAGCAGTGTGAAAGCCCAAATAAGTAGTGTTTGTATGCACCATGTTTTTTAATTGGCCCTTGTAATCTTTCTTTAGAATGCAGCACTGATTCAACAATGTTAGAAAATGTGGTATCAACCACAAATAAGGACACATTACTTTACTATTTACAAGACCATTTAGTAACAGATGGAAAAGGACCAGGCACAGCTGTAATCTATTTGTTATTTTGCTTACAACTCTGGCCTAGTTTGAACACGTTTCATTATTGACACAGGGCAGAACTAATGTCATTTATTATGTTGACTAAAAACAGTTTCCTATTTGTCAGTCTGTAATTTCAACATTTTCTCCAAGCAAGCCAGCTCCTTGCTATAAAAAAGAGGGGCATTATTTTTAACAGCAGTAAAACAAGAGAGAGGAAAAAAAGAGTTAGCTTAGGAATCAACAGGCTATCAGGAAAATAGTGTTCCTGGTAATGGAAATAGGCTTTGCAATTTATTCTCGATGAGGAAAACTTAAGGTGGCACTGATACAAAGTTTTTTCACTAGCCCAAGATAGTACAAGGTGCTTAAAGAATATGCTAGTCTTCTTTTTATTTTTTGTTGCTTCTGTAAATGTAAAATGTTTGTATTTGTCTATATACCTTCTGTCTAGCCAATTGCAGTTTTGATGCTCCTTCTGGGGGTAGCGGTGATGAAAGACCAACATTTGGTATTGCTGAACTGTGTATGGGTTGTAAGATTTAATTTGTATGCTGGGGCATTTGTTGTGCTCAGTAGTGGAACACGCGCTACAATAAGAACAATGCTTGGCCATCTTGCTGTTGGTGTGGAAAGTAGGAATGTGCATAAACTAGTAAAATCTATTTTGAGTGGAGTTATTACTGCAGGAGAAACATGTGTGTAAGATTGGGATGTGGGGAATGCCCCAAATAGATTTGCCACAAGTGCTGGTATATCAGCAGTATATAGACTTATATTAAAACATAGCATTCTTCAACATTGTCTCTTGTGAATGTAGAGCCTCCAGTAATCTATCATTGAGTCTGCACTTATAATTACCAGTATTGCATTGACGTTCACTGTGTTGCCCTATTTTAAGCTTGTCATTCCTTATCCCTACCCATTAATTAACAGGCTTCCTATGTCATAACAACAAATCTTTACATTAAAAAGCTCTTATACAGTATATATAGTTAGTTTAAAGCTTTTGTTCAGAAACATATAACTGCAATAAAAATCATATATTTGCCATGGGTTAGTATGGTCAGTGGTGTAATTATATGCCTCCTGTAAAAAAATCTTTGGAGGGGCCTGGTTCAAACATATAGCCCTATTTGGCAGGAACGAGGCTGGGGATAGAGGAAGCAGACCTTTCTCTATAGTTACACCACTGAGTATGGTCTACAGGTAAGCTTATTTGTAGTACAATAAGACTAGCACGTGGGTGTTATTGCCTGAACATATGTTAGAAAGGTAAGGACAGTACCCAACAGAAAGAGAATATAAAACAATGATGAAGTGGTACCTCACCCTGGACAGGGTTTCCAAAATGTTTACACAAAGCAGTCCTATGTGCTGGAGAGGCTGTCAACATAAAGGTACATTATCTCATATATTATGGGCTTATCCGAAACTGACACACTTTTGGAGGGAAATTGTTAATTTAATAGCAAAGGTTTTTAAAACTTCCCTAAATATAGAGATGCCCCATTTGCTATTAGCCCTCCCTATCACTGGAATGAAGAATGCAGCCCAAAAAGTGGGTTAACCAGGTAGCGACGGTCGCAATTGCTTCCAAATGGAAATCCCCAGAAATTCCCACAATTAAGGAGGTTACTTTCAGGCTTGAAAGCAATAAGAGATTTGAGGAAATGACCGTTCGAATAAGCAATACATTACAATTACATAATAAAATATGGGGTAATTGGGACTATTATATCACAACCAAAGGAGCTGACTCCCAAGATTGCTGAAAAATGATTTGTTGATACATATATGTAAAAGAGGTGGGCCACTTGTTCCACCTTCTTCAAGTGTACTTAATGCCATTCTATAAGGCTCATTCCTTTTTTCTGTTAACGCTTTCCCCACTTGTTCTACTGTCTATGATTTTTATTCAGATGGACGTTTAAAATGTAATTGCCAGTATTGTACAATCGTAAGCAAACACAGACAAAAGGTACAATTGTAAATGTCTGTTCTCTTTTTTTTCTTGTGAAAATCAATAAAAAAATAAGTAAAAAAAAAAGAAAGGTAAGGACAGTTTTCTTGGCATATTAATGTAATGTACTACAACTACATAATGACTGCCATTGGTTTGTTGCAAGTCATTACTTCTTAAGGAAATAGTCAGCTCTTTAGTTGCTGAAACTTCATCTCCCAGATTTCCCCTGCAGCACAGCTGTATAGTGGCTGATTGGAGTACTTTCCATCAACTGGCATGCCAAAAATTCCCATATTCCATTTTAATAATAATAATGCAGTAATATGATATAATATCAACATTTGTGTCCATGAAGGTATGTATAGGGCCCATCTAGATCTGAGTTAGCAGCAGCTTGCTAATGTACAACATGGGCCTTACCGAAAGCTTTTTTATATTATGATGGCATCTGCATCTGTTTTCACATTTGGTAATCCCTTAGTCCTCCATGAAATTTGATCTGTCTAAATGAAAAATACTATGGACTTAACATATTGTCTCCACTTACAGATATGAAAACTTAAACAAACCAATGATCTATTTTTTTTTCTGCTTCACTGCATACACTTTGCAAATTAGTTCTGAAATTTATTTAAAAAGTACACACTCGCTCACTCACATACACACACACACACGTATATATATATATATATATATATATATATATACTTCCCCAAACTCCCAGCACTCACGATAAATGTCCTCTCCTTGCCTGGGTGCATGCCTCATGACACTGCATACGATCCTCTCCAGAAGAAGCCGCACAACTCAGGACTTATTGTAAAGTAGTGAATTTATTGAACACACTAACGTTTCGGCTGCAACATCAAAGGCTGATGTTGCGGCCGAAACGTTAGTGTGTTCAATAAATGTACTACTTTACAATAAGTCCTGAGTTGTGCAGCTTCTTCTGGAGAGGATTATATATCTATATATATATATATATATATATATATATATATATATATATATATATATAGATATATATATTTTTTTTTTTTGAGAGGGAGAGAGAGAATGAGATGTATTAAATTTCTGACTTGAATCAGTAATTGAAGACATATGGTTGAACCTGTGTGCATGTTATTGTGATGAGCTGATGTAACATTCAGATTTGCCTGGTTCTGGTTGCAGGCTGAATTTATGGAAATGCAGGAAGACAGTACTGCTAAACTGATGGCTTTTCCATGTGTCTTTAATTTACAAGGCATGATATATTTCTAGCAACATGCTCTTGATGTTCTGCTGTAGGATACTTTTCTTAACTTCTTTTAACTTAAGCTTCCTTCAAATATTTTACAATATTTTCATATAAAATCTACTAATATGCAAAACAGAAAATCCCCTACAAGAAAACCTGGACAGGAATTTCCCTTAGATTGAATATGGTACTGTCAGGAACCAGGGGCCACTACAGACCACCAGGGGCCCCTGGACAAAGAAATAGGTGCTTAGCAAACAGGAACACTTAACAAGGCAAAACAGAAACTGATGGCAGATAAAATTCACGGCAAGACACAGCAAGGGGTTAACAATCTAGTCCTATCTAGAATTTGTCCTGTTTTGACAATCATGATAAAGACAATGGGTGTCCAAATAGTGTTGATGCGCAACAGTTTTGACGCGAGCAACTATTCCAATGCGTGTCCACATTTTTTTGACGCCGGCTAATTTTCGAGAATATTTTCGGCGGTGTCGAAAGGCGGAAATTCGCAGCGAATTAGTGCCTGCCACATTTATTCTCCCATCAATACTCAAAAGCAGGAGAGGCCCAGGAACTATTAGGGGCCAGTGGGACTGATAAGCAGTTTCAATATATGTTTATAGAAAATATCTTCTTGTTCCTAAAGTTTAGGGGCCCAATGATCTTGCTGGGGTGCTCAATAATCGGCAGACTTATTTGGGTCATAAGTCATTCCACCGCTAAAAAGTTAATGCAGGATATAGTTCATATGATTCTGTAATAGATCTCGATATGAACAGCTGATGTTAGCCTATAATAAGTAAGCTAGTGAACAGGTACCTGGAATAAAGTCACTGAAGGGCAGTGCTACCAAACATGTATATCCTACACAAGATTTGTTTAGGTGCTATATATTTGTTATATTTAGTAACGTACAGAATCTAGTAAGTATACATATAAATTCACAGTTTATGTAATAAAGATATGATGCATGCAAGCTTACCTGTGATAGCAGATGGGATACCAAAGAAAGATGCTAAATGGTCTAAGAACTACAACTTAAAATGACTGATATGCTTGGTAACAACCAGAGTCCTTAAAGGGATACTGTCATGGGAAAACATGTTTTTTTTCAAAACGCATAAGTTAATAGTGCTGCTCCAGCAGAATTCTGTACTGAAATCCATTTTTAAAAAGAGCAAACTGATTTTTTTATATTTAATTTTGAAATCTGACATGGGGCTAGACATATTGTCAGGAGCCCCCAGTCATGTGACTTGTGCTCTGATAAACTTCAGTCACTCTTTATTGTTGTACTGCAAATTTAGGAAGAATGGGAAGGTAACCAGATAGCAGTTCCCTAACACAAGATAACAGCTGCCTGGTAGATCTAGGAACAGCACTCAATAGTAAAATCCAGGCAGAAGAAAAGTAGCAATATTTGAAAATAGCATATTTCTGTTGGGAGACATAGTTAGTGAGAGCTTAGCGGACTTGAGGCTAGATAATATAAGAATATCAAACCAAAGCCTTAGCTGTGGGAACAATAAGTTTCACAGAAGCAGGAGACAAGCAGCTGGAACCATACACACACAAGAAAGGTCAGCAGTCCATGGTCACATGCCAGAGATTATGTTGTCCAAAGTCAGCCCAAGGAAGGAGCCCGCCCCAATTAACTTCATTTTGGCAGACTAAATAACAAAGGACCTGCTTAATGGACTGAAAGCAGTAAGATTATTACTCTGCATAAGACAGTTCAGTTTGACTCCCAATAATTTACAGAATTTAAAAACAAATCATACATATGGTCAAAAACAATAGATGAAGCAATAGTATGGAGATTGAAAATGTTATATATGGATCAACAAAGACCAGGCAGTGGTAGTTTCTTCTTGTGGTTTATTGTAGACAGTGTTATCATTGGGCAAAGTATTGAAAATTGTTCTACTGTGCAAAGAATTATGTCTCAATGTAGTACCCAGCACCCACTTAACACAGGCTCAAAACTTTTAGGCTCACACATGGCACAGAAGGAAGGAGGCACAGATAAACATTTTAAATCAAAAAGGGCATATCTGGGACTAGTGCAAACATAGCTGATCATAGTTGTGATTGTATATATAAAGCAAACCAGAACCCAGCCTAGAGAAATACTAAGGTAATGCTAAGGTGTTGCCAACAACACATGGCAGCTTCCAAGTTTCTACTTTGGCCATGGCATATCAGCATATAAATACAATAGCCTTCTAGTGTGCTTGGAGTACCCCATACAGTGGTCTGGAAAAATCGGAGCCACAGAATGACTCAGGTTCATTTACCACTGCTGTGGGGTTAAGTGAAAAAGTGCTTAAAAGCTATAATCTGACCAGGTGCAAGGAAACAATGTATTTATAGGCAATAATCACTGGGCTCATCTGCACCTGCTGGTGCTCCTAGTTTTCTGTATCTAAATGACACACAAGTTAGGTGGTGTGACAGGGGCACCTAGAGATTCCTACTGGCATCATTCAAAATATGTATACATTTTTCCTTCCCTTTTCTTTTTTGCCTGAGCCAAGTAAAGGGTAAAGGGTAGTAAACCAGACAGTAAGTAAATAGCAGGTAGGTTTGGAAAAGTCCTGTGTGTTAGCTCAAATGTCTGTAGGAGGCCTCAGGATACTTGGTGGCCAAGGAGAAAGTACAATAGGAGTGATGCAGGACATATACTCTAAGGTATCATGAAATGTGCTTGAAATTTGGTGTCCATGCACTATCTGAGGTGGAGGCCCATCAGTCACATGTCATCGCTGCTACACCAGAGGTACAACCTATAGTAAGCCTGAGTGCAGATAAGGGTAAATTATGAAATGTCCATTCTGCTTTTTTATACTTTACTTACAATACTGCTTCAAAGTATAAAATAGGTACTGGAAAGAGCTCAAAGAACATTGCATGCACCTAAAGGTACTGCCTGTAGTAATTTTTGCTTTTGTGCTGGCAGTATGCGATTGCCATCAGTGATATCTTTGTAAGCAGTGTGCTATTGCCTCAAGCAGTCTCTCTGTTAACAGAGAGTTTTATTGCTCCAGTCTTGTGTCTTCTCTAAAAGCAGTGCGTAATTGCCTCCAGAAACATGTCTATCTAGCAGTACCTGTGCCCTTTTGTACTTTGACCCACATGAAATATGTAAATTACCTTCAGGATGTCCTGCAATTTGCATACTATCTTAAACCCATGTAAATGGGGCATAATGCTAAAGAAAAGGTGCTTTTCAAAGTAATGACACTGTCAACTCTTCTAGACCTTTTATGCTCTGTGGAGCATAAATATAAGGCAAATGTGCAACCCGCATTCTCCTTGGGCAAGGTGCAAAGAGGAAATAAGCTCTCTGGCGACTTTTAATCTTAGAAAGGGTGCAGGGAGCTGAAGCAGAAAGCAGAAGTACATAGGTGAGTCTGTGTCAGCAACTAACTTTATGTAAACCAGCAGTTGAACGTTTAATATCGACTGGATTAAATATAATTTATGCAGATATATATTTTGTTATATACCCTAGGAGTATTTATAAAGCAATCATTTTTTAGTTTGCAACACAACTTGGCACATGAAAAAGGTCAACCTTTTTTAATAAACTGATAGGACTGCTATTATTTCTGTCTCTGCAAATGCTGGCATCCAAAAAAAGGCAAAATCCCAAAGTGCAGTAATTCTACGTAAAGGAAAATAGATTTTATTTCAGCCAACAGCGGTATAGGCATTTTTCTTTCATAAACAATCCACACAAAGAAAGGTTTCTTCAGCAACAACAGTTCAGAAACAACACAATGGCAGCAGCGATATTACAGACCTCTCACTCAAATTAAATATGGTTTAGAATGAATTATGGACCTTATTTTAAGTAATATTGCCTAATGTAGCAAAACATTTCTGCCAAAAACTGACATTGTGAGCAATCTACACCTGCTGCTGAGGGGCTGCTAAAGACCATTTTCACGTCTACAGCATGAATGTCATTGTAATGCCAGTCAACAGCTGTATACTAAGATACCATTATGGGCAAATGTAATAAAAAGTGCAAACATTTAGCTGATAATATTTTACTCATTGCTAGATATCCTGTATAGCTGGAAATGAACTATTTAAAGTGTAGCAAAAATTTTAATTGAATATAAGCTTACTGCAATCAGAAATTTTCAAAATATAATAAATTCAAAATTCTGTACCTTTTTTTTGAAATAACTAAGTCACTCTTCACTATCTCCCCTTCAGCATCTGACTCCCTTCATTCTTACAGATCTTTCTAGCAGAGCTCAGGTAAATATCTGATTCCAGAAGAAAAAAATATCTTACAAAAAAAGCGAAATTTGGCACAGATCCTGCATGTAGAGAGACAGGATATATGATGACTAGAGTGAGCTCTAATACATAGCAAAAGCTATATTAGATCTGTCAGACAAAATCAGACTCCAACTCCTGCATAAACTGAAAGAATGAAGAGAGACAGATGCTGAGAGGGGGCTAGTGAAAAGTAACTTGATTATTTCAGAAATTGTACAGAATGTTTGATTATATTTTGAATATGTTTTTTTTAAGGGTGATGCTTATACAGTATTAAACTTTTATTTTTGCGATAGTTCACCTTCAAGGGGTTATTTCCTAAATTGAAGGGAGAGTGTGCTAAGTGCAAAAAATGCCCATTTTTTTGCACTTTGCACATTGTGTTCTGCTGCTATTTTCCATCCTTGTTGTCTTTCTCTCTCCAATACTGCCTCATCCTCCCCTATACTCTACTCTTATTGACTCCTTATTCCTTTTTACTCCTTTCTGGGTGATACTGTATTTGTGGTGCTGCAACTTCAGCAGTTTTTGTGGGGTTTTTTTGGTGGGGCCTGTATGGCATTCAAGGGTCCTAGTGTCTGTCTTTTGATGTCTGGCTGCCATCTGTAAAAGCTGTCTGGCAAACTGGACAAAAGCACAATGCAATGTTTATCTTGGTGGGGACTTGTTGTTACTCAAAGGTCCTATTCCCTACTCCTACACCTTCATTCATACCAATACTAGTCTCATAAATGAGTGCTGAAACTGCTGTGGCCTGCTACTAGCCACACCCTAACTTATTCTGTTTATTTTCTACAGATACACCTGCATTTATAGTCTCTACTATAAGTACTGAACATCTAAACTGTTGTTATGGCCTGCTAGCCACACTCTAAAGTTCAGATTCCTTTTTTTCACTCTGTAGAGACATCCACATTCCTACCAATAGTCGTCTCTAAAATAAGTGTTGAATGTCTAAACTGTGGCCTATGGCTAATACAATAGCTACACAATGCGGCAACAATGCCTTTCTGCATTTTGTTATGACACTTGCATTCTTACCAGTAACAGACTGTAAAATAGCCTACTGCTAATACATTAGCCATAAACCATGGCTAGTGTCACGTATATAGCCTAATCTTGGTCTGCTTATCCACTGACCATAAATATGCTACATGTAGCCTTAACTCCTGCTGCCACTTTGGGGATACCTGCATTCTTATTCTGATACCTGCATTCTTATACAAATGTAAATAATGACTGTTCCTAAACTTGGTTTAGTTATACTATAGAAACAATGAGCCAGATTCAATTCAGTGAGTTATCACACGGTTTATCACATGAAAACTCATGGACAAGATTCAATTCTAGGAGAAAAAAATTTCTCTTAGTTCAGTTCCATTTTTTTCCCATAGACTTCAATAGAGTTTTCACTTAATAAACCATGAGATATGTTTTTTCTGAATTGAATTGTATCGCAAATTAAATCTCATACATGACTTTTCAAATGATAAATCTTTTTCTCACTGAATTGAATCTGGCCCAATGTATCACAGTGAACTGTCTCCCACACATTTCACAAGTTATATAGCCAAAACCTTTGTTTCTAGTATCCGCTCATCATGTAGAACAATTGGTATGTGCTCCAGACCCTTCACTGATCTCATCGACAATTGAAAACAACAATAAATATGTGGGAGAATCCCTACTCACTGTCCTGTGTCTGTGGTTTGGGTGCAGCCCCCTCAAACCCGTCTTGGATAGACTTTTTTTTCGAAGAAATGAGCTGCACACACAGATCAGGCACAGTCTTCACGGTTTAAAAATAAATCAATTTTACATAGCTATCTTAGGATCTCTAGGATTGCAATGCAAAATAAAGTTATTTTAAATTGTATCTGACACTTGCATTCTTACCAATAATAGTCTCTAAAACAAGTGCTGAATTTCTAAAGTGTGGCCTACTGCAATTAGCCACACTAAAGTCCTACTGCCTCTTTGCTCTCTATAGAGACATTCCTAACAATAATAATGAGTGCTTAATTCGTTAATTATGTGTATATTGAAGGCTTTAATGTGTGTATTTGACGTAAAAAATAAAAATAATCCTCAAATGGACTTCGACACCTACTTTATTCAACAGCAGAAAACATTTACATTTAAAAAATGTTTGTTCTTATCCAGAAATAAATATGCCTTTAGTGCAAGTGTGGTTTCACCCAAACACACCAGTTTTACTAGTGCAGGGCAACATTATATTATATTGTCATTCCTTAAAAACACTTTCATTTTTTGTTGTTACTGTTCTTTCAACACAACATGCGATGCATGCATCAGTGTTATAAATAGCAGATGCCCAGCCTAGAACTTTAGTAAGGGAAAATATTTTTGATGAGGATGAGAGCATCATATCTCTAGATGATGAAATTCCTCCTGCAGGCAAATATGACTACTTTCCTTTGGGGATCCAAGTGATACATGAAAAAAAAAATCATAAAGAGCTTTGAAGAAATCATGGAAAGATTGGGAAGGAAAATCAGTAGAAAATTTGATCCTCAAATTGGATCATACAGAGAATATGGTCCCATGTCAAGAGGCAACATCCTCAATTGGTCCAGCAAATGCAAGGTAGGTGATAGCATTTTTTTTCAAATCAAAATATAATACATTTTTTCTTAATTAAAATTTCTGATTTGCTGATTTCTTAAAATTAAACTGTTATGTAGAATGCATTTAAATGTTTTAACCCAATTACCATTTATTTAGTTCTTTTAAAAAAAGGTATTTTTAGGTAGATAATATCCCTTTAACATCAAAAATAAGTGACTGTCATATTATTGCAGAGAGCAACAAATCAAATATAAATTATCTGCTTAAAGAAATCCCCACCACATTCTTTATATCCTGTAGTCTGTAGTTGATGTACAACATCTACGGTACAGAGATACAGAATTATATTTTCTGGCCTATGTGCTGGAGGGCCAGTAACTAAAGTCATAATTGACCATGTTTTTAAAACCAGGCAAAGAAAGGAGCACTGAGAAAAAAAAATCAGCCACACATGGTACAGTAAACCCAATGTAATAAGTAACAGAAGGTGAAACTGCTATTGAGATGTCTGAGGGCACAACAAGTTCATCAATGTTCACTGTAATTGATATTATGGAAATACCCATTATTTGCTGAAATACCCATTATTTGCTGTCACATATACTGTTTCTGTATTTTGACTTTATGAATCCCTTGTCAGAAAATACCTTCATACAAATATATATGCTGTCAAACATTGATGCCAATTTTACTGAAAAATATCTAAGAACAGAATATCTGCCTTTGGAGAACAGTTTGGATAATGTCACTCTTCAGGGTGGCTTTCTTCTCTTATCAAATTAGTAACATTAGTCACCACATCCATTATCTTCATCATTTTAGAAGAGATGTGCCACATAAAGCTTCCTGGTGCACAATGCAATGAAACATGTGGCAGTCAATACCTTTTTTTTTTAAGATGAACTGCAAGTCCTTGGGTTTTGCCAACCATGTATTTTTCTCCATCAATAGCAATGCATGTACACCTATCAAAATCTCCATATTTAGTGGAGTAGAAAGTGTGAGCGCACTCATGGCTGTTGGGGAGCGGGCAGGCACGGGCCAGCCTAAGGGTGCCAAAAAATACAAATCAGGCCCTGTAGTTCATGCATCACCCCAAGGAGCACCCCAGAGTAGTCAAGATACAGGCAGAGGTCAAACCAAGAAGTAAAATAAGTTCAAGCAGGCTAGTCAAGGGGTAAATCCAGACGTAGAGTTGTAGTCAAATAGAAATAAGTACAAAAAAGGTATGAAAAAGTAATAAAAAACATTGAAAAAAGCAAGGCATTGTCTGAGCATCTAGCTGCATTCAAAATGAGTTTAAATGACATCCCTTGAGGCTAATTTGTATCATGACCTATGTGGAACCAAAGCCTGAATCAAGTAGTGCTGTGCATGGCATTGTGATACTTGTGACGCTACATCATGACATACATACTGTAGTGCCCTGTTTGTGCAACATCAGTGCTGAACAAAGTGGGAATTGTGGAATTGTGCACAGAGTAAAGTAAATCAGCCCTTGTGTTAATATACCATATACCATATACCATCGCACACTGCTTAAAATATGGGGGTGAAGATCTATACATATACATATATATATTACCAAAATGGCATGACATATATACAATATTTATTTGTCATGTAGTGTTAAGGCTGCCACCTGCTTCTCTTTTTCTTTTTTTAGACCTGTTAATGACATTGTTATTATTTTATATGCACTTGGTATCTATGCCTCAATATTGGCATAATGTTGAACTAAAACTTAATAACAGCGTTAGACTGGGGCCCCTGCAGCAGCCACGAAGCCCCCCTGCCCGAGCCACAACCCCCTCTGGCCCCCTCAAGTACCTGTTTCTTCTTGTGGCTGCACTGGGGGGGGCAGGTAGGAAGTTCGGAGAAAACAAAGAACATTGTGCAGTGAGCGGGTCTGGGCTGGCACTGCCCAAGAGGGCCAGGGCCCAGTCTAACCCTGCTTAATAAAGAACTAGACTAGAAATGCTATACTTTGGGGCTCATTTACCAACACTAGGCTATAACCCATAGCAACAGCCAATCATGAGTAATTTCATCCACTCAAAAGATGGCCCAGCAAGATCTAAGTGGCAAGTTTCTCTGGTTGACTTTACATGCTTGGATCATTACTTTTATAGAACTGCTATTCAGTAAGTTCAATAACTATACATATTTACATATAAGCTTTAGTTCACTTTTAAAAGATAACATTGGGCCATTGTGAAGACTTTTGTCATGTCTTCTTCAAAAACGTGACTCAGAAGGCTAACAGCATCTGATCTCTCAAAAATGCTGAGCAGAAACTTCTTTTGATCCCCAAATGACAAAAATAGTATGACATCTGGAAGCAATTTTGACAGCCCTTTGCCACATGTAAAACGTACAAACAGGATAAATGTTCAGACTCTGTTAGACTGAAGTTT
Source organism: Xenopus petersii (assembly GCA_038501925.1). NCBI lineage: Eukaryota > Metazoa > Chordata > Amphibia > Anura > Pipidae > Xenopus > Xenopus petersii. The sequence continues at coordinate 45,332,435 of CM076688.1, forward strand.
GCATCATATTTTATTTAGGATCAGTGATTCATTTGCCCATTACTATACATGGCTAACCTTGCCAATACGCCCCTTACATCCATGTCATTATTAATCTATGGAATCTAGACTTTGGCACCCCTGTGAATACCACTTTATTTGTCCTTTAAGAACATGCTGGGCTGGATGGGGGCGAGGTCCGTCCATAGCCTGGAGTACAAATTAAAACAGTAATCTCAGGCATCTGAAGCAATGTCAGAGTGGCGACTTCAGTAAATACCTTTGGTCTGGAGGCGACTTGGGGAAATTTTTCTAAGGGAGGAATATTATGATTTTTTTTTTAAAAATACTGACACATTGCTATGGATTTTCATAGGAAAGAATATCAGGATTCAACTAAAGCTTTTGAAGATGCTTACAAATGTTGTACAACAAGCAGAGGCAAGTCATGAATGGTCAGTTGACTTCATCTGAAAATTACTAAAGGGCAACTCCAGGTCAGCTAACCACAGGCACATACCTTCCCCTTCTAATCTGTGAAATAGTCTAACCTCAAATGAAATGACCAGATACACGTGAAAGACAGATACCTTTACATAGTTTAGTTGGCAAATAAATTATTTTCATTGCACTGTTCAACACCCATTACCCATATTATCAATGATGTGGATTATAATGTGTCACTACCTATTGTTTCTTTTGAGTGGTGGCACATGAGCAAATCTGTGCTACTTGCAGGCGACAAATCTGAAAATGGAAAAACCTTTTGCTGTGCTATAGGCTGTTCTGTATTCAGTCATCTATCATCTTTTTGTGAAAACAAAGCCCCACCCACTTTATATTGTTCAGTAATGCCTTAGTTTAGTTAGTACATATTTATTAAAGTAAAACATTACCCCAAAATAAATACTTAAGCAACAGTTTATATCATGTTAAGTGGCATATTAAAGAATCTTCCCAAACTAAAATATATTTTTAAGTAAATATTGCCCTTCTACATCTCTTACCTTGAGCCACCATTTTGTGATGGTCTGTGTGCTGCCTCAGAGATCACCTGGCCAGAAATACTGCAGCTCTAACTGTAACAGGAAGAAGTGTGGTGGCAAAAGACAGAACTTTTGGGGGAATGTAATAAAAGTCACAAAGAAAAAAACTTTGCACCAATAAGAATAAAAATTCACATCTTGTATCATACTTTTTTTTTTTTTACTCTTTTTGAGCAAACATAAATTTTCAGAACGAAGTTTTATTACATTCACTGTGCATTGGTGTAAACTATAAAATACCCTTCCACTGTGCACAAAAGCTATATAAATTTGTGCAAAGGAAAATGTCTTCGCGCAAAGACATAATTTTTTGAATTGCAAATATTTTTTCCGTTACTGATTTTTTTTTACATTCCTCCATTTGTTCGTTAATTGGCTCATGTGACCTAACATGTATGGTTTGTCTGTGTGCACTGTGAATTGTAGGATCCCAGGGGGCAGCCCTTAGTTCTTAAAATAGCAATTTCATATTTATGATTACCCAATGGCAAGTCATTCTAAAAAAGTATATTATTATAAAAATTGTTTGCTTACATGAAGCAGGTTTTTACATATAAGCTGTTTTATGTAATTTATTTTTATAGAGACCTATATTAGGTTGCCACCTTTTGCAGCCAGGAAGACTGGGCAGGGTCCTGTGACTTCAGAGTGGGTCCTGTGAGATTGGCTGTGGGTGGATGATGTCAAGGGGTGGGTTTAATGCCAGTCCAGGGGTCTGTCTGTGACATCAGGGGTGGGGCTATGACATTGGCTGATCACCGCTCCATTCATTTTAAAGACCTGTACAGATTTCCTAATGTCAAAATTATGACAGGCCGAAGACTGGGCAAGCTGGGTGAAAACCAGACAGATGGCAACCCTAACCTAAATTGTTCAGGAGTATAGTTTTTTTTAACCCACCAAAAAACAAATATTTACATTTGTACACAAATATGCTCTGAAAGCATTTAATATCCAGATCATGTTACGTTTTAACCTTTTCCTACATTATTTTTTTTTACCTTTTCACCCCATATGGACAAAAAAAGTTTTGCTAAGCACTGCATTATTTTTAAGACAAGTTCGTCAATTTTTGCCACACCCACTTTCAAGCACTATATACTCTAGATAAATACAGGGACTGTTGGTGTGCAAATCCTTTTGCAAGGCCACTCTCACTTTTGAATCTGTGTGCTGCTAGATAACATTTTATAAATACAATTATACAATTATTCCCAGCAAAAAAGGTCACAGGAATTCCCCAGCATGAACTCACTGACTCCTAGCAAACCCCAGCACAGGACAGTACTGCGACCTGTCTAACAGAACATGACATAATAGTCCCAGCAATATATAATATAGTATTTTATCAAGAGACAGTGGAACCATTTTAATGGCACAATTATCCGATCATTTCAAGACACAGCAATATTTTACATTGTGACCCCAGTATTTCATAACACAGTGATCCCAGCAATATTTGAAACAGATCATACCTCTTCTGTAGAACCTTCCTCCTCTCTTCCCATCCCTTTGTGTGTTCAGCTTTTTCTGCTCTGTCCAATGACAAATATTGTGCACATGTGTGATCAAATTAAGTTCCAGTATTGTAAATAGCTTCAAGCCAGCCAGCAGGATGCAATTAAGTGACAAAAGAAAATGGTGGGATGGCATATACTTCATTCTGTTGCATTTCAACCAGTAAATGTTCTCAAAAAAGAGAAACAGATATTATCAGGCATTTGCACAATGTTACTTTGTTTCAGACATGGGCTGCTAAGGCCACTAGCATGAATGGTAAGGAATTTGTGGACATTTCCTATATTTTGGTCACATATATTATGTACCTTTACACAATTATGTAAAAAACAAGAATGTACCAGTGCATTATACTCTTTTAGATATAGCAGGAATGTGCTTTAAAAAGTTGTGTTTCTGGTTATCTGCACAAACCCACCATCTGTTCTACTTCCTGCCTGCTGATTTGTCTGGCTGTGCAGGGGAGCCGGAAGCACTCAGCATACTGCTCTGTAGGACAGGAACCAATCAGCTGCTAGGCTGACCTGATAGGGAACTGAAGCCTGTTTTTGCTTGTGTGATTGCTGGGCTGTGATTGGCTGTCCCCCTCGCACTGTGCTTCCGGCAGGGGGGTTTCATTTATCCAATCTGTCTCCATTAAAAGGCAATTTTATACAGTTACTGCATTATATCAAAAGAACATAAAAATGTCAGTTCAAAACCAAATGTGCATTTTATCATCCAGGCACTAAAGTCACAATAAAGGGGAAATCCACCTTTTAGTAGACAGTAATATTTAAAGAAAATTTAAAATTGTTTTTCACTTTTTATTTTGTTTTATTTCATTTAATTAATTACCTCTTTGGTTTCCAGGATTCAATTTACCCCCAGCAATTGACAATGGTTTAAATGAGAGCCTGGAAGATAAATAGGAGAGGTCCTGTATAGAATGATAAGTAATATAAAGCAGCTTTAACAATAAAAGTGTTGCCTCACAGAGCAGTAGTTTTTTTTGCCTGCTAGGTTCAGGGATCCCCATTTGAAAGTTGGAATGGAGCAGAAAAGGTAGGCAAACAATTAAAATCTACAAAAATAAAATAAAAATAAAGACCAGTCCAAAAGTTGCTAGGACTATAACACTCTAAAGATTAACATATATGTGGGCTACCCCTTTAAATAGTTTAGAGAATTTCCAAAAGTCTAAGATGATCTGTGCTCATCCCAGTGTGTATTTACATTTTCTTTCCACAGCGCAGTCTCTTTTATATTCCCCGCAGGGCATATTTTAAAATATAGCTCACTGAAATAGTAATCAAAAGCTGTGATCTGGTTACGTTTTCCAGCACACATTGCACAATTCTCAAGTCTATTCACAATTCTAAAGCAGTATACCAGCTGTCAGTTACTTGACTTTTGTGAAAACTGAATTATGAAAAAAATGTTTTTGGGGTTATGGGGTTAGGCTCTGCTAAATGTTAGATGCTATGGTGCTAAATTATGACAGCACTCAGGGATTATGCTCATTAGGGCTGAAGTTAAGATATGTATTAATTAATGTATCAAATTAGCACAGCTTATAGAGTTGGTGACCCTCTTAGAGAGCTGATCTAGGGAGACAAGAAAGTGACAAATATTCACAATCTTTAATGTTGTTTCATATTTTAATAATGACTTCAATATTAGACAATATTTGTTATTTCTGGTGAACTATTAGAAAATAATAGAAGTGAAAACATGTTTGAAAGAGCTACCCCTTTAAAACACCCCCATTTTCTTTTTAATAGTTGCGTATTTAAAGGGATACTGTCATGGGAAAAGATTTTTTTTCAAAATGAATCAGTTAATAGTGCTGCTCCAGCAGAATTCTGCACTGAAATCCATTTCTCAAAAGAGCAAACAGATTTTTTTATATTCAATTTTGAAATCTTTCCCAGCTGCCCCAAGTCATGTGACTTGTGCTCTGATAAACTTCAATCACACTTTACTGCTGTACTGTAAGTTGGAGTGATATCACCCCCCTCCCTTTTTCCCCCTAGCAGCCAAACAAAAGAACAATGGGAAGGTAACCAGATAGCAGCTCTCTAATATAAGATAACAGCTGCCTGGTAGGGATGTAGCGAAAAAAAGTTCGCGAACATATTCGCGAACTTGCGCAAAAATGCGAGCGGTTCGCGAACGGTTCGCGAACCCCATAGACTTCAATGGGAAGGCGAACTTTAACATCTAAAAAAGACATTTCTGGCCAGAAAAATGATTTTAAAGTTGTTTAAAGGGTGCAACGACCTGGACAGTGGCATGCCAGAGGGGGATCAAGGGCAAAAATGTATCTGAAAAATCTGCCTGTGTGTGCTTGGAAGAGATAGTGTAGGGGGAGAGCTGTTAGTGATTTCAGGGACAGATGATAGTAAGTTTGCTGGCTAGTAATCTGCTTGATACTGCTCTGTATTGGAGGGACAGAAGTCTGCAGGGATTTGAGGGACATTTTAGCTTAGGTAGCTTTGCTGGCTAGTAATCTACTGTTCTCTTTAAACAACTGCCATACGTTGACCTTGTAGGCATTGTTTGCCCAGTTTTTTTGGACGCAACCACTGAAGCACAGTTGCCAGAAAAAATATGCCATATAAATGCTGAAAATAGTCATTTTTCAACGTCGTTGACCTTGTAGGCATTGTTTGCCCAGTTTTTTTGGCCGCAGCCACTGAAGCACAGAGGCCAGAAAATTATATGCCATATAAATGCTGAAAATAGTCATTTTTTTGGTCGCAGCCACTGAAGCACAGTTGCCAGAAAAATTATGCCATATAAATGCTGAAAATATAAATTTTTTTGGTTGCAGCCACTGAAGCACAGAGGCCAGAAAAATTATGCCATATAAATGCAGAAAATATGCATTTTTTTGGTCGCAGCCACTGAAGCACAGTTGACAGAAAAATTATGCCATATAAATGCTGAAAATATAAATTTTTTTGGTTGCAGCCGCTGAAGCACAGAGGCCAGAAAAATGATGCCATATAAATGCAGAAAATATGCATTTTTTTGGTCACAGCCACTGAAGCACAGTTGACAGAAAAATTATGCCATATAAATGCTGAAAATATAAATTTTTTTGGTTGCAGCCACTGAAGCACAGAGGCCAGAAAAATTATGCCATATAAATGCAGAAAATATGCATTTTTTTGGTTGCAGCCACTGAAGCACAGAGGCCAGAAAAATTATGCCATATAAATGCAGATAATATGCATTTTTTTGGACGCAGCCACTGAAGCACAGTTGCCAGAAAAAATATGCCATATAAATGCTGAAAATAGTCATTTTTCGCCATACGTTGACCTTGTAGACATTGTTTGCCCAGTTTTTTTGGTTGCAGCCACTGAAGCACAGAGGCCAGAAAAAATTAAACCAGTAGGGTTTGCACCCTAGTTTGTAACGGTGGCGGAGGGAGGAGGACGCTAAAGGACAGCTGTGTGTGGAGTCATGAGGCTTGAAGAGAAGGACAGCTGCATAGAAGTCAGAACAAGTCTTCCGGCGTGCAGTAACCCTCCGAGATCCACCCCTCATTCATTTTAATAAAGGTCAGGTAATCGACACTTTTGTGACCTAGGCGAGTTCTCTTCTCAGTTACAATCCCTCCTGCTGCACTGAAGGTCCTTTCTGAGAGCACACTTGAGGCTGGGCAAGACAAGAGGTTCATGGCAAATTGTGACAGCTCTGGCCACAGATCAAGCCTGCGCACCCAGTAGTCCAGGGGTTCATCGCTCCTCAGAGTGTCGATATCTGCAGTTAATGCCAGGTAGTCCGCTACCTGCCGGTCGAGGCGTTCTTTGAGGGTGGATCCAGAAGGGTTGTGGCGCTGCCTTGGACAGAAAAACATTTGCATGTCTGACGTTACAGACCGGCCAAAGGGCTTTGTCCTTGCAGGTGTGCTCGTGGCAGGATTACTGGCACCTCTGCCCCTGGAATGTTGATGAGTTCCTGAAGTGACATCACCCTTAAAAGCATTGTACAACATGTTTTGCAGGCTGGTTTGTAAATGCCGCATCTTTTCGGACTTGTGGTATGTTGGTAACATTTCTGACACTTTATGCTTGTACCGAGGGTCTAGTAGCGTTGCGACCCAGTACAGGTCCTTCTCCTTAAGCCTCTTGATACGGGGGTCCTTCAACAGGCATGACAGCATGAAAGACCCCATTCTCACAAGGTTGGATGCAGAGCTATCCATCTCCGCTTCCTCATTATCAAGGACTGCATCATCCACGGTCTCCTCCCCCCTGCCACGTACAAGACCAGGGGTCCCCAAAAGGTCACCACTAGCCCCCTGGGAAGCCTGCTCCTGTTGGTCCTCCTCCTCCTCCTCCACAAAGCCACCTTCCTCCTCTGACTCCACTTCTGGCACCTCTCCCTGCGTTGCAGCAGGTGCCTGGGTTCGTTCTGGTGATTCCGACCATAAATCGTGCACTTCCAGCTCCTCGTCACGCTGGTCTACAGCCTCATCTGTCACTCGTCGCACGGCACGCTCCAGGAAGAAAGCGAAGGGTATTAGGTCGCTGATGGTGCCTTCGGTGCGACTGACCATATTTGTCACCTCTTCAAAAGGTCGCATGAGCCTGCAGGCATCGCGCATAAGCACCCAGTAACGGGGGGAAAAAATCCCCAGCTCTGCAGATCCAGTCCTACCACCCAGTTCAAAAAGGTACTCGTTGACGGCCCTTTGTTGTTGCAGCAGACGTTCCAACATAAGGAGCGTTGAATTCCAGCGAGTCTGGCTGTCAGAAATCATGCCTGACTGGCATGTTGTAGCGCTGCTGAATGTCAGCAAGGCGTGCCATGGCTGTGTAGGAACGTCTGAAATGGGCCGACACCTTTCTGGACTGGGTGAGAACGTCCTGGAATCCTGGGTACTTGGAGACAAAACGTTGGACTATTAAATTTAACACATGTGCCATGCAGGGCACATGTGTTAAATTGCCCAGTCTCAACGCTGCCAACAGATTGCTTCCATTGTCACACACCACTTTTCCGATCTGCAGTTGGTGTGGGGTCAGCCACCGATCGGCCTGTGACTGCAGAGATGACAGGAGTACAGATCCGGTATGGTTTTTGCTTTCCAGGCACGTCATCCCCAAGACAGCGTGACAACGGCGTACCTGGCACGTCGAATAGCCTAGGGGGAGCTGGGGGTGCACAGGTGTGGAGGAGGAGAAGGAGGACCCAGCAGCAGAGTAAGAAGAAGAAGAGGAAGAAGACGAGGTAGAGAGCGATGGAGGAGTAGAGGTGGTGGCAGAACCGCGTGCAATCCGTGGCGGTGACACCAACTCCACTGTTGTTGTTGTTGTTGAGCTACCCATTCCCTGCTTCCCAGCCATTACCAAGTTCACCCAGTGGGCAGTGTAGGTGACATACCTGCCCTGACCATGCTTGGAGGACCATGCGTCAGTAGTCATATGGACCTTTGGCCCAACACTAAGTGACAGAGATGCGGTAACTTGGCTCTGCACATGTTGGTACAGGTGTGGTATTCCCTTTTTAGAAAAAAAATTGCGGCTGGGTACCTTCCACTGCGGTGTCCCAATTGCTACAAATTTGCGGAAGGCCTCAGAGTCCACCAGCTGGTATGGTAAAAGCTGGCGGGCTAAGAGTGCAGACAAGCCAGCTGTCAGACGCCGGGCAAGGGGGTGACAGTCAGACATTGGCTTCTTACGCTCAAACATGGCCTTCACAGAAACTTGGCTGGTGGCAGATGACTGGGAATGGGAACAGGTGGTCAAGGTGGAAGGCGGAGTGGAGGGTGGTTCAGACGGGTCAAGGAGAGCAGAGGTAGAGCAGTAAGATGCTGGACCAGAAGGAGTGTGGCTTTTAGTTTGCCTGTTGCCTTTGAGGTGTTGCTCCCAAAGTGCTTTGTGCTTGCCGCTCATGTGCCTTCGCATAGAAGTTGTACCTATGTGGCTGTTGGGCTTACCAAGGCTCAGTTTCTGACTGCACTCATTGCAAATTACAATGCTTTTGTCAGAGGCACACACATTAAAAAAATCCCACACTGCTGACTTTTTGGAAGTGTGCGATCTGGCGGTAACAGTAGAAGTTGGCGGCATTGGCGGCAATGGCGGGTGCGTTGGCCGGCTGAACACAGGTGCCGATACATGTTGTTGCCCTACTGATCCCTGCGGGCTGTCCTCCCTGCTTCTTCTAAGTCTTATTCTCCTACTGCCTCTCTGACTCTCCGTCTCTCCATCTGAACTACCCTCCTCTTGCTCTCTTCTACTAGGCACCCACAAAACATCAATCTCCTCATCATCATTCTCCTCAGATGCATCAATTTCTTCTGACACATCACAGAAGGAAGCAGCAGCGGGGACCTCCTCCTCATCACTCATCATTATGTCCATCTCTGTCGTGTTCTCTGCCTGAATTAAATCTGGTGTAACGTCCTCATCTCCTTCATCTTCTTCTGGCAATAATGGTTGCGCATTACTCAGTTCAAGAAACTCATGGGAAAATAACTCCTCTGACTCCAGTGAAGAAGGGGCACCGGTGGTGGAGGAAGTGTTACGTGGGGTGGCCATAGCAGTGGAGGATAAGGAGGATGTTGTGGTAAAGTTAGAAACGGTAGAGGATGGGGTGTGCTGTGTAAGCCAGTCAACTACCTCTTCAGCATTTTGGGAGTTCAGGGTCATTGGCTTTTTAAAACTGGGCAATTTGCTAGGGCCACAGGATTGCATAGCAGCACGGCCCCTAGCACGGCCTCTGCGTGGCGGCCTGCCTTTGCCTGGCATTATTTTTAAAAAAACAACAACAACAAAAACTCAGTTGGTTTTTCTGGAAACGATAATACACACAGCTAGATGGCAGTTTGAAGAAAACAGTGTGCAAATAATGCCTACAAGGTCAACGTATACACAGCGGTGGATACGGATTACGTAAAATATATGAATGCTGCTTGAAAAAAAGTAACTCAAGTGGTTTTTCTAGAGACGATAATATTATCAATATTTAGACAAAATGTGAACAAGCTCACACAGCTAGATGGCGGTTTGAAGAAAACAGTGTGCAAATAATGCCTACAAGGTCAACGTATACACAGCGGTGGATACGGATTACGTAAAATATATGAATGCTGCTTGAAAAAAAGTAACTCAAGTGGTTTTTCTAGAGACGATAATATTATCAATATTTAGACAAAATGTGAACAAGCTCACACAGCTAGATGGCGGTTTGAAGAAAACACTGTGCAAATAATGCCTACAAGGTCAACGTATACACAGCGGTGGATACGGATTACGTAAAATATATGAATGCTGCTTGAAAAAAAGTAACTCAAGTGGTTTTTCTAGAGACGATAATATTATCAATATTTAGACAAAATGTGAACAAGCTCACACAGCTAGATGGCGGTTTGAAGAAAACACTGTGCAAATAATGCCTACAAGGTCAACGTATACACAGCGGTGGATACGGATTACGTAAAATATATGAATGCTGCTTGAAAAAAAGTAACTCAAGTGGTTTTTCTAGAGACGATAATATTATCAATATTTAGACAAAATGTGAACAAGCTCACACAGCTAGATGGCGGTTTGAAGAAAACACTGTGCAAATACTGCCCACAAGATCAACGTATACACTACTACAGCGGTGGATACGGATCTCGTAAAATTTATTATGGCTGCTTGAAAAAAGTCACTCCGGTGTTTTTTCTGGAGACGGTAATATTATGGATATTTAGACAGAATGTGAACAAGGTCACACAGCTAGATGGCAGTTGGTTGAATAACACACTGGGCAAAAAATGCCTACAGGGCAAATAATGCCTAAAAGGTCAACTTATACACTACTACAGCGATGGATACAGATTACGTAAAATATGTTATGGCTGCTTGAAAAAAGTCACTCCGGTGTTTTTTCTGGAGACGGTAATATTATGGATATTTAGACAGAATGTGAACAAGGTCACACAGCTAGATGGCAGTTGGTTGAATAACACACTGGGCAAAAAATGCCTACAGGGCAAATAATGCCTAAAAGGTCAACTTATACACTACTACAGCGATGGATACAGATTACGTAAAATATGTTATGGCTGCTTGAAAAAAGTCACTCCGGTGTTTTTTCTGGAGACGGTAATATTATGGATATTTAGACAGAATGTGAACAAGGTCACACAGCTAGATGGCAGTTGGTTGAATAACACACTGGGCAAAAAATGCCTACAGGGCAAATAATGCCTAAAAGGTCAACTTATACACTACTACAGCGATGGATACGGATTACGTAAAATATATTATGGCTGCTTGAAAAAAGTCACTCCGGTGTTTTTTCTGGAGACGGTAATATTATGGATATTTAGACAGAATGTGAACAAGGTCACACAGCTAGATGGCAGTTGGTTGAATAACACACTGGGCAAAAAATGCCTACAGGGCAAATAATGCCTAAAAGGTCAACTTATACACTACTACAGCGATGGATACAGATTACGTAAAATATGTTATGGCTGCTTGAAAAAAGTCACTCCGGTGTTTTTTCTGGAGACGGTAATATTATGGATATTTAGACAGAATGTGAACAAGGTCACACAGCTAGATGGCAGTTGGTTGAATAACACACTGGGCAAAAAATGCCTACAGGGCAAATAATGCCTAAAAGGTCAACTTATACACTACTACAGCGGTAGTAAAATAAAAAAAAGTAAAATAAAAAAAAAATGAATATTAAAAAAAAAAAAATTAAAGTTGGTGCTGCTGAACTACTAGGAGCAGCAGATTAGCACACCAGTCCCACTCCCCAACACTGCTAGACTAATAGCACTGGGCTCTTATAGTAGTAGTAGTAGTAGTAGTAAAACAACAAAAAAATAAATAAAAGCAGTCCTTACAAGGACTACTGTTATTGCAGCAGTCAGCAGATGAGATCAGAAGCAGGACAGCTGCCCACTGCAGCTACATACAGAGCACTGCAGTAGAAGGTAGATTACTAGCCAGCAAAGCTACCTAAGCTTAAATGTCCCTCAAACCTCTGCAGACTTCTGTCCCTCCAATAACAGAGCAGTATCAAAACGATTACTAGCCAGCAAACTTTCAACTGTCCCTGAAATCACTAACAGGCAGCAGCTCTCTCCCTACACTATCTCTTCAGCACACACAGGCAGAGTGAAAAAACGCTGCAGGGCTTCGGTTTTTATAGGGAAGGGGAGTGGTCCAGGGGAGAGCTTCCTGATTGGCTGCCATGTACCTGCTGGTCTGGGGTGAGAGGGCAAAAAAAAGCGCCAACAATGGCGAACCCAAAATGGCGAACGTCGCGCGACGTTCGCGAACTTCCGGCGAGCGCGAACACCCGATGTTCGCGCGAACAAGTTCGCCGGCGAACAGTTCGCGCCATCCCTACTGCCTGGTAAATCTTTGAACAGCCCTCAATAGTAAAAACCCAGCATGTATTGCTGATCGGATGATTTTCAGTGGGAGACTATCACCAGCTTTGTCAGATATAACTATCGTACGATTGCTGTCAGGGGCAGAATATTGGCTGATCTGTTCTTTTCTACTTTATTTGATCAGAAAGGTTAGTGCAAGGTCTGGAGATGGGGAACTCCAATCATTCAAAGATTCGAAAGATCAGATCTTTGAATCTATGGCCAGCTTAAGTATGGATCCCAAATTTTCCTAAATTTCACAAGTGTATCTGTTAGTATACTTGTCACTTTTTCATTGATCAGTTCATTTTATTTTTGAAGTGGGAGATTGGAATAGAAGATGTTTTCCAAAACTTTGCAATTATGATTTTGATGGTAAAAAAGATAAAAGCTATGAATACTCACGTGATTCTTAATGTTATTAATGTTAGGTATCGTTTTATTCAATTAAGTGTTTTGAAAGTGTTTTTAAAGGGGAACTCCAGCTTTAAAGCGAAACTTTTATAAAGAGGCCCACATAACACAGAAACCCCTAAAATACCCATCACAGTTACCTGTTTGTTCAAAAAGTATAAATAAATGCCATTTCTATGCTGAAATCCAGCTGTTTAACAGTTCTTCTCTTCATCATTTTAAATCCTGGCAGAGAAGGAGGGACTAAAACACTGAGGTTACATTGTAACAACCTCTCCACATCTTACAGACAGCATACAGGAACTACATAACCCACAATGCACTGCACTGTTATGTTCTGTTCCTTATTAAAATCACATGTGCAGGGAATTGTGGGGTTTGGAGGATGCAGGCTGATGACAGATGGCTATTGATACAAAGTAACAGTAGTCAGCCAACTCAGCAAAGTAGTCAGACAGATCAGCAGGAGAGCAGGAGACTAGGCTTTGGGAACTGTCAGAAGCCATTACAAATCATGAAAAGTCTGCATATTTTTTAATTGATGTATATTGCAAAGTTGCTTGAAATTATGTTTACTTTTTAAAAAGCTTAAGTTATATTTGTGTGGAGTTCCCCTTTAACATTCATTTTTATAACCAAGAATATAATATAATAAATTTGTGACCAAAAACTTTGAGCATTTGGGCAATCCCACCAGATATACAACACTGAGCCTGCTTGGCCACAGTGTCTAAAACAGTCTCTGCTGAACTAGGGATTTATCCTGTTTAAACGGGAGGGGACCATATACCAGCGTGCAAGAATTTTGTATGCTGTTTCCAATAGTGATACATTTCTAGAACATTTATCAGTGGACTCCCAAATCTGAGCCAAAGTTTCTTCTATGATGGTGGTATTAAGGTCTTTCTCCCAGGCTGAGGTATACGATAAGGTAGTCCCTAAGTGAATATCCAGGAACATTTGTCATAAATATGAAAGCAATCTCAAAATAAGAAGAGGTTAGGGAGACCTTATATTTACTAAGCTTTCAAACAAAATGGCTTATTTGCTGGTAACAGAACATTTCAGAGAGGGATGGGCTATAGGATTCTTGAACCAGGGGCCACATTTTGGGGCCAGAGTTAGAATAAAAGTGATAATTGCGGTTGAAGCCTTTAGATTTCCACCATTAGAATGATTTATAGCATAAGCCACGGCGAAATAGTGGATTCCCTAAGATTGGCGCCAAATACCCCCATTTTCGTAGTGCTACAGTCATTAACGTTAGTTTTGATTTCTTTGTAGCAGAGGGCTTGCAAATTGACACAGTAAAACTTAACACATAAATTAGAAGACATTACAAAGATACAAAATACACCCCTTCGGGAACATGGCAGACCAGAAGATTTGTTGCCAACAATAAATCTGCACGGGTGACAAATCTCCTGGAAATACCTTCTCCTTGATTAACATTTGCACTGCCACATGCAAAACACATTACTTGTGTTGATTCAGGTTCATCATGGGAAATGTGAAAAGCATTTGTCCTGCAATTAGGCTGGAGCACAGCTCAAGAGTACAAGCATAGGATCGGTTATCCGATTTTGTTCTGTGATAATAAAATAGCACCATGTACTTGATCCAATCTGAGATATAATTAATTTTTATTGGAAGCAAAACCAGATGGGAAAGGGTACATTTGTTTTCCTCCTTCTTTCTTTTAACAATCAAGACACAGTTTAGTTTGATATTATCTAATTACCGACATATTGGCCTACATGTGCTAGAAACCTAGCTAGATCATAGTAAAAGTAATATTAGGGGACCCTGGCCATATGTGCAAGACCACTTAGCTATGAGGAAAGACTGGCCAAATTGGGGATGTTCACGCTGGATAAGAGGCGATTAAGGGGTGATATGATGACTATGTATAAATATATAAGGGGATCATATAATAATCTCTCTAATGCTTTATTTACCAGTAGGTCTTTCCATCTGACACAAGGTCACCCATTCCGATTAGAAGAAAAGAGGTTCCGCCTAAATATTCAGAAGGGGTTTTTTACAGTGAGAGCTGTGAAGATGTGGAATTCTCTCCCTGAATCAGTTGTACAGGCTGATACATTAGATAGCTTTAAGAAGGGGTTGGATAGCTTTTTAGCAAGTAAGGGAATACAGGGTTATGGGAAATAGCTCATAGTCCAAGTTGATCCAGGGACTAGTCCGATTGCCATTTTGGAGTCAGGAAGGAATTTTCCCCCCTCTAAGGCAAATTGGAGAGGCTTCAGATGGGTTTTTTGCCTTCCTCTGGATCAACTGGCAGGTAGTTAATAAAAGAAAAAAAAAAAGGTTGAACTCGATGGACATGTGTCTTTTTTCAACCTTACTTACTATGTTACTATGTTACTATGTTACTATGTTACTAAGGGTGCAAGTGTCCCCATTAAAGCTCATGCAGAGAGTACTTCTGCCTGGGACTTGGCTGTGCTCTGCAACTAGATGAGCTTGAACCAGCATGAGCTGCACATTCAACATTGTTAAGAGCAGGCCATAGGGCAGGCAGTACAAGTACAAGGCCCTATTGTGGCATGCAACCATCACTGCTCCCTAGTCTGCGATTCTGAATGAGACACAAGTTAGAGGATGGGTAGGGGCAGGAGGTGAAATGCCTAAATGCTAGATATCACAGTGCAAAAAGCAAAAAAAAATTTAGAACCCACTTCCATGTTAGAGCCCTGACATCTTTAAAGAATAAAAAAAAAAACATATTACAAAATACTTTTGTCAATAAAACTATAAATTTAAATGTTAATGGGGTGGTTTACCATTAAGGTAACTGTATGTTTTAAAATGGCCAATTCTAAGCAACTTTATAATTGCTTTACATTATTTATTTTTTATAGTTATTTGCCTTTTTCTTCTGACTTTCTTCTGGGGGTCGCTGACCCCTTCTAAAAAGCAAATGCTCTGTAAGGCTACAAATGTATTGTTATTGCTACTTGGTATTTCTCATCTTTCGACTCAGGCCTCTCATATTCATATTCCAGCCTCTTATTCAAATTAGTGCATGGTTACTAGGATAATTTGGACCCTAACAACCAGATTGCTGAAATTGCAAACTGGAGAGCTGCTGATTAAAAAATGAAATAATTAAAAAACACAAATAAAAATTTTTAAAAAATTGTAAATTGTCTCAGAATTTCAAACTCTACAGCATACTAAAAGTTTTCTTGAAGGTGAACAACCCTTTAAAGGATATTACCTTATATACATTACCTTATATACATTGTTGTCTTAAAACATTTTTCGAATCATTACTGCTCTAAATGTATTCCCCTAGGAAACAAATCTAAAATGCATTAAAGGCTACCATGTGTGGCTAAACTGAGATGTAAATGAGTTAACAGGAATAAAAGAAGAA
This sequence comes from Xenopus petersii, assembly GCA_038501925.1. Lineage (NCBI taxonomy): Eukaryota > Metazoa > Chordata > Amphibia > Anura > Pipidae > Xenopus > Xenopus petersii. The sequence goes on from CM076688.1 coordinate 45,348,174, forward strand.
AACATTTAAGGGAAGGGGCAGATTTATCAAAGGTCGAGGTGAATTTACAAATGAAAAAATTCAAATTTCGAGCAATTTTTTTGTGTACTTCGACTAGGGAACATTCCAAATATGATTTGAATATCAAAATTTATTATGTACTGTCTCTTTAAAAAATTCAACTTCGACCATTCGCCATCTAAAACCTGCTGAATTGCTGTTTTAGTCTACGAGGGACCTCCTAGAACCCATTTGGTGTCAATTGGTGGACTTTGAAAGATCAAAGTTTTTTTGGGAAAAAACTTTGAATCGAAATTACTTTGATTCGTACAATTTGAATTTGGTCGAATACGGACCTATTTGATCGAAAACAGACCTATTTGACCAAAAAACTTTGACTTAATTTCGGTTGGTCTTTTTGAATTCGAATTTCTAAGTTTTTTTAATTAGAAATTCGACCCTTGATAAATATGACCCCAACCCCCATATGTAATAAAAGGCACAAAGTTTGCCCAGGAGCAGTAACCCATAGCAACCAATAAGATGCTTGCTTTTAAACATGTGACCAGGGAATTCTGCCTGCTGATTGGTTACTATAGGTTACTGCCCCTGGGCAAACTTAGTGCCTTTAATTACATAAACCCTCAAGTGTTGTAATGTAGCATTCAAAGCAAAAACAGAAAATGAGGCACTGAATACTTGAATAGACTAATCCTCCAACATTGTTTATGTAATATTAAAAAGCTGTGGATTGAGAGTGTGACTCCATTAAAAATGTAGATATTTTGACTACAGATGACTGTGGAAAAGTAAATGTTCTTAATCATTTCATTTCCTTGATCTATACAATAAAGGTCTTTCAACAGTTTCACAAACTCTAAAACATCAAATGTTGTGAGAACTATAAAAAAATTTGAATAAAAAAAGTTTGAACAGAGTATGCTGAACTCCAAATACAAAAAAATACAAATACCTAAAAAAAAAGGTTTTTCTGACAATTCCTAGTGTTAAGAAAAATCTAAAGTTTCCAATTGATTTAGAGCAGTACAAAAAGATCAATGCAGCTCGCATTGACTGCTAAAGGACCTCAACAACTTTTACCTGACAAAGTTTTGTATAAATGGTTTTTACACTTCATAAATCTAAATTTTTTAAAGCTTTTTGAAAAAAATGAGAAAACCACAAATTTTTTAGAGATTCATGGAAAAATTTTGAATTCAAATGTTGTCAATGACCCCCTTAGGGGCAAATTTACTAAAAAACTTCGGGAAACTTCGCCATAATTCGTGCAACTTCATCAGATGTTATTTTGCAGCAAATACGTGTATTTATCAAAATGTGAAGTTTCATCTCAGCAAATGAACACTGGCATACTTTCACCAGTGAAACTTCGTCAGCGTCAATGTTTCTAAACAAATTTTCACTAATGTTACTTTTCTCCTAGTGAAACTTTAACATACTTATGCCGACGTCAGTTTTAATGTGGCAGGTACATACAGGGCATATATATGTCTTTACTAGTGATTGTTGGTGAAATTGCTGGAAATGGCCACTTATTATTAAAAATGTCCAAGGAAGCAAAATAAAAAAAAAAGAGATCTTCTAATGTCCGAGACATCAGCCCACCCTAAAACAAATGGGGCATGAGCTCAAATGGTTACCAAAAAGTATAAATAACATATATTTAACAGTTACTTGTAAACATAATCCCACATTAAAATATGAAAAAACGCCAGTGTTTTGTACTTTTTTATGACTTTATCGGCATACAGGATATGATGTCACAGATATAATAATGTTGAGTATGTAGCTTCATCTTATCAGGTAGAAACAGACTCTGTAGAGTCTACCAGGTTAATTTGCCAGGTAGAAACAGACTCTGATGAAAAGGGTAACATATTAAAAAGTTTGCACTTTGATAAATTTGCGGAGTAATGATAATTCGCTTGGTGAAATTGCGCAAAACTTCTCTAGCGCTGAGCTTATTCGCTAGTGTATTTTGCACTTTGGCTTTTTCTAAATTGCCTGTTACTTAAATGTTTCAGGAAAACTAATGTGAAGAAGGCCCTACGGCCTGATGAAATATACAGTACCACTGAATACTTAGTTCGAAGCCACTTTTTGACTCACGTCCTGCTTTACTTTTTAAGTATTGCATTTACTTGTTTGATTGCACACTTGATAAAATAGCCAGTTAAGCTCTAAAATACTTACTGTATGTGTGTCTTTGTTGTCTAGTCATCTTTCTTTTCTTTTTTTTTTTCACCCATAGGATATCCAACCCACAGGCTGTTTTCACCCTCCATGCTTACTGGTTGGCAAGCTACGGCTTTATTTACCACTGTCCCATTCCTACTATAATTTCATAATAAAATTAAATGAAGACAACAGTATGAATGGCCGACAGACCATGTCTAGTATTTACAGCTAGAACAGAGACAACGCCAAAGGTTTCCTTATAGCTTGTGCAGACACCATAAAACTTTTGCAGCCTAGGTATTATAAAAGTAGGAAACACTAGATATAGTAAATAAACCTTACTTAATCACAACAAATATCCAAGTTTTATTAACCAAGCTGCTATAAGAACTGAAATTACATTTTATGCAAATAGCAAACAAGGGTTAAAGTTTATGCCAGGCAAATGATGAGTTATGCATTTTTCATTGGATCTGATAATATACTATACGGCGCTGTACATCTGGACCGTGCTGAAATCATGCTTTTTGGCTAGTTTTCTGTCACTACACATAGCAGTTATTTCCACATCAATATGAAGCCAAACAGTCCTTTCTCAGGATGAAAGAAGCAGGTTTGCACTGGAAAAAAGTTGTTATGTTTGGCAGGATTCCAAAACCACATTCATTTTTTTTGTTAGAAACCAGTTTCATGATTAGATCCCCAAATAAGAATGTATTTGAGTTAGCCTTTCCACTACTTATGGAAAATGAGCCTTGAACAGTTTTTTTGACATAAAGCCCATCACAGTACTCTTTTCTCATATCGACTAATGTTCTTTTAGAGGGATAAGCAAACTTTTTGTCCAGTGGGCAATGTATGCGTAGTTACCACATTCTAAAATATTTTACAATATTACCATTCCCCTATAATTATTTAAAGGTATTCTGTCCACTAAATATCATTAGGGCTCATTTACAATTGTGAAGTCAAAGTGCAAAAATCTGGCATAATCTGCTCTTTTTTATTTTGCATACTGCTTTCCTCTCTCCTTTAATTATGTAGTTCTCTGCAGTCTATTTTGGAGCACAGAGATCTGCAATCTCCTCCATGAATACAGTGCATCCTATGTTCAGCAGCTATGTCCCCTCTACCTGTCTGCATTTTATTCAACACAAATGCTGTGTGGGAGATAACATGTTAGAAAGTGGAAGAGCGATGGTGATTTTCCAGTGTTTCATCAAAAACATCAGTTTTGGAAAAGCATTGCGACTCAGTTTGGAGTAGAAATATATGGTTGCCCATTTTGGATTCGCCTGAATGTGTACTTTCCAAAAATATATGGTTTTGGGGGTCAACCTATTTCAAAATGCAATAAACGTGTACATTTTTTTTTCCTGTAGCAGAGTGACCTCCGGGGAAAATGTATATGCGCTAGTATAGTTTTGGGGTCTGTAGACGCCAGATACTTTGGTAATCCTATGCATAATGGGTATCATATTGTTTGGTGGACCCCTGGCAATCATATTTAGAATGTTTTTTTCTTGGTACATAATGCTATATGTGTGATAAGATGCTAGAAACTGGAGCTTTCCAGATACATTATCAAAACTGACAATTTTAGGAAAGCATTGCAACTCAGTAGTTTGGAGTAGAAAGATATGGTTACCCATTTTGGATTTAGTAAGTTAGGTTGAAAAAAGACACACGTCCATCATGTTCAACCTTGTCATAACGTAAAATTTCCAAAAATATAAGGGTTTGGAGGGTCAATGTATGTTTCTGTGTTTTTAATCCCTCCACAAATGCAGTAAATGTATTGATTTTTCAGTAGCTGAAGTGACCTCTGGGACAATTTGTATGAACTAACTTAATTTTGGGGTCTCTAAGCGCCAGATAAAATGGGCATCCAACTGTTCAATGGACTCATGTTTTTTCTTGATACCTTATGCTTTGTGGGAGCTACAAACTTGCAAAAACCTTTTGTTGTGATTTTTCTTACATTTTTATAATGTTTAGAATAGCTTTGATGATTGGTAATTAGGAGTAGAAAGACATGGTTAACCATTTTAGATTTGGTAGAATGTGTACTTAACAAAAATGGTTTCCTATGGTTAACTTACTGTTCCAGTGTTTTTGGCTTTGGAATCTAAAATATGTTGTATTCTGCTGTAGTGCTTTGAAAATTCATTAATTTATTGCTGGGAGTTTTTGATCTATAGAAGTCGTAAATCTCATAAAACTATACATATCTGGTATTGGCACATTCGAGAGACTTGAGGCTTTCCAAATCAGTTGAATTTTTGTGCATAAAATAAAATATTTTTCTGGTATAAATACATTTATCATGAATAATAGCAATTTTTTTATTTTGCTTTGGTATTTAGAACTCTAAATCTTGCTCCAGAAGTAGAAATACACACACTACTTTTCCTAGGTAAACTGCCCTAAAGGAAATGCCCCTAAAGGGAGAGAGCACAAAATGTTCATCTGGCACTGAGTGCAAACGAAATGGGAAATTCTGCTGGCATATAAAGGGTAAAACAAAATGGTAAAAAGTTAAACAATTAAAATGGATGCATGAGTGTCATAAATTCATTGTTCACAAAGAAATTGTTGATTTCCTTTTGACCATTAGGATCAAATGTATTTAGCATACAAATCCATTTGCATTGCCTATATAGTGCTTTAGCCCCATTAGCTCCCCTGGCAGACATAGGGGGAAATTTACAAAAGGGCGAAGTGACTAACGCTAGTGAGAATTCAGCAGCGTGACGTCATTTCGGAACTTTGGCGATTTACTAATTGGCGCTTGTATAACTTCGCTAGCGACTCTAGCAGTACTTCGCACCCTAACGACAGGCGAAGTTGCGCTCTGGAGAACGAACGTAACTACGCTAATTCACTAAGATTGAGATTTGACTGAATGTTATCTCTTGCACCAGACCAGCAGTAATGCTAGTGCAACTTCACAAGCATTCTGTGCCCTGGATGCAACTTCGGATTTTCGTGAATTAGGGTTGTCCTGGTGGATCTACGCCTGGTGAAGTCTTGCGATGTCAGTGAAGCGGTCAATGGCGCAATTTCGGAGGTAAGTAAATTTGCCCCATAGGATAGTAATCAATTATTAAACACTGATTAATACTGGTTTGTCATATTTACATTTTTACACTGCCTCATGAATCTACCCAGAGTCATTAAACATCTGGTCTCTATAGGCAATTAGAGTTTTGCATACATGAAGTGTGGCCAATAATAAGTCCTGTATATTTACACTGTTTTCATCCCTACCCCCTATCAGAAGCATTTAATCTATGTACAGGTGATAAAACAGAATGTTACTAGAAACACATCTGCCTGGCATGAAAATATATAGGGAAGTGTGCATTTATAGTGCATGATATGGCTGCAAGGGATGCCTAGTGGAGATGGCGTTAGAGGTGCCTGTAGAGGTAAATGGATATGCTCCAATACCTTGGGGTTCTGGTTTCCCAATATGTGAGTGAAAATCTGAGATAGAGAACCAAGGGACTTTTTGTGTCTTAGCCTGTGCTTGAGAGAGAGTGCCAATGGGCCTGTGACTGTGCCTGGAGAAAGGTTGTGTAATTAGGAAAATGCAGCAGTGAAGTTGACTTAGAAGAAGGCTGTGTGGCCTGGCTGAAAGAGAAAAGTTATCTCTGAACTGTGAGTAACAGGGTGCTAACTTTGTGGTGGGCCAGTGTCTGGGAGAGGCCCTGGGGTAGGCAGGAAGACTACAATATCATCTTTTATGAAGACAAGCACTCTGATGTGTTTTTTTGAGTGCATAAAGTAAAGGAAACATCCTATTTTTTTGCTTTTCTGTGTCTCTGTCTCTTCACTGCATAAGAAAACCCTTTGGCTACCTTTACAAAAAGCTAATCTTCCCACACTATGAGTGATATTTGATCCTGCAGTACTTGTGATCTAGAGTTCTACGTGTCATTGTCAGAGTCATTGTTGGTGAGGACATGTTTGAGAAGTTCACATAGCAGTTTATTTAGCAGTTGATCAAAGCCCAGTGTACTACTAATAACCTTATGTCTAATGGACTCAATGCCTGCATGTCATGGAATAATTGTGTATGAGATATTGACTTCTGTTGTCTGGTATGCCTGCTAGCAGTTGTTAGTAGATCACTTGAATCATGTATGTAAGAAGGTATGCACAGCACAATTAGGTATAGAATATCATTCAATTATTGAGATAAAAGTCATAACATGGCCCTAGAATACCCTAGCTGAAACTGAAATCTTGATAACCTTAACAGCAACTCTGTTAAATACTGGTAATGTACAAGCATATAATGGGGTTTGTATTTTTGTACCTGTATTTTTGAATAACGGACAAGTTGTGTTGTTGCAAGAACCCCACACCTATCTATTTAATGGTAGTTTTATGCCTTTAAAAATTGTAGCTGGCCTTTGAGATCCCTCCTCAATAAAAGCTAAAGTGGGAGCAGGTCTGGACTGGGAGTCAAAATAGGCCCTGGCATTCCAAGTACATAAAGGCCCAAATAGCCCACCACCAGCCCACTAAATAGTGACAGCAGTCCCTTGGGCATTTGCCAGAACCCACAGATTGCCAGTCCAGGCCTGAGTGGGAGACAGTCAGCCTATTAGGCCAGTGCTTGGGTCAGGAAATACTTTTCAGGAACAATATGAAGTGAGGTAACCGTCATATGGGGTTTTTCTTGATGTGGTATTATGGCTTGGCAAATGATCATTACCTTGTATCTAAAATCCCTGATTTTGAAACTATATATACTTGCACAGGCTAAATTACTACCATCTCAATTGTATAGTTATAACTGTATTTAGAAAGGGAATATTGAATCAGTGTGGCTTGATGCATGATGCACTGTAAAAATATAGTTGTGACTAACCAGGTTCTAGATGAAACGTCCCCTTTTAGCAATTAAATCTATAAATGTATACTAAGTGCTCAATGTCAGAGATGATAGGGCTAAAGCACTTCTAAAGAGGGAATGCAATTTTACTGCGTTATTTCAGTCTGTTAAAATATGGAATATCTTAAAAAGATACAATTTAATTGGATGTATTAACAATGCTGCTACTATGTTTGATTATTATGCTTTACAAATATTGGTTTCTCTTGTGCCATAGTATTGATTCAGTTCTTTTACTTCTTTCTGTTACCTTTTTCTTGTGCTTTTCTCTCTTTATTATGAGCCTTAAATTTTGCCATTTTCTAGTACTTCAATTTAGCCATTTAGAGAATTTTTTACTTCACTATTTTTAGTAATTACATTAAAAATACATGTCTTATATAGACATCTCTTCAAAGGAGACAACGCTATGACCCCTATTCCTGGCCTAAATAGTGACCCACTGTTGGGAAACCAAGGAATACTGTACTGTCATGGTCAGGTGGTGCTACTGACCACCAGGTCACCACCACTTAGTGAGGACTAAGTAGAAAGGCCGGCATTGACATGCACAGGGTTAACAAGGCAAAGAACTAGCAAGTTTGACAGGTTGGCAAAATAGGACCTGAAACAGGCATGGTAGGAACTGTAACAGGCCTGACAAGTGAGGTAGGTACATTCAGTGTCGAAATTGGATGGTTCGGTGCCCACCAGGGCTGCCTCCTTAGTGCCCTCCCACACCCCAGGCACCTCAACCCTTCTCTGCCCCCTCTCCCCCAGCACGGGCCTTGATTTCTCTTTTTGTGGCTGTAATAGGGGCCAGGGGGTGGTCAGTCAGCAGCACCCAGGGTTTCAGCAGGAGTAGGGCCCACTGTTTTTTTCTCTGATGTCCCGATGGACCAGTCTGACCCTGGGTACATTCAAGCAAAGTCCACAACTGGCACAGGTTAATATGCTCAAGTCATTTCAGGATATGGGTCAGTGTAGGTAGTGATTAAGCAGGGTCAGCAACAGACCAAAAGTCTATAACAGAGATTAGACCAGGAGACAGACTTACAGGTGACCAACAGAAATCAAAACAATCAACTGGCATTGTTGAAATCCTTGGCTTTGATCCATTCAACAATCCTCAGGGGACAACTGTAACCATTACACCCACACAAGTATTAAAAATAAATTCTGCCTTAAAATCTAGAACTGAGCTGCTTCGTGGACTAGTTTAAACACACAGTTGGCATATTCACAAACCGGTTCACAAACCGATGTGCTTTTTCTGGGTTACACCATTACTCATTATCAAACATGACCTATTTGGGGGCATTTTTCAGTTCTAACTTAGCTGGGCCATTTTAAAATAGCAACAATTGAACCATAACAATACATAATGAAATAAATGTGCATCCCATTATACATTGATTGAACTGGATTGGGTTGCAGCAGGTTGTTTTTAATTTGGAAAGACATTATTGAAAGTCATAGTGCTGTTATATGCTGGGTTGTGGGGGATCATAGGACCACTTTATCCATGGTGCTGGGAGTTAGTGTTATTATATTCTGTGTTAACAGTGCTATTTCATGCAGGCAGTTGCTGAGAGTACCGGTATTGTTAGATGGCGGGGGTTTCTGGAAATCATAGGGGCAGATTTACTAAAGGGCAAAGTGGCCTTCACTAGGGAAAATTTGCCAGATATCCCATCAGCAGGGACATCGGCGTAGAGGACAATTCCCAAGCATAGTTTCGTGCCCTATCGCCAGGTGAATTTTCGCTCAGGTGAACGATCGTTACTCCGCAAATGTGTGAATTTTACAGAGCGTTACCTCTTTCGCCAGAGTTTCCTTCGCCAACTTAGACCTGGCAAATTCATTAGATGAAGTTACATTCTCCTCAATCTTATGTCAGTGACATCATATCCTGTATACCGAGAAGTCATAAAAGTTCTTAAAAACGCTGGCGTTTTTCATATTTTAAAGCGGGATTGTCTTTAAAAGTTCTAACTATTAAAAAATGTTGTGTTAACATTTTTTTCCCAACTATTTGAGGGGCATGCCACATTTGTTTTAGTGTGGGCTCATGTCTAGGGCATTAGAGGATCTCTTTTGTCTTTATTTTGCTTCCTTGGACATTTGTAATAATATTGGCCACTTCAAGCATTTGCACCAACATCTCTAATAAAGATGTCTATACGACCTATATGTACCCGCCCTATTCAAATTGACCTAAGTGTCATGATTTGGACTTTGCTAGGAGTTTCATTGCTATTATATACTGTAATGGGGTTGTTGGAAATCATAGAGCTATTATACTGTATGATTGGGGTTGATTGAAGCCACATGCTATTTTGTGCTTGGAGTCAGAGAACTGGTTCACTCTGGAGGTCGCTAAGAGTTATCATTCTATTATATACAGTGTTGTTTTAAGCTATGGAGTTGCAGGGAGTCACTGTACTGCTATGTGCTGGGAGTCACCGTGCCATTATAGGATGTGGATTACTGTGTTATTATTTATAGTGCCATCTCTGGCATATGTTGGACAAAGAGAAAGCCATGTTTATTTCTTGAAAGACATTACGTAATTAAGTAATTAATCAACAAGAGGCAACACTCTAACAGATAATGTGCAAGGCTCTTCTGTACTAGTATGCCTCCTATAGTATGTCCGGTCGCTTGTCTTGAATCACCGCTACCACCATTAGCAGTGTGCTATTGCCTTCAGCAGAATGTCCTCCTGCACATACTTCGTGTCAGACATAGTGCAGGGGACCATGCATATAGCCTTAAAGGCATGTAGATAGAAGCAGTATGGATAGCCTTCAGTGTGTTGTCAGCTCCAGCAGTCTTCTGGTTATTTGGCAAGTATTGCCACAAGCATTAAGTCAGCTGAGCACAACAGTAATACATTCCTATAAGAAGTTTGCAAACTACCTTCAACAATATGTCAGGCCAACATTTAGGCAGTCATTTACCACTACAGGTATGGGACCTGTTATTCAGAACACTTGGGACATTCGATTTTCTGGAGAAGGGACCTTTGCATAATTTGGATCTCCATACTTTCAAGTCTACTAATATATAATTTAAACATTAAATATGCCCATTATGCTGGTTTTGCCTTCACTAAGGATTAATTGTATCTTAGTTTAAACAAGGTACTGTTTTATCATTACAGAAGAATAGATAATCATTTTTCGATATTAGAATTCTTTGCTTATAATAGTGTCTTGGAGATGGCCTTTCCATAATTCAAAGCTCTCTGGATAACGGGTTTCCAGGTAATGGATCCTCAATGAATAAATATATGTACAGCTGGGGCGCTGCACCCAGGACTAGTTTGGAGGAAGAAATCTCGTGAGGGGTGAGTCTGGAGCAACTGTTCCTTTTGACTTTGTAATGGATCCCATATCTGTACTAGTAATTGCCAGAGGTGCAACTGTAAGTGCAGTGTGCTGGCAGACCCTATGCACCGGTGCTTTTTAAATGAGCACAAAGGGGCAATATGCTATGTTAAGTAAATGAGTTCATCAAAAAGTAAATATTTCCTGAAGCAGTGTCACATCCACAAAGTTTGTATGTTCTGCAATATGCCCGACCAACAATCTTCCTGGCACTTCTGAATTGCCCCGCACACAAAGTACATGGCAGGCATAGGTGGAGGGTGATTTTTTTTTTTAGGGGGGCTAAAATAACCTGTGCACAGGCTGAATTAAAGTGGGTGTCCATGCAGAACTGCAGGTAGGAGTGCTTTTTTCCAAACTACCTTTTAAATTACTAGCACTAGTATCCCTTCTCTGGTAGCACTCTTTGACAAGCAGATAGCTAGCGCACACTGTCAGTCATTTCCAGGATATCACAACATATCAGAAATAAATAATAGCATCACAATTATATAGTGAGAGCATAGGGTTCTGCATGCCCAGCATATTATATTATCATATGAGGTGCAGGAACAGTAGAGTTAGCACCCAGGGTTAAAGAATTGCCAATACTGTGCATTAAACCCCAAGAAGCAAATGTAGGGAAATTTCAATGTTAAAGGGGTTGTTCATCTGTCAGTATGATGTACAGTAACGGAACTAGGAGGGGGCGGGCCCTGGTGCGGGCCGTGCAGCCACCCCCCCTCGTTTGTGCACGTTTTCTTTGCGGCTGCGGGGGTGCGGGCCCTGGCCCATTTGCACCCTCTACTCCCCCGATAGTTACGCCACTGATGATATAGAGAGTGATATTTTGAGACAGCTTGCAATTTGTTTTTCATTTTTGATTATTTGTGATTTCTGAGCTATTTAGCTTTTTATTCAGCAGCTCTCCCATTTGTTATTTTAGCAGTCTGGTTGCTAGGGTCCAAATCACCCTAGCAACCACACACTGATTTAAATAAGAGACTGGGATATGAATATGAGAGGGCCTGAATAGAAAGATGATTAATACAAAGTAGCAATAACAATACATTTGTAGCCTTACAGAGCATTTGTTTTTTAGTGACCCCCATTTGAAAGCTGTAAAAAGTCAGAAGAAGAAGGCAAATAATTCTGAAACTATAAAAAATGAAGACCAACTGAAAAGTTGCTTGGAAGTAGCCATTCTATAATATACTATCAGCTAAAGTCAGACTGGGCCGGTGGGTAACCAGGAAAAAACCCGGTGGGCCTAGGCCCTCATGGGCCCCTGCTGACCCAGACCCTATCCTGCCCTCCCCTGTCACTCACCCAGTGCCCTCCCTCCTTCAGTCCTGAGTGTGTTCAGAAGAAGAAGTCAGCGGGCGCTGGTGTGCAGCTAAGACAGGCCCCCTGAAGGTTTTTTGCAAGGGGGGCCCGGGTAGCTCTAGTTACTCCACTGCCCTTGGGGTAGCAGCCCGATGGGCCTTGCATACACCAGTTCGACCCTGCTATTGGCTACTACTTGATACCATGCTCCAATTCACTGTTTTTGTAAAATGGATCCTTAATCATTTGGATTTTTTTTTAGGCTTTGAACCTAGTTGAGAAATGACTCCAATGCTGTATGAGGACTATACCGGTTTTCTATTCATAAGGGCTCTTACACACGGGGGTTTATTATATGCATTGGATGCAAGTTTGCACACACCTTAACAAATTGATTCCATTATGTCCTACCAGGTTGCATTCCGAGTCGTGTTTTATTCCATTCAATTCATGCGTTTCACACAGCATGCTGCATTTTCTCCTGCTTGACACACATTTAGAAACCAATAGATTAGGGCAGTGATATCCAACCAGTGGCTTGTGAGCACCATGTGCCCACCAACCCCTTGGATGTTGCTCCCATTGGCCTCAAAGCAGGTGTTTATTTTTGAATTCCAGGCTTGGAGGTAAGTTTTTGCTGCATAAAAAACAGGTGTACTGTCAAACAGAGTCTCCTTTAGGCTGACAGTCCATATAGGGGCTACCAAATGGCCAATAAGTACTTATTTCACACTTTTTCATGCTTGCATTGCTCATAGGTAAAAAAAACGGTTGAGGACCCCTGGATTATAGGGTTCCATTTGCCTGAGGCAGACTTTCAGATGCTGCTGCCCTCGCACCCAGTGCTTACCTTATGCCATTGTATGTGCTCAGCATGTATTGTGTGTAATCAGAATTCTCAACTTCTTAATACCTATATTCAGTGTCGGACAGGGCCACAGAGATACCAGGAAAACTCCCGGTGGGCCCAGGTGTCAGTGGGTCCTCCTGCTTCAAAACATTTGGCATATTTCATGGCCATTCCCTATTTCTATGAGAACAAAGAGACTAAATAGATTCAATAATAGATTATAGCATGTAAAGAAAAGAGACTAGGAGCATAGAGGTTGCTTGAGGAGAGGAATTATAATAGTACTGAGAGTGGGCTCCTGATCTAAGGTCTTTTGGTGGGCCCCTGGTCTAAGATTTTTGGGTGGTTCCCTGTCCAACACTGCCTATATTAGGGGGATACACTGAATTTTCTCGGACCCAGAAGTGATATCTGTATGTGCAGAACCTCTGCTGTAGCCAAAGATTTCGTGCTGTGCATGCACACAATGTACCGCTGACATTTCGCTGCAAATCTTCCAAAATTGTGCAAAATCATTAGAAATTGGGGGGAAGATGGGAGACCGGGGGACTGAGCCAAAAATCTGCTAATTCCCAAAAAAAAAACAGGGGGACAGGGTGTTAAAAGTTCTGCCCCTAAATCCACAACCAACTTACTAACCATGTCCATTATTACTAAAGCAATAAAGCAATAAAAGAATCCTTAATAGCTGAGAGCATTATAGAAGAGCAATAGGCTGTGTATTGTCCTGCTGCTGGGAATGCAGTCTGTTCTAATGACTTTAACAACAATATATTATGGGAATATTATGGGGATATGCTGCTCGTTAACACGTGTAGTCAGCTCACAACACTAAGGGATATTATCTCTCTCTTTCCTGATTTAGCAAGTGGTCTCTCTCATGCAACAGAAGGAAAGTCTGAGTTAGACAAACGCAGTTGTGAGTCGGTTGTTTACCATCAATCACAGTGGCTTGTCAGGGAGGAGATCCCATAAGCTGCACGGGCTGGAAAGGGGGCAGGAAAACCAGCGGAGGCTGCATTCTTCCTATTTAAAGCTGCAACACTTGAAAAAAACCTCTTGTTTGCAGACTTTGTGCTGGAGCTGGAAAAGGAACGACACACCGGGGGCTTCATGGTGCTGAGAAGAGCTTAAACTTTTGTTTTCCCCTTAAGCACATGCCTAGAAGCTGCTGGGCATCATGTCTGGCACGAAAGGGAGGATTTTGATAGCATATATCTGCTTCATAGGACACTTTCTAGCGATACGCGCACAAGAAGAAGAAAGTGGTAAGTGCTCAATTCCCCCTCCACTTTCTGCTGTTTGATGGAAGTCAGAGCGGCGACTCTTTTCCTGTAGGAAGCGACAACAATAGACTTTAGTCGCAGCGCCGGCATTTGCTCACATAATATCCAGACTATGAGTAATGTAACAATGGCACAGGAAACAATACAACTTCATCTATTGGTTGAAAAAAAGGGAAAACGTTATAATAAATGAAAGAGAAGCAGCAGGGTCGGGATGAGCCGGGTTTGAAGCTGAATAGACTTTGTGTGGGATTCTCCTCTCCAGCTAGGGTGGAGCCCCTCATACAACTGTGGGCTGCTTGCTCTTTGTCAAGAGAAACTTTCCCTCTTTTGTTTCACTTGGAATTTCTCTCACTATTTGGTCTTTCCAGTTTTTCTTGCAATGTTCTTACTTTGCAAACAAATATATATATATACATGCACACATAGGCAGAAAGGGTGCTCCAGTCTGATACATTAGCTTTATTCTGCTTGCCCATGATTTCTATTTGAGATATATATATATATATATATATATATATATATATATATATATATATATATATTTCTGTCATTTCTAATGGTACATTCTAAAGCAAGTTGCTTAAAGGGGTTGTTCACCTTTGAGTTAACTTTTAGTATGATGTAGAGAGAGTGATGTTGTGAGACAATTTGCAATTGGTTTAAATTTTTATTATTTGTGGTTTTTAAGTTATTTTGCTTTTTTATTCAGCAGCTCTCCAGTTTGGAATGTCAGTAAACAATGCAACAATTTTAATGAGAATATGGAATACGAATAGGGCCTGAATAGAAAGATGAGTAATTAAAAATTAGTAATAACAATAAATGTGTCGCCTTACAGAGCATTTGTTTTTAGACAGGGTCAGTGACCCCCATTTGAAAGCTGGAAAGAGTTAGAAGAAGAAAGCAAATAATTCAAAAACTATATAAAATAAACAATGAAGGCCAACTGAAAAGTTGCTTAGAATTTGCCATTCTATAACAAACTTAAAGGTGATCCACCCCTTTAATTGTAGAGCCCTTCCTGTACATATATGTGTATATATATATATATATATATATATATATATATATATATATACTTAAGGGAGTTTTAGTTATTGCCTTCTGGGACTTGGTAAACGTAACGAAGGGGGGTTTATTCAGAGGTGACGTATTTGTATACTTGGCAGATATTGTCTTGTTTAACGAATGTGCTTTTATGGAAAGTCTTTGTAGTGGATTGACTTATTCATACTTACATACGTAAGGAGGATGAATAGAGTAAAGATAAGAGTCAATGCATCTATTAGCAGCTCTTGACCATTACAAGGAAAAATGTATTATTATAATAATGTTAAAATGCTTTTGAAGTCACTTTTATCATTCACATAGGTTTTTGGTTTAGTTCACTGATGTTTAACTTTTTTATTTTATATATATTTTGATTGTCCTCTGCCCAGCCCATCTGATTATAACCAAAGGCTGTGGCAGTTAAACTGCATACAGGATACTTTAGTTAAGAAGATGTTGTATGTGGCATAATGCACATCAGGCTGATGAACTACTTGTTCTTGGCTTGGTTGGTCAGCACTACAAGAAACACCTTTGTCTTGGCAGACATAGATTTCTGGTATTATTATAGTTATTCTCTCTATATGTATATACATGGACTTTTTTTCTGCCTTCATGTTATGCAGTGATGCAGTGTTTTACTGTCTAACAGCAAGGACACAGCCCATACAAATAATACCATTCTTTACAAGGAATAGTACATATTAACTACAGGGGTTTGTTTAGCCTCTACAGGGTTCAGCGGAGAACAAAAGATGAAGTAGCCAGGTGGCCATTTCTCCATATTGAACTATCACTGAAACCTAACTGTAATGAAACCTTACCGTATAAATTAAATTCCTGCTGTGCAAAATTTTCTGTGCCGTGGACAGATTCAATGCTATTTCACACAATGATGTCATAGGAAAAGGTCTGTGGAGATTTTTAGCCTGCAGGGGGTCATAAAAATCTGTTTTAATGACCACATCCGGCCCACAGGCCTCCAGCTGGACAGCCCTGGAATACACAAATGCCTTACAGATTGTACTCCTTTCTGCAAACATCAAATGCAAATACTGTATATAAAGCTACAAATATTACAACTTTTATACTTCTGTGATGCACTTTAATAACTTTCCTTAACCAGTATTCATTTTACTACAAGCACTTTGCATTTGAGAGTAAAGTTTTTAAAGGTAGTATCAGATGCCTTAAATGCCTTAACAAACTCAACTCAAACTCAAATATTGTATTATCAAATACACTACACCAGTGGTCCCCTACCAGTGGCTCGGAGCAACATGGTGCTCACCAACCGTTGGATGTTGCTCCCAGTGGCCTCAAAGCAGGTGCTTATATTTGGCACCCCTAGAACTATTTCCATGCTTGTGTTACTCCCCAACTCTTTTTTAAATTTGAATGTGGCTCATGGGTGTTAAACGTTTGGGGATCTTTGCACTACACTGTTGAATAACACAATTTTATAGAATTTTCTGCCATAAATAATTTTACAGATCATGATGAATAGGCCATTAGCCTTTTTGATCAGATGTTCTATGTGGCAGTAACAATGTTGGACTGGTTCAGCAGAACACTGAGAAAACACCCAGTAGGCCCTGGCCCTAATGTAGGGTTGCCACCTGTCTGGATTTCACCTGGACAGCCCGATTTTTGGAAGGGCTGCCCTGGTGAAAAGTGCCTGTTTGGATTTCCAAATTAGGAAATCCAGACAGGACATTGAAGTGAATGACATGGTGATCAGCCAATCTCTGATCACCACGTCATCAATCCCACCCTATTGTCATCCACCTTGCCCCCTATGTCACTCACCCCGCTCCCAATGTCATCCCCCTGCCTGGTTTCCCCAAGGAAAAAAGGTGGCAACCCTACCCTCATGGGCCCCACAAACCCAGGCTACTCCAAGCTACTCCAGGCTACTCCAATCTACTCCAAGCCTGGACCATTCCATCTCCTCTCCCCCAGGCCAGACCTGATCCCCAAAGCTAAATTAAGAAGGAAGCCTGCTACCTGGAACAGTGCAAGGTTGGCCGGGAGGAGGGCCTCAAAAGTTGCACTCCTGGTGGGCCCCAGAAGCCTAATTAATTCTATTTCTTGCACTGCTGGTCAGCAACTCTCCATCCAAGACTCCAGTTCCCACAATGCCTTGCATGATTATGTTCATGTCTGTTAATCATAGAACATGGAAGCCATTGTGGGATTCAGTAATATAACTGGGGAAGTGTTTTTTTTTCCAGTGTTTTTCCGCTCACGCAAACTGCTGTTGGACTCGCAGGGGGGCCGAACCCTGGTACAATTGCACCTCCTGCTCCCCAGGTAGTTCAGCCACTGATGAGATTGCAAGCTCTTTGTTCAGGACCAGCTTTACCTTATGCATAATTTTTTTGTATGTAAGCTGTACAGTGTATACACCCATTTATTATATAGCCTTGCAGATTATATTGGTGCTTTATAAATACGTGTTAGTACTATTAATCATCCTCATAATGAGAGTTGGCTTCTGAGACACTGTTTAAAGAATTAGAACCAGCAGAAAATAGAAAGGGAGAGGCATTGATTTCAATAGCAATTACTTTTAAAATTGCTTTATTTTTTATATGTAATACATATTATAAAGTCGTGTAGAATAAAATTTTGTTTACATTCTTCAATGGGGCTTATTTATCAAGCAAGACACCTTCCCGTGACAGTGAATATGAATCATAAAACATTTGTATCAAGTAATTGTACCAAAATGCCTTTGAAGGCAATTTACACTGACTGCTAAAGAAAGGTATTTTCAGCACTTTGTCACCTACAGGGAGCACAATTTCCCATGGATCACAAAGCACTCCGTGTGCCTTCATTGCCTATATCATTCAAAATGGTGGATGCAGTTTTCCAAGATGTATGTTCTGTTCCATTAGTCTTTAATATTTTTCCACTCGCATATGGGAGTTCATTGCTGTAGGCAAAGCTCAGTCGGTTTAAACTATTCCGGTCAAAATTTCCGACAGAAGTGGTTAACATTTCATATGAGTGGGTGTATACTGTAGCTGTCATGGTCTAAAGGGTGAAATGCTTATATTGCACTACAAAATGGTATTTTAATGTAAAGCAGTTGCGACTTTACTGGTTTGAGTGTCTGGAAAACTGCTAGTCCAAAAATCAAAGCCCTTGAGCTTTCTGGCCTCTAGATGTACATTCCAGGCAGCATTGTTGAGGATTGCACAACTTTAGCATATGGGCACTGTCATAATTAGCAGTAAAGTACAGCTACATTACAATAGTGTGCCTAAAATGCTCAGACGTGTTTGATGCTGAATGAACATTCTGAAAGGAAATAAACCAACATGGCAACTATTATCTCACCTTCCAATTGTAACCTAGTTGTTGTTTGCCATCTCTAGATTAAACCAGCTTTGGTAAATGAGCCCATCAAGTATTTAAATGTCAAGATCAGCTGAAATCTTGAATTCATTTGGCACAGACTGTAAAAATGTACTTTAGGGCAACGAAAGCAAATATATGATTGGTTGCTATGGCCTTATTATTATGCTAGTATTCATTATTAGTTAAATAGTCTACTTTTAATATCAGCTACTTAAAATACATTTAGTTGTCAGTTAAAGATTGTAAAAACTTTTGGTAAGCTGCTTTATTTGTAGATGACTGAGCTTTACATTGTGTTGCCTCCCCCTACCACAGTAAAGAAAATGTAAGGCTTAGTTACAACCCATAAAAGTGTTGGCTTCCTGTCTGATGACGTGATGGATTTATGGTTGTTCCAGCTGCACAACTAAATTAGAAGTCATTTGGAAAAGTCTGTTCTTTAGATAATAATAAACCATGCCTCTTTCTAATTTCTTTGCATAGACTTTTGGTTTATATATATTTTTTATATACAGTTTTTGTGAACCTGTCGAGCCTCATTCACTGCTGTGTTGTAGTCTGCACCAGTGTGTATAATATTGACACGTGTGTGTACTGGAAAAGCTGTTAATTTTCTCCACGGGCATTTGAATTGTACAATTAGCAATACTACATTGCAAAATGAGATTTTTTTTTTAATTCAAATTTTTGTGATAACATTTATGAGTTTTACTGCATTTTACTATTACCATTTCAGATTGCTTAATCATTTTTTTTAGTTGTGTGTTGCTTGTTCATTTAATGTTATTTGTAAATGTAAATGTAAGTTAGAAATAATAAGGCTATTTTTTCTCTATGGGAAGCCATTTTGTAGAATGAGCTTTTGCAAGATTACTAAAGATTGATTTTCCTTATTTAGTTGTGGGGCACAGCCCAGATATCAACAGTTACTGCCCACAAAGTTGCCTTTGCCCCTTTCACCCTGTTCATAAAGGAAATGTGATTCTTCATAGAAAGAAAACATGAAATGTGAATTTTGATTATGTCATTAGTGGAATTTTGCCACCCCGTGCCATAAACAACAGATTTACTTTGCACATGTCAGTTGTTAGGGGACTCCAGATGGTTCTTTGGTTAAAACATATTAAACCACAGTGTTACTCAGATCTCTACACATCCCTCTGATTTTGGCACAGATCCTTTTGACAATTCTGATATCATTCATCCTGAGCTGTATGGCTTGTGAATGTTAATTACACATCTTCTGTTTATTAACCTTGGTATTAATGTGCTTTTTTGAATGAATGAATGAATGAATGAATGATAACTTGTCTGTTTGGTGTGATATTTATACTACAGGTATGAGACCCGAATTATGGAAAGGCCGTCTCCCATAGACTCCATTGTATCCAAATAATCCAAATTTCTAAAGAAAATTTTCTTTTTCTCTATAATAACAAAGCAGTACCTTGTACTGGATCCAAATTAAGATATAATTAATCCTTATTATACATGATTTTCTAATAGATTTAAGGAATGAAGATCCAAATTACGGAAAGATCTGTTATCCAGAAAACCCCAGGTCCCCAGCATTCTGCATAACAGGTCCCATACCTGTATTTGTTTAGTAGGTTTTAAACAAAATGTTAAATATTAAAAGGCTAAATAATCCAGCCGAGATTGGCATATAAATAATGCAAGTTTTGCTCATTGTGTGTTCTAGATACAGTTAGGTCAACAATATTTGACTTACAAAAACAGTAACAGTAAAATTTTACCACCATCATTTTTTAGTTTTTTTTTGCACTGTATATAATGTGTGTAAATTATATATATTTTCCTGTAGACTGTATGGAACTGTTGCATTTGTTTTCTCAATGTCATCAAGGACGGCTGCAATAAAATATACCTGTTCAAATGTACAAAAGTACAAGAAAGTTCAAATAGGAAATTAATTGGCGATGGTGCTTCTGGTGCACATCTGTTTGTCGGATGATCAACTTCATAATATAGTTCAGTCCAAAGTAAAACATATTGTGCTGCGGATACTGCATGTAAATGCCAAGCCTGGAATATATTATAACTTTGAGATAAATTCCATCACTGCTGCTTCCATCCCTTCACTAAACCAATACCTTCTTATTCCATGTGTGATTCATTATACTTATTCAACATGTGTCTTATGGCAAAGATCAAACAGTTTGCTGACTTTGATCTATGGATCAGGATTGGTTTCAATATAATCAATGCCAACTCTTCTAGCAATGTGAAGGCACCTTTTGGCACGTTGGCAGCAATAAACACTTGTTGTACAGTGTAAACTATAAGTAGAGATATACATCAGACAAAGATTGTATTGCAATCCCTGAATACATAACTGCAGATGACTCGCTCATTATGAACACATTGATATTCTAATAAACCAATTATTGCATCACAGAAACTGGCAGCGGTATATCCAGAGCCCAAACAAATACTCTTGTGCCCAAGGAAAACTATGCAGGTAACAGAGTCTGGAGAGAACTAATATAACTGTGATTTAATGTAAAATTAAGCTGCCCAGCTAGGACATGTAAGGGTGAAGATATGGAAGTATTAATGGATGCAAGGAGCTCCATGAAGTTGTTGGTTCTCAGTGGAACCCATGTTTTGGCTTTGGAGAGAAAGGGAGACCATGGAGACCAATGGAGAAACTACATGTTAGTACAATACTTTTAGAAGCTGTTTATGTGATAGCGAGGATTATTGATGAAGTTATACATACAGAATAGCAAATTAACATGAAAACCCTCATGCGCGTGATTTTCATGAGCAGAAATATTCCGTTTATCTTGTAGAAGTAATTCTAGAGCAACTGGACTTGCTGATTAATCATTGAAGTCGTTTCACTACTCATCCGAGCAGCTTCATCAATGATTAGTCAACGATTCCATTTGCTGTATAATTACTTTGACTAGATATACTGTACCATGACCTGGATGAATGAAAACCTTCATTAATCTCCGTTATTAAAATCATTGGGCACTACTGTCATAAGGATTTCATTTTATGATACACACAAGAGCCTGCACAAGAAAATACAGTAAATAACATAAAAAAAAACTAACTAGTCCCTGGATCATTCTGGCTGGTTGTTTTAGGATATTTTCTAGCAACCATAAATCACACATACATGTAACTGTAATGTAACACTGCCTTTCGGGCAATCTTTGGTTCAGGCTAATTGACAATATAAATAAGCTTATCTGTCAAGTAGCCAAGTGCTGCTATAAGTCAATTCATGTATAAACAATGATTGACATTTCTAAATGCTGGTTTTGTGCATTAAATGCAAAATAGTTAATTAGTAAAATATCCTAAATACTGAAAAGCAAAAGGGTTAAAAACATAGCAAACTGGAACTTTGCATTGAAGTCTGAACTATTTTCCATTATTTGGCACTTGCTATTATTTTGCTGACCTGCCAGTGTTGCTGTTTGCTCTGGAAACTGTGGCATTTCTTATGGTGCTATTTTTATTAAACCTGCTAGTAGTTTAAAAAACTATATGTTTTCAGGGATACCCACACCCTTTCCACAACAATAATTGCCCAGTTCACAACGGTAGAGTCTTAATAAAGTATCACATATATTGTACATGGCTAAGTAGTGTGAGTTTTACTTGGATGTACATAAACACTGGTAGGAAACTTTCGCCCAGCATTCTGTAATTATACTATTTTAATAATACAGGATTCATTAGTGTTTAAGGTGTAATTATAAATACTAAACAATGAGTGGCATCTGTGAACTATGAGATGTGCAGAAAAACAGATTTGTACAAAGAGCATCCCCTTTTACAGTTCTACAAACTGCCATTAATCCAAATTTACACCTTAATGGTACACTTAGGGGCTTTTTGAGTTTTTATTTGCTTAAACTCAAATTAATCTCATTCGAGTTCTCCCCTAATAACCTTGACCAGAAAAAAATGAGGTTTAATAAATAGGCCCCATAGTGTATACATTGCCTGGAGAAGAAACACCTGTGCCCCCCAATTACAACCTCTTCCACCTGTTGTTTACTCTTCTGCCTGTCATTGTGCAAATGGGGCAGATTTCTCCTCAAAAACACATCCTGAGTACTTTTGGCCCCAGATCCAGTGTGTATGTGTAGTGACAGATATGCAAGCAAAGAGAAAAGTGGGAGGCAGAATTATACAGACACTGGCATTGCTCTGCTGGTGGATGATATGCAAGGTGTGCAACCTAAAATTAGTTTCAGGTAAATTTATTCAGCGTGCACTGCAAACCATATAAGCTATTTTCTTGAATTATGTATAATACTTTTTTTTAAAAAACAATTACAGTTTTTCTGTGCTAATAAATAATTGGCAGCACATACATGCTTTATAAATATTGTTCATTTTTAATGTCAGCCCCAGTGGAGCTTACAATCTAGTTTCTGATCACATTTCCACTAGGGTCTGTTTAACAGGTGCCAGTTTGTGCTGAGCTGTATAGAAACAGAAAAGCTTCAAGTTCAGCACAGAATTGTAATGATTCTGTACCACTAACCCCCCCCTTCATATGAGGTCCTTTTGGAGTTTTTAGAGGTTTTTTTAAAAATAATTTGAGAGTTTGTAGAACCAACTATGATTTACAGATTTTTTTTACAGGCGAGTTTATCTAAATTCTAAACTGATCTGACTAGTGAGAAAATATTATGGAATGCTTTTTGTTCTTGGGTATTTGTCAATTGAATTTTCTTGGACATGAAAAAATGCCTTGCATTGCACAAGGTTCCCATAGATTGTACTAGTAAAGCAACTTGAGAGTTCTTTAGAATCCTTGAGAAGCCTCAAGTAATTAGAGTGCTACAAATATTTCCATTCAAGCACATCACAATGTAGCGTTGATTTGTATTGATCTAGGAGCAAGAAATGTCAATTTGGAATGAACTGTACTGAGCTGCCATTTATATTTCACCACTGCTAGATAATTCTCTGCCACTTCAGAGCACACAGCTAACAGAAGGGTTGGGAATATGAAGCGTATAGTCAGAACCTTGACCCTTTCTGCACCTGAGAAATTGTTTACATCCACTACCCTTAAGCTTTGATATGATAAATCCATGCTTGTTCCCAGTATTATGCCCAAAACTGTATGTTCCTAAATACCTTTGTACAGGTCACAGAACTTCAAGCTAATTTCTAATATCATTGAAAAGTTTGTGTTTGTGTAAACTGTTGGCAGGTAGTCCCTGGCTTTCATACAGATCATGGTACACTAAGTTGGCTTCTTCTATAAATCTTCCAGCCCTTGAGCTGTTGAATAGTTACTGCAGAATGCGAGTCTTGAGAATTTGCAGTTGGAAAGGTGGAATTGTAGTTCCATTTGATGGATAGGTGTGCATTGCACATCATTTGTGATGTTTCCTGTTTCCAGAAGGTGTTTTAAGCTGCTGTTGAGGAACACCTTGAGGACTGCACGTGGAACGTTCCCCAGCTGATAAGATTTTAATTAGTAGCACAACAGTATATATTGCCCATGAGTCATGTCACAATAGGGACATTTGGAGGCCCATTTATTTGAGGTCGAATTTTAGTGGTATTAGAGCTTTTTGAAACCATGATTAAACTAATTTTCTCTAAAATCACGAATGCCATTAAAGTTATTAAAATATTTGAATATAAAAAATAGGAATGGAAAAATTACATAAAAAATTATGAATATCTCTAAAAATGTGCATAATTACTAGTGGAAAAAAAAATCAGAAAACCTCTAAAAGTACGAATGGCTAAAACAAAAGTGAGTTGGGTTTAAATGGGTTTCTGCACTAAGAACTGTATCCTGATAAAGGGAAGAATGTTGAATTTTTGGTGGCTTAATAAAAGGGGTTTACTCCTCGACTACATAACCTCTGTTTCCAAACGTTTGTTAAAACAAAAGTCCAACAGGATCTGCACAGCTCCCATTGACTTTTATGTGTCCTTGACTGCTTTTACTTGGAGAAGTTTTGTATTAGAATCTTTTATGGTTTTTACACTTAATAAATCTTGAATTTTTATAGTTTTAGAGAAATGTAAAGAAAAACTCAAATTTTTAGAGAAAAAATAAGATTTGTATTCTTGTAAATGACACCTGCTGCCCAGACACTGATGTCTAGTGCAAAGGTGTGAATAACACCTCACTAGGAGATATATGCACATAGGCTATGGGGATTTCGCACCAGAAATGTAAACAACAAATCAAATCTCCTGCACATATCCAGTGCTTCAAACCCAATTTAGATGTGGCAGGACAGCATGCTGCCCCTAAAATCTTGCCACCAAGGCCTGGGCCTTTGTGGCCTTTCCACAAATCCAGACCTGGCAATACATAGGGGCAAATTCACTAAGCTAAATGCGCTAGCGAGAGCTTCGCCACACTTCGCCAGGCGTAGTTTCGTGAGGGCTGCGCAAATTCACGAAGATCCGATGTTGCACTTGTGATAATACGATAAGCAGTCGGAAGTTACGCTAGCAATGCCTAATTAGCATATGGCGTGCAGTTAAAGTACAATGGACGTGTATGCTGCAGCAGCAACTACATTACACTACGCAAGGCCAGGGAAACTTAATAACATTAAATAGAGGTCTTATATTGCCCTACACATGTGCCCACTGTAAAGTTTAGGTGCCAAATATAAGGGGGGAAAACATTTTCGATCTTTTTCAGCCTATCACCCAGTAAAATGTAAAAAACGCCAGCGTTTTTTGTAACTTAGGAAAAATGTCAACTATTTTTAGAAAAACTCCTAACTACTCTATTGCACTTTGCCGGGTCTGAGTTTGTGAAATAAAGTCTGGTGCAAGAGGTAACGTTCAGGAAAATCCACCGGTTAGTGAATTGGTGTAGTTATGTCCCTTCGCCAGAGTGCAACTTAGTCTGGGGTAAGGATGCGCAGTACCGCTAGACTCTGACTACTTTGCTAGCGAATATATACGCCAGGGTCAGCTAGTAAATCTGTGAAGTGGCAAAATGATGTCACGCTGGCAAATTTTCGCTAGCATTAGCCACTTCGCCCTTTAGTAAATTTGCCCCTTAAGCTGGCCATAGACGCAAAGATCTGATCCTCGATTCGTACGATTTTCGAACCGTGTGTGGAGAGTCCCAACATTTTTCGTCCGGTGGAGATCGGTCGTTTGGTCGATCGGACAGGTTAGAAAATTTCTGTCGGCTGCCGATAATATCTCTGCATGTATTGCCGATTGTACGATTTTCAGTGGGAGACTGTCACTAGCTTTGGTTGGACATAGATATCGTACGATTGCTGTCAGGGGCAGAACATTGCTGATCTGTTCTTTAACTAATCTGACTGGTAAGACTTTGATCTGAATGGTTAGTGGCGGGTCGGGAGATGGGAAAGTCCGATCGTATGATGATTCGTACGATCGGATCTTTGCATCCATGGCCAGCTTTAGCGTATACAATTGCAAATACTTGTTTTTGAAACTATGGGCCCCTCTTGACCCATGTACTAATCTGCTGCCTGTTTGCATAACACTCAAATATCATGCTCACCCTTACAGAGAAGAGTTAGCTTTCACAGTAGGAGTTCACACTTACCCCTATTCCAGGCACAAATGCAGCAGAAGTCTGTTACCCAAACAATGAGTGTCAACAAAACTAGAGAATCCTCATACAAACACAGTGAGAACATACAAAGTACGGTTAGACGTTACATCTGAAGACACAATCCAACTGGTACAAAGCTTTTATGCACCCACAAATGGAGAATTACCTAATAGTACATTTCGCAGTTAAAGCTGTGATTATTGTTCATGAATTAATTCATCCATTTAAAAATATAGCTTTAACTGGACCTTCAAGTGGTTATAAGACCAAATATTACTAGATGGTCTTCTAAATATCAGGTTTATGCTCATACATTTTCGGTATGTTATAGTTTGCCATAATCGTGAGAATATATTTTGTTAATGCATAGTGGTAACACTTGTGAGTAATTGACACTGCTTTGATCTGAGCTGCTATTTGTAGTCCTCTGTTCCCTATAAAGGTTTTTAAGGTCTAACTACTTTGAAGTCTGTTGTAAATACACATCTGTTGCTAAGCATCTGCAGGAAACTCTTTCAAAGCAATCACAGGCAGTTTACAAGATTCACTAGTAACTGCCTCTAATTTTAAGTGTTCCCCAGTTTATAAATTCCCCAGTTTAAAAATTATAGCATACATCTTAATTCTGAGGCTGAACTTTTGATAGAATTATCGTGGTCCTTGTTAAAACAATTATCTCATTTCCTGGAAGAAGTGATTTTTAGCATAGGAACTGTACCTTTAAAATGACTTTATGCTTACATACCACATTGCTATGGAATTAGTGTGTAGTATGGGAATACTTTCCAGACTAGTGCTGTAACAGTATAAGGTAAGTCTAGATATCTCCTGGGGAATTTATGAGAACAACTCTGAGTCAAACGATTTTCCATCATAGAAATGTGATGGGGAGACAATTTCCAGATGTCTCTTGTACTGCTTATTTTGGAAGCAGCTATGTTACAAGTGGAATATTTGCTCAGCAAAACTAGAATGGCAATGGACTAGAAAGCTTTACTTGGAAGAGAAATGTATCAAGAACATGGAAAATTGAAAGGGAATTGGGTGAAGATACAGCCAAAATCAGGTGAAAATTTACAATACAACGAGAAAACACCCAGAACTGAATCACAAAGGTAAATTGGAGTCTGAAAAAGAAGAAAGGAATAAAAGTTTTATTTTTATGTTATAAAAAAAAAATAATATCTCTGCGTGTATTGCCGATCGTACGATTTTCAGTGGGAGACTGTCACTAGCTTTGGTTGGACATAGATATCGTACGATTGCTGTCAGGGGCAGAACATTGCTGATCTGTTCTTTAACTAATCTGACTGGTAAGACTTTGATCTGAATGGTTAGTGGCGGGTCGGGAGATGGGAAAGTCCGATCGTTCCTTTATCTATTTCAATTTCAATAGCATTAATTCTTTGTATCCTGATTTGTGGCGAGGCCATAAAGGCCCGGGCCTGGGGCGGCATAAATTAAGGGGCGGCTTGCCGCCCAGCCGCACTGTCAACTAATTTGATTCTGGAGTAGGGATGTAGCGAACTGCCGTTTTGGTGTTCGCGAACGTCGTTCGCGAACACCGGCAAAAATTCGAACAGTTCGCGAACTTCGAACACCTGCAAAATCGTTCGATTCGAACGATCGAAGGATTTTAATCGTTCGATCGAAGGATTTTCGTTCGAATCGAACGATCGAAGCCATTCGATTGAATGCTTTTCATTCGATCGAATGCTTACAATCGTTCGAACGAATGGAAATCGTTCGATTTTAGCGGTCGAAGGAATCGAATGGTCGAATGGTCGAATGGTCGAACGATTTTTATTCGAATCGAACGCGAACTCAAATTGGCGAACGTCGCGCGACGTTCGCGAACATTCGGCGGACGCGAACAGTCGAAGTTCGCGCAAACTAGTTCGCCGGTGAACAGTTCGCTACATCCCTATTCTGGAGCGCTAATCACTAGTGCTTAGCGATCCACTACGGAAAGGATGCACATGTGCTCAATTCTTTAAGAGAGAGGGGTCGCCAGCGCTTTTTGCCTTTCGTACTTTTTATATTCGGATCTTTTAATAACTTTCATGGCATCCGTGGTTTTAGAGAAAATTTGTTTAATTGTGGGTTCAAAAAGCTCTAATACTACTACAATTACTACAATTTAACCTCTAATGGACCTCCCTGTATGTGTATATATGTAATAATATCACAAAATAATTTTTCAGGCAGAAAAACTTTTCTGTAGCAGTAGTTTGTCACTGTGTGTGGTGCTGGCTCCACCACCTGAATAAACAGCTTAAAACTCCTTTTGCAGCTGTTCTGCTTTGTGATACTGTAAGTGGGATTTAACCAGGTGGTAGGAAAACAGGTCAAGGGTTTTTTCAGTGTTCCGTTTCATCGGGTGTATAGGACTGTAACCGTTTATGACAGAGGAAATGAAGGAACTAGCTAGTGTGGGAGAGGAGGAAAACCAGACATGTTCACTCTCTGACTGAAATATGAGCATAATGCATAAAAGTCTTTTTTTGTTAGAATAGGAGGATAATGGTTGATCTTATCTGTTTCAAAATTATAGTTATTTTGTTTTCTTCTTCAATCACTCCAGACACCATCTGATATCGGACAGGTTGTATTCTTTCTGACTGGGCTTCCTTTTAATATATTGGTTAGGTTATCATTCGAAATTAGGCCTTGTTGTTTATTGCTAAGCAGGATCAATTAACAGTGCTAAAAACACAATTTCCCTGTCTAGCTTGGGGCCCTGAATGCATCTCTTTTAATACACCACTCATCCTGCGAATAATTATAATGAAATTGATTTAAAAAAATGAAATGATTGTGCAGTAGAGGTTGCAGATCTAAGTTACTACTAAGTCACATACACTTGAAACATAGGTTTCATTGTACATTGAGTTTCTGACCATTGTTTCAAAGCAAGGCATGCAATTATTTTTTTTAATACAAAAAAATTATAAACAGGCAATTTGACTCTACCTGCCTGCCACTGTCAGGCAATGCAAGACCTGCAAACTTAAAGGAATGCTGTCATGGAAAAAACATGTTTTTTCCAAAACACATCAGTTAATAGTGCTGATCCAGCAGAATTCAGCACATAAATCCATTTCTCAAATGAACAAACAGATTTTTTTTATATTCAATTTTTAAATCTGACATGGGGCTAGACATTTTCTCAGTTTCCCAGCTGCCCCAGTCATGTGACTTGTGCCTGCACTTTAGGATGGAATTACTTTCTGGCAGGCTGTTATTTCTCCTACTTAATGTAACTGAATCAGTCTCAGTGGGACTTGGCTTTTACTACTTAATGCTGTTCTTAGATCTACCATGGAGCTGTTATCTTGTGTTAGGGAACTGCTATCTCATTACCTTCCCATTGTTCTGTTGTTAGGCTGCTGGGGGGGGTGTGGAAAGGGAGGGGTTATATCACTCCAACTTGCAGTACAGCAGTAAAGAGTGATGGAAGTTTACACATGACTGGAGGCAGCTGGGAAATTGACAATATGTCTAGCCCCATGTCAGATTTCAAAATTGAATATAACAAAATCTGTTTGCTCTTTTGAAAAATGGATTTCAGTGCAGAATTCTCCCACATGTTTTTCCCATGTTTAACATTTAACTGTTATATTCTTCATATACATTCACTTTTTGGATAACCTTTAGATGCTGGCTACCAACAAATCTTAGAGATATCATCTGTAAAAACATGGCAAACATCTATATGCTGCAAACAGCAATAGCACTGAAACTGGCTATATTTGTTCCCCTTTTCCCCTGAATATTGTATGCTTAAAGAACAATTTTCCCACAAATAACTTGTCTCCCATTTCTTGACCCCTTCTTGCACCACATGTGGGTCTGATTAGGATGATTCTTCCTCCCTGCTGTGTTTTCTTAGTCAAATACTATCCTGGGGAGCTGGGTAAATGATGTATTGAAATGCTCATACACTGCATACAAGGTTCCTGGTAATACCATTTAGGTCTGCAATGCCGGAAAAGTAATTAACATCCCCAGTGAGTTATCTCAGTGCCATGACAGCAAGAAATCATTCACAAATTTGGATTATTGCATCCTGGCTTTTTGTAACAAATGGTCATTTGATAGGGTCACATTATATTCAAGGGACTCTGTTTTACTATAGTAAATTAGCGCAGGCAAAATGAAACATTAGCTGTAGAGTTTATAGTATATAGAACAGTATTTGCCTGCAAAATAATTAGTGGTGTTTACCTTTTCTAGGAGCCCAATTATTTTATTTGTTTCCAAACAGACAATGTATTATCCTACTTACTCCATATTGCCACTAACTCCATATTGCCTGTCTTTCACATCTGAAGAACAGCATCACCACTTTAAAGGGGTCCTCCGACCGATCATTGAAAGAAAATGTACATGTAAACAACTCATACCTCCCAAGATTTTGGAAACAAAAAGAGGGACAACCACGCCCATTTTTGTGGCCACACCCCCTAATTACCATGTTCATTTTACAAAATTCGGCAGGTTATGAAAGTTTAAACACATTTCTGTGATTTTTTTCCCCAGTTATTACAGTTTTGCTAATGAAGTTGAATTGCCCTTTAAGCTGTGAGTCTAACTTTCCCCAAGGGACCTGTTATCTTATATTGTTACAATTACTTATTTCCTTATCTGAAATTGTTACAAAAGTTTTCAAGTGCAACTGGTGGCTGTTCTGGGCTCTCTGCCAAAAGCCGTTAAGCTGGCAATAGACGCAAAGATCCAATCGTACGAATCAAGGATTTGTGTGGAGAGTCCCGACATTTTTCGTCCGGCGGAGATCAGTTCTTTGGTCGATCGGACAGGTTAGAAAGTTTCTGTCGGCTGCCGATAATATCTCTGCATGTATTGCCGATTGTAAGATTTTCAGTGGGAGACTGTTACTAGCTTTTGTCGGACATAACTTTCATACGATTGCTGTCGGGGGCAGAACGATCGCATCTTTTGAGTCTATGACCATCTTAAGAAACATTGTTTCTTTTTCTGGCTGTTCAGTGCAGAGAAAAATGTGACTTTCCTGTACAAAAGAGGGACTGCAGGTTGAGCTGTCAAAAGAGTGACTGTCCCTCTAAAAACGGGACAGTTGGGAGGTATGAACAACTTTCCAATATACATTTAGCAAAGAATATTATATATTAAAGTAAAATAGGTCTACATTTTTGCTAAGCTCCTTACTAGCGATGGGTGAATTTATTTGCCAGGTGCAAATTCGAGGCGAATTTCCGGGTATTGCCGCCGGAAAATTTGCCACAAAAATCCGCCGGTGTCAATTTTGTTTTTTGCTTGTGTGACTGCAGGGCTGTGATTGGCTGCCCCCTCCTTCTGTGCTTCTGGCAGGGACCATTAGGACACGCCCACCCTTCATTTGAAGCACAGACAGGGACTAGAGAACATCTATGGGGAGCTTAAAACAAGGGGCCATTTTGAAGACAATATTAATTTACAGATAAAAGTAAAACCAGAACCATACAGTATACATTATTGTCTACAAAATTAGGGTTTTTTATTTATCCTATATGTCTCCTT
Source organism: Xenopus petersii (assembly GCA_038501925.1). Lineage (NCBI taxonomy): Eukaryota > Metazoa > Chordata > Amphibia > Anura > Pipidae > Xenopus > Xenopus petersii. The sequence continues at coordinate 45,379,609 of CM076688.1, forward strand.
TAAGATATTTGTACTGATGGGGGATGACCCCTTGTATCCTGTTCTCAATACTAGCTACAAAGAAAAATATCATGGAAGCCTCGCTAGAGATCTGCACAGTATGGGCAACTTCACATGGCTAATCAAAACAATAAGCTGTGAGCAGTTGCTGTAGTCTTGGGGGACTGGCTGAAACCATAACACACTGTAGGTGTCTTGCCTTCTTTCATTTGCTATTTTTGCCCCCCCCCCCGCTCTACAAGAATAAGGTCAATAGGACACTTCCTGACACAAAAAAAGTGTTTTAACACCTTCCTCCTAAATTGAAGAATCTTGTTAGAAGTTTGACCCTAAATCAACATAATCTGTGTTATGTACACTGTTTCAAATGGTGTAGCTTTAACATGATTTATGGCAAACGCAGCAATGTAAGAAGCCTGAACATTGCAAAAATTCGTCACTAGAAAAAATAAATTTAAGTTGTAAAGGACACATATTTACAAAGATATTTTATATCGCTACTTTTGATTGTAGTATTCCAATTAAGAACATGTATTAATAGTATGTGTCAAAATATTGAACATTGCTTTCTGAACTTTTTCACTCTGAACATTGAGTACTTAAATGTAGTGTATTTACAAGGCTGTTTCGATTGGTGATAAATTCCAGGATAATTACATAGTTTTTGTTTTGTGCCAAGATGGCAAACATGACTCTTAACATTTTTCGCGAGCTTCTTGCACATGATAAATCCTGTGAAACTCAAGTTTATACATTCAAATGCCATTAAACAATCCCATAATTGTACACCGATAAATGCTTTATCAGTTCTTGTAATGCTATCAATTAATGTGATACACATGGAATGTTTGGACAGTGCTGTATAGACTAACCCAGAGCTTCCTGTTACAAATCTACTACAAAAGTATACAATTTAATTATCATGGCATTTTTAGTATAGTGATGTCATGTCAACATGTCCTTGATGACCCTTCATTCACAAGACGTTTTATTTACCAGTCATTTTCAGCTGAAAATATTTTCAGACACTTTAGGCCCAGGAATACAGGTAATTTTCCCTCTCCCAATAGAAAATAATCAAAATGCAATAGATAAACATTTTTGGGCCCTAAAGCCTTTGGGTCCCCTGAGAAAAAGTTTCAGGAAAACAACATAAAGGTGGCCTTACACTATAAGATCTGCTTGTTTGGGGAGGTTGCCAAAAACATTTAAAAGTTCTATAAAATATATGGCATGCTATGAAACTCCATTGTTGTTCTTGCATGATAATTGAAGATATGTAAAATGTGTAAAAAAGCAGCATGGAATGCCTCTTGTTATATATCTGTAGGGTAGATAGAAAATATTTAGGCCATTTGATAACTATTATTTGTACCCTGACTACCATATTCTCACAGTGGCAATGCTTTATTTGGAAGTTATCATGTATTCATGTAGTTGGTTCTTTTGTAAGCATGGTGATTCAAATAAAACAGTGAGACATACAGTATACATAATTAAGTTGGGTTGAAAAAAGTCCATTAAGTTCAACCCCACCAAGTGAACCCCAGTGCAAATATATACAAACACTCACACCTACCCCTAAATACACTAACTGAAATAAAATGTACCAATGTCTATACTAATTGTAGATTTTAGTAACACATTAGCCTTGGACATTATGGTCAAGAAATAATCCAAGCCCCTCTTAAAGGGATTAATAGAATCTGCCGTCACTTAGCAGGGCATTACACAACCTCAATGTCCTCTAGTGATAATCGTTTCTTGATCAAGCTTGTTTATGTGATATTTGTTTAATATTACATATTAATGTTATGGGTATAGTTTTCCTACATGCATCCATTTAATAAATAGAGTTGTATACTAACATAGTAACTTGTTTTGAACCTTTTTGTCTAAATGAAACCTACCTAACTGCTAACTGATCAAAAGGAAGATGAACCCCCGATCTGAAGCCTAACCCTATAGGTCCTCACTTGCTAAAAAGCCATCCAACCTCTTCTTAAAGCTATCTAATATATCTGCCAGTTCAACTTATTCAGGGGGAATATTTTACAACTTCACAGCTCTCATTGCAAACTCTATTTTCAAATATTAAGACGGAACATGAGTGAAGGCCCTTTGTGTCTGCTGAAAGGATTTACTGTTGTACAAATGTCATAGGGTTTATTATATAGGTATGGGATCCAGAATGTTCAAGACCTGGGGATTTCCAGATAACAGATCTCTGTAATTTGGTTCTTCATACCTTAAGTCTACTATAAAAATAATGTAAACATTGTATAAACCCAATAGGCTGGTTTTGCTTATAGTAAGGATTGATTGGATCTTAGTTTCGATCAAGTACAAGGTATGTTTTATTATTACAGAGAAAAAGGAAATCAATTATAAAAATTTGGCTTATTTGGATACAATGGAGTCTATGGAAGACTGTCTTTCCATAATTTGGAGCTTTCTGGATAATGGGTTTCCAGATAACAGATCCTATACCTGTATGGATTTATACATAGTTACCATATGTATGTATATTTCACATAGTGCTACTTAAGTACGAATCTCTGTACAACAGAGCAATAAATTAATAGAACAAACGGGGCAATATCACAATAAATACAAATAACTACAAAGTACAGTTACATTAAAGAAGTGCTAAGTGTTAAAGAGACAAGAAGAAGGAGATCCCTTAACAGTACACTTACAGTCTAAGTGAGTGTGTATCTTACCTTTAATGCCTCTTCTCCACTTTAAACAATTCCAACTGTAGTTGCTTTAGTTAAATAAGCGTACTTAGTTATGGGGGAATTTTATAAAAGTTGGTAACGGAAAACCCTGGAATCTGTTTAGCGATCTCTTACGCCAAGTTTGCTCCAATGCACAGTAAATGTAATAAAGTTTCTTACTGAAAAAGTTATGTTATGTCCAAAAGATTACAACACCTTCAAGCATTTCTTTAAAGTGTGCAATTAAAATTCACAATGCAATAAGTTTAAGAAAGACAAATACATTACAAAATGCAATTTTTTATTCTTACTGATACAAATTGTTTTTATCTTTGTGGATTTTATTACATTCCTCCATTAGAGTCCATTTAACTGTGCTCAAAATAACAATTAAAGTACAAAAACAATAGTCATAGACGTTTAGTCTGAGAAGTTTCCTGATTTATTACCTGTCCACCATCTATATTACAGTATATTCTCCCCATCATTGCCATATGCAAGGAAGCTGTAAATCAGTTTGCATTGCCTCGGGATGCTTCTTTATATCAAATTCACTATTCTAAACCTTTAAAGTGCTAAACTGTAGAAGATAACTAATGTCAGTCCATCAATTTATGGCATTTGTAGAGGTAAGAGTAATAGAACAGTGTAACTTTTAGTATGTTATCCAGTAGACTGACCTATTCTAAGCAAATTTACTATAGCCTCTTTATTTATCTTGTATGTTTTTGAATTATTTTTATAGGTTTTTCATTAAAAAAACATTTATTGGTATACATAATCTCCCAGGCTGCCATCTTGGAACCTAGATTTCTGTCTGTGGCTCCTGTCCTCTTCCAGCTTAAGGAAACTGTGCATACTGAGCATGTGCAGGATTTTGCTGGCCCTCCCCGTGTGTTATTCTAATGCACTGTGATGTGATAAACTCTCCAAATTGTTGTGTGTTTTTGGGAAATTGCATAGCAAATACGCAGTCATAGGACAAAAAACACATTAATACTGCAATTAATGATCACCAACCACAGCACAGATGGATGGGGGAGACATTTCCTTGGTCCTGGGAAAAGGATGGCTTTGAGCCAGAATTACATACCAAGGAACACATTAGGGAGGGTAAATTTCTAAGTGACGCTGGGATTAAGACGTGGGAAGAGTTTCAGAATTTCCTCAACTGACATTTCAAAAAATCCATGGTAACTAATTGCATTGATTCTGTGTTCTAGAAATGAACATGTACATGGGTGTTCCTTACTGTGATTGATTATAGACTTTAGCTGTATAGACAAACAATAAAATATAAATCATGCCCATTTCACATTAAAATTAGCATGCTTTTCTTTCTAATTTTGCCATTTGACGTGTAAGGTTTATGTGATACTGTAACTTGTTTATAGCCAGAAATAACATTAGCTTATCACCATGCACGTGGTGCACATTTTGGCCAGAAAATATGTGTTTTCTGGTGCAAATCCAGAAAGGCAATATACCCTAAGTCTTTACTCCACTAATACTTTAGATAAATATATTATTGATATAGAAAGCACCAACATATTCTACTCACATAGACAAAAAAAAGTACAAAGAATGAAAGAAACATAAATTGAGCTCAGTAAGTTAAGTCTTGCTTGATGCCAATGTTATAAATAAGGAAGAAAGGCCAAAGTAGAAAATGTAGCAGGCAAGTTCAGAGGGCCAATCATGTAGAAAAGCCTGACCCATTGAATTACCCCCTGACCCATTGAATTACGTTTTGTCCAGACACACTCTTTATCCACTGAAACCCTTCTGGCTTTCAAGTAATACGTCTCCTTGTGGAAATACAGTATGATATTTGGGACTAGCCCTGTTAAATCTAGGGGGCAGATTTACATAGGGTCGAATATCGAGGCTTAATTAACCCTCGATATTCGACTGTCGAAGTTAAATCCTTCGACTTCGAATATCGAAGTCGAAGGATTTAGCGCTATTCGTTTAATCTATCAATCAAACAATTGTTCTTCGAATTGTCGTTCGATTGGAAGTCGAAGGTCGAAGTTGCCCATTCGATGGTCGAAGTAGCCAAAAAAAACATTCGAAATTCAACGTTTTTTTTATTTATTCCTTCACTCGAGCTAAGTAAATGGGCCCCTAGGTGTAACATTAAAATGCATAAGAAGGGTTTTACCAAGAAGAGTTTTGTATGAATTGGGAATACATACTACTGTCCTATTTGGAGGTAGTATGTATTCCCAAGGCTAAAAAAGTTATTTTTCCCTTTTGAATCCAAAAAACAATCTGGAGCTGATTTCTGAGTTTGTATGTATTTTAAGCGATATATTTGCATCAACATTAAGGTTGTTATTTACTAAAACTTGAATTCAACGCATCTTTTTATTAAACCAAGCTCAACCAAACTCCCATCCTCGGTTTTTTATCTTATTTATCAATAAAATAACTCAAAAATGTCGGGTCGGTAAAACACTCAATACAATCAAGCGAAAACTCAAATTGTACGAAATTTTGGGATATGACGCCCAAATTGATAATTTTTTTCTGGTTATCACCTGAAAACCCAGAATTGTTTGGATTATTGGATGAAGCCCAGCGCAGATCACAATATCTTCTGTGGATTTCAAAAAAGATTTTGGCAAATACAAAACTGAAACCAGTCTGCATATTCAGACTTGAGAAAGATTAAAAACCTGTGATTTTGAAATTAAAATTGTCAGATTCAGTTGTTCAGAGCTTTAACCACACATGACTTTAAGGGACAGATGTATTAAGGGTCGAATATCGAGGGTTAATTAACCCTCGATATTTGACTGGCGAATTAAAATCCTTCGACTTCTAATATTTTTGCGCGATTAAATCCTTCGAATCAAACGTTTCGAAGTATTTTAATCCATTGATCGAAGGATTATCCTTCGATCAGAAAAAACTTGCAAAGCCTATGGGGACCTTCCCCATAGGCTAACATTGACTTCAATAGCTTTTAGGTGGCGAACTAGGGGGGTCGAAGTTTTTTCTTAAAGAGACAGTACTTCGACTATCGAATGGTTGAATAGTCGAACGATTTTTAGTTCGATTCGATTCATTCGATTCGAAGTCGTAGTCGAAATTCGAAGTTTTTTTTCCTCTATTCCTTCACTCGATTTAGTGAATGGGCCCCTAAGGGTGCGGATTTACTAACATTCACATATATTTTTGTGTTTTTTTAATTTTTTTCTAAAACTCTAAAAATGGTAGCATTATTAATTGTAAAAACCATGACAAACTCTAATACAAAACTTCACCAAGTAAAAGCAGTTGAGGTCAGGTAGAAGTCAATGGGAGCTGCACTTCAGCGTTTTTGTCCTTTCATACTTTTTATTCCTTTACCATTTTAGGGACTTCTGTATATGGGCACTCAGTTTTCATCAGAATTATTCTTTTTTTTCAAACAAATTACTTGAGTTTGCCAGGGTGTGTTTTCTTAGAATTTTTCCAGTAAGAGGAAGCTCTTATGTGTTTCTTCCTCTAGTTGGAAACCTATGCTTTATTGCATATGACCCATTACAAATATATGATTTGGACGGCTTGCTGCCACAAGAGACTAATCAGTAGGAACTTTCCTGGGATAGGACTCTGCCTAAAACCTTTCATTATTCTATACTTAAAGTGTATTTCTCACTGTTTAATTGGACATGCTCTAACTAAACATCAGTTAAAATATAGATTCTTCCATGAGAAAGCTAAACTTGGAAACATAAACGTTCAAGTTAGTAAAACTCCAGCTGTGCCTTATATTACTTGGATCCTAGTGTAAATATTGTTGTATGGCTTTTGCAGTTGACTGCCATATAAACGTATGAGGAGAGTTAACAGAAAAGAACATGGCAACATACCAGATGGATTGGATGAATTAAAGGCATGGAGTACATACAAAATAGGAAAAAACATTTATACAAATACTGCTCTAAAGTTGAGTAATACCACTCTAGATTTCTTCTGTACCCTCAACCCAATTTTTTAAACATAGTACAGCTGTAATAGCTATGTGCCTTAAGAAAAAATACATATTTCTCTTAGTTATAGACTTGTACAGAGTATAGCATAATTCTGTCACTTTAAGGGGTATGCCATCAGTGTTATTTTTCACATTTATTTTAATCTAGAATTAATTTATTCCTTTATGTCTTTGAATTGTGCGCAGCCAGTTATGTTATATGACAGGAATCCAGCTTGAAGGCTTAATATCAATATGGCTTCCTATGTTGTAGTTTATCAATACAGTTATGAAAAAAATGTTATTTTACAGTTGTAGATCTCTCTCTGTTAAGGTGACCGCACTTCTTTGACTCCTGTAGTACTAACCAGCAATATTCATTGCTATATTTAACTTTATATCAGCTTGATTTGTATTCAGACGGATCAACATTTTAATAATACTGGAGGGGATTTCCATGGTTGTTGGAATTCTAGAGAGTTTACTCTAACGGGCATATTTACTATGCTGTGTAAAAAACAGCGGGTAATCACCAGGCTTTGCTGTGTAAAAAATGGCATAACATTTTTACACTTTTTTTCTTAGTGACTTCCACCGGAAGCAATGTAAAATAACATGCAAAACCTCGATAAATTCACCATATATTTTACACAGCTTTTTACACCGTTTTTTTTCTGTGAATTTCGCTTTAAACCCACAATAAGACTGTGCTCCACACACCTCCATTGTAAGAATTCCATCCATATTAATAGTGTTCTTTCTGATTGTTGTAAAATTTGTAAAGTGTTAGTACAGGGATACATGCAGTTTGCCAACACCAACAATATAGTTGTGTAGCACCAACTTTAGCAATACCATGTGTGTTCCAACTAGATGGACGCGAGAGCTCTAGCCTTTGTGTGGACCATCCTCATATCTGTGTGGAGTCCATTATGGTTACCTGTTAACTATTGCCTGTTTTTTTTTATGAGCAATGATCCTATTTAGCTTAGGCTTAAGCTTTTTTACTTGTGTTAAAACAGGTTAGAGATTTGTTTACTGAGAATATTTCTTCAAATATTCCTGCCCCTACTCTTCCACTTTTCCTCCAATGTCAGCATTGTTCTGCTCTTTTCAATATTTTCTTCTTTCCCTGTTGTGCCCTATTGTTTTGGTTTTCTGTTCCACTGTTTCACTTTTCACTACAATCCATTTCCCATTTCTGCGCCCATACACCCATACCAGTAGAACTCTGATGTTCCACAGCTGCCACTTGCTGCTGCCTACAGCCTACAGGCAGGCAATTTTCCTCCAGTGCACTGGCAATTCTTGAAAATAGTCTTTGGCAGCAGAACATTACTGAACTGCCACTTTAGGATGGGGCCAATATGCAGCTGTCTTGCACACAAGCCAGGAACAAACTGTCAGCCAGCTCATTTGTCTTGGGCTTGCTGCATTTATGATTATAATGACAACATTTCTTGAGCAGCTTGGGCTTGAGTTGGTGAAGAACAATAGGCAGTAGTGATGAGCGATTTTTTTTCAATGTGTTTCGCTGCAAAAAAAGCCCACAGACTCCAATGTATTTTTAAAAAAAGTTGTGAAAAAACACCCATTGACTTAAATGCATTTAGCAAATTTTTGCATGTTTTAAAAACTTTTGGCGAAACAGTAAATGCAGCACTCATCTACTCACAGGTTAGGCATTTGTTGCTTGAAAAAACTGGCAAATCGAAGCATTGTTGCCCACATACATCCACACATATATCTCCTACTGGCTTTTTTGTGAAATACACAGTTCACTTTTATAATTAGGAAGAATATACCTGTGCAACAAGCTGATTTTTTCACTCAAAATGTAACCTATGAAACCAAATGTTAAGTCTGCACTACAGTGCACACAGGTTCACATCCACACCACAGCACTCCACAGAATTTATCCAGTTAAAAAAGCCTTTACTGGACAATAATATACAAAAAACATGTGTCTTTGGAGAGATCATATTCTGTGAAATTTAAAACTGGTAAAGATATTTTTCTGCTTCCAACTACATAACTAAAAATTGTTGCTACATTTAAAACACCAGAGATAGGAATATTGCATGTAAATTTATATCCAGTGAACAATCTGAAAACAACTGAACTAAAAAAAGTATTTGTAAGGTGAACTATCCATTTAAGAAACACATTTCAGTTTTTGCACAGAGCAGAATTGCTGACTATGGAATTTTGTGGCTGTGACATTGAGGGGGTTACTTAACAAAGGTCGAGTGTTAGTTTTGTTTTACCTTGAATGAACTCAAATGACCTCCAAACTCAAATGATATCTTATTTAAGAAAAATCTTGAGTTTTGCAACCAGAAAACTCGAATTAATCGAGTTTTCTGCAGAAAAAACTTGATCCGATCGAGTACTCAATTTGAGTTTTCAGCCAAAACCCTCAGAAAAAAAAAACGAAAAAAAAAGTCAAACAGGCTGTCAATCTCTACAAATGGTGCCATTGACTTCCACAGAACCTCAACATGTTTTAGGTGGTGTATTTTTGGATTCGAGCTATTTCCAGGGTCGGGGTATAATAAATCTTGAATATTCTATTTTTTTAACCCAAAAATATTTTGATAAAAAAAATAAATATTCTAAATTTTCGTGGAAAAGACTACTCAAGCTTTAAAGGGATCTGCCCCTTAGTGATTGTGGTCAAGGGGAGTGGTGTAAATAAAAATGTGTGGGATGCGCTATGTGTGCTGGACTTTTATAGGTGTCTCCAGATTTCACTTTGAAAATATGGTAACATTATTCAAGAGGAGTTTTAGCACAAGGTTTTTAGATTTGTAGTGAAGTTTACTATGTTTTAGTTACTTGATTTAAAACAAAGTTGCCAGATTCACCTATATATTTTTAAGTAGAGGCCCGCATATAATTAATTTTATATATCACATATGTGACTTATTACTTTCAAAGTCAGTGGAGTGAAGCAGCCCTCCTTATCTACTGAAGGATGTTATTAAAGTTTCTGACTTGACTGTAAGTAACAGAGAGCACATGGATGTTATACATCTTGCATCTATTGCCATATTAGGAAATAACAACCAAATGTTGTTCATCCAAGTACAGGCACATCATGGTATGAAAATGGAGTGCACTGCATTAAAGGGACACTGTCCCTTTTTGCTGAAAGAGCTCTGAGTTGTATTATTATAGTAACTAAACACCCTCTTGTGTTTTTTTAGGCTTGGGAGGTGGGCGAGCTGCCTATAGATTAACCTGCTGTATATATTTCAGCATAATAATTTGTAATCCTGCACTGATTCTGTATTGGCTGGGAAACCATGTACTGTATATTGTGTATTTACTTGAAAGCTAGCTTTATATTTCAAACATATCTTACAGCCATTTTAATTTCAAGGGCAAAAAAACCCACAATCAAATGGAAGCTGTAGCATTTAAGAAAGACATATAGTTCCAAGCATCTTTTCAACCAATATATTTATTATCTTAGATGGAAGACTATATTTTCATGAAATTAACCTTTACATTTCATTGTGATGATATCATCCTGTCTGCCAGCCCAGAACATTTCCTGGTGAGTCATGCCAGCTGTGAGGTGGGAGAAGGGAACATTTATAGCTGGAGGCTCCATAGTGGGGGAATTCTATAAATTCTGCCAAAACTTCTTCAGTCACACTAGATCCCTGCTGTTAGTTACCAGCCATCAGCATGTGTGTTCCACTAAACTAACTGACATTTTTAATTTATGGAGCATCATCATATTCTGCAGAGCTGTACAATAGAAGGATGTGTACATAAAACTTCAAATTATGCAAAAAAAAACCTAAAAGATACCCCAGATAAAGATAAAAAAGGCCATTCTCATCAAGGTTTACAGTCTAAAGATATAAAGGCTCATTCTTTGAAAAGCCCCCGGGCCAAGTTCAAGAATATTGAAGGGCACAGGTTTGGCAAGATATTATCCCCAAACAAAGGTGTGGGCTAATAGAGCTGCACTCCAGTTGGGGGTAACAGTAGTTTTTTATAAAAAAATGGCCCCCTCACCAGTGCTAGGACACTCGTACATAACACATGCACATAATGCACATTTGGCATCACGAGAGTATGCATAATGAGAATGTCGCGGCATACGCACATAATGCTCATACGTGTGCCCCAACATGGCTGCTTGTACTGGGAGCGCACTCCCAGTGCAGGCCCGGTTTTGTGGTGAGGCCACAAAGGCCCTGGCCTAGGGCGGCACGATTTTAGGGATGGCATGCCACCCAGCTGCAATCCAAGGGAGCACTGGGGATGCAGACTGCTGGCGCTGGCAGGGGGCAATTTTTAAAGAAAAACTGGAGTGTGGGCTCTATTGGCCTGCACCTTTGGTTGGAGACAATATTTTTACCCAACAGGTGCCCTTTAAGGGGGTGCAAGAGCACACCCCTTTTTTGCAATGGCAATGGTTCTGAATACATGCACACAAACAAGAGCACAATGAGAAATGTATGTGTTTGACATAATGATATAAAACACGTAATCATCACAAAATAGGATTTTAAAAGGCAACAGCAACCTAGGTAAAATAACACTGTCACATGGCAATTTTTACTACTAATGTGCTTAAAAACGTTTTGGGATTAGTCTTGCTTGGGATGCAATGTGGTCCTTTATCTTCTATTTTTCTTTTCTGATTGATGCTTTACAACAACTGTAGTATTTACAGGTCCTAAAAGAAGCATCTGAGACCTCTGACTTGTATTTCTGAAATGCTTTCTTCTACATTCCTATTAACTTCTTTACATCCAAGTTAAGCCATATAGGACCTGCATAAAAGCTCTCTTGACCTGTGGCCTTGTACAAGGTAGGGACACATGACAAAAATCAAACAGCTGCCCAGGAGCTGTGGAACTGGATATCACACAATAGTGCAAAGTCCAGCACTCTCAGGTCTTAATAAAAAGATAAAATAGGATAGAGAGAGAGAGAGAGAGAGTGAGACAGAGAGACAGAGAGAGACAGAGACAGAGAGAGACATACATATCCTGTAAAACATATCCTTCTATATGTTGTGATGTCATCAGTTATAATCAGTTTCTAATGATGTGATTCATGAAACTACACAGTGCCTTCTAATATCTTCATATTTTACTGGGTTCTCTCTGACCTTCTCTCTGTCTCTTTCATGGGAATGTAATAAAAGTCGCAAAGAGCAAAACAATTCGCACCAATAAGACTAAAAATCCACATCTCGCTATGTAATATTGTTCCTTAAACTGTTATTGCATTGCGAATTTTAATTGCGCATTGCGAATTTTAATTGCGCACTCATAAGAAGTGCTTGAAGGTGTTGTAATCTTTTGGAGCAAACATAACGACTTTTTCAGTAAGAAGTTTTATTACATTGACTGCGCATTTGCGCAAACGATAAAATTCGCAAACGGTCTTTCACTGTCGGAAGTGGTCGCTAAACAGTTTCCGGGCTCGCAAAAGCTATATTAAATTCGCACAAAGCAAAATTTGTTCGCGCAAAGGCATAACTTTTCGCATTGCGAATAGTTTTTCCGTTAGCGATTTTTATTACATTCCCCCGTTTATGTATATACGATATACAGCAGTACAAGGCAGGCAGAAGTTTGGGGCTTTGGCTTGAAATGCTGTTGTGTTTGTCAAATTGAACTATTTTATTACAGGTTACGACATTAAAACATGTGGCTAAAAAGAGAAACTGTGTATTATATATATACTGTATATATATATATATATATATATATATATATATATATATATATATATATATATAAAATATCTCTGCAAAATAAGGACTTGTTAAAGAAAGCTCTGCTTAAATTTCCAGATAGGATACATAAAACGTGGCATAAGCAGTATCCAATTTGTACAATGATGAACCCTAGCAGTCAGCTTTATTACCTGTGTGCAGATATGTTTTCTAGCATATGTTTAACTTGAACACTTGTATTTAAGCTTGCTTGGTGTATGTAAGCATTTGCCCACATATACACGTAATTGCAGCAATGAGTTCTTTCATAAGGGAATCAAGTTTTTTGTAATGTAAGCTACCTTTCAGAGGTACTCTAGTTTAACACACTACTCCCGCAAATCCACAGGGACAGCCTATTTTCAGTAATAAAATTAAGAGTAGGCAAAGAATAACATTCTCAAGGAGGTCTTAGTAGCATATGGCTTAAATCTGTGCTTCAGACATGTGGAAATAATGTCTTTCATGTCCCCCATCTCCCTTCAGAACTAGGAGATCATCATTTGAAGTCAGTCTACCTCCATTTGTTCAATTTTCTCTCCAGTTGCATTGACTTTCACATATCATCATCACACACATCTAATGCACCATGGGATATTTGACCATTTATGTTCTATTCCAGGAACTACTGAAGTGATATAGCACCAAGCTGCATCATAACCCACTAATGTTTTTTATTTAATAGTGTCTCTAAGATGGGCTTAAGTATGCTTAGCTCCCCTACAGCAACATTGTATTCTTCTCTCCAGCTATTCACATTCTTCCCTCCAGCTTTTCTTCTCTGCAGAAAATTTTCATTGTAACTTTGGGTAATCTGGTTTTCCTTCTAGAGCATCAGTTTCTTTGATATTCCCCCTCTAGAGCACATGGACAACTAAATAATGCCACTAGCCAATGGATCATCACAAAATGTCTTTGGAGACATTCTTAGATGCCAGAACAAATCTAACGTCACTGTCTTGAGGCTTTGTTTTTTTACTATAAAAGCCAAAATTAGGAACCCAATTTCATGGAAGTCAGCTCTCCCTTTAACCACCTGAAATTAGCTATATTTGATGCAAATACTAAAATATTAGCAATGTTGTATGTCCATAAAGCACCAGTAAGCATAGGGGAATACACCAGTAACTTTTGAATCTTTGAATGGCACATTTATACTGTAATAGTACTCAGATTATTGAAGATATACTACTGAGGGTCATTTATCAACACTGGGCAAATTTGCCCATGGGCAGTTACCCGCTGCATTCATTGTTCTTACAGTTGGCTTTAAAAAGCGTGTGTTGATAAATGAGCCCCAAGTAATTTCTTTTTTTACAAGAATGTATCTGTATCACTTTCCAAACATTCCTTGTGCTATACCCAGATAGCATGCCCATGTCGGACACTAATTTGCCCCAGGCTGTTGCACTTAGCATGCAGCCATTATGCTGGACTAAGGGGTTGTGCGTATATTTGATAGTCTGGGTGAACCGCTTTAAACATTTTTTCTGTCCTATTGGATTTTTTTGCATTGTCCCCAGGGCAGTCTTAGGAAAAGAGCAGGGAACACCAAGCTGGTAGATACTAATGGGCTGGGAGGAGGAAGGTAAAGGCTTCAGTCTTTTGTAAAGCTAGTGCAGGGAGCATTAGTCGAATGATGCTGACACATTCCTTTTTTATTACTTTCAAACAAACTATTATGGGGAAAGTTATATGTAAACAACTGGGTAGTAGGAAGGTCAGTTTAATACAAATATTGATATTTTTGGGAATTAGTAACTATGGTCAAGATGCATTGTTTGATGAACAACAAGCACATTGAACATCAAGTGAATTCACCAAATGGAGATGTAAGAATACCACTACATCATGCATTATAAAAAAGAACATGCATTCTACTCTGTTAGGAAATATGTGTGCAGCTTCAGCCCATGTCCAAGAGTTGATGTCAAAGTTACAGTATGTTTCAGCAGCCACAAAATAATAAAGTTATCCTTCACTGGCACTGCACATTCTTACTTTATCCTTGTATACAGTAACCCTGTCTTACTGTGTGTAATGTGTATTTTAATAGTGAATTGTATTTAAGTTTTAAACATCTGAGCATACAGTCTGTCTACTTCTACTTAACAGCACAGGTACTTTTGATCTAAATCTGGAGGCCATATTTCCAAACAGTACTATACCCACAGGCAAGGAATCAGTTATGAAAATACATTTTGAGGTCTTTATTCTTGGCGTCGTTTATTCACATTTTTGCTTGCCTTTCTTTTTTCATTTCCCACAGGCACATCATTTTACCAAATGAATAGCTTTGGTCTGGAATCCTCAACTTTATTCATTTTACTTTCCAGTGGAAACAAAGCCATTTTACCTCCCCCCTCTTGCAAACATCAGTGTCTGGTTCTAGCACCGCCGTTCTGAAGTTCTTGTTGTAACATGAACTGTGACATACCTTAAAACTCCAATCCACTTGAAATACTTTCACTGCTAGGTTTGTCTTATTGGGCAGGGTTAGCTAACAAGAAGAACACATTTGCTTTTAACACTATAATTCTTTCATTAAGTTTTGAAACGTGTTATAGACCTCTGTCCAAAAAGGACTAATAAAAATATCAGCAAGTGGGAGGTGGGACTAAATGGGTTTTACATCTGAAGGAAATCCATTGATAAGTTTATACAGGCATGCGATCTATTATCTGGAATGCTAGGGGCTGAAGTTCTCGGGATATGTTTTTTTCTGTAATTTGGAGGATCAAGGCTTAAGCTAATGGCCCATGGTTCTGTGTCGGACTGGGTTGTTCAGGGATAACCAGGGCTGCCACCCCAAGGGCCCCCACTCCAGTCACACATCCCGTTCCTTTAGTGTCGGACTGGGACACCAGGGGCCCACCCAAAAACCTTAGACCAGGGGCCCACCAAGAAAATTTAGACCAGGGTACCACTCTCAGTACTATTATGCTTCCTCTCCTCACCCAACCTCTATTTCTCCTAGTTTCTTTTAGTTATACATACTCTAACCTATTATTCCATCTATTTAGCCTCTTTGTTCTCATAGAAATAGTCAATGATCATGAACTAGGCTAAATGTTTAGCAGCACAAGGGCCCACTGACACCCGGGCCCACCGGGAGTTTTTGGTGGGCCAGTACGACACTGTGTTCCTTTATACTTTTGACAAGTTGCTTTGTTTCTTAAAGGGGCCCATACACAAAAATTTCTGCTCGTATGGTGAGGTTGCCAAATGAGAGGATCGCTCCCTGATATGTGGCTTATATGAACTCTAGTAATGCAGGTGGTTGGACTAAGGGCCACATCAAAGAACCGATGTGATCCTCGATCAAATGGTAATTTTAAGCCTGCCCAATCTGCATCTGCCTGATTTTTGGCTAGATATTGCTTGTAGGCTCCATACACTGGGCAATAAGCTGCCTAGTTTGTCTGTCGGCAGCTTTTGTTGGCCCATACATGGCCACCTTTACATTTACTGCCACCACTTGACCACTCATGCATGTTGTGACACGTTATTTTTTATGTGGCACATGTTCAGGGCAGGGAGCTGACCTGGACCACCAGGGCCCACCGGGTTTTTTCCGGGCCAGTCCGACCATGTGGTTCGGTATATACACCAATGGAAAAAAGATGATCAGCCACTTCCTACTTCGTGAATGTGTTTGCACTTATCACTGGCACGAGATTAACCTATCAGTGCAGTCACGAAGTGGATTTTGGCTAAAAATGTTGCACACTTTGTGCACTGAAGGGCTGATCCTGTACCTTACAGTGCACACGTTCAAAGGCAACGGAAGATTTTCTCCACCGTTGCATATAGTCCAGTGGAGAAGCCAACCATGTACCATTAGTCGTAAAGTTATTAAAAACACAAAAAAGTACAGGTATAGGAACCATTATCCGGAAACCAGTTATCCAGAAAGCTACTAATTACGGGAAAGTCATCTCCCAAAGATTCCGTTTTCATAAAATTTTAAAATATTTTTAATAACAAAAGTGTATCTTGTACTTGATTACAACTAATCCTTATTCGTGGGAAAACAATCCTATTGGGCTTATTTAATGTTTACATGATTTTAGCAGACTAAAAGTATGGCGATCCAAAGTATGGAAAATATCTCTTATCCAGAAAACCCCAGGTCCCGAGCATTCTGGATAACAGGTCCCACACCTGTATTTAAAAAACAGTATTGTTTTGCTATCAGTATGGATTTATGCTCGTTTACCTATCATCAAGTACAAGCCACAGTCTAACTATTAAAGTGAAAAGGCAAATTTGTAATAAATTACACATTTCTTGTCTCTAAAGGTGCAAAGTTAATTGTGCTTTTAGTACTTAGATTATTCATCAAAACATATGACCCAGCACTGGACTACAAAAAAAAACCCCCACCACTGAAAAGTCTTGTAAGTGCTTACACATGCGTAATTAAACCAGATTGTTTTCAACTGGATTGCACATTAAGTTCTTATGTTTATTTAAAAACTCAATGGTTTGTGTGAGTACTAAATGCCATGTATTTAATGAAATTGGGCTGTGCATATAACTTAGTATAATTAGTATTTTCAGGGCATTTTTAAATACTTAATGTTGTAATGGCAGTAAAGCAATTACAGTTTTTATAGCTGCGACTGCAGTCCCATTGTTTAGTGAAGTCAAAATCTTGAGGTTGAATTTAGAATGGAATCTGTGCAGTACAGAATAGTCAAACGTTCTTTATGGCGCTCTTCATTTAACTTTAAATACCAGTAAAAAAAATTCTTCCTGACCCTAAAACCTCCAAATGGTTAAATACCTGAATATATTCTTGAAATGAAGCTATCCAACCATTTTACGCTGAAGCAATACATTAATACTGATATCCACCACCTTTTTAGGGAAATTTCACTTAATATAATTATATGTAAAATTAAAAAAAAATTGTACTGAAATGTCTGTGAGATCCACAGGATCAACGTCTCTCTAAGAGCAATTAGCAATATAATGAATAGACAAGAACTGATTTATAGATGACTAAGTCATCCAGTTTGATTCATTCTGCTTCTTTTCATTACTGTGAGTTGTAGTATGCAATAGGGGACTGAATATCATTGTTGGGAAGTCAATTAAATGACTTTATAGTTTTATATTTCTGAATTATTGATTTTACTAATCAATTTGATAGATTTTTATTATTGCATTTCTTGAATTTAATGGGAAGTTCCGATTAACTTTGCTGTAGGCACACTAGGCAGGATATTTGGACAATTTGCAGTTCATCTTAATTTTTTTCTTTTTGGAATTTCAGCAGCTCCAATTTACCCTAGCAACCAGGCAGTGATTTAAATACAAGAGTAGAAGATAAATAGGAGAGGGCCTGAAAAGAAACATAAGTAATAACGTTTTTGTCTGCCAGGGTCAATGACCCTTATTTGAAAGCTATAGAGAGATAGAAGAATAAAAAATGACCAATTAAATGGTTAAAAAGGGCATTCTATACCATTTTAAAAGTAAACCTACAGGTTACATACCCCTATAATTAATTCAAGGAATATAATCCATAGATTGATGTTTTCTGCATGTTTTTGTAATGTTTGATTGCCTCCAATGCACATATACATGTTCTGCTTGGAGCAGGATTTTTAATATATTGCACAGTTCTGCTTTGGGCTAATATTTTTATTTGTATATAGCTCCAAACAGTGATTGTAACTAACTCATTCCATGACCCAGTGGAGTTTACAATCTATGGTCCCTGTCACATAAGCAAATACATTGGTAAATTTGAACCAATTTACATGCCAATAAAGCAACATAAGCCATTGCACCACTGCATCAGCACCTACAAAATACTTATTTTGTTGGTAGCAGTTGTCATATTTTTTATCAGAGAGGTATAATTCTTGTGTCCTGTAGAGAGCCATGAGTGCCATTGACTCCTATTTATCTTTCTCTGAAAGTCCTAAAACTATTAAATGTTATCAGCTGTGAAAAAATAGCCTTTTTGCCCTATTCAATTTGAAAGGCTGCCCCCATGGCTATACATAGAGGGAGCACTTGTGTGGATAATACACCTAGTTATTGTAGATCACTATTGCCTGCAAATGGCCGGTCTCGATGAGAGGTATCACTTTGCGTGCATTCTTTGACTGCATTGCTATTTTAGCCTTGCCTAATCAGTCTTTGTCTTGCTGACAGGATCTCATAGGCCTCTAGGAGGTAAATGGTTGTAATGGCAGATACATTAGATACGTATAATAAATGGTTGGATGGGTTTTTAGCAAAAGAGAAAAAATAGGTTTGCTGAAAGCAGCTTTTGCCACAAAAGTTGATCCGGTGACTGGTCCAACTTCCCCTTTGGAAGTAATTTCCCCTTTTTGAGGCAAATTGGAAAGGCTTCACACGAGGTTTTTCTCTGTCCTCTGGACCAACTAGCAGTTATGCATGATTCACTACACCACAAAGTTGAACTTGTGTCTTTGTTTAACCTAAATTACTATGTTAGAGCAGCAATGCAGGTGGTGTATCTTGACATCTTTAACATCGGTTGAATTGGGCTATAAATGACACTCTCATATGCTGGGAAAACTCTCTAGGGTTTTTCTCCTAACCTGTAATGAGAAATAAAAAAAAACTATGCCAGCACAGATGTTCCTGAAACATTTTTTCAGGCAAATGTGAGGGTATGTCAGACCTTAAAGAGGATTTTAATTAGACAAGACAAATCCATAGCAGGTGAAACTTGATCTTAAAAATATGTTATTCCTAGAACCATATACAATAATGCCTACCTTAATCTTAATGCAGAACAAGTAATAAGTGCTGAATCTCCAATGCTACACCAGTTAATACTGTCCATCTGTGTTTACATACATTACATTTTTTTAAAAAAGCAATGCTTCCATGTTTAAATGCAATTTATGTACAGTATATTTCCTTAAGGGTAGAATTTATGGGCCAAAATTGTAAAAGTTAATGGGCCTTAATTACCTGGGACTGCTATGGTATACTGTACTACCCTCCATATATATCAGTGGGGTTTTGGAGCATTACTACTACATCTTAACATTCATGGGCCTGTCTGTTCATAAATAGGACCTGAGGCAACTACTTGTCAGCTTGTGGTTCAAATGAAAACTAACAACTCTAAAATTAGAGTTAAGTATAGAGGCAGGATTCTTTTTAACTCTTGTTGTATGTAATTTGTTCTTCTCCATCCCTGTGTACAGTATTGGTGAATATACAGATTCAGTAATTGCTAGAATCCTATTTGCTAAATTATGTAGTTTATGAATGGTCTTGAGTAAAAATTCTTCTGACTGTGTCCTTTATCATTTTACTTGTTTACAGATCACAGTATTTTATCTACTCACAAATATAATATAACAGTAAATATATTGATAAAATACATTATTATCAGTACAATATATTTTACATTGCAGAAAAAGCATACACATGTATAATTCTATATAGCATTACTGAATAAGGCTTTGCTATTCTCGCTGTATGATAGATGCAGTAGCTGACCTTCAGCAGGACTGCCCCCCTGCAAATAAATCTTCAGATTGGGCCCAGTGCTCCTAATGAAGACTAACCCCCTCCACCTTTGGGCCCACCGCAAATGAGGGAGGTGGGGTGGCGTAGTTTAAATGGCAAAGCTGCTGGAGAGGCTAAACGTCTGCTGTCCCGGGATCTGCTGTGGGTAGTAGCAATACTATATTTAACAGCTTTCCAGATAATAGATCCCATATATGTATAGGCTTTTACATTCTTATTCATTTTATATTTGCCTATCACGTAAAAGTAACTTGTCATAGCTACCATCATTTCTAGTTTAAAGAAGCAGTGTACACCTATAAATACCTTTGCCCATTATGAGCATAATAAATTGAACTTGTGTTGGAAATCTATTCTGCCTAGTCTTAAAATACATTTGCCATGTAAGACTACCTAAATTAAGAACAAGTGCTAGGCTCCCTGTCATGGCTCAATCTTCTTCCAGTAGCAGCCACCTTTGGCCTCCAGAGGAGCTCTCGGCTACTCAAATGCTGCCAGGTCTTAACTTGAGAGGAGCAAAGCAAGTGTTCTGAATGAGCAAAGGAGCACGTTCGTTTCCAAGGTTTTGGATGGAAGGCAACACCAGGTTCTCATGGATTAAACAATAAAGTGTAGTCAGGCAGGCCAGGGTCGGTACAGGCAGAGTTCAAGAATAGTCAGGCAGGCCAGGGTCGGTGCCGGCAGAGTTCAAGAATAGTCAGACAGGCCCGGGTTGGTACAGGTGGAGTTCAAGGATAGTCAGACAGGCTGGGTCAGTACAGGCAGAGTTTGGTCGGGCAGGCAAAGGTCAGGATTAGCAGAATACAGAAGAATCAGACAGGCAGGGATCAAAACTGGAATAAGACAGACCAGAATCACACCCAGATACTAACAAGTTAGACCTAACAATGGGCAATCAGTTTGGGCGCAAAGCCCCTTACATATTTGAATTTCGCGTCAAATGAACGTGATGACGTCACAAGCCCGAAAGGTAAAACCCGGAGAAAACATAGGAGACATAGGAGAAACCGGCACAGAGGCAGGCGTCTCCGCTGGCCCACTAGACCACCAGGGTGAACCATTACATTATTTTAAAAAATCCATATGTTGCACATGGTTTAATATTATTTAATATTCAGGTCAATATTTGCATCATTTCGGGGCCCATTTATGATTGCCCGAACTTCTGTGCTCAGGCAATCATGAAGGAAAGCCTGCGTGAGTTTTCTAATAATGTGGGATTTCTTGTTGAAAAAAAAGCTTGTCAGTCTTTGCAAGTTTGATAAGCACTAAAATCGGTCAATCATAAATCATAAGCAGCACATGTAAGCATAAAATAGGCATGTAAGTTAATTAGAAGACCTGAGAAATTATGATAAGTCTTTATATTTTGTATAATACATAAGAGCTAGGAATATCTTGTAAACAATATCCTTATAAATGGTGCTTAGTGATGTCGTCAGTTATAATGGCTGCTTAGTGATGTCATTTCTGTCACATGACACGCTGATACTTCTGTATTATATGAAATAATATACTCCCCTCCATGACCTGTATGAAAGCAACCTTTGGCCTTTTATATGGTCCCTGAACTCCTTGGTAACTTATAATATCCTTTATATTTTACAATAGGGGATACATTATTCACTATATTTACTGTATATATTTCATTGCCTTATTCTGCAGTTATTTACAGAGCTTATCCATCATCCACACCAGTCCCTTCCCCAGTGGAGCTTTCAGATCCTATCACATTTTTACACACTATGGAGCTGATTATCCTTTCTGTATATTTGGAGTGTGGGAGGATAACACAGAGGAAACAAAAGCAAAAAGGGGGAGAATATATACACTCTGTCATAGATTGTTGTCTGGCCAAAATCAAGCATAGGACCCCAAGCTGCAAGATATCAATTCTCAGCACTCTGCCACCATTTATTCCCTACCTCCTGCTTCACATTACTTACTCCTTACCACAGAGCAGCAGTGTTATTGGAAACAGCAACCAACATACCACTGAGCAGTCTGGGTATTCAATTATTTGTTAAGAATGTCATTATGTGACTTTTGGATGATCCCACAGCTGCCTCGAGTAAGTTATTTAATTCTGGAAATATGCCAGATATCTGTTCTTATCTTAAGAACAGTATTATACTAGCAGCTATAAATTTGTGGAATTCTTGTATTTCAGGCATGAAAAGGTCTAATAAGCACTAACTAACTTGAATTCACCCGCACACAATATTTGATGCTTTCAGGGAAAAAAGATATGAGATGAGATGTTCCCCCTCCTCATCATTGTATACTGTACGTTTACTTTTATAGAGGGATATATTGAAATGTTGAAAATTATACACACCTTCTAAGATACATTTTCAATTTGGTTTCTGGATAATAAGATACATTGATTTCTTGAAAAATAGTTGTCAGTGTGTCATGGGCATCAGACTGATATCATAAAATTGCCAACCCCCGGAATCAGGGCACTGTGAATGGCAGGGGAACATCAACAGTAATCCTACATGTGTCAATCTGTCAGTATCCAGATTCCATCTTCATGATATTAAATTGTATTTATGTTTAGGGTCAATTAAAGCCCCATAAATGATAATGATAGAAATGATTTGACTTGGCTCTTACCAGTGTCGGACTGGGACACCAGGGGCCCACCCCCAAACCTTTGACTAGGGGCCAACCAATTAATCTTAGACCAGGGTCCCACTATAAGTACTATTTTTCTTCCTCTCCTCACTCTTCTATTCTCCTAGTCTCGTTTCCTTACATACTATACTCTACTTTTCCAACTATTTTGCCTCTTTGTTCTCATAAAAATAGGGAATGGTCATGAAATAGGCCAAATGTTTAGCAGCATAAGGGCCCACTGACACCTTGGCCCATCGGGACTTTTCCTGGTATCCCGTGGGCCAGTCCGACACTGGCTCTTAATGTACCACAGCAGATACATTAGCTAAGGGGTTGGATGGATTTTTAGCAATTGAGAGAATACATCGTTAGTGAAAATAGTTCTTAGTACAAAGTCGATCCAGGGACTGGTCCAATAACATTAGAGACAAAATGTATACTTTTTACTTTATTATGAACAGAACAAACCCAGTGCTGCAAACTAAAGAACAAATAGCTAACATTTCACCCCAATCCCCCCATGTTATACAGTTATGTTTGGTGGTTGTTAAATAACAGTATTTTCCAAGGATGGAACGTTTGGGCAGTAAGGAGTTAATGCAAAAATATAATTTTAAGAGACATGGTCAGCCATTTTCCTTCTTCCCATCCACCCACATAGAACATTGATTGGTCACATGTGGAGGAAAATTCTACTGTGAAATAAGGTTTTTATGAGGGATTCTCGGAAAAAAAGTCTAAGACATGAATAATGCAATGCAGACTGGGTGTGAGCTGAAAAAGTAAAGTCCTGAAAACCCGCTGCCAATAAGAGAGCCTGTGGCTATGCAATGCCTCCTTGTGGAACATCTATGAAGTACACGTGCCTGTCTCACATGTATGATTTATAGTACACTCATGTATGTCTTGAATACAGTCCAACAGGATACAAATATGTAAGCTGCACTAAAAACAAAAACATCCAAAACATTTTAACATTTAAACCTGCCATATAAAGGAATATCATTTTCATAGAGGCGTGGGCTAATAAATCCTCACTCCAGATGTGGAAAACAATCCTGTTTTATGAAAAAAATGTGGTAGGGAGTGTTATGTCTCTCACATTGGGAGGGTGGCCATGTTGGGACACAAGCAAGCAAATGAGGCTTAATATCATAACTTGCTGTTTATTTGCATGCATATGAT
Organism: Xenopus petersii; assembly: GCA_038501925.1. NCBI lineage: Eukaryota > Metazoa > Chordata > Amphibia > Anura > Pipidae > Xenopus > Xenopus petersii. Next base: position 45,403,379 of record CM076688.1, read on the forward strand.
GCCCCACAAATACACATAATTAGTGAGGCAGGTGGCTCTCTCTCATTCAGTGCGTGTGAGGAAACATGGCCGTCTGCTCACTCACAGTGCAGGCAGCCTAATGCCCGTACCAGCACTTTTTTCATAAAATGAAATTGCGTCCATGCACCTCCATTGGGGGAAGCTATTTCCCCTAATAGTTTCCCTTTCATCCACGTTGCTGACTTTTGAAACTGTCAGCGTTTAATACATTAATCGATACATTGCTTAACAGCAGTAGCAGCATATCATGCTTACTGACCTTTGCTAATGCCTGTCACAAGCGGCAAGTAAATACTTGATACATTAGTTGGCATGTTTCCGAGGTCTCTGAGAAGTGTATGTAGTAATGTATCAGATTTCAACAGGTTGGCAAGCCAGCTTTCAGAACTTATAGGAGAGGGATGAAAATGTAATATTATATTAATTTCAATATATACATACAAACAGTTCCATCAGATGCCTGGGTGCTGGTTATACTCCATCATATATATCCTGCTAAAAATAAACCGCACTCGTAGGACTTATTACATGATACAAAGATACTTTATTTTCAACGTTTCAGCCCATCCACTCGGGCCGTGATTCCTGAAGACACCCCGATCGGAGGGACTGAAACGTAATTAAAAAAATAAAAAACATTTGAAAACATCTGAAAATGTAAGGCTTTACCCTTAAAGGGGTGGTTCACCTTTGAGTTAACTTTAAGAGGTTATTTACTAAACTCCGAATGCAAAAATTACAAAAAAATTCATGATTTTTTAAATAAAATCTGAATTTTTAAACATTTATTAAACTCTGAAGATGGAAAAGTCAGAATCCTAAAATCCGGCATCTCAGACCTGCGAGGTTGCATATAAGTCAATGGGAGAAGACCCAATGATTTTTTGATGTGTGCAGGGTTTCGTGCAATTCCCCCGAAGTTTTCAGAGTTTTTGGACAAAAATCCTAGTTTTCAGGTGAAAAATCTGAAAAAATCGTGAAAATCAAATGAAAAATCAGAAAAAAACATGAAAATCTGTTTTTTTCCTGCAAAGCAAATTTTCTCGAAAATGTAATAATAAATAAGCGCAAAAAAATGAAAAACCCGAGCGGTTTTGATCAGAGTTTGTAGCAGAAAATACAGAGATAAATAACCCCTTAGTATGTTATTGAATGTCGAATTCCTAGCAACTTTGCAAATGGTCTTCATTATTTATATATTATGCTTTTTGAGCTATTTGCCTTTTCCTTCTGACACTTTCCAGCTTTTAAATGGGGGTCACTTACCCCATCTAAAAAACAAATGTCATATAAGGCTACGCATTTATTGTCATTCCTACATTTTATCACTTAACTTTCTATTCAGGCCTCTCCTATTCATATTCCAGTCTCTTATTCAGATCAGTGCATGGTTGCTAGGGTAATTTGGACCCTAGCAACCAGATTGCTGAGATTACAAAGTGGAGATCTGCTGAATAAAAGTAACTCAAAAACCAAAAATATGAAAAAATTAAAACCAATTGCAATCTCAGAATATTACTCTCAACATATTTGCTATTTTTTTAATGCTGGTGCGCTTCTACTCATTTCCTAATTTGAATATTATGGGGTGTAACAGGTAGTCCCTGTACAGTGAGCACCCAGACTTCTAATAATTATAATAAGGTGTGCTAAACTAACACATTACTAATATACTCATGTGACTGAGGACCTAACCGTACTTTATGGAATTTATAAACATTTCAAACATGTCCAATTCATAAGAATAATAAACAGTGCTGGAACAATATTGTAACAGATGCTGTGGCACCAACAAGTGTTACATGGCTTGTATAACTCAAATGCTGTGCTACTGTAAGTAAAGGCTCAACAGTGAACTATGGGAAATGTAGTCTTTATGCACATGTACCAGGTGATAATCAAGACCTTGAATTATTACAACTAATAAGATGGAAACGTCTAATAAGGACTACTGCAGTTGCTAGCTACTCAGCTTCATAGTACATTTTATTTTATTTATTTTTTAAATACATTGTTTGTAAAACAAAGTTTCAGAATAAACATGTCTGCACTCACCCACTTGTAACTCTGCTCTGGTTGTTGTGGGGTGCTATGGTATGGGTGCTATAAGCCTCTCACAGCCTGATCCACTGTGCAAGAGTATACATGCAATAGTGTAGAGGCTAGCACAGTAACATTTCATTGGGGAATGACATCCCTTCAATTCAGATCATGTATTGTAAGTTATACAGTGCAAACATTATGTGGCCTGCACAAAGTTTAAGGGTGTCCTGTCTCCCTTCTCATGTGCACCCACAGGTGCATCTATGGTCTTTATAACATTCTTCAGTCCTAAGCAGACAATCAGTTGTAATTTATTATATTAACTAAACCTCAAAGAGAAGATACTCTAAAGAAATTCACTTTGGCAGATGTATAGTTTATTGTGCTGCAGAAATGTTGAGGTGTATACTGTAAGTAGGCTACAATATTATAGGAAGAGTGCATGTTTAGAGATATTTATGGGCTCTATAAGTCTTATTTTAAAATGGATAGCATCTTTAAATTAATGTTTATGATTATATAGAGAGTGAAATTCTGAGTCAGTTTTCAAATAAAAAAATGAAGACTAACCAAAAAGTTGTTTTGTCCCCTCTCTGATGAACACTTCTCCAGAGAAGACATTAATCTCTGTTGCCTGCTCCTACCTTCAGCCCTGGCGAAGTTCTATTACATGCTAAAAGCCTACTAACTGGGCCAGGACACGTTTCTTATTATGGCTAAATGTGGAAAAATTTATTTTTGTAAGTTTTCACATGCCAATATTTGTAAAATCTTTTTTTAACCTGGGATAAAGACAAATAAAGATTTCGTACAGGCTCATACTTCTCTCATTGAATTCCTTCCTTAACTTACATTTGTTACTATTTGATATCACAGAAAATGACTCTAGCTTTATTAGAACTTTTTTCTTTTTTATTTACTAATCGTATACCATTTTTGTGTTACATCATACAAGACTTTAGGTAGAAACCAGTTATGGAATACCTACGCCATCTGTGTGACCTTGTAGAAATGTTTTTCTTCTTGCAAATGTGATCACAGTATTTTATACACTTGACTTTTATGCACTGCTATTTTGGTTTCCTCAACTAAGACATTTAGCATTGTATGTTGTAGAATTACTTTCCTAAAGCATACCTACTAACCTGTCTGCTAAAGGATCAACATTCAAAGAAGGGCACAGAAGACATTGAGAATTTTTAACACAACATCCAGTTTTTCATTTGGTGGGGACACAAAAAGTACAAAGTTCAGCGTGGGTGCCACATAACTGTAGCTATTAACAAGAACCATTTGGTGGACTTGAACCCACCTACAGGATCTGACAACGTCTGGCCTAACTACCTTAAGCTCCTCTACCAAGAAACCCAACATTGGAAATTTTAACCAGGCTTTTAGGGGGCACTTACTGGTGCACTACTGAGGATGCTCATTCCCTAGAATAGAAATATTTGACTAAATCCTTAAATATGGAACATTAGGCCTTTACTCATTCATACACACACACACAAACACACACACGAAAGAGAAAAAGATGCACACCAGGATTTGTATACAAAAAGTTAAAATTCCATATTTATTGGTTTACATTAAAAAATTGGCCAACGTTTTGGTCTGCTCCTAAGACCTTTATCAAGACCATATAGGAGCAGACCGAAACGTTGGCCGATTTTTTAATGTAAACCAATAAATATGGAATTGTAACTTTTTGTATACAAATCCTGGTGTGCTTCTTTTTTTCTTTGCTATTTGGATAATTTTGCCAGTAAAGATAGCACCCAGGTATCGACCCATTAAGATATACATTATGGTGTGCGTTAAGGACTTCTGGACTGTACGGCTAAAGCTGGCCATACATTTGAGAATTAGATGATCAATTTTATTTCCTGAATATAGTGACCAATTGTTTTTTAATTGTATGTATAATAAGATTATTCATTCTAGCGTGATGTTAACAGGTAAATGATCATACATGTGAGAATTATAAATGGATTGGCCATTTTCTAGACATTTGGTTCAGATGACTCACCATGTCTAACCACTTCATTCCACTTGATCATTATTATACCACTGAAATGAATGATGTGCTATGCTTGCATGATTGAGGAGTATGATGTCCAAACAAAGTTTATTTCATCTTTATTTCAGAATTTTGGTTGCTTATGTGTTGTCTTAAACTTGAGGCTATTGTCATATTGAATGATTTTCAGCCTGATATATTTTAGCTAATTCCCTTTGAAAACTAACTTTCACTTGAATGGGAAACATCAGCAAAGGCAGGTAGGTGTGTGTAATTTTTGGCTCAGTAGAGCATTTTCATGCCAAAAAATATACTCACACCTGTGCTTCCCAGTGCTTTTTGCACCTGTGTTTCCCGGGGCTTCCAATTCACAGTTTTTATCAGTGTGATATAAGCCTACTGTTCTGATGTTTTGTTCAACTTTCTTTGCATAAAGTTTGAGGCCATACTTTTAAAGTCATGCAGTCCATAATACCATATTCAGTGCTCTCCATTGTTTTAAGGTCGCTTTATATTAAACCTGTTTTTACAAAATAGCTTTTGAGAAAGTATTTCACTGGTGTTCAGCTGCCAATAATGATATGAAACTATGTGCATATTTAAAGAATTAATCACCTGCAGGCTTAAATTTCATGCCATATATGTCATTAGGAGAGCATGTAAGAATGTTAAACAACCTTGGAATCAGTCCAGTTAGAATGTTCCTTGATGAGAATGGTTCATTCTAAAGTTCAGCTTTCAAGAAAAAGACTAAAATGCCATAGATCTCAGACTCATACTAATTTGGGCAGTGCTTTTAGTTATTACATCAGGGTCTACCACGTCAAGTGTTAGATTGCCAAGATATATTGCTTTATTTAAATGAGCCCTACCTACTTACTAGGCCATATTATTTAAAATATTACTAATAATAAGTACCTAGCAAGATTATCTAATTAATTTTTTATTGAAAATGTTTTGGGATTATGTGGATGGTATATGATATCAAGTCATTCTAGAATCTTGCCTCACTTTGTTTAAGACAGTTGGGCACATTTACTAAGGGTCGAATATCGAGGGTTAAAGGAGAAGGAAACCTAGTTGGCGCAAACCCCCCCCCCGTGTGTTGCCCACCTTCCCATCTCCCCCTGGCCTACCTGTCCCGCTGGGCAAATGCCCCTAACTTGTTACCTTCTGCGCAGGTCCAGTCTATGGAGTTCACCGACGCCATCTTCTTCCAAGCGATCTTCTTCCTGCTTTGACCGACGCATGCGCAGTAGGAGCATTTCACCGGTACGATCTACTGCGCATGCGCCAAAAGTCACGAATCGGAAAACTTTGTGACTTTTGGCGCATGCGCAGTAGAACTGTACCGGCGAAATGCTCCTACTGCGCAAGTGCCAAAACGCCGGTCAAAGCGGGAAGAAGATCGCGTGGAAGAAGATGGCGTCTGTGAACTCCCTGGACTGGACCTGCGCAGAAGGGTAAGTAACAAGTTAGGGGCATTTGCACATTAGGACAGGTATGCCAGGGGGGAGGAGGGAGGGTGGGCAACACACGGGAGGGGGGGAGGGTTTTTGCGCCAACTGGGTTTCCTTCTCCTTTAATTAACCCTCGAATTCGACCCTCGATGTAAAATCCTTTGACTTCGAATATCGAAGCCGAAGGATTTACCGCAAATACTATGATTGATCGATCGACAGAAAAATGTTAATTCTGTGTTAGATTCCGTTTTCATATCACTGTAGTACAGATGGGAAGATACAAATCATATGTTAGGCATCTGGAAAGATATAACTTTTTTTTCCAAACAACGCATAATATAATAGGTCATGCTTAGAAAGGGGAAGTAAATTGAATTCCATCTAGAGTGGATTGTTCAGCTGGAAAATCTGTTTTCTCACAAGAGTTAAGCTTGGTTGACTTTTTTTTAAAAAATATTTACTTTTGGGACCAGATGTTTCTTTAAGCAGTATGTTCATTTGGCAAGGGATATTTTCCCAAGAAAAACACATTGCATCTTTAAATCGGTGGAAACTTTAAGAAAAATATAAAACAAAATCATATCAATCTTGCTTCAGTGATATTATAATTGCTTCTGTTATTTTGCACAATAAGAGTTTTTTTTTTAATATTATTATTATTATATGAGTTACTAATCACATTTGCTTTGTAAAATATATTATCCTAACCAAGTACGGTGTTTAAAAGAATAAAGCCACCCAAGAACAAGGTTAAAAACTACTTTAAAGTAAAAAAAAATGCTATGAAATTCTGGATGAGCCCTGTGCATAAAGTACGATATTTCTAGCTAAACCCTTGTTGATCTAAGTTGATCTTTAAAAAAATGAATTGAAAACATCAATTGTTTACTGATCAAAAAAAGCGGGGAGCTGCTAAGTGAAAGGAATGATAAAGGTAGCATATTACTGTGCAGAAAAAGATATTATTACTCAGCCCTAATGCTACTAATCTCACAGTCTACTGAGAAAGACAACAGCTACTTGGTGATATCTACACTGATATCACAGTGTTTGACAGAAAGAGATACGCACAGTTCCAATATACTGTACATTTTCCAATATACATTTTCAGTCGTTTTAAAGGTACAGCTATAGGGCCTGTTATCCTGAATGCTCAGGACCTGGGGTTTTCCGGATAAGGGATCTTTCTATAATGTGAATCTCCGTGGTTCAAGTCTACTAAAAAATAATTGAATCATTAAATAAATGTAGTAACATTGTTTATAAATCTAGTAGGATTCATTATATCTGGGTTGGGATCAAGTACAAGATTCAGTTTTATTATTACAGAGAGAGAAAAGAAATATGTTTTAAAATTTTAAATTATTTGAAAAAAATCTATAGGAGATGGCCTTCCCAAAATTCAAATGATTCATTGATTGACTAAGAACCCTAATTATCCTTATTTTGACTATGTTACATAGGATGTAAATGGGAGAATTTGCCACAGTACTAGTAATTTATAGAAATAGATCATCAGATAGCATTTACAAGTTTGCACCCTTAAATGTTGGATAAGCTGCAGAAATATTAGCAGTTCATTTTTTAATTTTTTTTACATTGTCTTCTACTGACTATCTTTTATTTAAATACATTTGAACATTAATATACCTATATTCATTTTGAATGTTCTATTTCTAATGTTGATGAAGTGAATAATACATATTCACATACAACTAAATCATACCATGTCTAAAGTAAAGTGTAAAGAACACAGTCAACTATTCCTTGGATTCTCTTCTCTCAGGTGAAGTAGATGACATTGCCTGTAAGCAAGATGATAAAATTTACATGAACCGAGATGTTTGGAAACCTTCCCCCTGTCAAATTTGTGTGTGCGACAATGGTGCAATCTTATGTGATGACATTCAGTGTCCCGAGATGTTAGACTGTGACAGTCCTGAAGTCCCTCCTGGAGAATGCTGTCCAATCTGCAGAAGTACATCTGGTGGTCGCCCAAATAACCCTGGTAATTACTTGTCACATTAACTCACTGAGATATTTTTGTCCCGTGTTGTGCATTTAGGTAATGAAAAACATTTCTTGCAATCAAAATAATAATAATAATAGTGTTCTTTTATTGTAGTCTATAAGACCAAATTATATTTTTCCTTTAGAGGGACATTTATGCAAATTGACCCAATATATTTTCATTTAGAAAATACTTACTCTCCATTAAATGTAGTAACAATCTTGATAGAGGGATGCCTCAGTTCAGTTGATACAAAGTAGAAACATTACAAGCTATAAGGAGTATTTAAAATATGTGTTTCTGTTTGGTGGAAATTCCAGATCTTTACATTATTTTTCCTATCACCATGCTCAGATGGGGCCACACCCCCCAACTGCTAAACATGCACTTTCAGGGGTCCACAGATCTTGCTTACATGGAGGGTGTGGAAATTAGAAATATATGGAGAAATTCTGTCACTGGCTGTTATGTTACCTTCATTCTAAATGCTACTGAACCAAACACATCTGCAGTTTAGGGGTTCAGAAAAATGAGTCCTTGCAATACAAATGTATGAAATCATCCCAAAATGCAATCAGTAATATTTTCTTTCTTTCTTTCTTTCTTTCTTTCTTTCTTTCTTTCTTTCTTTCTTTCTTTCTTTCTTTCTTTCTTTCTTTCTTTCTTTCTTTCTTTCTTTCTTTCCTGTTGCAGGACGAGGGCCCAAGGTGAGTAAATCCCTAATAATAATCAAAAAGTGTTTTTCTTTAACTTTATAATACAAATATTTAATGATACAGCTATATTTACATTGTTCCTATAACCTCCCTGGAAAACTAAATAGGAATTTCAATTTCTGTGCATACTATAACTCTTCATTTACTTGAGAAAGCCAATCAGTCAGTAATGTTCTATTTATGGTTTATGTAAACAGAATAATGCCACATCACTTAATAAGTTAGACATGGGTGAATATGCATACTAGAGATGCTTAAGGGTTTATTACACTTTAAAATAGGAATTACTACACCGACTGCTTCAAAGAATACCAGTATGGAAGGAACAAGTACTTAAATGTACCGTATAAAATGAAATGTTCTCTCCAAGACATGGTTTGCTTTTTTCTGTTTAATGTTTGCATACATTCATTTGTAATACTAATGGTTTTAATTAGTAGGCATTTTGTTAAGGTCAACTGTTTTTTGTGTGCTTCACAATGGTAATCTGCCCAACTCTTACCATCCTAAACAAAGCCATTGCTTATGCAGCCACCGCTGTAACTAATCCATGGCTGTACAGTAGTGATGGGCAAATTTATTCGCCAGGTGCAAATTTCGTGGCGAATTTGCGCAATTCACCACCGGGAATAAATTCGCGAAATGACTGCGAAAATTCGACAGCGCATTAAATAAAATGGACACCGCAGTCCGTTTTATGGACACCGGCTCATTTTCGCCAAAAAAGGACGCCATTTCGCAAATTTTTCAGCGTTTCACGAATTTTCCAACAAAGCGAAACGGCACAAATTCGCCCATCACAAATGTACATCCTTGAAAGGGAGTCCCCCATTATTTTATCTTTCATTTGGTGAATAGGTGGGTTCTATGACTGCTCTAGCTATCTACAGTCATACTGTCAATCTTGTCTGGTATAGGTAGTTGGGTTATTTTACTAGTTTCCATACACTGTGAGAAGCAGTTGGTAATTTAACCCTCAGATATATTATATAAAGTGAGAGGCAATGGGAACTTAAGCCCCATGCTGTTCTTGCCCTTCCAAAAAGCATGTTACTTAGGCTAGAAAAGGTTTCCACATTGTATAGATCAAAATGAACTCAGAAATATTTTGCATTGCTAAAAATGCTCCCATGCTCTTCCTAGTGGTAGGTATGAGAATGGCACCCAAGCAGGAGAAAGCCAATCTGGTTTTAGCAACTTGGGAGAAAGCATTGAAACAATAGTTTATTTGAAAGCAGTTGCATTGTGCAGAGCTGTCTCTTTCTAAAAGCTCAGGATCAGGCACAATGACCTGAAATGTATGCCTACACCAATATTACTACCTTTAAATACATTGATTGGTTCAGCAATAATATTTCAAATGATAAAATTTATTATTTTCAATGTACATAATGTAATTTAGCAATATAGACTACACCATAAAAATCATGACAGAATCCCTTTAACTAAAAAACACAATTTAGTTTGATTCTTTGATTTTGCATTCTTTTTAATGGGATTTTATGTGCTTTTTTGAAACCAGGGCCAGAAAGGGGATCCTGGGGATGTTCCAGCTGTAAGTATTGTGTTTTATGTTTTTGGACTGAAGCAGGGTCATATTCTGTGTCAATACTTTGATTCAGTGGTTAAACATGTATGGTTATGACAAAATGCCACAATGAAAAACCATCATTGTTTTGAAAACATGTATTAATCCAGCAAAAGGGGCAGAGCACAGTTTGTGCCAAAAATTAAGGCTCCATTCCTTATGCCACAGGATTGGTAAATAAGATCCAGTGTTATTAAAATAAAATTAGGTGCAAAGGGTAGATATTGGTTACATGAATCAGAAGGAAATTGAAGTTGGAAAAAAGTGATAAAAAGCATAGAAACTGATTATGGGGCCTTGTATACAATTTCACTTATTTTAACCAGAGCACTTTAAAAATGTGTTTCTGCTAAAGTTTTAATGCAGATAATCTGCTCTATTTCGTGGCAACTGACAGAACAGCAAATGCAGATTCAATATCAGGTGACCTTAGAAAACATTACATCACATTGTATCACACCTGATATAAAAGAAAAATATTCAAGCAAGTGATTTTGCATCTATATTACTTAGGTCCACATAAAATCCTTTCTATTTGGAATAAAATAAAACTGTAGATCAACCAAATCAGTTATGTCTGTGACAAATGATGTTGTGCAAGTTAACACATGTTGATTTGGCAATTAAATGTGACAATGATCATTGTAATACACTACAGAAGCTACAGCAGTGTCATAACTTGTTTTGCTAATGGCAATTATCTGTTTCATTCATTAGGTATCAGGTATTCGTGGCCGTCCAGGTCCTGCGGTGAGTACTGACTGATAAATGATCAACATGATGTTATAAGCAGAGGCAAAAAATCATATATTTTTTTTGTTTTATGAATCTGCTTCCAAAATACAGTTTTGTAGTTTGTCTCAACTGTTATACAAATATAAAATCATATTTTGTTAACAGGGACCCCCAGGATCACAAGGACCAAGAGGAGACAGGGGACCAAAGGGGAGACCTGTAAGTAAAAATTGAAGCATAAAGTAGTAGTTTCATTATATCTGATTATAAAAGGTACCACTGCAATAGATCAACTAGAACAACAGAATATTTACTGATTAGTGCTCTGTAGTTAGTGCTTGTTATTAGTTAGCTGTTATTAATTCAATAAAATACCTGCTCAAATATATATAAGATATGTGGGCAGAATTGTGAATCTTTACTACCATAAAGGCTATTAGATGAAAACTGAAGTATACATACGTATATAATGTCTTTAAAACTGAAGTATACATACATATATAATGTCTTTAAAACTGAAGTATAGATTCAGGTATGAGAGCTGTTATCCAGAATGCTCAGGACCTGTGGTCTTCTGGATAACGGATCTTTCTGTAATTTGTATCTTCATACCTTAAGTCTATTAGAAAGTCCCTTACACATTAAATAAACCCAATAGGCTGGTTATGTAACCAATGAGGATTAATTATATCTTAGTTTGGATCAAGTACAAGGTACTGTTTTATGATTACAGAGAAAAAGGAAATATTTCTTTACAATTTAGATTATTTGGATGAAATGGAGTCTATGGGAAATGGCCATTCCATAATTTGGAGCTTTTCGGATAACGGGTTTTACGGATTATTCAAAGTCAGCAAAACACAGGAAAGTGTCCAGATTCTGTAGTTCACTCCCCTCTGCCGGTTAAGGGGAGGGGAGTGAACATCAGGATAACGGATCCCATACATGCACAAATAATTGTTGACATTGATAAAATAAAGGCAAATTACATTTGTATTTGCTCCTAATCAACACTGGATGTCAGTGCTGCTTCATAAAATTAAGCAAAGTTGATGAGCTATTGGAAAATCTTCAGATGCAAATAGTTTGGAAAGACTTTGGTGCGGTAATTGAAACTTGTATTTCCATGTTTATTTCAAAAAACAACATTTTATGTGGCAGATTGCAAAACAGCTGGATTGATTGTTTTTCTTTTTTTTCTCATGAACTATGGGGAAAAGCTAAAGATTGGACCTTTAACTAAATTGGCTAGAAACATAGAATTTATATGCTTTGTTTCTGCAAGCTCTTATTTATGTCTTTATTTCGAGGATTCAAAAATCCTTGACTTTTTGGTTTGCACCTGACTTAATTTCACAGATAATACATTCCTCTTTTTTGCAAAGTAAAACATTTTTGAGTAGAAAGGCAAAAATATTGATAGATATTGTAAGCAACATAATCAATACTATGACTTCAAGCTGTGGTTTGGCCTTCCAGCTGAAGTTTAAGGATTTAGAAAGGGAATAATCACTATATATGCTTCCCTGGATGCTCAGTGCTCCTGCTTTCATTCCAGGAGTTACAAATCATGTGAAAAATAGCAATTTATTACATTTGAATGATAATAGTCACCTAAAAATATACTAAATAAAAAAACTATATAATAAAACTATAAAAACTCACAAAATGTACTGTGGTCACTGTTGACCATTAATAAAAATATACAGAAATGTACTGTTGGACATTAAGATACAACACTGTAATTTTTACACGGAGAGCTAGATGGAAAATGAATGGTGTTTCCTCTATATTTTAGCTTACATGAGTTGTAACATAGGGCATTTCCTTTGTCCCAGCTGATTAAGTACATAGACCATTAAATCATTTCTAAATAGCTGCCCTTATTCTCTTTGTAAACTGCATTATGGTCAGCTGTGGCAGCACATTTTGAGTGAGAAATGAAAGCTATTTTCTTAATGTGAAATGTATAATAACATCAAATAAGTCACAACATTCTCAGTTGAAGGCCAGGGATCCAGGGATGTTAAATAAATAGTGGTATTATGAAATGTAATCATTTTTTATATTATTGGATAGGGTGCTCGTGGCCCAGGTGGTATGGATGGAGAACCTGGAATCCCTGGACAGCCCGGAGACCCTGGTCCACCTGGGAATCCATCTCTGCCTGGACAGGTATGTTAAAACAAAATTTGCATACTTCATGGGATAACTGCTACAAGAAAAAATATCCATGTGTGGGTAACTAAGAGTACAGAGAAAAGCTCAAAAAGATGCTTGTAAATTCTAGCTTGCTTTTTATTATGTGGCATTTATATTTTGTCACAATCAGTTGGAAATGCAGACTCTGTTCATACCTCCCAACTGTCCCTTTTTCGGAGGGACAGTCCCTCTTTTGACTGCTCGACCCACAGTCCCTCATTTGTACTGGACAGTCCCTCTTTTCTCTGCACTGAACAGCCAGAAAATGAAACAAAGTTTCTCACTTAATTGGCTTTTAGCAGAGAGCCCAGAACAGCTAACAGGTGCAAATAAGATACTTTGTAACAATTTTGAGACACAAAACACAGTTTAGATAAGGAGAAATATTTTCAAACTTTCATAACCTGCCAAATTTTGTAAAACAAACATGGTAATTTGGGGGTGTGGCCACAGAAAGGGGTGTGGAAAAATTTTTTTTGTCCCTCTTTTTACTTCCAAAATGTTGGGAGGTATGCTGTGTTTAATGTTCATTGTTTTGGGTTTGTTTATAAAGTATACCCTTTCTCTATACACAGCCATTTTCTGCTCAGATGCAGGGTGGATTTGATGAGAAATCTGGACTTGGATCACAAATGGGATTAATGCCTGGCTCAGTGGTAAGTGTATTTTATACAGGCAATTAAACTTCAGTGCTTTATTATGGTTTTCCTGGATGGTATTTTGTTCTGCTTTTTTGTTTCATATCTGCTTCTTCATGGGTGCATCTCTTTTTATCACTTAACCTGATGTGTGACATACTTATGTGTGGCTGTATACTGATGTGTGGCTGATTACTGACTAAGATTGTTTGCTAAGTGCCCTAGCATGTGGCTCTTCTGTACAGTGGGCAATGATTTGCAAAACATGATGCAACTGTTCTGTCTCCTGTTAAAGACATTTATATTAGACGTTTAATATACTTTTAATTTATATAAAGATATTTAATATGTACAGTAAGTTAATGTCACTGGACATTATTTTGAGAACTTCAGTTATAATTTTTACTTAAATTGTGGGTTTCTGTTAACATTCATTTAACTTGGTGGTTACAGATATATATATTTTTTATTGTAGGGTCAAGTAGGCCCTAGAGGTCCTCAAGGTCTTCCAGGAAATCCAGTAAGTAATTGGTGTAATATGATAATAAATGCCCACTAGTTTTCTTTTTTAAATAATTAAAACTTTGGTGGGTGGGTGTTGGTAGTTTGGAAGAGTAAGAGTAAAGAGTTTGAGCTTTATGTCTCAACCAATAAAGAAAATTAAACCACATGGTTCACTTATTTAAAAAGCCATTAACTATCTACCCATTGGTTGACATTAAGTATATATAATTATTTGATATGTGTTCTGCTATAGCCCGAATAAGGGAAAAATAAAAGTGAAATGAATATGGAGGTACCACAGCCCACTGAGATACATAGTGAAATATATTGTATACAAGAGAGTCACATTTGTCTTTATTATTATGGTGTACTGGATAAACAAATGTTACATTTATGGAAATGATATTGGTCAGAGAAATGTATATATACATATTGTATATATACAAAACAATATAAAATAAAGAATTATAACAAAAACAAAAGAAAATTAAAAGCAATTCCATTCAGTATGTAGACCATGAGTAGTGCAATCATATAGTCCATCTAATTAGGTGGAAGGGGGGCACATTTACATAGGGTCGAATATCGAGGGTTAATTAACCCTCGATATTCAACTGCCGAATGTAAAAACCTTTCACTTCGAATATCGAAGTCAAAGGATTTACCGCAATTCCTACGATCGAACGATCGAAGGAAAAATTGTTCAATCGAAGGATTAAATCCTTCGAATCGAACGATTCGAAGGGTTGTAATCCATCGATCGAAGGATTTTCCTTCGATCAGAAAATTGTTAGGAAGCCTATGAGGACCCTCCCCATAGGCTAACATTGGCCTCGGTAGGTTTTATTTGCTGAAGTAGGGGGTCAAAGTATTTTTTAAAGAGACTGTACTTCGACTATCGAATGGTCGAATAGTCGAATGATTTTAGTTCGAATTGTTCGTTTCGAAGTCGAAGCCGTAGTCGAAGGTCGAAGTAGCCATATTCGACCATTCAAAATTCTAAGTTTCGAGCAAAGTAAATGGGGCCCCATGTGTATAACTGGTTAGTTTGAAAACATGTGCATTGGAGAGAAACTCGCAATCCTCTTACAGTTAGTTACACTAATCGTTAATCCTCAAACACCATAGTAATGACACAGTACAGGGTAACTGGAGGCCCGCAGGCTGAATGTGGCCTTCCGAGTGTTTTTTTTTTACCCTAACAAAATATAACATTGTTTTTAAACAAGGCAGTTAACATATGAATATATAAATATTCATCCAAGTACAAAATTGTAGGCATATATATTACATTGAATTTTTGTTAATATACCTGTGGCTGAAAAAGTATGGTAGATTACATCATCAGATGATGTCCGTATCAAAAGGGACAACACAAGGAGAGGGAAAACATCAGTTTCAGGTTACTTTATTGTTTTAATTGAGATGTCTTATATTCTAGGGTGGCATGGGTCCTCCCGGTCCTAATGGAGAAGCAGGTGAACCAGGAGCTATGGTAAGTTACAGTGGTGTATATTACCCCTTTAATCTAGCCATAAGCGTATATGCTTCCTAAGACCACTAATTGCGCTTCAATTAAATGTTTTTTTGTTAAAATACCAAAATAAATAGATTTGATGTTGTGCCACTATTTTATCTCAATTTAAATGTCACAATGAAATTAATTTAGTTACAGTTATGTAAGAGAAAATAATTTAACTAGAATACTAAATCACTTGATTAATTCTCTATCTTTTACTTGCTTTAGATTACATTTAAAATTTGTTGTGGAATGATTCTACATAAACACATTACATTTTGGCCTTATTTAAAGGAGAACTAAAGGTATTATAACTGGGCGGATGGGTTTAAAATGTGAAGTGCCTGGTTTGGTGTTGCTGTTAGCAAAAAATTGCACTGGCCTGGGTAGTTCTGTAGGGGCGCATCCGCCACAATCTTCTTCCTTTTTGTCTTCTTTTCTCTGGCCTGGGCATGCAAATGCCCAGTAGAGTGAAAAAGCTGGAATTTTGTATCTAAGATTAGCTTTCACTCTATTGTTCATATGCTTGGCTAGATTGGACAGAATAAGCAAAAGAAGAAAAACCCTGGGCCCATTGCAGTTTTTAGTTAAGAGGATAACCAGCCTGGGGTATCAGGTAAGCCATTATAATCACTAACATTTTGGCATCCCCCAGTGAATATACCTGTAATACTCCTGTAATGTAAAAATGTGAAACCATGAATTTGTGCTCTGTGTGCTCAAGCAAGTGTTTTTGTTTGTTTAGGGGCCAGTCGGTTCTCGTGGTCCTGAGGGTCCTCCAGGAAAACCGGGTGAAGATGTAAGATTCAGTTGTAATATTTCTTTATATCATCATAATTGATCATTTCATTTCTTCCTGAATATTTACAAATAACTTTTACTGTGAAAAATCACATTCCTTATGATGAAACCATTTTTCCTCTAATTTAATGGGAGGCCTTTGCATCTTCTGGAAGGACCTTCTAGAGAATAAAGAATCATAGTGTGTATTTTTATGTATGAACTCCTAATATATTTATATATCAGCCTTTCTTCATAACTGAGATCCTACATAGCCTTTCTCAGTTGTGTGGTTCTTCTCTGAACTCTTGCAATACTATCTTTCTGAGCACTGCAGACCAAAACTACACAACATATTGTAGATGAGGCCTTGTCAGTGGTATGTAAAGAGGAAGCATAAACTTTTCCTCCTGTAAATCTATGCTCCTTTCAATAAAATGCAATAACTTGATGGCCCTTCCTTCTGCTGAATGAATTGCATGCTACAGTCACAAGAACCTCCTGGTCCTTTTCCATCAAGGATTTACCTAACATAGTACAATAGTAAAATAGTAGGTGATTAGGGATGGCGCGAACTGTTCGCCGGCGAACTTGTTCGCGCGAACATCGGGTGTTCGCGCTCGCCGGAAGTTCGCGAACGTCGCGCGACGTTCGCCATTTTGGGTTCGCCATTGTTGGCGCTTTTTTTTGCCCTCTCACCCCAGACCAGCAGGTACATGGCAGCCAATCAGGAAGCTCTCCCCTGGACCACTCCCCTTCCCTATAAAAACCGAAGCCCTGCAGCGTTTTTTCACTCTGCCTGTGTGTGCTGAAGAGATAGTGTAGGGAGAGAGCTGCTGCCTGTTAGTGATTTCAGGGACAGTTGAAAGTTTGCTGGCTAGTAATCGTTTTGATACTGCTCTGTTATTGGAGGGACAGAAGTCTGCAGGGGTTTGAGGGACATTTAAGCTTAGGTAGCTTTGCTGGCTAGTAATCTACCTTCTACTGCAGTGCTCTGTATGTAGCTGCAGTGGGCAGCTGTCCTGCTTCTGATCTCATCTGCTGACTGCTGCAATAACAGTAGTCCTTGTAAGGACTGCTTTTATTTATTTTTTTGTTCCAATACAGAGCAGTATCAAGCAGATTACTAGCCAGCAAACTTACTATCATCTGTCCCTGAAATCACTAACAGCTCTCCCCCTACACTATCTCTTCCAAGCACACACAGGCAGATTTTTCAGATACATTTTTGCCCTTGATCCCCCTCTGGCATGCCACTGTCCAGGTCGTTGCACCCTTTAAACAACTTTAAAATCATTTTTCTGGCCAGAAATGTCTTTTTTAGATGTTAAAGTTCGCCTTCCCATTGAAGTCTATGGGGTTCGCGAACCGTTCGCGAACCGCTCGCATTTTTGCGCAAGTTCGCGAATATGTTCGCGAACTTTTTTTCCGACGTTCGCTACATCCCTATAGGTGATAGTGATATATCATATTCCACCTCTTTGTCCCAAAGAATCCTGTGTAACTGCTAGTTGATTTAGGGCATAAGGGTATAACAGGGCCTGCATATTTTTATATCATTAGTTTATAACTTTACATTTATCAACACCGAATCTTATCTTCAAAGATATTCAGTTTCTCCACCTCCAAGGATGACACATACTGGAGAGATTTACGTGTTCACTAAGAACCTCAGTAAACCAGCCACGTTTTCTATCCATGTACAAACAGCTGTGACAAAACCAAGACCTTAGTTTAAAAAGTAAATGTTTATGCAGCACTGTAGAAAAAGCTTTGAAAAATCCAAAAATATCCTACTTACTACATGACTGCTAGCACTGCTGTACTACATCTCATCACATAAATATTTATTTTGAGCCATGGGAGTAGTTTGGCTCTCTGTTCCATAAATAACACATCAGCATCTCACTCTTTCATGGACTACAATTTTCAGAATTTGAAAATTTGATTGTATGAGGGCAGTCCAGCATGTTTATAAGGGTGGGGTAAGTTCACATCTGTATAAGCCTCAAAGCACTGGTATTTTATTTAAAATGACATACAGTTTCTTTGCAGGGATATTGGAGGCAGGTCTTGAACAGTGATGGGCGAATCAGTGGCGTTTTGGTTCAGCCAAAATTTTGTGAATTTACCGAAAAATCGACGAATTTATCTAAAAAATTCGTAAAATGCATTGAAGTCAATGGACGTCAAAATAATTTTGACGAGTGTCAATTTTGATGCGAGTGACGAATTTTTATACGAGCAACTATTTTGTTTAAATGCATTAAAGTCAATGGGCATCCAAATAATCTTGACATGCGACAATTTTATGCACGCTTTTATGCAACTATTCTGATTTTGATTTTACACAGCAAATTTTTGCTGCAGTTTCGCTAATGTATTCACTGGAAGCGAAACGCAGAAATTCACTGCGAATTTGTGTCTGGTCGAATTTATTTGCCCATCACTAGTCATGAATAAGTATTATCTAAGATTCTATTAAAAATATCAAATTGGATGATGTTTTATTTAGATAGGTAAAAAAAAGATTGACTGCAATGCAAAATCTAGAAAACCCCACACAATTTTTTAAATATAAAGATTCTAGTTCAATATATGTTATGATTCCAGTTCCACTTTATTTTTGGAAACCATTTTATTTTTAAATAATGATTAACAGTTTGCAAACAATGTGCTAATTTATCTTATTAGGGTGAAGCTGGAAGGCCAGGACAATCCGGTGAAACAGGATTCCCAGGATCTGCGGTATGAACATCAGTAAAACACTGGTCATGTGCCAATTTTTTTTCATGTTTCTTCAGAAAAAGACAGATACTGACCAGAGTTATTATATTCACTTTACATGTAGATCACTGTTGTCTATGAATGATATGTTATACTTTGGTACTTGTCTTGTTACTGTATCTTGAAAAATACATTTAAACTGTGAAATATTAAAACATCAATGCACAGAGTTTGCAGAGTCATTATATTATAACAAATATCTTGAAAATTGTTGTTTTTAAATTTTAAAAAGGGTAGTTAAATATTTTTTGTTCTTGTTTAGGGAGCTAGAGGTTTTCCTGGTGCCCCTGGACTTCCAGGTCTTAAAGGACACAGAGTAAGTAAACATTTTTGAAATATGTTTTACACGTTTGATTGAAAACTAGAATCATCTGGATTCTTTGGCATATTATCTGTAAAACCTTGATTTGATAAAGGCTCCTGCTTACCATTCTTAATGGCACATTGGTTGTTTTCTCTTCTGGCATATTCCAGGCAGTGGAAAGCACCATAAATCACTCCTGTCACCTCCTATTGTTGGCAAATTTACACTAGAGCATCCCAAGTGCTAGAAAATGGCATTTGGCAGGGAAGAAAATGTCCTACATGTCTTCAGCTTTGTCTAAACAGTGCCTGCTTTTTTTGGGGGAAAATACCTATATCAATTATTATGTATTGTATTTCCAGCAGGGTGGTAAACAGTTTATATCAATGCCATTCACTAGAGGGATGGATAAGACATCAGAAGATATTTTTTGAAAATAAGGTTTCATTTTATAGTCTTACATTAGAGAACAATTGTTATAATGTATCTTATATTTTAACCCGGTTTTAAGGACTGAGGAGACCTGTAGAAACAGAACTATCTTGACTGTATGTACATAAGGCAACATTTCATGGGGTATGGGACAGATGGAGTTATATTGTATAGGTTTTTATTGAATAATATTTTTCCTTATTCTTTTTTAAGGGTCATAAAGGTTTGTTTGGGCCCAAAGGAGAACTTGGCGCAGCTGGATCCAAGGTACCCTTACAAAATGTTACAAATATACCATACAATTGCTATTTATTAAATATTTATGTTTGTTTTTAGGGATGTAGCGAACCGCCGCCGATGTGTTCGCGAACGCCGTTCGCGAACACCGGCAAAATTTGCGAACAGTTCGCGAACTGTTCGCGAACTTCGAACATCAGAAAATCGTTCGATTCGAACGATCGAAGGATTGAAATCGTTCGATCGAAGGATTTTCGTTCGAATCGAAAGATCGAAGCCATTCGATCGAATGATTTCATTCGATCGAATGCTTCGATCGTTCGATTCGAACGAAAATCCTTCGATTTTAGCGGTCGAATGGTCGAACGATCGAACGATTTTGACGCGAACGCCTATTGGCGAACGTCGCGCGACGTTCGCGAACTTGCGGCGGACGCGAACAGTCGAAGTTCGCGCGAACTAGTTCGCCGGCGAACAGTTCGCTACATCCCTATTTGTTTTGTAGCTTAGTTCTAAGAGACAAAAAGATTTCAGTGTATTTTGTAAAAACATGTTGCAAAAATAGGTCACAAGGGTGTTCTGGAATCAGAAAGCACTAAAGAAATATATCTATTTTTTTTATATCTATTATTCATACTGTATTCACTTTTGACTATTTATAGCACCTCAGGATGCAAACCTTTAATTAATTTCACTTCAAATGTAATACTTTTCATATTGTGGTTGTAGTGTTAAAGGGGATCTATAGAGCACAATAAGTGGCTTTGTAATGTACTTTTGTTATTTATTCTGAAACAGTTTTAAAATACAAAAGCTCAGTCTCTGCTTTAGAACAAGAACACTGCTCCAGTCCCGTTAACTAAACCAAGTGGCAGCCAATAGGAAATAAAAAGAGAATTTGTTATAAATGTCTGCTCTTTTCCAAGTGCTCAGTAGACGGGAGTGCCTCCAAGGCAGATTGTCTTGTTCACTTTCCAATTGTTCATCTACCAGCCAATGCATCTTTATGCCTGTTAATATGTGTTTGTTTAAAATACAGACCTGGTATTTCATCTTTTTTTTTATTTATACTGAATATGTGTCTAATTTCTGCATTTTTAGGGTGAATCTGGCCCTACAGGACCAATGGGATTAAATGGCCCTGCTGTAAGTAGTCTTATTTGATGTGCTATTTATATAGGCCAAGAGGGAGCATGCCACACTTGATATATTACATATACATATATATTAAATTATTTAATTATTTAATAATAATTAAATTTAAATTGGTGGTTTCCCATAACATCACAACACATGATCTGTTCATATCTGTGTTTTTAATTTAAGTATAGTATGTATTGGTCAACCTAATAGAACAGAGGGATGTTTTAGTAGCTCTGCCTGAAAGCTGACAATAACATCAGTAAATGGCATAGTTAATGGAGTACTTGGGGGTTACTGGTACACAGTAAAACAAAACAAATGTGTCTGAAATTAGAAATCATTTATATATAAACACAGTATAGGTAATTTATATTGTGGGTGCCAGGATTCAAAGAACAGAAATGGGTGTAATTCACTATTGTGCTGCATTGTTTAGACCTGAGGCCACCAGAAGGCATGTAGTCTTTCCCCCTCCCTTCACCCAAATTGTGTGTCATTTAGATGTGTAAGGAAAGAAGTGGTGACATACACAGGGTACAATTGAGCTCTTTACTTACTGCCTTCCTTATGATTGTCTATTCAACATAAAATCATTAGTGACTAATTTCAGATATTATATTCAGATATTATATTATATCACAATATTAAAAATTATATATAAATAGAGAGAGGGCGAGAAATGCTGTTCCCCTATTTACAACAACTAACATCAACAAGGTGCATCAGTATTATTTGTACAATATATCAAGTGTATCACAGATGCCTGATCTCCTGAAAACTTGGCTTGGACCTAAAAGAAAATATTCTTGTAAAATTACAATTATGCTACATTAAATAAAGCTTTGAACAAGAGTTTGTGTTTTAAATAGCTATTTTCATTTCAAACGACTTAATGCTTAACCTTACTTTTTAATTTACAGGGACCTAGAGGAATGCCTGGAGAAAGAGGAAGGATCGGATCTCAGGGAACACCTGTAAGTTAAATCATGTATTTTTAAAAATATATTGGGCAATGTAAAACAAGTGTCTTTTACGCTTTATCACATCTAGTAGCCCATAGATGATTCCGATGTTTGTTTTCAAATAGCTAATCAGTGAATTCTATGTACTGATTGGTTGCTATAGGTCTTTAAGTAAGTAGCAAACTTAAGACTATATTAACCCCATAGTATGCCGAACACTGCTGCTCTAATTAGTGAGCAACTGGCACGGCTTGAACACTTGGAGCTCAAATTTTCATCATTACAGTAAAAACTGAAATATTCTTATAGTATTTTACCTGCAGATTACTGATCAAAATGAATTGCTAAATGGTTGCTAGAGGGAACTGTGCATCAAAAGCTATGTCTCTGACATATTTACGTATCTTTCTGGTCTTAATGAGTTCTTCAGATGTACTGTA
The DNA here is from genome assembly GCA_038501925.1 of Xenopus petersii. NCBI lineage: Eukaryota > Metazoa > Chordata > Amphibia > Anura > Pipidae > Xenopus > Xenopus petersii. Next base: position 45,425,924 of record CM076688.1, read on the forward strand.
ATAGCGTACTTCAAATTCATATTTATTCATTACATTTGAAAAGTCTTCAGAATCAAACTATTATTTTTTTTATATTTCAGGGTACAAGGGGTGCTAATGGACTTGTTGGACTGGCTGGACCAATAGTAAGTTGGAGTTGAAGTTTTTTGTTATAACGCATAAGGCATTTTTCAAAACGGAAACTCACTTGACAGTATGTTATGTTTCTAGAATAAAATACTTTTATTCCAGAACAAATGCTATTTTGAACAGATAAATTGGGTTAAATGAGACATTTAATGGAGAACGAAAGCGTAACTAAAGAAGTAGGCTAAAAATGTTATACATTATGTTTTGTGCTTCTGTAGCAGCCCAAGGCAACCACAGCCCTTTTGCAGGGAAGATCTGTGTCTCTGAAGATGCCCCAGTAGCTCCCCATCTTCTTTTTCTGCTGATTCACTGCACATGCTCTGTGCTGCTGTCACTTACTGAGCTTAGGGACCCACTGACAATATACAGTACACATAGAATAGAAATGTCACAATATAAGACTGATTAGTAATTAATACAGATAATTACTACACGGCAGCACAGAAACCATCTTATATTACAGGGAAACCTCATTTTCTGCTTGATAATTTGTGATGACCCCTAAGCTTAGCTTCTCAACAGCTGCTCAGAGCCCACTGAGCATGTGAGTGTTGCAGACACTTTCCAAGATGGTGACCCCCTGTTGACAAGTTTGAAGTCTTGGATCATTGCTGCTATTGATAAACTGAAACTTTAGGCTGGTGCAATAAGTTAAGTATATTAAATATGGCAATGTTAGGGCTTAGTTTTCCTTTAAAGTATGGAACTGCATGGTCCATTCACTTGATAAAGTAGTTTCTGGTTAATAAAGTTAATAAATACTTTTGCATCATTCACTGGAGCTCTTTTATAAAACCCCATATAAAAAGCACTTGGGAACAGCTAAGCTTTAAAATCTGCCATGAAGAACAGAATGCAGCATCAGGAATGAAGCACAAGTTAGTGGAAAGGAGAAGCCATGTCTGTGTGCCTCCCCCCCACCCACCCATTTTGGATAGAGCATTGGCTGCCACATTTATCATTCTGTTCAACGGCCTAGCTTCAAGTCTCTGTGTTCCGAAGCACAGAGACTCATTTACAAATGGTTAGGCACCACTTCTGGAGCTGTAAGGACTACAAAATCAAAGCCTTATGAACCCCATGACCTAAAAGAGTTTCAGCATTACCAATGAACAGAAACAACTAGTGAAAAAGTACAGAGCTTTTGGTATTTCAATAAGACAATCCCATAGGCAAAAACAAAAATGCAAGTACTTTCTATCATACACCTACATTTTTGTAATGTAGGTATGAGGTAGCAGAAAGCTTGTTTATTTTAACATGTGCATAAAAGTGTTTGGTGACTTTTATATGTTTTATCTAATAGGGCCCTCTTGGCTTGAGTGGTGCACCTGGATTTCCTGGTATCCCTGGTATGAAGGTAATATCTACCATAATTAACTTTTCTCTATGTAATCTTGTTTTTCATTTTAGCAGAAGTTTTTGAACTCTAAATAATTAAACTTCTTAGAAGACTCATTCTTTAAATGTCCCAGAATGAATAGGTTATAGATGAATGAAGCAAAATTCTGTATATATAAATGTTTTCATTTTAAAATACAGTTAAAACAGATTATATACAAAATACAAATGAAATGTCATTTAGCTGTATGACTCTCTGTATTTCTTTGCTGTTTGGTGCACAGTTAAAATCTGGACTTTAACCTCATACTGTTGTGCTAGCATGTAGGTCAGCCATAAAGATGGGTCCTTTTGTACTAGTACAAGTATCTGTTATCTAGAAACCCATTATCTAGAAAGAGTTTTTTTGCAAAACACACAACTTCTAAATATTAACATTTCTTATTAGTTTCTGCATTCTGACACTAGGTGGAGCTAAAGCAAATTTCATTACTGTAAATGCACCAGACATCATGATATTAATCATTCTCAGCATTTAAGTAACTTCCCTCTACATTATTTTATCTGGTTTCCTTAAAGGAACAGTAACATCAAAAAATTAAAGTGTTTTAAAGTAATACAAAGATAACACAGTGTTGCCCTAGACTGGTAAAACTGCTGTGTTTGCTTCAGAAACACTACTATTGTTTATATAAATAAGCTGCTGTGTAGCCATGGGGGCAGCCATTCAAAGGAGAAAAGGATACAAGGTTACACAGCAGATAGCAGCTATGCTCTGTAGAACATAATGGTGTTATCTGTTATCCACTATTTAACCTGTGCCATATAGCCTTTTTCAGTTTTCACCATTGCTACTCAGCAGCTTGTTTATATGAACTATAATAGTGTTTCTGCAGCAAGCAGATCAGTTTTACCAGTGCAGGGTAACAGTACACTATATTTTCATTGCTTCAAATCACTTATTTTTTGGTGTTACTGTTCCTTTAATAGCCTTTATCAGACATTATTGATTTTTTTTCGAAAAGCAGAACATAGATGAGATCTACCTAATTTTCAAGAGAAGCAATACTGTATATAATAGATTTAGCGCACATTTAGGGGCAGATTTATAAAAGGTTGAATATTAAATTCTAATAGAAATTCTAAGATTTATTTTTTTGGTGTCAAAATTCACACATTCAAATTTGAATGTTAATTCGAATGTAAGATTTATCATTCTCGACTATGGAAACAGTTCTAATACGAATACTAGCCACCTAAAATCTGCCAAGTTCATTTACAAGACGTTCTAATTTTTCTTAAATAACCTCCCATTTGAGTTGTGAGTATATATACGAATTTATTAGAATAAAAAAAACAATTCACATAAATTCGACCTTTGATAAATCTGCCCATTAGCGTAATCCACAAGGGAATGAAACACTTGTCATTGTCTTTAAAAACTCTTATCTTGCAGTTGCCAAGTGGTGCAATAAAAATATGAGGAAAATAAAACATACCAAGGTGCAATGACAAAAACGTATAAAAGGTGCATTCACTCAGTTATCGTGTTTAATCGTGTTTAAAACTTCTAAAGGATGCTTGGGAATGTGTCTATACAGATTGTTAATAATGAAACCCTGTTGGGTAACTTAACACAATAGACTAATTAAAATAGAAGTATGTTGTTGCTCTCGCCAGCACATGATTGAGTCTATGTAAAAAGACTCATTTATATTTATTCTACAACTGAATGATATGAAGGTATGTTTGTCCCAGTCTCAGCTAATATTTATCTAAGCAGGTATTATTACTGAAATCTGAAAAAAAGTCAACAATAACTTTTTTGGTCTCCAGCAATTAATATTTGCTTCTACAAAGAGGGGTGCTTGTTAGTGGCATTTTATCACCTAGATAAGGAAAATACAGACACTCCAGAAATAACACAAATTCCTCCATTTCACTTGAGGTGGCTGGGCTATTTTATTCTAATGCAGACTGAATCAGACAGACGAAGACTGCAGGTGCTAATTTATTTGCTGGAGAGAATATTGTGTTTGGATTTGAACCAGCAAACACCCTTTGCTCTATCTTTTAGTTAGATTACAAGTCACAGATTGAATTAAACAATTGAAGTTTTAAATGGTGTGTAGTGAGTTTATTTCTCATGCTTTCTTGGCTTTAGAATGAAATAGCTTTTTGTATACTAAACTAAAACACATAACTAAACTAAAACACATAATAAAGGTCAAAGGGAGAATTCCCAATGGCTGCATAAAGAACATTTCTGTAAAAACTCCAAATATGAAGAAAGAATACTAATACTACTTATTTATTTCAAAATATAACTCATAACTGTCCAAAGCACGTATTATTGACATGAAACTCTGCTTCTAATTCCAATAAAACTAAAATTAAAACAAACAAAACCAATTCTGTCCTAAACCATTGAGTATACTGATCATTGATATCATTGATATCTGATTAACCATGTGAAGACAACCACAGTTTCTCATGCAGTCCTGGTAATCTACTTTTACAGAATTTGACTGTACACATGGATGATCAAATTGCATAATCCACAGGCCAACCAAAGTGCAAAAAGCAGTTGATAGGGATTCCTGTCATTCCTCATCAGGCTATAACCTCCCACCCACAGATAAGGGTAGTACAGAAATGCAAAGAAATAAAAACAATACAATAAAAGTAGAGATATTGAACATGCCATGGTAACTGAAATTTTTGAAGAAATGTATTGTACTGTAAAGGTATGGGACCTGTTATCCAGAATACTTGGGACCTTAGGTTTTTTTCCGCATCCACGCTTCCGGTTTGCTCTTATAGACCCGCGCCAACCTGCCCCACCAATGATGTCACTAAAGGGGCGGGACGAGCAGGCGCAGTGTCTATAAAAGACCAACCCGGAAGCAGCTATAGAGCAGGAGAAGAGCTCAACCCGCACCCACCCGCGAAGAAGCATGCGAGGTCGGCCGAACCCGCCCGACCCGCGGGTAAACCCTCTAATCACTAATTCAGAGCTATCTGAATACCTTTATTTTTATGTAGAACATATAACATGCCTTTAAAATGCATGTTTATTAATTTATAAATATAAAAAAAATGACAATTACATTCATTTTTGCAAAAAAGGAATGATTTATTTTGCTACACCGAATTACATTTTTGTCCTGATTAATCTTATTACACTATAAATGCTTTGCACTTATTTGACTTTCTCAAGTTTCTTGCTGGTTAACTAAGTAACAGCAACAATATGAATTCTTCTTTATACTAGGGTGAAGCTGGTCCAACTGGGGCTCGAGGGCCTGAAGGTCCACAAGGATCGAGAGGTGAAACCGGACATCAAGGACCTGCTGGTTCACAGGGACTTCCAGTAAGTTGGTTCTAATCGAGCCACATGTTCTTTTTAGAACAATCACTTTAAACACCAGCCGATGAGGCCCATTTATTTTTAACAGGTTTTATAGTTGTTTCTTTTTTTTTGCTTCATATGAAAAATAGAAAATGGACTCCTCCACTTATTTTTGTTTCAGCATTAAATGTACCATATAGTTTCCCTCAAAATAGTAATGGACCGTATCGAACAATTATTATAGAAAAGTGCTTGCAAACTGTAAGTTCGTATAAAGATCATATTATTCTATATAAACAATTACATTTCATGCATCTGGATTTCGCATAGACCATAAGGGACATGGGTAGATGAATCTACTTTGCAAAATGACTCATTTTCAAATCACATTCTTTTCTAGGGCACTGTAGGAACTGATGGGGCTTCTGGAGCAAAAGGACCAACTGTAAGTCATTGGAAGTTATTTGTAGGTTTTATATGTTTGAAGATGGAAAACAAAATCACAGTTGATTCTTTTGTAGGGGGTCCCTGGAGTTGCTGGAGCACCTGGACTTTTAGGCCCACCTGGATCTCCTGGACCTCAAGGAAGCACCGGAGCACCGGGTATCAGAGGCTCTGCGGTAATTATTAACTCTTTGACCTACATGTTTATGTATGAAGGATTCCAACAATAGTTTGTCTGTTTTTTACATAATCGGTGTCAAGGAAGTTTCTTCCCAGATGAAATTATTTCTTCTGAATATTCATACCAGAGATGACTAATACAGCCATCCAGCTGTTGTCTCCCAACAACAGCTGAAAAGCTACAGAACGATCACATCTCACTAACAGTTTTGAAAATGAGAGATGTTACAGAATGTTAATTTTTAAAAAGTTATCATTGGGGGGGGCAAATTTATCATAGCTCAAATTGGAAATCTTGCAAGTTTCCTGCAGCTTTTGAACTAGTGGGGAATTTTGATTGAAAAAATCAAACTGGATGATTGTTTTGATCAATTTCACAGGTCGGTTGGGTTAATTGAATCAAATGGCTTAACTGTCTATTGTCCATAGCCTTCAGATATTCTATATCGCGGACTGAATTTGAACTTAAGCAGCCACTTGAAAGGTTTTCAGGATACTTCAGTCCAGTTGCATTAGACTTTTTTTTAACTAGTCTTGTTGTTAACTAGATACTGTATACAGTATCTCAGACCCTCATAAGAGACTGATCTGAGATATTGAATCCCAGATATTGAATCCCATAGTAGGCTAACAGCCTACTGTTTGAAGTTTTTTTCCTGTTCATTAGATTACTATTGGCTGATATGAAACTGGATGTGCTTTACATGTTGCTCATTTTTTATTTTTGGTATATCAATTGCTTAGAATTACAGAGATGCAGACCAATCTGTATATATTATGCTTTCTTTACCTTCCTAATATTTAAATTGGCAAGACAACCGGCCTCTTTAGTCATGCAATCCTGTGCCACCTTGACCTATGTAGGGGCCATTGCAATAATTATGTGCAGACAGGGAGCAAATTGCAAAAAATAGGCACAATCCAGCATGTTTTTTAATTCACTTTTCACACTGCCCTGCACATATATAAATTGCTGCAGGTCTCTGTGCTTCAAAATAAAGTGCAGAGGCAGGCACAGGCAGCAATGAGGCCCTGTGTTTATCGCATGGCAGGCCGCACTGAACTGCCTTTCACCTGCCGACCCCTTTGCCCCATGTGCCAGGATAGAACTGCCAGAGCCTGGATAGAATTGCAGTTTAAATGAGCACTAAGAGCCTATGCACCCCTTATTGTTCTTGTGCTGGTGTCTAAGTAGATGACCCCTTATATGTGCTTTAGTGACTGAACTTGAGTATTTTTAACATGGTATATTTAGATATCTTCAGAATCAACAAGCAAGTCATAAATTCTAGACCTTTGCATCTGCTTAAACTTTAGTTGCACTTAATGCTACAGTAATTATAAAAAACATTGATGCTTAGTCATATGATTTTTCTTATTTTATAGGGTGATCCAGGAGTATCAGGCTTCAAAGGAGAAGCTGGGCCCAAAGGAGAACCTGTAAGTAATGTTTTAACAATTAGACCTTACATGTAACATTCATTAGAATTTAAAAAAGAAAACAACATTTAGCTATTGTATAGAGATGTGTTTCAGTTCCACCTTATCTTAAAAACAAGGTTACTTTAGTCCACTGAACTGAGCACCCTAAAGAATAACAGAATATACAAACACACACTGTCAGTTCTGATGCTTCTTCAGTCCAGGCTAGGGTTGCCACATTTTTTAAGAAGAATTACCAGCCATCAGGGGGTGGTGACAAAAAAAGGACACTGTAGAAGAAATCATACCATGTTTCCTTGCTTATCTGGTACCCTGTCAGACATGTCCTCTTTTAGTTTTAAAAAGCTTTTTGTATTTCATTATCCTTTAATTTAACTCTATTAAACTTTGTAAAAAAAAACAACAACAAAAAAACCCAGCTAATATTTGAAGTGGTGGTAAAGCCTTCAGTGCCTCCCATTGATTTAAACAGAACCTGGCATACAGCACTGCTGATGTTGTTTCTCATGCTGTAGAGCGTTTTCATGCCATGAACCTCAAGTAATTGGGGTGTCTGGTCCTTTCTATTAATATCAAGATGAGGCAACAGAATCGGTGTGGAACATTTCTTAACTTTCTAAAATGTTCTTAAATATTTTTTACTAACGACAAGATTGATATTTATAACAGGGTCCACATGGTCCTCAAGGTGCAACAGGCCCACTAGGTGAAGAAGGAAAAAGAGGTCCTCGTGGCGACACAGGAAGTGTGGGACAACCTGGACCAATTGGTGAAAGGGTAATAAACAGATTAAACATAAATGGAAATCACAAACATTTACAAATCTAGGTGCTAACTTGCACTATGCCTGTTGCCAATAGCAACCAATTAGCAATTAGTTTTGATATTGACAACCTATGTTCATAAATAAGCTGCCAATGTACTGTTATATACAGTGGTGTAACTAGATATTACTGGGCCCCACAGCAAATTATTTTTCAGGCCCCCAAAATGTCTAGAGGTTGACCTGTTTTACCAATATTTATTGAAATTGTATATGAATTGGGGCCTCATAGGGCCCCTATACCCCCTGGCCCCCCTGCTTCCTCTGTAATTTTGCCTTTGGTTATATATGGTATAATGGCAAGAGGAGTTTTTTCTTGAAATTTTCTGACTTCCAAACTGCATGCTAGTTTAGGGTTTCACAATTGGGTATTTTGCTTCCATTGCATTTTTCCCATGCTTAATTTTTTTTTTTATTTTGCAATCCTTCTTCTTTAAAAACATAAAAAGCGTGCCCACTAAAACCTAGTTAGCTTTAAAAATGCGATTGTAAACAAAAAGCGTGTAAAAATTGGAATTGATGCTAAAATGGGATTGTGACAAAGAACACAACCATTTTTTTAACATCAATATACACCATGTCCTTAGCCAAAAGTTAACCTAGTCTGTTGCAAAATCATTTCACTCTACTTCAAAAAATACATATTTTCTAATTTTGTTCCCCAATGTTAAGCAACAGCTGATAATTGATTTATTTTTACCCTATCCCCATCTCTTTTAGAGCTGCAGCCTAATAGGGAGCAGTTAACTGTTGTGGTGGGGTTGGAGGTTAACTGAGAATTAGTCATTTGTTTTACTTTATTCTCCATCTTGCACATTTTCTATTTTCAATTTAATTTTCATTTTATAACCCAAAACATTGATCATTCGTAATTAAAAGAGCAGGCAAAACATATTTTAAAGGAGAACTAAGCCCTTGAAACAAATGTGAGTAGAAATGCTGTGTTTTAGACATAGTCAGATCTATCAGTTGACGACCTTACAAATAAATTGTTAAATACATAAAGAACTGTAAGAAAAAATGCTAAAGAGTTTTTTGTGAAAGAGCTACTGTATATTAAACAGTCAAACACAATGCATTCAATATGTAATAATTGCAGCTGTACCCCTTTAGGGCAACGACAGACTGTTCTTTATTCAAATCATGTAACTGAGTGGAAATACCATTCGAGGCATTTTAACAGAGAATTCACTGCTGGAAATGGCACAGTTTGGTTGTTTTGTAAATGACCCCTTTGTTACTGCCCTTAACTTTCAGAATGATGTTGGCAGCAAACTTCCAATTGGTCTTTATTTTGTGTGTGTCTGTTTTCCTGTTTGTTTTAATCATTTGCATTTTGTGTAGCACTTCAACTTCAGTTTATGATTCTTTCAACCACCCTAGGACCTCCACCACTATTATATTAATTCTAGACAAATTTAATTTTATAGCATTCTTCTGTTGGCTCTGTATATAATATGCATGTATTTGTCTAAAATGTGGAACATCTTAGCCAGCTGTTCATCCTATCATAATTTATCTTTTTATGATCAGTAATTTGCAGTTTTTAAATGTATTTTACTGTAGGGTGCTCCTGGTAACCGTGGTTTTCCTGGATCAGATGGATTGCCTGGACCAAAGGTAATATATAACAAACGTATTGACTTTGAATGTAAGATGCTTTTTACAATAAAGACTAAGACATTTTTAAGTTAATGATTCTTTTTTAATCAACAACACACAGGGAGCACAAGGAGAAAGAGGAATTGCAGGAACTTCAGGTCCTAAAGGAGCAAATGGAGATCCGGGACGCCTTGGTGAACCTGGCCTTCCTGGTGCAAGGGTAAAAATTAAAATGTGAAGTTTTTATCAGTGTCGGTCTTGGGCGTGGCCCACATTCCAGAAATGTTCCTCTCTCTCATTACACACTCTATTTATTCTCTTAACCATACCTCCCAACTGTCCCATTTTTAGAGGGACAGTCCCTCTTTTGACAGCTCAACCCGCAGTCCCTTGTTTGTACTGGAAAGTCCAGTTTTTCTCTGCACTGAACAGCCATAAAAAGAAACAAAGTTTATAACTTAATTGGCTTTTGGCAGAGAGCCCAGAACAGCCACAGCAGCAGATAAGATACTTTTGTAACAATTTCAGGATAAGCAAACAAGTAATTGTAACAATATAACATAACAGGTCCCTTGGGAAAAGTTAGACTCACAGCTTAAAGGGCAATTCACCTTCATTAGCAAAACTGTAATAACTGAAAAAAAAAACAGAAATATATTCAAACCTGCCAAATTTTGTAAAATGAACATGGTAATTAGGGGGTGTGGCCTCAAAATGGGTGTGGTCAAAATAATTTTCGCTACGCGCGCCAACATTTTTGTCCCTCTTTTTATTTCCAAAATGTTGGGAGGTATGTCTTAACCACTGCTCCTTAGATATTATCACCTATTCTTCCCTCCATGTTTTCTCTTTGTTGTCATATACTGTAGAACTGGGGAATGGTCATAGTATAAACAGTGCACATAGTAGGTCAGAAGGAAGGCCCACTGACACCATGGCCCACTGGGAGTTTTCCTAGTTTTCTAGAGTAAACAGTAGGAGGCCACATAGTATTGGTACACTTCTCCCTGCAATTCAGGTCTGCTTATTCTTCACTCACTCCCCAGTGACAATCTCCATTCGCTGCCTCTTAAGCTCCTCTCCCAAGTTGCTACTGAGGCACAAGCCTCCTCTGCTTTATTATTATTTATTTATTCTTGTTTTTGCAGAGTATCTCATTGTTGAACATGTTCTGTTATGAATCTATTTCAGGGTTTAACTGGAAATCCTGGCGTTCAAGGCCCAGAAGGCAAACTCGGACCATTGGTAAGTGCTGTGAGCCTGTGAATTGTATAAAACTATTTTTAGATGCAAAAATAAGAGTAATTTTGAGCTGTTTGCTAACAAAATGTTGTTAAATATATTCTGTTTAATACTGCCAATAGGAGGTTCCCTTCCACTTTGCAGCAGTTACATTAACATTTATTAACAAATAAATTTTCAATAGTCTACTTAAAGAAAATTTAAACCCAATTATAGCATTTCATAAATTAAATTTCTAAGCAAATTTCCAATATATATATATATATATATATATATATATATATATATATATATATATATATATATATATATATATATATATATATATATATATATAGACCAAACAGATCCCCACTCTCCTTATTAACCCTTATGAGATTCACCGGGTGCTGCTCCTGGGATTTGGACATGCATAGAAAAAGAATGGTAGTGCACTCCTGGGACTTAAATAATATTGTATTTTATTTCAACATGGCAAAAAGATTGACGTTTCAGCTCCCCTCTAGAGCCTTTATCAAGACCTTAAATTACATGCCCTTTTATCATGTTACTAAAAAAATTTATAAAGATAAAAAAAATATTTTGCAGGGAGCTCCTGGAGAAGATGGTCGTCCTGGCCAACCTGGCCCAATTGGAATACGTGGTGAACCTGGCAGTATGGGACCTGCTGGTCCAAAAGGCCACAGTGTAAGATACTGTGCAATAATGTTAACTTTAAGATATGAATTTCTTCTTTTTCATATAAAAATGATTTTTTTTTTTCTGATAGGGTGATCCGGGAAAGCCAGGTGAACAAGGCAATGCTGGAGTTCCAGGTCAAAGAGTAAGTTTAATTTATTATGGCTACATTTGTTCAGTTTGTGAAGGTCTTTTTTTTAACCAATATTCTCATTTTCATTAATAGGGAGCTCCTGGAAAAGATGGTGAAGTTGGTCCTTCTGGCCCTACAGGCCCTTCAGTAAGTTGGCAAACATGTATGTTTTAAAAAGCATTGTAGGTGTCATAACATACATATCAGTATCATTCAGAGCAAGTGATCAAATATTTTTATTTATCTGCTCAAATTATTGTTATTGTACAATGTGCATTAATACAGAAACCAAAAACTTTTTGGTATCTTGCTGGCAGATTTAATAAATAATGCATTGGATAAATTGGTTTTATTATTTTCAAGGGTTACATCACAATTTTCAGTACTTTTTTCAGTTTTCACTTTTTTTCAGTTACTTTGTATTTTTTATTTATTATTTTATTACAATATTTCTAAATTGTGCAGTTTAACATTTAGATTTAGTTGGGCTTAGTGGCTAAAGGTTCTGCTGAAAGATCTTTTAAATAATTTGTAACATTGTAACAAAATCAGCCATGTTTGCTGAGCTGCTATTGGAAAACACAAAAGGGGAAATAAATATTCTTAAAACATAAATTGCACATAAATGGCAACATTGAAAACAAATTTGTAAGGTAGTCTTAGAAAATAACAAATTTTGTGAGGGTGAAAGGCCTCTTAAGTTTGGTCAAAACTCTCAAATTCAAATTGTGAATTATCCAAACCCGATTCGAGTTTTAATTTGAATTTCAAGATTTATCATACTCAGGCCCTTTAAGAACTCGAATTCAACTATTCGCCACCTTAGACCTGCCAAATTGCTGTATAAGTCAATGGGAGAGATCCAGGGATCAATTTGGTGATGTCTGCAGCCTTCCTGACATTCAAGTTTTTTTTGGAGAAAAAACTCGAATCAAGTTTTTTTAAATTCAATTCGAGTTTTTCCTAATTCAAATTGAATTTGATTCAGGTTGATTTTATTAGTAAATTTAGATTGGCCGAAATTCAAGTTTATGGGAGTTTATCTGAGTTTTAAAAAACTCACATGAATTTGAAATTTGACCCTTGATAAATGTGCCTCAAAATATATGAGTGCAAAATATAAAAGTAAGCTAATGTGTTTTATTTTGTTTAATTAGGGCCCAGCAGGAGAAAGAGGAGAACAAGGTCCTCCAGGTCCAACTGGATTTCAGGTATTTAATTTTCAAGGGCCAACATTGTAATGCCCTAACACTTAGTGGTGGTGATGGTTACTGCTCATTCAGAAATATCAACCATTTTAATATATATCAGTTGCATAGGAAGGTAATAGTCATATAGGTGATATTTCTTGAACTGCAACCCCCATTGAACGGAATGATGTTTAACTGCTTAAGGCAGTCAAAAACAATCTCAATGACTCAGGCATCTTCTTTGATAAATTTGTCAATTCCTTATTGACAAATAGTAACTTGGCGGTGCTTTCTAAATAAATAATTATGATGATCAGTGTAGTGAAAAGTAAGGCTAAACAATGATAAAAAGCTTTCATTGTTTCAAGTAGCACACAAATAGACAGCTATCATGATGGTTTTGAATTCCGAAATGGGGCAGTCTACATATAAAATGCCTCTATCAATTCATTTGTTTGTAACTATATGACTGGATGTCACTAGGGGACTTCAGTTGGCAGGGATTACTCATGTAGCTCAACTTCTATAAAGCACAACAAACCTTAAAAATAAACTTTAGGATTCCACTAACTCCATACATTTAACTTTGTCTAGTACCATCAAATACAAGTGTTTGTAATTTTTGATTTTATATAGGGCACATTTTCATCTGATCGGATCTTTGAGGCTAGAATTTCTCAGAAAAAACAAAAACTTTATATATAGAAGATAGATATATAGAAGGGTGTAAGAATTTAAATTTCTGCCCTATCTTTGCCAACGTCTTCAATCACAATCTTATCAATGGATGGTGCAGGTTTTACTGCTTTTTATTACAAATTATAGTATGAATTAAAGCTTTGCAAATAGAAAATTATTTCTGTTTGTTATATGATGTATATTTCTTTTTAATTAAAGGGTTTACCAGGTCCACCAGGGCCTCCAGGAGAAACTGGAAAGCACGGTGACGAGGTGAGTTCTAAGCACCATAAAATGGCCAATACCAATTGTTATCGATAAGATGAAGTATTGAAAACGGATTCATGGTTTTATATTCCATGTACAAGCAGGAATCTTGTAGATTCTGAAATTCTGTCTGTAGGTATTTCATAGATATATAAGTAGTTTTATTACTTTTAAACACATTTTAAAGTAAGGGGCAGATTATACAGGTTTGGTATGGATTGACCCATCACAATTTAGGATTTAAAAAAGCAAATAAGGAATTTGAGTAATTCAGAGTAATTTAATTCAGTAGGTATTTTAATTGAATTTCATTTTTAGCAGTCGGCTTGGAAAGCTCATCCGTGCTTCAGTTTGAACAATACTAATGCTGATTAAATCAACTGATTAAATAAAATCTGTTCCTATATTGCTTTACAAATCCCTGTTACGCAATGCAGAAAGAATTCTTACTATAATTCTTTAGTTTGAGTTTCAGAAAGGATCAGTTTTTTTTAACCACGCATGTACTTAGCGGTGATATTTATGGAACATGTTGGATTTGTATGGGCATTACGAGGGCATTACTATGTCCTTAAAGACTTCCTAATACAGGAATTAAGTACATGGCTCCTTGAAAGATGTACTGCGTCTCGTGCCAGAAATCCCAACAAATATGCATCTTACACAAAGTGCAAAGTACATAGCATTAAATAGATGCAAGTAAATGGAGCCCTAAGTGGTACTAGAACATGTGAATATCCAATATTTAGATGTTTAAATTATTTTCCATATCTTACTTGACTTCATTATCAAGGGGGAAGTGTTTGGCATCACACTTGTTATTACATTTTGCCACACACGTACCCCAGACATTAAGTACAAAATAATGCAGTCTAATCTAATATATTTCAATTTAATGCAATGCATCTGAGATGGAATAAAATATAGTTTTAGTTTGCATCATGTTTTAACATCATGAATTTGTTTTGTGTCACAGACTGACTATGGGAACATTTGGATCCCAGCTCTCTCAGTCTGTCTTTTATTAAGTTGATAGTTAAAGCTATTGTTCATCTTTCCCAACCATCATTCCATACATTCCTATTCCCATGACCAGTCCATTTCCCAAGGCAATAAATAAGCCATGGTCATTCGTAATTGGGAATAGACAATACCTCAGGGCAAGTTGCATTCCTTAAGATGATCATACCAATGAGCTGTTTTTTTAACAACCAAGCACTGTTTGGCTTAGCAAGTCTAAATATATGATGGGTAAACTCTTACCCCTACTATTATAGTATTATTCATAAAATAATGAATCATACATTCAATTAAAGCAGGCAACAAATGGTGTTAAGTTAATTGAGATGTTTTCACTTTTATTTACCTATATTTACATTCTTATTACATATAATTGTTCAAAACAATTACATGCTAAAAATACAGTTGTATATAAGTGAATATAACATTGTATTTTATTTCGGATAACAGGGTGTACCAGGGGATCCTGGAGCTGCAGGCCCACTTGGCCCTAGAGTAAGTTTCTTATTGTACCTTAAGAAGCTGAATTATAATTAATATCTTGATTGAGATCCTAGATATTTAGAGTTTTTTTTTGTTTTTAGGGAGAGCGTGGTAATCCAGGGGAAAGAGGAGAACCTGGAGCCTCAGGATTAGCGGGGGAAAAGGGTATGGCTGGAGGCCATGGACCTGATGGACCAAAGGTAACTTACATTTTTCCTGTATCTTCACACTGACACTTTTAAGAAGATACATATGCATACAAATTTGTATACATGCAAACATATCATACATGTTAATAATAGTAGGACTATTAACAATTTATAACATTTAACAGCAGGAAAAACACAGCTTCCCCCTATGCATTCATACTGTGTACTTGGATGCAGCAGAAGGTTGCCTGCAGTGGTGTTACTAGGGACCGGGGTGCAAAAACTGCCTCCCCAGGACAAATGCTGTGCATGCACTCTTACCTTTGGACTTGCTTGTAGTGTGTGCAGCGACTCTGGCAGACTCTACTAGGAGTGCAGCCTTGGTGCAGCTTTACCGAACTCTTCAGCTGAAATATGTATTCTGAAATGCCCAGTGAAGATTTAGACAGAATGTTACATAGTTTTAGCCATAGAAACAGTTTTCAATACTGTGCCCTTCAGTTTCTTTTATTTCAATTCTAATTTTAGATTATTTCCTAAGCAATATTTTTACATTTTATTGTATGTATAAATGATTGATAATATTGACAGCATAGATTAAACTGGATTATAGGCTCACATATGTGTTTATTGTGTTTCTAGGGAAGCCCAGGTCCATCTGGAACTCCTGGTGATGTTGGACCACCTGGCCTACAAGGCATGCCTGGAGAGAGAGGTATAGCTGGCACATCTGGGCCAAAAGGAGATAGGGTATGTCTGATTATTTATCCATCCGTATGCACTACAAAACATGTATAGTTCTGAAGTGACTGAGTGACCATTTTTTTCTTTCCTATACAGGGAGGTGTTGGAGAAAAGGGTTCTGAAGGTACAGCTGGCAATGATGGTGCAAGAGTAAGTAAAATGACATCAGAATTCAGCCTTGGACAAGCAAAAAAGTGCATGTGTTACCTGTTTAGGTCCCCTTAATTATAGATTTAAATAATATTTACTTTTTTTCTCTTTTTGTATGTATTATAGTAAAGTAATGTAATTAAAGTATTTCAAATAGAATATTTAAATGGGTATAAGATTTACATTTTAATAATGAAATTGTAAATAAATGAAACACCATCCTGTTTTACATTTGTTTTCTGAATTTCAGTTACCCCCCCCATACACAATAAAAGGCAGTAAGTTTACCTAGGTGCAGGAACCAATACAACCAATAATATGTTTGGTTTTCAACAAACTGACCAGTAAATGCTACTTTCTGCTTGGTTGCTATAGCTTACTGGACCTGGGCTAACAGTATTCTATATTACATAACATCAACCAAGTATTATTATGTACTTATTTTACTGCTTTTCATTTTATACAGTTGGAGGCTAATGGATAATTTAGTTTACAAAGAGACTATTATACCCCATTTGTAAAATCTAAGATAATATCAGTCAATATAAGTCACCAAGGATTCCCATAACCATATGAATACATTTATAAAGGCCATGGAACTCCAAGGTGAGGAAATACATTATTTATTATAATACACAAGTTTCAATGAGTCATGTGACTCAAATTGCATCGCTAAGCAACTGATGACATCACTAAGCACTGTTTATAAGTATATTGTTTACAGGATATTCATGGTCTTATGTATTATACATTTATAATACACAAAAGTCATTGATTACTCAGCAAGTCCAGTTGTTTTTAGATTGACCTATACTAGATATACTATGACCTGGATGAATGAAAATCTTCATAGTCACACAAAAGCCATGAATATCTTGTAAATAATATCCTTATAAACGGTGAGTAGTGATGTCATCAGTTATAAACGGTGAGCAGTGATGTCATTTTTGTCACATGACTTAATAAAACTTGTGTATTATAATAAATAAAGTACCCCCTATTGTAAAATATGAGGATATTAGAAGTAACCTCGGAGTTCCATGACCTGTATAAAAGCACTCGGCCTTCAGCCTCGTGCTTTTATATGGTCATGGAACTTCTCGGTGACTTATAATATCCTTATATTTTACAAGAGGGGGTACTTTATTCACTATATAATACACAGTACACAGTCTATATGTCCTTATAAACTGTGCTTAGTGATTTCACTTGTTATAATTAGTGCTTAGTGATGTCACATGGGTCATATATTTAATTGAAATGTGTTTATTATATACAAAAATGGATCCCCTGTTTAAAAATATGAGGATGTTTGAAGTTACCTCTATGACCTGTATAAAAGCCTTTATATGGTCATTGGGCTCCTTGGTGATCTTTAATATGTTTATATTTTTATGATATAGAAAACATTTTGTATAGAAATTTTACTTCTGTATTTCACAAGAATTGTATTGTATTTGTATTGAAATGTATATGAGTAATTTTGAGATGCTGCAAAGTCTATCACTCAAGGTGCATTTCCTTGTTTGTAGTTCAGGACATTTGTGAATTAAGGATCAAAACCAACATTTGTTACGTTAAGAAACAATGCAGATGATTTCTTTACGTTTATTTTTTTTCTGCTCAGGTATTTTGATTAAATTATAATTTTCTTGGCACAGATGCAATATTGTAATGCAGTGAAAAGCAATATAAGCATGCTTGCATTTCATTAAAATATTTCCTTAGGAGTTGTAAGTGCCGTAACATCTTATTCTACATTTTATTATCTTTAGGGACTGCCTGGCCCTCTGGGTCCTCCTGGATCTGCAGGTCCATCTGGGGAGAAGGTATGAATTCTAATAGTCAAATGGCTTAGCCAGTCAACCACAGTAAGTTTTATTAATTGTTGTACTTTTCTTAGGGTGAGCCTGGGCCACGAGGAGCTATAGGTCCTGTGGGTTCACGTGGGACTCCAGTGAGTATTTTCATTCTTTAAATTTTCTTTTCATCGATATTTGTAAAATAAAAAGGAAATACAGATTTTCAGTTTGTTTGATCAATATATGCCTGCCAATAAAGGACAACCACGTTTGTTTGGAAGTTTTACAGCAAGTAAGTTGCAGCCCCTTTGTAAAATGTATACTAAAGCAATAGTATTCTTAATGAATCAGATGGCCAGATATGGGATGACTTTGACATAGTTGGCCAGCTTAAATATTTTGCAATATATGGAAAAAACAATCCCTGTTTTATTTAAAGGGTAAGGCATTTTTAGTAGCTTAAGGCACAAAATGTTCCAATGTCCTTAATATATTGATATATTGATAATGGGTTGAGTGCAGAGGATCTCTTGTATTTATATAAATATTGTTTCATATATTGGTGTTTTGTAAATAGTGACAATCTTTCTTTTTATATGTAGACAGTTGCGATGCCATGTAGCTCTGTTATACCTAAATAATAAACTTTTTAAACTCTGGCCACAGAAAAGGATAACATTAAATTGTCCCAAATTGTTGGCATTATATATTAACTTGTATACTATAGCTAATATTCTAGACTATCTTTTCAATTTCTTAGGGTTCCAGAGGAGAAAATGGCCCAACTGGCCCTGTTGGATTTGCTGGCCCACCAGTAAGTATATATTATCAGTAGCTGGCAAGTAATTGGAATTACCTGATGACTTTAATATTTAATGTTCTTTTTATTTTTCCTCTACACTCATTTTGGTGTCTTAAGTGTGTCTAGTAGGTGGGAGTCCATGTGCTGTGTACCCTGATGTACACTTATTGGGTACCTAATGAAAAAGAATGATAAATAAATAATTTTATAAGGAATCTAAAACAAAGAAAATCAGAAATGGCATGTTGAAAAGCAAGTCAATATAAATGACCAGTGGTGAGGGCAGCATGCTGAGTAGTAGGTTCATGATTAGGCTAAAGCTCAGGGCAGGCGGCAGACAGCAAAAGTCTGTGAAACAACGTTAAGGTCAGGGCAGACAGCAAGCAATAACAAATTGTTTTTCCAAATGAGGGGTCAAAACCAGGAGATATGTAGAAGCATGCCTTAGTTTTGGGTCTATTACTTACCCCTAGTTATACCCCATTTCTTGGTATGCTAATCAAATAAAATATTTGGGTTACACTATAGCCTCCATTGGATTTTCACTTAAATCTATTCTTTGATCCCTGGACTCTTGTCTCACATAACTTGTGTTTGTAACTTATCTTTCTGCTGTTATGCACAAGAACACTTCGCATTATTTCAAACTTCGCCTTATTAAATCTAAATTTTTAACTGGCCGGACCAGAACTAGTGGTAGGCAGCATAGGTGAATTCCTGAATTCATTCCATTCAGAAACAGATGAAATGTCAGTCCACGCTCTTATCATTTAATTTGATGCTGTTCAAACATGTATTTCATTTATTAAATGCCACTCCTGTATGTTGACCATTTGCTATTATAGTATTTTATAGTATTATAGTATTTTACTGCCTACCATTATTTCCCATGGGAAAACCCCCTCTCCCTGACTTGTTCAACAGCTGTTTGCAGAAGTAATTTTAGCAAAAGTCAAGCTGTATTAGCATTCTGAAGTTGATGAGCTCTACTTGCTAACAGACTTGCTGCACATACATCATTTATATAAGCTCTATTTTTAATTCACATACACACTTCACTCAAACAATTAAAAAGATCTGATCTCCTAAAAAATGTTCCAAACACACATATGCAATCATCAAAAATTCTACATGTCGGAGCTGGCAATGGCATGTTCAGTCAAAAAAAATGCTCAAGTGCCAGCATCTTCCAAGTTCTCCCTTTCATATGAATGAGATGAGGCAGTGGTGGTTTTGTACTCTTATTCCACCATCTGAATTACATTGGCAGAAAATATACCTCGTGCCATGAGCCTAAAGGTTAACTAAAAGTAAGCATACATATCATTATTCCTAGGGCCCTGATGGACAACCTGGTGTGAAAGGAGAACCTGGTGAGCCTGGTCAAAAAGGTGATGCTGGATCTCCAGGTCCACAGGGACTTGCTGGATCTCATGGTCCACCTGTGAGTATGAAATAATATAAACCTCATAGTAAGTTAAGATAAAAACGGCCACAGAAAATGTAATTATAATTTAGGTAATTATGGAGGTGCTAAAGTTTTCTTTGTTCAATTTTTTACAGTCCTTGTTTGAGGAGGGATTTAGTGTTTAATATGTCATTGTAGGATAAATATGATTATGAAAACATCAGTATGATTTAAATACATACTGCATCTAAATTGCATACAGTTTATGCTTTGGTGAATGGGAGGCGTTAACATCTTATTATCTTACATAATATTTCATCGGTAAAGGGCGGTTTTAAGTTTTAATCTTTCCTTGTAAATGCCTTTCTTAATATAAATTATTTGCCCTATCACATTATGATTGCCCTATCATATTATCTATTTGTATGACATTTCTAATATACCATAATTTTGTATTGGCATCACCTACTGTTATTATTAGTTTGGTGTACAGTATGTGTAGATTTTAGAGTTGCTAAACTTGTTTAACTTTTGAACATTAATCTATAGCAGTTTTTTGCATTGGACTATAATATATATATAAGTACTTTAAGTAATTTTATGTCCTAATATTTAGGGACCTAATGGTGTTCCTGGACTTAAAGGTGGCAGAGGAACTCAAGGACCCCCGGTATGTAGAAAGTCAATACATCCCTCTAACATGACAATATGTCCTTTTGTAAAGTTTTAATAGATTTATATTCATCATTCATGTATACATGTCAGTGATGTACACTTACATATATAACTGCTTTTTCTGCTGCTGAACTGAGGTTTCTAAGTATGTTTATTTTAATTCTGTTTTGATTTTATTTTACTGTATTTTTAGGGTGCAACTGGGTTCCCTGGTTCTGCTGGTAGAGTTGGGCCTCCAGGTTCAGCAGTAAGTAAATCTCATCACATATATTTTAAATTTTAAATATATTTTAAGTGTTTGTACATGCTCATATTTTAGAGAACTATACAAAATACTTGAAACCTAGGATCTTCCGTATGAGATACCTTTATGTAATATGGAGCAAAGTACCTTAATCCTAAAAAACATATGAATATTAAAAAAACACAACAAAACATAAAATACCCAATAAAGTTATTTGCTTTCAGAATTGGTTTATGCTGACACAGTGAGATTACTTTTTGCCCATAACACACTGTAATTAATTCTGAAGGGCGGTTCAGGTTGTTTTTTCATATCTAGAAAGTGTAATTCTGGTCCCCATGACATCCCGAGGCAGCCTGTACGACATTGCCCCCCTCAAGCCTGTGCTTAACATTTTTGTGGTCCTACAGGAGTGGAAGTGGCCAAATTCCTAATTCAGAGAGTGCATTTGTCTGCATAGCCAGACAATTATCTGGTTAAACATATGGAATTTCAGTTGTTAAAGTTAGCCTGCTCTGTTACTTTAAAAATCCATCTCTAATATTGCTGTGCTATAAGTCTCATCATATATTAAACTTTGGTAGTATGCTTGAGATTGCTGGTTGCTGAGTTGTAGTCTAGCAATGCTTGAGTGGACACTTTAGAAAGTAGCACTTTTTAAAGGGATGCTGTCATGGAGAAATATGTTTTTATCAATACGCTGTTTTGAGTAAATAGTGCTGCTCCAGCAGACTTCTGCACTGAAATCTGTTTTTCAAAAGATCAAACAGATTTTTTTCATTTAATTCTATAGCCTGATATGTGGCTAGAAATGTCACTTTCCCAGGTGCCCTCAATCTTGTGACTTGTGCTTTGATAAACTTCAGTCACTCTTTAATGCTGCACTGTAAGTTGGAGTGATATCACCACCCTGCCTTCTTCCCCCCCAGCAGCCCATCAGCAGAACAATGCGAAGGTAACCAAATAGTGGCTCCCTGACAGCTCCCTGTTAGATATAGGAATGGAACCAAATAGTAAAAATCCAAGTCCTGCTGCAATTCTTCCAGCTACATTGAGTAGGAGAAACAATAGCCTGTCTGAAAAAGCAATTCCAACATACAGTACATCAGAAGCTCTGAGCCTGGGTGCAATCACCATGCATGTTAGGTCTACAAACAAAAAAACTCTAAAACCTCAAACTAAATATTTTACAATGCGCTAAGGACAACTCCCATTTGATTTCTACATGACCTTGACAGCTTTTAGATGGCTTAGTTATACATTCGTATTTCTTACACTTAGGGGCAGATTTATCAAGGGTTGAAGTGAATTCGAGGGAATTTTCTAAGTAAATAAATTCTAAATTCAAAGTAATTTTTTGGATACTTCTACCATCGAATAGGATACTACGACTTTGAATTTACTTTGATTGATTCGAAGTAAAATAGTTTGAATATTCGATAATCTAAGTACTGTCTCTTTAAAAAAACTTCGAATTCAATACTTCGCCAAATTAAACCTGCCAAAGTGCTATGTTAGCCTATGGGGACCTTCTATAGCATTTTCTACGTTTTTTGAAGTCAAAGTAAAATTGTTTGATCGTACAAAAAAATCGTTCGAATCGTTCGATTCGAATGATTTAATCGTTTGATAGAAAGATTTTACTTTGACCGCAGAATACCCAAATTCAATGAAAAAAGTTTGAATTCAATAATCGAATTAGAAGTATTTAAATAAATCTTGATTGATAAATCTGCTCCTTAATAAATATTGAAAAGTTTATGTTTTAAAGCCATGCAAGATTTTTAAGTCTAAACAATTTAAATCATGACAAAAAAATATGAACGTTAATACATCAGCCCCTGAGTGTTGTAAAATAAAGGAAATGTTTTGACTGTTGCACCAACCTTATATGTAACAATTATCTGTATGCTTCTGCCCATGTTATATTAGCAACACAAACACTCGCCATATGCACCATTTTAGCTTCAGATTGAGAATGTAAAAAAAAAGTTACACATTTCCCACACATATTTACTAAAATCCGAATTTATCTCATATTTTCAACAAAAAAAAACCATGATCAAACTCCGATGCCTCCTGGTAAAAAAAATAAATATTTTCCCTGGAAAAAAACTTGCATTAACCGCTTCAGGGAAAAAAACTATAGAATCGAGTCAAAACCTGAATTGTATATTATATATATATGTCCTCAACAGGTCTGAGATGGAGGATTTTCAAATTCTGGCTTTTTTTAGCATTGGGCTATAATAAATCTTAAACAATTTTAGGTTTTTTTTCACGAAAAGTTTAGTTTTTGCCCCAAAAAGCCCAACTAGCTAAATACAAGGTTGAGTAAACAACCCCCCTAAAGTGACTGAACCATTACATGTTGGGTTTGTTTACACAATAATGCGTAGCATAGATAACGAGGAAGACTGCATGCTGCAATAATAAAACCAGCACACGGAAATATAGGAATTAAGAGCAGTTTTTTTTAAGCTAGACTCTTCTTTTTGTAGAAAAATTATTTAAAAACAAAACTGTTCTCTAGGCTATTAGTAATATTTACTGTTTTCCCTTAATAAAGGGAGCTGTAGGCCCCGCTGGACCTATTGGTGATCCTGGCAAGGAAGGCCCATCTGGTCTACGTGGAGACCCTGGAGCACATGGTCGAATTGGAGACAGGGGTCCTGCTGGTCCTACTGGTAGTCCTGGTGACAAGGGAGACTCTGGAGATGATGGTCAGCCTGTAAGTTAAAATTCTTTGTTTATAACGTTTCTGTAAAAATCTTTAGAATTTATATACAATATTTTTTAAGTCAGCAATTTTGTGGCTAAATTAAATTTCTTTCCCAGGGTCCTGATGGGCCACCTGGTCCGGCTGGAACAACTGGTCAAAGGGGTATTGTTGGCATGCCTGGTCAAAGAGGAGAGAGAGGTATGCCAGGACTTCCTGGACCAGCGGTAAGTCAAGTAACAGAATACCTTAAAGTAGACAAAAAGTCTAAGGAAAAAATAAAATCTATCTACTGTATGAACAATGTTGAATGTATTGTTGAACATCTGCCAATAATGTGATTCATTAATTTAAATAAAAATATTTATCAGATTCATTGTACAGCTGTAGTAATGTAGAATTTGCTTTGATTTTTTAGGGTTCTCCTGGAAAACAAGGTTCTACTGGTTCTCCTGGAGACAAAGGTCCATCAGGCCCTGTAGGTCTTCCTGGTGCTAATGGTCCAGTTGGAGAGGCAGGTGCAGAGGTATGTTTTTTAATCAAATCTGCAAAGAACTTGAAATAAATGTAGTTTGAAACATTTTTATTTTCATTAAATCTCTTTAAGTTCCTTGTAATTTTATTTTATATATATATATATATATATATATATATATATATATATATATATATATATATATATATATATATATCTAAATTAGCCGGCACTCACAAAAAAAAAAATTAAAGTGCCTGGGTGCAGTCATAAAATATAGAATAATCGAACAACAATGTCCATACTCTCAGGTCTAGAGCGCTAGCAGAAACGTCAGTTCTTTTCAATAAATAACTTTTCCACTTTTTAAGGGACAGGGTTAAAGTAAGTATTTAAATACTACTACTACTGTTATGCTATGTGTGTGTTCCCTACTGGGTAGTAAGAACACAAGAATAAGGGGCAAAAATGATTAGTTATATTGCATTTGGGAAAAGTTTGCTTTGTAGTTTCAGAGAAGAGTGACTTGTTGGTGATCACATGGATTATGGATACTATAGGAAATGTTACTATTCTTGCCTGATAATAAAGCTAATTAGAAAACTGTTTATATCTTAAGGGTCCCCATGGTAATGACGGCCCCCCTGGACGAGATGGTGCTATTGGAAAACGGGTAAAAGGATGTTTCTAATCATTATCTGTTCATTATATCTTGATGTAACCAATGTGGGTTTAATTGTTGTAAAAATGTGCAGTTTTTTTTGTAAATCTAAGGTTGCCTATTAGATTTGTACATCCTAAGCGATTAGCCCTCATTGGGGTATATTAGTTTCAAGCAACTAGATCACATGGCAAACATGTTTATCTATATTGCCTTGGTATAGTATATGTTTTGCTTCGATTCACTATTTCTATTACATAGATTGATATAGCATAGAAAGAAGTGGGCTGTATCCAAAGTGTTGTAACATGTAACATAATATGCTCAAATACACTCTTCCTCTGAGCAATAACCCTTTTAATTCAGTATGATTACTTGGTGCCCTTACTCTTGGAGGCTGTTGCTTTTTATTATAATTAAGTCAGTTATCCATAGGTACTACAGGTTATTTTGAATAATATTTATTCCAGTTCACAATTTTATAATATACACATACATGCATGACTTTTCCTTCATGAGTTATATTGCTTTGCATAGCTTTCTCTTATGGCTATCTTCAGCTGTAAGAAAACATATTAAACTAATTATTAAAGAAAAACTATACCCCACAAGCAATGTAGGTCTCTATAAAAATATATTGCATAAAACAGCTCATATGTAAAACCCTGCTTCATGTAAATTAACCATTTTTATTATAATATACTTTTTTAGTATCATAAATAGAAAACTTCCATTTTAAAAAAATGATGGCAGCCCCCTGGGATCATATGATTCACAGTGTACACAAACATACCAAACAAACCCTAAATGTTAGGTCACAGGAGCCAATTAACTGACGTCTACGCTTCTTCCTGTTACAGTTAGATCTGCAGTATTTCTGGTCAGGTGATCTCTGAGGCAGTACAGAGACCACCATGAAATGGTTGTTCGAGGCAAGAGATAAAAGGGCAATATTTATTTAAATATATTCCATTTTGATATAATTCATTAATATGCCACTATCTGTTGCTCAAGTATTCATTTTGGGGGTATAGTTTTAAGTGAATTAAAAACCATAAAGAAAATTAATGTAAACGTTTTCACAATGTTGTTCTCAGCTATATTTCTCATTACGATATCCAAATGCTTAATCCTCAAAAAGAGTTACAGTACACACCGGTACCAAGTCTCATGCTGTTTACTACTTACTAGTCTATCCTATAAGGCATCATCTTCTAAAAAAAAACTGACATAATGCCCTATATACAGCTGACAAACTTACAGAGCTATAACCAGCACCTTAAATTTTAGGGTGATCGCGGTGACCCAGGTCCTGAGGGCCTTGCAGGATCCCAAGGTGCTCCAGGAACTCCAGGACCAGTAGGTGCCCCAGGTGAAGCTGGGCAAAGAGGTGAACCAGTAAGTTGTGCTTTACTATTGTAATCTTGTTTGCAAAATGTGGGTGATCTGTGCACAGATATTACTGGTTGCTTGGCAAATCTGTTTAATTTGTTTATCTAGTCAAGAGAACTTTAAATGTCAAGAACTTCCATCATCTACCATCGCAAACAGTAGCCCTTGCCAAAACTTATTACATAATGGGTTTACTAATACTGTGCCCTCATGAAGTAGAGTAGACCACATGGTCTAACTCAGGGATCCCCAACCTTTTCAACCCGTGAGCAACATTCAGAAGTAAAAGGAGATGGGGAGCAACATTAGCATGAAAAATTTTATTGGGGTGCGAAATAAGTGCTGTGATTGGCCATTTGGTAGCCCCTATGTGGATTGTCAACCTACATTGAGGATCTGTTTAGCAGTACAACTGGTTTTATACAACCAAAACTTGCTTCCAAGCCAGGAATTCAAAAATAAGCTCTTGCTTTGAGGCCACTGGGAGCAACATCCAAGGGGTTGGAGAGCAACATGTTGCTCACGAGCTACTGGTTGGGGATCACTGGTCTAACTAGTCATTCACAATAGAGGAGGGGTCAGCACTATTACATCAGTAAAATATGGCATAATTCTCTTCTGACCCAAACCTGTACAAGAGACTTGCCTTCTTTGCCCAAATCTCTAAGCATATTGTATAGTCATTTGCAGCATGACCAGAACAGTGAAATTCAGCTGTTTCCTAATTCATTTATTACTAGTAGGAGTTTTCCTGTCTTTTTCTGTGAAGAGCTTTTCCTACAGTGTTCTAATGAAATCTGGATAATGGATTTTACAGCTAGAATAGTGAATCCAGCTGATTTTCTTCTGCATTTTTAAAAAACCCAGTTAATTCCAATTGTTTAAGACATATATAACAATAATCTTTGTAAACATGTGATCCTAATTCTTTATATGGTAAAGGGGTTAGGCCTGTGTGTTGTCACTGGAAAGTTGCCATGGGATGTCAACATTCAGTTTGTGGCAATGCTTTGGCAATGTAATTCATCACTTAGAAGGCCATCTAGAGGGTAATATAAATTTCACATGAGGACTCAAATCCAAAACATACATTGCCACATTGTGTGTTTTCCCTCAAAGTGCAGGATTTTGGGGAACTGATAAAATGGTATTTCCTCTTATTAGTCATCGGAATGAGATACAAAACCTAAACTATACTAGGGAAAAGGCACTCTATGAATAGCAAGCTCGGACAATGTAATATTAAGAGATCTAGAAAGGATGAGTGGGTAAAATATTGTCCTTTGGCCAAAAAAACTGTGCCTCAGAGAAACCTTAACACAAAGTAGTCCTATTATCATATATGCTGCAACTAGATCTCACGAAAGGGGGGATCAATGATTTCATTTTTAAAATGGGAAAAATTATTTATCTTTGATGTTTTCCGTTATTGTTAATCAAGTTAAACTATTAATTTACGATTGAGTTGGATTATTAATAAACTATTATATATAGGGTCCTCAGTACCCCTTTTTTATTGGAGTTCTCTAAGTGGTGCAGGGGATGCAGTTAATGAGGTTTATAAATCTAGCAGCAGAATTTATTATATACTGTAGTGGTGACACTCTGTAAAGGGGACGGCCAATTTTCTGACAGTATGCAGTATTCAAGCTGTGACATAAGACTGATGTTGAATTTATATTGTGGTTTATGTAAAAAATGGTCAGTTATTAAAATTATTCTGCAAGTGAAAGCAGAAGTTTTGGTAAATGATTACATATGGGGTTACCACTTGTCCGGTTTTCAACCAGTCATTATGCATTATCATTCCTTATACAATCTATGGTTATTCCAGTGGAAGGGAATATCCATACAAATAAGACAATTTAGATCAGTAAATTTTTCCATAAAAAAATGCATTAATTGTACATGCTATTTATCATGTTATTGGTTCTTTACAGGGCTCTCGAGGTCCTGTAGGCCCTTCAGGCAGAGCAGGGAAACGTGGATTTCCAGTAAGTTATTCAATAACCAATTTGTTTGTTTGATTTTATTTTGTTAACTGGACCGTAAAACAGTTTTGTCCAATTTTCTTCAGGGTCCACAAGGCCCCCGTGGAGATAAAGGAGATAATGGAGAAACTGGTGAGAGGGGACAAAAAGGGCATAGAGGTTTTACAGGCTTGCAAGGCCTTCCAGGTCCTCCAGTAAGTATATCTTTCCTATTGGTGTCTACAGTATATAGTGATCCATCAGAAATTGCTTTGTAGTGTAGTAAAGATAATTAGTGATTTTAGAAAACAGATATTTTAAAGCAGGTGTTAATTTTTATAGCACAGGAAAATATTCTTTTAAAATGAGCCATCACAATTTGTGGCATGTTGAGGGGGGGGTGAACTAATTTTGAGCTAGTAAATACCATAAGGTATTGATTTTGACTTACATATTATCTAATAGTGACAAATCTATATTCTAATAGTACAGGGGCAATTTTCAGAAAAAGTGATAACGCGAGGGCTAATCTTGCACACAAACTATCTTGGAAAATTTTTTCATGTGTAATTATTTTGTTTAAGCTATTAAAAACTTGAAATTATATAATGCACTGCAATTATATTTGATGAACTAAGCATTTTTGTCTTTATTTTAGGGCCCAGTTGGTGAACTAGGTAGTGTTGGACCGCTTGGACCTTTTGGCCCTAGAGTAAGTGTACTATGAAAGGCACTTCATCATCAACTGCTTTGAATATACTGCCATTTAAATTCATTATTAAAAAAATATTATTCAAGTCATACGAATATTTGCCTAAAACTATTGTAATTAACAATAATCTTATGATTGGCTTCTGATTCACTAACACTCTTTTATACAGTCCAAATTGACTCAATCTTGCTGAAATGACAACATTTAGACCCATATTGATGAAATAAAAATGTGACTATAAATTTGTGTAAATCTGGAATAATGCTGCAATTCTGTATTGCAATGTATTGTGGGTAAAAAACATGGTAGATTGCATGTAAAATGTACACCTTGCTTTTACTTTATAAATAAGCCCTTTAGTGATTCAATTTCAATGTACTATGTTGAAGAAAAATGAACATATTGCCAAGTTATCATCAATATTGGTGAAATATGAAGTGTATTTGTGATGTC
Source organism: Xenopus petersii (assembly GCA_038501925.1). Lineage (NCBI taxonomy): Eukaryota > Metazoa > Chordata > Amphibia > Anura > Pipidae > Xenopus > Xenopus petersii. The sequence goes on from CM076688.1 coordinate 45,455,285, forward strand.
TGGATTCCTGGGTGTGGCTATATGGAGATAATTTGTTGAAATTATTTTGGAAATGATGTAATACCATACAACAGACCCCACAATTGAGGGTGGGCCTGGGGGAAAAGGGGCATGAATTAGAAATTTCGCTGCCCACTCACTCATTTTTGGGAGGAAGCAAAAGAGTGGGTGAAATTGGGAGGAAGGGTTATGCTTTTCGATGCGGGAGTGGCCCAATCAAAGTGTGCCACTGTACCACACATTTTATTTTTGAGAAGTGCAGTCATTATATATTAACTTTAATAAGGCTTGAATAGTTTTTCAGAAGCATAATGTAGTAATACATACAGGGAACATGGAAACAGGAAAGGAAACAAGACATGTTTAGGGGAGAAAGAAGGAGGAGACAGCAATATTTGCTCTAGAAAAGCCAAAATGGCTTCAAAACTGCACCAGGATGAAATTTAAGTATTTGTAGGACAGCTTACAACTGTTTATGCCATATATTTTGGGGTTCTATGCCAGCCCAAGGCCACCATATGCAAAATTAGATTTTTGGGTTTACTACCCTTTAAATGGAAAATCCAATGACTCCCATCATGATAACTTGAAACTCCTAATGACAGCTTGGAGATTATAGCAATCATTAGAGCAATAATGAACTAAATAAAATATAGCATCATAGATTCACTGTCTCCTACAAATACTGGTAACTGAGGTGCAATGCTTTATGATATCTCAATGTATATTTATAGGGCCCCCCTGGACCAGTTGGCCCTCCCGGTAAAGAAGGTAATTCAGGACCACCTGGACCAATTGGACCTCCTGGTGTTCGAGGAACTGTAGGCGAATCTGGACCAGAGGTAATCCTGTAAAGTCCTGTACTATTACATTATTACTGGTGGTTTTTATTTTTACAAGTGTTAAATCATCAGTGCATTTAAAGATAAGTAATTGCCGTTTTGCATTTAGGGTCCTCCTGGAGATTCCGGCCCACCTGGTCCTCCCGGTCCTCCTGGACTTCTCACTGCAGCACTTGATGATTTGATGGGTGGCTATGATGATACTATGCCAGAACCACTTCCTGAATTCACCGATGATGAAGCTGCTGGTGATGAAAACAAAACAGATCCAGGTGTCCATGCTATTATAAAATCTCTCAGCGGTCAAATTGCAACTATGCGCAGTCCTGATGGATCCAAGGAGAACCCAGCGCGTACATGTGATGATCTAAAACGTTGTCACTCTAATAAGAAGAGTGGTAAGTGGACAGTGTGCTTATTTATTTTAAATAGACCAAAAAGGCATTTACACTCTATAAATAAAATATAGTGGCTGTTTTCAGGGATGGGCGAATTTTTTCGCCTCGTTTCGCCGAAAAAATGACGCCCATAGACTTGTATGGCGGCGTGCGTCAAAAAAAAAGACGCGCGTCAAAACAGTCTCGCCGCGCGACAAAATTTTTTGACGCCCATAGACTTTAATGGGCGTCTGCGACATTTCGCTGGCGGCGAATTTTTGGCGAATCGAAACGGGTCAAATTCGCCCATCCCTAGCTGTTTTATAAAATATCAAACTGGGAACGCTGATGGAACCCCAGCAGTAAAATATTCTGCCCATTTATAAAACCTTTTTTTTAAATGCTCTTTTCCTTTCCCTTATTTCTGTGCTGTTGTGGATGCATCCACACAATGTCTAAGCAGTATGAACCGTGTTTCTACCTTGCTCATTCATTGTATTGTCTTAATACATTCCTTAATGTATGTATATATTAAATATGCTGTTGGTTACTTTTAAAGGAGAACTAACCCCCAAAAATGAATATGGTTAAAAGTGCCATATTTAATATACTGAACTTATTGCACCAGCCTTCAGTTTAAGCTTATCAATACCAGCAATGATCCAGGATTCCAAACTTGTCACTGTGGGTTACCATCTTGGAAAGTGTCTGCGACACTCACATGCTCAGTGGGCTCTGAGCAGCTTCTGAGAAGCTAAGCTTAAGGGTTGTTGCAAATTATCAAGCAGAAAATGAGGTTGGCCTGTAATATAAGCTGATGCTACAGGGCTGATTATTAAATGCTGATGCTAATGGCACTGATTTCTGTGCTGCCATGTACTAATTATATGTATTAATTACTAATCAGCCGTGTATAGTGACATTTATTTTATATACTGTATATTCAGTATATTGTGCATCAGTCCCTAAGCTCAGTAAGTGACAGCAGTACAGAGCATGTGCAGTGAAATGGCAGAAAAGAATATGGGGAGCTACGGGGGCATCTTTGGAGACACAGATCTTTACTGTTAAAGGGCTGTGGTTGCCTTGGGCTGGTATAGAAGCCCAAAATGTAATGTACAACTTTTCTGGCCTACTTCTTTAATTAAGCGTTAGTTCTCTTTTAAGTGAGGGGCAGTACCACCTAAAGATCATGGTGGTAAACCCAGTACATCTTAAGCCACTTGTTTCCCCTCAAAATGTTAAATATTGGATTTAACCAAGTAGGTGGGATCATTTGGAAAAGTATCCTCTTCAAATGCCAGATTACATATATGTCTTGGAGATTTCCTTTACCACAAGATAAAAATAAACAATTACTTAAAGGAAAACTATACCCCCAAAATGAATACTTAAGCAACAGATAGTTTATATCAAATTGAATGACATATTAAAGAATCTTACCAAACTGGAATATATATTTACATAAATATTGCCCTTTTACATCTCTTGCCTTGAACCACCATTTCGTGACTCTATCTGTGCTGCCTCAGAGATCACCTGACCAGAAATACTACAACACTAACTGTAACAGGAAGAAGTGAGGAAGCAAAAGGCACAACTCTGTCTGTTAATTGGCTCATGTGACCTTACATGTGGTTTGTATGTGAGCACAGTGAATCTTACGATCTCAGGGGGCGGCCCTTATTTTTTAAAATGGCAATTTTCTATTTATGATTACCCAATGGCACATACTACTAAAAAAGTATATTATTATGATAATGGTTCATTTACATGAAGCAGGGTTTTACACATGAGCTGTTTTACTCAGTATCTTTTAATAGAGAACTACATTGTTTGGGGGGTATAGTTTTCCTTTAACTATCATCAGTTTGAATATTACACTTAAAGGTCACCTTTTTGTCATTTATAAAGGAGAATATTGGATAGATCCTAATCAGGGATGCGCAGAAGATGCTATAAAGGTTTTCTGTAACATGGAAACTGGAGAAACATGTATATCTGCAAATCCATCGTCAATACCTCGCAAAACATGGTGGACTGGTAAAGGAGTGGATAACTTCAAGCCAATATGGTATGGTGCTGATATGAACAAAGGCTCTCAAGTAAGTAAGAAAGATGCACATTGAAATGTATTGTATCCTGCATAAATAATTGTTCCACATTACTTACTAATGATTTCTCAAGAATTTTTCTGGAATGTTGACTTTACTGTAACAAAATGCTTTTCAGTGTGGGTCTTAGCTTTCATTTTCCTTTCAAAAGGTTTATGTGCTTCGGATTGCTGAATTCTCTACAATCCAAACTAAAATTTTGTAGCTGTGTTCTAACCAGTGTCTGGTTAGAAAACACTGGAAATGGACTGGAAGTCGTTTTGCATGTTATGCAGTTAGACACTTTTGCCACAGTTTGGTTTTACACATTTATTACTAATGTAAGTCACATAATAAATCAAAGTAGTTTACAAATAAGTTCAGGAACATGAATATTTGCATTAATATGTCCCCTTAGTGTTGAATTCACTGGGAGGTGTCTAACATATTGACTTCCTACAGTGTATCTGAGTTTTCATGTCCTTTAACCTAAGTAATAAATAATATTTAATGTCATATGGAAACGAGATGTGTGCTCAATGTGAAAATGACTTTAGTGCTGAATAGGGGTGGGCGAATTTTTTCGCCTCGTTTCGCCGAAAAAATGACGCCCCTAGACTTGTATGGAGACGTGCGTCAAAAAAAAAAAAGACGCGCGACAAAATAATTTCGCCGTGCGACAATTTTTTTTGACGCCCATAGACTTTAATGGGCGTCTGCGACATTTCGTCAGCGGCGAATTTTTGGCGAAACGAAACGGGTCAAATTCGCCCATCCCTAGTGCTGAATGTGAATATGACTTCATTTATATGAAAGGAATTTGTATCCAATTATTCTGTGAGTAGTAAAAATATACATATATCTTTTAGTTTGTCTATGGAGATACTCAGTCACCAAATACAGCTGTCACCCAAATGACCTTCCTCCGCCTTCTATCAAAGGAAGCTTCTCAGAATATTACCTACTATTGCAAAAATGCCGTTGGATATTTGGATGAAAAAACACAAAACCTAAAAAAAGCTGTCATCCTTAAAGGTGCAAATGACCTTGATATTAAAGCAGAAGGAAACAGCCGATTTAGGTATACAGTTCTTGAAGACAGTTGCTCGGTAAGTAACTTTTTGTTTAGGACCAATGGGAATATTTTTTTCACTAGTAATAAAATTTTTCTGGATGGACAAATTAGAGAATATGAATGATTAGAAATGGTCAGTATACCCTCTTTTTCAGCATGAGCTGTATGAACAGGGCTTGTGTTGAACATACTTTTTAAATATTGTTTTAATGAAGATGTAGCCTTGAATTCTTGTTATTTTTTTGTACTAAAAAAGACAAATACTGAAAACACTTTTAGTTTCCAACTTTTGAATCAGTATTTGTTTGTGAGAAGAAATGATTAGTCCACAAATCATTCCTCTGTATAATTAGCACCTCCTTATCTAACAGGCGGCAGCTTGTGGTTTTTTTTATAGAGAGTTCATTTCACTAAAGTAAATTATCCTGTGTATAAGTGAAAATAATTTAATTTTTCCAAGTGCTTTACAATAGCAAAACATTAGCAAAATATGGATTTTTTAAAATTAAAAGAATAGACAGATTACATTTACATCACTTATGTGTTTATTGATTGTGCTTATGTTAGGTCTATAATTGGCTTTTTGGATTTTTTGGCCTATACTAGACTAGAATTTATTAACATTTGTGAACTTTCTCTTTAATACTGCAGAAACGCAGTGGAAATGTTGGAAAAACCGTCTTTGAATACAGAACCCAAAAAGTGGCACGCCTACCTATTATCGATATTGCTCCTGTGGACATTGGCAGTTCAGACCAGGAGTTTGGAGTTGACATTGGGCCAGTTTGTTTCTTGTAAAAGATAAAGGATTCCAAAGAATTAAGACTGTCAAAGTTAATCCTGAGACTCTTGAAAAATCACAGCTGGTGTTTTGCCAGCACATGTACATACCGTTTTCCATTATTTTCATTTTGTTAATGGCCTTGCCCCTTTCCAAAGTATTTATTTTACATTAATTTTTAATAGTTTTGAGCAGAAATATAATTTAAAAGGACCAATGACCCTTTTGTTATGCTTTTTAACTGAAGAAGATTTGTTCTTTATGTATGGGCATTTAAAAAGGGAATAACAGCTGTGTGGTTACAAAAAGTATGTTGTTCAGTTCCTTTTGGTATTCTGTTATAATAGAAAATTTCCATCTCCATGGAATACAGCAACATTGCTAGAACTTGCCAAGCTTTAAATTGTCATTAGTTTTATTTTTGGATTTGTTAAATAATAAACACATCTCTTGGGAACCTGCTAAGATTTCTTAAACCCCACATGCATGGACTAAGGTTTTGGTATAGCGAATTACATTTCATAATGTGATGTGATACCTCTCAAGAAATGTGCAGGTTAAATTAATTTTTTGACTTTTTTTTTGTTTAATTGAAAAAATGATAATTTTTTTTCTTAAGGCGACCCACTCTCTTATTTTGAATACAACCACTCATAGTCATATCCATCAATTGAGTGCAAACACTAATGGGCAAATTTATTAAGGGTCGAAGTGAAAATTTGAATTCAAATTTTTTTTATTTGATTCAAGTTTTTCTAATTCAAAACAAATTGATTCAAGTTTTCCGGGTCCTTTAAATTCGTCCAAGCTGACAAAATTCGATTTTATTAATACATTTTCGATTGGTGTGAATTTGTCAGAACTGCTTTAAGCACTCGCATTGGTACTGCTCTTAAAAAACTAGCAATGAGTAATTAATTGGCCTTATTACTATTATGTATATGTCAGTCTGATTATGCCACACCATTTTTTGGGAGCTTTGGCTGTTGTTAGTTATACTACAATTAAGCCTAACCACTAAGATGAATTTTGTTGTTGCCAGACATCTGTATGTTTTGATCTTCATGTGTTTAGTTGTATATTTGGAGGTCACGATGGGGAACAAAGTGATTAATATTAATATTAATGCCTTCTCTGTCCCATTGGTTCTATAATTATACGTTGCAGGGAATGGTTGTAAAGCTTGGTAAATTCTTCCATTTTTTTAAAGGGAATTAACATATTTCTCCATAAATAATGAAAATGAAATTAGTCTCAACCCTTGTGCAGAAGAAAACAATCCGAGAAAAAATGTAATTGATTTCATTTTTCAAGTTCATTTAATTCCAGAAAACAGTAGCTATGTTTTACATGCCCTTAACTATGTTATTACTATACTTCATTGCTCATCGGGTACAAAAAAACAACTGAGGCGTTTGAATCCTTACTTCAAAATTGTTACGTATAATACATGGAATGCATTTTCCTCTTTTAGCAACAAATTGTCAGGTGCAAAAGGTTCCAACATTTCTTAGCAAATGCTACCTCATCTCTACATGCTGGGATGCAAATACTAGTTGTATTATCATGTTCGCTATGAAAAGGTGCTATTCCTTTATTGTTTTTTAGAGGATGGGGAGAGGCAGTGTATATGTTTCATGGTGCTAAAATTCCTTTTGTAAAATCCTGAATAAAATTTACAGATGCCCCTAAATTATATTATGTTCTAAATGTTAAGCTGAACTGTGCTTTGTCATATGAACATTCTGGCATTTTCTTGTAGGCCATAAAGAAATCTGCTTTTTTTATCAAGTGGGTGCAATATATATAGAAATATTTTTTCCCTGTTTTGTGTCTTTTTCTTTTTTATGTTTTTCAATGCATAAATGAATATTACTTTTTTATTCAACCTGTCTTTTCCTCATGGACCCAAAGGCACAAGAATTATGTTCTTGGCATTTCCTGGGTGCATCACATGAAATTGGGATTACAACACAAAAATATTATTAGATTTGAATCCCAGTGGCTCATTCAACGGCAGTTGTAGGAGAACACAATGCTTTCAGAGCATTTATTAACACAATTGATGTATGCAAAGTGCAACTTGGACCTTTAGTTAATAGGATCAATACATGTAACAATAACTTACATATTATTGTGGCCATTAGCCATTATGTCTAATTCTTTATACGCAAAGGGGAATGTTTACCCAAAATTAATTACCCAAAAATTGTAGCTTGCTTGCACTTTTGGTAATTAAGTTTCTTCAAGGCAGATTGTGGAGTGTTTCTTAATTATAGGGAATTAGATAAAACGAGAAGGTGTGCAAAGGACTGTTGGTTCTGTGGAAAAGAACTATATATAATATTTAAAGGGCGTGTTACACAAACATAACCATGTATCTTTGAAATACATTAAATACTTTCTTCTTTATTTTGGTGGCTGAAGAATTACATACATCTGAAAAAAGTTATTCCAAATGTAAAAGTTATTACATAATTGTAAAAAAAACATTTTTTTGCGCAAAGGTAACTAAATACAGTTGTGTGGAATTTTTATCTAACTTTTTAAGGGATTCTGGATAGTAAAAAAAGGCTCTGCCACAAATATCCAATATAAACTGATATATACAACATCACTGATCATGGATGATTTTGTCATAGGTACATAACATGCCACAGAATGTGCCAAACTACTGCTTTATTCTTTATTAAATAGGTCCGGCCTTTATAATTATTGGGAAAAAAAATAGGAAACTATTAAATCATTAATACATTAAGGGGCAGATTTAACAAAGTGTGAAATTAAAGCCCAACACAGAAAAACTCTCTCTCAATTCATTCCTATGGGATTTTTAGAAGAATATTTATCAATGGTTAAAGTTGCTGTCACTCCTAGGCACAATGCTCCTCAATAACTCAAGCCCCTTTCAGCAGGCCCCTTGCATAACTTTGGGACAGGACTGACCCCTGCCATGCCCTACACACTATGTCCCTATCATCAGCCTCCCCACATGGGAGCCCCTCTCACTGCTGTGACTTACTACAAACCCCCATGGCATTTTGGGTGGCTAGATGGGAGCTCCTCTGGTAAGATGCCTCAAAACCCATATCCTTCTTCTTTTAATCCTTTGTGACTTTGTGAAACCCTCTAAAACTACAAGCCCCAAAATATCTCTGCTTAAACACTCCAGTTCTCCATTCCTAACTGTGGTAAGGCCCTGTCATTCCCCAATTCCTGTCTTACTCCCACTGGGCAGTTTTTATATGGTAAGAATGTAAGACAACTTGTGATAAAGAGCACAGCTTTCTGCAGTCACGCATATCAAATAACAAAATTGCATATACAGTATTGTGCCACCAATTTTTTATTCACGCAGAAGTGCAACATTGGTCCAGAGTTAAAAAGTTTTTTTATTTACAGGAGGTTGCCCACAAAATTGTGTTGCGGGTACATAGGAATATGTTACTGCACCCAAGAGAACTTATTAGCAGTAAAAACATATTTATTATACACAGCCTTTCACTTAATTTACTTCTATGCTTTGATAATTTATGACATCTTTATACATCTATGTGCCATGGAGCTCCAACTTTATAATAATAATAATAATGATCTTATCCCTGCATAATCTTTGTGGTGCCATACAACTTTGGTTAATTTTACTAATATGTTTCTTCATGAATTACAATGCATTTAGTTAATATTAAAAGTATAGGATCTGTTGTCCTGAAACCTGTTATCCAGAAGAGAAGGATGTATATATCACATGTACAGATTATATACAATTGCTGACCAACACAGTAAAGGTCCTACTCAACAGAGCTTACAATTTAAAAAGTAACATTATACACTTATGCTCTGATCAATGCCTCTCCACTGCAATGGAAAATATTCTATGCATTCTAGTTGGATGATTAAATAGTTGTGGGATATGATGTTTTTTGTATCACAGGAGGGTTAAAACACAAGTTATTTTTAGTTAGTGATCTCAATTCCATTTGTTAGAATAAGTGCAATGTAAGAAATGGAAACTGAAAAGTGCTGGAGTATACTGGTGTATATTGCCACAGGAACAGGCATACACATGGGCCCTATAGGGCACAATTCTGGTACTGAATATTCTTCTGAACTCAAGTAAGATTGATGCTCAGTATCTATGCAGCAGAATTTCACCTGTGGTGACAGACACTGATTGGAAAATGGTCATACAAAATGTCCAATTTGGCAAAGGACTGACTGACGTCTTCACTGACGAGTCAGCTTTTGAGTTGATCTTTCAGATTTTTTGGGTGACATAATACAGTAACATGCCACTGAATGTCATGCTGTTAATGTGACTTCCATGGCTGCTTATGACAATCTTTTTAGTAGACTGGCCCAAACATTTCATTTTCTTTTCAGAATAAGACAACAAAAAAAAGGCCTAGGAGCTGTATGAGAAAGTGAATTGGATATCTACCATCTAGCTACCCTTATAATTGCCAAATCATGTTTTACCATATGACAGGATTCCTCTTCCCAGCATTTATTTATTGTCTGAACCAGAACTGTAGGCTGTTCATTAATATCTAAAGGAATATTTTGATGAAGGTTTCATATGACTAACTTCATCACCAGGAGGTGCATCAGTGATACACCTTTTCCCTGCATCGATAACTAGAAACCAAATAACAATAAAAACCACTTGTATTTGCCGTTGATACCCAATCGTTTATATCATCTCTGCCTGGATCTTAATAAAATGATCTCTCACGGGTGCCCATAATTTAATTAATCTTGTCATGGTGATGAGTATCAAAATATTTGCGGACACATTACTGGCATGACAAATACCAGATTACATTAAGAAATATCAGATTTGAACGTGAACATTTTTGAACATTTTATCAAAGAATGTTTCAATAATGAAGCACTGAGAAACCTTCTTGATAGGTATTCGGTTGCCCAGATTAATATTAGGTTGTCCTAAACAGTGTGTAAGAAAGTATGTATATTCATAAAGTTTTCTAAATAAAATAGCCCTTCTGGTGCTGCATCAGGAGACTCAGTAGAACCTTGGCCCCATTGCGTCATTAAGGTAGGGTATGTGATGGCTTGGGGGTGGGGGTGGATGCATTACTCAGTGCTCACCAATACAGCACTAAGTAATGTAGCTTTCCCCCATTGCATGGAGTTAAATTTAGGGGATTGGTAGGGGATGGATAACAGATAGGTAGAGCATGGGTAGGGTGCGGGAGATGTGACTACAGGCCTCCCTCCCCTCACCAGTAGGGATGAGCACAAGCTGGTTGCGTCCTTTTTTTTCACACTGCTTTCTGCATTATCAATGTCCATGTCCCCTAATAATTGCACATTTGTAGATTGGCATAGGCAAACATATTAACCCATTTTGGATTCATCAGAATGCATTCTTTCCAAATACAGTATATTAGGGGTCATTGCTGCACTTTGCATCTCGGCCAAATTACAACTCCTGCAAAAGGTGCAGAAAACAGTGTTTCTGGCCACAAGGCAGCCCCGTACCACATGTACGTATTTATATAGTGAATAAAATATCACCTATTGTAAAATATAAGGATATTATACGTTACCAAGGAGTTCCACAACCATATAAAAGCAGTCCTGGATTGTTACTGAATTTTCCCGACTTCCTCTTTGATCTCCTGCACTGAACAGCCAGAAAAAGATACAAAGTTTCTAAAACGTAGACTTTTGGCAGAGAGCCCAGAATGGCAGGTGCACTTAGATACATTTGTAACAATTTAAGATAAGCAGACATACAATTTTAACTATTTTAGATAAGCAGATCTCTTGGGCAAACTGACTTGCAGCTTAAAGGACAATTCATGCTCATTAGCAAAACTGTAATACGACATAGAACCTGAACCCTAAAACCCAAAGAAATGTGTTCAAACTTTACATAACCTGCCAAATTTTGTAAAAATTATGTGGCATTTAGGGTGTGTGGCCATAATATGGTTTTATCCCTCTTTTTATTTTCCAAATGTTGGGAGGTACAATATCATGCATCTTATATCCTTATAAACGGTGCTTAGGGATGTAATCGGTTATAATCGGAGCTTAGTGATGTAATTTCTGTCATAAGATTCACGGAAACTTGTGTATTATAATAAATAAAGTGCCCCCTCATATTCACCTCACTATATAATTTACAGGATATTCATGGCTCTTGTGTTTGATGTATGGTGACATTAGCTGATCTACAAAGCAGTACTACAGATGACCTCACAGAACATTTATCCAGACTAGCTGTGATGGAGATCAGGTGCTGCTTTTGAAAGTGAAATATTGGTACATGTGAATTCTCACCCAGCTGTGCAATCACAAACGTATCGGAGGAAAAGTTTTAAGGCTGAACTGTTACTCTTAACAAATGTTCTGGTGGTTCTGAACCATGAATAGTATATTTATTTATAGTAAATTTAGAGCAGAATGGCACTTCCTTTGTACACCAGCACACGTCTCTGCTTATACCCATGACGAAGGGGTACGCCCCTGAAATCTTGTAACTTAAAAATACATTTTTTACTGCAATTGAATTTTTTGCACTAAACCCACAAATTCGAGTTGGAGATTTTAGAGATTTCTTTAGGCAAAAAACCTTGAAAACCTCTCATGAAAAATGTAGGTGTCTAAAAGTTGTCAAATTTGTCAAAGGATGTGCCTTACATAGTCCCACAGTAAAATAGCTGGTGAAACTTAAGCTGGACAGGGGTCTAGTTTAGCTTCTTTGTCCCAGTAAAGTCCATGATGTTACTCAGATAAAGGGAATTCTTGTGCAGCAGGGCTGGCATGTTCAAGTGGGGATTGTTTTGTGGGTTGTACTTGACGCATAGGAAAAAAAATGTCATGATGCAGGCACTATACAGCATTTACTATAAACTTGAAAAAGGCAGATCCTACAACATCAAATTCAGTCAGTGGAATTCGACACATAAAGTCTATCAGTGGCCGTACAAGCAGATAGAGTGTTAGTTGGTTGGGTGGATACAGACACACTGCTTTGGTCTATTGTCAGATACCAAATTCTTTCTGCTCTAGGGTAAAATCTTTTTGTGATTTTATGTTAATGCTGACTGGTCTGTTGCTCCTCATATTAAATATAGAAGGCTTAATTATGCCTCATTGTGGTTCAGTTGAACCTGAGCCCACCCTAGCACCAAAAAGTTATATTATATATCGTTTTAAATCGTACAATTTGCAGTATATTAACTCACAGTCATATATTCACATATTTTATTAGTTCTCCTTAACTATACTTTGCCATCTGGTGATGCATTTAGTGTTGGACTGGCCCACAGGGATACCAGAAAAACTCCCGGTGGGCCAAGGTGTCAGTGGCCCTCGTGCTGCTAAACTTTTGGCCTATTTCATGCCCATTCCCTATTAAGAGGCTAAATAGAATGGAATAATAGATTATAGTATGTAAAGAATAGAAACTAGGAGGATAAAGGTTGAGTGAGCAGAAGAAGAATAATATAGTAGAGAGTGGGCCCCTGGTCTATGGTTCTTTGGTGGGCCCTAGGGTTGCCACCTTTTAAAGAAAAAAAATTACCGGACAGTGATGGGGGCGGGAACTAAAGGGACGGGCCGTGAAACAAGAACATTTGTGCCTGCCGAATTAATTTGCCCTTCAATCCTGTTTTTACCTAAAAAAAATTGCTCTTTGCGTTGTAATTTCTTTGCATGGCTTCTGCAATTAAGATCAAGGACTAAAAGTAAGGGCACACTGGGTGTACCATCGCGAGGAGATGCAGATCTGCTCCTATCCTCTTCTGTGTGTAGCTCCATTGACAGTTACAGTGTCACCAACAGGGTTGCCACCTCTCCAGTTTTCACCCAGACAGCTTGGTTTCGGGAGGTCTTTAAAATGAATGGTGTGGCGATCAGCCAATCTGTGATCATCATAACATCATAATCCCGCCCCTGATGTCACTGGCACACCCCTGGACCGGCAACCACACTGCCCCTGATGCAGAAGGTGGCAACCCTATTTACAAAGCAGATATTGGCTCGAAATTGCATATTTTTTGTGTTTTATCATGTTTATCTGCTCTCACAGGTGAAAAGCAATTTCAGTATAACTATCAGGTAGTTCCAAACCCTGTATCTACTTGGTGTCTGAAAATTGAATATTTCTGAAATAATTAAGACACGTGTAATGCAGACGTCCAGAAACATATATCATAATAATAATAATAATGAAAAATGCATACTTTACTTTATAAATAAAACACAATTTACAGCACTTTGGTCCAGTGAGTAGCACTTCTGCTCTGCAGTACTGGAACCATAGATCAGTTTCAGCCAGGGCTCTATTTGCAAGGATTTTTCATGTTCTCCCTGAGTCTGCATTGATTTTCTCTGACTGCTCTAGTATCCTCATAAAGGAATAGTAATTGGCTCTTGATAATCGATTATAGATTGTGTATATTATTATCTTTTGGACGTTTCAGTTGTTCTGGATGCCTGGCTGAATCTGGTCTAGAATGCAGGATAGAGTTCTGTAGTAATCTTACTGACTATATGGTGTATACCTAAGCAGCTTTAGCTGAATGTCATCATATATCAGCTGGAACACCAGTGGTTTCTCCATTCTTAACCTCAGTTTCCATTGCAGGGCAAAGTATAGCACAAGAGACTTGTTGGAAAATAAAAAAATAAAGTATGTAACATTTATTTTGATATATATTTGATTTATACATTTGTGACCATTGTGACTGTTTGCTTAAGAAGCAGTTATTAAAAAATAACTCATAATTCTGTATTCTGATTACTTGCTTTGCATACCTTTTCCTTCACATGTCCACAATCTGGACCAGGGTGGGAGGTCAGGGGCAGCTGCTATGGATTCCTGCAAGGAACAGATCTGGGTCAGTGGGGCCCATGAAGGCCAGGGCCCACCAGATTTTTTCCCGGTGTCCTGCCAGCCGAGTCCAACCCTGATTTGGCTTGTCATGCATATCTTTTTATCTGTGTTGCTTCTCTGTTTTGGGATTAGCCCTAGTCAAATGTTCTTGAAGCTATCGTGTGTAGTTTGTTGAATGGTTTGATGCTTGCTATTTGGCAAGCTACCAGTAGAGAGTATATATCTCTTCATTTGTACCAATGGTTTTTGCTCCCCATGCATCCAGGGATTCTAGTTCTTGTAATTTGAATTGGGTACTGCGTTTGGACTAGTTAGGTTATAGGCCTTCTGATCTTCATCTGATGCTGTTTTCTTGAATTTATTTTGTATGGTCATGTTTTTTTTTTTACATGCTAAAGGTCCTAAGAGCATCAAGTTATTAGAAGTTGTTGTTTACATACATAGTAACATAGTAACATATTAAGTAAGGTTGAAAAAAGACACATGTCCATCGAGTTCAACCTTTTTTTTTTTTTAATTAACTACCTATCTGCCAGTTGATCCAGAGGAAGGCAAAAAACCCATCTGAAGCCTCTCCAATTTGCCTTAGAGGGGGAAAAATTCCTTCCTGACTCCAAAATGACAATCGGACTAGTCCCTGGATCAACTTGGACTATGAGCTATTTCCCATAACCCTCTATTCCCTTACTTGCTAAAAAGCAATCCAACCCCTTCTTAAAGCTATCTAATGTATCAGCCTGTACAACTGATTCAGGGAGAGAATTCCACATCTTCACAGCTCTCACTGTAAAAAACCCCTTCGGAATATTTAGGCGGAACCTCTTTTCTTCTAATCGGAATGGGTGACCTCGTGTCAGCTGGAAAGACCTACTGGTAAATAAAGCATTAGAGAGATTATTATATGATCCCCTTATATATTTATACATAGTCATCATATCACCCCTTAAGCGCCTCTTCTCCAGCGTGAACATCCCCAATTTGGCCAGTCTTTCCTCATAGCTAAGATTTTCAATACCTTTTACCAGCTTAGTTGCCCTTCTCTGTACCCTCTCTAATACAATAATGTCCTGTTTGAGTGATGGAGACCAAAACTGTACGGCATATTCTAGATGGGGCCTTACAAGTGCTCTATACAGTGGAAGAATGACCCCCTCCTCCCTTGACTCTATGCCCCTTTTAATACACCTCAAGACCTTACTTGCCCTTGATGCTGCTGACTGGCATTGCTTGCTACAGCCAAGTTTATCATCTACAAGGACTCCAAGGTCCTTTTCCATAATGGATTTGCCTAGTGCAGCCCATTAAGGGTATAAGTGGCTTGGATATTTTTACATCCCAGGTGCATGACTTTACATTTATCAACATTGAATCTCATTTGCCACTTAGCTGCCCAGATTGCCAGTTTTTCAAGATCATGTTGCAAGGATGCCACATCCTGGATGGAATTAATTGGGCTGGATAATTTTGTGTCATCTGCAAACACTGATACATTACTTACAACACCCTCCCCTAAGTCATTAATGAACAAGTTAAATAAAAGTGGACCCAATACTGAGCCCTGGGGGACCCCACTAAGAACCTTACTCCAAGTAGAGAATGTCCCATTAACAACTACCCTCTGTACCCGATCCTGTAGCCAGTTTCCTATCCATGTGCAAACGATTTGCAATTTGCATTAGTGTTTTTCACCAGGTATAGAAATTAGAAAATTACATAATTCCATGAAAAAACGTACTTCTGGAGCAGTTACTTTTCTATGCTGATTTCCCTTATGGTGATATGTTGCTATTAAAGGGGTTCTGTTTCATTATAGTTCATTATAGTGTCTCTGTCTCTGTTAAACAAGGCTTATAACTTGTGTAAGTCAAGTACGTGGAGTCCTACTCCTATTTTTGGAATGCATTCTTTTGTTCCAGTCCAATGCTTATGTGGGCATGTTGTATGTTGGTACAGATGCTTATGTGTGTATTTTTAGTACTTGCTGAGAGATCAGGGTAATAACAAGGCATGGATTGCCTGGCTTGTGTGTAGGGTTGCCACCTTTTCTGGAAAAAAATACCAACTTATATTTTTATCTTTCCCTATTAATAACATTGGATCATTTTTTTCTTTTTCTTTTCCTTTGTTCATATTTTGAATTTCTTGTCCATGTTTCATGTTGAATGTTGGATGATGGTTCATGTTATCTATCAGGCATTGTACAATTCTCTCCATAGGGATTCAAGATGATCATGTTGGGGTCATTCTCTAAGTGCTCCTTGATTTAAGTCCTAACAGGATTTTATTTGTTCTTTGATATCATGTTCCTCATGATAGAGCTTGTTCTCTTGCATGTCATCCTGCTGTGTAAAATGTCCAACTCCAGGGCTATATCCAGGAGAAACTGAACAAACACTACCCCAATATCTGCCCACACCCACATATTGCTTTACCATTCCCTCTTAGCTACTGTGCCATGACCCCTCCTGATTTTTAAACAGGATTATGGCTCTATATAATTGTTATTAATAAGAAAAGGAAGGTTGCTGCTAGAAAACCTGACATTTTCTGAAACTTTAAATCATAATCAGAAATACCTTACTGAAGTTATGGGAAAAAAATATACAAAAACATTTACTTTTGCAACATATGCAAAGTACAAAAGAAGAAAGGATTGTGTCCTATAAAGCCACCCCATTTAAGAAGATGGGCAGAGTTATTTTACATTGGAAAAGATTTACAACACATAAATGATCAAATACTTGGGTGTAAATATTAGCTCTACAGATGTTTATTCTTTAGAGAACATAACAGAATCCTTTGAGATAATAACATCTCTTTTTTGGTAAACCAGAGCAGCAAAGATGTGGATTTCTCTATAACTAGATCATATCGATAGGTTAGTTAGATAATAGTCAGTAGTTAGGTTAATTAGTTTATTTTAGCAAATATGTGAATACAACTTTTCTGCTGTACTGTGTGTAGCAGCTTTAAGGCAAATGTGGGGAAATGTTTTCAAGATTAGTCCAGATGAATCACTACTAGATACTATATATCATAAACTGAAGGAATGAAAACCTTCAGAAACATTACTGCTATTTAAAAATACAGTGCATTGTTGATTTTGGTCTTTCCTGATACTGAAATCTAAAAGCATGCTTTTGGATTCTGAGGCATATTGAACACTGTTTCTCCATGCACTGGGCCATCTAACAGCTAAACTAACTTTGCATGAGCAAAAGACTGCAAATGAATCTTTTTCAACCCCAATAATTGTTTTACAGGTATGGGATCCGTTATCGGTAAACCCGTTATCCAGAAAGTTCCAAATTATGGAAAGGCCGTCTCCAAGAGACTCCATTTTATCGAAACAATCCATTTTTAAAAAAAAAATATTTCCCTTTTCTCTGTAATAATAAAACAGTACCGTGTACTTGACCAAAACTAAGATATAATTAATCCTTATTGGAAGCAAATCCAACCTATTGGGTTTATTTAATGTTTACATGTTTTTTTAGTAGACTTAAGGTATGAAGAAATTACAGAAAGATCTGTTATGCAGAAAAGCCAAGGTCCTGAGCATTCTGTATAACAAGTCCCATGCCTGTACTAAGAAAAAGATTTTTTTAAAATAAATAACCATATGTATAAAAAAAACCACAATTTTATCATGTGTCAATTAAACCTAAAGAGCAACAACCATAAATTGTTCCTTTTTTAAAGTTTTTACAATATGGTTATGTTCAACTGTATGATTTTCATTTTCTAATATTTTATAGTGGTACTGTGAAGCCAATCCAGTATTTCAGAAAAAGAACCACCGAGAATGATCTCAAACAGGAGGCAAGTATTGTGAAACATTTTATTTCGTCATGTTCATAAAAACCTCAATATTTCTTTGTCTTGCTGTTTTAGAATGGAGACATATTAACAATTAGCACCATGAGGGATACTCTGAACCATTTACTTATTTACTGGTCTTTGTCAGCAATGCCAGGAAAATATAAAAGCACCAAGCTGCTAGACCACCTTCAGATATGATATCCGTAATCATATAATAATTTGCGACTCACATATTCCCTAACAACTTTGCTTTGATTTATTGCAGTGACTTAAAATGCAATTCATTTTCTACCTCATCAAACTCCCCCCAAATTCTGTCCATGATGAGGTAGTTCAAACAAGGAAGTTCTTTTTACGTATTGTGAATGTCATCTTGGTTAGAAAGATGGGTTGAGTTTGATGCCTGGAATGTTCAGTGCTGTGTATCTTGGCCAAAAAAAAAATCACACAATGTTTTTCTTTTTTTTTTTTTTACTAAAAACAAAATGGCAACTGAATGGACCAGAATTTTATAGCACCATTTAGATGTCTTCAGAATAGGAAATTTGTACAAAAATAGAGAAAAAAGCATTTAGTTTGTATTATTGCAAAAATATTAGCCCTTCTGTCTAATTATCTTTTTCTTTCCTTAATATTTTGGAAATAAATAACTGGTGTACAGTTTTCCTTTAGTGGGTGACCAAATTAGAAAAGAAGGGGCACACACTGAGTGCAGATCATTTGCTGTGGTTTACAAGGAAGAATATTTATAATTTACAGGAAGCATACAGGTCCAACATCAACACCAAATTCTTGATCAGCTCCACCTACATCCATGGGTGCAATATCTACAATGGGTAGTCTCATTGCCTTGCGTGATCTGTATTCAAAAACTGTCTTGCCCCATTTGCCTGTATGTTTCTGTAAACAATACAAATAAAAAAAAAGTAACAGTTAAAATTGCTATAAAAACATGGCTCTTTTGTGCTATCCTTTAGTTAAAAATTACCAATACATGAAATATGTAAAGTCTTTCTAAATTGTACAAAAACACATAATGCCCATATTTTTGTCTTTGAATTAAGCTCCAAGAGGCAGATACTTCCTTTTGTACAGGGCAGATCAGACTAGAAATCTTCTCCTGCAGCATTCCAAGCCTTTCAATCTGTTTTTGATCTTTTTTTAAAATTAAACTGGATTATTGGTTCAATCAGTTTGATAGGGCCAAGTCATTGGTTTCACAAAGATTATATTTATTATTGTCTAGGTCTTCAGGGATTATTAGTATTATTATGAGATGTCCAAAATAATTATAGAGCAGGGTTACCCCATTAAAAAGTATAATAATGTTTCAATATTGTATTTTTTCTTAAGTTATTTTCCTGCTTGTTCAATCGGTATTGGTATTTAAACCTTTCCCAACATTTTGCATGATAAAGATGAACATTATTATGAAACAACTGGGGTTGGTCAGTGTCTTTCTTGTCTGTTATTATTCATATGCAGGTACCAATATATATATAAAGACATACAGTAGATGCATCTATACCGTTTCAAACAGAAAGGTTATCTATTGTTTTTTTTGTTTGTTATTCCCTTTGCTTATAAATGTTATGAATATAAGTAAAAGCAAAGTATATGAATATATACTCACAGTGCAACCATCCTCCAAAACAGTGTATGTAAATTTGCTATTTCCTTCAGCCTTCAACTCGCTGTCAGTAGAACTCATGAATTTCAGAGACTTCTTTACATTTCCATTTTCCCCATCCATATATGCGATGCTGTTCTTGCAATGATAAGTAATATTCTGGGAAGCTCTGCTAGAAAAGATTCGTAGGAATGCCATCTGAACTTCTGAAACATCCTCAGGAAGCTCTGCATCTCCATAGCTAAACTATAAATAGATATAACAAACATATTGAAGTATGAAAAACACAATAAAACAGTATCTCTTTCAGCAAAGAAATATTTTTTAAAGTTATTTCTTGTAGATGAAACTGAAATGAGGAATACCAGGAGGATCCAATGCATACTGAAATGTTTGGGTAATGAACTGTTTAAGACAAATATTAAATACTGTCAGTAATTTTATGGTTCTCATAGTAATTTGTAAAATGAAAATAATAAATTGATTGTAAAGGGTGGTTTCCAAAGAGAAAACTGAATAATGGCTTTTGTTTTCTACCTGAAAGCCGCCATTCATAGACTCTCCAAACCAAACATGTTTCTTGATATTTCCAGAACTGGTGTACCAATTCTTGCGTGGGACACTGATTGGATTGGCATTCACACATGTTTCACCAGTTTCCATGTTGCAGAATACTTTAATGGCATCCATTTTACAACCTTGGTTTGGGTCAATCCAGTATTCACCTATTGGAAAACATTTAACAGCATTAATTTAAAAGTGAACGTCTAAAGAGTTTTCAAGTGTAACTAAAATGAAGGTATGTTTTAAAAACCCTTTGATCACAAAAGAGTCTGTATTCTGATCAAGTAGTAGCTAGGTCTCATATCCATCAAAATTCATATTGCCATCCTTGGAAAACATTGTTACTTACAGTATTTAACATAATTTTACTGTTAATACTTACCACTTTTAAGCTCTGGCCGACAGAATTTGAGGTCACGACAGTTACGTGCTGGGTTCTTTCTTGATCCATCTGGGCTGATGATATTTTCAATTTGGCTGTTGATTGCTTTTAGTGAAGACATTATCTCAGAAACACTTATTGATCCATCAAGGCCTTGATCGCCATAGTATGATCCAGAAGGACCCTTCTCACCACCATATTGTCCTAACTGTGCTCCGCCACCATCACAACAAGGACCAGGTGGGCCAGGGGGACCAGGTTGACCTGCTGGACCTGGTTGGCCAGATGTTCCCTAGAAAAGGAGTATAAAAAGTTGGCAGATATTTCTTGTCAATAGCATAAATGACTGTATATTTAAAAATGTTATATTCCATTTGGGGTAATGTCATATTCTCAACTACAATAAGTTTACCTATCTCAAGTCTGTTGTGGGCAGCCAAGGATTTTTCTTGATGAAAATGAATTGTAGTATGTGAAATAATCTTTGATTGATTTTAAAGTTGTGATATTGACTTTATTTAAAGTTATACAGGCAAGTATACGTATTTGGGCAAGACCCATGTGTTGTTGAAATCATATTCTTGAGGTGATATCATAGAAAAAGAAACCCACAATAAAGATTTTACTTTTATAATGAAAACTTCATGAACACTCATAGATGAGAAAAACTGGTTGCGACTAAATAGGTTTCATTTAAGGAGAAATACTACTATACATCACTGTTAATTGTCAGTGTAACTACAAAAATATTATTTTATAAAAACTAAAAATTCTCATATTTAAGGTTTATTTCAGAAAAAGATGTTACCTCTGAGCCAGTTTCTCCTCTACTACCTCGAGGTCCAGGGGGGCCGATGGGTCCTGCATATCCACTAACACCATCCTTTCCGGGAGCTCCATTAGAGCCTGGTGGTCCCTAAATAAAATGCCATATTCATTACATTAGATAAATAACTTAACTGCACATTTAATTTAATGATTTTCAAGCATGCTTTAGGATTCATTTATAATAAAGCACTGTGTATCTTGACAGAGCTATATAAATAAATGATGATGATGATGATGATGATCTTAATGCTAAGTTGTCATGAGCAAGTAGCTCTAAACCTTTTGTCTGACTCTGTAGCTCTTGCATATCTTGCATATTGCATTTTATACATTTTGCAGAATGAATCTCTTCATATGACAAAGGTAGAATAGAACCTTGCACTTACTCTTGGACCCTGTTGGCCTTGGCTTCCTGCAGTACCTTGTTCTCCTGGAGATCCCTGTTATGAAAGGTAAAAGTAATGTTTAATATTATAGCTAAACAAAACTACTAAAAGTAAAAACACAAAAACCTGCTTAATATACCTATAACTGACTAACTCAATGGTGATACAGAAAAGTCATGTTAAAGATTGTCATGTGTTAAAATGTATAATGCTCCATTTAGGGGCAGATTTATCAAGGGTCGAATTTCGAGGGTTAAAAAACCCTGGAATTCGACCCTCGAAGTAAAAATCCTTCAGATTCAAATATCGAATTCTAAGGATTTAGTGCAAAAGCTTCAATCGAACAATCAAATAGAAATCGAACGTTTCAAAGGATTTTTATTGATCGATCGAAGGATTTTTATTTGATCAAAAAAACTGTGCTGGGGAAGGTCCCCATAGGCTAACATTGCACCTCGGTAGGTTTAAAGTGGCAAAGTATGAAGTTGAAGTATTTTTTAAAGAGACGGTACTTCGATTATCGAATGGTCGCATAGTCGAATGATTTTTACTTCAAATCATTCGATTCAATCTAATTAGATCGAATTTGACCAATTCGATGGTCGAAGTACCCAAAAAAATACTTCGAAATTCAAATATTTTTGCATTCAAATTATTCACTCGAGCTTAGTAAATCTGCCCCTTAGTGTTGTAATGGAATGGAATGTACAGGCTATATGAACTATGGATAAATACATGGATAAATAAACCTCTTTTGTTAAACAAGAAAATATTTGATAATTATTTATTTTAAATTATACTTACAGGAGGACCAGGTAAACCAGGATTACCAGGATGACCACGATGACCTTTCATTCCATTTGTACCACGCTCACCAGCTTCACCTTTATCACCACGTGATCCTTGGGGACCCTAGGAAAAGTGAATCGTTTTAAGATGTGATTTACCAAAAATATGTTGTGCTCATCTGTTCCAATTGTCTGTCAGTGTGCATTATATTTAATAATCATTTATGTCATTTACATGATAATGTATAATTATCTATGGTATCTTATATACAGTAGTGCTTTAGAGAATGTGATCTTAATAAATGCTTTCTACCCACTTAAAGGGTTTCACATGGTATTAATGAATTAATGAGAACAAAATATGTCTATTAACTGGTAGTGCTTAGCAAAAACTATTGTTATAAAGGACATTACAGCATTTTATTTAGTTATTGTTGACTGAATATTCAGAGTAAAAACTTACAGGAGCACCACGAGCACCAGCAGAGCCAGCAGGGCCTGCAGGACCAGATGGACCCTAAAATAGGAATAAACAATATTTTATAAACAGAAATTTTTAAATCATTTACTGAAAAATGCTGTGTCAGACATCTGCAAGGGCACATCTATATGGACATAGGTTATATTGATCATAGGAACAAACTACATATTTCCAGTGCAATACTTCAATAAACCATGTAACTGGTAGTGAATTCTTAGCCATTTTGTAGTATAAACTTTTTGTAATTCCATGTTAGTATATTCCATATGTAAGTATCCATATGTTAGTATCTTGCTTATAGTATCAACCATAGTTCCTTTTAAACAGATATCACTTTGTAACAGTGATGTACTAGTAGTAAAGTGGAGCATTTATGAGAGATTCTGATTTGCTGCTCTTATTACTTACAAAAACATTCAATAAATCTATATCTATACTATATCTATTGACTGGCTATTTTAAGATACAATACCAATATAACAATTATGACTTACAGTTTCTCCTCTATCTCCCGACTTTCCAGCTGGGCCAACAGGACCTGGAGCACCAGGATGACCTGGAGCTCCATTAGAACCTGGAGATCCATTTTCACCCCGATCTCCCTGTTAAGAAAGAAAATATAAAGTGATTATAGACTATAATTAAATCAATGTACAAAGTTTTATTCTATGTGATATAATAAAATTAAAGTTTACTTTAGGACCAGAGGAACCATCACGTCCAGGCAAACCATCAGAACCAGAATTGCCCTAAATTAAAGACAAAAATTCTGCATTAGAAATGAAGAAATAACTTTGCACCACATGTCAACTTGGCCACGTAATACCACAGTGCCTCCCTCAGTTGTAAACAATCATAGGATGGGTGCAACTTGGATTATTATACCGTATATACTCGAGTATAAGCCGTCCCGAGTATAAGCCAAGGTACCTAATTTTACCTCCAAAAACTGGGAAAGCTTATTGACTCGAGTATAAGCCGAGTGTGAGAAATGCAGCAGCTTCTGGTAAGTTTCAATCAAAAAATTGAGGTGCCGGCGTCTTGTTTTTGGATGCCGGCGACCATTCTTGGACGCCGGCGAATATTCTTGGAGACTATTCTTTTACGCCGGCGACTATTCTTGGACGCCGGCGACCGTTTTTGAGCTTGACCCGAGTATAAGCCGAGGTAGAGTTTTTCAGCATGTTTTGGGGGCTGAAAAACTCGTCTTATACTCGAGTATATATGGTAATTTGCAATATTTTGATCTGTACTCTGTACTCAGTCTGTGCAATTCAGTTAATATTTTAAGCATTGTTTTGTATAAAGCTGGCCATACCTACACAGATAATATTGTACAAAACTGAGTTTTGTATGAAAAGGTGTATGTGTATGTATGACTATGAAGATTTTCATTCATCCAGGTCATGGTATATCTAGTATAGGAAAAATCTAAAAACAACTGGACTTGCTGAGTAATCAATGAACACGTTTCACTACTCATCCGAGCAGCTTCTTCAGTTCAACTTCCCACACCAGTCAGTTGAACTGAAGAAGCTGCTTGGATGAGTAGTGAAGGTGTTCAATGATTACTCAGCAAGCCCAGTTGTTTTTAGATTTACCTGTACTAGATATTGTTTGTGTATTCTGGCCCTGCGATGCTCAACGGTATCCATCTATAATGTATATTCAGAGATTGGTCAGGTTAGAAAATGTTATCTTCTGATGCACCATGTCAGCCAGTGCATGGTGCATTGACAGATGAAGAAGTGAAAAGGGGCCACAGCACAAAGCAATCGGAATAGGAAGACAGCTATACTGTATGTAGCACCTCTTATGCTCTATGCATGGGACAATCAGTCAGAGAATGTAGAAGCTCAGCCCATGTAGGATTGCCATTAAACAAGCATGTTTTGCAACTTGGAACATGGCAAAGAAATAAACATTTCAGATAGGTAGTTAAATTAAAAGTACAAGAAAAGCCTTATTTGCAGGGGTGCCAAGGTGTTACCGTAGATTTAGACTCAGGGAACACTCAGTGATAGTATAAGTCTGCCAAGGGACTCCTGGGAAAATAAGTAAGGTCGCAGTGCTGTGCCAGTTTTTCTCAGGACTGTACATTTTTATCTTGCAAGAAGCACTGCCCTGGGGAAAAAACTTTGCAAATGTATTCAAATCTAATCTAATGGCACCCCTGTGAATAAGCCTTTCCTTATTGAAATAAGTGGGAATTCATAAGCAATGCACATTACAAACCTAATATGCAATAAAAAAACAATTTATGCAATAGAAAAAAATCTATAAAACTAATAATATAATAACTTACATCTCTTCCACTTTCCCCAGGAGCACCATTAAGCCCAGCAGGCCCAGGAGAACCAGCAAGACCACGTTCACCAGGAGATCCATTGGAACCAGGTTTTCCATCCTCGCCCTTTGTGAAAAGACAGTTATGAATGTTAGCTACTAAGAATTTAATACAATATAAAGTTCCTAAATTAAGGGTTGTCTAAAATAGGACTTCTCAACTTTTTCTTGTCAAGACCTTATATTCTTGTCAAGGCATTATATTATTGTCATAGTATACTTTAACCTACTTAAAACATGATTGCTATAGACAAAAGTAGAGTTGCAGGTTTCTGCAAACATTACTTTGTAAACATTGCCTCCACTGTAACTAGAAGAACTCAAATACAATGCTTTATATTATTAACACAAAATGAAGATTTTTTTTGGATTGCGTATTCTAGTACAAAAAGACTGTGTTAGTGGGCATGTCAGTACAGTATAGGTACTTATTTGAGAAGTACAAAGATCAACATCTCCACAGAATATCAACAGAGCCTTACAAGCAACACTAGTGTAGAAGTTAAAGAATCTTGATACCGAATCCCCCACAACTTGTCAAAATCACTGGAGAATCCAAGTAGAAAAGGCATAAAACAATCTTGACTTTACAAAGTTATGGGATCCTTCATTTCAGGTTTTTATTAAATGACAACTATCTGATCATATTTATACATAATATTATACTTGGTTTATTAACATTAGTATTTCATATATGTATTACTTTGATGCAAAACGAAATATAATCTTTTACAACAGAAGCATAAAGTAAACAGTTCATTTTCTGCTTTCAAACACAAGAGAAACATACATGAAAATATATACAAATGAATATACCTTTGAACCTGGAATGCCAGGAGCACCTGGTCTGCCTTGTAAGCCAGGCAATCCAACAATACCACGACCTCCAGCAGGGCCAGAAATGCCAGAAGGACCTGGTGCCCCCTATTTGAAATATTAACAAAACTTTAATCCAAAATAAACACACATATATATATATATATATATATATATATATATATATGTTAACTATTATGTTAAGAACCTGACAATATAAAAAAAACAGTTTTTGATATATGACTGAAAATATCATTTGAAACTGACCGTTTCTCCACGAGAACCAGGTGCACCTCTTTCTCCTGGTTGGCCTGATTCACCCTTTGGACCTGCTGAACCAGGGCTTCCTGGAGCACCAACGTTGCCAGATTTACCTGGAGGTCCATCTTTTCCTGGGCCTCCAGCAGAGCCAGGAGGACCTGTGTTGCCCTATTATGAAAATAAAGCAAATAGTCTATAAAAGAACGTAACATGAGATTTAATATATGGAGTAATTCTTATCTGGTCTTATCTGGCCAACAACAAAAAATTTTTTTTCACACTGTATTGAATTATAAACCCTTTGTGCAAGATGCATGGTTTTATATCCTGGCAACAAAATGGTTGGTCTAAACTATTTGTGCTAAGTGAAATAATACTGTAGTTTATGTTTTGTTGTCTTACAAACAGCATAACACAATATGTATTGCCAGGAAACAGAAATTCATGCAATACTTACATTAGATCCAGGAGGACCAGGCAACCCGCGAGTACCAGGAAAACCGGCAGAGCCCTATAAAATATGCAGACATTACGTGACTTCAGTGTCAGAATTAGTGACAGACATGTGGAACTACAGCTACTACAGTATTGTTAAATATAAAATGCATTTTTAAATATCTATGTTGTAACACAGCAGCATTGTATATTTTCTGAATATTTACACTTATTCAAACACTTTATAAATATTCCCCAGGGAGGAACTTTCTCTTTTGAATTCTGTAGCATGTTTCAACCATAAAGCTAAACATACACTGGTCAACATTTAGGTGAATCTATCTGATTGGCCAGTGGGTTGAGGGGACAGTTAGTGGCCTATTAATTATAGTGTAAAAAAACATAGACAAAATTCGCCATACATTGCCAGGCATCGCCACGTAAAAAAATGAGTTTAACAAGTTTTGTTCTAATGTCATGTGACTGCGTACCTCCACAAACAAATCCGGCGTAACTGTTAGCAGCTGCTTATGAATGCTATGGGAAAATACCAGGATCATCCAACGTGGCTTCTAACTTGTTTTTACCTAGAGCGACTTCTGTTGGAAATTCCCTGCCACTTAAATTTCCCCTATTGACTTTAATCGATGAGAGGTCTGAAGCTGCATCGAATCTAGTTAAGACCTCAGAAACATGTTGAGCTAAGTTAGACCTTTTTACATATATGACATATTACAATATTTTTGGCACCATCTTAAGAGACACTTTGGGCAAAGTGTGTCTAAAAGATAAGCACATGCTGTGAAATTGACTACTAAAGTTATTTTTAATAAAATGGCTTCCTTTCATCTAATATAAATAACTATGTATGGAACTCAGAAGAGGGTATTGCTGTTCTAATTATTACCATTTAAGTTTCAGCACAAAGTACAAAATGCAGAAACGGAAAATGATGTTGCCTTGCTGGAAATACTCACAGGTGCTCCTGGAGAGCCACGGTCTCCTTTTCCTCCTTGAGGACCAGGATTACCCTTAAAAAGATTTCAAAATTATTAGATGATCAGTAAAAATAAAATGGCTGGCACATTTGCATTTTACCTAATCATACAACAGTATATGTTGAGTGCAAAAATACAAAGATGTAAACTCACAGCAGGTCCAGCTCCACCTTGAGGCCCAGCAACTCCGGGATTACCAGGCTCTCCACGTTCCCCAGGACCACCTTTCTCACCTTTGGTTCCAGGTTCTCCACTTTGACCCTAAATGCATAAGGAATTTATAATGTTTAAAATTAATGGATTAAAATAATTTACAGAGCATATAGTATAGTATATGCAGAGATTTCTAAGGTATTTCAGACATACCTAAGGTTATGTTTTGTTAAGGTTATATGTTAGATTAAACTACTTGCCAAGTTAGATTAATAAAATGATCCTAAAAACAATAAAATTACAATTATACAATCACTAAGGGGCATATTTATCAGGGGTTGAATTTCGAAATTTGAATACAAAAAGACCAACTGAAATGAAGTTGTAGGTTTTTTTTGGCCAAATAGGTACATTTTCGATCGAATAGGTCTGTATTCGGCCTCATTCAAATCATACGAATCGAATTAATAGCGCATTTGATCTAATTCGAATCAAAGTTTCCCCCCAAAAAAACGTTGATTTGAAGTCCACCAATTGACTCCAATTGACTCCAAATGGGTTCTAGGAGGTTTCCCATAGGCTCAAACAGCAATTCGGCAGGTTTTATATGGTGAATGGTCGAAGTCGAATTTTTAAAGAGACAGTACATGATAAATTTTGATATTCTAATTTTCAATTTTTTTTCAAATTCAAAACGACTTTGAACTATTCCCTAGTCGAAGTACACAAAAAATAGCTCAAAATTCAAATTTTTGGATTTTGAAAATTCACCTCGACCTTTGATCTGCCCCTAATTATTTTGATTTTATACCAATTACCCCTAAAATTAAAACGGAAAACATGTAGATTTTCTATACAGGGAACGTCCGCTAGGTGCTGTAGGAAAACAACACTAAGAGGGTTATTTATCAAAATTCTAATTTATCTAATTATTTTCTAAAACATACGTCAACCAAATTCGCATGGGTTATTTCCCTTTATTTATCAATACATTTTTCCAAAAAGTTCCATTTCGGAAAAAAAACACGATAAAATCATCCAAAAAATTTGAATCGTACAAATTTTTCTGATTTTCTGCCCAAAAAAAATCCAATTTTTGCCTGAAAACCACGAAATCTTCACATTATTGCACAAAACCTAGCACAAATCAGGATATCTTTGGGATATGACTATGAAGATTTTCATTCATCCAGGTCATAGTATATCTAGTATAGGTCAATCTAAAAACAACTGGACCTATATGTACTTATATACTGCTTATATACAACCTCGGGAGGTCTGAGATGCAGGATTTTCCATCCTCAGGGTTTAATAAATCACGAAAAGTTTTTTCCACTAAAAATTGTATTTTATCGTAAAAAAACTTGAATTCTTTGAGTTTTTGGCATTTGGATTTCAACAAATAACCCCCTAAGATTATGCAGTTTTATTGTGCTAAGGCCAATGATTCATAGGAAACCTATCTTAAATTTAAGCTAAATAACAACCACAGCACTTACATATTTTCTGGAGGGACATAAAATGTAGGGTGCAGGTTGTTTGTTATACTTACAGGGGCTCCGGGGAAGCCAGCGGGTCCAGGAGGGCCATTTTCTCCTCGTTCACCCTTCAAAAAATAATATTTATGTTTAGAAATTGGTTTTATTTTGAAAAATAAAATTAATAGCTAGTTTGATGAAATTGACTGTTTATCTGTGTGCACACAGTTGCACCTCGCATGTGATTAAAAAGGCTTAAGGTGCAGAGTGCAGTGTCAGCAGGTGCAAAGCTGCCCTGTTCTTACAGCCCTATGTAAGTACTGAGCCCAGTTTTGTCTTACACTCCCCAACCTGCTTATCTTTTAGATGTGCATGTCAGGGGCATGTCTAAAAGACAAGCAAGTTAGGAGATGAACATAAAATAGCATACCTATGTGCCTTGCCCTTTCTGCCCATTATGAATACATGCTGTTAAATGCAGGCAGCTCTGTATTCATCAGGGGAATACAGGTCTCTTTGATTTAATATAATGCTTAGAGATTTGAGGCAATTGAGGCAGATAATACTCTTTTCTTGCACTTTGCTACTTGTCCTGCACATAATTAATGACACTTTATTACAAACACATTTTCATGTATACAGTACACAATGCACAACTAATTTGGACAGGACAGATAAAACCAAAGTTTCTAATAAACAACTCTATAGCCATTCCTTTATGTCGGTGACTATCAAGTATGCTGATTCTTAGTATTTAAATGAGGCAGTAACATTTAGCTACTCTAAACTGGTCATATTACCATGCATAAACAGTAAAGGCTGTATGATTAACCACACTTTGCAATAACACTAATTCTGAGCCAGGAGTTTAACTAATTTAATTGATTAAAGCTCCTCACCATATTTTTCCTTCACACAAACTGAGCTGAATCTATATATATATATTTTTTTTGTAAATTCTTTATGTTGTAAATCAGCATTAGACAGTTCAATATATATTATAGCGCTCAACTTTTTGTGCTTGGTGAATCTATATATTTAAAAAAAAGAATAAAAATTTATTTGTATAGTACAAGTTGTGATTTAGTCAAAGTATATCTTTATTTGATAATGCCTTGCTTAAACGTTTGCTGTAAATTGTAGGAACAATGTCTTTTAAAATCACATAGAACAAGTCAGACAAAATGCATATTATATGACTCTATGCAACAGATAAGGCTAAATGGGGCAGATAACCAAGGAGCAGATGAGCTACAAGACTTTACTGACTAATCCTTGGAAGGCTCAGTTTATTATTTCTAATGTTCAATTGTCCAATCAACACAAAGCCAAATTTATATGCCAATTATTTTTGTTTCGAGTCAGCCTGAAGAGAGATGGTGTTTTATACAAACAAAGAGTTGAATTTTATGCCTCGGCATTTTACCTATTCATGTACTTGATACTTTAAGAGGCATTGACCACAAAAGAATGCAAGCGGTGGTCAAGAGTCACTTCTAAATTATGCTTTAGGCTATTCATCTTTTCAATAATGTAAAGTGCAGAAAATCAAATTTATTGTGCTTTCAATTATTGTCAAGAAATAATGTAAGCAATGTCATTTACCCTTTAACCATTTTCAGAAATATGGATACACACATTTCAGCACTTTTGCATGTTAATTGTATAGGCAGGGAAAAGTACTTACAGGACCACCACGAGCTCCAACAGGGCCTGATGGCCCAGCTGGTCCATTTTCACCCTAAAAAACAAAACATAATGTGCGTTAAAATACATTGTGGACATGTGAGTAATGCATCAATGCATTTCTGAAAAAGACTTGATAAAAACGCAACCAGCATGGCATAACTGTCTTTGTGGGTCAAATAAAACATGGTCAGGATTTAGAGAGTAATCAAGGGGAACATAATCTTGCATTTTTGCAGAAATTTTCAATAAAAGTAAATGATAGTTAATAATAAATATGTATGAGTACCCTTTAATTGACTTGCTTAGACCATATAGAGCCAATAAAGGAAATTAAGAGGTGAAAACATCCAAGTATCAAAGGACATGTGAGGAAACATGGTTGCCCTTGTAGGTAACTCACTCTTGGTGCTGTCAACATAGCCCTGATGGGGGCATTTTTCTAAAAATAGTATTGTTTCTCACAAATATTTCCACTGTGGTTTAGTATTCTAAAATAGTTTAGACGTTCTTGTTCTATTGTATTTTGTCAAACCCACTCCTTAAAAATAATAAATTGCTGCATGTTTCTTTAATATACAATTCATACTAAAAAAAATAATAGATACAGTTACAGAATTTACGGTCAAAAAAAAATTGACAACTAATTATGCTTCTGTTTATTTCAGCTACATTGATCCACTCACACTTCTACTACTCATCATAAATGCCAATAAAGGAAATTAAGAGGCGAAAACACCCAAGCATCAAATGACATTTAAGTAAATTGAATTTTTTGGTGTCGTTTATGGGTTTAGAACAAAGGCAGATTGCCCCCACAATTTTTTACTCCATGAAAAGCAAACACATACATACAAACACACACATACCATATCAATATGTATTTTAAGTAAATTCTTGATTTTTGTAATTTACAAACATAGTTTAAGAGGAAACTCCTTATACCTTGTCACCAGAAGGGCCGGCAGGACCAGGTGGACCTATAGGACCAGCAGGACCCTAAAGATAAAAAATAACACTGTAAGAATTATGTATTTCTAGTCAAACATATCCAGTGAATAAATTAGGGAAAAAATAGGCACATCTTAGATGGAGAAAAGGTAAAAGATACGATTTTCATTATTAGATATTTCATAGCATCTCTTTAGATGAAATGAAAGGAAATCACAAATCATAGATACATTTACCATTCGCCAAAGCACTAATTCACAAAGCAACAAATCTTACCCTTGTTCCATCTTGTCCAGGAGCTCCATCACCACCTTTACCACCAGCTTCACCCTAAGAAGATCAAAGTATTCAAAAATTCATTAATTCATGTAATCTAAAAGTATCTATGGTCACTCCTTTTAACGCATTAGAAAATTGTTTGTAATACAATATACAATTACTGTATAAGCATGTTAAAATGTATAAAAGCATATTTATGAGCAGCTTCACAAACAAGAATTAATTAACAGTAAATACAGACCTTTTCACCCTTGGGACCAGGACTACCAAATCCTCCCCTTTCTCCAGGCATACCTTGAAGACCAGGTGGACCCATTGAACCAGATTGACCAGGTGGGCCAGCAGGACCCTGTAATGGGATAGCATACCTGATAACCTTTTGTGCACATATTAATATTTATATGACATCTTCTAAAATTATATAATGAATCTAATTGATTAAAAATAAAATATTCATAGAAAGGTGAACAAATACTGGACGGGTGCGTTGAATACCTTGGCACCATCTGGACCAGGGGGACCAGAACCACCCCTAGATCCTGGAGGTCCTGGGGTACCTTGAGGTCCTCTCTCACCAGGGACACCATTTTCACCCTATAATAGGAAAACAATAATGATATAATCAGGCCCGGATTTGTGGAAAGGCCACCAAGGGCAGCAAGAATTTAGGTGTAGTGCCCAACCACACCCACATTGGTTCAGAAACACTGAGGATGTACAGGAGATAAAATCGTTTTTAAATTTCCCATGCGACATTCCCCATTGCTCCGGTTCCAATGACAAAAACTGTGTGCGAATAAAAAGGAAGGGGACGGGGTTGACAAGAATCAGGGGGCCTAGGGGTGCCCGATATATAAATCCGGCCCTGGATATAATGCAGTTTATTTCTTAACACAGATATTTGTGGATAAAAGAGATGTATAACAGTAACATGGTCTATGTGAGTTTTAGTAAAATGACCTATGATATCAAAATTATTCATGCTGTTTTGAATGACCAGTACTATAAAGTATGATTATGAAAACTTAAAAAACTTTTCAATTTGTGTGTTTTCAGATACACCAGAAATAAATACTTTTTTCAATTACTTTCAATTAGTCATTTTTTAAATATCTTTCTATATTTAAACTTGTCTAGGAACTCAGTGATCCAGACACAGGCTCTGAACTGTTAAAATATGCTACATTAGTTGATACATTTCTTAGCAGCATCTGTGGCATGTTAGCAACTAATGTCTCATTATAACAGCTGATTTTAAAGGGCATATAGGGACACAAGCATTCAAATTAAGATTAGCCTCCTAGATTACAGATTATGGACATGCATATGATGTCACATGTATGAATTTAATGAGAGAACCGGGAGGCGTGTGAGCAAACATGGCCGCCCTTGTTGGGAACTCCCTTGTGGTGCAGTCATAATAGCGCTGATGGGGGGGGATTTTTTCTTAAAATAGTATTGTTTGTCCTAAATATGTTTTGCTTCACTGTGGTTTAGTATTCTTAAAAAGTTTAGAAGTTCTTGTTCCATTGTATTGTGCTAAACACATTCCTTAAAAATTATAAATTGCTGTATTTTTCTTTAATATACAATTCATACTAAAAAATAGAAAATACAGTTAAAGAATTTAATTATTGTCAAAAAATTGATAACTAAATATACTTCTGTTTATTTAAGCTACATTGCTCCCCTCACACTTCTACTACTCATCATTATACATTTTATAACATTTGTACTGTAGATTAATTCTCTAATCTTTCACAGGCAATCCAAATATAGCATAACTTTTCATTTGCTTTGTTGCCAGAAAAAAAAATATTTGCTTCTAAACTGTTAATGCTGTATTTTTTAATGTATTACTTACTTTACCACCAGAGGTTCCTGGAAGTCCATTTTCACCTTTTGGTCCCTATATGAGAAAATAACATTTTATATTCCTTGTACAGCTGTTTATTTTAAATAAACCGTATCCAACTGTATGTATGATATGAATAATCTTCTGTTCATTAAAGAAAAAACAGCTATTGAAGATATTTAATTTAAATATTAATTTAAATAAATAACTATTAATTAATATTTTCAGCTTCTGAGTTTTTATTTCAGATGTATTCATTTAATCGTTGTTTCTTATTGTTTTCAGGGGTTTAGAGGTTTCATGGATGATAACTAGACAGATTTGCATTATCTGATGAAAGCATAGACATGGTATTAATGAACCTGAGATGTGAAATAAAGAAAAAGTTAGTAATAAATGTAACTTGGGTTGCGGTTATGATTGCAGTGTTGCTAACAAGTCAAACAGAGAAGGGAAAAAGTTCCAAAACATATATTTTATTTTTTTATATATTTAAAGTGAAAACATTTATTTTTTTTGCACTAAACTTGAATTTGAGTTTTGGTGAATGTTTGAGGTTTTTCACATGAAAAAAATTGAAAATTCACAAATTCTAATTTTCATCAGTGTGCCCCCTAGTGTTAACAATCTGCAGTTGCTTGGCATTTTAGTCTTGGGTTCATGAGTTCTGAAGAGGATGTATAGAATTGGGCCTATGTAGTTAGTTTTTTAAACTGTTCATTTTTATTAATACTGTTCTATGTATTTCTGTTCTATGCATATGTAATGCCCTTTGATTTTCAATTTTTCACCTCAGCAGCGGATAGTCACTGATTTGCTTAAACTACTAAATTCTGTGGATACCACAATTAGTCATTTAAAAATATGACACAAAAATGGAATCAAACCCTCTATGTCTTATAACTGTGAGAGGAAAACATTTAAAAAATGTATACTTACGGCTTCTCCTGGTTTGCCATTCTCTCCAGGGGGTCCATTAGTCCCAGGTAAACCCTATTTACAATAAAAGATTATTTCACTAACTCAGAATACCATTTTGTCAGTCTTGGCCTTATAAAACAATTCTTCTACTTTTTTCCCAAGTATTTTATAACGACCATATTTCTATTCTGTGATTGTACTACAGGACAGGCATTCAATACTAATCATTTTCTTAGTACTCTTAGATCTCATCCATTCTCTTACATTTGTCCTGTTCTCCTTCATTCTCTATCAAGATTCACTGCCACATAATTTCTGAATAGAAGAATTAGATTACTACAAAGCAATGTGTCCATGTTTGAAGGAAGCCTGAATGGCAAAACAAGATCTATATAAATATTCTAAAATTCCAATTTCAATATTTCAAACTGTGAATATGAAAAAGTATTACTGATGGTTGATGTTCCATTAATTTAATCATTGATTGATTATTTGATAAATATGGTAATTTATTGGTATGCTGGCCCACAACAATTTTTTAGTGAATCATTATAATAAAGAAGGATTGATATTGCTAATAGAGTGTGGTAACATTCCCCATTAATTTTAACTGTGCCACATCACAAAGTATTTCTTATTTAGTACTGAATAAATGGTCCCCAGAAATTCATCTTTTGTTTATCAGTACTTTCACTTTATCCATCACTTAATTTAGAAAAGGCTTATTTTTTTAGAATATCTCTATAATATTTGCATTTGATTAACAAGGCTGCATGCCACATTCTATTGATTACATCCACTATGTTATATGCACATAAGTAAATTAAATGCTGGAAACCAAATCTGTGAAATTTAAGATTTTACAGTCAGGTACTTAAAAAGATGCTCACAGTAAAGCCAGTAGAGATTCTAGATTGTAGCTAATATGGGCACAGCCTACAGTACAGTTCTTTTAAAAACTTGATAAACAGATAAAATTTAAGAAATACCTGGAATCCAGGTGGACCAGTTGCTCCTGGTTCTCCTCTTTCACCTGATGGACCCTAAAGATGAACAAGAGGAAAACAATTGTCCATGCATAATAATAGTCAACATAATTACAACATTAATACTCTCTTTATACATAAATACTTACTGCTGGCCCAGCAGGACCAGGTGCACCTGCGTCACCACTCTTGCCAGGAAGTCCCTACCAAGTTAAACATTGTATATTAATGATACAAATATGGGTTGAATGCAAGAAATACCATGCAACAACTATACTTAAACATGTTGGATATATGAAAGTTGTTTGAAGGGTTTTCTGGATAAAGTTTGTTTTCAACTCAACTTAATTCAAAGCTTCTTACATACCAGCAGAAATACAAAATGTACACTAACTACCAACACCCCATTGAAACAAACATGAAACATAGATACCTGGGGTCCAGATGAACCAGGACCACCCTTTTCACCATTTTTGCCAGGTTGACCCTGAAGAATAAAAATAAAATTGTTATTCACCAGTATATTATTAATATATAAATAATAAACACATGTCAACATCCTTTATTAGCCCATATTTATACAACTAATTACTAACCTCATTACCCTTAGGACCAGGAAATCCCATAACACCAGGCTGACCCCTTGGACCAGAAGGACCGGGGGAACCAGAACGTCCAGATTCTCCAGAAGGTCCCTGTTATATTTAAAATAAGTGGTTTTGTCAAATGGAATAAATGCATAATGCTGTTAATGTATTAAAGGCGTGGGATCATTTATCCAGGAAGGTCATCTCATTAAGTCCATTTTAAGCAAACATTTTTTTTCTCTGTTTTAAAAAAGTACTTTGTACTTGATCATAACTTAGTTGCATGAATCCAAAATTGTGGCATAACAAACCTATTTTATAGTTTATGTCATGTTTTTAGTAGACTAAGGGGGTTATTTATCCAAGGTCATGTTTGTGAGGTTTTTTCTACTTCGAATGAACAACTTGAATGTTTGCTTATTTCTGAAAAAACCTGAATGTAAAAAACACATTGAATGCAATTGGGGGGAAAAACTCGAATACTTGAATTGATTGAGTTATTGGCAGAAAAAAACTCGAAAATCTCAAATAAATCAAGTTTTTGAGTGCAAACCACCGGAAATAAAACTTGAAAATCACAAATGGTTCACTGGACCTTTTCCATTGACTTCTACATGACCTCAACAGGTTTTAGCTGGAGTATTTTTGGATTATGGCTTTTTGCAGCTTCAGGGCATAATAAATCTCAAAAAATTTAGTTTTTTTAGTAGTTTAGTTTTTTTAATCCTGAAAAAATCAAGTTTTTACTGAAACTACCATCAAAAAATTTTCTGGGAAAAACACAACTCGACCTTTAATAAATAACCCCCTTAAAGTATGGAGGTAAAAAGTATGGAAAAACGATAATCCGGGACATAAAACGTCGCAAACATTCTGTAAAATAGGTCTCATACCTGTACAAACATTTGAAGAAAGGCCACTTACTTGTGGTCCTGGTTTTCCATCAGATCCTGGACTACCAGGACTTCCTGTTAAACCCTAAATTGTAATAAGCAAAAATATTGCATTAAGATTATATTATTGACTGGCTGGACAACATACAGTACATTTTATTCCATGTGCAAAGTAGATTTAAGAAGCACCTACTAAAAGTAAAAGAAACATTATTAGTAAAAATATATCTTACCCTCATACCAGGTAAACCAGATCCCCCATCTCTTCCAGGTTCACCAGCATTTCCTCTAGGACCAGGGCTGCCAGGACCTCCTCGATCTCCAGGAGGCCCCTAACAAAATTAAGTATGAAAACAATTATAACTAAAGTTCACTTGAAGCATAAAGGTGATAAAAACATTGGCATGTTCCACTACAACTAAGGCAATACACACCTTTTCACCTGGAATTCCATTGCTTCCAGGGGGTCCTCGAAAACCTGGGGTGCCCTTGAAAACAAAAAGTTAATGTCAAGTTGAAATACTAATGAAGAGATTTTGAGATTTTAAAATTAAAATGTTTTCATTATTTTACTGTTTACATGATTACAGTAACTTCATTGCTAAGGATAACTGATTAAACATACAAAATTCCAAAAATTTTTAATAAAATACAAAACCACTATCAAAAGATGTTGTCTCAGAGACATATATGAACATAATATGTGGACACATATAAATTATACCTATAACAGTCTTAGACACAATCCTTTGCCCCCTCCTCCTCAACTCCACCACTGGAATTTACAGGAAGTCTACAACTGGAGGCTATATAGGCATTAGTGGGCTGCTCCCATGAAGCTGCCATGCTAAAAATGTGAGTTAAAGTGGTTATGAATTCTGAAGTCTAAGGTTAGTATACCTTGATATAAGACTGTGTTATACAGTACATATCAATTCATTTTTTTTTTGTACAATTTTAATTACATAAATGGTTGATTTTTCAGAGACATCGCAAAAAATGATACCAATTAATTTTCCATTGAAATCCACTCCTTTTTTGTTACATGAAGCACGCTAAACAAAAAATTAGATTTAGTAAAACTAAAGTGGTATTTTTTGACTTACTCTCTCTCCTGGAGTTCCTGGTACACCATTAGTACCTGGTTCACCATTAGTTCCTTTTTTGCCTTCTTCACCAGCTGGTCCAGATGCACCTGGAGGTCCAGCTTCACCCTATGATTTATTACATATACTTAATTACATATGTGGTTACATTTGGTGCAAAAATACAAATCAAGATATCAAAATTGTTCTTGATTACTTACTCTTTCTCCTCTTTGTCCAGGTTCTCCTTTTGACCCATCTTTGCCATTGTCTCCCTAAATAAAACGGTATATGTATTTTTATTGAATGTATAAATTCAAATACACTTAGTATATGATATGTTATATATGATCCATGTAATGATTCTTCAATAAAAAGTAATACCATTTGGTAATTTATATTTCTACAGGTACAGCTTAAGACCAAACTAAAACGAATGTTGAGATTCTATATAAATCATATATAAAGAGTGTAAGAATGGCCAGAAATGACATAGTTGGCCAGTTTATATTTAATGTAATATATGGGAAAACGGTCATTATATATTAATTAGTTAACTCATGACAATGTGTTATGGAATTCAAATGTTTTTAAGACATTTATAAGAGTAAGTTCAGAGAATCAGAGAATGGTGTCATCTTTAAAAAGAAGCTGTAAACAAGTAAGTTTTAAATTTTTTTAATATGCTGATATCAAGCGTACTCTAGTGATGGCAATTTTGTAAAAAAATATTTATATATATACAGGTATATAAATTTAAATAAATATTAAATACACATTGTTGGCAACTTAGGGAGGTAGAATGCAGATTTGCAAGTAAAAATTTACCCAGTTCATTTTATCGTCATCTGATGAAGGTATCTTAACCAAGAGAATTAATGGTGGTTAGGTTATTTATACTAGGTATGCACCGAATCCACTAATTTGGATTTGGATGAACACCCGAATCCTTCGTGAAAGATTCGGCCAAATACCGAACCGAATCCTAATTTGCATATGCGAATTAGGCGTGGGAAGGGGAACATTTTTTTACTTCCTTGTTTTGTGACAAAAAGTCACTCAATTTCCCTCCCCGCCCCTAATTTGCATATGC
Organism: Xenopus petersii; assembly: GCA_038501925.1. Lineage (NCBI taxonomy): Eukaryota > Metazoa > Chordata > Amphibia > Anura > Pipidae > Xenopus > Xenopus petersii. The sequence continues at coordinate 45,495,029 of CM076688.1, forward strand.
CGATCCGAATCCTGCTGAAAAAGGCTGAATCCTGGCCGAATCCCGAACCGAATCCTGGATTCAGTGATCATGGCCATTGCTTTCCACTTTGCCTGCGCCAATGTAATGAATTTAATGAAATAAATGATTTGCTGTTGCTGATTCGAACTGCAGTTGTTTGCATACTGATTTCATTTTTTATCTAGTTGCAAAATAATTGAATGCATATTTTAAATAACATGCAGGTTAAGTATAGTAAGTTGAGGCCTCGTAGTTTCATTTTTACATTTACATTTTTACATTTTACTACTTACTGGACCACCTCTTAAACCAGGAGCTCCATTTGTGCCGGTTGGGCCAGGTGGACCACGAGCACCAGCCAGTCCAGGAGCACCAGGTATACCACCGGGACCCTGGTAATAAAAAATATCATAACATAATTTGAGATACTATATAAGCACATGCTTATAGCTAAAGCTTACTACTTAATACTACTTAATAATTTTAGACATTATAATATTGTATATAAACAATTCTTTATGGAATTTCCAAAATCAGTGATTAAGCTACCATCATTTCAAATGGACAGTTATCTTAACTTGTAGACAAGCTTTTCACAGTAAAGTGTTCTATTATGAAGAGTCACTACATAAATTACCAGATTTTTTACAGACATTGCATAGTTGTGCAAGTCGTGAAGGGGAAGTTGTTGAAGAAAACAGGTCATGTAATCAGCAAATTTAAGGTGTAAAATGCCTACATATAGTACATGTTTCTATTAAAGGTATAAAAATAATTAATAATATTAATTTTAAGGAAATAATACAAGTTAATATTATGAAGCTTTTCTTTTTTAATGTGCTATGTTCAAGCTGGCTTTGAAGTGACAGTTATTGTCTGCCAACCCTTGACTAGTTTGGCAGAATATTGACCTGTCTGTATGTGTGGCCAAAAGGACAGCAAATATTGATCAGTAAAGTTGGAAAATCATTTTGGGTGAGAAAGACAATAAATTGATCCTCTGCTGACAGTACTGCATGGTCTCTTGAGAATTATCAGTGGCTTGGGGTCCACAACTGCTTTAAGTATGATCCCAAATCACAGTGTACAGTACAATACTTAGTACTGAACTGAGTCAAGACACTAACAAACAGTAATTTAGTATTGCAATGAATGGTTTCATAAGAGTATGATGTTGAGCTTGAAAGGAGACTTTCTTTATTTTATTTTGTATACAATGTAGTATTGTAAATTTTGAGGTTTGTATGCAGATTTTTATATTTCTGTAATATTACATTGTCTGTATGCACAAAAACATTTTCAGATCATTAACCCCTTGCAAACAAAAAGTATACTGTTTAACTTACTATTGAACTAAGGAGGCAGAAAGAAAAGTATATTTAAATAATTGATGATTCCCTCTCCCCAAAAAAAAAAATATTTACCACTTCTCCTTTGTTGCCTGGATTTCCATCTCTACCAGGAGGACCCTATATAAACAGGGACATCTATTATTAGAATTACATCCAAATTATTCTATATTTCTGCACCACATATAACCAGTGAGATTAAACAAAATTATGTAATATGAAATATATTTACAGCAGAGCCTGTCGAACCAGCTGGACCTTGGGGTCCTGGTTCACCTCTACCACCAGGAGAACCGTCTGAGCCTCGAGAACCTGGAGGTCCAGCTTCACCCTAAGATTAAAATACATTAATGTTTTTTTTTAAAGAAAATACTTTCTTTTTGTCAGTATATATATTTTATATTTTTAAAAAATGGGAGCAATACACATAATACACCTTTGGGGTACTATTTGGGTACTCAAATCAATACCATAATGTATTAAATAAAAAAAAACACATTCAATAGAAAAAACATTGTTAAAATAAAACAAAAACAGTGACATGATTTCTAACCCTCTTTTAAATATAGTGGTTATTTGTTTGGAATAGAAAGATCTAAATACAAGCAATTTTGACACATTCAAATAATATTAAAGGAATGTTTTGAAGTAAATACCTTTGGTCCAGTGCTACCAGGGAAACCTGAACTTCCAGGGGGGCCAGGAGGTCCCTAAATAGAACAAAAAAATAAATAAAATAAAAAAAAAAAAATATATATATATATATATATACACACATACTTTTGCATGATTGTGACTAAACCATATGTAATTTTAACTGCAACAAAAATGTAAAGAAACAAAAGACTCTTACAGGTTGTCCGGAAGAACCTGGGGCTCCATCATTACCGCGGGCACCCTTAAAAAATAGAAATAATTCAGAGAACAAGATTCAGAAATGTATAATATTAACTTGTGGGATGTTATGTGTACTGTGCACTATTTTCATTAAGCAATTCTTTGTTGTTTCACAAGTGCTGTACATTTGGTAGACCCACTAAAAGGTAATTGGATAAAAGGATGCAGGGTCACCTGTACACATTAATGGTCCTTTTCTATTTTGCTTCTCCTCTTAGGAATGTTTTTCTTATTTTTCTGCATGCTGCCAGACACATTAACCAGATTCACTGGGAGTTGTAACCCCCACACCCACTCAGTAAACTGTATTTATTATGTTTTATTATTATTATTATTATTAATATTATTATTATTATTCTCCTAAAAATAATGGACACAACAAGAATATCAAAAAATAATGCTGGCAGTCAGATTTCTATAATTTTTATGATAATCTGAACATATATATATTGGAAAATATGTAAGATTATTTTTGACATCTTTATTGGCAGAATAATCTTACATATTACTGAAATGAAGTGCACCTAAAACCTACTGATACAAAATTAAATTTTACTATTAGCATAAAAAATATTGTTGCTGGCATTAAAAGTGGTGTATGTTCTATTTATTAAACAAATTTGAAAGTCCTTAATCATATACTGAAGAAGTGGTAGGTACTGTATCAGTCTGTATCAGTCATGACCCAATCAAAAAATACAACAGAAAGGATATTAGAGATAATGTGTTTGCGAGCTAATTGCTATGTGGTGAACAATTTCCAAATGTTGAATTTCAAGAGGTAACGTCCCTTCGTCAGAGGGCTATTTCGTCTGCCGATTGAATGCAAATGAGCGCCAGCGTCAGTCTCTTTCGCTAGAAAAGTTATGCCTACGAGTGTTAGTAAATCTGCGAAGTACCGAAATGAGGTCATGCTAGCGAATTTTCGCCAGTGTTAGTCACTTCGCCCTTTAGTAAATTTGCCCCTAAGTGTCAAGCTACTCAAAAGAAAAAAATAATAAAGGATACAGTGCTCTGTGAGAATACTTACAGCTGGTCCTGGACCTCCAGGTCGACCTCTCTCACCAGCTTGTCCCCTTGGACCCTGAAATGCAATAAAACAATAATTTGAAAACTATATATATATATTGTTTTAGTTAGATCTCTACAGTCATAACTAAAAGGATAAATATGCTGGTGTGTTCCACTGCTCTGTGCCAACCTAGATCAGCATACTTTATCTGAAACATTTGCCACCCTCCCAATACAGTACATAAACGTATATTTGCACATTAGCACATGTTTAAGTGCCACTTAAAACTTGTATTTAGTATATTTCTTACTTCTATATAAGACCCAACAGCCATTTGTTTTACAGTAAATTGTTATTGTTTTAAATGTCAAAAGACAGTATTTGGGGCAGATGTATCAAATACCTCACTAGGGAATCCATTAGGATTCCCAAAAGTTAATTATTTTCCCCATTTATCAATACAAAAAAATACTGTGTACTGTTTTTTGAAAGATATTTTCTATATTGTACAGTGTGATGTCCCACCTCTGTAGGCTCTTGATGTTATATGTTGCTACAAACTCTTGGAAACTAAAATCTAATTTCTAAAATTGCAGTACTGTATGTTATCCACCATAGTTTTGTATATTGCCTATGATAATGTATTTAATGCTGTCCTAATTTTAAAGTTATATTATGTTTCCCGTCTTTATGATCATACAGTGTACTTTGATGCTTGCCACAAGCCGTTTTGAATTCTTTATGTATATTTGACTATTAGGGGTTTATTTACTAAACTCTGAATGCAAAAATCACGAAAAATCAGACTTTTGAAAAAAATCACAAATTTTTCGGAATTTATTAAACCCCGAGGATGGAAAAGTCAGAATCTGAAAATCCGGCATCTCAGACCTGTCGAGGTTGGATATAAGTCAATGGGAGAGGTCCCAATGATTTTTTGTGTGCTGGGTTTTGTGCAATACCCCAAAGTTTTCTGAGTTTTTCGGTGAAAATTCAGAAAAAAATCGTGAAAATCGGATGAAAAAATCTGAAAAAATCTTGAAAATCAGATTTTTTCCCGCAAAGCAAATTTTTGGGAAAATATAATAATGAATAAGCGTAAAAAGCCCAAGCGGATTTGATTAGCAGAATTTGTAGCGGAAAATGTTGAGATAAATTCGGACTTTGATAAATAACCCCCTTAATAATTGCTTTTATGAACATATCACACAAATATATCTGTTTCTTTCAGTTCCACAAATTGAAACTTAAAGCATATTATTACCGATGGGCCAGGTGTGCCATTGTCTCCAGGACTGCCAGATTCACCCTAATCAAGAAAGGAAGTAATTTAATTACTTTAGATGTCAGACATTCATAGTCAGTAACAACAGATACTGAAGATTGTATGTATATATATATATATATATATATATATATATATATATATATATATATATGCGCTTTGGAAGGCTTAGGTGCAGTTGATTAACTGGATATCTACTTGTAAAAAAAGCTGATGCAAATCAGGATTTATCTTAAAAAATACAATCTATTTATTTGATCAATGTTTCGTTTCTCACCTACCAGGAAACCACTTTTTGGTGGTGGGTGAGTCCATAAAATGCTTTCACTAATTTGTTAATGTATCTTGATAAAGGTCCCTGGTGAGGACCGAGACATTGATCAAATATATATATTTGAATTCAATAACTAAATGTTTTGGTTAGATTTAAGTGGAATCAATCACAGTATGGAGGTGTATTTACCCGTAGACCAGGAGCACCAGTATCGCCCTTTGCACCATCTTTTCCATCAAAGCCCTGGGGAATGGCATTAAAAAGAGGGAGAAATTAAAATCACATATCAGATTAGCCTTAAGTAAATAAAAAAAAAGTTAATACGTCATAATATTATAAAGCACATAATAATCACAATTTACAAGGATTAGGGACACATTAGGGCAAAAAGGACATTTGCTCAGGGCCTAGGGCAGGGCAATAACTTCTGATTTTATTTAGCAGGAGAAGCTCTATCATACTATTTTTCTACTTTTTATGATTTATACATATTGTCTTCATAACTATAATAATTTAATAATACTCTATACTATATTATTAATAATAATAATAATAATAATAATAATGATAATAAAGCACTTAAAATTGTGTTGATACTGAAAGGAACTTTAAATGCACCATGTAATCAGTATATGGATTTTCTAGCAGACCATTCTAATGTGTGGGTACAGTCAGGCTAGGTCTGTACAGTCAGGCTAGGTCTGGGCGCTCCAGTGCCTTAAAGTGGCCCTGTTACTGTTAAAGGTAAAATAAATATTGTTTCTAAAAATAGTCCCAGAGTTAGTGTCAGTGTCAGACTCTGGGCTAATAGTTGCACAAGTAAGTATTGTAACAGTTTTTTTTAATAAGGCAGTAATATTTCTTAAACCTTAGCATTTTACATCTGTGTCAATTATTTGCATATGTCGTGTGAGGACCAAAATATAATTAAAAGATGATGAAATGCAAATATCTTAATGGAGCACTTGAGCTAACTGGGCCACATATAGAGCTGACACCAGTAGTAATTCTCAACATTTTGTAGCCGCTATGTTTAGTCGTTATGTGGATATGTGACAAAATAATCCTAAATGCTTTCTACTTGTTTGAATTACAATTGAGTGCAATTAAAGGGGCATCTAGTGTAAGCTGTTAGCACAGCCATAAGTTAAGGTTACTAGACTGAGACATGCCCCATATCTATTTTACACTTACTCTGTGCCCCTTAATACCAGGGAATCCAGCCATGCCAGGGGGTCCTCTTGCACCCTAAAAGTAAAGAAAAAAGAATACTTTTGTATATTAACACAAATAAACAGATATGTCACAAATGGCACATCATTAAAACAATAATAGTCATTGTATACTTTGGATAAATGCAGATGCTGGTGGACTATTAATAATTGTGTTTTAATAATACTGAAGATTAAATGATCAGTGTAACACAGATGAAATCACAGACCACTCATTTTAACTGATGACATAACTAAGCATATGTTTTTTTTGTAACTTATAGCTCTATTTGTTTTTGAAAAGACCAAGGATTATTTGTCACTGTTATGGTATTATACAATATGATTTTGAATGACAGCAAAAAATGAAATGAAAGAATAATAAATACAGCTAACTTATAAAAGAAAGGAGTAAGAAAGCAAAAAAGCAAAAAGACAAGAAGGAATGACTATATTTTCATAATTGAAGCTAATTGTAATAGAAAACTCCTCAGTCCCTTGGAGAAACCAGTTCAATTGCCCTTATAAATCCAAGCTGAAGTTGGAATGCTACAGCATCTTGAGAAGAGTTCGCCAAGCATTCATATAGGCCCAAATGTCTACCCAAGTTATGTCTTATAGGCAATTCACAACTTTTTTATTTCATCTGTATTTGCATATAACTTCATACTGATAATATTTTGGATATATGCAAGTAATTTACTCACAAGAGCACCAGCGACACCTCGTTCTCCAGGTCTTCCAGCACGTCCATTCTCTCCCTAAAGAACATTAAATTATTTAAGCTTAATTTATTTGAACACATATCCATAATTTTAACAATGTCAGACATTAATCTTTGTAGCCGTTAAAGAAAGAAGTCCAGTTGATCTGGCTGAATTTTGGATAAAACATTATTGTTTTACTGTGATAAGACATAGATTAGGTAACAATTCTCTTATACTTTATATATTTATATATATATGATATGGATGAATATTGTAATTCATTGACAGCCACAGATATTACTGGGCAACTATATTAATACATGAACTTTGTAAAATGCCATTTGTTTATAATATATTTGTAATATTAGGAATAGTGTGTGACCTGTAATCTGTAATTAATCAGACATATTCATTGTATAAGTTATTCACATTATGGAATACATTGTACATATTATAACAATAAAACATATGGTGTAGTTTTATTAATCTCTAATGAAAGTCAATAAAAATATTAAATAAAAAAAATATATACAGTATATGGTACAGGATTTGTTTTCACCAATGCTGTGCTCAGGTACAGTGGCAGTCAACACAGAGATACATGTGAAACATGCTCCCTTAAGCAGATTTCTGCTTGATGTTGAATGTATGTTATTTTCTGCCTACCCACCCTGAGACTATGAAAACTCTGCTGTGCCATAAGCAACCCATAGCAACCAATAAGGTGTTTGCTTTTAAATGCTACATGCTGGTTGGTTGCTATAGCCTATATATATATATATATATATATATATATATATATATATATATATATATATATAAATAAATAAATAAATAAATATATATATATATATATATATATATATATATATATATATATATATATATATATATATATAGATAGTCCACAGTACCAGCACACATTACTTGTTAGAAGCCAGTGGTGCACGGTCAAATTTGTAGATAGTAGAAGGAGAACCAGCACACACTGTAATCATTTGAAGTGAAGTCTTTATTTGCACAACGTGTTACATGTTAATCCGACGTTTCGGTCCCTCCTGGGGACCTTTTTCAAGGAGGGATTAACAGGAGGGACCGAAACGTCGGATTAACATGTAACACGTTGTGCAAATAAAGACTTCACTTCAAATGATTACAGTGTGTGCTGGTTCTCCTTCTACTATATATATATATATATATATATATGTATATATATTATATATATATATATTATATATATATATATTATATATAAGGCTATAATGTAAATATGTATATATATATATATATATATATATATATATATATATATATATATATACACACTATAAATAGTAGTATAAATATAGTATATATAGTATATATAGTATAATAGAGAGAGAGAGAGAGAGAGAGAGAGAGAGAGAGAGATAGTATACTGTATGTAATATGAACAACACATTCACCTCTCCAAGAGAAAACTTTTCTTATAATCCTATCTCTACATATAGAATTGTACTAGAGATGTGGGTATTTTATAAGATGGATAATGGAAGCAACTTCATTTTAAAGATAGATATACTCACATCTTTTCCGGGTGGTCCAGCAGGCCCCATATGTCCCACGGGACCGGGGGATCCCTAAAATGAATAGTAATTGTTACATTAAAAACACAAACAATGAAACAAACATATGACATATTATTATGTGTGCATACGTTTATTTATATTGAACAATCTATACAAATTATATTCATTGAACATACGTACAAAAGAAAGGACAAATCCCAATGTCTGAAGGACAAGCAACAAAAAACATTTTGCTGTGTAGGATATTAAACATTGGGTTTAAATGTATTAGAAGGACTACGAAAAGAGAACTGGCCTGCTTTACAAAGTTTAAAATCTAATTGATAATCTAATCTAATATCTAATAGATAACAGCATGCACAAATGAGTGTCGTTAAGCAAAGAGAAAGGAAGGTTTGGCTAATGTAAAATGAGGAAAACTCCGTTACAGATAGATTTCAATGTGCTCTTTTGAATGTATTATATATACTGTATATGTATATATATATATATATATATATATATATATATATATATATATATATATATATATAGCTTATTGCCTATTTTAGATAAAGACCGTTTTAGCCCTTGTGAATGTTGCGGGACTCAAATTATGACAGTTACATCTTCTGTGAGGAAAGCCATGCTGTTGGAACTTGGAAAGTGTCATTACGTTGTAAATGTTGCCAGTTTATGTGTTTACTTAGGTTTTGGCAATTTTACTTAGACAGAAATTAAATTGTTGATCTAAAGTGCAAAAGTGAAGTAAATCACAAGACAACACACAGAATTTTGTAACTGATTTGGAAATAGATGGTGAGCCAGAACTATGAGTTTTGAAAGTGTAATTGCTATGTTGAGTAATCACTTTAGATGTCATAAAGAAGAGAAAAGGAAAACACACAATGTAAAATTACAAAAATATTGAAGAAGTATATTTTTATATATTTTATATTGTTGCAAGAGAGAATATATGAGGCTGAAATGAGCGGATATAGTGTAGTATTTCAGTTTAACTACATTAAACAGTTTTTACATTAGTATTTTGCAGACTTCACAAAACTCAGCAGAATTTTGACTTAAAAGTTATATCACTGATCCAAAATGGCAGTGCAAAGAATGTTAAGCTGTTGTTTCATCTTGTTTTAAAAACTGATATGATATGTTTTAGTGTCAATCAAATGTAGGAATTTATACAATGGTTATATACATCAGTTGTTTTCTATTGGATGGTAAAGAATGATGGCCTAATTTATTGGGTTTTGGCTTTTCTTTTAACAGACTGGTGCAAACTAGGTTCATCGTTTGTTAGTTTAGGCCTTTCATATATAAGGAGCTTTAAAATTTTGAGCTGAATTATTTCAGTGACACTATAGACTGAAAGTTGTGCTACTTATTAAGGCATAAAAGATTGAGAAGCTACTGTAACTGCAATGTGTGTACCAAAGGGGAACTTCATACCCTGGAGCCATTAAAGATAGGTATAAAGAGAATCCAGAATTCATTTTGGGATTCTGCTGAATCCCAGGACTTGTTTTAGGATTTTTCTGAAGGGGTAGATTTATCACAGCTCTTCACAGTAAAACACCACTGCTCTATATTTGTTTTTATGGGATTTTTTTTCATCAGTGGGTGAAAGTTCGAGTTGATCATTTGATAAATATAACTTAAATAGAAATTAATAGAAACTGGTGTAGTTTTACTGTGGGAAACTCTTAATTCCACACTATTACAAATCTGGCCCTTAAAGTCAGGTCATTTTAAAGTTCTAGACAATTGAATGTAGTAATTGTTGTTTACAGTTTATAATTTATTTCAATCTGAATATGCAAATTAGGATTTCATTTATTATTGGTCAAAACAGTGGTGTAACTATTACTGGTTGAGCCCTCCTGTAAATAAATCTTCAGAGTGCCCGGCATGCATTATCACTGACTGGGTGTATATGTCAACTCTTCCACCAAGTGCAGCTCCCCAGGTACATTTAACTTAATCAACTTCTTTTGTGAGAGGGGCTACAATAGACCTTACGGCTTGCCCCACCCCCAGCACAGTATGTTAGTTATGCCACTAGGTCAAAATGTTTTTGGAGGATCCAGTATTGGAGGATCCAGTATTCGGGCCAAACAATGGGGTGCTTTCCTAAGTAGCACAGTAACATCATTTAACCATTGTGTCTCTCTAAACAAGCTACATATTAGAATTTTAGTTTAATAACTTTGCTTAACAAATGACTTTCACACAAAAACATCAGATGACTGTAATACTGGGATAGTTAATATTAAACAATTGAGCCTTCTGTTTAAAGGGGACCTGTCACCCAAAAAAATATTCAAAATCCTATTTTATCACATTAGCAAAATGAACTTTAATTACACAATATAAATTATTTTAATCTTGTTTCCTTCTGTCTGGGAATTCATAATTATAGCAAGCAGCAGCCATTTTGTGGACACTGTTATTAAGACAAGCCTTGCATCATCTCAGAATCTTGTTTGTGCACCAGAATGGGGGACCTGATGTCCATCCCCATGCCCTAACCACACAATTAAATGGTAAAGAGAACAGGGGAATGTGGGGAGAGCAGTGACATCTAGGAAGTGCTGAATGGAAAGTGAAAGTAATTGTCTGCCCCGCCTCTATGCCCATGGCTCCTATTTTTTGTATTTTACGTAAAAGGACACGTGATACTGTAAGTATTTAAACTTTTTCTGAAATCATATAGATTTTTTATAGCTAAGCAGCCTGTTTTTACATATAGCATATTAATTACTCAATTCAGTAATACTTACTGGAGGGCCAGGCTGTCCAGGTTCACCGGGAGATCCTTGATATCCATGACTTCCCTGTTTTCAAAGAAAGATACTTTAAAAATATTGATAAATAAGCAGATTTGTCACAGAGAGAACCAGTTGCTCCTTAAAATGATACTAAAACTTCTAATGGCAGCACTAGCTTTAACTGATATAAGATTGTTGTTTTTGTTTGTGCCAAGTTCTGACAGATTTTTTTGCAGATCTCTCCTTTTCTCTAATGCAATACTTATGGGTGCTGCTCAGGAAGCCCCACAGAAAGCCTGTTCCCTGGACACAGCAAAGAGGCAACTGCCGGAATTCCTTTAGGACAGGAATGTAATTAAACCATATCCACAACACAGGGCACATTTATCCTGGGGTTACTACATTAAATCATATCTTTTAAAGAGTTTATTTAAAAACATCTAATATTTCTACTATTTGACATTTTAAATACTTAAAAAACACGATTCGTCATGTTTGGTTCTGCATAGTTTTGCTGGTTATTTCTGCTTGACTATCCAAACGTTTTAGCTTCAGATGATCAGAACAAAACAAAAAAAATGTAGGTGATTCTCAAAATACAGGGATAGTTATGCCTAATTCTAATGCAAGGGTAATCAATAAGCAGTGATCTTTTACAGGTTTATTGAACACACAAAACTGTTTTTTCATGGGTTACTGGACAGTGCATAACACTTATGGGACAGATTACTGTGGTTTTAGTGGTGTCTTATTACTCTAATAACATATTATAGTAAGATTGCATTTGATTAGAAATAACATACACAATTGGCTTTGTACCCATCAAAGGCAAGAACAACATATGGGACATTATGCACAATTGAATAGTGCTAATACCTTATTGAATAGTGTAATAAAAGTTGCAACATTTTCACCAGATTTCGTAACCCATGGAAACTAAACAAATGCTGGTTTTCAATTATCTATTGGAATTCTACAGAATATTATCAGTTGTAATTTTAGAAAGCCCTAGAATATAATTTTACTGAAGTATTCTAAGTTGTAATGAAAAAACATAATAGCATGCCATATTCTAACTGCAAAAATGAGATGCAAATTTTAAGCATTATTTATTTTATTTTATAATCAAATGATATGCTTTTCTTCAAATATCAGAAATCTTCTCTGGATTTTAAAAGTATGAATATTTCACTTACTTGTTGACCAGGTTGACCAGGTTGACCAGGTGAGCCGGGGGGTCCGGGAAGTCCAGGGGCTCCCTAAACAGTAAAAGTTTATGTGTTACTCTGTGCAAATATGAATGTACTTTCTGTAAAGGGTCATATCAAATTCATCACCCTCTTCCCTTTTGATGGTGATTGGTGACTGGTTGAGATGTGCGTTCATTTCATTTTAGTGATCGTAATGTATCATAAGAAATCCTGGTATTCAAAGGGAAGTTTGAACAATAATATTTTACAGAAGGACTTATGTAATCATAAAAGGAATGAGTTTAATACAGATACTCTTTAGCACTTCTTCTATATTCAGAGCAGGGAGCAAAATACAGAACACATAGTGGATTGCTCCCATTTTAGCACATAATGTGCATTTAAGTTAAATTGTATGGGATGCCTGGGCCTGTGCCTGCAGAAAGGCAGCGTTAAGAAAAGTGCAGCAATGAAGCTGGCTTGGAAGTAGGCTATGTGGCCTGGCTGATGGAGAGAAGTTATCTCTGAACTGTGAGTAACAGGGTGCTAACTGGTGGTGGTCCAGAGTCTGGGATAGGCCCTGGGGTAGGCAGGAAAATTACAGTCTCATGTGTGAGGGAGAACTTTCTTTATTTTTAATTTAATATGAAGATAAGCACTTTGCTGATGTGTTTAAGTTGAATAAAGTAAAGGCAAAGTCAAATTTTCCTGTATTTTTGTGTCACTGTATCTTCTCTGCATAAGAAACCTACTTACCTACCATTTCAAAAGCTTATCTTCCCAAAATAATCTATTTCTCTAATCTGTTTATTAAAATTTGTAGAGAAGTATATTTTTAAATTTAAACTTAGAGTGTTTAAAGTTCAGTATTGTCCACTGCCAAGTTTGTAAGATGCGGATCAAATTTTACTAGAAAGGTTTTACATATTTCCACCCTAGGGAAATTCTGTTATATGAGAGCAAATGCTGCATTTAATTCCTTAATTTGAATTCTATAGAATATTAAGAAGAAAACAGAATTTTAATCTGTAGAAAAAACAGTGCTATAAAATCCAATAGAGATTTGTACCCCCTTACCACACCCTAGTCAACCTCTCATTTGTGCATCATTCAGACACCTAAAAAACAGATGTGATGAGCACAGGTTGCAATGGCAGGCAGTAAGGACAGAGCTGCCTTGCACCCACTAGTACTGTGCTCTGCACCTTGTGTTGGATATTTTTTATTATTTTTCAACTCTGGCCATTATTGTAAAACTAAATAAAAATATTGTATGTATTTATTTGATAACTGGAAATGAATGCATATCTGAAATATGCATCTGGAGATCTTTATATATTTCACATAAATGGTCAGTGACACAAAATTCATGCATTTCCTTTGTATGCATTTTTCAACTGTATCCACAAATTTAATCCTAACACTCTGCATTTTGAGACTGCAAGGTACTGTATGTCTTACATATTTACATATCTTTACATAGCTTTTTTGGGCTAAAACCGACTGATTGATCAAATTAATATAATGTCAAGACATATGTAAAGATTTACTAAAGGGCGAACTGGCCAATTTACTAACAGGTGTAGAGGACAATTCGCTAGCAAAAGATATAGTCGCTAGCGTAGTTTTGCACTCTATCACAAGTGTGAATTTTGCAGAACTTCACCTCTTTCGCCAGAGTTTCCTTCGCCAGCTTAGACCTGGCGAACTGATAAAGTGAAGCTACATCCTCCTCAATCTTATGTTAGTGACATCATGTATGCCATTTGAGGGGCATGCCACATTTGTTTTAGGGTGCACTCATGTCTGGGGCATTAGAGGATCTCTTTTGTCTTTATTTAGCTTCCTTGGACATTTGTAATAATAAGAGGCCACTTCAAGCATTTACACCAGCATCTCTAATAAAGATGTCTATATGGCCTATATGTACCCACCCTATTCAAATTGAGCTAAGCATAAGTGTACTAACAAAGTTTCGCTAGGCAGAAATGAACGCTAGTGAAAGTTCACTATGAAATGCTTGTGCTGACAAATTAATGCTAGCGAAACTTTGACAGTGTTCGGTTACAGAAATACAACTTCACATTTTAGTGAATTAGCATAGTGGTAGCAAATTTGCGTCAGGCAAAGTGGCACTGAGTGTGGCGAAGCCTTTGCATGTGAAAATTCGCCCCATAATCCATTCTGGTAAATTAATGCAATGACTTATAAAAAAGAAAACGTGCACGAGATGAAATATGTTAAAGAAGGTGAGTTACTATGGATAAAATGATGATTCTCCTGCCACTCACAAAAAAGCATTTGTTAAACTTGTTAAATGCATTTCAAGCTTATTTTACAAATGGTAATTGGTAAACATAAAAGTCTAAAGAACCAGCAAGCCCCCCTAATGCTGCATTGCAATTAATGTTACTCTAGTCTACACAAATGAATTTCTCTTACAAGTGATGCCAGTTAGATCTCATCCCTAGCTATGTTACCATTTTGATCACATTTATATAGCAGCGGTTCTGAAATTTTGGGGATGGTCCTAAGCAGTTGATAAGGATGTAGAAGTCTGAAGTCTTAAATTACAGCTATGAGACAAAAGGGGTAATGTAATAAAAGGCACTAAGTTTGCCCAGGAGCAGTAATCCATAGCAGCCAATCAGCAAGTAGGATTTACTGGTCACCTGTTTAAAAGCAAACTTCTTATTGGTTGCTATGGGTTACTGCTCCTGGGCAAACTTAGTGAGAAAACCAAAAAAGTCTCTAGACTTCTATTACTGATGGCAGGACAGATGCTCATTTGTCAGCAAGTTAATAGGTTCCTGAGAATGTTGACCCTAATAAGAATATTGACTGTATACTCCACTGGGGCAGGGACTGACTTAATTATAAATAATCTTGGTAAATTTTAATTACTGTATAAATAATGGATACAAATTTATAATAGCATCTAGAAGATGTACCTTATCCAAATGTCAATATCTGAAAATGGCTGTATAATTTGAGTATCCCTTATTGGGCCTCTCATTCGCTGTTGTTCTCTTTCCTATCTTTTAAAATCCAAACATTCAAAACATTGATAACTGAACTGTTACAAGCATGACTACATCTTACAAGTTGTCATCTAACAAACAAATAGCACAAATGTGTTAGCAAAAATTAAAAAAACTTGATCAAGTTCAGTTGTGATTTCTTTTTTTTAAAAAAAAAACTCATATTTGTGACAGGTTAAGAGTAATTTGTTTGTGTTTTTGAAATGACAATAAGGAAAATATTGCAAAATTATCAACTAAAACCAAGAGATGATTACTATGGATAAAAGAGGTAGGAGAAACAAAAAACAAAATTAAATTTAAATGTAATCAAGTTTTCTGTTGAGTTGATATTCTGATCATTTAACATCTATCTTTGCCATTTAGAAATGAAATATTATAAGCTACTAAGAGAGCCACAAAAATTAATCTCGCTATGTACTGCAAATATCTGAGGTTAGGCTTAGATAACTGATAAAGCTAATTTACACAATTCTTTTGTTGCTGAATTTGTCTGTCTGTGCTTAAAAAAAGAATGTAAGCATTTTATTTGCTCACAAATCACTTTCCACTACCAATGAATTGCATGAATAAGACTTTGGAATTAGATCAGTACTGTGCCTATGATGAGTTGTTATAAATAGCATGACATATAATCCACACATTTGCACTGAATCATGCTCTGTAAAAATAATAATGCAATGGCCAGGCCAAGATTTGTGGAGAGGCCGCAAAGACCCGGGCCTAGGGCAGTATAAATTAAACAGCGGCATGCCACTCAGCTGCATTGCTAATTAGCATTATTCCGGAGTGCTAAGTGATAGGTGCTTCAGAAAGGATGCGCATGCACATGATCGTGTAGGAGGGAGGGGGCACAAGAGGACGCTGGCCTCTGGGCTCCCTCAGGTGAAAACTGGCAGTGGCAATGGCATTATAATGCAAGGAAGAATAGCTAATGCGTACACTCATTCCGCCTCCTCCAGATTTGCCATCAAAGTATCCCGATTTGGAGTCATACTGAGGAGAATAATTCTGAAACAAAGACAGGAAAGCAATTGGACACTTAATGAAAATTGTATAATAGCAGCCAAATCCATTTAGAGGGAGCAAACACCCCAAACATAACAGCTCTCCCTGTGCTTCATGTGTAGCCTGTCCCACACAGGTGCACACGTATAGATTTGTTAAAAAACATGGAGCAACCAGAGGGAGCAGAATAATTTATAAAATATCACCTTTAATAGTTCATCTTTAAACAAATCCAATACATCCCAACATAGAACTATGGATCCATAGATATTTTGGATCCACAGGTGATATTTTATAAATTATTCTGCTCTCTCTGGTTGCTCCGTGTTTTTTCGAAAAAAAACAAACAACCTCTTGTATGCATATCTTGCACCATTGTAATTAGCCTTTCTGTTAACAGTCTGCATAGACATAATTTGCTCTTGATAACATAAATAAACCTGAACACTAAGGTAGGGTTACTAGATCCCTAGTAAAATCAGCCAGAAGTGAAGCACTGATTGCAATGCAAATGAAATGCAGTCAGTGCAACGTGCAACACACATTTGTTACAGTGTCACTAAATTTTCAAGTGATTTGGTAACCTTACACTAACGGCATAATACATTGATCCGCAACATCGCTTTAATTATGGCATGCATTAGTGCACTGTGAATTCATACCTCCAATGATTTTTTAAAAAAGCAACTTGTGCACAATGTTTGCAAAGCTCATCAAACATGGTAGCTTGCACCTGATTTATTGCTATTTGCTCCTGGCCCTGTAGTTCATAAAGAACACCTCTTAGAGGGGTGGTTCACCATTAAGTTTACTTTAGCATGTTTTGGAATGGTTGATTATAAGCATCTTTAAAGTTGGTCTTTTTATTTCTTATAGGTTTTCAATTATTTGCCTCTCTTCTGACAAAGATTTAAAAAAGGTGGTGGGGGGCGCAGCCAAAAACAATTACTCAAGGAGGCTACAATTTTATTGTTATTGCTACTTTTTACTAATCTTTCTATTTAGTCCCTCTCCTATTCATATTCCAGTCTCTCATTCAAACCACTGCCTGGTTGCTAGGGCAATTTGGACTTTAGCAGCAAATACCTGCTGAACTTTCAAACTGGAGAGCTGCTGAACAGGAAGCAAAATAATTAAATAAAACACAGAAAATAAAAAGTGAAGACCAATTGCAAATGGTCTCTAAATTTCTAGCTCCATGCCATACTAAAAGTTAATTTTAAGGTGAACAACATTCCAAGTTTTCAGCCCTTGGATGTTTTGTATTATCATTTACCTCCACCACAAGTTACTTCAACAGCTCCTATTAGCTAATTGTATAAATATTTCTGCATTGAGGGGCAGATTTATCAAGAGTTGAAGTGAAAATTCGAAGTAAAAAAATTCGAATTTCAAGCTATTTTTGTGTACTTCGACTAGGGAATAGCCCAAATTCGATTTCAATTTGAAAAAAATTAGAAAATTTGAATATTGAAATTTATGTACTGTCTCTTCGACCTTTCGACCATTCACCATCTAAAACCTGCCGAATTGCTGTTTTAGCCTATGGGGGACCTCCTAGAACCTATTTGGAGTCTATTTGAAATATCAAAGTTTTTTTTTAAAAAAACTTTGAATTGAATTCAATCAAATACAATATTACTTCGATTCGAATTCGAATGAATATGGCCTATTCACCTGCAGAAAAAAACAGATTTTTTAATAAATTTCGGGCTGGTCTTTTTTTTATTCGAATTTTGAAGTTATGGGAGTTCAAAAAAACTTGAAACATTTAAAGCACTAATGATAATTGTAAACACTCCACTTTATGATTGCCATAAGGACCATGTTGATGAGTTTATCCTGCTAGTTTGGAAGTTATGGAAATGGTCACATTAAATTTACATTTTTTTTTTTAAACCAATACAGAGAAAGTAGCAACCCCACACTATTTAGGGGCACATTTACTTGGCTCGAGTGAAGGATTAGAATAAATAATACTTTGAATTTCGAAGTATTTTTTGGCTACTTCAACCATAGAATTGGCTACTTCGACCTTCGACTTCGATTCGAACTAAAAATCTCTCGACTATTCGACCATTCGATAGTCGAAGTACTGTCTCTTTAAAAAAAACTTTGACCACCTACTTCACCACCTAAGACCTACCGAGCATCAATGTTAGCCTATGGGGAAGGTCTCCAAAGGCTTTCCTAGCTTTTTTTGATAGAAGGAAAATCGTTCGATCGATTGATTAAAATCCTTTGAATCGTTCGATACAAAGGATTTAATCGTTCGATTGAACAAATAGCACTAAATCCTTTGACTTCGATATTCGAAGTCGAAGGATTTAACTTAGAGGGTCGAATATCGAGGGTTAATTAACCCTCGATATTCGACCATTAGTAAATGTTGCCCTATCTGTTTACTTTATTTGTCACAATTACTTTGGACTTAAAGTGACTTGTATATTGTCATGTTGATATTTGTATTCAATTCAAGGTCTACCTATTAACAGTCAGTGTCAGAGGCAAAGGACTTTACCCCTACTCTCACTTGTAATAAATATAATCAGATAGAGAGATGATGATAAAAAACAATGATAAAATAGAGGCAACTTACCGGAACATTACCATTGCCAGCACAACCTTCACAAACTCCAGGGGGGCCAGGGGAACCAGGAGAACCAGGTCTTCCAGGCTCACCATTTCTGCCAGGAATACCAGGAGTACCCTATATATAATAATAGAATGTATTAGTTTGGAAGCTTTTCTCCAAAGTTTACATTATATTTAACAATTTGAATATATTTATGGATTGCTCCTTTTTGTATATTTCTTCTATAAGGTTTCATACTGTACAACTATATTCAAGTCCAGTAAATTGTATTTACCGTATATACTTGAGTATAAGCCGAGTTTTTCAGCACCAAAAATGTGCTGAAAAACTCTACCTCGGCTTATACTCGAGTCAGTACGCAAAACCAAAAGGCTGCGCTTCAGGAGAACAAATGGTGTGTGAATGGAGCTTTCACGTGACATACAGGGGCAGCAGTAATTACCGTAGGCATGGTACACAGCTCCTAACACAAAATGGAGGCTTTAAATGAGAATGAAAGGCTGGAGACACTTGGGGGTGCCAAACGTTAGGCACCCCCAAGTGATTGTAGCGACTTACCAAAAACCCAGGGTCGGTGCTCCTATCAGGAGAAATCTGCACCGGCCCAGAGTTATAGGAGTGAGCACCACAGAGAAAGCTACCGGTAATTCCGTCTTCATGCAGCTGCGCATCCGCATTAGAACGAAAAGCCGAACTTTAACTGTAAAGTCGGCTTTTTCATTCAAATGCGCATGCGCCGGTACAGGGAAATGCGCAGCTGCGCGAAGAAAGTAACGTACCGTAGCTTTCTCTGTGGTGCTCACTCCTATAGGCCCTGGGTTTTTGGTAAGTTGCCACAATCACTTGGGGATGCCTAACGTTTGGCACCCCCAAGTGTCTCCAGCCTTTCTTTCTCCTTTAAAGCCTCCATTTTGTGTTAGGAGGCATGTACCATGCCTAATTACTGCTGCCCCTGTATGGCACACACTATCTCTTCACTGATGGATATACATAGCTAGACTGAGGCACCATAAATATGTGTAATGTGTGTGTACAAGAGACTTCAACCCATTCTCCATTGCTGACAAACTGCCTTGGCTTAGACTTGTGAAATGTAACAGTTTTCTTTAACCCACTTGGATGCTCATCTGTTTATGGTACAACACTGCATGCATATATATATATATGTATATGTAAAGAAATATAGAAATCTGTCCCAATTTACAGGGACATTGCAAAAATGTCCTGTTTTTAATGTAGGGAAATTCCAGACACTTAATTGATTTGATAACCTTATTGTTTTACTTCATTTTAGTACGATTATTTTTTGGCTACTTTTAAAATGGTTTTTGGGGATCAGGAGTGTGTGTTCTGCTGAAGATGTCCTAAAATGCATTTCTCACCCTAGGCTTATACTCGAGTCAATACATTTTCCCAGTTTTTGTAGGTAAAATTAGGTACCTCGGCTTATACTCGGGTTAGGCTTATACTCAAGTATATACGGTATATTCGTTTTCATAATTTTCATTAACATTGTTCATATACATATCAAAGACCTTGGAGTGCGGTTTGTTGGTAAGGTATGCATTGATAATTTTGGCCAGCACCTAGGCTATTGCTATTTTGGAGTTGCGAGTGCACCAGATAGGACTTGATTGCTATATATATATATATATATATATATATATATATATATATATATCCACATGAAGCCGGCACTCTCGACAAATAATTGTCCATTTGCCTGGGTGCAAGATCAACGATCATTCTTCGTACACTTCAAATAAGATCAGCACTCTCAGGTCTTAAAAATGTATTAAGAATTAATTAATAAAACGACTAACGTTTCGGTGGACTCCTCAGCCTTTTTCATAGTGCCCAAAACAATTATGAACATGGCTTTATACCTACAAACTGGCGGGAACACAACAGATAATGCTGCAGCTGTTGTGTTCCCCCCAGTTTGTAGGTATAAAGCCAGGTTCATGTTCTGACAGAAAATTTGAGCAGTTCAGGAAAAATGTCTGAAAAATTAGAGCAATTTGATTTTTTACTCGATTTTATTAAGTTTTTCTAGGATCCTATGAAATCAAGTTTTTTTATCAATAAATAAGCTAAAATCGGGCATGTGAGTTTGGTTGTGTTTTTTTAACAAAATATGAGATCAATTCAGATTTTAGTAAATAATCCTCTTGGTGTCACTTAAATGGTAAAGATTTCAAAGTAAATAGACAAAAATAAGTGCAGTTTCTAAAAGGTGTAGCTGAAATAAATATATACTGTATATAATTAGAACAAAACAGGCTTGTGTTTTGACATTTTTGAGAACAATAAACTACATAAACAATCTGTTCCTCAGCAGATTCTCAATGCAAGCTTCTCCCATTGTCACTGAAATAAAGCTCCCGATATTCTGCTTAAAATGTAATTATTATTGCATGTTCAAATACTTACTGGATCACCTTTTGGGCCTCGGTTTACAGTACCTCCTCCATTTGGGCTACTTGGTGTTGGCTATAGAAAAAAACAAATTGATATTAGTACTTATTGCAGTAACAGTGCTGCTTTTGGGATCAGAGAGGAATTTTAGGGGCAGATTTATTATGTGGTATAAAAAACGGTGGAATAATACGCCATACATCGGCATGTAATAACAGCGTAAAAATGGTGTTTAGTGATGGGCGAATTTGGGGCGTTTCGCCAAAAAATTCGCGAAATGGTGCTGGCGTCTCTTTTTTTGACGCCGGTGTCCATTTTTTTGACGGCGTCCATTTTTTTGACAGCGTCCGTTTTTTTTTACAAATTTTCGCAGCGGTTTCACAAATTTACTCACCGACGATGAATCACGTGAATTTGCCGCGAATTTACGCCTGCTGAAAAAATTCGCCCATCACTAATGGTGTCAACAAAATGGCAAATTTAATTTTACACAGCATAATAACTATGACTATGAATTAGCAAAATGCTGATCACTTACACAAAGTACTTGCTTAATACCTCCCAGTTCACTACATTTAATTCTGTACAATTCTATTCATAGAGATGCCACTGACATTCTACTCTATCACTTACGCTAACCCTTTGCACTACAAGTATTCAGTGACAAAATAATTGAATGTAATGAAGACATTTAAGCAGTTGTTCACCTTTAAGTTTTAATATGAAGTACAGAGTGATATTCTGAGACAAATTGTAATTGGCTATTACTTTTTATTATTTGTAGTTTTTGAGTGATTTAGCTTTTAATTCAGCAGCTCTCTGGGTTGCAGTTTCAACAATCTGGTTGCTAAGGTCCAAATTTCCCCAGCAACCATGCACTGTTTTGAATGAGAGACTGGGATATTAATAGGAGAATAGGAGAAAATACATTTATATCCATTTATATAAGTGCAGGTGCTGAGTAATCTGGGCTCTCTGCCAATGGCCTCTTATTTAATTACATTTCAGAAATATTGTATCTTTTTCTGGCTGTTTAGTGCAGGAGATCAAAGAGAAACTCGGGACATTTCAGTAACAATCCAGGACTGCGGGCTGACCTGTCAAAATCGGGACTGAGGTATGATCTAAAGGTGAACTACCCCTGCAACAATAATACTCTGAGTGCAGTATGTCACATGTTTTTTGCATTATAAAATTGGACAATGGTGTTTATTTTTTAAATATTTTTTGCAGTAATTGTAATGTTTATATTTATTTTTAAAGTGCTCAGGCTTTAAAGAACCAGTAACATCAAAAAACTGTTTTTTTTTTTTTACAATTGAAATTTGTATCTGTCGATCCAGGACCTTTAAATAAAGTATTTCTTGGCAACAAATGTCCTGTTTTATATGATATGTTGAAAGCCATGAATGACATTCGACTCCTGTTTATCTTCCTGTGTATGAACTAAACACATTGTATTATACACAGCTTATCTTTTGTCTTCTTTGTAACCTGTGCCTTTTCTCTATAAATAGTTAAATGGATTCAATGCTTGAATGGCTGCCCCCATCATAGCTACACAGCAGCATATATATATATATAAACTATAGTAATGTTTCTAAAGCAAATAGACATTTTTAACCATTATATTTTAATTACTTAAAAATCACTTGCATATTTTGGTTTTACTGTTCCTTTAAATTTAAATGCTCATATGGCTGCTAGGAATTAATAACCATAGCAACCAGTGAGAGGCTTTGAAATGGAAATAAAAATTGAATGGTAGAGGTCTTAGACAGGTCTTAAACAGAAAAATAAGCAATACAAATTAAGACAACTGAAGCCTCACAGTAAATTTAATTTTTTGTTGCTGAGGTCAGTGACCCTAACAACCAGATAGCTTGCTCAGTAAAGAAAACATACAGTAGAAGGTAAAAAATTAAGACCTACTGAAAAAAAGGATTGGAACATAGTAAACGTTAATGAAAAAGTGAACATGGCCTTTAAAGACCAGTGTCACCAGCAAAACAAACCAACATACAATTCTTTGCAGTATTTCAATAACATTTAATGGACAGGGGTCGGACTGAGCCTACGTAATCATTTTAGGTTCATTTTATGCTTGACACTTTCTCTAATGATGTAAAAATGCTTGTGCTTGTGATTGTGCTTACATGTAATAAATCATTGGGGCTCATTTATCAACACTGGGCAAATTTGCCCATGGGCAGCTACCTTAAGCAACCAATCAGTGATTAGGTTTTTGAAGCCAGCTGCAAGTAGAACAATGAATGCAGCAATTTGATTGGTTGCCATGGGTTACTGCCCATGGGCACATTTCCCTAGTGTTGATAAATTACCCCCACTTTAATGTCACAAGAGGTGGCAGATTCACTAAAGGGGCAGATTCACTAAAGGGTGAAGTAGCTAACGCTAGTGACTTTTCGCCAGGCTTGCCATCCGCAGGGACATTGCCAATTCACTAAAAGTCGCAGGTGCCAATTCGCTAGCAAACAGGCCATTGATATTGTTCATTTGCACTGTATTGCCAGGGGACTTTTCTCTTTGGCAAACGATCATTAATCTGCAAATTCACTAAAGTGAGGATTTTACTGAACGTTACCTCTTTCACCACCTGACTTCGCCACCTCAGACCAGACGAAGTGCTAAAAAGTAGCTAGATCTTTCTCAATCTTCTGTCACTAACATCATATCCTGTGTGCCAAAAATGCATTAAAGTTCAAAAAACGCTGGCGATTTTTCATTTTTTTTAAACGGGATTGCCTGCAAAAGTCCTTTTCTGGGTAACCGGTTTTCTCCGAAATTTCATAACATATGGAACATTAATTTTACAGTTGGCTCATGTCTATTATATTAACTCTCTTGTCTTTATTAAGGTTCCCTGGACATGTGTAATAAAAAGTGATAACTTCAAGCATTTGCACCAACATTTATAAAAAAAGACGTCCATACAACTTTAAATTTCCTGCCGTATGCAAATTGACCTAAGTGCAAGATCACTAGCGAGTTTTCGGTAGGCACAAATGGACACTAGTGCATCTTCACTATGAAATGCTCGGACAGCCGAAGTAACACTAGCGAAAAGCCGCCAGAGTTCGATGCCTGGGACAAATATTTGCATTTTTGTGAATTAGCGTATTCGTATCGCATGTGCTCCTGGCGAAGTGGTGTGAGGGTGCAAAGCTGACGCTGTTGAATATTGGCCCGTTAGTGAATCTGCCCCCAAATATTTTTGGACTCAAATTTTTTTCATCCTATTTAAGTAAACAAAGGAAAAGCAACAAGGAAAAATACTTACACTTGGCCCCTGTGGGCATATGGGACAACATTCTCCAAATGGGATCTCAGGATTTGGACAGTCTAATTCTTGTTCATCACAGATAATATCATCACACAGCACAGATCCAGTGTCACAAACACAGATTTGGCAAGGTTCTGGTTTCCAGACATCCCTATCAGCATAAACTTGTCCAAGGTGGGAACATTGTCCTAATTCAACTGTGAAAAAATAACATTTACTTTATTTGTTTGAAAATAAAGAAAAAATACAGAGATTATCTTAATGAAGGACAATTGCACATCTGACATTTTTGTTCTGTTGATTGTAAAACCCAATGTTTGGCCCCCATTTAAAAAAAAAAAAAGGCAACAAATATACCGGTAGTAAAACAAAAATAGATTGTTGCAGAATGTATGTATATTATTATTATTGATACCGTATGATGTATAAACAGCACTGCACATACTGTACTAACAATAGATTCAAGTTTAAGGGACCTATTTACTAACATTCAGATTTTTTTTCCTTAAAAATTTGCGTTGTTTTATTTCTCTAAAACTTAAGATTTCGAAACTGTAAAAAACGGAAAAAGCAGTCGAGGTCCTATAGAAGTCAATCGCAGCTGTGCAGCTCTGCTGATCTGACTGGACCTTTTTTTTCAAGCCATTCAGACTTTTACAGGTTTTGGGATTTTTCTAGTAATTGTCTGAAAACCTCAAATTTTTAGAGGCTTTGTATTTTTTGATTTTTTTCATTTGTGCTTCATATTAGGATCTTTTAATAAATGTCTGGCATTCTTGGTTTTAGAGAAAATTGGTTTATCTAGGGTTTCAAAAACTGTTAAAACCACTAAAATGAGAATGTTAATAAATGGGCCTCCCCATACTACAGGGCTAATTTATTGATTATCAATCAAGGCAAGTAAAAATTAGGTAAAAATGCATGAATCTGTTCTTTATGCTACTCACATTTTTTTTAACCCTGTTTTACCAGATCCCCTTAGTGGAAAGTGAATAAATCAGCCCTTTAGTTTTGAAGTTAGTGTCGGACTGGCCCACCAAGATACCAGGAAAACTCCCGGTGGGCCCAGGTGTCAGTGGGCCTCTTGCTTCCAACCATTTGGCCTATTTTATGGTCGTTCCCTATTTCTTTATGGGAAAAATGCTTCATAAAGGAAGAATATAGTAAGTAGATATAAAAGTCTAGGAGAATAAAGAGGTTGAGTGAGGAGAGGAGGAATAGTTTGGAAAGTGGGCCCATGGTTTAAGGTTTTCTGGTGGGCCCCTGGCATCCCAGTCCAACATTGTTTGAAGTAAGTGGGTAACTTACAGACATAAATAGAAGGGCAATAAGCGCTAAACTTTTTGAAAATTGATTGAATTTTTTTAAAAAATTGACTGCTATCAGATGTTATGTCAGTGGCTATTTGGATATTATCAGCATACAAAGAATATTCAACTGAAAGTATAGGGTCTCCAAAGTAGTGATGTGCTGGCCAACCTGAAGCCCATTGGACCTGTGGGTTTACCTGCAGTTTGGGGCAGATTCGGGTCGACTTCTGCATAAACTTTGTGCGACCTCCTAGTGCCCCACTTCCCCAGACATGCTCCTTTTATATACTTGGGCGCCAGCATGCCCTGCCTACTTCCATGATGTCAGAGCGGGACTGGACAGGCGCGTGTATACAAATAGGAGCACACGGCAGGTTAGGGTCGGGTATGGGTTCTCGGGGGGTCTGGTTAAGGTCTAGTGCAGCAGGTCAAGTTTTCTTGACTTGCACATTACTACTCCAAAGACCAATGGGGGGTCATTTAACAAGTAGAAGGCTAGGTGCAACAAATAAGATTAGATTTAAGTTTGCCTTGCGAAGCAGATTTATAAATATGAAGGACCTATTCTGTTTGAGCCAGCACTTGTGTAAAAAAAATATGCAATCACAAAAAAAAAAACTGGACAGGTTTTTTTCACTTTTTTCCTGCAATGATGTTTTTTTTTTTAACTTAACCTTGAACCTTTTTTACATAGGCCTCCCCATGTGCATGTGTTGACTAATGAACCAATTACAGCATATACAATCTTTAAAGAAACGGAGCTTGCATTTAATCCATCATCTAAAGGTAGATCTTTCACACAGGAAAATTTGCAAGAAATGAGAACAGTCAATACATTTTGATGCCTCCAGTGCAGGTGTCTGATATCTGAAGTCACATCCTCCTGGGATTAATAGAAATTGCCAGTGAAAAAACATATGCATGTGTGTAGTAGCCATAGTGTGGCGGTAATATCCTCTTTGATGTATGTTTCATTATCTGTATGGAATGTATGTGTTTCTTAGACAACTGCAGTAACGTAACTAAGCAGGGTAGGGCCGGGTGCAGGACGTGCAGCTTGGCCCCCATCCCCTCCAGATGGAGTTTTCGAATCGGAGAGAGTGTCTTTAGGGCCCCAAGGGGGTGCAGGCCCGGGTGTGATCGCAACCCCTGCACCCCCAGTAGTTACCCCTCTGATCAATTGTCTTTAAAAAGCATTAAACTATCTGATTCCATTCTATATTTTGGGGTTTCAAAGACACTGCACTGGTAAAACTGGTGTGTTTGCTTCGGAAACACTACCATTGTTTATATAAATAAGCTGCTGTGTAGCAATGGGGGCAGCCATTCAAAGGAGAAAAAGTTCAGGTTACACAGCAGAAAAGCTCTGTAGAACATAATGGTGTTACTTTTTTCCACTATTTAACCTGTGCCATATAGCCTTTTTTCAATTTCCGCCATTGCTACACAGCAGCTTGTTTATATGAACTATAGTCGTGTTTCTGAAGCGAACAGATCCGTTTTACTGGTGCATGGCAACACTACATGATATTTTCATTGTTTTAAAACACTTTCATTCCTTGGTGTTACTGTTCCTTTAAATACTGCCATAATATAATTTAACTTTACATTAAATCATGTCTATTTTTGAAACGCAATGCTTCAACTTCTAAAACAAACTTTGAACTTCCGAAACCTAATATTTTGATATTTTTTTAGACTGACTACAAAATAGAACATATTGTGCCGTTTTGTAGATTTAAAAGCATGTTAAACAAGTCCCAGAGAATTTGTTTCCAAACAAATGTGTCACATCACACACTGTAAGACGGCAATACAAAATTTGGCCAAATAGACTAGAAATATTCAATTTCCTCCATTAAACGTTGTCACATCATATTGCCAGTAGGTGGCAGTATTGGGCAGCGATTTTGAACATGCACATCTGGATAAAATGACTGTAATACCTAATATGAACTCGAGTGAAACAAGATATCATAGAAGCTAGGGAAAAAGGCTTTTGTTCAGTTTTGCTGCATTTGGCAAATCTGTGTGCTCTGGAAACATTTTTCTCAATTGTTTAATTTGCAGGCCGATTATTTACAGATGGGAATTATTTGTTCCATTACAATGACATAATTCAGTGTACAGTGCTTAGACACATTTAAAAAATGAGTTTTAAGCAGTTTGTAAGTGTATCCATGGTAAAAAGCACTGGGACAATAAAGTGTAATCATTTAAGCGAATGTAACGCAAAAACAGCTGCCTCTGCAGAATAAATGACTAAATCTTTATCCTCCAAAGGTAATTGAAATGGTATGGATGAATGGTAAATAATGAGAGTCAGGATTAAAACAAAATTACCTCTTTATGGAGATGTACTTTTTATTAATCCAGCACAATGCCTTTCCAAATTCATTTTTATAGACCTGCCACAAAAATAAATGTATTGTAGAGGAGGCCCTTTTGCAGCCTTTTATAGAGTGGGAGCTGCCACGTGTGTTCTCAGGATCCAGTCATAATCAATGGGGAGAAAGGCAGCTTCATAGGTGGATAGAATGACTGATTCATCTCTACATGTACATTATAGATGGGGAATAGGCATTTTTATGTATATCGAACTCACTACGATGAGTATGATATACGCTGGTGAGTCCCTAGTATGAATTAAATACAAAGAAAGATATTATCTTTCTTACTTTCTGAAACATTAGATAGCTTTAAGAAGGGGTTTTTAGCAAGTGAGGGAATACAGGGTTATGGAAGATAGCTCATAGTACAAGTTGATCCAGGGACTGGTCTGATTGCCAGGAAGGGATTTTTTCCTCCTCTGAGGCAAATTGGAGAGACTTCAGATGGGTTTCCTTTGGATCAACTAGCAGTCAGACAGTTAGGCAGGTTATATATAGACTTAATAGGTTGAACTTGATGGACCTGTGTCTTTTTTAAACCTAACTTACTATGCATCATAGGGAAGATATATGAAAGACTTGACTGGGCAATTCAGCAAAATCCCCTGCAGTTTGATCTTTTTATGACTGTCAGGAATATGTTTAATACATTAAGGTGATAGAGATATCAGTAAAAAAATTATGCTCCACTGCTTTGATCAGTTGAACACAATTTCTTATGTGTCATTGAATAGGAATAATAATAATAATATAGATATTATAACAGCTACTAAACTGCACCGAGCACTAATATTTATATCCTTCCATAAACCCCTAAGCGTTGAGCAAACACCATTCTTCTAAATGAGCTCAATGCTAATGAAATGCTCTTATTTAAAACAATTTGTAAACATCCTGCATACTAAACAAAGGGCAGACCACACAAAGCAAAATATCTAATTGTATAAAGCAGAGTGAATAATTTAGGCCATTCATTAAAGGAGACATGTTAAGACAATAGTAAAGAGTAAAACCAGCACTATATAGTATACATAATTGCCTACAAAATTAGGGGTTTTTATTATTCATCCTATGTGTCTCCTTTAATATCGCTGAATGCTTGCCTCAACCAATAATTAACATAATTGTGAGTTACTGCTGAAAATGTTTTGTTATAGTGGTTTCTAAATATAAGAACATGCTTCAATGCTGGTGTTTAGCTGGAATCTTGTTCTTGGGAATGGGATAATATTAATTGTGCAGAGGATGCGTGTGCAAGAGGACTTTACAATTTTAGACTCTTTTCCCCATAATGAAAATTAAAACCCTGTGACCTGCGGACAACCCAGTTATGGCAATACTACAGTAAAATATACTGTATATTGTGTCAGATTAAGGTGACCATACATTGGTCAAACCTCTATGGTATTTGACGAATCAGCCCCCTAGTCAAATGAATGGAGAGTACAAGTGCCATAGACATATATGAACATCTTTCTATTGTTCCATTACTTCAGGGAAACAGACTCATTTTTACAGTTATAATAATCACCTGCCACCTATATTCGAGGTATAGAATATTAAAGTGTGGTGTGTATGGTCTAAAAATGTGCTTGATAAACATTTTGCTTGGTTTTCACTTTACAAAAGGCAAAAAGCTCCAAGTGAAATGCATGTTAGGGGCATTTTTAGTTTAATTTGAGGACAAGCTCAATTTACTGGAGATTTTATTACTCATTAAAGGAGAAGGAAAGGTAAAAACGAAGTAAGCCTTATCAGAAAGGTCCATCTAAATATACCAGTAAACCCCCAAAGTAGTGCTGCTCTGAGTCCCCTGTCAAAAGAAACACTGCATTTCTTTCCTTCTATTGAGTACACATGGGCTTCTGTATCAGACTTCCTGCCTTCAGCTTAAACCTCATTGCCCTGGGCAAGAGCATGCTCAGTTTGTTCCTCTTCCCCCCCTCCCTTCTCTACTGTAATCTGAGCCCAGAGCAGGGAGAGACTCAGGCAGGAAGTGATGTCACACCACATTAATACTGCAGCTCCTATCCTAAACAAACAGAGAGCTTCTGGAGCTTTTTACTCAGGTATGGTAAAACATTTTACAGATTAAATATAGCATTCGAGCTTGCACTATTGCAGCTAATCTATTGGCAATAAAATGCCTCTGTAGCGTTCCTTCTCCTTTAATATCACATGAACCCTGCGCCATGGGAAAGAGCCTACAGGGGATGTTCTTTTCCTCCAGAAGAGAGTGCAAGGATCTTCACTGACCCCATAAATATAGCTTTCTGAATTTGGCAGGCTACTAAGCCTACCCACCCTTTAACTTGCTTGCCATTCAGAATGCAAAGGAGCCCTGTACTATTAATGCAGTGATTTTGTGCCATTTGTGTCCGGGACCTTGATAAAGGAGGATCCTTTTAATAATTGTAATCAAAGTCACTTTGATATATTTGCACTTTCCATTTTATTTCAATATTATTGATCAGAATGCTGCAATGGAAAAAGATAGTAATTTTTTTTAAATAAATGTTATTTTTAATACAAGAGCAATTTTTTCCATTGTTAGTAGTGAGATGGTGCATTATATTGGTCTCTAGTTGGCTCTGTCACTCTAATCTATTTGGAAGTAAGGAGGCACTATGGCCCCTTTATAGTTCCTCATCTGCAACATATACTTGGTGAAATGGTGCAACATGCCATTCGATTGTTCTCTATGGCCACATACCTATTTTATGTTTTATGTTTACAAGAACTAGAAGCAAAAGCGTAATAAAGTTGCTCTCCAAAAATAAAAGTGGGTTAAAGGAAATACAACTAACGTAAAAATATGTAAGAACAATAAAAAATGTGTCTGATTATTTTTTTCTCCAACAACAGGCTACTCATACTAATAAAAGGTAAAGACTGGAAGAAAAAGCTTTCACAATAAGCATAGGAAGGGTGTAAGGTTACAGAATTCCATACAAAGAATAAAAAAATAACAATGAATCATTCATTTGGAGGGATGTGAAAATGCTTTTATACCATACTAGTAAGTTAAATAAATTGTCGTGATTTCAATATGTTGGTGCTCTAAAAACACATGTTAATAATACTAATTTCTTCAATGGTAGAAATGCCATTCTTTGTCCAGAAGTGAATTTTACTTCCCCTCACCTGGTTCAACTTTGAAAGAGGTTGAACTTTTGTCCTGTAACCCAACTATTTATGAATTTTGTTCCGAACATAAAAACGGCAATATAATAATACCACTTGATTAGTGGAATGTGACATTGAACATAAGGAAATCTTGCATACGATCGAAGGAAATGTTGATTTGTGCCTTGGTGCAACAGGAGCAGCAGAACTACACACCTGAGTCAGGAGACTATGCAACGCAGGATGTCCCAGTGATGAACTCTGTTCCAGGATCCTCTCAGCGAGAGGACAGTTCTAGTTGCAGTGGGCAGGATGACAGGAATTCATCCCAGCAAGCAGCTTTGCAATTGTTGGGTTCAGATGACCCCCAGCTGCGTCTTCAGCTCATCCTGCAATATCAACAGGCAGAGAGAGATGCAGCAGCTGCAGCAGCAGCAGAAAGAAAGGCAGAAAGAGATGCAGCAGCAGCAGCAGCTGAAAGGCAAGCAGAGAGAGATGCAGCAGCAGCAGCAGCTGAAAGACAGCATCAACTGGAGTTAGTCAAGCTCCAGCTGCAGGGATCACACTCACGGTCCAGTGAGACCCAGGAAGTACGCCCTTTAATAATTTCCAGTTATGGATAAAGATGGTGACCTGGATACCTTTTTGTGGTGCTTTGAAAGAGCTTGTAGACAGTATCACTTACCCTGTGAGCAATGGGCAAAATATCTCACCCCAGGGTTGAAAGGCAAAGCCCTGGATGCCTTTGTGGACTTACCACCAGAGTTTGATGGGGACTATGATGCTATAAAAAATGCCCTGATCAAAAAGGACCATCTTACACCAGAAGTATACCGCAAAAGATTTAGAACTGTGCAGCGCGGACCTACAGACAGCTACTCTGATGTTGTGAGTAGTCTGAGAACCGCTTTTAGATCCTGGTTGAGAGGACTCTCTTTTACATCATTTGAGTGCCTGGAAGATCTGATGATAAAGGATCAATTTTTGCACACGTGTCCTATGGAAGTGAAGCAATTCATTATGGACCACGAGCCCAAAACAGCAGATCAGGCAGCAGAGATAGCAGACACATATGCTGCAAATAGGATGTCTGACCACCGCAGAACATCTGTACCAAGCTACAAGGAGTGATCAACAGGAGGAACCGCACACAGCAGTCTACAGTCTGGTGAGAATTCATCTTTTGGGGGGTCTGTTGCAGCTGTGTGGCAGAAGGATACCTGCCGATGTTTTTCCTGCAACCAGATGGGCCATGTGAGGACTGACTGTCCACAAAAGAAGGAACCAACTTCACCTGGACAGCCTGTTGTGATGCTCGTGTCTGGTAAGCCTGAGAATCTACATCATCATATGCAGTCTGTGATTGTGGGGGACAAAGTGACTCAGGGACTAAGAGACTCAGGTTCTAATTTTTCTCTGGTGTGTCCAGAGATGATAAACACTGGGGACATTATTCCTGGAAAGACTTTGTCCATAAAGGGAGCCACCCAAAGGTGCCTGTGGCAAAAGTTTTCTTGGATTGGGGTGTGGGGAGAGTTCTAAGGGAAGTGGGTGTAACTAATGAAATTTCTGTAAATGTCTTGTTGGGGAATGATTTGGGTTACATGATAACTGCTTTTGTGCCCTATGACCAGGTCTCACTAGGTCCAGCCGCGCTGGAGTGTGGCCACCCGTCTCAACAGGTAATTGTAAAAAGTAACTGGGAGGGAGGACTGGGAGGCAGGAGCCAGAGTCAACCAGTGCCTGAACCAGTGTTATCCCAAAGAAGGGATAAGAAGGGAGCGGGGAGGAGAGGTTTCCCCTAGGAGTCTCCCTGGTGCAGCCCGGTAGTATACCGGCAGTGAGGGATTTCCAGCGTGTAATCCTGAGCAGCTACGCCAAGCTCAGGAGTCAGTGCAGAAGCACGAGGGACAGGTGGTTAGGACTCAGAGGAGGGTCCTAGTGGATAGTGCCACTCAGACTGAGGAGAGTGATGGTAGTGGTGGGCCAGGAAAAGCCCTCATGCCAGAACCAGTACTGTGGGGGGCTCAGGTGGTCAGTACTAAGGAGGAAAGGCTGACAGTACCAGGAGTTGCTCCCAAGTCAGATAGCAACAGAAGTCCAGAGTATTAAGGACAAGCCCAGTATTAAGGACGAGCCCAGTGGTTTATGCCAACCCAAGACTAAGCAGGTCAGTGGAGACCAGGGTGGCATCAAGGGGGTGGGATGCCTCCAGCTACTTTCTATGTCTAGGCCCAGGGAATGGGAGATTAGAGATAGGCTGGAGGGCCCCTCAGTGAACAAGGTGGGAGGAATAGGTCAGATGCCTGAGGAGAGCAGTGATAGACCATTGCCTACTATGCAAACCTGCACTCTGTCCAGAGACAGTGCAGATAGAGGCTCCTCCTCTGCCTCACCATTCTGTCAATCCCTGCACTGGCTTCCGTTACCTTTCAGAATCAAATTCAAATTAATGACACTGACTTTCAAAGCACTTCATAACTCTGCCCCACCCTACATCTCTGAACTCATCTCTTTATACTCACCCACAAGCTTACTACGGTCCTCTACTGACCTGCTACTCAACTCTTCTCTTAAATCCTCACATGCTCGCATTCAAGACTTTGTAAGGGCTGCACCCCTCCTCTGGAACGCTCTCCCACGGTCTGTCCGACTTTCTCCCAACCTTTCTGCTTTCAAAAAATCTCTGAAAACTCACTTCTTTTGAGAAGCCTACACTCTGCTTAACTACCAAATGCAACACCACATACAATACCACATTTCTCACCCACTTAATTCGATCTTGCCCACTCCCACACCTTGTGTATTACTCCCTTCCCTTTAGACTGTATGCCTATGCATAGGGCCTTCCTCACCTTTTTGTACCTGTATTGATTGTGATGTTTGTTACTCCATATATTCTATATATGTAATTCATGTGATGTAGTTGTATAATCACATTGACTTTAAAGTGCTACGCAATATGTTGGCGCTATATAAATACATGTTAATAATAATAATACGATATATGACTGAAGCTCCCTTGACTTGTGGTGTAGTTGACTGGAGCTTTGGTCTCATAACACAGATGAAAATGTCAGAGTTATAGGATGCAATATGCAGTTTTCCATACTCAGAAGAACAAGCAGTATTTTTACCCAAGATTTATCTAGCAATCTGACTGTTACAAAATATTCTCTTGAACAGAAATAACATTCAGATTTACCATAACATAAATCTCATAAAGGAAGCATGCTCATATTTTCCTTAGTATGGGAGTTTGTATATCAAATTTTATAGTTCTGTGAAATTTCAATGCAGCTGTAGGTTACTGGACCACACACAAAACACTAAATGAAAAAGATATAGGGAGAAGAAGAAACCCAATATAAACATTTCAGTTTTTGCTAGTCAAGAAAACTTCAGTCGTGTATCCTACTGTAGCTGTTGTATGTCAAATTCCAGTAATAAACTGACATATTTATTGGAGGCTTATTGCAGAGAAATTCTAGACATTTGTTTATGTTCATTGATAGAGAATGTATTCCCAGAAGGACATTAGCTTTTAAGAAGACCATATAAAATGGTTCTCAGTAGATAAAAGAATCTTATAAGGTCAGATTTATTAAGGGTTCGAATAGTAAATTTGGAATTTAATTTTTTTTTTGGGGTCAAAATTCACACATTCGAATTTTAATCCCCAATTTAAATGTAAATGAGATGTATCTAATTCTAATATTCGCCACCTAAAACCTGCAGAGTTTATTTACGAGTCCATTTAACCATTTCAATATGTTAATTGCCTTCCAGACATTCAAGTTTTTTTTAGAGGGAAAACTTGATTTGAATTTGAAGAGAACTTTTGGGTCGGGACTATTCAATGGAATATTGGACATTCAATTTTTTTTCTTAAATAACCTCCCATTCGAGTTGTGAGTAAATTCGAATTTATTATTTATATTATTTATATTATTTATGCAGAACTCAAGCAGCTTTGTTTAGGACGATCCCTAGGAAGCCCAGACCACACTGAGCATGTGCACAGTCTTAGTCTTGCAAAGATGTTTAACAAAGTTACAAGATGGTGACCCCCTGTAGCCAACTTTGAAAGCATAAATTATTTGTTTGATTAGGCTTGTGGTGCAGTAAGTTCATGTTTATATTTAGTATACAAAATACAGCATTTCTAGCCTTATTCTATTTTAGACTTACTTTACATGCCCTTTAACACGTAAAAAATCAATAGGAATGAACAGCAAAGCATTTAATTTCAGTGGGGACACATTCACTTATTAACTAATTCTAAAAATATGTAGGCATACAGCAAAACAAAGATGTTGGTTGAGAATGTGGCAACATTAAAACATGGAAATATTTTGCTCAGCTCATATATAATAAGAGCTAACACAAGAGATATGGTGCTTAGATGTTTATCATTGAACTGATGGATCAGACAAAGTAAGTTTGATTTTCGTAGACTGCCTTTTGGTATCCAGACTCCATTAGTATGGTACCAGTGGATTGGAGTAAAGATATTCCAATATTTAAAAAAAAAAAAAGATAAAATCTTAGCCTGGCAATTTAAGACCTGTAAATTTGGCATCTGTAGTGGGAAAGTTATTTAAAGCTTTGCAAAGGGATTACATTAAAGACTATGTTCTGGCAAATTACATTAGAAGTAGAGATGGCGCGAACTGTTCGCCGGCGAACTTGTTCGCGCGAACATCGGGTGTTCGCGCTCGCCGGAAGTTCGCGAACGTCGCGCGACGTTCGCCATTTTGGGTTCGCCATTGTTGGCGCTTTTTTTTGCCCTCTCACCCCAGACCAGCAGGTACATGGCAGCCAATCAGGAAGCTCTCCCCTGGACCACTCCCCTTCCCTATAAAAACCGAAGCCCTGCAGCGTTTTTTCACTCTGCCTGTGTGTGCTGAAGAGATAGTGTAGGGAGAGAGCTGCTGCCTGTTAGTGATTTCAGGGACAGTTGAAAGTTTGCTGGCTAGTAATCGTGTTGATACTGCTCTGTTATTGGAGGGACAGAAGTCTGCAGGGGTTTGAGGGACATTTAAGCTTAGGTAGCTTTGCTGGCTAGTAATCTACCTTCTACTGCAGTGCTCTGTATGTAGCTGCAGTGGGCAGCTGTCCTGCTTCTGATCCCATCTGCTGACTGCTGCAATAACAGTAGTCCTTGTAAGGACTGCTTTTATTTATTTTTTTGTTCCAATACAGAGCAGTATCAAGCAGATTACTAGCCAGCAAACTTACTATCATCTGTCCCTGAAATCACTAACAGCTCTCCCCCTACACTATCTCTTCCAAGCACACACAGGCAGATTTTTCAGATACATTTTTGCCCTTGATCCCCCTCTGGCATGCCACTGTCCAGGTCGTTGCACCCTTTAAACAACTTTAAAATCATTTTTCTGGCCAGAAATGTCTTTTTTAGATGTTAAAGTTCGCCTTCCCATTGAAGTCTATGGGGTTCGCGAACCGTTCGCGAACCGCTCGCATTTTTGCGCAAGTTCGCGAATATGTTCGCGAACTTTTTTTCCGACGTTCGCTACATCCCTAATTAGAAGCAACTATCATCATGGTTTCATGGAGAACTAGCAGGAACAGTGCGGTTGAATTATATATGGGCTACTTGAATTTTGCCAAAGCTTTTGTTATAGGTTTAGCATTACCTTTTAAACCACTTGGTAATGTGGTTTGGATAGAAAACTAAAGGATTGTTTTCACAGGGTGCAAATTGTTTTTTAAGTATAGTTCTAATGGGTCCTTCAGGGTAAATTATATTAGTTTGCTGATGACACAAAGCTAGGCAGGACAATTAAGTCCATCGAGTTTGTGTCACTGATGCAAGAGCATCTGGACATATTGTCAATATGGTCAGCAAAGTAGGAGATGAGATTCAGTGTTGATAAATGTAAGGTTACACAATAGGGATTTGAAAGTCACTTGTACTCTTTAAGGCACTAAGTTAGACACATTATTTGATGGAGAAGGACCCAGGGCTATGTGTGCATAATAAATGTAGCTGTTAAAAGTTGTGCTGGTCAGCAGTTGGAAGGGCCAGCAAGGTAATGACCTTGTAGTATAAGGGATTCACAGGAGGAGGGGATCATTCTTCTCCCTTACACAACACTGGTAGGCCCTTATGTAGGATATGCATTATAGTTTTGGTTGAAGAGTCTCAAAAGAAATATTACTAATAGGAAGAATCAGAGAAGAGTATCTAATATGATAAGGGTACAGAGAATCTCAGTTATGAAGAAAGACTGGCCAAGTTGGGGCTGTTCTCACTAAAGAAGAAAAACTACAGGGGGATATGATAATTTCTTTGTAAATATAAAAGGGAACCATACTATAAACTGTCTGTTTTTTCCCCCCAGTAGGCACTTCTGTGGGCATCTGTTTATTTTAGATGAAAGTATCTTACATCACAAAAATATTTTATTATAATGGGAGTTGTGAAGCTGTGGAATTCTCTCCAAAGAGATCCATTCGGTAGAGCGGGTTGGATGCCTTCTAGTATGAACCAGGGACTGATCCAATTGCCATCCAGGTTTCAGCAGGATTTTTTATTCCCTCCAATGCAAATTGGATAAGATTCAGATTATATTTTTTCATTCATTCTTTCAACCTCTACTAGTTTGTTATGTATGTAGTATGTTATGTATGTACATATAAAAGAATTACTTAAGAAAAAGTAATCAGTATTTGGAACCGTTGCTCCCTCTTATCTTTCTTTGGCAATGTTCACAACAAAACCTTGTGTGTCCAAAAAAACTGGGCAAGCCCGAATTCATGCTAAAAATGTATTTCCACAAAAAAAATGTTTCCATTGTGTGCCATGGACATAAACATAAGTGTGAGCATAAACACAGTACTTAGAGGGAACATTGTTTGGAAAGCAAGCAGAAGTAGTAGACATAATCTAAAAGATAATAGGATTATTATAAAAGAACATAGGATTATTCTAAGAAACAACAAAAAAAAAAATTTTGCTTAAAATTACTGCTATTTTTAAAATTTTCTGAATTTTTAAAATATAGATAGAGGTTCTCAACTATTTTTTTTAACAAGGCCTTATGTGTTTATTATATTTAACTGCCAGGCCTCAAATATGTGAAGCATAACTAAGGCAATCACATGTGTCTGAAAATATTAAGTGAAACAGACACTAAGCTACAGGGCAAGCTAACAACATGTTAAACAAAAAATGCTCATAAAACCTCATTTACACCTGAGTGATGTGTCATGTAGTGAAAGGCTTTTTGCCTAAGGCCTTGCTCAGAAGTAGGTCAAGTGATGAGCAGTAATCCTGAAATTGCTTAGTAATCTTCACATTTTTTCTTGACACTGTCTAATCAAAGAAGGAAAGGCGTGGCCAACCATGAAAAAGGACATTTCCTTTCTCTGCTTTACTGTAAATTGTCTCAAAGAATCAAGAGAAAACATTTGACATGCTTCTATAATATATTGAAAGGTATTTTTTATTTTAAATGGTAGTGTTGCTTTAGGCCACAAATAACCCTTGGATTAAAATAATTTCTTTCGGATTTACTTGTGATGCAAGTAATATTTGAGGCATAAATTATGGAAAATGGATGGGGTTTCTTAGCTAATCAGCATGGAATTCACTTTCCTCAGACACTGCCAAAACATGCAAGGCAAAAGACAGTGCTTCTAATTGCAGCTAACAAATGTCTACTGCGTGCGTTATCTCATGTTTTCCGTTGTCACACTGACATTGTACAGACTGTGTTTCTGCCAGGAGGAATAGGGCTGAGTCCAATATTTTTGTCTGAGAAAACACTGTTAAAACAGTTTTGGTGCTTTACTAATCAGATTATACAGAACAATAGTTTATGACATAAATATCCGCCATTTCGATTTTATACAAGCATCCTTTGTCCAAGAGTTTCTTTAATGGATAATACTTCTTTTATTTCATTTTAACTCAGATCAGTTCTTCTTTTGAGGTATGGCACTGAACAATGTTATATGTGGTTGTAAATCAATCTCCAGTCACTTATTTAATAATGTAAAAGGTAAAACATCATGTGGATATGGAGCAGTTGGCTTTACTGCAGACATTATTCTGTCCATATAGAACAAGCAGCAGGCTATTCTTGCAAAGTTAATTTTGCTCACTTGGATTTTCACATTGCCATATACAACAAATCACAAAGGTTGAATTTGTAAAATATGTACATATACAGTTGACTTATGAAGTAGGGAAAAGAAAAATGGAGGGTTTGTTTTGGAGACTGGTGTCATAAGTAGTAGTCAGGATGATTTGATGAGAGACAGATCTTGTCTAGCTAATGCTTAGGAAACTGGCCAGTGGTGACGAGGTAGATGTGGTCAATCTAGATCTCTCTGAGATTTGCTGCAGACATTTTTTATTTTTTTTATTAGTCTGTCTTGGGAATATTGGTTGTACAAGTAAACTTGCCGCTGAGGACTGAGTAATAAATGTTCCAACTAGACTTGGATTGTAAGTGGTGAACCAGAAACATTATTTCATCTGCTTATTATCAACTTCAGAGTAGGCTTTTAATAAAATGTATTTGTATTAAATTTGTATTTGTGACCAGAACTAGGGATAGGCAAGATAGGTAGTTGCCTAGGGCCCACTGCTAGGGGCTGAAAAGAAAACCCCAAAATTGAGTCAGAACAGACTCCCCTGCTCCTGTCTGCCCTGGCTTGCTTTAAAGTGGACCTGTCACCGAGACACAAAAAGCTATATAATAAAAGTCCTTTTCAAATTAAACATGAAATCCAATTTCTATTTTTTATTAAAACATTCATTGCTGTTGTAAACTCATTTCAACATCTCAGACAAATAGAGTCTGTCCCTCCTCTATGCCTTAGGCACAGAGGGGCATGTTTACTAACATTGGAGATAAATATTTGGAGAGATTTCTGGAGATGTTGCCCATAGCAACCAATCAGATCTTTGCTGGCTGTTTAAATCTAATTGCTGATTGGTTGCCATGGGCAACATCTCCAGAAATCTCTCCAGATATTTATCTCCAATGTTAGTAAACATGCCCCAGAGGCAGGGCAGACAATTATTTTCACTTTCCATTCAGCACTTTCTAGGGGGCAGATGTATCAAGGGTCGAATATCGAGGGTCAATTAACCCTCAATATTCGACTGCCGAATTAAAATCCTTCGACTTCAAATATCGAAGTCGAAGGATTTTGCGCAATTCCTTCGATTGAACGATAGAAGGAATAATCGTTTTTTTTAATCCATCGATCGAAGGATTATCCTTCGATCAGAAAATTGTTAGCAAGCCAATGGGGACCTTCCCCATAGGCTAACATTGGACTCGGTAGGTTTTAGGTGGCAAACTAGGGGGTGGAAGAAATTTTTAAAGCGACAGTACTTCGATTATCGAATGGTCGAATATTCGAACGATTTTTAGTTTGAATCGTTCGTTTCGAAGTCGAAAGTCGTAGTCGAAGGTTGAAGTAGCCAATTCGATGGTCGAATTTTTTTCCCTCTATTTTCCTCTATTCCTTCAATCGAGCTTAGTGAATGAGCCCCTAGATGTCACTGCTCTATCCACATTCCCCCATTCTATTCCCCGTTTAATTGTGTAGTTAGGGCATGGGGATGGACATCAGGTCCCCCATTCTGGTGCACAAACAAGATTCTGAGATGATGCAAGGCTTGCCTTAATAACAGTGTCCACAAAATGGCTCCTGTCTGCTTGCTATAATTTTGAATTCCCAGACCGAAGGAAACAAGGAGAAGGATTCAAATAATGTATATAGTGTAATTAAAGCTTATTTTGTTCGACTAATGTGATAAAATAGGATTTTGAACAATTTTCTTGGGTGACGGTTCCCCTTTAAGTTCCAGAAAGGGCAGGCAAGAGCTTGAAATTCAACCATATCAAGAAGGCATCATATCAGTTAAATCCAATGTGATTAGATTCTTGGGCATGGCCATGTATTGAAATAGGATACAGGGAATGCTGCTGCTGTAAGGTTTGGCAAGACTTCCCAAGACTAGAAGCAGATACATTTTGCTTGACAGGAACATTCATGTTTATAATTATTTAGTATCATGTTGATACTAAATAATGTAAATACATAAGTAGAATGTATACAGACAAAGTAGTGAACTGGGCCTCTAAGTGGAGCAAAAATGTAGAATAATGTAATATGTATAAAATATACACGCTTATTATAGTATAAATAAAATATAAATTATATCATTGATGGAAAAGGGCACAGGGTTACATGCAGTATTAAATGCAACTATGTTGGCAATACCAGCATGCAGCAGGATAGGCTGAGGACTAAAGCAGAAAGGAGAATATAACATATTGCCAGGATGTGTTGGTTCCATGTAGTAGAAATATGCTAATGGTAGTATCTCATGACAAGATTCAATGACTCAAGGGCAAATTCAGACATACTGCTTTGTGAGACATAGGATATTGCTTGGTCTGCAGGAACAAAACATCTGAAAATATCTTTTAATCAAGAACAATGGGAATCGATGCACGAAAAACACTTAACCTGCAGCAATCCAGCATAATCTCACAATGCATTTTTCTACATGTAAAGCAGATTGAGGGATTTATATTGCATGCATGCATCAATCCCCTTTATTTTGGGTTAAAAAAGGTAGTTTTGGACTCATTGTAGACCCCAGGTAACACGATTGCACACTGTTCTGACATTGCCCTTAATGTTAATACATTTTAGGAGATAAGGTGTAGGGGCATTAAAGTAGAAGTGAGGGTTTAAATTAACCCCCCAGTGAATAAACTGGCCAGAGTAAGCCTGGTGGTTATCTGACAGGCACCATGAGACTCTAATGAGAAAGTGAGCCAAAAAGAGTGAGTCTCAGACAGATGTGTGACCTGGGGAATTAAGTAGGGACCAGAGAGATCTCCGGTGAGATGGGAAATACATTTTTCATAAGGAGCAGGAGGCTTGGAAGTAAAGGTAGGTTATATATAGTGATGAAGTAGAAAGAGGCAGGCCATTACCTTGTAGACGGCAAGAGAGAAGACAGTGCCGACCTGCCTGCCCGTGGGTGTAAGTGTTGGGTAGATCACATTAAGTGCAACATTGTGGCATGGTTGGGCTTCCCAGGTAGTTAACCAAAATGGGGGGAAATAGATTAAAGTGCAGGTGTTTTCATGAGAAGCAGGACTGGGACTAGGCTTGGGAGGAAAAAAAGCATAGTAACAGTAGGTAGAATAGTTTGGAGAAGTGGTTCATGTTAATGTCAATATTAAGTTATTGTACCTTTGATAACTGTAATGCAGTCTTCAATGGCTAATTGTTATTGTTGTAAGGTGTTGATATGATTTGTAATTATACATATTTCTGTTAATTTTAATAAAAAAAGGCTGAGGTCTTTCCACCCAATTTTGATGTGTGTGATTCTATATGTAGGGTTGTAAGGTGTTAAAGAGGTATTAGGGACAAATATTGCAATCTCCCCTTAGTCAAGAGAATTTCTAGACATAGGCATGCAAATTGAATTCAAATAAATACTAAATTGCTAAAATGTTGTGATGCAGATTCCCAATTATCTATGGGAAGCACAAATTGCTGCTCTGAAGATACTGTAAAGGCCTGCCATAAATGTAAAGGTTTTCGCAATAGAAGACATGCCTCTTAGGAGTGGCTTAGGTTATAGGAGTGGTAAGTGCTGTAGAATTATTCTGACTAGCAGATTTTATTGTTTCGAATAGGGAAACATCTGGGGCAGCAAGTAGATGTTTAGATTGTTCCACAGCCAAACTGATCCTGTGTTTTGTCCCATGCTGGGTTCTTAAGAAAAAGCGACATTATCTTAGATGGTGATTCTGTGAACATATAGAATCTTTTTTATTCAACCATAAAGACTTAACTCAGGCTCTTTACATTGGTGCATAATATGGTGGTTGACTTATTCCATTCTTATTTTTACTCATACATATGCTGTGTATTTGCTACAGTACCCATATGGTTTTTCTTTGTTTCCATACATGCTGTTGATTTGCCATTTTAGTGTTGTGGTTTTATTTCCTAAGTGTTATTTTTTTTCTTGTTGTGAAATTCATAGAGTAAATGATATTCCGATTGGTTTTATTTACAAAGTTTGCTTATAAAGAGAATGGCACAAAGCCAGATGTAATGGATATGAATCCTTATAGTATCTGCAC
Organism: Xenopus petersii; assembly: GCA_038501925.1. Taxonomy (NCBI): domain Eukaryota; kingdom Metazoa; phylum Chordata; class Amphibia; order Anura; family Pipidae; genus Xenopus; species Xenopus petersii. The sequence goes on from CM076688.1 coordinate 45,538,641, forward strand.
CACACCCTAATCAGCCACAAAGCTTTCTAGCATTTCACTTCATTCTAAACAGCTAGGAGCTGGACCTTAATACCAGAAAAGATATTCTTCTTCTAGCTGCCCACAAAAGAAATAGTACAAATAATTTCTTTAAGCAGCAATAGCTTTAACATGAAGTCAACACTCTAGTGAAACACAGATACAAATGCATGAAATGCACAACATTTTTCAAAGAAACTGTTCTTTGCTAAGTAATTAATAGTATTATTTAAGGATCTGGGAAAAGAAAAAAATATGTATTGTGCAGTGATATGTATATTGTACAAAAAGCCTACTTGGGTACATGGAGATGTTAACCTTTCTGCAGCCCTGAACAAAGTGTTCTTCTTTAGTCTCATTATTTTAATTATTTTAATAAAACATCTTCTGTGGGGCTGCACAGCATCAGAAGCTAAATATAAAGGTAATTTTTTCAATGTAAATAACTATAATGCAGTAAATTATATATATATATATATATATATATATATATATATATATATATATATATATATACACCATATTGATAATATTTAAGAATAAGGAGATGTGATTTCTGCAATTCAACCATATCAAGGAGGCATCAAATCAGTTAAATCCAACGTGATTAGATTCTTGGGCATGGCCATATATAGAAATGGGATACCGGGAATTCTGCTGCTGTAAGGTGTGGCAAGACTTCCCAAGACTAGAAGCAGATATATTTTGTTGGCCGCATGGTGGCAGCAGTTCCACATCACAAATTTGCATCCTCAATCCCCATTTGATATGAATATGTAAAAAAAATATGATTCTCCCCCTCTTTGAGAGAGTGTCAGCAGTTTCTGATTGTTAAAATCTGGACCCCGAATGCAAGTAATAAATCAAATGACCACTGTCCAAGGATTTTCATGTAACACACAAAGGATAATAAAATCTGTTCAACAGGACATGTGTTTTCCATTAGCTTGCTCATTTGCTGTTATGCGTCCAAATTGAAAACCCTAAAGAGAAATCCCCTAATGACATTAGCAAGAGGCTTTCTATAGTAATGTACTGTATATCCATACCTATGAGATCATATATTGTTCTTTGCCAGTTCCTGCAGACTACATAGGGAATGTTCTTCATTTTAAAACACAGCTTATTCCAGCTGTTACAACATGAGCTGGAAATAGCCAGCAGCTATGACTGTATGGAAATTGTTACTCTGAGACATGATCTTCCCCATCCTCTCATATAGTATATACCACAGTTCAGAAATGAACCATACTTTTACATTACAAAGAAACACTCCATGAGAATATCTGTGTATCTGAGTATCATTATCCTGACCACATGCAATTTGCAACGATGCACACTGAAATAATACCCATTTGGTTACTGGTATATTTTTCATAAAGGAGCATTTGTAGGCAATGTATTCTGTTTTTTTTAAACCTATATAACCCTTTTCTAATATAAAAATGTACAAAGTGCAGACATACTGTAAGACAAGTTTAATACTCTGAACAAGGATCAACTCTCCCACAAGTTTAATCATGCCTTTTAGGGAAACTATTCATCCAAACAACAGTCATCTCCACCCAGAGCTGCAAGTATTTCATGTACAGATGTACCACATGTAATAGGCAAGGAATGCAGAAAAGGATTGGAAACACATATAATAGGAAAATGTTCGTTAGGACATATATGACATATATTTTGTCCTTTGCTTGCTCATTGCACACAGCATCTTAGAGGGTGCACATTATCTATAATGGAGTATGCAGGGGTGGGGACGTATAAATGCACCTATTGTTCATATAAAAGAAGTTTTATTGCCAGCTTTATTTCGGATGCTAAAATCCCGCAACTGCTTCATTGTCTTCTAACAAATATGCCATATACATTGCTGTTGAGTTCCCGAACTAGTTAAATCTGCTTCTAACAAAAGAAAGCAGATGGCCGAAAAAAAAAAAAAAGAAATGCACTTGCATTTATTTAAAGGACAGGTAAAACGATGTAGAAGTGTATGTCATTCAGATAACGCATTCAAGTTCATTTTTAAGATATTCAGATTATAATCACATATCAGCATATATTGTGTACAGTCTGAATGTAAACACTAGAAATGAATCTTCACTTTAGCAGCAACTGGAAATACATCAAATAGATGCCAACATGAAAAACATATTAATTGTTCGTTAGTACACACAGAATAAAAAGAAGGAAAACAGATTTCTCTGAAACTGAAATTTGTATGAACTATAAAAGGGTGTTTATTGTTGTATTAGTTAGTGAGATACTGGGAAGCAGAGCTTCCTATCAATGGAGCAGCATCATGAACAGAAATCATACAAAATCATAGTAAATTCACAGAACAGCATAGGGTTCAAGGCACTGAAGAAAGCTATAGTTATGGCTGTGCAATCATATCACTTGCACTGTGCTCACACGGGTTTACAATGATTATATATATAAATATTTATAATCCTATTACTTGCACTATCATCACACAGGTTTGAAATAATCACACACATATATACTATATATATATATATATATATATATATATATATATATATATATATATATATATACACACTATATGTGTGTGTGATTATTTCAAACCTGTGTGATGATAGTGCAAGTAATATGATTGCACAGAGGATGCTGCATCCCTCTTATTCCAGCTGTGCAAGCTTTACATTGCTATAGAGCTTGTTTTAATTACTCTGCAAAAATGACAAAGTTAAAAGGAAATAATGAAACTGTGAGAATGTTACTCACCATTCTGCTCTTGTTGTGCCAAGATTAGGGATGGGTAAGTCACTGCTAGGGTACAGAGAAGGGAAGCAATTTGCACTAAGCTCATCATGTCTAAATGTTAGACACGAGACTCTAAGTGCAGACTCAGGGGGGAAAACAAAATAAAACTTGTCAAATTAGCACCATCAATTGTTTTCCCTGCCCCTTCAGAGATGGGCCCTGATACAGAACTAAGCCCCTCTGATTCCTCTGCACTCCTTTTAAATAGGAAAACTTTGGCATCCATTAAATTCCACCCCTTTTCTGAAACTTGAGAGAGGTGTTCCCAGCCTTTCAACTCCTTCGCTGCTGAAGAAATCCCTACATGGTCTACACTGAAAAAAGCTGCAGAGTCTGGCAGGGAAGGGGTTAAGGCAGAGGGGACTGCGACTGACCTTTGAGAACAGGAAGAAAGTTTAAAGAACACATCTGGAATTAGACTTTCTACAGTATTCCTGCACAGTCCTGTGGCTAGTGTTGGACTACAGTCTATATATAGAATATGCAGATGAAGAAGCTTTCCTTACTGTACATAACGTAGTTACATTTTGTGTGGGTGTGGTACTTTGTTATTACATTTTTTCACATGATTTTACTTATAATCAAAGACGGGAAGGCAAAAGGTGCCCCTAGCACAAAGGGGAACATTGCATTTGTATTTATTTCCAAATATTCTTTATTGATTTTCAGAAAAAGAAAAGCAAATTGGGTATACAGTATACTTTCATGCATCATACATATTTCTTTACGCATTACTAAGTACACCGTTGGGGAAGGGAGGGTTGTTAGTAAGGATAAGAGGGCTAGAGAAAAACTGGGTGAAAAGGCACTTCCTTCACTTAAACCAGCATCCTATTACTCAAAAAAAAAGAGTTATAACATAGTACTATCAGATCGTTGTCCCTTGAGTAGATAGTGTTAGGCTGCACAAATCAAATATTTTTGTGCATCTCCATACTCTCCATATGGCTGTGTTTTGGGTTGCCCGTTTAATATCACAATCCATTAATTCCTCCATTGTCATGCTGTATTGTTGGAGTATTGTTGGTGCTGTAATTGCCTTCCACATTCTAGCTATGGAAGCCCTTGCTGCAAACATCATGTGGTGTAATATAAATTCTTCTCCACGTTCAAGGTTTGTTGGGAAAATATGCAGAAGAGCTATAGCTGGCGTGAGCACTATTAAAATATTCAGCTTTGTTGTAATGAGTCAATGATGTAATCTTGGGGCAGTCCCAGAATATATGTATTAAAGTACTGTAACACCCTCTTGGCAACCCCCCTGGTGCCAAGGTTATACCAGCTTACCAACTCGGGTCCTGAGTTCCCTTTGCAAGTTGTAAGGTACTGGGAAAACTCTTCTCTGGCAGTGCCTCCACCTAATGGGGTCCTGGAATACTCCTGAAGATATTCCCATTAGGAAACAAATCACCCACACACTTTATTATATAACAATATGTAAATATATAAAACAAGTGTACTATTAAAGGGGAAATAAAACACATTCACATCATATAAAATGACCCACTCCCATGGGAACCTATGCAAGTCCAATCCTGACACCTCCTTGCCAGGCAAAGTCCCGCACTACTCCTTTTGGCAGCCCAAGAGTTCCATCCCTTGTCCCCAAAAGAGTACACTTGGTCCCAGGTAGTGCTACAGCCCAAAATACCTTTCCCTCCGGTTAGGTACTGGCTCCCTCTTGGCAGGCATCAACAACAGCCTGTATCATAAACAGAAACCATCCTGGATTCTCTCTTTTTCTACCCTCCCCATGGCACACCTCATCCTGGGGATTCACACAGATGGGTAGGCTCATCCAGAGCTGGAGCAGGCATCCACAGGGATGAATCAATTCCATGAAACACATGCAGCTTGTTTGATCCTCCATTCATTGCTCCCAGCACTGTCTATAGCGCGAGCACAAAACAACATCCATGCTGAACGGCATCTCTCACCCATCTCCAAAAGGTGAATACAGAAATCCAGCATCCAAACTCTAACCATCTTAGTTGAGTTATCCAGGCACTGGAGGATCCTGTCCAGCCTTTGGCAGGCCTATCATACTCCATTAAAGGCCTACATTTTGCCGGTGTTGCCACTCTATCCCAAGTGAAACAAATATCTGCAGCAGTCACTGTAACCTGAACTGTAAAGGCTGACAGAGCACATGGCATCATCTTTTATAGGGTTGCACAGCACCACCTTGTGGTTCCTTTTGGGATCAGCGATGTGCACCAATCCAAAGGCTCTGCCCCTGGAAAATTCAGGCAGAAAACCCATATCTCAAGCCATGAGGCTCAGGGGAGGGGCCCTTAACCCTTTAAACTGTGGATTAACTCTACGGGTCCCTACAGTACCAACAGCTCCACATTGTCTCCAACAGAAAGCAGAGGTCGTGGGGTATATGTGTGCTAACTGGTGTGGGGTCAGATACCAGTTAAGTAAAAGCTTAGTATATTGTTCCAAATGATTGCCGCATCTGATAGCCCTTTTAAGGGTTAGTTCACACAAGGAGATTTGGGGAGATTTTGTCGCCTGGCAACTTATCGCCTCGTCTTCTGAGCGACAATACCCCAGAACTGCCTCAGCGTGTTTTCCCATAGGCTATAATAAAAAGTCGCCTGTGCTAAAGCTCATGCAGCGATGCTTTTTCCATAGTTGTCCGAAGTTGCCTAGTTCGCGATTTAACTAGTTCGGGAACTCAACAGCAATGTATATGGCATATTTGTTAGAAGACAATGAAGCAGTTGCGGGATTTTAGCATCCGAAATAAAGGCGGCAATAAAACTTCTTTTATATGAACATTAGGCGCATTTATACGTCCCCACCCCTGCATGCTCCATTATAGATAATGTGCACCCTCTAAGATGCTGTGTGCAATGAGCAAGCAAAGGACAAAATATATGTCATAACGCTTTTACTATTATACAGTATGTGTTTCCAATCCTTTTCTGCATTCCTTGCCTATTACATGTGGTACATCTGTACATAAAATACTCTGGGTGGAGATGACTGTTGTTTGGATGAAGGCAACTTCGGGCGACTATGGAAAACGCAGTGCTGCGTGTGCTTTAGTGCAGGCGACTTTTTATTATAGCATATGGGAAAATATGCTGAGGCAGTTTGGGGAGATTGTCGCACAGAACACAAGGCAATTAGTCGTCAGGTGACAAAATCTCCCCGAATCTCCTCGTGTGAACTAACCCTAACATATCTAGTATAAGAAAATCTAAAATCTAACCCTAACATGTTGAATGACTCTTTCCCAATCAACAATCTCCAGTTGCATTTGAAGTTTATTTTCCCAGACTATCATTTGTTTACTTTTGGTCTCTGAATATGTCGATAGCAACAGCTTGTATAAAAAGGATACCAGGCCTTTTAATGGCTTGTCTTAGAGACAAACAGTTTCCAACCACGTTTTATGAGCCATAGGTAGGGATGTAGCGAACGTCGGAAAAAAAGTTCGCGAACATATTCGCGAACTTGCGCAAAATTGCGAGCGGTTCGCGAACGGTTCGCGAACCCCATAGACTTCAATGGGAAGGCGAACTTTAACATCTACAAAAGACATTTCTGGCCAGAAAAATGATTTTAAAGTTGTTTAAAGGGTGCAACGACCTGGACAGTGGCATGCCAGAGGGGGATCAAGGGCAAAAATGTATCTGAAAAATCTGCCTGTGTGTGCTTGGAAGAGATAGTGTAGGGGGAGAGCTGTTAGTGATTTCAGGGACAGATGATAGTAAGTTTGCTGGCTAGTAATCTGCGTGATACTGCTCTGTATTGGAGGGACAGAAGTCTGCAGGGATTTGAGGGACATTTTAGCTTAGGTAGCTTTGCTGGCTAGTAATCTACTGTTCTCTTTAAACAACTGCCATACGTTGACCTTGTAGGCATTGTTTGCCCAGTTTTTTTGGACGCAGCCACTGAAGCACAGTTGCCAGAAAAAATATGCCATATAAATGCTGAAAATAGTCATTTTTCGCCATACGTTATTCAACCAACTGCTATCTAGCTGTGTGCCCGTGTTCACATTCTGTCTAAATATCCATAATATTACCGTCTCCAGAAAAAACACCGGAGTGACTTTTTTTCAAGCAGCATTCTTATATTTTACGTAATCCGTATCCACCGCTGTGTATACGTTGACCTTGTAGGCATTATTTGCCCTGTAGGCATTTTTTGCCCAGTGTGTTATTCAACCAACTGCTATCTAGCTGTGTGACCGTGTTCACATTCTGTCTAAATATCCATAATATTACCGTCTCCAGAAAAAACACCGGAGTGACTTTTTTTCAAGCAGCATTCTTATATTTTACGTAATCCGTATCCACCGCTGTGTATACGTTGACCTTGTAGGCATTATTTGCACAGTGTTTTCTTCAAACCGCCATCTAGCTGTGTGAGCTTGTTCACATTTTGTCTAAATATTGATAATATTATCGTCTCTAGAAAAACCACTTGAGTTACTTTTTTTCAAGCAGCATTCATATATTTTACGTAATCCGTATCCACCGCTGTAGTAGTGTATACGTTGATCTTGTAGGCATTATTTGCACACTGTTTTCTTCAAACTGCCATCTAGCTGTGTGTATTATCGTTTCCAGAAAAACCAACTGAGTTTTTGTTGTTGTTGTTTTTTTAAAAATAATGCCAGGCAAAGGCAGGCCGCCACGCAGAGGCCGTGCTAGGGGCCGTGCTGCTATGCAATCCTGTGGCCCTAGCAAATTGCCCAGTTTTAAAAAGCCAATGACCCTGAACTCCCAAAATGCTGAAGAGGTAGTTGACTGGCTTACACAGCACACCCCATCCTCTACCGTTTCTAACTTTACCACAACATCCTCCTCATCCTCCACTGCTATGGCCACCCCACGTAACACTTCCTCCACCACCGGTGCCCCATCTTCACTGGAGTCAGAGGAGTTATTTTCCCATGAGTTTCTTGAACTGAGTAATGCGCAACCATTATTGGCAGAAGAAGATGAAGGAGATGAGGACGTTACACCAGATTTAATTCTGGCAGAGAACACGACAGAGATGGACATAATGATGAGTGATGAGGAGGAGGAGGAGGTCCCCGCTGCTGCTTCCTTCTGTGATGTGTCAGAAGAAATTGATGCATCTGAGGAGAATGATGATGAGGAGATTGATGTTTTGTGGGTGCCTAGTAGAAGAGAGCAAGAGGAGGGTAGTTCAGATGGAGAGACGGAGAGTCAGAGAGGCAGTAGGAGAATAAGACTTAGAAGAAGCAGGGAGGCCAGCCCGCAGGGATCAGTAGGGCAACAACATGTATCGGCACCTGTGTTCAGCCGGCCAACGCACCCGCCATTGCCGCCAATGCCGCCAACTTCTACTGTTACCGCCAGATCGCAGACTTCCAAAAAGTCAGCAGTGTGGCATTTTTTTAATGTGTGTGCCTCTGACAAAAGCATTGTAATTTGCAATGAGTGCAGTCAGAAACTGAGCCTTGGTAAGCCCAACAGCCACATAGGTACAACTTCTATGCGAAGGCACATGAGCGGCAAGCACAAAGCACTTTGGGAGCAACACCTCAAAGGCAACAGGCAAACTAAAAGTCACACTCCTTCTGGTCCAGCATCTTACTGCTCTACCTCTGCTCTCCTTGACCCATCTGAACCACCCTCCACTCCGCCTTCCACCTTGACCACCTGTTCCCATTCCCAGTCATCTGCCACCAGCCAAGTTTCTGTGAAGGCCATGTTTGAGCGTAAGAAGCCAATGTCTGACTGTCACCCCCTTGCCCGGCGTCTGACAGCTGGCTTGTCTGCACTCTTAGCCCGCCAGCTTTTACCATACCAGCTGGTGGACTCTGAGGCCTTCCGCAAATTTGTAGCAATTGGGACACCGCAGTGGAAGGTACCCAGCCGCAATTTTTTTTCTAAAAAGGGAATACCACACCTGTACCAACATGTGCAGAGCCAAGTTACCGCATCTCTGTCACTTAGTGTTGGGCCAAAGGTCCATATGACTACTGACGCATGGTCCTCCAAGCATGGTCAGGGCAGGTATGTCACCTACACTGCCCACTGGGTGAACTTGGTAATGGCTGGGAATGGGAAGCAGGGAATGGGTAGCTCAACAACAACAACAACAGTGGAGTTGGTGTCACCGCCACGGATTGCACGCGGTTCTGCCACCACCTCTACTCCTCCATCGCTCTCTACCTCGTCTTCTTCCTCTTCTTCTTCTTACTCTGCTGCTGGGTCCTCCTTCTCCTCCTCCACACCTGTGCACCCCCAGCTCCCCCTAGGCTATTCGACGTGCCAGGTACGCCGTTGTCACGCTGTCTTGGGGATGACGTGCCTGGAAAGCAAAAACCATACCGGATCTGTACTCCTGTCATCTCTGCAGTCACAGGCCGATCGGTGGCTGACCCCACACCAACTGCAGATCGGAAAAGTGGTGTGTGACAATGGAAGCAATCTGTTGGCAGCGTTGAGACTGGGAAATTTAACACATGTGCCCTGCATGGCACATGTGTTAAATTTAATAGTCCAACGTTTTGTCTCCAAGTACCCAGGATTCCAGGACGTTCTCACCCAGTCCAGAAAGGTGTCGGCCCATTTCAGACGTTCCTACACAGCCATGGCACGCCTTGCTGACATTCAGCAGCGCTACAACATGCCAGTCAGGCGTTTGATTTCTGACAGCCAGACTCGCTGGAATTCAACGCTCCTTATGTTGGAACGTCTGCTGCAACAACAAAGGGCCGTCAACGAGTACCTTTTTGAACTGGGTGGTAGGACTGGATCTGCAGAGCTGGGGATTTTTTTCCCCCGTTACTGGGTGCTTATGCGCGATGCCTGCAGGCTCATGCGACCTTTTGAAGAGGTGACAAATATGGTCAGTCGCACCGAAGGCACCATCAGCGACCTAATACCCTTCGCTTTCTTCCTGGAGCGTGCCGTGCGACGAGTGACAGATGAGGCTGTAGACCAGCGTGACGAGGAGCTGGAAGCGCACGATTTATGGTCGCAATCACCAGAACGAACCCAGGCACCTGCTGCAACGCAGGGAGAGGTGCCAGAAGTGGAGTCAGAGGAGGAAGGTGGCTTTGTGGAGGAGGAGGAGGAGGACCAACAGGAGCAGGCTTCCCAGGGGGCTAGTGGTGACCTTTTGGGGACCCCTGGTCTTGTACGTGGCTGGGGGGAGGAGACCGTGGATGATGCAGTCCTTGATAATGAGGAAGCGGAGATGGATAGCTCTGCATCCAACCTTGTGAGAATGGGGTCTTTCATGCTGGCATGCCTGTTGAAGGACCCCCGTATCAAGAGGCTTAAGGAGAAGGACCTGTACTGGGTCGCAACGCTACTAGACCCTCGGTACAAGCATAAAGTGTCAGAAATGTTACCAACATACCACAAGTCCGAAAAGATGCGGCATTTACAAACCAGCCTGCAAAACATGTTGTACAATGCTTTTAAGGGTGATGTCACTTCAGGAACTCATCAACATTCCAGGGGCAGAGGTGCCAGTAATCCTGCCACGAGCACACCTGCAAGGACAAAGCCCTTTGGCCGGTCTGTAACGTCAGACATGCAAATGTTTTTCTGTCCAAGGCAGCGCCACAACCCTTCTGGATCCACCCTCAAAGAACGCCTCGACCGGCAGGTAGCGGACTACCTGGCATTAACTGCAGATATCGACACTCTGAGGAGCGACGAACCCCTGGACTACTGGGTGCGCAGGCTTGATCTGTGGCCAGAGCTGTCACAATTTGCCATGAACCTCTTGTCTTGCCCAGCCTCAAGTGTGCTCTCAGAAAGGACCTTCAGTGCAGCAGGAGGGATTGTAACTGAGAAGAGAACTCGCCTAGGTCACAAAAGTGTCGATTACCTGACCTTTATTAAAATGAATGAGGGGTGGATCTCGGAGGGTTACTGCACGCCGGAAGACTTGTTCTGACTTCTATGCAGCTGTCCTTCTCTTCAAGCCTCATGACTCCACACACAGCTGTCCTTTAGCGTCCTCCTCCCTCCGCCACCGTTACAAACTAGGGTGCAAACCCTACTGGTTTAATTTTTTCTGGCCTCTGTGCTTCAGTGGCTGCAACCAAAAAAACTGGGCAAACAATGTCTACAAGGTCAACGTATGGCGAAAAATGACTATTTTCAGCATTTATATGGCATATTTTTTCTGGCAACTGTGCTTCAGTGGCTGCGTCCAAAAAAATGCATATTTTCTGCATTTATATGGCATAATTTTTCTGGCCTCTGTGCTTCAGTGGCTGCAACCAAAAAAATGCATATTTTCTGCATTTATATGGCATACTTTTTCTGGCCTCTGTGCTTCAGTGGCTGCAACCAAAAAAATGCATATTTTCTGCATTTATATGGCATAATTTTTCTGGCCTCTGTGCTTCAGTGGCTGCAACCAAAAAAATGCATATTTTCTGCATTTATATGGCATAATTTTTCTGGCCTCTGTGCTTCAGTGGCTGCAACCAAAAAAATGCATATTTTCTGCATTTATATGGCATAATTTTTCTGGCCTCTGTGCTTCAGTGGCTGCAACCAAAAAAATGCATATTTTCTGCATTTATATGGCATAATTTTTCTGGCCTCTGTGCTTCAGTGGCTGCAACCAAAAAAATGCATATTTTCTGCATTTATATGGCATAATTTTTCTGGCCTCTGTGCTTCAGTGGCTGCAACCAAAAAAATTTATATTTTCAGCATTTATATGGCATAATTTTTCTGGCCTCTGTGCTTCAGTGGCTGCAACCAAAAAAATTTATTTTTTCAGCATTTATATGGCATATTTTTTCTGGCAACTGTGCTTCAGTGGCTGCGTCCAAAAAAACTGGGCAAACAATGTCTACAAGGTCAACGTATGGCGAAAAATGACTATTTTCAGCATTTATATGGCATAATTTTTCTGGCCTCTGTGCTTCAGTGGCTGCAACCAAAAAAATTTATATTTTCAGCATTTATATGGCATATTTTTTCTGGCAACTGTGCTTCAGTGGCTGCGTCCAAAAAAACTGGGCAAACAATGTCTACAAGGTCAACACACTGGGCAAAAAATGCCTACAGGGCAAATAATGCCTAAAAGGTCAACTTATACACTACTACAGCGATGGATACGGATTACGTAAAATTTATTATGGCTGCTTGAAAAAAGTCACTCCGGTGTTTTTTCTGGAGACGGTAATATTATGGATATTTAGACAGAATGTGAACACGGGCACACAGCTAGATAGCAGTTGGTTGAATAACACACTGGGCAAAAAATGCCTACAGGGCAAATAATGCCTACAAGGTCAACTTATACACTACTACAGCGAGGGATACGGATTACGTAAAATTTATTATGGCTGCTTGAAAAAAGTCACTCCGGTGTTTTTTCTGGAGACGGTAATATTATGGATATTTAGACAGAATGTGAACACGGGCACACAGCTAGATAGCAGTTGGTTGAATAACACACTGGGCAAAAAATGCCTACAGGGCAAATAATGCCTAAAAGGTCAACTTATACACTACTACAGCGATGGATACGGATTACGTAAAATTTATTATGGCTGCTTGAAAAAAGTCACTCCGGTGTTTTTTCTGGAGACGGTAATATTATGGATATTTAGACAGAATGTGAACACGGGCACACAGCTAGATAGCAGTTGGTTGAATAACACACTGGGCAAAAAATGCCTACAGGGCAAATAATGCCTAAAAGGTCAACTTATACACTACTACAGCGGTAGTAAAATAAAAAAAAAGTTAAATAAAAAAAGAATGAATATTAAAAAAAAAAAATTAAAGTTGGTGCTGCTGAACTACTAGGAGCAGCAGATTAGCACACCAGTCCCACTCCCCAACACTGCTAGACTAATAGCACTGGGCTCTTATAGTAGTAGTAGTAGTAGTAGTAGTAGTAGTAGTAGTAGTAGTAGTAGTAAAACAACAAAAAAATAAATAAAAGCAGTCCTTACAAGGACTATTGCTATTGCAGCAGTCAGCAGATGAGATCAGAAGCAGGACAGCTGCCCACTGCAGCTACATACAGAGCACTGCAGTAGAAGGTAGATTACTAGCCAGCAAAGCTACCTAAGCTTAAATGTCCCTCAAACCCCTGCAGACTTCTGTCCCTCCAATAACAGAGCAGTATCAAAACGATTACTAGCCAGCAAACTTTCAACTGTCCCTGAAATCACTAACAGGCAGCAGCTCTCTCCCTACACTATCTCTTCAGCACACACAGGCAGAGTGAAAAAAAGCTGCAGGGCTTCGGTTTTTATAGGGAAGGGGAGTGGTCCAAGGGAGAGCTTCCTGATTGGCTGCCATGTACCTGCTGGTCTGGGGTGAGAGGGCAAAAAAAAGCGCCAACAATGGCGAACCCAAAATGGCGAACGTCGCGCGACGTTCGCGAACTTCCGGCGAGCGCGAACACCCGATGTTCGCGCGAACAAGTTCGCCGGCGAACAGTTCGCGACATCTCTAGCCATAGGGAAAGTTGCCTGTGTGGAGAGATAGTGACGTACTTGAAGGTATTTATAGTATTAGTGGTCAACATTAGGTATCTCATATTGTTGCACCAATTTGGGAAATGACTGTATGTTACCATTACTTATAATCGATGCTATGTTACGAATGCCTTGTTGTTTCAAGATTCGCAGTGATAAAGCCGGTATAGCTTTTTCCAAACCGGTTAACGGTTGCAATTGGGACGTCGTGAAAGCAAACATCTTATGTTTCCTGGCTCGTCTCCAGACCAGGAGTAAGTCTTTGATAGTTTGTAAGGTAAAGTTATATTTATGTGTGTTGGTTGCTTTTTGGGACCAGATACGTTCTGCAATATCCAGTGGGCATACAGCTTGTTTCTCAACCCAGTGCTTGTCTGGTTTAGTTATTGACCAGCATAGTATTGCCTCTAACATTATTGCCTTGAGGAATTCCCTGAAGTTTGGCAAACCAAGACCTCCTGAGATCCTTGGCCGGAATAAAGTGTCCTTAGCAACCCGTCTTCTCCTGCCACTCCATGTAAAGTCCAGTTTATGTCTCTGAATTAATAGAAAAAAGATATCTGGAAGCAATATGGGAATTGTTCTGAACATGTACAAAATTTTGGGTAACAACAACATTTTAACCACAGCTACTCGTCCTAACCAAGAAATATACGTTATTTTATACTGTAAAATCTCTCTGTTTAAAGCTGTTGTCAGGGTACAATGGTTGTGTTTATATAAGATGTGTATAGTTTTGGTAAGTTTGACTCCTAGATAGTTAAGGTAGTCTGTTCTCCAATCAAAAGTGTACTGGCTTTGTAATTCCTTTACCACTAGTGAACTGAGGCCTATCAACATTGCCTGTGTTTTTTCGGCATTGATCTAATAATAGGAAATGGCACCAAAGTCTTTTACAATTTGTAAAAGATGTGGAATTGCAGTTTGTGGGTTAGTGGTCATGATGATGACATCATTGGCATAAAGCCCTATTGTATGTTCCGTCTCTGCTACGCTAATTCCCTCCATCAGTCTGGCTTGTCTTATTTTTTGGGCTAGAATTTCCATAGTCAAGTTGAATATGAGCGGGGATAAGGGACAGCCCTGCCTTGTGCCATTTATGAGGACAAATTGAGGTGATAAACATCTAGCTGCATTGACTTGGGCCTTTGGATTTGACTATAGGTCCAATGTAACTTTTATAAATAGTGGTCCTAATTCGACGCGTTCCATTGCTTCTTCTACCAAACCCCAGTGAACCCGGTCAAAGGCCTTACCTGTGTCTAATGACAATAGTAACATTGGAGTATGTTTATGTTGAGCTATTTGAATAAGTCTATCATACGTCTTGTTGCATGTGATGCTTGGCGTTGTCTAATAAAGCCAACTTGATCCGGGTTCACTAGGGATGGCATGACTCATGGAGCCGAGTGGCTAGCAATTTGGCATAGATCTTTACGTCCGTGTTAAGGAGTGCTATTGGCCTATAATTTTGTACCAACTCTGGTGTTTTACCTGGCTTTGGGATAGTGGAAATGGTGGCTGTGAGCATTTCTGCTGGAAACTACACTTGTTTTTGTGCTTCCTGAAATACCAGGAGAAGATGGGGTGCCAAGACATCTGTAAATTCTCTATAATAAACATTAGAAAATCTGTCCAGGCCTGGTGCTTTGTGGAGTGGCAAGGCCTTGATAGCTTCCTGAATTTCAATTAGAGAAAGAGGGGCATTTAATTGCTCTTGTTGTTCCAATGACAATTTGGGAAGGGTTAAACGGTCAAGAAAACCCTGGATGGCCTCTGTAGAGGGTTGAGGTATAGTGCTATCTTCTTTAAGATTGTATAATTGGTATAGTAATCAGCGAATGCGTCTGCTATTTCTTTTGGGTTGTAAAGGGTGTTTGAGTTTGACTATTGAAGTTCTGGCTCTTTGATGTTTGACCTGTCTGGCTAAATAATTTGAGGCCCTATTACCTTTATAATAATGTTCTAACTTGACTGATCTAAGGGCAATGACGCTGCATCACGGAGATGTGAGGGTTTCCAAAAAATGAAAAGTCAGATGTAAAAAGTAAAAAATCTTTATTAGGACATAGATACCTAACGCGTTTCGTGCCTGTGTGGGCACTTACTCATAGGCTGATGAGCCTATGAGTAAGTGCCCACACAGGCACGAAACGCGTTAGGTATCTATGTCCTAATAAAGATTTTTTACTTTTTACATCTGACTTTTCATTTTTTGGAAACCCTCACATCTCCGTGATGCAGCGTCCTTGGCTTTTTGCACCTCGGGACTGAGGTGAACTGTGAGTGTTTTCCACATTTATTGCTTTTTTCTTACTTTTTTGAATTTAATTATTTTTGTGAGGTGGTACTGCAGATTTCTTATTGTGGCAGCAGCACAAACTAAAGCATTTTGTGATCTAAGGGCAATCTCACAGTTAGCCATGTCTAGTTCTTTCAACTGGTCTCTAAATTCTTGGATTTGTGTCGCCCTATGCCCAGTTGGATTCTTTTTATTAAGGGCTTTTAAATGGTTAATTTTTCCCATAAGTCTTTTTTCTTTTAAGCCTTTTGTTTTTTGATACGACTGTTTTGTTGTATCAGTAGTCCCCTTATTGTTGCTTTATGCGCAGACCATATGGTGGCCTGTGATATGTTGGGAGTATCATTATCTATAAAAAATCTCGGACATTTTACCTTCCAAATGGAAGATGTGGAGAATTCCACATCTTCACAGCTCTCACTATAAAAATTCCCTTTCAAGAACCTATTTTCTTCTAATCGGAATGGGTGCACTTGTGTCAGCTAGAAAGACCTACTGGTAAATAAAGCATTAGAGAGATTATTATAAGATCCCCTTATATATTTATACATGGTTATCATATCCCCCTTAAGCGCCTCTTCTCCAGCAAGAACAACCCCAATTTGACCAGTCTTTCCTCATAGCTAAGATTTTCCATACCTTTTATCAGCTTAGTTGTCCTTCTCTGGACAATCTCTAATTCAGTAATGTTCTGTTTGACCAAAACTGTACATCATATTCTAAATGGGGCTTTACCAGTGCTCTATAAAGTGGAAGAACGACCGCTTCCTGTGGTGAATCAATGCCCCTTTTAATACAGCTCAAGTCCTTATTTGCCCTTGATGCTGCTGACTGGCATTGCTTGCTACAGCCAAGTTTATCATCTAAAAGGAGTCCAAGGTCCATTTCCATAATGGATTTGCCTAGTGCAGTCCTATCAAGGGTATAAGTGGCCTGGATATTTTTACATCCCAGGTGCATGACTTTACATTGAGGGTATATATAATTCCTCTTCCTTTTCATCTACATCAGAGAGATCAGCATAATTTGAATGTGGTACTTTTTTTTTTTTTTTTTTTGAAAGAATCATGGCCTTAGTTTAGAAAACAGTCATTTATGGGGCACTGTATCAAGAATTTTGTCAAGATCCAAACAGATCACATCTACAGAAACCCCACTGTCCAACTTCTTACTTACTTTATCATAAAAAAAAGTGCAATTACATTTGTGTGACATGATCTGTCCTTCATATAGACATGCTGATTGCTGTTTACATTGGCATTCTTCTGAACATATTCTTGAACGGGATCCCTTAATACACTTTCAAATAATTTATCTGCTACAGATGTTACATTTTCAGGCTTATGGAATTACATCAGCTTTCCTCTAGTCTGTTGGTACTGTACCAGATGAAAAGGAATCTGAAAAATGAGAAAAAGGGGCCTGGTTAAAACTGAACTAAACTATGTAGGTACTCAAGGGTGTACTCCATCAAGCCCTGTAGCCTTGTTCACATTTAAATACCATATCCTCTGTCAGCCACTGACAGCTTGTTTAAGCTGAGCCATCCACCACTACAGAGTGTGTCCTAAAACCCCGAACCCCCCCATATGTAATGCACAGCATTAAGCTTGCCCAGGAGCAGTAACCCATAGCAACCAATACGATATTTGCTTTTTAACAGGTGACCAGTTAATGCTTCCTGCTAATTGGTTGCTATGTGTTACTGCTCCTGGGCAAACTAAGTGTATTTTACTACATAGCCCTATTACACTACTAAAATATTGCCATGTATAATGTAGATTTACACTTAACCTCTATCTTTTTACTTTTATATACTTAATAATTTTGAATGTGCCAACATGATCCCTACTGATGGGATTTTTTTTAAAACTTTGTATTTATTAAAGCTTTACAGAAAAAACATACAATAGAATGTATTTCTCAGATTTGTTCGAAAAGACAAGAATAAAGAACATTTTGACATACATTCTCAGCTTGTTTTTTTTTTTTAATGTAGTTAAATACTGTATGATCATATTCAAATATTATGAGAACTATATAGTGGGAAAGGGGAAGAGAAAACTGGGGGGGGGTAGGGGGAGGGATTTTGGTGGTTGAAACATTATATCTGGCTATGTAGCAAGCCTTCTCTAAATAGCCAAATATTCCACACTTCTTCGAATTTATGTAAACTATTGTTCATTAGGACAGTTAGTTTCTCCATTTTGATAGTCCACCACATCTTATTTCGTATCTCCTGCATCGTTGGAGGGGGACCTTTCCATTTTTTAGATATTAAGCTATTAGCCCCGTGTTGTTAAGCATAATTGAACAAACAATTTGTGTTCATTAGAAGTCACTTGCTCAGACCTCAGTAGTAGTAAAGCTGTCCAAGGGTCCGGTGGTATTGATGTTGCTAGAGTATCGTTTATTGTCTTGAATACGTCCTTCCACAATCTTTTAATTATTGGGCAAGTCTACCACATATGCATTTCATCTGCAATTTCCCCACACCCCCTCGGGCATAGATCTGTCATATGAAACACACCCCAAATTAGTTTTTGGGGTGTATAATACCAATCGTGGTAAACTTTATATGCTTTTCTTTTATGCGTGTTGATTGAAGCTTTTGCCATATGTATTTTCTCCCAATCTCCTAATCTTTGCTCCCATTTGAGCATAACCTTAGTTTCCCCTTTTGGAGATATGGTTTCCATGAGTTCGGTGTAGAGCAAGCTGATTTTAGTTTGCGATGAGGGTTATTGCATATATATTCAAATGGTGAGATGTCAGGATATTTGTGCCCCAGCAATCTTAAAATATAATGAGATATCTGTTGAAATCTATAGTGTTCTTTTAACGGTATTTGATATTGTGTTCGAAGAGTGCCCCACGATAGTAGCTTAGAGTCACAAAACATGTCTTGTACCTTTGTGATGCCGTTGGTTGTCCACCATGCAAACCTACCCAATAGATATCTGGCCAGTTTTCAGGAGTTTTCAGGGAGGTCATACCGGGTAGATACGATCTGAAGGAACTCAATTATTAGATTAAATCTATCCATGTATGGCTTGCTTTCGTCATGGAGAGCTTCCTGGCATTGTCTGGGAAAATGTTCTTGTACCTCTAATCTTGTTCTTAATGGTTGTTAGCATCAGTCAGAAACTCTTACTGTGAGATAAGCTTTAAATTTAAATTTAGGTTTTGTCATCTCTCCTGGAACTTTTAATCGGTATCTCTTATGTCTCTAGCTGAGAAGTTGAATTTTTTTAACAAAATATGCCATCAGATATATGTATGAAAGAACTATAGGGTTAAATCCTCTACTTTTTCGCGAAATCCCCTTTTAGGATTTCCCTGCATTTTCTGTTAGGAAGCCTGGTATCTGTAATCTGAATACTTGAATGGGGTTTGTTCTTTGTGACCTAGATAGGTTGAACTAGAAAAGCAGTCCTGGGCAGGGGCGGATTTTGCAAGGCAGTGCCCCATGAACGCAGTGCCGGCTGCTTCTTGTTAACCCGTCCACCAAATGGTTCTATCGCCGGCCCAGCCCAGAGCTCCCCGCACGAGATTTGAGTCCCCAGTTCTCCTTCAGGAATCAGCTAGGTGGCATGCTGCCCATAAAATGTTGCCGCCCAAGGCCCGGGCCTTTGTGGCCTCACCACATATCCGGGCCTGGGCCTGAGCTCCAACATAGGAGTGGTAGATGGGAGCTATCTCTCCCAGGTGATACAGCATGTTAGGGATCATAATGTATGAATTAAGACCCTGGAGGTGCCATTGGACGTGATCCAGGTCCACTAAAGTATGTCAAAGAGGTGAAGTGGGATTCTTGGTAAGCTTGGACATCCACACATAGGGGCAAGGTCCCCCTGGAAATTTGCATACCTCCCAACTGTCCCATTTTTCAGCTCACAGCCAGCTGGTCCAGGTTACTGTTTTAATGGCCTGTGTTACCCTGGATTTCTTTGTTTCTTCTCAGCTCCCTTCCAAGCAAGATGCCCACGAGTTCCACTGTGGAACTCAAGGACATCTTGGATTTTTTACAGAAGCCAGGCAGAGGGAGGCAAAGAGATAGAGACAATGTAGGAGCAGCAGATAAAATGATCTTTGGTGTTGGTGATCTGCTTGGCAAGAGTAGGTGTGGTTATAATGTTACTGGAATGTCTGAAGTGAATGTACTTTTCATTGGCCATTTTAACTGATCTTACTGGCTTGTCTGGGGCATGGAGTACTCATTGGACATTTCTACAGTGATTATACTAGCATGTCTAGGGTTAAAATACTGACTATCCATATTCTGTACTAATTATACTGCCAAATCTGGGGTTAATATGCCCATGTAACTAATTTATTTAGTGAATATACTGGCCTGTCTGGGATTAATATTCTTGCTATCCATTTTCTGTAGTAATTATACTGACATATTTGGGGTATATTTTGGTAAAATGGGAGTGGTATTTAGGAGTGTGTCCAAAAAGTGGACTTGGGCAAAAAAATTGAAGGAATCACTGTGGAATGTATTTATTAAGGTAATTTCAGCAATACAAGAGGCAGAGCCAGGTAAGCAGTCTGGGAACACAAAAAAAATGCTTTCAATCTATCCATTTTCTGCAGTGATTACACTGGTATATTTGAAGTTAATCTGTTTATTGACCATTTTTTGTACTGATCTTACTGCCATTTCTGGATGTAGTTAATTTGTTCATAATGTATTTCTGCGGTGATCTAACTTGCATTTGGGTAATTATGGCTATGGTGCAGCAAAACACAGTGCTTTGTTTTTACCGTAGGCCCCATATTTTGTTGAGACTGGCCTGCTAATCTATGTACATAATTGAGGGTGGTGATCAGTGAAAGCTGTGAGAGATGGTGGCGGCAGTCCCAGAGGCAGGTGCATTTATGTATTTGGTGGCTTCCGGGGTTGTCTTTGTTAAAATATGCTCTACTTCAGTGTGGCGACAGGCAAAATATGCTAGTGTGTGTTTGTGCGTGTTTGGCTATTTGTGACTGCTACACCAAGGAAACCGTCAAATCCCAGTCTGAGCCCCTCTGTATTTATTCTGTGTGTATTTCACTTCCCATAAGTCTCTTATGTTTGGGCTTTTCCCACTCATTGGCAGCTCTGCTCCTGTTTGCCAGTCTGGCTTCTCAACTATCCCAATATGTCTGTCTATATACACATTTATAAACTATAAAATATATATAATAGTGGCTGGCCAGTGCCCAGCTATCTACGTACACTCTCATATAACCAATATAGTGGGTTTTGGGCCATTATTAGTTCCAGCTTGAATAGCCACATAACTGCCTGACTGCTTTTGGACACATTTTTTTCAAATAGATTTGTATTATTGTCTTATGTATCGCAGAGCAGATTTTCACAATTTGTACTCTCTACTTAAACAGCCTCCCAGTTATACAATAATTTAAGTTGTGAGAGTCTTTATGGAATTTGCCAATACATTTCCTACAAACTTGGCACCTATTTATTTTATACAGGCTTAATCTAGAAAAACCAGCTGTTTTTTTACTGATGACTTTACCCCCCACCCCCGGAAAAGTTTCTGTGGATACGCATGCTCTGAAGTCTACCCCAAGGGAGTATGATATACTCTGTAATTGAATGTGCTTTGACCACTTTACCTTAGAGAAGCAGGTACTGTGAGTATTTTTTCACTATTAGTAAAGTGTTATTTTTATTAAGAAATTCTGTTTTCCTTCCTCCACACATTAATGTGAGGTCCCAGCTTAGACCGAGAGTCTAATGTAACCGGTGCTCTAAACCAGTTCAGTGGGAGCTAGTCCTGGGTGGAAAAATGAGGGTTACGTGTATATACTGCTACAACAAACATTATTCTGGCAGGCAGCTACATGTCATGCACGGAGGGTTGAATTTTGCCATTACCAGCTTTAATACAAGAATGTATGCTTAGTTACTTGCAGAAATGACAAGGTTCTTGTAGCAGCTTGCAGCATAATCCAGGGTCAGTATAAAAAGAAAACATGCTATAGATCAACACACTGCATAGTTTTCACATTCATTTTAAGTGGAGAGTTCTTTTTTACAGAGCAAGGTCATAGAACATGCCCTGTCACAGTTCAATTGATGGATTACAATTGGGTGATTCTAGTGATAAACCAAGACCATGACCCCAGTGTGTCTGCAAATACTACTGCAAGTTAGAGAACTAACAGATTTTTTTCAATTTCCCCATTATAACCACTGATCACCAGTGTATAGAGTTTATGATTGAGAAAGTTATGAGATTGCATCTCTCTATTGGGATGATGGTTCTGTACTGTGGCACTTGAATGTTCCTTTTGTTATATAAGCATGTATGAGCACCCTCCATTTATTGTAATTACATATATTTACCCAGTGGCAAAATTGAATTTTCTATTTTTGTAGCTATAAACTTAATGCAAAGACTAGCAACCCACAGTTCTAGTGCACTTGGGACTAGTGATACGCGAATTTGAATTCGCGAAACGACGCCGGCGTCTCGTTTTTGACGCCGGCGCCCGTTTTTGACGCCGGCGTCCATTTTTTCGAAAACAAATTTTTTGACGCCGGCGAATTTTTGACACAAATTTTCGCGGGAGTTTCACGAATTTATTCGCTGGCGGCGAATCGCGCAAATTCGCCGCGAATTCGCGCCTGGCGAATAAATTCGTCCATCACTACTTGGGACTGTACATCAGTCCCAGGAATCAGGAATGTTAATTGTACAGGTATAGGATCCATTATCCGGAAACCCATTATCCAGAAAGCTGAGAATTATGGAAATATCATCTCCCATTTTATCCAAATAATCCAGATTTTTCAAAATGATTTCCTTTTTCTCTGTAATAATAAAACAGTAGCTTGTACTTAAAATAATAATATAATATTATAATATAAATAATCCTTATTGGAGGCAAAACCAGCCTATTGGGTTTATTTAATGTTCCCATGATTCTTTCTTTGCATGAAGATCTAAATTACAGAAAGATCTGTTATCTGGAAAATCCCAGGTCCCGAGCATCCTGGATAATAGGTCCCATATCTGTACTCTCTTTTGCAAAGAGCTCACTCCATTCATGCAGAAAGTCTTTCTTACATACTGTACTGTTTACATTGATTTTACCCACTATTTTGCCAATTGAAGTCATTAACATCTTTGCAATCCATTGAGCAACAAGGGTCTTTAGGGTTGTGGCAATTCATCAGAGTGTCAGCCAAGCAGCTGGCTGCAAATTTAAAACTTTCCAGGTGAAAATCCCAAAGCCACAGAAAAATTTGCAGCTCCATTTGACACCACGTTTCCTATAAATAAACACCAGTGTTCACACATATGGAGTAGCTTATTTTCAAAGTTTATGCAAGTGCATTGATGCTGCAGAATGGGACAGTTCTAATGTTTTTTATAGATTTTATATATTTATATATTACATGGCTAAGCACAAACAGGCAGAAGAATTCTTTGTTTTACCCTGGCAAAAGCTTTGTGGTAACACATTGTTTCTCATCATCTGCAAAAATACAGTATTTCAGTGCTCATTATAAACCATAATCGTTGACTACTTGTAGATGTAAACAATTACATACAGTACGATTACATTTGTGCTTTATTATCAAGTAACAATAGTTACAGCAAGCCATTGGTATTCCACCCCTCCAACCCTTATCAATGTACTGGATGTTGTGTGATGAAATGATGGACACTTAGGGGCCCATTTACTTAGCTCAAGTGAAGGAATAGAGGAAAATAGAGGAAAAAAAACTTCGAATTCGAATGTTTTTTTTGGCTACTTCGACCATTGAATGGGCTACCTCGACCTTCGACAACGACTTTGAATCGAACTATTAGAACTAAAAATCGTTCGACTATTCGACCATTCGATAGTCGAAGTACTGTCACTTTCAAAAAAAACTTCGACCCCCTAGTTCACCACCTAAAAACTACTGAAGGTCCCCATAGGCTTGGCTATCTTTTTTTGGTTCAACAAAAATCATTCGATCGATGGATTAAAATCCTTCGAAACGGACGATTCAATTGATTTTTCATTTGATCAAACGAATAGCGTTAAATCCTTTGACTTCGATATTCGAAGTCGAAGGATTTAACTTCGACAGGGAATATCGAGGGTTAATTAACCCTCAAAATTTGACCTTAGGTAAATTTGCCCCTTAAATTCAGGTATGGGACCTGTTATCCAGAATGCTCTGGACTTGTGGTTTTCTGGATAAGGGATCTTTCCATAATTTGGATCTCCACGCTGTACCTTAAAAAAATATTTAAACATTAATTAAACCAATTAGGATTGTTGTGCATGCAATAAGAATTAATTATATCTTAGTTTGGATCAAATACAAGATACTGTTTTATTATCACAGAGAAAAAAGAAATCATTTTTCAAAATTTGAATTATTTGATTATAATGGAGTCTATGGGAGACTGCCTTTCTGTAATTCTGAGCTTTCTCGATAACGGATATCTGTATACCAAAATATATCTCACTTTGAAAGGCTAAATTACATATATAACACACAAACCTTGTGTACCTTAGAAAGAAAACATTTAATACAATTCTTATATCTAAACTGAGATATAAGGCAGGTATAATTGGGACTGCAGCCCTGGGTGTTCTGATTTATCCCGCTAGATGGTAACCCTAGAGATTAGGTAGCACTAAATTAATAAAGTAGTTTTTTCTAGGATAACTGTAACCTTTTATATGCTTCCTTTTCTATACACTTATTTGTATTTAATTGAATCCTAAGGACACTTGATGATTCTTGTTTAATGTAGTTCCCTATTTATTTTTAAAGAAAATTGATTCTACTGAAAATAATTACTATATAATCATGGGTCTGCAATGAATCTTAGAACACGTCACTTTGTTTTAGGAAGTTTAGGAGAACTGGGAGGGATGACTTTCTTTTCCTCCTATTTTTGTTAAAGTTCAACTACAACCTACCAGGCCTCTTGGTTCTTGGAACGTAAATAATTCTGAGTTGGTAAAAATGTTTCCCTTTTTTCTATTGGGGTAAGATGTGATGTGAATGAAATGCTTTCTAAAGTGATGCACAACATGTCAAAAAATATAGAGGATTATCCTAATACCTAAAATTAGGGGATGTTTTTCACAGTTTATGGCAAACTGGAGAAATCTACAGACATTGTCAATAGATGACTTATTACCAAGAGATGCTAGCTAGATTTGTACAGGTGGACAGCAACTTGGAAGAAATACCCATGTGTAAGAGCCTTAAAACAAATGATTTAAATCATTAAAATATATTTTGCACTTGATAAACAATAATATACATTTGCTTATGTAGAACTGAGAGCTTTGATGAACTTGATTGCATTTAGGCTTTGATGACTTCCATTTTATTTTTGGTGATAGACTGTACAATTATGAAGATGAATAGCAAGATTTTGATGAAACTTTGGATATAATACAATTTCACAGTGTCTAAATCATATATATATATATATATATATATATATATATATATATATATATATATATATATATATATATATCTCATAATGTTTAAAATATAGAAAAATCAAAGGCTTTTGTATGGTAATCAATCAAGTAGCCATTATAATTAAAAGGTCAAAGGGTTAAAGGAAGATTGAAGAAAAATCCATGGAATTCATCCATTGCACGTATGGTGTTATGCAATGACTTGATTGAGTAAATGGGATTCCTACTTTTAATGCATGAGAGAACTTGTTGGAAAAAGAAAATGTTAATAGAAAAGAAATCTAAACAAAAACACACAAAAGGGCACACAAATTAAATCTCAGTACATTGGAAAGGCTTGTCACTTTTCGCCACGAAAGCAACTTTAATTCCCCAGCAAAATTATAGAAAGGGGTTTTCTTTGATTGCTAATTAAAAATGAACACAATGAAGAATACTGAGATCCATCCTGAGATTATTTATGAAGACAACATATTGTACATCATGGAATCAGAGCTCTAGGGTGCAGATGAGGGTCCTGGAAATGGACTGAGATCAAAGGTTAGTTAGAACAGCACTCATAGGATTTAAAGAATAGCCATACAAAAATGTAATTGCAAAAACACACTATAGGGGCATAGGGTCAGTGAGTCAGTGCAGGGTATGTTAAAGGTATATTCCTCTGACCACCAATAAATCAACATTTTTTTCTGATTTTCAATGGCTCAATATTCATTTATTAACCTGACTATAATTGTGATCTGGCCTGATTGTGGGGTTCCAATCACCATCAATTACATTTGTTTTTATGACTGTCTTATTAGCACACTAAAAAGTTATTTATGATAAAGTTATATCACATATTTATATTGCAGGCTATTTGAATGAGTTATTTTCAAGGGCTATCATGTATATAAACCTTTTATTAACATGATTTGAGACATTGTAACAAAGCAGATGATAGACACATGTCCATCAGGAAGGTGAAAAAAAACAACACATCAGAATCCTCTACAAGTTGCCTATGGTGGGATAAATGTGAAGATTGATGAACAGAAGATGCATGAAGATGTATGAAGATGACTAGGAAGATGTACCGATTGAGCATCACTGCCATAGTCACATTCTATTCCATGGTTAGGCAGTCGGGAAATTGGGGAAAAACCTCAGAGCGATCAGAACCTTAAGCTGAAAAAGAAAAAAATAGACACTACAAACTTCAGTTGACATTTTCTGCAGTTTCATGACAGATTCACTCATCACTAGTCAGTATTTTTATCTAATTTATGTGTTTAAGTAGACATCCTTCTATTCTACAATGTGTAAAATAGGTTGTTATGTTGTACATCCATGATATTATTATTATTATTATTATTAGTATTGTTATTAATAATAATAATAATAATAATAACAATAGCATTTAAATTTCTTCCTGACCCCAATATGGCAATTGTAATGCCTGGTTTAACTTGTGCTAAGATCTAATTCTGGCAACCCTGTATTTTCTCATTTCCTAAAGACATCCAGCACTTTCTTGAAGCTATCTAATGTGTCTACCAGTACAGTTAGAGAATTCCCCAGTTTCCCCATATTCGAATTTGAATCAAAGTATTTTCCAAAAAAAACTTATATTTTTCAAAGTTCACAGAATGACGCCAAATAGGCTCTAGGAGGTCCCCCATAGGCTAAAACACCAATTCGACAGGTTTTAGATGGCAAATAGTCAATGTTGAATTTTTAAAGAGACAGTACATGATAAATTTCAATATTCAAATTTTCGAATGTTTTTCAAATTCGATTTTTAATTTGAACTACTCCCTAGTTGAAGTACACTAAAACTATCTTGAAATTCGAATGAAAAAATTTTAATTTTCACTTCGACGCTTGGTAAATCTGCCCCTTAGTCCCTTTGTAAAATTGTGAATTTTGTGGTCACAACCAACTTTACCACAAGGTGGATCCCTAGGACCTACTGCATCAAGTGTTGCCTAGTGTAGTCCCATCAAAGGTATAAGGGGATTGCATATTTTTACATCCCCGTTGTTAATATTATCACTTCGACGTTCCCCGTTGTAATATTATCACTTCGACGCTTGGTAAATCTACCCCTTAGTCCCTTTGTAAAATTGGGAATTTTGTGGTCACAACCAACTTTACCACAAGGTGGATCCCTAGGACCTACTGCATCAAGTGTTGCCTAGTGTAGTCCCATCAAAGGTATAAGGGGATTGAGTATTTTTACATCCCCGTTGTTAATATTACATTTCTATACATTAAATTCCACCTGCCTCTTACCAGCCCAGATTGCCATCTTGTCCAATCCTTTGCAAAGGTGCCACATCCTGGATGCTACAATACTTTTTAAAATGATTTTAAAATGGGCGGCATCTTGTTCTTTGCTCTTTATATGTTTAAAAGACAACTGCCCCCACTATCTGTTTATAATATTCTCTCAGAAAAGAGTTATAATATCCACTAGCAAGTGCCTCTTTTCCAGCAAAATTAACCCTATCTTTGTTTGTCTTACCTTGTAATGTAATTATTTCATTCTCTTTGTAGAGAGTTGGATCCATCTAAAAGGAAACATACATTAATTGGTTTCTCAGCAGCCTAATAAGTAGAAAAGGAGTGGTTTAAAACATCTACCTATTTCCTGCTTCCATCAATCAATTTAGCTGCCTCAGATACCAAGTATCCTGCACCCTCCTGCTTGTTTTTTCTTACTATTTATATATTAAATATATATTTATAGAGTAAAAATGTGTAAATTAAATATATATTAAAATAATTTACATTTTACTATTCACAACAATTCCCATTTCACTGGCAGTTTTTGCTGTCTTAATTGCTTGTTTGCATGGTTGATTGGCCTCCAGATATCTAGTAAAAGTTCATATGATCTACCTCAATGCTAACCTTTCCAATAAACTGTAAATGGTTTTGCTCTGTTTCTTCTATTCAAAGGTGAATATATATATATATATAGTATATATATGTTTTTAAATGGCATTTGCTTTATGTGTTTAGCCCCAGTGAAAACACTATTCAAGATACAATACTGCAGATGTGCCTTTATACTGCAAAAGTTTAGAAAGCTAAAATGTATGTACGCTTTCGTATAACTGTATTTTTAAAATTATCTCAACTTATGATCAGTATGTCCTACCTTCCTCACCCACACTAGTGTTTTACTAGTGATTACAAGCTCAAAAAGAACATGTTTCATAGTACTGTAAATTCCTAAACTAAGTAATAAAAAGTCATCTAGCATATTTATAAACTTGTGTTCCACTTATGACCTGGTTACTCCATACTCCAGTCAATGCATGAGTAACTGAAATCACCAACAATTACACCATTTTTAAGTCTCCACACTTTAATGTTTCATCCTCCCAAATCTCAGTAATACTACTGATTATATCATAATTAATTAACATTAACTCTAAAAATTAGCGCTCGTGCTCCCATTTGGCCGAAACAGGTTTTGTGCATTTACAAGCAGAGATTAATACTTTTTGATCTTATATACTTTTAGCTACTGTTTTTTTTCTGATTTATTTATTACATTGGTATATATTATTTATCTGCCCTATTAACGACAGGTCAAACCTGGCACCAGAGAGGCAGCAAACCGCTTGGATAAAGCAATGTCTTTCTAGTAATTATGTCTATTGTAGCTAAGCTGTGGCTCAGCCGAGCCGTTTTCTTAACCAAACCACTACTAGAAGAGCTTATATCCCAGCTTTTGAAATTGCCATTATCTTCAGAAGTTTGGAAGTCATTTTATGCTTCCAATGTGATAAGCTTGCCTTTTAATCATCCATGCATTATACTTCCTAATTGTTACCCAACTAACTGCCTCATCATCCTACAACTGATCTTAACCCCAGCACTACCTGTCCCAGCCATGTCATAATCAGTGAGCAAGAAGGTCCTCTCAAGCAGCTTTATGTGTGTTTGCTGCTCTAAATGCCAAACTTTATCTTTTGGATAATATATATATATATATATATATATATATATATATATATATATATATATATATATATATATATATATATATACAGTTCTGTTTGATGCACTAACAGCCAACATTCAAGTGCCTGGGTGCCGGCAAACCAAAAATATGAATATAATCTCAAAAGAAACTGCACTCACAGGTCTTGTATAGTGGTAGAAAAAAACTTTTTTATTCACTCAACCTTTCTGCCCCTTACTGAAGAAGGCCCGGGCAGAAATGTTGAGTGAATAAAAATGTTTTTTTCTACCACTATACAAGAGAGAGAATTTTAATGTAGGGTTTCTGGTTGGATGTACACAAGGGATGACTACTGAGATAGGAATGTTGATGGATGTCAGAGGATTTTAAATAAAAATAACATTTATTGGGTCACAAATATTACAACCTGGGATTCCATAAATATATATAGGGTCACAATAAACAGTAATAATTCTCAGTGTAGTTATGGCTGCTAGACACAGTAGCTCTTAGGTGTTTAATGCACATGTTTTATTAGTGAGTTGTTTCCCCCAGTGGGTGATCCTGACAGAAAAGAAATATCCATTATCCTAAAAGTATCACTTTCTAACACTGAAGTTTTCCACTTCTGCTGTTTCTTTACCGATGTTATCAAAGCTGACGAAAAAACTGTTAATCAACAGCTGATAAACGCTAAAATGCCCATAATACCCTGCTAACTCTTCTTTTATTCTTCTAGCAGATAAAACCAACATCCATCCACCCACTCCACTAAACTTTTCATGCCCTGCTACCCACATGAACAATGAAGATCACAGTTCTGTGAAGGTGTGTGCAGTCCTAGGGTTAAAAAAAGACAACAGTCCACCAACCTGACAAAATGATCAACTTGATAATCCCTCTTTCAGTGGACCTTGACTTGTTTTTGTTTGTCTGTAAGTTTGTGAATAATGGGGCCCCAGGAATAGTAAGGAATAAGTAGCAAGGGTTTCTGTAAAAAAGAAGCTGGGTTGTTTATAGGAATGGAGACCTGAGACACATTCTAGTTCTACACTTTCAAATGATGAAGGCCCAATTTGTATATAATTCAAAAAAATAATTTAGTCAAAAGAGAAAGTCATTCATATACCTGTGATAAACAGTGAGCTTGCCTGGTTACCACTAGGGATGGGCAAATTTGAAGCATAGGTGAAGCATAGTGAGCATGAACACATAAGAATTTCAACATTGTTAAATAAATCGGACTGGTTTGGAATTACTAGCATGGCTATAATATGATTCTTGAAATAAAACTGGCAGATGAGTGTCTGTATACATTGTCAGCAACTGGCCAAGTACTTTACTATGTAATGTATCTATTCTACCAGGGGCGTAACTACAGAGGAAGCAGACCCTGCAGCTGAAGGGGGGCCCAGGTGGTATAGGGGCCCCATGAGGCCCTAATTAATGAGCAATTTCAATATATATTGGTAAAAAAGGGCAACATGTGGTTATGTTGGGGGCCATAAAATGAATTTGCTGTGGGGCCCAGTAACATCTAGTTACGCCACTGTATTCTGCCTTAAATTTGTTTGTCTTCCCTGCCAGAAAGCTTGAGGGAATGGTGGGAGTGGCTGGGGAAGAAATATTGCAGGTGAAGGGAAGCAGCCCTTGCCATACATTTTTTAAGAACAAGAAGCTGCCAAAATGAGTAGCAAATGGATTAGGAAAAGTAGAGAGGAGAAAGGAGAGAGGGGGCTTGCTTGATCAGTGACAGCTTTATGGTTCTGCAGATGTTATTGAGGAATGTGTCTGTTTATGGATAGTATTAAAGATTTGAATCCAGCAGAAGGACTTCTTTAGAAATAGCATTCAGAAAAACCAAATAATTTACCAAGAAAATTCCAG
This sequence comes from Xenopus petersii, assembly GCA_038501925.1. Classification (NCBI taxonomy): domain Eukaryota; kingdom Metazoa; phylum Chordata; class Amphibia; order Anura; family Pipidae; genus Xenopus; species Xenopus petersii. The sequence continues at coordinate 45,569,526 of CM076688.1, forward strand.
AAAGGAAACCAAAGCAGTTAGAATTTAATTTTGGCTAATTCATTATTTTTTATCAAGTACAGAAGTTCATTCTTAATGGACTAAGTTCCAAAAGGTTTGTTTTGTTTAAGCTTACAAAGCTTTTCCTTAACTTGATCTTCTCGTTGTTCATTTTATCATATAGAGATTGCTTGCTGAATTTCAAAAACATTGTTTGCAAGCAGTAATAACCTAACCCTTATCTTTAGCCGAAGTGTGTGTGTTTGAGTGTGATAAGGCATTACTATTAACTGGCGGCAGTGGGGGATAAGTGGGCAATGGTTAGAGATACAGAATGTCAAGATTCTTCTGTGAGGTAGTTACATGCCCACTTTAGATAGTTGAGGTTATTTGTCAAATGCCTTTGGTAGATGTTGTGGAATTATCATGTATACTAGTGGATAGGCAGAAATGTCAGCTGCAAATCTCAGCAACATGCTGTCTAAATTGAAATCAAATAACTCTACAACATAATTCATGTAGTAATTTCCATCCACTAACATACTGGATAAGGTTAAAATGTTCCTTGTTTTTGTAAAAAAAAAACATTTTAAAAATACATATTAATATAATGTTGGGGAAAAATGAAATAAGTACATTTGCTTTTTCAAACTCCCCTCCCTTGTAACCAAAATATTTTCTCAACTTGCATCTTTTTACTACTAATATACTTTTATAAATTTGGTACAGGTATTAGTGTTTCAAGTGAAGCAATCAATTCCTCATTTTCTATTTTATTTTCATTTTGCTTGCTGAATTATAACATTTGTTGTAGTATTTACTGTATGTGCTCATATGTAAGTATCTGTCCCCTCTGACTTATAATTTTAAATGCTTTCATCTTCCTTCCTATTAACTGCCTTACATCTGAGTTAAGCCACATATGGTCCTTAATATGTTTAGACTTGTTTCTTAAGGGAATTATTGAGCACATTAATGAAATATTGAGCACATTAATGATTTTTAACTATGTCTCAGTGGAGTCTTTGTTGTCCAAGTGCATGCTGTTTTTTGCAGCAAACATTAAACAAGATAATATTTAGATCACTATTACCCATGGTTCTAGTACTTGCACATTGCTTTACATTCTGGAATCACTAGATACATTACCAAATTATTTCTGTTTTGGGTATTTAACATTCTGTGACATGCATGTTAATTGGAAAATATTTAAATTTGTTTCCATTAAATGCCCTGCTGCCCCATGTAATATCTGGGTGATTAAACGCTACATTATTAAGACTGGCCCTAAACCAGCAGTCTTTTGCAACATGAGCTGAGCCTTTTCCTTTTCACTTGAATAAGGGGGTTTGTGGCAAACTATATAACTTTATCATGCTCATTTTCACCACATATTCATCTTTCTTCATACTGGGTTTCAAATTATGCTTAACATACAGACATACCTCTTTTACTTTTCTATTTCTGGGCTCTCTGAAACAAGGTAAAGCTTTCTGTATTTACTGCCCACTGTGACTCATTCAGGCATGTTTCAGCAATACCAATTACATAATATTTCTCGTCCAATGCCATTAACTCCATCTTTCCCATTTTACTAGTCAAACTTCTTCATCACACAGAGCTCTGCTTTTCTTTATTAGCACATACTATTTTAAATCAACATAGCACTGCCAAGTTTGTGCAGAGACAGCATTCTTAGGAAAGGAGACATTACTGAAGATTATCCTAAACAGGTCACTCGCTAAGTTTACTTTCAATATGGAAGACCTACTTTAGAGTTACAATGGAGTTAAAATGAATACTTACAGATAAAGGGGTTTTGGAAATACAAACACATTCAATCAATTAGCCCCACATTTAAAAAGAAAAATACATTCTAATGTCTTGTTCTGTTCCAGTGATACCTCTACTTATACTCTTTTCCACAAATTCCCACTTTGGAAATACTGTATATACGGGGAATGTAATAAAAGTCGCAAAGAGCAAAACAATTCGCACCAATAAGGCTAAAAATCCACATCTTGCAATGTAATATTGTTCCTTAAACTGTTATTGAATTGTGAATTTTAATTGCGCACTCTTAAGAAGTGATTGAAGGTGTCGTAATCTTTTGGAGCAAACATAACTACTTTTTCAGTAAGAAGTTTTATTACATTTACTGCGCATTGACGCAAACTATAAAATTCACTGTTGGAAGTGGTCGCTAAACAGTTTCCGGGTTCATTAAAGCTATATTGAATTCGCACAAAGCAAAATTTGTTTGTGCAAAGGCATAACTTTTCACATTGCGAATAGTTTTTAGTTACCGATGTTTATTACATTCCTCCGATAATGTTCTACACAATTATGATAATATAGTACATGCATGGTGATCTCAGTGTCGCTCCTCAGGCATAAAGCACCTTAAAATATGTCAATGCATCTTCTATTCATCTGAGATCAATAGACATTTGAAACCTTGTAACCTTAGGCTTATTTGGGGGGGGGGAGTTATAGGATTTAACAGTGATTACCTAAAGGGTGACTTTTGTTTACTGTAATGACTTATGCTCTGGTTGTACTGTATGTCTTCTAAATATAGATGTTATCTTGTATTTTTCTACAATTTTAATACACCTTCTCTTTCCTCTTATGCTAATCCTGTTCATTGTCTTGTTCATGTTTAGTCCTGTATAAACTTTTGCTTTACCAAGTTACTTTATAATATACTTTAGAAAAAGCAAAATGTTTAAAAGCTGAGAAAACAACAAAAAACCCTTGTGGATAAATATTATCTTGTGTCTTTGTCTTTATTCATGTTAAGTCCTGTTTTAACTTTTGTCTTTGCTCAGTCTCTTTTTGGTGTCTGACATTTGGTCTTTGAGGATTATTATTATTATTACCTGTCTCTGCTTATAGTAAGCCTGTTCTGACCTAGCACAATTAGTTTTCTTTCTAAACAATGACAGCTCTTACCTCCAGCAAAATCAAAGGACAATATTTCCCTGGAAATTTTCAGGTAAGTTGATTCATGCTTGTGCAAACATCATCAAATAGTGCTACAACTTTTGATCTAGATTGAGATCGGTGATGTTGAGCAATACCAACATTTCTTATGTGGTTGCACTATTTGTCTACCAAACTGCACTCTTCCATTCCTAAACTCCCATTCCTAAACGAATCTAATATTTATGAAGGTCCAGCTTGAGAGTAGGGATTTGGCGTTCTCACTTCTGTTCCCAAAGACTAAACAAAAGGTAATTTGTGGACCAAAACTGTGTTAAATAGCCCTAACAAAGAAGTAACTATAAAAGAACAACCATCGGAATGTGCTGGAAGTTTTGGATTCTTTTGACCTTAATCAAAGCAGAAAATATGATTTTCAGGGCAAAGGAAATAAAACCGTTTGCCCTGTATTCAAAACAAGTCTCTACAACCCCCAATGCATAGATGAGCAAAGTACAAAGCACAGCCACACTTTTCTGAGTCTTGACTTGTGTTTAGGCCCTCATCATGTTTATGCCTAATGCAGAGCTGGACCGACAGACTTTGGCACCCAAGGAAAGAGAGCAGAAAAGTAGCAAACTTCCTGGTTTATATCACAAGTGGGACACCAAGGAAGCAGTTTTAAGGCATACAGTATGCAAAAATAATTTTCCATAACAAGAATAGAAAGAAACATGAAAAATTAGGCTCCACACCAGTATTTCATCATAAAAACATTATTAGGATTTGGCAGCATGCAAATAGAGGATCAGACAATACACTTATGCCTTGAGATCTTTATGGGCTGGTAGTATTATGAACAAATATGATGGATATTATTCCACTTCTTTAAGTTAGACTTTGTTGCCATATATTTGTTTGTTATTTTATAACTTGGCATGCAAATTATATTTTAATCAAACACAATAATTGAGTGTATTGTTTTCTCTATATGTGGTATAATGCCCCACGCATTAGTACTTTGTTCTCTCATCAAGCATTGTGGAGAAACTATTACCAGTTCCCCTGTCCATTGTTTGATTTGTGCCTTGGTACATGGTTTAAGTTATACCTGAGGGAGCTCCCCAGATAAGCAGCTTTGAAAGCCATGAATGTAGTAGCATTTTAGACACATGCCTCTGACCCTAACCCTAGTTTAAGCCCTATTGGTTTATTTTAGAAGATATGGTCCAAATTATCTCAGAATGTGTCTGATCTATATATCATGAATGAAGGATTTATTTTTGTGATACATAAATGTGTGTGTGTAAGCCTTTAGCCTCTACTTTAAAATGAATATCCAATAGTGCATTAGAGAAAAATTTCAACATATACACCTCATTCCAAAACCAAGGGTGTCAATATGATGTTGGTACTCCCTTTGCTGCTTTAACAGCCTTTATTCTTCTTGGAAGGCTTTCTACTAGATTTTGGAACATTGTTAGTGGAATTTACTTTAACTCAACCACAAGAACATTAGTAAGACTGGGCACTGATAATAAACATTGGACCTAGCTCACAGTTGGCATTATTCCACAAATACTTCTTTGTTGAGGACAGGGCTCTGTGCAGGACAGTCATTTTTATCCAGCTCCATCTCAGCAAACCCATTTTATACGAACGTCACTTTGCGCATGGAGGCATTATTGTGCTGAAACAAGATTCACAGTGCTGAAATTAGCCGTCTCTGTACATATTACAAAATGGCTTTGTGCATATGATTGCATGATTAATATAACCATACATTTTCATCAATGGCATCAAAAGTTGTTCTGATATATAAAACATAACATTCCCTCATTAGATTTGCCAGCTGGCTGGTATTTTAACAGACCTAGCCAATAAAAATGATACTTGATGCCAATTTAATTAAGTGGAACAAATATAACAGAGATAGTGAGGGTGGTATTTTATTCAAACAGGCTATTTGACATCAACAATATTTAACCAATAGCTAAGAAAAAAATATTTGTCTTTCAAGGGTTGTGCATTAAAATTAAGGTACTAGCAGTCACACATGGGCCAGTGATTTAATATCCAAGATGGGGACAGAGTGGGGTAACAAAAGAAGGGGGTTTTAGTTAGTAATGAAACTTGAGCTTACTAACAGAAAAACAGAAAAAAATCTGGCTCCCAACTAAAAATACCATGGTAAGTGTTTTTGTATGTAAAAGTTCTCATGCCTGCACTTATGCATGAATTTTCCTATTCCAGTCAATGAGAGAAGTCAATACCATTTATCCATCTGAGCTTTAGAGTATTACTGTTTAGAATTAATTAGAAAATAAGAAGCAAGCTACTGGCACATTACAAACATTTGAGTGGGGGAAACCTCACAAGGATCTCAGCCCTAGGCTTTCACTCATAGTGTACCTAAGTAATTGAGCTGGAGAAATGCTCATAGTACAGACTGTTCAGCTTTAGATAAGGCAGAAGTAATCGCTCAAAAGACATAACTGACACTTTTGAGTTATCATTTCAGTGATTTACATTGAGAGCAAAGGCCAGATATTTTTGGGTGTTTTTTTGCCAGCAATGTGGTTTGTGATATTATTATATTATTATATCCTATGTACACAAATGGTATTACAAGTTATATGTAATATATCAAAGCAGGTAAAATATATTCTGGGAAAACCCCACAGCAATGTGGGGGAAAAGACAAGGAGCTCCATTTACCACTGACAAGGCAGGGTGCAAAATGAGAAAAATTGCTGCAAGCAGCCATATGTTTTCCACTTTGTACCGTGCCCTGCAGATAGCACCCAAAAGTAAAGGTCTGGAGTGTAAGGGCCTGCACTACCCCATAAACGCAACACTGCCTGCATTGAACAGTGATGTATTCTTGAGGGACAGAGTAGGTCTAGATGTGCTGATTATTCTCAAAATGTGTAAAAGACACAATAGGGTTCAAGAGGTGCAAGGTTACTAAGGTGCACAAAAGCAGTCCCCTCAGTGCTTATTTAGGAATTGATTCTGCCCCAGGTCTGACTGTATTTTCACTGAGGTGCAGATTACAGCATTGCTGGGTGCAGGCCAGCCCTGAACCCATAGGGCAGGCGATAAGGATCCACTGCAGCCTGCGTCTGCTGCTCATCTCTAACAAATTAGAGGATAGGGTGGAGCTCATGAATACAGCAATGCAGAACACAGGCAATCTTAATATATAAGTTTTATTTTATTTCTTTGAAACAATAGGAGAGATCAATAAAATTACTAAAAACAAACAAATGAAGTGTTTGTAAGCACAAATGTTGCATAATAGCACTAAACTGGAATTACAGTTAAAGGGATGCAAAAGCAAATTACTGTCTAAACTATGGACTGGGAAAAGAGTACTCACAGAAACTACCTACAGTAGGTCCAGTAATTAACTGATGGACAGGGCACTTTCACTATGACTGTTGTAAATACTAAGTCCCTCAGGTATTTGAGCAGAGGTGCCAAATAAGGTCAGAGACAAGACATGCCTTGTATATGAAAATAAAATAAAAAAAAGTTATTTAATGCTTCCCATGTATTAACATGCCTGACACACATTTCCTCAGTATTTTTGCTTTGTCAAAGGCTCATCTTAAATGACCCCTAAGGTGATTTGTGTGCATTTTAGCACTTATGTTAGTACATAACCCTATGTTATGTTTGAAATGTATTTCGGTATTTCATCCCATAATATCTCATAATATAACTTAAACTTATTTAATTGGGTCTATTAGAAAAGGATGCCTTCTGTAAACAAATGAAAAGAAGAGAAATAAACCCTTTGCCTTTACCTTATTTCTATCAAGCAATTTCACAACTTTTAAATGTTCGCTGGTATGATTTTCTTTTAGTTTTTAACATGCTAAATTGGCCTCCTTGTTTCCACTGAACCAGCTAACACGAATGCCTTAAATATATATGGCGTTAATAACCTAAGTTCCTAATTTCCCTAGTTGCTGGGCAAACACTCATGTATCTAATCATACTTATATATTTCTTTCATTCGCCCTTAGGTTGAAGATTATTTCCTGCCACACTTTAATATAGTGTTTGGCAAGGGGTGGTTCTTCCTATTTGGCCTTCAACAGTTGATCTGTTTGGAAGTTCCATTGAGCCTGGGACCAACAAGACCCCAGAAGTGTTAGGCCCTAGAGTGACAACCCCTTTAGAGAAGTTGGGAAGCAGGGACCCTACGCATGAGGTCTAGTTAGTGTATAGGATAGCAACTGTTATAGCGCTCTCTAACAGAGAGAATCAGTGAGCTTTAGTTAGAAAGAGCAGCTTTGTGTACCACCAAGGAGGATAGAAGGGAGTAGCCCCCCCCCCAGGCTCTGCTTGCCTGCAGTGAAGGGAGCTCTTTGAGAACTATCTTTGAGAACTTTCAATTCTCAAAGATAATCCTACTGTGGTGACACCTGTGCTGTATCTACTAGCACATGTGGCTGTACCTGGTATTCATTCAGCTACCTCATATAATTTGAGTATTTCAACCCTGTGGTGCTTTAAATTGAATAAAGCCTGTGTTATCTGTTATGCAAAGAACCCCTATTGTCCTCCTATCCTGAAAACCCCAGGTCCCAAGCACTCTGGATAACAGGTTCAATACCTGTTATTCACAATGCAATATTCAAATCACTTCAAAGATACTTCAGACAATTCCATGCAAGATTCAAGATTCAAAGTTTTATTGTCATATGTACAGAGTACAGCATACACAGAACAATTCAATTCTTATTTTATTGCCTTCTTCACAGACTAGACAATTAACACTCAGGGCAACATTATAATATAAAATACAGCTATAATAAAGTTCTGTTACTCCAGATACAAAAAGTCTACTTCTAAATTTAGTAAAGTTACAAAAAGTCCTATTTACTCTAGTTAACAACTACTATTATCAAAATCACCATAACCATAAAGTGCTAGTTAAAACTTAGGGGGTTATTTACTAAACCCCGAATGCAAAAATCACAAAAATGTTTTGATTTTTTTTTTATATAAAATCAGACTTTTAAAAAATCACGAATTTTTCGGAATATATTAAACCCTCGAGGATGGAAATGTCAGAATCAGAAAATCCGGCATCTCAGACCTGCCGAGGTTGCATATAAGTCCATGGGAGAAGTCCCAATGATTTTTTGATGTGCACTGGGTTTTTGCCAATACCTGAAAAAAATCCGAAAAAATGTGAAAATTGGATTTTTCATGATTTTTTCCTGCAAACAAGATTTTCGGGAAAGTGTTTTAATAATTAAGCCCCAAAAACCCGTGCGGATTTGGTCGGTGTCTTTTTCAGAAAATATTGAGATAAATTCGGAATTTGATAAATAACCCCTTTAGTGTTTAACAGTCTTTAGCATTTGCAGTATATATTAACAATACTGCACATAAATGTGTTCAAACCACTGCTGTGGATATTGAACATTGTACTGAATTTTATGAGCATGTATTATTGCACATTATAAACAGTCTCTATATATCATTTATAGTGATGGGCGAATTTATTCGCCAGGCGCGAATTCGAGGCGAATTTGCGCGATTCGCCGCCAGCGAATAAATTCGCGAAACGCCCGTGAAAATTCGCCCGAAAAAAATTGCCGGCGTCAAAAAACAATTTCGCCACGTCGGAAAAAAACGGACACCAGCGTCAAAAACGGGCGCCGGTGCTAAAAAAACGGCGGCGCCGCGCAAATTCGCCCATCACTAATCATTTAGTACATGTGTGTATGTTATACAGTTTGACAGCACTGGGGTAAAAACTGTTCCTGAATCTAGCAGTGCGTGTGCGGATTGACCTGAGTCTCCTGTCAGAGGGTAGCTAAAAGAAAGAGTACTTCACGATGCTCTCTGCATTGCATGATTTTAATGTCCTGAATTGCTGGAAGAGGTGTGCCGATGATCTTGTTTATAACAGCTGCTGTGTGCTCTGTCCACTTGAAGTCACTGAGGATGCTCCAGAGGAACCTGAAGCTGCTGGCCCTCTCCACAGTGTCCCATCCAATGTAGATGGGAGCATGAGTTGTGTCATGTTTCCTGAAATTAATGACCAGCTCTTCAGTTTTGCTTACATTGAGAGAGAGGTTATTCTTCTGGCAGCACTCTGCCAGGAGTCTCACTTCCTCCCTTTAGGCAGTCTCATCATTGTTGGTTATTAGGCCCACAATGATGGTATCTTCAGCAAACTTAATGATGGTATTAGCGTTGTGTCAGAACACACAGTCATGTGTGAATAAGGAGTACAACAGTGGCTTCAGGATGCTTCCCTGCAGAGTGCCAGTGTTGAGGATCAAGGCGGAGGAAGTGATTTTGCTAATCCGTACACGCTGTGGTCTGTTTGTGAGAAAGTCCAGGATCCAATTGCACAGATTAGCACCCAGTCCTAGCAACTTCTGGATCAGTTTTGTGGGAATGACTGTGTTAAATGCAGAGCTGGAATCCACAAATAACTGTCTGGCATGGCAGTCTCTTGACTGTTATTGAACTTGATGATATTAATACAAGCTTAGTATTGGCTGCAGCCAGAGGTAGTGCTTTCAATCTATGAACTAGTCCCCAGGGCTAGAAGGATCCTCACAGTGGTACATTACTCCAGGAATATCTCCACACCATAACATAACCAAATGAGTCCCTATGCTCCTGGGTGTGACCCAGGCTCTACTAACTACCCTGATACCGAAGGGCAGATTTACTTATGGTCGAATATCGAGGGTTAATTAACCCTCGATATTCGTCTGCCGAATTGATATCCGCAATTCATTCGATCAAACAAAAAATGATTTGAAGGATTTTAATCCATCGATCGAACAATTTTTCTTCGACCTAAAAAAGCTAGAAAAGCCTATGGGGACCTTCCCCATAGGCTAACTTTGACTTCGGTAGCTTTTAGATGGCGAACTAGGGGGTCAAAGTTTTTTTTTTAAAGAGACATTACTTCAACTATCGAATGGTCGAATAGTCGAACGATTTTTAGTTGAAGTCGAAGTTGTAGTTGAAGGTCGAAGTAGCCCATTTGATGGTCAAAGTAGCCAAAAAAAACATTCGAAATTCGAAGTTTTTTTTCTTCTATTCCTTCACTTGAGCTAAGTAAATTAGTCTCACAATTACACACATATAATGCTAATGTTCCTACTACACCACAACGATTTTGCTTTGCCTTAAATTGTTTTTAATAGGAATATATAGAGATTTTTATTTGCTTAAATGCATTTTAACATTTTTTATTTACTTTCTTTGTTAAAAACTTTGAAAAGAATGTCCAACTTAATATGATGGAGAGATGCCTTCATACAAAAAACTAAAAACTTTATTTCTTGTTACTTGGAACACTTTGGAATCATTCAGGATTCTACTGTACAACATTTCAAAGTTACTGTTCAAAGTTTCCAGTAATATTAGTAAACATTTAAAAAAAGTGTTGTTTGTTTATCTCTGACCAAAAGATGTAGCGAGACAGGGTGTTTAGGGTAAGTCCCCTTAAAACATTTAGATAGCATAGAGGTATAGTAATAATTACCATTGGATCACCAGTTCCAAGTAATATGTTGAAGGATTAACCTTTTTCTGAACTATTTTTAAGCCAAATAATTGTAACTAACAAATTAATAACCTGGTTTCCTTTCTCTTTTTTTTACTATTAACTTCTTTACTTCTATATTAAGCTACATAGGGTGATTCTTAGTGCTTCTACATTTACTCCTTAAAAGGATATTGTCATGGGAAAAAATGTTCTTTTCAAAATTCGCCAGTTAATAATGCTGCTACACCAGAATTCTGCACTGAAATCCATTTCTCAAAAGAGCAAACCGATTTTTTTATATTTAATTTTGAAATCTGACATGGGCTAGACATATTGTCAGTTTCCCAGCTGCCCCAAGTCACGTGACTTGTGCTCTGATAAACTTCAGTCAATCTTTACTGCTGTACTGCAAGTTGGAGTGATATCATCCCCCTCCCTTTCCCCCCCCCAGCAGCCTAAGAACAAAACAACATAACGGTAACGAGATAGCAGCTCCCTAACACAAGATAACAGCTGCCTGGTAGATATAAGAACAGCACTCAATAGAAAAAGCCTGGTTCCACTGCGACACATTCAGTTACATTGAGTAGGAGAAACAACAGCCTGCCAGAAAGCAGTTCCATCCTAAAGTGTTGGCTCTTTCTGAAAACACATGACCAGGCAAAATGACCTGAGATGGCTGCCTACACACCAATATTACAACTTAAAAAAATACACTTGCTGGTTCAGGAATTCAATTTTAGAATTATAATTTAGAAATAAAAAATACATCATAAAAATCATGACAGAATCCCTTTAAGGGAATAAACTGAGAACAGTAACAATTTAATTTCATTTTAAATGTCAACCATTTCTGTTCCATTCTGTGTTTTTAGCTGAAACATAATGCCCCAATCTATGCTCTGAAGGACAGCCCTCTAGGCACTAAAATTTGCTTTTAGGGGTTTGTTGCCCCAGTGTATATTTTGCACCAGACATTAAATGAAGTCACATTATAGTCAATATTACCCAAGGGTTCAATTACTTGCACATTTGATATACATTTGCTATACATTCTGGGTCATTAGAGATCACTAGATCCAATATAGCATATTTTTCTGGTTAGCTCCTCAACAACTTCTGCCTCAAAATTGTTACCCAACAAGTTTACAAACTTGTTCCCATTAACTGTCCTGGCAGTACCGTTGCTCCAGTCAATATCTGGGTAGTTAAAATCCCCCATTATCATTCTAGTTTCCCCAAACTAGCAGCCTTCTATATTTGCATCAGGAGTTTAGCCACCTCCTCCTCCTCCTCACTTACATTAGGGGGTCTATAGCATACTCCTACAATTAATTTAGTAAACCTGGAATTTATCTGGTCACGCTTTTTGGGGCAAAAACATATTATACCCCAAATCTGAAAATCTGCCATCTCAGACCTGTATAAGTCATGGGATAGGTGGTGTGCACTGGGTTTAGCCCGAAAATCAAAAAACATTGGATTTTTTTTTGGGCAAAAACACAGAAAAAAAAAATTAAAAAAAAAAACAGATGATTTGGGTTTTCACACGATTTTATCTGTTTTTTTCCCAGATCCAATTTGAGGTTTTTTTATTAATAAATAAGGTAAAAAATAATGAGATCATCATCATCATCATCATCATCATTTATTTATATAGCGCTGTCAAGATACGCAGTGCTTTACTGCAGTTATAGCAAACAGGGAATAAATGGTGGATAGCAGACAAGGATTACAGAGTACAATAGGGTTTACAAACTAAAAGGTTAGGGTACAATTGAGACATTAGGATTGTATAAACAATTTGTCATTTTTGATACAGCAATGATTAATTAAGGTACATCGAATAGGCCTCTTTAAACAGATGGGTCTTTAAGGAACGCTTGAAAGTTTGGAAGGAAGGGGAAAGTCTGACAGCTTGTGGCAGAGAGTTCCAGAGAAAAGCAGAAGCCCGAGAGAAGTCTTGTAGACGAGAATGGGCAGAAGTCACCAGAGGAGAAGTGAGGCGAAGATCAGAAGCAGAGCGTAGGTTTCGTGAAGGAGTGTATTTGGAGATTAGAGATGAAATATAGGGAGGGGTTTCTTTATTAAGGGCCTTGAATGTGAGTGTAAGTAATTTGAATTTGATTCTAGATGAGATTGGGAGCCAGTGAAGGGACATGCATATGGGAGCAGCTGATGTTGAGCGGCGAGCTAGATGAATGAGTCTAGCGGCCGCGTTTAGAATAGATTGGAGTTGTGAAAGGTGACTTGTTGGAATACCTGTGAGGAGTAAGTTGCAGTAATCAAGGCGGGAGATGATGAGAGACTGAATCAGTGTTTTAGTTGATTCTGAACTGAGATAGGGTTGTATTCGAGCAATGTTGCGCAGTTGAATACGGCAAGATTTTGCAAGTGTTTGAATGTGTGGTGAAAAAGATAGATGAGAGTCTAAGATGACTCCTAGGCAGCGTGCCTGTGTGGTGGAATGAAAGGTGGTGTTGTTTACGGTGAGTGATATCTGAGGGACAGGGGAAGATCTTGGAGGAAATATGATGAGTTCTGTTTTAGAAAGGTTCAGTTTCAGGTGGCGCTGTGACATCCAGGAGGAGACAGCAGAGAGACAGTCTGTGACTTGGGAAAGGACAGAGTTAGAAAGATCAGGAGTAGACAAGTAGAGTTGGGTGTCATCAGCATAAAGGTGATACTGAAGTCCAAATGACTGAATGAGTTTTCCTAGTGAAGTTGTATAGAGCGAGAACAGCAGGGGGCCAAGAACAGAGCCTTGAGGAACTCCAACAGAGAGTGGGAAAGTAGTAGAAGTAGAGTTAGAGAAGGAAACTTTAAAGGAACGGTCAGACAGATAAGATGTAAACCATGAAAGAGCAGTGTCCCGAATGCCAGATGAGTGTAGAATGTCAAGGAGGAGTGTGTGGTCAACTGTATCAAAGGCTGCAGAGAGATCAAGAAGGATTAGAATGGAATAATGACCTTTAGACTTTGCCAATAGAAGATCATTGGTTACTTTGGTGAGTGCAGTTTCAGTCGAGTGTGATGGGCGGAAGCCAGATTGCAGGGGGTCGAGGAGGGAGTTGTGAGTGAGATGCTGGATCAGGCGTTTGTAAACAAGCCTTTCTAGTATTTTGGATGCGAATGGAAGAAGGGAGACCGGTCGATAGTTAGTGGGAGAGCTGGGATCAAGGGAAGGTTTTTTGAGGATAGGAGTGATTAGTGCTTGTTTGTATAATGATGGAAAGGTACCAGTAGAGAGTGAAAGATTGAATAAGTGGGTAAGTGCAGGAGAGAGTGTGTCAGAGATTGGGTGGAGAAGGCGAGAGGGTATGGGGTCAAGGGAGCAGGTGGTGGGTTTTGAGCTGGCTAGAAGTTTGCTAACTTCATCTAGAGTTGCAGGGGTGAAGGAGTGCAAAGTAGATGTGAGTGGACTGCACGTTGGTCTAAGATTGTTGTCGAACGGTATGCTCAGCCTAATGAGATCGATTTTTTCATTAAAGAAATGAGCAAGGTCTTGGGCGGTAACATTAATAGGTGGAGGTGGTGGAGGGGGGCATAGGAGTGAGTTAAATGTGGCAAACAGCTGCTGTGGTTTGGAGGACATAGTAGATATTAGATGAGAGAAGTATTGTTCTTTGGCTAATGATAGAGCTCGGTTATAGCAGGAGAGCATGAATTTGAAGTGGATGAAGTCAGGATCAGTTCGTGACTTTCTCCACCGTCGCTCAGCTGATCTACTACATCTTCTGAGGTACCGTGTTACACTAGTGTGCCAGGGTTGGGGTTTAGCTGGCCGGCTGTGACGGGTGGTAGAAGGTGCAAGGGAGTCAAGTGCTGTTGAAAGGGCATCGTTGTAGAGAGAAGCTGCAATATTGGGACAGGAGAGAGTATTAATATGAGATATGGATTGTGCTGATACTGTTGATAATTGTTGTGGTTCAAAGGCATTAAGGTTTCTGTACGTGTGGGTAGAGAGAGATGGTTGTGAAGGTGCAGGTGAAAGCAGTATCTGAAAGGAGAGTAGATGATGGTCAGACAGAGGGTAGGGAGAGTTAATTAAGTTGTATGGGCAGCATGAGTGGCAGAATATAAGGTCAAGAGCATGACCCTCGATGTGGGTAGGTGAGTCGGTCCACTGAGAGAGACCAAAAGAAGCTGTTAGAGAGAGAAGTTTAGAGGTGGCAGCAGAATCAGAGTTGTCAATGGGGATGTTGAAGTCCCCTAAAATGAGAGCAGGTGTCTCACTGGAGAGAAAGTATGGAAGCCAGGCAGCAAAGTGATCCAAGAAGGTGGAGTAGGGACCTGGGGGGCGATATATGACAGCAACACGCAGAGAGATTGGAGAAAACAAACGTATGCTGTGGACTTCAAAAGAAGTGAAGGAGAGAGAAGTCGGTGTAGTTAGATTTTGAAACCTACATTTGGGGGAGAGAAGAAATCTGATGCATTTTAACACATACCCCACAATTGAATAATTGGCAATGGTAAAACAAAGATTTGCAGCAGAGTTGGATGTTGAGATGCAGAAAGCTAGGAGCAGTAAGTTCAATTAGCAGGAATTAGACATACCCCACAATTGAATAATGGGCAATGGTAAAACAAAGATTTGCAGCAGAGTTGGATGTTGAGATGCAGAAAGCTAGGAGCAGTAAGTTCATACATTTGAAATTTAGTAAATAATCCCCTAAAAGAAACTTGCCCACTATAATTTCAAACTTATGAAATGCTTCACTCCATTTTTACACAGCATGATAAATAGGCCCTTAAATGTACATTATTTTTTGATGTAGTAAGAAGAACATTGAACAGTAGAGTTGTGGTAGATGTCATCTACAGTATATGCAGGACCTGTGCACAAAATGTGTTATAACTGACCACCAAGGGGCCACAGCAGGGTCTCAGGGGCCTTAATGTTTAGTGTAGGGACCAAGCAGGTGACTGGCTGGGAAACAGGCAATAGTTCAAACAAGGTGACCGGTAGGATTGGAACTTTACAATTGGCAAAGAACACTGGTGTCAGCATTTATATTTTACACCAAAGGTACGCTGATGCCACAGTCAGGATTTCCTGGTGTCTAGTGGCAGCTGCATATTGGCAATGGCACCATAAAGCACCACCAGATCAGTGACGTCCATGTCTAGCATCAGATAGGCATAATCGTGCCATTGCCTAAAACCACAAGATTCAATTTCTATTAATGCAGGGTACAAAAATTGTTGTGCTTTCCACTCTTTTTCTTGTGTTTTGCACAATGGCCCATTTTTGTAAATGATTAAGGAAACTAAAAATGAAAGGAATAATATCTTGCATATTGTATCCACTTACTATTATAAGATACTATGTCTAAAGACTTCAAGTACAGTTAGACAAGATATACATGATAACTAGGGATGGGCGAATTTGACCCGTTTCGATTCGCCAAAAATTCGCCGCCAGCGAAATGTCGCAGACGCCCATTAAAGTCTATGGGCGTCAAAAAATTTTGTCGCGCGGCGAGACTGTTTTGACGCGCGTCTTTTTTTTTGACGCACGCCGCCATACAAGTCTATGGGCGTCATTTTTTCGGCGAAACGAGGCGAAAAAATTCGCCCATCCCTGATGATAACTTATATGAGAAATTTAGGTGAAAATTACTGGGAAAGTATTAGCCATGCTTTAAATTTGAATTGATATCCTCTAAAGGTTGAATGTTTATATCTGGCCCTATTTTGAACATATACCTCTATCTTTTACTTGTTAAAATCCAATAAAACATAAATTCCAAAAAAAAAGACAACTGATTCAACCATAATATATTTTCAATTGCCAAGTCAAGATTTAGTCATGCAAATAAGTGGTTTCTAAATGGCAGCCCTGCAAAAAATTCCTGATTTCTGAAGCTGTGTAATTTTGTTGAGACACAGAAAGCATTAATTATGAAGTGGTGACATATTCCACAGTGGTTTTACAAAGAACAGCATTCAAATCCCTCCCTGCCCCAGTGGTGCCTACAATATAAGATGGCTCATTTATGACCACAACCGCAACTGCTGTTGTGCAAAATTGGATGCAGTCACTGTGTGAATTTACACAATTGAATAAACCTTCAAGCTGATGGTAATTCCAGTGTTCCCACAGTTTTAAAAATTAATTGGACAGTCTCATTGAAATTACTGGAATATTGTCATTTTCTTTTGAGACCAATTTTTTTTAACCACAATTGAACATGATTAAATTATTATTATTATTATTATTATTATTATTATTATTATTAATAAGATTTATTTATATAGCGCCAGCATAATTCGCAGCGCTGTAAAGTAAATGTGATTATACAAATAAATCACATTAATTATATACATAGAGCATATGGAGTTACATACATCACAACCAATACGGTACAAAAGGTGAGGAAGGCCCTGTGCAAAAGAGCTTACAATCTAAAGGGAATAAGACACAAGGTGTGGGAGTGGGCAAGGTCAGAATTAAGTGGGTGAGAGATGTAGTATTGCATTTGGTAGTTAAGCAGAGTGAGGGTAGTGCATTTTAAGTGATCTTTTGAAAGCAGAAAGTTGGGAGAAAGTTGGACAGACCGTGGGAGAGAATTCCAGAGGAGGGGTGCAGCCCATGCAAAGTCTTGAATGCGAGCATGTGAGGAGGTAATGAGAGAAGAGTTGAGTAGCAGGTCAGTAGAGGAGTGTAGTGAGCGGTTGGGTGAGTATATAGAGATGAGATCAGAGATGTAGGGTTGGGCAGAGTTATGAAGTGCTTTGAATTTCAGGGTCATTAATTTGAATTCTATTCTAAAAGGTAGCCAAAGTCAGTGTAGGGATTGGCAGAGTAGCATGAGGAGGAGCGGGTGCTGAGGTGTATGAGCCTCGCAGCAGTGTTCATTATGGACTGGAGCAGTGACAGTCGCTGGAGGGGAAGTCCAATTAAAAGAGAATTACAGTAATATAGTTGTGATATGACAAGGGAGTAAATAAGAATTTTGGCAGCATCTTGGGTGATAAATGATCGTATTTTGAATATATTCCTTAGGTGGAAGTGACATGATTTAATAAGTGACTGGATATGAGGAGTGAAGGACAGGGCCGAATCTAGGATAACCCCAAGGAGCCGGGCCTGGGGAGATGGGGTGATAGTGGAATTGTTCGCTGTGATGAATACTTCCGGGATTATAATGGTATTAGTTGGAGGGAAGAGAACCATTTATGTTTTAGAGAGGTTTAATTTAAGGTAGCGTTGCGACATCCTGGTAGACATAGCAGAGAGGCAGGAGGAGACCCGAGTTAGGAGTTCTGGGTTGAGCTCAGGAGAGGAGAGATCTGAGTGTCATCAGCGTAGAGGTGGTAGTGGAAACCATACAAGTTGATTAGTTTGCTGAGGGAGGTAGGGAGGAAGTAGAAGAGCTTGGTCCACAGTGTCAAATGCAGCGGAGAGATCAAGTAGTATTAGTAGTTAGAAGTGATTGTTGGCTTTAGTCTGGGCAGTTTCAGTGGAGTCTGTTAAAACCAGATTGTAGGGGGTCCAGCAGGTTATTGTCAGAGTGGAATGAGGTTAGTCTGTTGTAGACTAAATACAAAAAGGAAAAATTGTGAGAGCACTCCATGGCTTAATAAAAATGTACTAAAATACATTGCAAGTGCTACTGATATGGCCAAATTAACTACAGACATAGAAAAAAAGAAAAATCAATGCACATTCCTTTGTCCCCTGTCATATCAGTAATCTATGCAGATGCATGTATTTACAAAGACAGGGGTTTTTTTAGTTACAAAATTATGATCATAAGATTGATAAGCCACCATACCACGTCAAGGTAAAACCCATATGGCGGTCCCTAACTATTTACCTCTGGTCATAATTTCAAATGCTAAAGCCTCCCGGCATAAGAGCATTACCTGAAAAATAAGGTCTCCCGACCTGGGCATTGGTTTTCATTATAGGGCTTAGTCCTCCCCCGCCATTAGCTTTCAAAGGGGAGAGATAATCTAGACCCCAGCATTGGTTCCATGAGATTAATCCTCCCCCGCTTGCACTTTTAAGAGAGAGAAACTGCCCAGACCAACACCCATTTCCAAAGGAATTGTTCCACCATTTAAAGAGACAGGTGTGGGGGTGCTACAACCACATGGGAGCCTGGCCTGCAGCATAGCTGCTGAACTTCCAAACAGAATAGATCTGCTACAATACAAAATACAAAAAGGAAAAATTGTGAGAGCACTCCATGGCTTAATAAAAATGTACTAAAATACATTGGAAGTGATACTGATCTGGCCAAATTAACTACAGACATAGAAAAAAAGAAAAATTGATCAATGCACATTCCTTTGTCCCCTGTCATATCAGTAATCTATGCAGATGCATGTATTTACAAAGACAGGGTTTTTTTTAGTTACAAAATTAAGTAGTTTAGAGATGAAAGGTAGCAGAGAGATAGGCCGCAGGTTATCAAGATTGGAAGCAGTGTCGGACTGGAACACCAGGGGCCCACCAAAAAACCTATTAGTATTAAATTTTTGGAATATTGCAACCAGAATAAATATAATTTACGATTTACCCACTCCACCCACAATAAAGTGATGGACTTTTTAGACATCAAGTTGGAAGGAATGGAAAATGGCGCAATACACTGTGACCTGTATGTAAAACCCATAGCCAGGAATACTCTATTAAGAGCTGATAGTTGCCATCCTCGCCCTGTTTTGGGGGGAATCCAGGTGGGCCAATTCTTGCGACTTAGACGCATATGCACCACATGGGATACCTTTAACAAACAGGCGATGATACTTTGGGACAAATTGATCGAGAGAAAATATGATGTTATCACAATAAAGAAAGCTTATGAAAGAGCAGTCGGCACATCCAGGGAAGAACTCCTATATCCAGCCAAATACCAAAATAATAAGAGTAGAACAATCAAAAACAAGAAAGGGAATAAAAAACAAAGTGGATCCAATTTATACTTTATCACCAAGTACAGTAATCAGGCTGACCAAATAAGGAGAATTATTGATAAGAGACTGGAGGTTTTGAAGGTAGACCCATTGCTGGATGGACAAGTACTGGGAGGTCTTAAATATGTATTTAAAAGGAGTAGGACTATTTCAAATGATTTGTCACCTAGTCTATACCAACCTAGGAATAGACAGTTGCAAACAAGTAAAAATTGGTTAGAGAAGCATGGATCGTTTAAATGTGGAAAAAATAGATGCAAAGTGTGTAAACTCATATTGATTCAAAGTTTCTTTAAGAGTACCGCATCAGGGGAGATCTATCCCATAAGAAGTTATATAAACTGTGAGTCAAGGGGTCTCATCTACTTAGCGACCTGTAGTTGTGGTGCTCAATATGTGGGCAGAACATACAGGTCACTGAAGGAGAGGGCAAGGGAACACCTTATACCCATTGATTTGGACAGAATGGAAGAAACAAATTTTCCAAATTCAAACCTTTCAAATAAACGTATATCTGCTGTTAGTAAACATATAATGTGCAGACATGGGGGAGATTATTCACACATTAAATTTCAGGGCATAGAACATGTCAAATTGGGACCACGTGGAGGTGATATTAAGAAAATAATTGATCAAAGGGAAATCTTTTGGATTTTCACTTTAAAGACTAGACATCCACATGGTCTCAACAATGACTGGGAAGTGACATGCTTTTTTCAGCCTTAATGTCTTTCTAAGCCCTAATATGTGAATGGTAACCTGACAATATGATATCATGATGATTAAAAAATATATAACACCGTGACTAATTGTAAAATCAATGTGCTGTTCTTATTACATTATGATAACATTGGCTGTGACCCATATGACTTGTAACAAATGAGAAATATTTTTATATTTTTTGTTTGCCTTGTTTTAAATGTGAGATTCTTTTAATGAACACAGGTATATAAGGCACAGGATATCCTGTGACCTCACCTCTGATGAAGTGCCAGAAAGGGGCATGAAACGCGTCAGGTGATTCAACATGTTATAGGGTAGGAGTACAACTGCTTAAGATGCCTGTCTGTTGTTTTAATTCTTCAATAAAGCTGGACAGTAAATTTTACCCGAAGTGTGTGGACTGGCTTTCTAACCTACCTAACCCTCTACTTATGATGTCCACTGGATTGGAGACCAGTAATAGAGAGCCAGCATTCTATTTGGATTGGACACAAGAAATGGTGGCCGCGATGTGGACCTGTGAGTTTTTCCTCTATCTCTATATCCTTATTGGAACACCAGGGGCCCACCAAAAAACCTTAGACCAGGGGCCCACTCTCTGTACTATATTCCTCCTCTCCTCACTCAACCTCTAGTCTCCTAGTCTCTTTTGTTTACATACTATAATTTATTATTCCATCTATTTAGCCTCTTTGTTCTCATAGAATGAGGGAATAGCCATGAAATAGGCCAATATTGAGCAGCATGGGGGCCACTGGCACCTGCCCCCCCCGGGAGTTTTCCTGGAATCCCTGGCACCTGCCCCCCCTCCAGGGAGTTTTCCTGGAATCCCAGTGGGTCAGTCCGACACTGATTGAAGGGATCAAGAGAGGGTTTTTTCGGAATGGGGGTGACAAGAGCATTAGATGAGAAGGAAAGATTCCCTTTGAGAGCAAGAGATTAAATGGATGTGAGAGGGGGAGTCTGAGCACAAAGATAAGCCTAGGGAGGAGGTTAATGAAAGAGGTTTATAGACAGAAGGGTTGTTAATGTTGTTAATGGGTATATTAAAGTCAAATAATATGATGGATCGGGTGTTAGATGAAGAAAGTAAGGAAGGCAGGCAGGCAGAAAGTTGTCCAAAAATTGTGTGGTTGATCCAGGAGGTCGATATATGAAAGCAATGCAAAGTGAGTTTCACAAGTTTCACAGTCAGCACCCTTCACCTCCAAATTGCTTTAACCTGATGCACGTCCAACTGTTTCCACCTCCAATCCGTTCAATCAGACCACATTAGTTATTGACGGCACCAGTAAGTGGTTTCTTTTCTTAAAATGCCTTTATTAGGACATGGGCTCTGACCCCAAACATTTGGCCAAATGTTTGGGGTCATAGCCCATGTCCTAATAAAGGCATTTTAAGAAAAGAAACCACTGACTGGTGCCGTCAATAACTAATGTAGCAATGCAAATTGAAACAGGAGAAAAGAGCCTAATGCAGTGAGCCTCAAATGAGGAGAATGATAAGGAAGGAACAGGTGGAAGAACTTTAAAAGTACAGCAGGGAGAGAGAAGCACACTTACCCCACCTCCAGGTCTGTGACCAGGCCTTGGAGTATGAGTAAGGTGTAGGCCCCCATAGGACAGGGCAGCAGGTCAGGAAATGTCAGTAGGAGAAAGCCAGGTTTCAGTAAGTGCGAGAAGGTTGAAGGAATTGGGAATGAAATAGTCGTGTATAGAGGTGAGTTCTGGCATTCCAGAGCACAGGAAAGATTAACTGGGTTTTTGGGTATAGGAATAAGAGTTCTGTACACTTGGAATTTGCACCGAAGAGAAGGAGCCTGTGACCGTGATATAAATGGGATGGGGTAGGGGCCAGGGTTTGGGGAAATGTCCCCAGCTGCCAGCAATAGAAAAGAAAGATAGACTAAGTGCCATTGTAAATGGATTAGTGGAAGAGTTTATATGCCGAGAACTTCCCACACCAGTCAGTTGAACTGAAGAAGCTGCTCGCATGAGTAGTGAAACGTCTTCATTGATTACTCAGCAAGTCCAGTTGTTTTTAGATTGACCTATACTAGATATACTATGACCTGGATGAATGAAAATCTTCATAGTCATAGACTAAGTGAGAGCAGGATTTGTAAGTTCTTCATTTGATTGAAACAGAGGCGTTTCCTGGAATAGCTAGATATAATTTATAAATGTCATGTGTGGAGAGGGAAGGAGAGGAAAGAGAGTGTGAGATTTGTATAGATTTGTGACTTGATGGTGGAGGTGGTGAAAAATGTTTTAGGAAGCATGAGAGTGAAAGGAGCAGAAATATATGATAAAGCATTTTTGGAGTAAGAAGTAACAAAATAGCAGGTACAAAAAGGTTTGTACATTTAACCCATTCCAGTTTTTTGCCACTTCCTGCAGCTCCAGCTAGAGCACACGTGTTACATGCAACTCTTTAAACACAGTTGGGCACTCACTGTACTGGCGGAGGAAGGGTTAATCACACTGAATTCACACTCTGAATTTGATATCTCAAATAACTCGGGTTCCAGTGGTTCTTAAAATAAAATTGACTGGATGACATGCAACCTTTCTTTGTTGGTACAAACACGTCAAAAATTTGTCAGGGAGTTTCATTCTTCAGATGGTACTCTTAAAATTTCAGCGGTAGTGTTCACACCCCAGAGATGTATCACTCCAGGAACCTCCTAAGCCTGTCTGCTTGAGTTCCTATACTGACAGATGGCACTGCACTATCCCTTGTGGTCTCCTCATTGAAGCCTCTGGCTGGTCTACTAACTCATAATAAAAAAGATTGTCAGTTAAAAGATAATCGGAAACATTTAAAACGCTATTTCAGAGTATTCTCTTAGTTTACTTATGATACTGTACTTGTAAAGAAAATCACTTAGACCTCTTGGATGAATCCAACAATAAACTGTGCCCAAAAAAGATTCAGCATTTCTGCATGTCCATTTTACAAAATTTGGTAGGTTATGAAAGTTTAAACACATTTCTGGGGGTTTTAGTGCAAATTTTATGTGCTATAAAAGTTAAATTTATTTTTAAATACTTTAATTATTTTGATCAAAGGGAGTCTATGGGAGACAGCTTTCTCATAATTCTGAGTTTTCTGGATAATGGCTTTCAGGATAACAGATCTCATACCTGTATCTGTAAAACACTCAATAAAAATAAAGTGCATTAAGCAAACTAAACCACAATGCTATTTTATGCATTTTAAGGGCATTTAAGCCTACAATATGTTTATGTTAATAAAATTGCTTCAGTCATTATTATGCCAAAATGATTTGTGTTGGGTTGGTTATTTATGCAGCTGGTTATAACCAAGAGGTTGAGCAGCAGCTGGGCTGAAGGGTGGAGGTATTCTTTGACCAGGCTAAAAGTCTATCAGGCCTCCCACAGTCAAGTAC